>OY754467.1:52027782-53368458 GCA_963575645.1 Xanthostigma xanthostigma
TCACCCTCGGTATGCGTGTATTCTTACGGTATCTTGTAAGGTAATTATGTTGATCGGAGTGTGTATTTTGACTGTTGCTTTTCGCAAAGAGCAAACAATAATAAATAAAAAGGGAACATAGTGACATTATATTAAGTTTAACAGGAATCATTCCACTGAGATTTAGTAATAGTCCTTATGGCTCGCTTTTGAAGCTTAAAAATGCGATCACAATTTGGAGAATTACCCCAGCATATCAACCCATACCGGAGATGAGATTGGATGAAAGAAAGATATTGAAAAATAAACCGTTGGGAAAAAAAATTCCGGACACATTACTGAATTTAAATTTTGGCACATCTATTTACGCTGTTAGCAAATTTGTGAAGTCATCCATCTTTGATATAATATTACATCATCGCCATTTTTTTAATGGTAACGCATATTTTACCATTCCAACCCACAAGTGGGGAATGAGGTCAAGCTCTGCAGGGGGTAAATTGGCAGAAAATAATTTTTTCTGCAATTAGGAGGTCCCTCTAGATGCCTTTCAATCATTTTCTGCCATTTAGTAGAGGAGTTTTGAATTTTGCCGGTTTTTAAAGTGCCCCAGAGTCGTATCGCAACGCGCTAGACCCCTACTCCACTAAGCGGATTTGTAGAGGGGGACTCAGACTACAGTTACACGAAAGAGTACGTTTCAGCCACCTGCAAGAGCTCCTTGACCATTTCTGTCACCGTCGCTCTATCTAGAAGTATAGCTTGCACTTGACCGATTTTTTAAATGTTTAGAACTCCTAGTTTAGTGCCAGTGAAATAAATTTAATTAAAAATTAAACTAAATACAGATATATACGACTTCGACTTTGACGGCCTTCAAGAAAAACCGCCGTTCTTACAAACTCTTGTCATATTTTAAGTACAATTCAATCATGACAACGAAAAACAAATCATTTCTTATTCTGTAAACATCAATTTTAAATATAGTTTTTGCATTTACTTCTGTAGTGTGTAGTGTTGACAACACGGTCTATTAATCTGTGTAGCACACAAGAAGTTACACTTCCGTCGAGTTTCACCAACCATAAATTATACTCAATTTCTTTTATCAACATAGAGTATAAGATATACAGGTTTTCAGGTTATGTACTTAATACTTATATACTTTCCACTTATATCAATGCGAATGACAAATAATGACTTACTAATCTACAGGTCGAAAAACTTTCTTTCTTTATTTGCATTTGTAGTGCAGGTCACTAACATCATTTAATCACAAACAAATAGAAATCTAACCAAACATATTCTGTGTATTAGACCTAATTAATAGACCTTTCTTCTAGCCAAATTTCAAGATTTTAGGTCAATGGGAACAGCCATATTATTAATTTTGATAAGTGCTTCACTATATCAGAAAGATACATTTTATCTTTTTATTGCAGTAGAAGCTTGAATTTTTTACAGAATTGTGTGGTCATAGTGCTAGATATTAATTTCAACTTGATACCTCCAGACATATTTGAGAAAAAGGGTTTGGACGAACAGACAGACAGACGGACGAACAACTAAATAATTCTATAAGGGTTCCACTTTTTCATTCTGAGGTACGGAACCCTAAAAACAATAATAAATTGCAATCTCTTATACTTATCTTCACGAGAATTTAATACAAATTTACCAACCAAAAGTCACATACCTATATTGTTGGTAATGTTTTTCTTATTTTCCACACTCATATCCGCATTTGCAGATGACATTCTTTACATCCCTGGACGAACTCACAAACAACTTGCATACAACATATGAACATGCAAACATATACGTTGAATAGATTAGACATATTTTTTTAATAAATAACTGTTGAATTGTTAAGGTTTTCACGAAGCTGTAGGAGACACGATTGCGTTGTCTGTTTCGACACCACAACATTTGCTGAAAGTGGGTCTTCTAGAAGAATACAACGACACATACGAAAGTAACATAAATTTCTTAATGAAAATGGCACTCACGAAAGTGACTTTCATTCCTTACACACTGATTGTTGATCTCTGGAGATGGGAAGTGTTTAGCGGTAACGTAACTGAAGATAAATGGAATACAAGATGGTGGGAACTCAGGTAATTCGCTGTAAAAATCTATAATGGACAAGATATTTAAATAATTTGTTCTTGAAAATGTTTTCAGTCTATATTTTTTCTAATTTTTTATGTAGTTGTTAAAATTACGCTATTTGTTTTTGAAGTAAAACTTCTTTAGGCACGCTTGACTTGGGGAGTAAGCTGGTAAATGCCTGACAAAAGCGTTTACGAAAGTGCATCATCGGACGAAGCGAACGGTAGTTGAGAGGGAGATATAAGTTAGTGAAGATAGTAAGAGAGAGAGTTACGTTTCGTATATTGGAAGTTGAGAGGGAGATATAAGTTAGTGAGTGCGACAAAGACGGAGCTTTAATCGAAATTCTTTTTTTTTAACAACTATTTAACGTTTAAAATGAAAACAATTGTTTTTGTATCAAAAATGCATATCATCGAATTTTGCTGCATTTATGGATTTATATTATATATGGCAGGAAGAAGTTTTACTTCAGTCGTGTGGTCTAAAGCACACTCGCTTTTTTTTGTCATCCCCTCCTCAAACTCAACCAGAAATGTACATGCAATTTTTTTCAAATGGCAACATATATTTTCGAAATCTCCATTTTTTTCGCCATAAATTCATATCAACTTTTCATAAGGGTATATAGAAAATATTCGAGAAAAGCGTTATACCTCAGTACATAAATCTCGGTTTAAACAAAAAACTAGTTAGTTTTTTTTGTATGTAGGTAGTAGGATACACGAATTGTTCACTGTGGCCACTTTCGATGAACACACTGTATAATTCGTGTAGAGATTAATTCGAAATATATTATGTATTTTTTTTCTTTTAGAGAACAGTTTCAGAAAGTAAAAGCACCAGTACCAAGAACTGAAGATGATTTCGATCCAGGAACAATGTACCACGTTGCAGCCATTTATCAGTATATACCGTAAGTTATTGTTTACTGCTCTTTTATAAACTGAAAAACTTGTTTCATCAAGCTGATAGTTTAAGACTAAGTAGGTATATAGAAAACCTATTCAATACACTGAACTTGTCTGAAAAATTGGTCGATAATTTGATTTATTGAATCTATCGGAATTTATGAAATCACTTCGGTATCCGTGCGTCTGTCACTGGAGAATTTCTTTTAAACTATTTGAAGTTAAAAATTTGAGTTTTTTTAGATATTATGTGGCGCACGTTTTACAGTTTATGTTCCACAAAGCTCTGTGCATTGAAGCTAATCAATATGATCCCAAAAATCCAACCAGCAGACCTTTACACAAATGCGATATCTACCAATCCAAAAAAGCTGGTGATAAATTGAAGTAAGTATTAGATATGTCATACCAGCCAAACAAACTCAGCGATTCTTATACTGTTTTGGAAAGGAATCAATAACCTTTACGATCTCACCTTCTTTTTCAGAGCTGTACTCGCGCTTGGCGGAAGCAAACATTGGAGTGAAGCTTTGGAATTACTAACTGGTGAAACAGAATTGAGTGGTCAAGCTCTATTGGACTATTTTGAGCCGTTAATGAAGTACCTGAGACAGGAGAATAGTCGAGAATTATAGTTCAACTTTTCTAAAAATTTAACTTTCTTTGAACAGCTTCTGCTTAGTGTCAATTCATAGAATATGTAATATTTTAACACGAAAATGTATGTAATTTGTTTATTATATTTAAACTCAAAATAAACACTTGTTAACTATTACTAAACACATAGATCATAACGTGGAGTATTATATCTGCAGTTTGCTCTTGTGAATTTATTTATGTATTGTTTATTTATTTATTTTTTTTTTATTAACATAAGTGCTCAGCATCACAGGCTATATGCACTATAAAAAAATATTAAAAAAATGTATTGTTTATTAACCTTTTGTAAAGTAAAGTGTTGTAAAACATTAAATTTAGTGGAAGTTTTGTGTACAATTGGGTTAGTATAAAACATTATTATTTTAATGAAACTTTTTTTTGACATTTACACTAACGCCATCGGTCGGATTTTAGAGTGAACGTTACAATATTCAACAAAATTAGTCTTCAACTAACTATTTAACCTGATACTTTAGTTGCTGAATTGAAAATAAATTTTATTTTAACGAGTACATTTGTTCGCAGATTAGTAATTTCGATCTTTAATAGTATTCGATGAATATGGCCATGAAAATTATTTTCAAATTTGAAGTATAATAATTAATGTTTGCAATGGTCAGTGATTTAATCTTTTAAAATAATTATTTAAATGAGAATTCGACGTATTTCGTAAAACTCCCAGTCACTGCTATGATCGCGTTTGAATATATGCTTGCTTTTTGCAAGCATCAAACGTAGTATACAGTTTAAGATGATTGATGAGTAATTTTTCTGCAATATATATCGGAATTCGCAATAATGATTGATTGGGACACGAAAATTAATTCGATTCAGTAAAGTGTTAAATCAATATTACGTGTTATTTCTGAATACATATTTTCAGTTTTAAATGCGTTGAAATTTTTAGATAAAGATTAATCGTAGCTCCATTGAATTTTTGATGTAACAAAAATTGTATTTTCTTTATTATATACCATATCAAATGTCAATATTTTTGAAGTTGGAATTGTCTCATCGGCTAATCGGCTGGAATTTTTTATTTGTTATATATTATAAACACTTGACAAGCCACGTCCAAAAAAAAAAAATAAATAAATAAAAACAATAAATTATTTTATACCAACTCTACAACTTATTGCGAAGTGAGTTTAGCATTTTGTGCGTAATTTTAAGAAAGACAAACAGTAGAAGTTATGAACTACACGTTCAATAAAATAAATTGTAACTTGAAACCGCGGACGAAGTTCATAAATCAGATTATAATAATTTTAAGTGCTCGAGCGGATAAACTGTCATAAATAAAGCGGATTTTAAATGCTCTGACATTCACGACATTATTATAATGAAGCTATCAAGAGCAAAAGTTTGTCAGATTTATTTTCGAATTTCCATCTCGTCCACAAATGTATTATTCATGGAAACTTTTTTTTTGACACCTATTTCAAGCAATTTAATACATATATAACTGCACGCCCTAAGGCACTTATCTTTTATCCTTCTGTAAAATATGTTTATTTCCATCTTCTACATTCAATGTATAAGTTTTCGATAGATTTTCAGGGATATAGGGTTAGATTTATTTCTATACAGACTGATACGATAAGAATGCAGTAGAGTTTGAGACGATCCGACAAACATTCAGACCCGACTAAATGATCTGGCTTATTTATATTTTACTAGCGGTCCCGCCCGGTTTCGTGCAGAAGAACGAATGGAGGGAGGGACATGAGTACGCACGTTCATCTTAGTATACCGAGATGAATGTTGTGTCCAAATTTCATGATGCTCCGAGTTTCCGTTCAAAAGTTTTTGTCGGACAGACAAATTTTGAGTTACATTGATGCTCCGATCCTGTTAGTCGTAGCGTGATATTATATAGCCTTCCTCGATAAATGGACTATCCAACAATTTTTTTTTCAATTCGAACCAGTAGTTCCTGAAATTAGCGCTTTCAACCAAACAAACAAACTCTTCAGCTTTATTATATATAGAAGATAGGTACAAAAAAAAGTGATGAAAACTGAAAATTCGCTCTAGGAATCTTTAAAACTGTTCAATTACAGACTATGTTACGATTTTATTTATTTGAATTAATTGAGCTAACGTCTGTATAATTCATTAAAAAAACAACTCTCACAGTATGTGATTTTTGTAATCCGTTACTATATATACAGACACCGGATAGCCATACCATATTGTATGTAAAATATATACCTAATAAACAAACTCTTCAGCATTATATATTAGTATACTAAATCTGATGGTATTTAAATTTCAAAAAGCCTCAAGAACATTTTTTGCAAATAAAATTTTGCAAAATTAAAAAACGACTAAGCCTCACTACCTACTCTTCAAACAAATCTTCATTTTTGTATTCAGACATTACAAAAGAAGTGTTACACAAATTTTTACGGTGCCTTAAATTATACCTATCCAAAAATATTTGAGAGCTCTCCTATTACAAAAAAGAAATGAGAAAATGTTTAATAATAAAATCTTCCTAATTGCAACTATATAACTAGCAATACTTCAGCGTAGAAACACAATATTGCTTCCTTTGCTTACCTTAAATACGAGGTAGGAACACCTCTATTCATGGGGTAATGGTAAAATATCACCGTCGTTAAAAATACGAAGAAATCGATTTTTGAGCATTAAAGAAATTTTCAAATTAGAAATTCAGTGAATTTATATAAACAATGAACATCTTGTATAATATGTTCTGTAGTTTGAAAAATATTCAATGTAAAATATTTCTTTAGAAATGTTATTCGTATTGTTTCATTCGTTCATAGTAAGCTCAAAGACCAGCCTGAAATCCTTAAACTTAACTACTACATAGGAATTTAGTATTGGAAATAGACCAATTTTTATCAAAAAAAAAATATTTTTAGTTTTACACAAAAAAAAAATGGAAAAAAAATCAGAAAAAAATTACGAAAACATTGCCTTTTAACCACATTTTATACCTCCGATATTTCCGTTTGAAGTTGAGTGTTGTAATTCTATGCATTGGACTTAAACTGTATAGCACTGGATTTCAAACCTTCTAACGACATTGGTCGTTAGATCAACAATACTGTTATGACAGCAGCAAGTCATGAAAGGCGAGTTGACACGGGACCAATGCCGGAAGTTACACACCGGATGTGCTGTTTGTGACTTTACTTTGCGCCATATATCGCCATGTTTAATCCTCGGGGAAAATACGCTTGCATACATTCTGTTTAGAGTTGGACTCTTGTATTTAATAAAAGGTATCACATACAATGAAAATCTCGCCTTGTAATTTCTCCGAGAACACACACACTTTTTCATCTCAAAATTACGATTTCGGAAAACTGTCTTCTGTAGGCTAACCACTTCCTGATTATCAAAATTTTCGAACGCCAAAAGAATATGTCTATTAGATATTTTTTTTAATTGTCCTTTAAAAAGTGACAGAGGCAAGTCTTTAATATCACTTGGCACTTTGTAAAAAATGTCCACTAAATTGAAATTTACATTATTTCGATACATAGACGATTTTGTTAGTGACGTACGTAGAAGAAATCAATGCTGAGAGTTACACGCCTCTGATGGATCCGGCTCGAAGGACCAAAAAATGTGATAAATTAATAGTTCTAGACAGTAATTCAAATTTACACGGAAAATAAGTTAATTTTAAAAAGTTAAATAATTTAACAAAAGTAATTTGTAAATGCAGTGGCGGGGTTGTGCGAAATTTAATATTTTGAACAACAGCGACGTGCTGTGTGAAATCAGCTTAACAGTTTTTATATGTTTTGTAAGTTTCATTGCAGTTATGTGCCTTTTTAATTCTAAAACTCGTACATTATTCAGTACAATAAACCCGCTTCGCGTTAACATTAACGGTGTTGATTTGTCTGCAAAGTACAATAAAACATCTCCTTTTGAATATGGTCACTCATGCAGAAACAATCCATTAGTCGACATTACAGAAAATTATTTTTAATGACTTCCTTCAAGTTGAATTTTGTGCGCTTCTAAAATATCTTCAATTTATTATCTTCATAAATTTCATTTTAATGAATATAACAAGTTGGATAAGAATTAAAATATACTAGTAGATCCCATGCAAGATTTAATCTTGGAATGGCTATATTATACTGTACAGGTGTCCCAGATATTAAACGACTTGTTAAAGTTTAAAATATTCTATCTAGACATCGATATATCGATGTTATCAGTAATTTCAATAACATTTTATCACGAACATTTAATAATAGCCCAAGTCAGAATTTTGAAAACATTAAAACCATATCCTATTATTAATGTAATAAAATTAAGGTTTCCTTAAGCGCGCGTCACACTAGGCTGCTTGTCAGCCGCTGCTGATCAGCGGCGGACAGTAGCACAAACAAGCAGCGGCGGGCAGCCCGGTCACACTACGACTGCTACTCGCTAGTCTACCGCGAGTAGTGGCTGCCAATCCGATCACTACATCATCGAACATAAACCACGTGGTACGTGATGGTTTACTCGCCTATGCACTGCTTCGGCCAGACTGCGCTGCACGCTGGTGGTAGCGGGTGCGAGTGAGTCACGTGACCTGCTAGTCGCCGCTGCCTGGCTACCAAAATAGAACATGTCCAATTTCACCAGCCGCTGATAAATACTCGCCGGCTGGCGGCGCCAGCGGCGAATTTTATGCTCACACCAAGCTGATTGATTGCTGACAGTAGCGACTTCCACAACTCGCGGCTGGCAACCGGCCTAGTGTGACCCGCGCTTTAGACCGAGCATCTACCGTAAAAAAAAACTACTGAACAAAAATAGATGACAAAGAAATATTAATTATTTACAATTTTCACTGTCTGCTTTGCTGTGTTTTTTTTTTTTTTGCACTTTCAACAGACCTCATACTGGACATTTAATCATTTGGGGAAAGGTCTGCAGGTGTACAAAAAATCTAGAAGGCAGAAAACGTTGTAAATAATGTAAATAATTGCTTTACAAATTTTATGAAAACGCTCCTTAGTGGAATATGGATTTACTTACTGGAAGGTGTATTTAATTTGGTGTATACTGACAATAATATTGAAAATAAGAAAAAAATATATAATTTAAGTGGTGTATTAGAGGCACATTCTTTTATTTTGTTCAAAAACAAAGCTAAGTTCACATAATGACGCCACACAACCTGCATTAGCAAATAGACTATATTGTCGGCAGGGTTTACAGCTAGTTTAATGTAATACAATTAAGGTAATACAGTTCGAATGTTATACAGTTTATGTTTATACAAATTTTATAGAACAGTTTAAATTGAAGAATAAAGTTTCAATAAGCAAGTGAAGTGGAAAACGCCAACATCAACTGTGTTTGTTGATAAATGTCAGCAAAACGTCTGAAAGCTACAGTACTTTGAATCAATAAATTGAACCTATAACAAAATTTGCGAACAGACGCCACGTAAATTGTAAAAGTTGTAGAGATTCGTGCCACGTTATCAGCTCCCTTTCGTAAAACCGAAATTGAAATCGTAGAAAGTGAAATGCTGCAAATTATTGTCCGATACAAAACTATAGTCACTTTTATTAAAATCAAATAGTGCGAGATCCGGTATTAGAAATATACTATACCGTCATCTGTTATTTGATAATTGATGATGACAACAGTAATATTATATGTTAGACTACCGGTCCTGCCCGGTTTCACCCGGGTGCAAAAGAACGAATCGGGAAAGGGAGGGACATGAGTACGCATATTCATCTTAGTTTACCTAAATTAATGTTGTGTCCAAATTTCATGCTGATCAGAGTTACCGTTCAAAAGTTTTTGTATAATAATATAATATAATATGTAATAAAATATAATAAATATTTAATTGAAAACACTGTAGGAAAATTATTTTTATATAAGTACCTATTGTTGTAACAAAAGAGCTATTAATTTTGGATTTCACGGAAAACTCATCTAGCCAACAATCATAGAAATAGGAAAGCCGAGTTTTCCACGAAAATAGGAGAATTTTAAAATCAGGATATGTTAAGTATTGACGATCAAATGATTATAAATCAAATAGTGCTAAAAAGAACATTCCAGCTACCCTCATTATTCCAGAAAAACAACGCTAAAGTCGCGAAAAATTAATAGTCTGTTTCGCAGTTTAAAATACTCGTCTCAAAATTCATTGTTATATAAAATTATAATTTATCTCCACATGCCGCTCTGGCACGACCGACTCGAACGAATCTAAACAAGAATAATCTTACTCTAGACGACATTTAACAACAGTGCACTCTGTTTAACGTACGCAAAAAGTAATACGCGGTGTCTTTGTCCCACTCATTAACAATCTTGTTTGTGATATCATATCATACAAAATGACAATGTTGCACAGCAATTAAAAATATTACTATCATATCTAAAGCTAATGGACTGCTTTAGCCACCTGTTGGGCTCACCTTAAACTATTAACAATTTATCAAAATGTCATTAAAATTAACACAAATTATTCAATACCGCCCTCGTGTGACAAAAACCCGCAACGAAGCTAGGTTATAGCGCAATTGCAAAGAAATAGGATTTAATTTCTGATGTTCGGGGAAGGTCCTAGGATCCTTCTGGGGCATAATTCGACCACATTACAACATATATTGTTAGGTTTATATTTTTTCATGACATATATCTACATTTACTGTCGAAATTCAGATAAATAAACAGACAGAAAGTGATGAAAACTGAAAATTCTCTCTGGAAATGATCAAAACTGCACAAATTACGAACTAAGTTACGATTTTACTTACTTGTTTTCTTTCAACTAACTTCTGTGTAATTAATTAAAAAAACAACTACTTATCGCAGTATGTGGACTTAGTAATCCGTTTGCTTAATCTATAAAATGTTTTGTTATATGTTTATATGTGCTATACTGCATAAACAGACTTGGTAGATCGCGCAAAAAATCACATTTGTTCGTAACGCATACTCACCGGATAGATCCTTCACGAAATTCACTAAATACACCTAAAAAAGTTTTACAGAATTCAGTCAATTAATTTTAAATATAACATTTATGATTTATTTATCCGCTGAATTTGTAGCATAGTTCTGTGTCGGAATAAAATATATACGGATCTATATTGAGAAAACATGCTACATATGCAGAACTTTAACAAATCAAACAATTTCTATTGCAGAGCCTGTAATGTTATGTCATACCAGAATATGTTGAGGCCAGGTTATAGAAAATACACACTAGGAGTGTCTAACATATTTTTTACAAAGCAAAAAAATACAATATGTAAATACCTAATTATTATGTTTTTGATATTTTCTACTTCCGACGCACAAAAATAGGATATCATGTGGACGGGTCGTTTTGCATGTTTGTTTCTCTGTGAGGCGTCATATAGCTCTTCAACGGATGGATCGATTTTGAAAAAAAAAAATACTTCAGACACAATAGAGTTCCATGTAAAGTAAAATCGGATGGCTGTGACTAAAATTGTTCCATGAAAATTAAAACAAAATTTATTGCTAGAAAAATAATAATAAATAACCGAGCGGGGTGGCGTAGCGGTGAGAGCACTAGACTCGCATTCGGGAGGTACCGGGTTCGAATTTCGGCGGGGGCAGATGTGGCTGGGACTTTTTCCTGCTGCCTCTCGTCGAGAAACGGTGCCCGATTCTATACGAGTATACTGCTCGGGTACCTGTCGTCATTTCAAGTTAATAGATATATAGAGCAAAACTAATACCGTCTGAGTGTACATGTATATATCTATGAATGTAATGTGTCCCATGTCCCAAGGGAGTGCCCCAGGGATATTACGACCGGGATGAGGTCGTGATCCTGCAGCCCCAGTACTGAGTCTATACAAAACATATTCACCTCCAGGTGCATATATCTCGAACACATAGCCTAACACCTAACAACTTACAAGATTTATTTTCTAGATATCTTTACTGTTGTACTGCTTTTGTCTGAATGAACTGCTTTATTTATCGCCGCTTTTTGATAGGCCCTACGTCAGTGGCGGCGCGTTAATATTTTAAATGGGTGTTCTGCAGAGGCAACCGGAGGTACCTCCTAATATGAGCTAAGATGAGAGGATTCTATATTTATTTTTTCCCAATTTTCATCTTAAATTTTTTCCTTTATTCGTCGTATATAATAAACGTGATAATGTAAACTAGAGTGACCTGTGCGAATTATTCGCACTAAATAAGTATAATAATTATCACTTTACATGAATATTTTTTAAATATGATTGCAGGTATTCAATTCGTTTCTAATTTTGCACACTGCTTATAACGTTCTTCTTTTTGTTGTATTACAATATGAAGCTCAGATGACAGATCGAAGAAAGATTTTACTAAAATTGTCATATAGAGGCGCAAGTAGCAAGAGCGTTGAGCTATGCCGTCAGATAGCATCATGCAGCATTGCTGTGACGTTGTTCAGCATTGCTCGCTGTTTCAAAATTAAAGCCGTCAGATGGCAGTATGCAGTATTGTGTCTGTTGTATTACAATATGAAGATCAGATGACAGATCGAAGTGTTGACGTTGTTTCAAAATTAAAGCCGTTAGATGGTAGACGTTGTTCAGCGTTGCTATACTTTAATTAATTTACAAAAACAAAAGCAATAATAATTTTTTTAGTTGTCGATGTCAGTAGAGCAAGCAATTATCTGTAAAATGATACATAATTTATGTGGAGAAATTGTGAGGTTTTTTCTAAAAAGGGAGGCAAACATCTTAAACCTTAGCGTATTAATATATATGATGATATCAGCAAAAATTTTTAGATCTAAACTTCTAATCGTCGTCAAATAGATTATACATTATAATAGTGTTTTATTTCTTTCACTAATTAGGACAATTTATTATTTTTCGCCATAAGATTATAGTAATACTCGTACAGTCATGTCAGAGAATTTTAATATGATAAGAAAAGCAGTTGGGATTATAAATCAAAAGTTACATACAGAGTTTTAACTTAAATTTACTGTCGCCTTGGGCGTTCCAAATACGTTATAATGTTGTCTTAACATACGTAAACATAAAGCAAACTACGAACTTAAAACACGTTGTACTGTAACTCAGGAAGTGACAGAAATCCATAATTTTCCAATCATGAATGATTTATATTTTTGCACGATTTGAGTTATGCATACTGTGAAAAAGTTTGATTTAATTTTATCCAAAAATCCGCTCATCCGTTTGACCTGTCTCGAGTTCACAGACAAACAGACGCACAGAGATTTTTCAAAAATATGTTTTTTAGATTCGGGAGACCTCAAAACGGAAAGATATTGTAAATTTTTTGAAAAGTTATTTTTGACCTAAACTAGTAGGTACTTGGCATTCCCCACTTGTGGGTTGGAATGGTAATATAACTAATATCAATTCTCTTCAATAGATACTATAACGATAACCGGATTTTTTCTTCTTAATTACACGGTCTTGTAGAGGCGTTTGACAATTATCCCGGTAATATTTTAGGTCCCAGACCGATTCCGCTACATACTGCCCGTACTTCCTTTTCCCTTACCGTTATACGTTCTTAGATGTATAAAGCAAAGTAATCCATGAGTTTTGTCGTCAAACTAAAAATGAATCGTTAGTAAAATTTACAATTCACTAATTGGTGGTTTCGGCAAATTAATATGAAGAGTTATAAAATTTTCGCCTGAATTTCTATGATCAAAGAAATAAAGCAAAACAATAACAAAGCTCTTGTGTTCTACCGAGAGCCACAATTGGTAATGTAACATGAAATAACAGTTTTATCCTTTTTGATTTTTGACGTGATAACGTCTTATAAATTGATGAATCAGCAATCTTATAAATTGATAAAACACCGGCTGCATGCACGAAAAAGTGTAACGGTCGTAACGTTCCTAACGTTCGTAACGCGTAACGTTCCGCCTGACCCTGTGCGTGCTTTTTGCTAATTTCTCGCTCAATTTAAATCAGATCGGTTTGAAACCAGTCTTAAACGAAAGAGGAGAACATTTTACATAGATTTTGTATAACAGAATTTGCCTAAACAGTTTTTTTATACAAATTTATATAGAAAAATAGCTGTATAAATGCAATGTTGTCTAATGCATGGCGCGACGCGGTCGGTCGTCTTTGTTTGCCGTACATTGAAATTAGAAGATAACGTATGTCTTGTCTTAACATGAAAACGGCTGCATTTCTAATGTTTAATTCAATTTTTTGACATTAGTATTTTGTGAAATGCAACGCCTTCTAAGTTAAGTATTGGAATAACTAATTATTATTAGAACTGACAGTTGCAAACGTCACTTTTGACATTTCTTATCATTCCGACACCAAGGATAAGCGGATTGAAACCAAATTTTGGGAGGTTTAGGTTATGTATTACGGAATACGTTATCACGTAAAACTATCGTCCGTAAACCGATTTTACAGACAACCAATTTTTTTATTGCGAACTCGTTGATATAGGGTTGTCTGCGAAAAATTCGGTCCTATTAGGGGTTTGCGAATTTTAAAGATTTTAATTTTGACGCGCGTGGATGTGTGTGACAGAGAGATCCGAGGTAAGTAACTGTGTAATAATAAAGGACCCAACATCGCAGTAGTTTGTGATGGCACCTTGAATATGTCGAACACATTCAAGGTGTCAGACATTTTTATTATTACAATTACCTTACACTAGCGTTTCTAAGCCTTTTTTCTAAATTATTTTTTCACGATTTACATTCATTTGGGATAATGGATAGAGACATTTTGTCAAAGACCGAAATTTTCAATCTTTGAAAATATAACGTGCACAAAATCAATATTTAATAATTGATACAGAACATAAAATAAATAAATAAAATTATCAACCAATTTTTCAGACAAATATATTAGCAAAAAAAGTGTAATTATTACATTAACGTTTCGATCCGGATTTGGATCTTCATTAGAACTGATCTAAAACAGTAATTATTAATTACTTTTTATATTTTTAGATCAGTTCTGATGATGAAGATCCAAATCCGGATCGAAACGTTAATGTAATAATAATATTTTTTTTGACGTGATAACGTCTTATAAATTGATGAATCACCAATCTTATAAATTGATAAAACGCCGGCTGCATGCACGAAAAAGTGTAACGTTCCTAACGTTCGTAACGTTCCGCCTGAACTTGTGCGTGCTTTTCTCGAAAACGGCCCTAACGATTTGGATGAAATTTGCTGAAATTTTTGCAAAAAATCGTTTTAGCTAGGTCTCATCTCTCGAAAAAATCGTTTTCTTACAGATTTTATCATTATAAAAATCAATTTTTTTGACGTATGAAAATACTTAAATATTGTAAGTAGGTTTTGGAATTTTATATAAACAGTGAAACAATTGTTTTATAAATACCTAGTATGACAGTTAATCTTTGAGAGTTAAATAAATACGAAAGAAAGAAAGTTAATAAAAAAAATTATTTTTATAGGTGGTGAGTAATTTAATAAATAAAATTATCCTAAATTTGAAGTGAAAGATGCAATATCATAGATTCGAATTATTATAATTATTATATGTAGAATTTAGGTTATGTGTTACGGAATACGTTATCACGTAAAACTATCGTCCGGAAACCGACTTTACAGACAACCAATTTTTTTTGTTAATATAATATTTTGAAACACTCAGTTACCCGCACGGAACGTGCGCCTGTCAATGATTGGCCGTGATCGCTCGTTGCCTTTGTCACTTGTCGCTTTCCTGCTTTAAAGTACAGTCGAGTACGCTATTGTCAAGTTGATTTTGTAATTTTAGTTTTGTTGAGTTGCGAGTTTGTAGTTTTTCAACAGACTGTACAAGGCAAGCCCGCATTCGCATCTAACTTCCGAGCCTTTTAGATTCGTGACGCGTATTGTACTAGCCTTGGAAATAGCAGAAGGTCGAATAGGGCTCGAAAAGGTAAGTATACAGTAAAATGATAGATATTTGGAAAAAATTCCGTGGCATAAGGATCGAAAATGAAGCAATACTGAAATTGTTTAAACTTGCATTTAATGCCACGGAATTTTTTCCAAATACCTAACATTAATTTCAATGGATCACAGTTACTCTATTTATTGAATAGTCAAATTCATTCCAAGTTAATAGATATATAGAGCAAAACTAATGCCGTCTGAGTGTACATGTATATATATCTATGAATGTAATGTGTCCCGTGTCCCGAGGGAGTGCCCCAGAGATATTACGACCGGGAATTCACATACAGTAAAATGCTTTGTGTGAACTCGGCCGACGCATACCGTGACTAAAGTCTCCACACGGTATCTACACAGCAACTCCGAGAAGTGTAGAATGTGGGTCTGAAGCAGAAGGGCCAGACGAGAATGCAGAGCTGGGGAGCCTATGTAAGCTCAGTTATTTTATATTGTATACAGAATGGAAAGTTATAGCTCCGAGCTATGTATACACACTTTTGTTATTTATTAGCGCTGCTGTCTCATTAGTAACGTAACGCTATGCCGCTTAAGTTTGTTGACGAAAAGATTTCTCCTTTATAGAATAAATAGTAAATATATATAATAATGATCATGCTTATTAAAAATAACAATTTTGTAGTAATAAATAATTATGTTATCACTCACACCTATTGAATTCATAACATTTTATGCATTACCCTCTTTATTGACCATCTATTTCCAAAAACCTATATAATTCAGCTAATTGGTACGGGTCCCCGCATTGGCTTCCTCGCTGAAATATATCAACCGCTGATTTTTGTTCAGATAGATAGATAGTTTATTCATCATAGCGTCAAAACATAGTTGTAACACCACGTCTTAAAAAGCTTCGTAACTAGGGTTACCAGACGTCCCGGTTTTCCGGGACATGTCCCGTTTTCGCCCTCCTGTCCCGGTGTCCCGGAATTTTTTTAAAATCTATGCAAATGTCCCGGATTGATGTGTTATGAACAAATAAACATACTGACCACTATAATTAAGTCTCTTTTTTCACTATATTTCTATCCTCAAATTATTCAAAATCGTGTTCGTCTCATATTAAATTACACGATTTCGATAGATATCGATTGTGGATTGATACACACAGCACACTTCAGGTGTTTCATCAATTTTTGTGTGAAGAAGGGTTTTTTAAAGTTATTATTAGGGTCGGAGGATTTTTCGTTCCTGACAGTTGCTCGGTACTGAGATAGAAGTGTAAAAATTGGGAACTGATAGATAGGAATAAAAAAAAATAATTTTTTTACAACAAATTTTTTTAGATATCAGAAATTTCAAAAATATTTTTTCATTCTTCAATTATCAATAGGGGGGGGGGGGGGTGGCTGTAAAATGTCCCGTTTTTTCATTCAGACCATCTGGTAACCCTATTCGTAACCAGTAACCAGTTTACCGGCTAGCAGAACTCCTTGCAGCGTTTCTACTTTCGAGCCTCATGGGCAGCCCAGTATTTAGTGGTATGCGCAGCGAATGGATATAAAAAACAATATATCTCTCATGTGCACTGGAGTAGTGTATTGGCTCAACGACAGGAAATTATTTGGCAATTGGTGTAATGAGCGTAAAATGGTCGAGATTATACACTATGTAACAGCTGGGGCAATGATTGTAGTCCCGTTCTCTCTCATTCTGTCTGCAATCCTACTGGAACCCCACAGCTGTCCCCACTGTCTCTCTAGCTCTCGCTTGATTACCATAATATTGGAAAGCGATTATCAATAGCTTCTCTTTAAACTAACTTCAATACGCTTCAGTTTATATATTCATGATTTTAGACCTGCTTATGCATAGATAAGCACATAAAATTTCTTTTGCAGTGATAGATTTTTCAAGTTTTACCGTATTTATAGTGTTGAGGTATAATACGCGCCACGGATCTAAAAGGTTCGGAAGTTAGTCACAAACAGCGTCGCAAAGGCACATTTCAGAGCCGTTGAGACTCCCACCACCTCACAGCTACCTACACGGAACGTGCGCTAGTCGGTGATTGGCCGTGATCGCTCGTTGCCTTTGTCACTTGTCGCTTTCCTGCTTTAAAGTACAGTCGACTACGCTATTGTCAAGTTGTTATTGTTATTTTTGTTGAGTTGCGAGTTTGTAGTTTTTCAACAGACTGTACATGAGCAAGTCCGCATTCGCATCTAACTTCCGAGCCTTTTAGATTCGTGGCGCGTATTATAAACTGTTTTGTTTTATCATTCCAACCCACAAGTGGGGAATGGTGCTAGTTTGGGTCAAAATTCGCTTTTAATAAACGTTTTGGGGCTTGAAGGGAAGGTGACAAAACATTTTTTTCGGATTTTGAAGGTTTTCGACTTATCGAGGTTTGACTTAAACTGTAATATAAATAATAATTTATTTGTTAACGTTTGTTTATAAAAGAGTCACGGATACAATATATTAAATCTATGTTACCGCAAAATGTCACAGAAATACTATTTTTGCGTGCTTAATTTCATTAAAAATTTTTAGATGTACTCAAATGGCACCTGTGTCTTATCTTTGTAGAAATATGTCAGTTATGTTTTTATGAATTTATTGACTGACATTGCTTATAATTTTCAAACTTCAATAATTGTGCAGGTATAGTACACTCTCGTTAATCCGGAATAAATGAGACCGGATCATCGAAAGTCCGAATTAAACGGAATTTGTCTTAAAATGCACATAACACAAGTTTTAAATGTGTAAAACTAAAAAAATCGATGTATTTTTCTTTCCCAACAACTTAATTTTCATTTTAATTCCATTGTATATTTAGACCAAAGTTTTTAACCTACGAGGTTATGTAAAAATAAAACACATTTGTGATTAATATTCAAAATTTATTAATTGTACAATACACACTACCTACATACAAAAAAATCGTGTCCGGATTAACCGGATGATCGGTCTAGTTGGGTCCGGACAGTGCCGGATTAAGACTCCTTGATGCCCTAAGCATTTCTTGCCTATGGGCACTCATCTCTAACAGCAGTCTAAAAAAATTCTAATATTATCGGTCTCTGTCATGTTAAGTTTATAATACAAATTCAAATTGTGAATGTTATAAGCTTAAAATTAATAGAAAAAAATAAAAAAGTATAGAATTTTAGGGAAAAAAATTGAATTATACAATTAATGCTCTCATTGAAAGTTGGACTGTATTTTTATACAGTTAAAACAGTTTAAAAAAAACAGTTGTGTGGTTTTAAGAAACCACGACGCAAGTGAAACTTTTATTGGATTGTAGGCGTTGGATTGTAGACACTTATCCATCACGATTAAATTATTATAAACAACAATATTCACATGAATACACGAATAAAAACATGTAAACACTGTACAGCACTTGCCCGCATGACAGACTGACTATGTGTTATACATGCTACACGGTCAGCTGATGCTAACCATGGGCGCCGCCACATTGGCCTTGACTGCTCTACCGAGCGCCTACTCCGAGCGCCTTTCACTTTACCCCTACTCCGCGGCCGCCTGTAATGCGACATGCAACAGACGGCCAGAAAAATTCGGGGCGATAGAATAAAAATTTCACTTTAAAATGTAAAGTCAAAAAAAACATTATGTTTTCATTTAGATCACATTTTTGAAAACATGACAAAGAGAAAAAAAATTGTTAAAACGGGTTGGTGAGGTGCTTATCATTTCCGAGTTGTGATTTTTGGTGCCCCCTGAGACGTTGCTTACTTTGCTTATAGGTTAATCCGGCACTGGGTCCGGATTAGCGGGAATCAACTGCTTCGCACAATTTGCAAAATTAAAGATGACAAACGAGGTGGGAAGATTCTCTTAATCAAATCTATAAATAGAATTCGTTTGATCCAAGGGATATAGTGTGAAACTTTAGTATAGACTTGCACACCATGACAGCCTTTAAGAGTTAACGAAACAAGGGCAACAACCGTATCGCCGAAAAGCAGCGGTCCTCCTGAGTCGCCCTGTAAAAGTAAAAAAAACATTGTGTCATAAGCGTCACTATAATGTTGTAACAAAACTGTTCTTGTTCGTGAACAATCAAGCCGATTGTTGCCCCATAACAATATGTGTATCATTGTTAGAACAATAAGCCGATTGTTGTCCAACAGCAATCTGTGTGTCATTGTTATAATGACGATCCGTTTGTTGTCTCACGAAATTCTTTGTCGTCGCCCGCTGGGGGGTCTCTGTTACAATATTTTAGGTGAATTATCTTTAAATATAAAAATGTCAATAACTAGTTAAAATTATTTAGAAATTTACCATTAATTTTTGTTACTACACTCCTTCAATTTCATATTATGTAAGTACGGTAGAACCTCTGTAAGTCGAACTTCAAGGGAGACGCCAAGAAATTCGAGTTATAGAGTTTTAGACCCGTCTGGTTTCACCGGGTGCAAAAAAACAAATGTTTTTACTTATACATGATACTGAATTATTAAAACTACAATAATATTATTGTATATATACATTGTTTTAATAACATGGCATCAATATTTATACCTATTTCAAAAATTTAAATACCTAACTATTGAAAAATATTCCACAAGCAAACAGATACAATGTTTAAAGAAAATATGCAATATATTATATAACTATATAAAAATTTCGATCGTACTTTTTTCCTAAATGGAGAAATTATTGTTACACTTACTTGACAAAATCCTGAATCGCTTATTGGAGATTTAGCACACATTTGACCCTTATATATTTGCTTCTGCCAATCCCTTGCACAACTTTCACTAGATACACTGTAAACTTTTGCGCATTGGAGACGATCAGCTTTATGGCCAGACTAAAAATTCAAAGCACTTATAATAGCCAAGATCTCGAGACAAAAAATGTATGAATTCTGAAAAGGCTAACATTTTAAAATTAGCTTATATTTAGGGTGTAATCACTTGGCGTCGGCCAAGTTCTCGCAAAGCACACTGAACCTTTTCAAACCCTTTTTCGACCCTCCTCTATCTCCGAAGCAGTCACCTGTTTTTTGTATCAAATTTGGCCCATTTTTCACATTTGTGTTTTTGGTTGACTATTTATTTACACCCTAGATATAAACTTACATTAAAATATTGGTTTTCTATAAACTGTTGCACTTTCTTGACAAGAAAGCTTCTAACAATGCTTATAAAATATTAGCAAACATATACAACGGACGAACTATAATGAAATTAAATAAAATATCACAATTACCTACACAAAAATCATTTTTAAAATGATTATTTTTTTTAATATATTTCTTATTAAATATAGTATATAATTTACTTACGGCTGATTCATATCCCCATCCACAAACCTTTAATTCTGTGTGTGGTTTAAGTTCTAAGTCTTTTTTTGGCAATCTACAAGAATTTGTATTCTGATTGAATTTTAATGCCTTTTCCAACTAAAAACAAACATTAATGTTTTAATCAATTATAATAGTTTTTGTTATTAACAGTTAGTACCGTGAACAGTACTGAGGTAACTGCTGAGATAAATAAATAAATGAACAGTGTGAATAAGTGTGCTAAATAAATTTTGGTGTGTTCCTGTGTTGTAAATAATTTTGTTTATATAATCATATAGTGTTTAGTGTAGATAAATAGTGACTTTCTATTCTTTATTACTTATTCTTTGTTTTATTAGTTAGAACTGTTGTTTTGTTTCTGTTACGCTATAAACAAGTGCTCATCGTTTGTTTATTTATTTGTTATGTTAACGTTAAAATTACTGCAAATAAATATTTACCACCACGATCTAGAAAAATTTTGTTACAATATATTTTAAGGTTGTCCGTTCAACCCGAGGACACCATACAGTATGTAAACACGTAAGGTGCACATAGGGAAATTAACATTGGGAAAAAATAACTGGATCAGAGTGAGACTTGAAATCTTGTTTTTCAATTTGACAGATAATATTCTTTTGCAAAATGAATGTGTATACTACTGAAGAAAATATTCAAATGATTACAACATAATCGGACATTTTTTATTAATGGGACATTAAATTCCCAAAAATACTTAAATATGGTACGAGATCAAATATCTCCGCCTATTCGTGTTGAACCTAAAGACATTTGGGTCACTGATTTACCAACGCGCATACGTCATACCATTCAGACAATTTTTGAATGAAATGTTTCCAAACAGATGGAGTTGCTTTTTTGTTTTATTTTTGTACAAAAAAATTAAAATAATGATTTATAAGAGCTTTTTATTATTAAAAAAGCCAAGCAAAATAAAAATAAATCAAAATAAAATAGAAATCCTCAAGATTACCACGATAATTCCAATAGAAATAACAATTAATGCAGTCATGGCTAACTCTGATCCAACTATTTTTTCCCAATGCTAATTTCCCTATGTGCACCTTACGCATTTACATACTGTATATAAAATTGTAAAATGTACTAATCTCTTACCTTCAGAATGGCAATATCGTTTTCTGTAGCACCTTCTGGACCTCTAGCATTTTTATTGACAATTATTTCACTAACGTTTGTAATACAGTGATTTTCTGAACGTCTTGAACTCCCCGAATGGACAGTAATATCTTTTGCTTTGAAACTGTAAACATTAAACCGTTACAAAAAATCGATACTTCGCAATGTAAATAAACTCTAAAAAAAACACTCAGCATCTTTCAAAATACAGTAGAATCCGGATAAAGCGACTGTTAAGGGACCGGCTATATTACGCCGTACTAACCGGACGACGCACAAAACGGCATGAAATTTTATATAATAATATCTCATTTTGACGTGCGTTGACACGAAGTTAACGCAGTGATTCATCAAAAGGGGAAAAATACTATGGAATTTACTCGGGAATAAAACAGCGTGCATCTGGGAAGGAAGGGAGTGGGTGCATCGAGATAATGCAAGTATTTGCCCTTGAAATTATGAATCATTTTGAGATGTGCGTCGTTCTAACCGAACAACTTTTAATAAATTAAGTCGCTGAAAGCGGTTGATCGCTTTAAGTCGTACTAAACGGATATACTTTCGCAGTATGTTTTATGAAAATCAAACTTGAGGTTGCATTTACGTCGTTAAAAGCGGTTGGCCGTTATAAACGGAGTCGTACTATGCGGATTCTACTGTATTATAATAATAATAAATATAATATTGATGGAATAGATGGGGACCAATAGATCAGACAACCATCAGCCAACGAACGGTCATGAGAGAGAGAGAGAGAGAATGATACATTATTAAAAAAAAATGTTCTTACTTTTTTGCGCAATGTGCCGCCGTAATAACATGAAGAGAATCTATTATCACCGCATCACAATAGTATTGACCAAACATTCTCAAATATACCTGGAATTATTATTAATATGTACACAATAATTATTTTATATTGACACAAATTGTCGCAAATAAAAAATTGAAAACAACAAACATTTTGAATTCTTTATTTTTGTTTTCGGGATTCTTATGACGCAGGTCTGATTGGCGAAATCATATTTTCATATTAAAGGGGGTAATTACCCCCCCCCCCAGGATTTTAATAATACAAAAATAAAACTGAAAATAATACGAATACCTGGCTAAAAAATAAAATTTATAGAAATACTTCTTGAAAAAAAATTTGTAAAATTACTTTGGGAATTAATATTTTGCTTGACACCTTCCTTCGTAAGTATTCTTGTGTGATATTTATAAAACTTAAAAAAAATATTGAATTTTTTGCTTTACCCCCCAGGAAAAAAATATCTACGCCCTGGGTTCGACGTGTACCTACAATAAATGGAAAAATTAAAGGTACTTACAATACAGGGAATTTCGGAAATGTTTGCATTTTCTCCATCTCTGATTCCTGCAGAAAAGTATCGTTTAAATATTATTTAAAAAAAAAACGAGTGTGCTTTAGACCACACGACTGAAGTAAAACTTCTTCCTGCCATAATTTGTTGTTATTCACCCGAAAATTCACAAAATATCAACTAACAAATTTACAATTTTATTCACTTTAAACGTAGAATATTTAATGTATTGAACAAAATATTAATTTATAAAATTGTTCAAGAACGAAATGAAATGACGAAATAATCAAGAAATCACCGTTTGCGTAACGCTATTCCGTTCGCCTCGCCCGATCACACAATTTTTGTAACGCTCTCGTCACGCATTCACCAGCTTACTCCCCAAGTCAAGCGAAAAGAAGTTTTACTTCAAAAACACAATTCTGGTAAAGAATAGATTTAAAAAAAATTTTTTAAATGACGCTTTATATTTTTACCTTCAACACTAACAATTGCTACAAACAATAAACCCACAAAATTGACTAAGATCCCCATTGTCGGATTTACTATAGCTATACTAAAGAAGTATAACTGGCGTACGCTTAAATACTGCTGTGAAAATATAGTTTATATTTTTTACCTCACGTTCGTAATTCGTTAATAAATCTTATCTTAATATTAAGAACAAGTAAATAACACGTAGAAGAAAAAACACGTTTGTAATAAAATTCTTCTATGATGGTAAAAAATATTATTAAGATATAAATGTATAAATAATTTAAGCAATACAAGCAGGGACGGATGGGGATTTATTATCCCTCGAATTTTCGAAATCTGTTGGCAAAATCCATATACTTTTATTCTATACTGAGCATAGGAATAAAATCGCAATCAAACCATATACTTCTGTCTTTTTTTAAGCTGTAAGCACTGGCGTATCCAGGAGGGCAAAACAAGCACGGGGGACCCGACTTAAGAAATTTCTAATTTGCCCCCTCCTGGGCCAAAAGCTGGATACGCCCATGTTAACGTCATAGAAAAAAACAAAGTTTTAGAAACAGAGATACTTTATTCAGATTGAATGTAAGTACTTCAGCCAATTCTATCATCGGAGAAATCAGGGAATTACACCGAAGAAAGAGACGCAGATATATTTTCGATACGCTTTGTTGCGTTCACTCACCGCACATTGAGTAGATAGGCAAATGATTCATATAGTTAATTATTGAGATATTATCAAAAATGAATTGTACAGCAATGTATGCTGGGTTGCCTAGACCATGGGCAATTAAAGCACATTGAGTGGATAGGCAATGTGAATGATTCATAGTTAATAGATATATGGTTGGGTAACAAATGTCATATCCTAACCTAGAAATGCGTAATAGCAATACGTTGATACCATATATTGGTTGATACTGTTTTGTATTTTATTAATTAAAAATAAGTCGAGTATCCATGAGTTACTATAATAATAATATGCTCTTTCAAAATTACATTGGGGCTTTCCGACGACCAAGTAGTTTTAACAAATATTAACATGCACATTGCACACTAATGACATCGGACGATTTCTTTTTAATCTTTAAAGCCTTGGTTCTTATCTCCGCTATATAATAGATTTATGACTGTTATACTTATAAAAAAATCCGTAAGGAAAGATCAGCTGAACCTCTACAACTTGTTAATATTCGGAACCCAAAAGAATGGTGAGACCTCTGGTGAGGAATGCGTCGAACTGCTGGGTTTTTGACAGGTAAACTATAGACATAAGGTAAACATTGATTTAGAAAGTTAACGCATGATAGAAGCTAGGTCTAGCCTCCATCATGCGCTCCTAAATCAATGTTTACCTTATGTCTCTATAGTTTACCTGTCAAAAACCCTCTTATGGCAGTTCGGCGCATTTTTCACCAGAGGTCTCACCATTCCTTTGGGTTCCGAATATCTTGTTCAAAATAATTTTCGTTGAAATTATTCATAAAGCGCTACTTTCTTGTTTTTTTCAGATTTTTTATCACATGGTTGTAAAGTTAGAGAGGAGACACATTATAAACAAGTTTGTTACGAAAATTGATGACGGAAAAAATTTCATATTTAATTAAGAAATAAGATTTTATTAAATTTAAAGATTTTTCAAAAATAAGTTTGCAAAATTAGAACCATTTCATAAAAAATAACAAACATATTTAACGAGGAGCAAATATTAATGAAATATCTAACGTCATGTTAATATCTGATAGACGGTGTGTGTAAATGTAACTAAATTCAACAACATAATTAATAACGAAACTCTCATAGTTCGTCCCACTAAAAATAAAGACCATAATTCGAAACTTTTAGGGCTGAACTTAGCAACAATATTTTTTTTTATTTAATCAAATGAGTACAAACACAGATAAATAGACAAACAAAACTTACAAAACTAAATCACTCTTTCAATACAATAAAAATAGCAAACAAAACAATCGCAATAATAGGAATAATATACCAGTACTTTTTGAATAAAGATACTTCTTCATCTTGATAGTATTCTCGCTTTTTCTTGTATTTCTTCTTAGAATGAAATTTCTTTTCAAATTCTTCTATTTCTCTTTGGTTTTTTTGTTCCTCTTCAAGTTTCTTTTGTTGAAGTTCTAATTCCCGTATTTTTTTAAGCTCCTCCTTCTTCTGTACGCAGACTTCATCACATTCTACAACAGCGTTACCACTTCGTACCACTTCACAATGGAAATCTTTTTTTAATCTTCGACACGAACAATAAACTTTAACTTTTTTGTGACACAGTTCTTCATCCGGACACGAGCCTGAATGGCAGTTGCTTTTGCATCGATGACCACACGTATACTGAAAATCCAAAATCATAATTTTTCAAACCGACTTACGCAAGGAAGAAGGTTATGATTCATGAAAACTTAAAAAACTTACATTTTTGGGGCACTGATTTCCGCAAGACTTCATACGATCTTGATTTTCCGTCACAGTCCAATCTCCGCACGGTACGTACAATTGATTCAGACCGCAATGGCATTTGATACGCATTATGTGTTTGCAAGGTGGGCACAGGCCTGAATGACACGGTTTTGGACAAGTATGTGTACAGCCTTCAGGTCTCGGCTTCAAACAACCAGTTTCGCATGATTCACAATTAGAGCCCGCCTACAAGAAAAAAAAAAGAAGACATCTTGAAAATCCCACAATAATAAACTAACCAATGAATTTTAGATACACTGATGACTGATTTACCATATTAAAAATAAATAGTTATTATGTTGCTATAATATTGTGAAACACACATTTTTGGCATTATACTATGGCATTTGAAAAATTTACTATTCAAATAATGTCACTGTCGGGATTCAAACCAGAATCTTCCATTATCGCGGCGGCTGAATTATCATTCATTCTATAGTGACATATCTAAACTACCATATTTCTCATAATAAAGCATATTTGCAACAGTAGGTATTTCAGAACATCCGCGAGCCAATTATACATTAAGCATCTTAGGCTATGAATCTCCACTCAATCGAGAGTGAATCAAAGATAATATCATCAGGAATCTCGCTAATCTATAGTCTAATAGCTATTTATTTGTAAATTAAGACCCTTAGGTTCTTGTGACCATAACAAAACCATAAGCTATGATTATTATCAATCTTAAGGAGGTTGAGCCGTTTTACGAAGATAATGAAAAAAATCTGAAATAAAGTTTTTTTAATAGATTTTTTTATGACAAAATTTTCTGTAAAAAATCCAAAATCATTAGGAGATTTATAAAGTTAAAAATTAAAAAAAACTTTTTCGTGTAGTTTTATGGAAAATATGTCAACCTAGCATGCAAACGGCACATTTTAATTTTTTGCAAATAACCAAATAATGTCAACAGTTCCGAAAACTAACTATGTAAAGCATCTATGTCTTACGCATATTTTAATGTTTTTTCCAATTTAATTAGGAGACTTTTAATCAATAAAAAAAATATTAAACCTTAGCACTTTTCGATTATGGTCTTTTATTCTTGACAATTTTAACTGAATTTTCAACTTTTTAATGATTTAATTTTAATTTTTATTACTTCTAATTTCTTTTTTTAATTATTTACTGCAAAAAATATGTAAAATACAGATATTCACATAATTTTAATTTTATTAACTTAACTTTGTACAAAAAATTCAAAAGTTAGTCCATTAAGTAAAATACTGAAATAATTAATTAATATTAAAAAAATTATTCATTTATGCCTTTATGACAATAATTTATTAGTATCATTAACTTATAACCTTTTGTAAAAAATTATTATGGAAAAGTTCCCATTTAGAATTGGGCTTACTTTTGATTGGGACTGTAACGCATCAACCTCCTTAAACTATAAAAATGCAAGACGAAGACTTTCACGTTTTCTATTCATTTATTGACTTGAACAGGAACTGATGATATTGAATTTTTGACATGATAACGTCTTATAAATTGATGAAACACCAGCTGCACGCACGAAAAAGTGTAACGCCGTAACGTTCCGCCTGACCCTGTGCGTGCAAGCGAGAGCGCAGTATAAGCGATAGAGAGTCGGTAAAAATATAGTTTGACAGCTACTAAAATTTAGGTTATGTATTATTAAATATTATATTCGAGCGGAATACGTTATCACGTAAAACTATCGTCCGTAAACCGACTTTACAAACAACCAATGTTTTCTAAAACAATTAACTATTTACCATAATTTCATCCGATGCATTTTCAACGACATGGCACGGTCGACTGCAACTGTGATTGCCACACTGCAACTGGCGACCGCAACTTCGTTGGCACGACGAAGGTTGCGATAAGTGACAAGGCCAGTCTGCTGTCTCGTGTCCGCCCAAACAAGTAACAGGCACTGGCACAACACACTCCGGACAGGGAAGACGTTTGAATTCACGTTGCGAAGCGCTATGCTGCTCAAAAGGCACCAACGGTTTGTCTTCGACTTTAACTGCAGAATGACACGGAAGTGGGCACAGATGATCGCAAGAAGTTCGCGGTTTATTGCAGATCTGTTCGCACGGAGGACAGCTGCCAAAATGGCAGTTATGAGCTTCTCTTTTCGGATGGTGACAATTGGGAGGTGTCCTGCAATCAAAAACATATTAATTATGTCATGCAGCTTATAAATTAGCATAATGTTCAGGTCCAATAATAATAATGATCGAAAAATGCGACATTTCGTTTCTTAGCTTACCTGCATTGTTTACTGCATCGTGGAGGATGGGTTTTCTTTTGTTTACCACACGGTACAGTGATTGAAGTTTGCCCACAACGACATTTGACGGTCGCAGTTCGTGGACACGGATAGCACGGACCTCTATGGCATGCCGAAGTGCATTTGTGGGCACCGCAGCGCAAAGTCTTATCGCATAATTTATCACAAGGTGGGCAGTTTCCGTCACAACACTATAAAATATTTAAGGCATAAATCAAATAGGTAGAGGAACTCTTTCTAAATCCACACTTTTCTAACATGAATTATTCATCCGTGAATCGAATTTCTCAGTTCAAGTCTCTTGAATCAATGAATTATTGTTTTTTCAACCGTCTATAATTTATAATATTATTTTTATAAGTAACTAAATTATATACACTTGACATTAAATCTGTTTCAGTACAACAATGGTCTTGTTCTACTATTTATAACAAAAATTTACATAATGCCACTATTATAATAAGGTATGAAAATATCTAATACTGCTATGCAGTCTCAAAATACAAGAAAATCGGGATGAGAAGTTATAATTTTAGTTACAAGTAAAGAGATAAATCTGTGGTTGCAAGTTAATCTTATTAGTTATAGCTTAAGATGCTTGACAATAGATGGCTTGTACCACGCCATCTATTGGCGCCCACCAAAAGTGACCTCATTTTGGTTCACTGGAAACCAATCTTCCTAATTTTTTAATCAATGGTTATAGTCAGATTTATTTCGATTTGCACATATGGATCGGAAAATACGTGAATTAATATGTATTTATCTTAAAATTAAGTTTTTTTGTAGTTCTGCGATAATGTCTTACAAAGTTATAAATTTAAAATAACAAAAAAAAAGTGAGCTATCGTGGGACGCCCCCAGTACCTAACTAAATATCGCTTTGTACTTAAATTTTACCCTGTAACTAAATTTTGCCCTATCATCTACTAAATTTAGCCGTCATCTAACGAAATTCTAAAAAACTAAATATCGCGCTGAAATTAAATTTTACCCTGTAACAAAATTTTGTCATGAACTTTGTTACCTTTAACAAAAACCAAGTTATAATCCAATACATACACAAAGCAATCGTCACGCGCTGTCATCTAACAAAATTTCACCCTGTTATTTAGATGTCGCCTTCGACTAAAGCCATATTCAATCCAGCGCACACAAACGTAACATCCGCCCATAAAAGTGTCGCGCCAATTGCACGGTTTTACTCCCAACCAAACGCGCCATTAGATGTTTCACGTTAAAAAAAAACCGGATATCTAACAAAACAGTTATTACTGCAAATGGACATACCTTACGATTACACTGATGTTTGAAGCAATCTTTAATACTCTTGCATTTAACATCACACAAATATTCCTTTGAACACTGCACTTCCTTTGTATGTAAACCGCAGCGGCAGGATTTAGTAACAACTTCCCGACACTATAAAAAAAATCATAATTCATCAGTTAAATAACACTACCACAGATATAGTACGCGCGACGAATCTAAAAGGCTCGGAAGTTAGATGCGAATGCAGGCTTGTACAGCCTGTTGAAAAACTACAAACTCGCAACTCAACAAAACTAACATAGCAATAACAACTTGACAATAGCGTACTCGACTGTACTTTAAAGCAGGAAAGCGACAAGTGACAAAGGCAACGAGCGATCACGGCCAATCACCAACGAGCGCACGTTCCGTGCAGGTAGCTGGTGGGTGTCTCAACGGCTCTAAATTGCGCCTTTCCGACGCTGTTTGTGACTAACTTCCGAACCTTTTAGATCTGTGGCGCGTATTATATTTATGATAATCGTAGAATCAATAAATAAAGCGAGATACATCCATGATAAGCCCCAATATTTCATTAACTTAAAATTAACTGAAGAAATAAAGAAGTAAACTTTTTAGAATTTCATATTATCCCTATCCAACAGAACGTTATATTGTACGGAAGATTAAAAGTAGGTAATTAAACACTTACAGTACCGCACTTGCTTCTGTGACAGCGTTCGGAACATTTATGAGCCCCACAATCGAGCATTTTAGCACATGTATCGCCGCAAGTAGGTACTTCTTCGGTACAAGGCAACTGGTAAGTCGTCTTGCCACACGGACAAAAGCGAGTTTTTGCATTGGGACAATCTCCGCAAGGACCCGAGTGACACTTTTCTTCACATTTATGGTTTCCGCACGATAAAAATTTACTACAAATCTAAAAGAGAACAGTTATTTTACTTACTTTCCACGTACCAAATTAGAAGAACTGAATAATTTTTTTGGAGCCAACCTTTTCGCATTTCCAATGTGGTGAAGCACATTCTCTCATCTGAGTTTTGTCCCCGCAATCGCATTTCTGCTGGCTTTGTTTGGGACACTTTGCACACTCGCCACTGTGACACTTTTGAACACAAGAATGGCGTCCACATGCCAATAAGCGATTACACTTTTTGCCGCACGACCAGTCTTTAGTACTACACCTTTGTAATCGTGTGTCCCCTTTACAAAAACATTCTGACCGGACAGTCTTTGGACAAGGTGGACACGGTCCTAAATACGTAAATATTATTTTTAGTTTATGATTACATAAAGTTCTTTGATATAATACGCGCCACGAATCTAAAAAGGCTCGGCAGTTAGCTGCTAATGCGGGCTTGCGCTTGTACAGTCTGTTGAAAAACTACAAACTCGCAACTCAACAAAACTAAAATAACAACTTGACAATAGCGTAATCGACTGTACTTTAAAGCGACAAGTGACAAAGGCAACGAGCGATCACGACCAATCACCGACGAGCGCACGTTCCGTGCAGGTAGCTGGGAGGTGGTGGGAGTCTTAACGGCTCTAAAATGTGCCTTTGCCACGCTGTTTGTGACTAACTTTCGAACCTTTTAGATCCGTGGCGCGTATTATAATTCTCGCGTATTTTGTGCTTCTTGAATTTCTGTTTGCCTGGTTATCAATATTGCAGTTACAATATCTTAGTATATTTAGTAATTTATCATATTTGATACCTTTTAATTTACTTTGGAAATTTTATTGAGAATTTTAAATTAATCTTTTACGTATAAACTTGTAGTGCGAATAATTTTTACTCTAATTTAGTGTAAATTGCGTTCATCTGATATGCAATGGGGACCGTGCATGAAACATAAAGGCAGCACTACTGCCGAAGTTGGCGTTCTCTAGTATCTAATTAATGAAGTAAATGGGATCAAACAATGAAAAGTATTTGAAAAAATGAAAAAAATAAGAGTACACATTTCAGCCTGTAATTAATACTCGTGTACATGGAGAGAATAGCTTAAAAGCCAAAAAATGATATAATTTTAGTCATGTATATGATGTTTTAGAACGTTATTTAAATGGGCAAGTTGTCATAACCGCAAAGTTGTATCACAAACAACTGTGTCTAAAGAGTATAATGTAAAAATTACGCTATGTATAAAGAATTTCTTCTTTATAATATAATATTTTGTATAATATTAGTTTTTTACTTTGTAATTTACTTATATTTTCGATAACTGAAAAGCAAACTGTCACTAATTGACATATAAATGCAATTTTTTTAATCACAAGCCTGTTCATAATATCTAATATATAAAATTCTCGTGTCACAGTTTTTGTTGCCATACTCCTCCGAAACGCCTCGACCGATTTTGATGAAATTTTTTGTGCTTATCCGGTATCTATGAGAATCGGCCAACATCTATTTTTCATCCCCCTAAATGTTAGGGGTAGTCCACCCCTAATTTTTTTTTTTTATTTTTTAGACAAAATTTTTAATTTCTATTTTTTTATGATACAACATACAAAAATACATACAATCCTCAATTTTCACCCTTCTACGATCAACCCTTATTTTTTAATAGCCATTTTAGTAATTTAATCATTTTTCCTCTCTGGTCGAAAACTGATCAATCGTCATTTAATTAGTTATCCCCGCCAGATGTCTACAGGTGTCACTTCGCCAACATCTATTTTTCATCCCCCTAAATGTTAGGGGTAGTCCACCCCTAAATTTTTTTTCTTCCTTCCCCATTCGTTCTTTTGCACCGGGCACGACGGCGCAGCCGGAGTGCTCGACATACACACATATACGTCCATGTATATTTTAAAATAAATAAAATAGATAGATAGATGTTCCAATTAAATTGTTTTATTATTTCACTTTATACGTAGCGAAGCACGTACAGGGCCGCTAGTATCATTATATTTTGAATAAATGCTCCCATAAAATAAACATTTTTACCACCAGTTGGCGCGAAAGTCAGGAAGCTCGGTCCCCATATTATACTATCTTTAAAATTTACCTGGATGGCATAAAAGCAAGCATTTGTGTCCGCAATCAGGCAATAAAGGTTTTTCGCAGTTTTCGCCACAGGAATGAGGAATCTGCCATGGATGGAATGGTGGATCGGTTGTTTTTCCACAAAAGCAGTCATATTTTTTCGGAATGTTTTCGGGATCATATTCATATCGGCATTTCGGACATCCCCACTTAAAAACCGGTGAAGCATTGCGGGGCAAGTCTTCGTGTGCTAATTTTTGATGAACGATACTATCTTTTGCCCAACGTTGGATGCATTGCAAATGAAAAAAACAGTAACATTGCAAGCAGCTCCAAATCTACAAGGAAAAAAAAAGGTAAACCAAAATTATATTTGCACTCCAAAATCCACCCCAAGAGTACTTACAGCTTCAGATCTTTTTACAGATGCAATGCAAATAAGACATGTCGCAGCACCCGATAAAAATATATTTTCAATAAATTGCTGAGTTCGCCCCAAATCTGCTTTTTGACCAGTCGTTTGCGAATAATTTCTTAGTACAGTATCTACAAAAACAAAATATACAACTGTTTTTTTTTTTGCATAATAAAGCAGATAGGTGCCAGAATAAGATTCTAACCTAAAATACTATTTGACTCCAAATCCTCTTCTTCAGACGAATAGTCAAATTCCTTAATATGTTTTTGAACTGAAGCTTGTAACTGTATTTGAGCTTCACGGAACTTTTTCTCGGCTGAAAATTGCGAGGAATTTTGAGAACTAGACCTGTTTACACTGCGATTTCCCCCCCGGTTCCAAACTGATTTAGAATTTCGGTCACTCATTTCGTTTAGTTCTAAATCTCACTTAATACACGGTACCAGTATTTTTAGCTCACCATAATTACGTGTTTATCCCATATCTAATGGGCAAACTGGCTATATAATAGATTAGATTGCATTAAAAATACGAACACGTAAACGTGACGTTTCATTTACTATCGCCAACTCAAAACTCTCCTCCTTTCAGAAAGTGGTGACGACGATCAGAGAACACGACGATTTGGAGGAGGTTTTTTACTCCTGAATATATTTACAAATTTTAACCTTCATGGTTTTCAAAACTTTTAGTGAATGCATGGTTTTGCCACCGTGGCGCTGCTTGTATAAAATGGCGGAGGCAGCAATGGCCGTTGTCAATTGAATTGTATAAGAATATTTTAAAATAGTTTTTGTGTGTTGTGAATTATTAATTTATAGTGCTTAGAAATGTTAGCCGATTACGAAAGTGCAAGCATGGGTTCTTCATCACATGCTGTGGATACGTTCAGTCCATCAGGTAAATTTTTAAGTTAGAGTTTGTTTACCTTTATAGTTTATGTCAAAAAATTATGGCGACATACATAAGTTATTAATTTGACAAGTCAGAACAGATATTTGTTGAAAACTTCAATTTACGATTTAACGGGGATAGTTTTAATGCTTAACTTTCCTGAAAAAATTGTATATTTTTCAGCAGCCAATACAGAAATAGCGAAAGCAAACTTTTGACGTTTTATTGAAATGCTTTCTTTAGAATTTAGTAATTTTTTATCTTATCCATAAGCCTTAATCTAAGACCGTAAGATCAAGATTTGCCAATTTTGAGATATCAGCATTGTCATGTTTGTACTCACACATAAATATGTTTCAAATAAAATTTAAATACATTACATAAGTAGTAGATACCTACATTGAAAAAAAAATAAACACCCATTCCGGATTGAAATTCGAATATGAAAAGTATCTTAGTTGTAATGGCCTTCAGAAGTTAAGATATTATGTTGTCAGTTTCGTAAAAATCGATCCCGATGTTTGTGCATAACGCCCACCTTAAGTTGCAATATTTCCATTTATATAAATTCTAGCCATTTATTCCTAGGTTTGATAAAAACGTTATCTTGACCTTATTGTAGTTAAGTACCCTATATTTTAAGGATAGTGTAGTAGGCAGAAAGTTTCATCAAAGTTAGTCTGGCGTTTTTCGAGTAAAGCTGATACAAAACAAAACAGGCAGACAAAAGTTTTGGAAACGTTTTTTGGCTCAGGTGTCAAGTATACAAAATACTTAAAAACTCAGAAACGAAATGATAGAGCTGTTATTTTATAGGTTACAAGTTCTGTTTTTAATTCCAGATTTAACTCCAGAACAGCAAAAGATGCTTATAGATATCAGAAGAAGAAAAACTGAACTACTTCTTGAAATCCAAGTAAGTGCATTTTTTTCAATATATAACTGTCTAGTTTGGTACTATGTATTTGGATGTGGAAAGATACTTCTTGATGGCCTTTACAAACTATTTTATACATAAACAACATTTTTAGAAATCAAATTTATTTTTTATCGCTATTTTTAATGAAGTGTTTTGTCCCTTTAATCCAGAATTCACTGTAAAATAATCTAATACCAGAGATATTAAATTAATCGTGTGATAGATGACGTTTGTTTCAATAATTCGAAATTCTTACCGAACCAAAATTTAGTATAATTATTTCGGGAATTACGTTTTTTGACAATCAGGTTTAACTAGAGGTGCCAGCCTGCAAGCATAATAAGTTTGACTTTTTTACATTTGGTTTAATTTTTAACTGAATGTGGAATTTATTTTTTCCACTAATTGTGCAGTTTAAAAATTGTTTTTCATGTCAGAACTTTCCAGCCAGTAAAACTAAATTCGAAATAGAGCCGATGTATCATACTTTTCTTACAAAACATTTACTAATTTTATAATCAAATCAGGACGAGTTTATTTATCAGTTGACATTCTAGAAAACGCTGACTCAAATAATATTTATAAAACATGTGAGGTAATCGCATCGCATGAAATTCCTCATCACGTAAAGTATTTAGCGATAAAAAAATATTAAACGCCTATAGAGTAGGCAACACTTCGTGCTTACGTGTAAATCTTATTATAGACTACGTTTCAGGCGTTTCCACATGTCAACCTGTATTTATAAATATTAAACATTAAAAAACCTGTAGGTATTTTAATGATCCCATATAATTGATTATGAATTCCGAACAGGGACACAAAAAAGGAAACTATGATGTTGTTATATTGTATATGTTAAAGCTGTGTAACTTTTGTACATCAATAGGTCACTGACTTTAAATTTAGAATTATTTTGCGTTCATTAAAAATTATTCACCGCGGATTATGAATTACAGTACGTATGTTTGTTGTTTTGATCCGGTTCCCGGATTCTCAAAGCGGTGTCGGCAATGCAGAACTCTTCGGAAACAACTGCGTGCTTGTTGATCGAACTGTTTGAACTCCAGAGAAGTCTAGGAGTTCAGAACTGAAGACTTCGACAATTTGATCAACAAACGCCCAGTTGCCGACATATACTTTGGGAGTTCAAAACCAGTTTAGAACTTTACCAACAAACACGCTCAGTATTTGCTATGTGCAGCTGCTTGGAAGCGAGACACTGAACGACCGTGCGCGCTCAGCGGCGAAAGCTGGCATTTTTACGGCACATGTACTGATATAAAATCAAAGATAAAAAATGACAATTCGTAAATGCTGCATTATTAATAATTGTAATAATACATATAAAAATAGTAATGTTAGTTAATATTATTCTATTTGATCACGATCACAGTTTTTTATAAACTGTAACTTTTCTTTTTTCACAGTTGGTTTGAAACTGTGATGTTGCACATTAATTTTAATTCACTTTTTACTAGATGTCCCATTTGACACAATGTATAGAAGTGGCGCTGTGTTCGCCGGTCAATTGCGCTAGATGTCGCGACTTTATGTTGCACTAACGAATACTGAATGAAGCAGTTTTCACGAAACACCAAAACACGATCACCTTTTTCTTAATATACACATTTCATTAAACATATTAGCATCGTTGGATGATGATTAAAACATTTTAAGCTTTTTCTGACGATGCAATCGAGAAAAAAAACTTCACGCGTTTCGTGAAAAAAAAACGGGTTGCACTCCGGGAGTGCCGGCGGAAGTGAAAACTTGAATATTAACGTCTTAATTTTTTGCATTTAGAAGCATTGTTTATTTATTGACAACACTTGTAAATAAAATGGTTTGTATCATAGATTGCATTTTTATGTACGATATTTCAACGCTAGATGTCTAACGTTATATAAAAAGTATCTGGCAATTAATTTTGCTGTGTATTTTTTTTTTTTTTTGACACCTGCGATGATAAATGGCGATTAACAGCGTGACGTAATACGTACCTAAGTCAACCGCAATGCTGCAAAGTGATTGCTCCGTTTGACGTCACGTAATTATGACTTTAGGGCTTTTAATATAATCTATTAAATTAATAAGCGAGTTTTTAGTAAACACGCCACTCGTGCAGTAAAGCCGTTCGTATTAGTTATTTGTATTAGGCAGTGCATTTACGCAAAATCAAATATTTGTGAGTGCCGGCTTTTAAACAGGCTGTGTACTTTGTGACGTCACAGTGTACATAAAATTTATAATAAAATGTACAATGTTTTCAGTAGGTTTGAGGTTATATCGAAACAAAAGCGGATCTAGGCTAAATCCCGAGGCTGGGTTCTATAGCGGTAGAGTTGCTAGCATAGGCGTAGCAACTATTTTATCCTGGGGGGGGGGGGGGGGGGGGGCAAATTCTCAACTCTACCGACTTTATGCATGTTCATAGAAGCGAAATCGATCGACACGACTTTCTGCAGAAGAAATTTCACGACAAAGAAAATATGTAGATTATTGTAGATTTATCTTGTTATTTATATATGTGAACAATTAATATTCTAGGATGCTTACTACGTCAATGAATACTAGGCTTTACCCGCGCAACAATCGACAGAAATCTTTATTTTAATCCTATCATGGTTGAATAAAATAATAATAATCAAAATCACTGTTTCGAAAACACATTGTATTTTTTTTCGTAAGTTATGATTTGCTTGTATATAAAAATTTATTACGTTCTTGTCAGATTTGCGTTCGTTATTCGTGTATATTGTGATGCTCATTTGTTTGCCATTCAAATATTGCATTAGCATTATTAAAACACGCTCTATACTAATGATTGCGATTAAAACGGTCTGATATCAAATATCTAATTAAAAGCAGTTTTATTAATTACTTCGTCTGGTTGTTTTCAAATACTTATACATTGTTTATACGTTATTAATTAATTATGTATTTTCCGTAATTCAAGAGGAAATTTTTAATTTTGTTATGATTTTTTTGAAGTAAAACTTCTTTACGCACGCTTGACTTGGGGAGTAAGCTGGTGAATGCGTGACGAGAGATTTACGGAAGGATAATCGGGCGAGGCGAACGGAAGTTGAGAGGGAGATATAAGTTAGTGAAGATAGAAATAGAATGGCAAATACTTCACTGGCTAGTGGCGCCATCAGGTGGCCGAAAATATATGCAGTACTAACAATAGAATGACACATACTTTTCTTGCCAGTGGCGCTATCGGGTGACAGAAAAAAGTTTTGTAAACCTACTTCCAACGAGAGCTAAGTAATTGCAATGTATTACTTTTGTTTTCATTATCTTTATATTTATATTTCTTTCTTCTTACATTAGACTGTTCATTTCGTTATTGAACAATTTTATGAATTAATATTTTGTTCAATACATTAAATATTCTACGTTTAAAGTCAATAAAATTGTTAATTCATTTTAAAGTTCATGTTTTGTGAATTTTCGGGTGAATAATAACGAATTATGGCTGCAGGAAGAAGTTTTACTTTAGTCGTGTGGTCTAAAGCACATAACGAGACTAGTACAAATATCCATTCTTCAGACAGAGACGCTAATAATCTTAGCTATTGAGCGTTGATAATCTTCGTACGTGAACATTTACTCCTAGGATTAAACTCAACCAACTAAACAGGCGGGCATGAGTAAGTTTGCACAAATAGCTTAAAGTTAATACGGTCTGGTGTTGTTTTCGTGTTGATACCGAATGCATCACAAGCAGCAGATTGTGTATAGTACAAAAAACATGCCAAACATATGCTCCTAACTTCCATTATTATGCATTGCATATATTTACGTATATAGAGAACATTGCCTTGTATAACTATATGTCAAAAAGGTCAAAATTTGTTTGTGTAGTCGATTCTACGAGTCTCAACCATCGGCAAGGATAATAGGGTCTCAAGAAACTTAAAACTTACACTCAAGCTTTTTGGTTATGTAAGTCATGTCGCGAAAATAAATTGATTGAAATTAGTTTAGTTTTTGCAGCTGATAATGGAAGGATAATAACATCATCCAAGTGTATACAGGTTTTCACGGCCAATGTTGTTCCAAATCTTTTTTTGTTACGTCATTCACCCTCATGTGACTAAATACACTCGCTTTTTTGTGAATCATGTATGTAAAGTGTTTTATGATCGCATAGAGTCCTTAATTTTCAACCTCGGCTTTTGTTTGAAGAACTTAAGTGAAACTCAGATAGCTGTCTAGGAATAGCAAAATCGTTCTTGGTGCCCGTGCGACGACTGTTGCTCTTCCGGAAGTTGGATAGTAATGGGTTAACTGGAATACAAAGATGGGTAGGGCGGTGTCCTTGTTAACAGACATACTATTGTAGTTGCTACAGATTTAGATCAAGCGAAGGTCACGTGATTTTTGTATGACAATGTGATGTAGTTACATGAAATCATCATATTATCATTGATTAAGGTATTATAAGAAGATCGGTTACCCAGTGAACCAAAATGAGACCACTTATGATGCTCGCCGATAGGTGGCCACCTATTGACGAGCATGATAAGCTAATTTTTTTTAATCTGCGAGTGCAGAATATGTAGAGTTTCCGTAGTGAATTGTGCTGGCAACGGTTCGGCCGTCTGGTGACTAGCATCATAACTACATTTGTTTTCAGTAGTGAATTGTGCTGGCAATTTGGCCCTCTAGTGACTAGCATCATAATTACATTTGTCCTTCAAAGATCCTCTTACGTTAGCCAATGATATTATGGCAGGAAGAAGTTTTACTTCAGTCGTGTGGTCTAAACTCTAAAGCACACTCGTTTTTTTTTGTTTCGATAAATAGTACTTGGATAAATGATTTACGTGTAACAATGCAATTTCTCTGCATTGTTCCACTATTTATTATTTTTATTGTTAGTAGAGTAGTGCTCAGAGGTGACTTTTCACAATGCACCGCGTCCATGACACAATATGCAGTAGACTATAAATATGTGGTGGTATGTTGTAGTGCAGCGCCTATAATAATAGCTATGTGGGATTGTTGGATGATGTCTTTTGGCATTGTTGCTGTTTGATTAGTGTCGAGTGATCGCTTATTGTTACACATAATGTTGTTTTCATCAGTGTTGCCACATTGCGAACACAGAAATCCCTAGATCCTTGAATTTTTTTTCTTTTTTTGAAGTAAAACTTCTTTACGCACGCTTGGCTTGGGGAGTAAGCTGGTGAATGCGTATGACGAGAGATTTACTGAAAGTGTGATCGGGCGAGGCGAACGAAAGTTGACAGGGAGATATAAATTAGTGAAGATAGAAATACTTCACTGGCTAGTGGCGCCATCAGGTGGCCGAAAATATAAGCAGTACTAACAATAGAATGACACATACTTTAATTGCCAGTGGCGCTATCGGGTGACAGAAAAAAGTTTTGTAAACCTACTTAACTTGCAGAGCTAAATAATATTTCATAAAGATCAAGATAAAGATAAAAATACTGTAATGGTTATAAATGCTCAATGAACTTAGAATTTGGCAACAATGTTTAACATGTTAATACTCCATTAATTAAGGTATTACAACGTAAACTTGACTTTTTAAATTAGTGTATTCTGATACGATTTTCGAACGTATTGTTTGTTCAGATCCGAATTGAGGTTAGCTCTGATTCTCAAACCACTGCTAATGACCAATTATATACAATTAGCGCAAATGCGATGGCTCACACTTTTTAACTACTTGCGGCCCGGTCCGGCTTCGCCCGAATTTATAGATTGTCACCGTTTTTTCGTCGCCTTACGTTGCAAAATTGGTATACACGAAAAGCGTTTTTATTTTAACGCGATAATATATAGCCTATGTCCATCCTGAAGGTTCATTCTTAAATATTGGTGAAACAAATTTTGAAATCGGATGAGTAGTTTCGGAGATTAACTCCTATATCCAAACTTGCAAACTTATTTAATAAAATTATCGACCAATTTTTCAGACAAATATATTAATACATTAACGTTTCGATCCGGATTTGGATCTTCTTCAGAACTGATCTAAAAATATAAATTAATATTTAGGTTCTATTTATTTTTAATGAAATTCGTGAAAGATTTTTTAATATTGAAAAAATAATATTAGTATAGAAAATAGTCGACATATTTGAAAGTAAGGAATATTTGCAACGCGTGTGACACCAGCCTTATTTTATGAACGAGGGAAATTCATGTTTTGATATTGGTAGCAGGATGTTGTTATCTTTCAACTTATCGTAGAAAACTTTTTGGTTTGCTGTGTTTGTTGGTTTGTTTTTATGTATTAATTATTTTATTTATCAACACATTTTCAAACGTCACAGCTGTTTGCGTTTACAATTTTTTTTATTTTTGAAGGTCATCAATTGGCGGAGTTACGTCGGCCTAGTGCCAATTCATAGCAATTTATTGACCCTAAGAAAATAAAACAGATTTATCGAAAAAATCACTACTGATTTTTAAAATATTTTTTCTTCATACGTCAATCGAAAATACATACTTTCGGCTTCAATTGTAAGGCAGAAACATTTACGCATTGGTGGGATTACACGCACTAATGCGGGAAGTACGTATACGTTCGGGAGGCAGCAGAAAAAATAACCTATCAACTGTTGTTTAGATGTCGTTTCCATAGCAACCCTATTACATTTCAGCTAATGGTCGTGAACAACTGTCATTTGTCTTTTTTCCTATAACCTCAAAGCTGCTTGCTTGGAATTTATCTGTATTTTTATGTAATTAATTAATTAATGTCTTAATAAGTGTACTTACGACCGAGGTATGAAGAAAAATAGTATACACCACACTGGCCGAAAGCTGCACTGCTTCGCCTTGGGAATCATGGCGCGCAGTGCAAGGATATCAAACGTTCGGCCCTTGTGGTGTAATATACCTACTGTTTTGATAAGTCAGTGTGCTGTAAATTTCGAGACCTAACCGCTTTTTAAATCATTCAATGGGCGTTTCGTTAATAATGATATTTTTTTTGGTTCCAATAGAGGTAGATTATACACATCGTTATGGTGATAAATCCACAGCGGCATTTTTGAGAGAAAAGCAAATTTTGTAGATTATAGACGCTCAACAAGTGAAGTCGTTAGCGTCGGCTGAATTTTTCACTCGTTGTTGTGACAATTATTATTATTTTATTTAACATATTTATTAACGTAAGTTTGTAACATGAATATCATTTAATTCAACATATTTATTAATTCAAGTTTTTTTAACATAATCACTACTTCCTATAGTTCATACGCTCCGCTGCCATCTTGCCTCTGTTTCTCCACATGACCATCAGGGTACACCAGTGGCGGCGTGGCTTTTTAGACGTGGTGTTACACTGTTAAATTTCGTGTTTAGCATAGCTAAGCAAGTTTTGTGTTTGATAAGAATATAAAATATTTTTTTACGTGGGACATCGACCTAAAAAATCTTGGCCTTGTCCATGCGTTTTATAGATATGCGATTTGTTTTCGATAAAACTATAAAAAATGTAGTATTTATTAGTTTCTGTGGCATTCGCTGTAATCAGTACTGTTTCTCGTTCGTCCTTCAACTAAAAGCTGATACTGTAAACGTTTTGTTATGATTGCTATTTTCGATATAATTATTTATGATTATAGGTATCGTTTTGTCGTTTCAAGTTGTTTACAGTTTTTAGTATGTTATTAAAAATAACTAGTGGAGCCAGTGCAAAAATTATTGCAATAACGATTCAGAATGATCGCGATGATGACCTCAAAATCTGTACTATTTCCAAAAATCTGACATTATCGGTTTACCGGAAGTTAACATCAACTTCGTTAATTTAAACGAGACACTCTGTATATAATTATATTTTAAGATTCTTCATAAATAAGTCAATTGTTTTTGTGTTATTAACGTTTTTATAAAAAAACGTTCAGTTTTGACATTTTTGTCAAAATTAATATTTTCATTATATGTGTTTCAGACCTATTAATTTTATAATATTATTTTTCAGAGGATAAATAGATCAATAAACATATATGCTGTTAAGCTATATTTTTAAAAATATAGCTTAACAGCATATATCCTTTATTGATCTATTTATCCTCTGGAAAATAATATTATAAAATTAATATTTTGCTAATGTTAAATTCGGGATGCATTCCTAATATCTATGCTTACTAATAAAGAAGGTTCACTGAAAATTTTCTTTAAAAAATTCACGAGAAAATTCGTTGTAATGAAATTCCATTTTTGAGATATGAAAAAAAGGTGTATGCATAATCCTGATGTGAAATTCGGTGGTTAAACAATAATTGTTTACCAAATAAACACATGACAGAAAGGGGCGTGTCAATCTAGCTTCCCCTCAACGCATTCTCCACACCCGCCAGCCAATTGGTTCCTTTCGATGTCATTGAAATGATTTGCGATAAACATTTAGAAAAAAAACCGGTTCTCGCAGGTGTTTACTGTAATTTGCATATTGAAAATACGAACACGTACCTACAGCTGAGTATTTGAAACATTTGCGTAAAGGTGCGTTTACATTGAAAGCAAGAAGCAGTTCAGCCAATCGAGGTATAACGACGTCATCGCTGTTAAACATGAACCAATGAACGACTTGCGATCTATAGTTCATTTGTGTTACGTCACGTTTGATGCGAATTTTAAGTGCGCTATTTTTATTATGTACACTTTTACCAGTTTTGCGTGAATCCATGACTGCGGTCAACACTTGATTCGATATTTCGACCTACGCACATAGTTTTGTTTGGCTTGTCTGTATCTCAGATAAGCCACAAGTACAATTAAATGTTTAGAATAGTATGTCCATTGAAATTACCACCGGGACAAAAGGGGTTAAGTCGATACAAAACAAGTTACGATCAAATTTTATTTTTTGATTTGTAAATAAAGTGTCTAACAACTATTAATAAGGGATGAATAAATATAGAATACAAAAGAATGAATCCATTCCGAGAAGTTTTATTACTTGTAAAATTTCGTCGAAAGTATCTGACGACCAGATTGTAATAAATAAATCTAGGAAGTAATAAATCGTACAATCAAAACATTTATTTGCTAGATCACAGTTCTTTGAGTTTTATAATTTGATGTGGCGAATATATATAGTTAAATTAATTGGCTTCTCATACAATATGGTCGACCGTTCACAGTCCATACTAGTGATGTGTCGCTCCTGAGCGAGTCGCTCTTTTTTTTTGTGAGTGACTCACTCCGAGCGCCATTTCTGTGTGCTGAGCTATTCTGTACTGTCGCATTCGCACATTTGCAGAGCGCACACAGCACATGCCACAGAGGCACTAGTGAATTTTGCACGTACGGAGTTATCTTTGCTGAGTCGTTTAATGTTGAATGATGCACTGTTTACAGTGACTTAAACCATTCACATTGACGTCGTTGACAAAGATATAATATTGTAACAATAAACATTATTATTGTTAAGCTTTTATTAAACTTTATAGTTTATCCGAAATGCGAATAATATAAGATCAGAATCATATGAAAATGAGCTCAGAGCTGAGTGTGTGTATTGTGCTGTGCAATGCTACATGACTCCATGATGACAGTTCACGCCTCTGCAGTCTGCACTCTTGTCTAGTGCGTACTATCTAGTGTCGCTCCTTTGAACGACTCCCTCTGAGCGGCTCTTTTTAGTGAGCGGAGCGCACGGAGCCAGCTTCCAATAAAGAGTCATTTGGACACATCACTAGTACATACGTCTGACGTCGAGATCAGTGCAACCTTGATTCTTTTGTTCGCTTCATTGTTGACGATTCTCTGATCCAATTACAATAGGGGGATGATTCACGAGTAACAAATTAGGAAGGAAACCGGCCAATTGAACACAATCACGTTAAAGTCCGATAACCATTTTGTCGTTTAATTGGTACTTGATTTCAATCGAACATTTAATGCGCGGTGAATTCCTTTCTGCAAATTGAATTTATTGTGTATGGCAAGATTGACGTCGTACTACATGAAATGAGGGTACTTACTAAGTCTTGTCGATGAAATACAAATGTCATTGTTGTCTAAATCAGCGCTTCATAAACTGTGTCGCCTACATCAAGATTAATTTTTTTTTTATTTAAAGGACCCCGCACAAACCTTATGGGATTTGGTTCTCGGTTAAATTGATCGAAAATGGTTTTATTTTATAGTTTAAAGGTCACCAAGTCCACGGGCGCATAGCCGAAAAATCAATAGATTTTTAGCTACAGATAGGTATGTTTAGCGAGATTTTAGATATAGGAATATCTATTGAATTGCACAATCTTAAAAAATCCTAAGCTCTGGAAATATGTTTTCGACTAGAATCAATATTTACCGGACGGCGTTTATACGATTCGACCCCCGCGGATATGACCCAAGTTTACGAAACCTTGGTCTTAATTATTCCAGACACGCAAAAAACTTCATTGAAATTGATAAAGGCCTAAATTTTCAGTTTGATTTTAAAATAAACTTTTTGTGCGTTGTTATTGTTTGGTTTTAAACAGTAAAAACTAAACTCGAAATCTAGATTTCTAAGCAGATTAAATTGTACACTGCTTTTTAGTGTAAAGTTAAATACCCTATAAAAATAACAATGTGAATGGCCAACATAATATCTGGGACTGAGAAACAAAACCATGTATATAGACTTGCGCATTTTTTTGAAGTAAAACTTCTTTAGGCACGCTTGACTTGGGGAGTAAGCTGGTGAATGCGTGACGAGAGATTTACGGAAAGTGTGATCGGGCGAGGCGAACGGAAGTTGAGAGGGAGATATAAGTTAGTGAAGATAGAAAGAGGATGACAGATAATTCACTGGCTAGTGCTATTAGTTTTTTTTTATTATCAAAATTTTAACAGCGTTTTTGATAATGGAGCTAAGAAATCTATTTGTGAAGATACAGAAAAAAATAGGAAAAGTTCGACGTAAGTGGTTTTGATTTTCAACCATAGATACAGTTTGTTATCTCCGTATAATAAATACTATAGGAACAAAATACTATACTCTTAATCCCACGGGATATGCAAAACAGGTGCGGTGACCTCTCCCGAAAGAGTATATAGCGTTCAAAACAAACAACTAACATAATTACTTATATATACCGAATTCTTTCAGTTTAATTAAAAAATAAGATCAATACTTGTTTCCGTCATTCCTCTGTTACAAATGTCCAGCTCCCAGTTTTTCGATTTATTATAAACAAATAATTAACTGAAAATATAAATTGGTACTGAACCCAAATAATCCTGACTATTGAAGGCCTTTAAAAATAATAATAATAATAATAATAATTAATGCGTTTGACGTCCGTTTCTCGACTTTATGTCATAACAAACGCCATTCGCACCATTACTATTTTCCATCTATTACACTTTTCTACATTTTTAAACTTCTAATGATGGAATTTTAAGACATTCGGATAAGGTAGGCAAATTTTGAGCATAGGAGTTTGACGGGTAATTGGCCACGGCCTTGAATAAGGGACCATCTCGATATTTATCTGGAATTATTGAGGGAAACCATGGAAAACCTCAAGATGGTCGATACAGGAATTACCGTTTCTCGGCGAGAGACAGCAGGAAAAAGTCCCAGCCACATCTGACCCCGCCGGGATTCGAAACCGCCTTTTAAAAGGTGTTCTCATTGTTCCTTTTTTGAAATTCACAAAGCAAAGAAAATGGCGCATTCTTCAAAAATTTCCAGACGCAAAGTTTTTCAGGTGTTCATCGCCGTAGTATTTTCCGCATTTTCTGCACCAGTTCGAGATATTTTACATTTTGTCTGTACGGTAACTGCTCAGTCTGACTAACATATGTATTGTGTGTAGAATCGTGTGAACTGTCTGTGAACTTGTCGGGACGTTATCCCGCCGTTAGTTCTGACTGAAGTCCGGTTCACACAGTATTCGTCAATTGCTGGCTGAATCGATGCAGACGTACTGGGTTCGACTTCTTTATTATAGAGAGAACTCATACATAACCTAGAATAAAGTTGTGTAATTGAAAGTCGAATTGGCGCAATTAAACCGCGCATAGAATGTGACGTAATTTGACGTACAAACAAATGCCTGTTTTTCACGTCGTTCGTTGGTTCATGCAGCGTGATGACGTCGTAATGTAACTGCTGGCTGGCCTATTCGAATCGGAGTACGTCATAACAAATGTTTCAATCTCATTTTAAAATTGTGTTTTTTTCCTGCCCCTATAGTCTATACTCTATATGATTTAAAGTATATTTTAGACTGGGTTATACGCGATTTTTAATTTAGTGGAACAATCTCTTGATTTTGACTATTTTTTGAAAAACAAAAGATGGCGCCAGAAACTTTACTGGAAATGAAGAGTTGGGAGAGGTAATTCTATTTTAATCCTCCAAATCGTCCTCTGAAATAATCCTGTTTTACTCATTGCTCATTAAAATTTGTATATGCATAACCTAAAATAAGATCAGCTGTTCGCTAGCCGCCATGTTTATTTTCAAAGTTTCGTTAGTTTTGACGTAAAAATGACTCATTTCATATGTATAATAATAATTACTATGTCAAGCATTGTTCTCTTAATCAAAAGTTTTACGTCTTTATCTATGGCGTTAGCCAATCAGAACAAACGAACTCTTCTGCACCCTAACCTAAAATAAAATCAGCTGTTTGTCAGCCGCCATGTTTATTCTCAAAGTTTAATTTTACATTGAAAAAATACACTCGTGATCTGTAATGTAAATAAGCCTCTTCCAATTTGAATAGTGCTTCCATTATGCGACATTTTAACGACAAAGCTGTATAAATCAAGCTCTACAACCGTGGTGGTAGTCGCTATAGGAGCAATGGGCAAGCACAGTCGACAACGGACTATCGATTTCACTCACTCCGAAGGTGAATGAAACCAGCTGTGTGTTTCTCACTCACTCTCTCGTTATTGTGTCTGTACAACGTACTACCGATGTGTACGTTACATTGTTAATTTGTCTGTTGCAATTGGCTAGTCTGGTCATTTTTAATCACCTCGAATAGAGATCTTCATTATCTAAATTGAAAATTTATTGATTTTGAAATGGTTCCCTCGAGATGGCGAAACCGAAATTTAACCTTAGTATTTCTCTCAGGGCCGATTCTACGATGGCGACAGAGCCATGGGTACAGTTAAGTTTCGTGATACGACTTCTAGCTTTAAATCTAGATTCTATAAGCATGATGATTATTTTGCCAAAGTTCCGAAAGATTTCGATTTTCGTCAAAAATCGCATTTTTTTAAATGGGTCAGCCTTGAAAAAATTGCAAAAATCGAATTCTTTAATACACTTAATTGAAATTGGGAATGCTTACAGAAAAAAATACGCTGAATTCAATGAGCGTAAGCAAACGTCTGTATCTCTTTTAGTTTGCAAACTACGACCATTCGAGGGTTTTATATGATTTTCTGAAAACTATAAACGCAAATAACTTCTGAACCAAAAGACATACAGATGTTTGTTTGTGCTCATTGGATTCACCGTGTTTTTTTCTACAAGTAAGATGATTTAGCCAAAGTTCCGAAAGATTTCGATTTTCGTCAAAAATCGCATTTTTTAAAGGGGTATGCCTTGAAAAATTGCAAAAATCGAATTCTCTAATAGGTATACCTTTGAAATTGGGAATGCTTACAGAAAAAATTACGCTGAATTCAATGAGCGTAAGCAAACGTCTGTACCTATCTCTTTTAGTTTGGAAACTGCGGCCATTCCGAGGTTTTATATTATCTTATGAAAACTATAAACGCAAATAACTTCTGAACCAAAAGACATACAGACGTTTGTTTGTGCTCATTGGATTTAGCGTGTTTTTTTCTATAGGCAAGATGATTTTGCCAAAGTTCCGAATGATTTCGATTTTCGTCAAAAAGCGCATTTTTTTAAAGGGGTAAGCCTTGAAAAAATTGCAAAAATCGAATTCTTTAATATATACCTTTGAAATTGGGAATGCTTACAGAAAAAATTACGCTGAATTCAATGAGCGTAAGCAAACGTCTGTATCTCTTTTAGTTTGGAAACTACGGCCATTCCGCGAGGTTTTATATTATTTTCTGAAAACTATAAACGCAAATAACTTCTGAACCAAAAGACATACAGACGTTTGTTTGTGCTCATTGGATTCAGCGTGTTTTTTTTATAAGTAAGATGATTTAACCAAAGTTCCGAAAGATTTCTATTTTCGTCAAAAATCGCATTTTTTTAAAGAGGTATGCCTTGAAATAATTGCAAAAATCGAATTCTTTAATATACTTAATTGAAATTGGGAATGGTTACAGAAAAAATTACGCTGAATTCAATGAGCGTAAGCAAACGTCTGTATCTCTTTTAGTTTGGAAACTACGGTCATTCCGCGAGGTTTTATATTATTTTCTGAAAACTATAAACGCAAATAACTTCTGAACCGAAACACATACAGACGTTTGTTTGTGCTCATTGGATTCAGCGTGTTTTTTTCTATAAGCATGATGATTTTGCCAAAGTTCCGAAAGATTTCTATTATCGTCAAAAAGCGCATTTTTTTAAAGGGTTATGCCTTGAAAAAATTGCAAAAATCGAATTCTTTAATATACTTAATTGAAATTGGGAATGCTTACAGAAAAAATTACGCTGAATTCAATGAGCGTAAGCAAACGTCTGTATCTCTTTTAGTTTGGAAACTACGGCCATTCAGAGGTTTAATATGATTTTCTGAAAGCTATATAAACGCAAATAACTTCAAATAATTTCAAGGAAAATAAGCGAAAATGTTTTGTTATGAGTGGATGGTATATATTTTAATTAAAATTTGAAAGTAAACTAGTATTGATGGCACGACCTGTGGAATGGGTCGGTTCTTTTAATTATTGATAATAATTCAATTAATTTATACCGGTCCGCGAGTGCGTTGTTAAAAGTTAAAAGGCAGCTTCCCTCAAATAGAAAATGGTATTAATTTTCTGAATGCCTTTATTAATTAAATTTTGAAAATAACGAATATATAACTAATCAGGAAATACCAGCTGCTATAATACGCGCCACGCATCTAAAAGGTTCGGAAGTTAGTCACAAACAGCGTCGCAAAGGCACATTTTAGAGCCATTAATACTCCCACCAGCTACCTGAATGGTGATTGACCGTGATCGCTTTTAACCTTTGTCACTTGTCGCTTTCCTGCTTTAAAGTACAGTCGAGTACGCTATTGTCAAGTTGTTATTGCTATTTTAGTTTTCTTGAGTTGCGAGTTTGTAGTTTTTCAACAGAGTGTACAAGCGCAAGCCCGCATTCGCATCTAACTTCCGAGCCTTTTAGATTCGTGTAGAACGTACAGAACTGACAGATGTTGGTATTTGAAAATATCGAAGTCGTTGTTCATATTGCTCCTCTATTACAAGACCTCAGTTCCCAGATTTGATTCTGACCGGTGTTAATAGCGACAATAATTAGTATTTTCTTATCAACTGCTTTGTTCATTTTAAGGTCAATTTGATAGGTGAACTACAGTGTGAGAATTGATCACAAAATGATGTTTGGTATCTTACGCAATTAGTTTTCCCCAAATTTTTGTACAGAAGAAAATATATTTTGAAAAAATTATTGAGCAAGCCAAATTTGTCAGTATTTTTAACATAAATTTGTGAAGAAAAAACTTTAAAATTTTAATTTGCCTTCCCGTGATTTGAAATCTCGTGACATGCTCTAATGAAATATTAGCAAATATCGCGTTTTTTTGATTAATTTTTTAGGCCAAAAAAATGTGTTTTTTGTAATTTTTGAGTAGCAAGCCAAATTTTATGAACATTAATGCTTAATTGAGGCTAATAAAAACAGTAGTAAAATGCATTTTGCACACAATTTGAAATTTCCCGAGCGCTTATTTTACAATTTGCGAGAACAGTCACCTTAAACTATTATTAATTTATATATCGTGTTATATCAACTTATTTATTGCCATTTTTTTCTTCAACACAATAAATGGTAATAAATCATAAATTATGTAAATCGTAAACAACCATCCTACAGTAGGACAGGGTACAGGCTACCAGTTTGAACTATGCTTTAAATAGACTTTAGAAGAGTCTTTTGTAGCTTAATCTAACTGCGCCATCTTTTTTTGCGTTTGATGGATGATTCGAGGATAAAATATATTTCATCCATTATAAAGCTTTGCCGTGTTGGCACTCTTCCATATGTGATTTTAACCTAAATAAAACATTGTAGTATATTTATACCCCTTGCGGTGTGATTTGCGACTAGATATCGAACCCATTTTACTAAATGATAGCAATCAAAAGTTATCTATTTGCATTTGTAGTCGTCCTTTTATTTATTTGTTGACAGTCAGTAATCCTGCGCTTTTTCTAATTGATACATCTGTCTTATATGATTTCTCCATACAAATTTTAAACCCCCGTTACAACTTTTTAGGGGTTGCATTTTCAAAAATCTGTTCTTAGCGGATGCCTACGTCATAACAACTATGTGCCAAATTCGTCCAGTGATTTGAGCTGTGCGTTGATTCTCCATGCAAATTTTGAGCTCCCGTTATACCCTTTTAGGGGTTGAATTTTCAAAAAGTAATGAAAACTGAAAATTCGCTCTAGGAATCTTTAAAACTGTTCAATTACAGACTAAGTTACGATTTTATCTATTTAAATTAATTGAGCTAACGTCTGTATAATTCATTAAAAAAACAATTCTCGCAGTATGTGAATTTTGTAGTAGCCCGTTACTAATATATACAAACATCGGACAACCATACCATATTATATGTAAAACACACTCTTCAGCTTTAATATTAGTACTAGTGTGACCTGTGCGAATTATTCGCACTAAATAAGTATAATAATCATCACTTTACAAAATTATTTTTTTAAATATGATTGCAGGTATTCAATTCGTTTCTAATTTTGCACACTGCTTATAACGTTCTTCTTTTTGTTGTATTACAATATGAAGCTCAGATGACAGATCGAAGAAATATTTTACTAAAATTGCCATATAGAGGCGTAAGTGGCAAAAGCGTGGAGCTAAGCCGTCAGATGGCATCATGCAGCATTGCTGTGACGTTGTTCAGCGTTGCTCGCTGTTTCAAAATTAAAGCCGTCAGATGGCAGTATGCAGTATTTACAATATGAAGGTCAGATGGCAGATCGAAGTGTTGACGTTGTTTCAAAATTAAAGCCGTCAGATGGCAGACATTGTTCAGCGTTGCTGTATTTTAATTAATTTACAGAAACAAAAGCAATAATAAATTTTTTATTTGTCGTTGTCAGTAGAGCAAGCAATTATCTGTAAAATGATATTTAATTTATGTGGAGAAATTGTGAGGTTTTTTCTAAAAAGGGAGGCAAACATCTTTAACCTTAGCGTATTAATTATATATGCTAGATTGATGGAAACGTTAAATCGTCTTATCAAGCACGCTCTGTATAAAAGCGGTGTGCCGGTGTCGTTATATTATGACTGAAGGCAAGATCGGCGTGTTGACGCGGATCTAGGGCTGGGCCCAGTGGGGACATACGACGGCTCAACGCACGCTAAACGCCGAACGAGAGACGGTCGGCCAGTCGCGATCAGACCGCGTCGCTGTTAGCAGCGCGTATTTTGCGAGAAGGTTGGGTCGCGCTTAGCCCTCACCGCGCCGCTATAATATCTCTTCTGTTTCCCCGTCGCGCAGTACGTTGCCGTTTCCGCTATTTCTTGAAATCCGACCGATTTTTTTCCCAATAAACTGCATCCATTTATTTCCCGTATTCGCGGCTGTTTATCTATAATAGTGCTCATTTGTTTCGGAGCTCGCGATAGTCAGCTGTTTCCCAAAACATGAACGCTCGATTGTTTTGTAAATTTCCGCTTGTTTTTCTCTTCCTGACGTTTCCTGAACTTTGACGTTCGCTGCTGTTGTGATATAGTTTTGTGAATATATAAGAATTTGTATGCATAGCTAGTCAATTGTTTTGCTTGTCGATTGCAATTGTCTTTAAACGATGTTGAAGTGCATTTTCGTGGAATTGATCGAATTTCAACTGTTCGCGAAGTGATTCTAATTTGTGATTTAGCTAGTTTTTATTGAGCTAAAAGGATGTTTATAAGAGTGATTGAAATTCATGCTCTTTTTCAATTGAGAGTTGACTTTTCCAATTGGCCTGTGATATATTTTGTTGAAGTGATTTATTTCCTAAATTTGAAATCGTGATTTTTTTTTACTGGTGTTTGTGTTTATGAGAGTAATTTGAATCTACGGTTTGTAAATGAAAAAATTATATTTAATCAAACGATTACTGGTTTTTGTTCAGCTAATTTATTTATAGCTGGAAATTATAAATATTTATTATGTGTAATGTTTTGCATTGCTCAATTTGCACCTGATGAAACATTCTACGTAATGTATTTTTTCCTATAACCAGTAATTTTTCTTAGTATTTTTATTGCGCATAAAAACTATATTTATTTATTGTTAATCAAATTAATTTATTATTTTGCGGGTTTATACAAAAGCACACACAATTATTTTGTAATCTTAAGCGACATACGTTGATTTAATTAGTAATAATGCCACTTGAACCTATAAAGGGCCTAATATATGTTTTTGGCAAGGCAAATAAATAATCATGGTACAGAAAACTGCTCATCTATACTAATATATAAAGCTGAAGAGTTTGTTTGGTTGAATACGGTAATTTTAGGAACTACTGGTTCGAATTGAAAAAAATGTTTTTTGTTGGATAGCCCATTTATCGAGGAAGGCTATAGGCTATATAATATCACGCTACGATCAATAGGAGCGGAGCATCAATGAAAAAATGTTGCAAAACGTAACTCAAAATTTGTTCGTCCGACAAAAACTTTTGAACGGTAACTCCGATCATTATGAAATTTGGACGCAACATTCATCTCGGTAAACTAGGATGAATGTGCGTACTCATGTCCCTCCCCTCCCCATTCGTTCTTTTGTACCCGGGCGAGACCGCTAGTAATATAGGTATATTACTACTATGTATCTCAATTATATATAATTCAAACCAATTTAACGCTCAGAAATCTCGACTTTAGCTTACTGCTCATTCCCATTTTTTGGTCGCTTAATATATAGCCTGTGTCACTCTGGAAAATGTAGGCTTTTAAGCGGTGACATAATTTTTAAAATCGGTTCAGTAGTAGATTGACTGGCGTAAGCAAATAAACATTTCCTATTTATATGTAACTATCTGATCATTGAGCTTATCAAAAACGAGTAACCTCAGGTGTCTGGATTCTCAAGCTCAAGATAATTTACCCTTTTTATTAGCTTTATATGAAAATTGATTTAAACTAAATAAAGATTTTAATGTAGTATGTGTTGTAGTTTTTAAATTAGAGTCTGGCCCGTTAACACACCCTAAATCTTATAAATGGCCCTTTAGAAAAATCAGTTTGACACCCCTGGTGTATATACAAATAAACTTACGTCTTTATAAATATTTGACAATAGATTTGGGGTTCGCCTGTAGATGAATGAAGATGCTAATTATCTAATTTCTGTTTCTATTATGGAAGACTTATTACGTATGTAGACTTGTTTTGGCTCTTTAGAAGATTAAAGAAAATGTTTCTTCATGAATACGTTTTGTTTTCAGCTCTGTAATGTATAATTTATTGTTGTTTACGGGTTGCTTTCTGTTGGAGACTGGAGCCAGATAAGTTTTAAAGTCAACTCCTAAAACATACAGCTTGCCCACCTTCTCCAAACTGCTTTTTTATCACTTTTAAAATATCTTTATGTAACTTCGCGGTGTGTCGATTAATACGGTTTATTTGCATTACGATACTAATTGACCAAGATGTCAAATTAAAATGAAATATTGGTGTTCAAATCGAGATTATCATTTGACATTTAAATGTTGCTCCATTCAGGACACCATGCATCAGGGATTCGTAATTTTTCGACTTTTAAATCCTTCCCTTGATGTTGGATTCCGGCTTGACGTCACTTCGTTTGTAAACTAACTAAGCCTCTCTCTCTTTCTATCTTCACTAACTTCACTATCTCCTTCTCAACTTCCGTTCGCCTCGAACGATCACGCACCGTTCGCCTCGTCCGATTTCCGTAAACGCTTTCGTCAGGCATTTACCAGCTTGCTCCCCAAGGCAAGCGTACCTAAAAACGTTTTACTTCAAAAACCATTTCCTTCGGTGGATTCTTTTTGCATCTCCCGTTGGGAAGACATACAATGAGTTAAGAACCACTGCCCTACATTATCGCCATAAAAATATGTTGAATCGTGATTTTATCTATATATATAAAAATCAAAGCCACTTTTCGTTGTAATTTTATAACGCAAGAACGGGCTCACCTATCCAAACCAAATTTTGAGGCTTTGTTCGGACTATTTAGTAGATGGTTTATGTGAAGTTTGCACAAAATCGGTCGAGCGGTTCTTCATTTATTTAATTTTTTGTAACAAATATCTATAAAAATCAATGCCAAGATATATAAAAAATGTGATAAATGAAGAACCGCTCGACCGATTTTGTGCAAACTTCACATAAACCATCTACTAAATAGTCCGAACAAAGCCTAAAAATTTGGTTTGGATAGGTGGGCCCGTTCTTGAGTTATAAAATTACAACGAAAAGTGGCATTGATTTTTATAGATATTTGTTACAAAATATGTGATAAACGAAGAACCGCTCAACCGATTTTGTGCAAACTTCACATAAACCATCTACTAAATAGTCCGAACAAAGCCTAAAAATTTGGTTTGGATAGGTGAGCCCGTTCTTGAGTTATAAAATTACAACGAAAAGTGGCATTTTGATTTTTATACATATAGATGCCACTTTTCGTTGTAATTTTATAACTCAAGAACGGGCTCACCTATCCAAACCAAATTTTTAGGCTTTGTTCGGACTATTTAGTAGATGGTTTATGTGAAGTTTGCACAAAATCGATCGAGCGGTTCTTCATTTATCACATTTTTTGTAACAAATATCTATAAAAATCAATGCCAAGATATATAAAAAATGTGATAAATGAAGAACCGCTCAACCGATTTTGTGCAAACTTCACATAAACCATCTACTAAATAGTCCGAACAAAGCCTAAAAATTTAGTTTGGATAGGTGAGTCCGTTCTTGCGTTATAAAATTACAACGAAAGTGGCATTTTTTAAAAATCAATTTTTTGACGTATGTAAATACTTAAATATTGTAAGTAGGTTTTGGAATTTTATACAAACAATGAAACAATTGTTTTCAAAATGTTATGACAGTTAATCTTTAATTACTATCCAAGTGAGACTTAAAATAAATACGTATTTGAAAGAAAGTTAAAAACAATTATTATTATAGGTGAGTAATTTTAATAAATAATTTTAATAAATAAATTTTTAACCTAAATTTGAAGCGAAAGATGCAATATCATAGATCAAGATGACGGCGAATCAGTTTTACAAGTACCGGCAAGTGTTTTAAAGACCAGTTATCCACGAATACTTTACGCTATTTTTTTTTCGAAAACGACGGCGCAGCCGGAGTGAACCCTCGAAATAGAGCAAGTGTTTTAAAGACCAGTTATCTACGAATACTTTACGCTATTTTATTTCGAGCACGACGGCGCAGCCGGAGTGAACCCTCGAAATAGAGCAAGTGTTTTAAAGACCAGTTATCCACGAATACCTTACGCTATTTTTTTTCGAGCACGACGGCGCAGCCGGAGTGAACCTTCGAAATAGAGCAAGCGTTTTAAAGACCAGTTATCCACGAATACTTCACCCTATTTTTTTTTCGAGCACGACGGCGCAGCCGGAGTGAACCCTCGAAATAGAGCAAGTTTTTTAAAGACCAGTTATCCACGAATACTTTACGCTATTTTTTTTCGAGCACGACGGCGCAGCAATTAATAAAATAGATAGATAGATATATGTTCCAATTAAATTTTTTTGTTATTTCACTTTATACGTAGCGAAGCACGTACAGGGCCGCTAGTTTATTTATATTTTGTTTACAATTATATTACAACTTCGAGAGTGGAAGGTCAAGTTTTGTAAGACCCTGCGCGGTATTCCATACGATATCTGCACCTGGCAATCCATATTGTTGTCGCAGCTATTTCTGTTATGTGGATAGACAGGATATTAATTGAGCGAGTTTTTATTAAATTTCTCGACTTGATTACTCAGATACATAATACAAAACAAAGTAGGTACGTTTGATATTCGATCAAGTGAGAATAATGATAATTGAATTATCTAGTTTGTCATGACGACGTTTCCTCTGGATTTGTGGAGTTGTATCATTTCGAGTTCATTTAGATTTGAATTTTGTTTGACTAACCGCTCGTGTGCTAAGAAGGTATAATACGCGCCACGGATCTAAAAGGTTCGGAAGCTAGTCACAGCGTCGCAAAAGCACATTTTAGAGCCGTTGATACTCCCACCACCTCCCAGCTACCTGCACGGAACGTGCGCTCGTCGGTGATCGCTCGTTGCATTTGTCACTTGTCGCTTTCCTGCTTTAAAGTACAGTCGAGTACGCTATTGTCAAGTTGCTATTGTTATTTCAGTTTTGTTGAGTTGCGAGTTTGTAGTTTTTCAACAGACTGTACAAGAGCAAGCCCGCATTCGCATCTAACTTCCGAGCCTTTTAGATTCGTGGCGCGTATTATACCGCGAGGAATGTGGCCGACGATGCTGTCTCTTTTCATTGCTGGCGAAAAATGGACTCCGTCGCACTATAGTTTAAGTTTATCCATGAAACGTTTTTGCAGTGATTAACAAAATTAATATTTTTCCGCATAATTATAGTAGAAGTAGAAAAAAAAAGAAACCACATGAGTATTTTTGCTTTGTGGTCATAGATGTTAGTTTTTCTTGCTGTTATTTGTTATAAAGTAACTGTTCCTTATGCATTTATTACTGACCGCTACAAGGCTAGTTTAAAACCATACCTGTAAGTCATTTATGGTCGTAAGAAGAAAAGTATGCTTTTAATCACATGGAAGCAGGGTTGGTACAGACCGCGGAAATGCGGAAAAACTTTTAAAAGCCAGGGAAATCCAGAACTCCTAGAACAGTTAGGGAATTTATTTGTTTATTTTATAATTCCAAAATAATAGTGGTACATTTTTTTTTATAAATTTTAAAGTTGGAATAATCCTGCCCAACTTGACTGAAGCCAGTGCTGGGGCAGGAGTGTGGGTTTAGGATGTGTGAAAATTAAAACAAAAATAATAAAAGTATCAAATATAAAAAATAAAGATTAAAAATAAAAAATAAAAAAGAATACAATTATATAATTATACTAGCCGCTACCCGCGGCTACGCCCGCGATTGAGATGGAAATCGACTTTTGACATGCATATCAGGGGTTGAGGTATTGCACATATTTTGACAAACAATTTTCTTATTTTTCGTAAAAAATTTTTATTTTTTTTAATAAAAAGTATCCTATGTTACTTCTAATACCTTCAAGAGTGTATGTGCAAAGTTTCATGATGATCGGTTAAGTAGTTTTTGCGTGAAAGCGTAACAAACAAACTTCATTCGCATTTATAATATTTCGTTTTCATAAAATTTGTAAGTCCGGTCCTGTCGGGCCGATTTTAATGAAATTTTAATAGCACATTTTAATCATTACTAAAGGGTTAAATTTCAATTTTGAAACGATTCGGAGAAATTTTTCGGTATTTTTGGGCCCAAAAAATGTTTTCAACCCTTTCTTATTTTTCGTAAAAAATTTTTATTTTTTTTTAATAAAAAGTATCCTATGTTACTTCTAATACCTTCAAGAGTGTATGTGCAAAGTTTCATGATGATCGGTTAAGTAGTTTTTGCGTGAAAGCGTAACAAACAAACTTACATTCGCATTTATAATATTACTAGCCGCTACCCGCGGCTACGCCCGCGATTGAGATGGAAATCGACTTTTGACATATTTTGACAAACAATTTTCTTATTTTTCGTAAAAAATTTTTATTTTTTTTAAATAAAAAGTATCCTATGTTACTTCTAATACCTTCAAGAGTGTATGTGCAAAGTTTCATGATGATCGGTTAAGTAGTTTTTGCGTGAAGGCGTAACAAACAAACTTACATTCGCATTTATAATATTATAAAAATATGAAAATATGAAATTTCTTATTTTTCGTAAAAAATTTTTATTTTTTTTTAATAAAAAGTATCCTATGTTACTTCTAATACCTTCAAGAGTGTATGTGCAAAGTTTCATGATGATCGGTTAAGTAGTTTTTGCGTGAAAGCGTAACAAACAAACTTACATTCGCATTTATAATATTTCGTTTTCATAAAATTTGTAAGTCCGGTCCTGTCGGGCCGATTTTAATGAAATTTTAATAGCACATTTTAATCATTACTAAAAGGTTAAATTTCAATTTTGAAACGATTCGGAGAAATTTTTCGGTATTTTTGGGCCCAAAAAATGTTTTCAACCCTTTCTTATTTTTCGTAAAAAATTTTTATTTTTTTTTAATAAAAAGTATCCTATGTTACTTCTAATACCTTCAAGAGCGTATGTGCAAAGTTTCATGATGATCGGTTAAGTAGTTTTTGCGTGAAAGCGTAACAAACAAACTTACATTCGCATTTATAATATTAATATATGATTAATTAATTAATATGATATGATGAGGATATTAAAAATAGCATTTAAATTGTCTTCGCACCTATTGCTCTAAGCCATTCAGAGATCTTTTTTTTAAATTTTTTAGTATTTCTAGTATTTCTTTAAGTCTGCAGGAAATTCAATCCAATAATATTTTACTGGATTATTTCAAGTTCACCAAGTATAATTAATAGAACAATTTACACCTATGTTACTAGATTTTGAAAGAAAGGAGAATTTTATCATAAAATAAAATATCGTAACATACCTATAAGGAAAACTTTTAAGGATGATTTTTTCAATTTTTCCATCAGGTATCTTGAATTATATTAATCTTAAGAAACATAAGAATTTCAGGATTTTATTTATTCTTCCAATTGCGAAGGTTTATTGAAAAAATTACGGTGATCCTAATAAGCACAAGCAAATATGTGTGTACCTTATTTCGTATGATTTTTGGATAACTTTTACGGGATCTGACCTTAAAATCTGAAGAGATGCAGCCGATTGTGCTCATTGAAATCAACGTGTTTTTATTCTTTAGTTAAAAAAAACATTTATTTGTTAAGCCATTATCAGAAAATGAATGCAAATCGTCAGTAGAATTCCGTAAAAATGATGAAATTTAAAAATATAAATTATTATAGCGATAACAAATCGAGGATAGGTGTGAAAATAAAAAAAAGGATGGTCTCCGAAAAGGTCAAGAGTGTTTATTGAACTGTTGTGAGAGAATCCAGAGAATCCCGAATTCCATCGTCGGGATAATTAAACACCGATGCTGTTTTGTCGGTTTCACTGAGCTGGCGAGACTAAATTAAGAACTCTATGCGTTTATAAAGTCGCGATACAAAATGCGTTATATGTTGAAACGCCTATCTTTGTCCTGGCGCTATCCGTGTTTTGGATACCCCGGCAGACGGTTTATGTATGAGGAGAGGCCGTGCCCCCAAGTTTTCCCCCATATATATACCTCAAGTACACATCATGCTGTTAGTGAAATAGGTGTGGCGCTTTCCACGGTAAAATCAACATCGTCGAACATCCAACTTTGATCTACATTTTATAATAATAATAATAACCACTTTATTAAATAGTATTTTTTTAAAACACATTAATAGCGTCCGCAGTATAATGTATTACAACATTAATTAATTATTATTTATATTATTATTATATATTGTTATTATTTATATGATTAAAGTTACCTTTGTCACTTTTTAGGGCATTAGATTCAATTAAAATAAAGGGTAGTATTTAAACGAGTGACTGTAAATTACAATTTTGGGTGACAAAAATAATCAATTTGGGTTACTGTATTACTAAGTGAGCGACTAAATTACTAAGTTGGTAATTTAATTGTTTGAATAGAACTGCGTTTTCTAAAAAATATATATTTAATTGACTGTCAATTAAATATACATTTTTTAGAAAACGCAGTTCTATTCAAACAATTAATTATTTAATTCGCATACCCCGTTATCGTTCACCCCGGAATTGTTTTTTTTTAAAAACTCTACATTTGCCCCTTCCCGTTTCACTGCGAGACAATTCGCATACCCCTTTATCGTTCACCTCGGAATTACAATTCGCATACCCGTGTATCGTTCACCCCGGAATTATTTTTTTAAAAACTCCACCTTTGCCCCATCGCGTTTCATTGCGAGACAATTCGCATACCCCTTTATCAAAAAAAGGGGTAGTTTTCAATCTTCATGAAAATGTGAGTTTTAAGTTGTAGTCTCAAAGTGAAAAAAAAAAAATAAAAAGTAAAAACAAAAGAAGATATCTGCTTCAAAATTACCGAAGGCATTCTAGTCGCTCACTTAGTAATTTAGTCACTCAACTATTATTTTAATATATCAAGTTATTAAAACAGTATCTCATCATCAGTCACCAATTTTTTTTTATTCGACCGTTTTATAATTCCCCTAAAATAAATAATAATACTCTCGCATCAATACGGTACGACATTTAAGCTACCAAATATAGCCACGAGTTACAATACAGTTGTCAATATCTGAACTCATTGCAATTACACGCTTAGTTGGCAAACTGGCCGCGACGTTTGTCGATGGATGGGGACAACAGTTTTCCGAAAGCTAAGCGGGGAAAATCTTCGAGACTTGTAATGGACGAACTGTTTACAAGTTTGTACGGAACCCTCAATGCGCGAGTCCGACACGCACTTGGCCGATTTTTAAATGAAAATCAGCACAGCCCAGGCAAAGCATTATGTAAGTATATATACAGTAATTTGAGACAAGGGTTTGGCCGACACCAACAATATATTTAATACGGGGATAGAATTAAATTAATGCGAGCATAAAAGTCAACGGAAATGGTTTCTTCTATGTAGCGCCGCGGGGTGACGGGAAATGGACATTTTTCGGGAGGCGGCGCGCCCGAGCGTCGATGTGCTTTTGGACCTTTTCAAAAATCGCGTAATTCAAAAGCTCCCCGTACCTCTTACAAACTTATTATCTAGCTTATGTATAGTTGGTGGGACGACGTTCTACTTAAGTAGATTAATTTCCGTACGAATTTATCACAAGAGAAATCCTTCCGCTTGTTAGAATGTGTCTGTGTCACTTTGCAATGATATTTAAAATATTATCAAGAGCTTGAGTTTGTCTACTTGTTCACGATAATGTCATAAACTACTGAACCGTTTTGAAAAATTCTTTCACTGTTTAATTGCCTACTTCTTCCTGATCGACATTGCGCTACGACACAATGGGGATGAGCAGTGAGCGAATGAAATGAAAAGTTATTTTCGTTTATAGTTTTCAGAAAATCATATAAAACCGTCGAATGGCCGTAGTTTCAAAACTAAAAGAGATACAGACGTTTGCTTAAGCTCATTGAATTCAGCGTATTTTTTTCTGTAAGCATTCTCAATTTCAAAAGTATATTAAAGAATTATATTTTTGCAATTTTTTTAAGGCATAGATATCCCTTTAAAAATGCGGTTTTTGACGAAAACCGAAATCTGTCGGAACTTTTGCAAAATCGTCATGCTTACTTACCTATAAAAAAAAACACGCTGAATCCAGCATGGTCCTAAAACGTCGTGTGTTCAAAAAAAGTTTCAAACTAAAAAAGTAAAATTTAATCATCCCCCCTCTCCCTTTACAAGCAACGCCACTGACTTAGCGGCCCATGAGCTAAAGTACTAAAAAAAATAATTAACAAAATTTTGACCCACTTCTCAAAAAGGTTCGCCATCAAAATCTAGTGTTTGTGTGCAACAGGACCGGGAAACTCGGTCTAGGTACTTACTTATTTTGTAAGTTGTATTCACATCTAAGTCGAACTTTCGTCAAAAACTTAAATGATCGCAAAGCTATCTCCGAGAATCTTTAGCGTCACGAATTTCGAGACGAGAAATTTCGCGACTCTCGTCAAAGCGGCAACGTTTATAATCCTTACTTTAGCCGCTAAACTCCGATTAATCGTCCTTTTGTGGTTTGTTTGCACACTTGAACTTAATATTGTGTTTTGATATCTCTCGAGCATTGTTATATCGTAACAGCCATTGATACAATATTTGCGTTAGTTCGTATTTCGTACACCTATTACTGAATAGACTCCTCATTGCATTGTATCCGCGGTGACCGCGTGATTAAACCGCTTATGTCGAATATTTCGTTACAATTTCTGTGCGTTCAGAATTCAGATAGATTTTTAAAATCTAATTTCTTTAGGCTGGAAACAGTGCTCGACCGACGGTCAGCGCGTACCGTACGCGCGGTACGCGCTGATCGTCGGTTATGTAAATGACAGTTATGCGCCGGATCGTTAAAAATTGTATATCCGCGGATACGGATCTGAATACGGATTTTTGGTTTCAAGATCCGCGGATACGGACACGGATCTTAACTTTCTTAGAGTACGCGGCGGTTGCACATCGACCTTTGGAAAGAGACTATCTGTTATGGGAAAAAGTTATTGACCTCTTTAAGAGTTAACTCTCATAACAGATTGTCTCTTTCCAAAGATCGATGTGCAATATCTCATTATAAAGATAGTTGATTTAGTACCTTTGAGTTATGTACTATTAGTATGGTACTCACTACGATAAATGTTTGCAATATAAAGGTGCCAAATACGATTTAAAAAAATAAAAAATAATCTGAATGGAATTTAACAGGTTTTCATTATTACCTAATCACTTATATATATAAAATTTCGTCTATGAATTGAAAATTAACAAGGTAAAAGATCCGCCAAAAACTAACGGATACGGATCTTTCTTCTCTCTCGGATATCCGCGGATACGGATACGGATATCCGGCACATCACTAGTAAATGCATTGAGATGCGCCAATGGACACTTTTTTTTAGTGACCTTTAAACTATAAAATGAAACCATTTTTGATCAATTTACCCGAGAACCATGTCCGAGAAGGTTTGTGCGGGGTCCTTTGAAAAGTATATTTGAAAATTCCGACTTGAGCGACATCGTTTTGCGGTCGTAGATACGAAGTGTGTTATATAGATATAGGGCCTTGATAGCGTTGTTATGGGGACTTGGGTCCGTTCCAAAACTGCTCTGAATACATATTACAACAAAGCTGGCTTACGCAGCAGAGACTTGCTCTTTGTTATCATTCTCTACTCCTTTTTCTACCGATTTGTCTTCGTCCTATACATACATATTTTCTACGCGCCTTTAAGGCGAACCGTAACATACGAATTAAATTAAATTTACGCCTTTTATACAGCGCACAGTCATTTCTGAAAGATGAATAGATTGTACATTATAGACGCTTAACAGTTAAGGTCGTCAGCGCTTATTTGTGTATTTGAGAATCTGCTAGTCGGCATACATAAACCGACTAGTACGAGCTATATATAGATAGATAGATAGATATTTTTTATTTGTCGCATTTACAAAATTTTACAAAACGTCATAATATAACATTTGAAATTATAAAAAATCCTTAAAATTATATAGACACATTTCCATTAGCTGCTTTTCGATAACTTTTTTAAAGACATTTTCAGGAAGGGAATGCGTTTCTAAAAGTAGAGCATTATATAATTTTAGTGACCAATAATTGGGTCCATATTTCTGTTTGTTTACAGAATGAAAAGGGTTTCTGGGAGTGCTAATTCCTAGAAAAAAACTTCGGAATGCTGACTACACATTCTAATGTTTCCCTTTTAGCCATTTGTGGCTAAGAAAAAAAATGACAATTTTATGCGTGATTAAAATTGCAAGCTCATATCTTAAAGAGTAGATAACTTTTGTTGTGACGTAATCAGATTCGAGCAGTCCAACCAATAGCCGTATTACGACGTCATTGCGGTAAAACAAAAACCCATGAAGACGCGCAACTATAAATATAAGCATTTCTGCACACTCTCACGTAAAATAGCTGCTTTTCATAACTGTAGAGCGGTAGTAAAATGGCCCATTTTGCACTAGTGCGTAAAAGTATGAAAATCCAACAGAGTCCACGAATTAGACATGCATTTTTTTCAAAATTGAATTGTGAAAATTATGTCAAAATCAGCTATTTTATGGCGGGGCTATATAATATGTCTCATGCGTGATGATATGGCTCATCTGACCATATATTATTACGCACTGGTAACATTACAGCTATACTGTTTCGTTCGGATTTTAAGTTATTTAGCTAATTGAAAAGCCGCTGTCGTGTTATCAAGCAGTTTAATCAAAATATTCTAAGTAAAGTTACGTGGAACGTGATTTTTTATCCTTCGAAGTTGACGACAAACCTACAGCATGTAGGATTATCGTATAAAATCAGCATTTCTTATATAACGTCCCAAATGATGCATTCTACACACGCGATTCACTTGTTTTATAATTTGTACGCCCGAACATGTTCTGTTCTGAAACGAATATTTTATTTTTAAAAACTTATATAACCGGGAAATCGATTTTCTATGATTATTGCACATACTGCTAAACTAGCGGTATGTGCTTTATTATCGCTTTGTGCGTCAGAGCTGACTTTCGTTCATATAAGAAGTTATATCTAAGTTAATTTCACACGAAATCCATTCAAATTGAAGCTTTTTGAAAAGAGGAGATTCTAATCTATAAAATAGAACCATTTTTAAATCAATTTGAGTTCATAAATACTATTAAAATTGTAATTGAAAATCACAAACAGCAGTTGTCGGTTGGTCTGTACGTATGTACGTACGTACGTACGTATGTACGTACGTCACGACTCTACAGATCGCAATTTTGGTCGGATTGCCTTGGGTTATATTTTATTCACTTTGTTTACTATCAGACCAGAACCCTATTTAAATTCACTAAAATGTGTTCAGTAGTTTAATTTTTATAAACAGTTTTATTTTTTATTATTTTTGACAGCTAATAGTTTAAAAACAATTAATAATTGGTGTAAATATAGTGTAATCCATAAAACAAGTGCTACACTTGTATACCGTGATAACACCACTACAGGTATTAGGCAGCCGTGGCGTAATGGTTATGCCGTTGGATCCCCAAGGGCAAGGTCCTGGGTTCGATTCCTTACGATATCATTGATTTTTTTCTTTTTTTTTTCTTTTTATTTTGTTTTATTTTATTCCACTTGATATTAATTATATATTATATTATGTATAGTTCTTAATTTTTTTTATTTTTGCAAACTTAAAAAAAAATATTTTTTCAATTTTTAATTATTTATTTCTTTAAATTTTTAAATCTTTTTAAATTTATTAAAAATATTTTTTAATTGTTATTTTTTTATCATACAGTGGGAAACTTGCGGGATGTGCACTTTTGGTTTTGCCAACTATTTACTTTTTTACGCGTCTTATGGTCCGAAAAATACGGTATATACCTACGACTGCCATGTTTTTGTTGTTTGCAGTTTAATTCAAAAGGATTTATTTTGGTTGTTTTTTTAGTTTTGTCTTCCCATTAAATTAACGCGACTCTTCGCCGTCGCTTATAGTATATTTGTGCAAAGAAGAGCTTCGCACAGTCGAAATATGACATCGCGTTCATTTTAATGAAGTTGATTTTATCGTTTTTTGCCACTTTTGGCACTGAAATAGAATTTATAAAATATTTTTGACGTGGTTTATTACGGCGCGAACCAATTGAACAGAGTACGTTTGGCACTTTATACGCGGTTGTCGTTTGTTTATATAATACAGGGTGTCCCAAATCAATCGCTTGCGAACAGTAGAATAGAAAAAATAATTCTGAGCCGCAGAAACGTTGTTAGACAATTATTGAGCCGATGTGTCTACCGTTAATGAGATAAAAATACAGAGCAACAATGTTCATTTGTGTAAATATAAGTTTTAATATAGGTAGTGTGATAAAGTACAACACTGCCATCTCTCGGCGTAAAAATGAAAAATCAAAATGTGTTTGTATTCCTGTAAATAAGGCTTTTTAGTAGATCGCCTGCTCTCACGAACTCGACAATCTGTCGAGCCCCTTGATATGAATTATAATTGTCATCAATAAGTTGGGTAGTAGGCGTGGCTTATTAGATTTAAGATGGATGTATAATTCATAAATAGTACGTCAGTCATCAATCTGAAGTGCAGTACAGTGTCGCTTTTTCTCACTTCGAAAATAGTCTAATTAGAAACTGCAGTATCATAAGATAAAGTTTTGAACAAATTAGTATGTGATTTGATAGCTTTTTAATTAAATAACGTGTACATTCAGTTTGTATTTTAAGAAGGCGTTTCTCTGTCGACGCGTTGTGTAAGTTTGAAATTTCGCTGCAAAGTTTCGTCTGTCGACGCCAGCTTTGTACAGTTTCTGTGTATTTTATTTGGCTTCTAATTATCTTTCACTCGTCGTCGCTTTTAAACCAATTTTGCTTGACTTAACGCAATCTTAAATCAAATCCATTATTCTGTAGTGTCAGAGAACGAAAAAATTTAAGACTTCATGATAGCCAAGCGTATAGCGATGTCGTTTATATGTGGCGTTTCCATGGATAGTCTCTTACAAACCCCCAGTCCGCATGTGCTAATCCGAGAACTGCTAATAGTCAGAGTGCCCGTCGGCAAAAATTTTATTGACACATACTCTCCCCAAACTTTGTATATGGCTTCATTAGGCCTAGTCTGACACCTATTTCCTCTATGACTTTTCTTGATTTTGGGGCGTTTTCCCTCTAAATTTTCCGAAAGTTGTCGTTTTGACGAAATGTAAAATATCTACTGTTTGTTTTTTTAATTGGATAGCTTAAAAACTTCAACCAAAACGCTAAAATAATGTTCTCTGACACCTCGAATTTGTTCGACATATTCGAGGTGTCAGACATTTTAAATGGTTCATGTTATTTGTCAGAGAACATTATTTTAGCGTTTTGGTTGAAGTTTTTAAGCTATCCAATTAAAAAAACAATTTTATTGGACGTTTTTAATGTAATTCGCGATCTCTTACGAAACTGAACGAACTATTTGAACTGCACTTTGTTTTTACTTTAAGGAATTCAGAGCTAATCCGTATTTACAAGAAGCAATTATAGTATTTTGCAGCTTCTCGCATTTTACTAGGAAATTTCGTGATCACGAATGTAAAATACGCATTCTCGGAAATTATTTAACTTTGATTTGTTTTTGGTCGTGTGTCATACCTATCGATTTATTTATTCTTATTTTGTTACGAAACATATATAGTATTTTTTGTCCTTTTTAGTGTATTTGCCATAAGGCACTTACACTATTGGCGTCGGTCGGATGGCGGGACCTAGGGGTCGGACCAAAATTTCTCGACGTTTCATAACTTTCTAAGAAGTTTGGCACCATTTTTGGAAATGTTTATATATATATGTATATATATATATATATATATATTTATATATTTATATATATATGTGTGACCACGATAACTCTCGACAGACTTAATCGATTTAAATGAAATTTGGTCCACATGTTGGAATCCATCATCGCAAGAAGCCTATTTAAAATGGGCCCGATCGGGCCATTTTAAGGGGGGTATTTAGGGGTTGAAAAATGTTTTTGGGCCCAAAAATACCGAAAAAATTCTCAGAATCGTTTCAAATTTGAAATTTAATCCTTTAATAATTATTGAAATGTGCTGCTAAAATTTTAATAAAATCGGCCCGACAGAACCGGACTTACAAATTTTATGAAAACGCAAGTTTATTGATATGGATTTACATACTGAAGGGTGTATATAATTTGGTACAGATGTTAAATTGGTATATAGTATTGAAATTAAGTAAAAAAATGTTGTTTTAAAGGGTGTATTAAGGGGTAATTTTTTTTATTTTGTCCAAAAACAAAGTTAAGTTCATACAATAGAGCCACACTGCTTATAAAAGCAAATACACTATATTGTCGGCAGGGTTTCGCACTGCGACCCGAGTTTTTTTTCTGTGAATTCTACAAGAATTTATCTAATGTAACTAATAACTAATAGTCCCCTTTGTAATTCATTTTAATATTAACAAATGATGTTTGCACAACTGTTTTTTTATCAGCCACATAAATGATGATATAAAAAATATATACAAACAGTTGAAACACGGTTCATAGTTACGAAAAGTAGAAACCAGTAGTCCAGTAAACAGTAAACTTCTCTCTCTCTCTCTCTCCATGCTTTTTAATTAAGGAATTTTGACATAACCGAATTTCGTAAACCTATCTACATATATCGCACAAATTGACGATCAGTTTTGATTAAACGGAACCTCACTCAAATATTTGTAATACCTAACTATATTTCAAGATCCTGAGGGCCCAAACGTATTACACGTTTCGCACGCCATTAGATTTTGAATAATTTAAAGATTGAACAGCGGTTCCAAAAAATTAACTGATTTTGTCCTTACTTAAAATAGATATGACCTTTCAATCAAAACTGATTTATATTTATTTAAATGAAATTGTTTACTTATAAGTTTTGAACGGAAGATAAAGGTGTATGTCTCTCTGTTTTATCGAGAAATAAAGTGGCTTATGCCGCATTTTTTTTTTCTAAAATAAGATTAATGAAGAAGTTCAACTTCAAAAATCGAAGTGGCGATTTTGTCTCGTGACCGTAGATGCGCGTGTCCCATTCTCGTCCGAACCATAAATCTCGAAACTAAAAAACCCGACGCGTTAAGTGCTCATAAAAAACTTGAGTACACAGAAATGGCGTTGTGCGACTGCATTTTGGTATGCCATTTACTGCGCGGTCATTTCTCGGAAATGCAGATCGTACTTAAAATTCTATCCGACAACGTTTTGATATAAATTAACATAATTTAGCGCCGCCGTCGCTGCGCGACAAAAAATAAACGGTACATTGAAATTAGTAGGCGATGAATCGTCAAAACAAACATTTGCGCTGTTCGGCCTTTGTTTTTTTTTTTTTTGTGTGTGTGGTATGCTTAGTTTATTGACCAAACAACCGAGGACTATTGTTTTTCTGTACACTGATTGGCTACTGAATTCACCGACTGTAAGTGCAGATTTACAGTTGTAATTAATACATAACTAACATCGTTTTGTGTGTAGAATATGTTTGATTGTTTCTATTGTGCGGTCAGTTTCAAGAAAAATTAGTAATTATTGTGCGACTAGTGAGAGAAGGAGAAGATTCCATGAGCGTGAAATTTGCCGCACGAGCTTAGCGAGTGCGGTAACACGCGAGTGGAATATTCTCCTTCGATCAACGGTCGCACATAATATTTTATTCAACTAGCACGAGTAGGTAATATCTAATCGGGGCCGTGATAAAAGAGGGAAAAATAATAAATCACTTCATTGGTTGACGTATCTACCCACCGCCCTCGATGCACACAAGATGGCCCTGACTTTCACTGAATTGCGATGCTGTTTTCATATATACAATACCGCCTACCACTTCCTATTGGTCCAGAAGCTGCGTGCAGTTTTTTTTTCATTATTGCACGCTCGGGCTTGCTACTGCGTTTCTATTGGTCCAGAAAATTCATTATCTCACAGTACGGCTCATTATTAGCACTCTACGCGTCAGCATGAAGTAATTTATTATTTCTCCCGAATTTAGCAGGGCCCCGAAATTGCATATTACTCACGCGTGTTGAATAAAATATGTTTATTTACTCCTTTGAAGATGGCTAGTTTTTAATAGCTTGTAAAAGCCGCTGCACACGAGGCCTACTAGTTTTTTATAGAGCTGGTTTTGTTCATTGCTGTCATGTGCTCGCTTCACACGAGACGTTTTTCCAAGCTAGTTTTCTGCATAAATCTGGTGCGCGCGCAGTGACGGTTCGAATATAAGCACAGAACTAAACGTGTCTGTTGTCTGACTCTGAGCAAAATTACGCCATGTTGGTTTGTGGGCGTTTGTTCAAGTGCCCACGTGACAAGATACTGCTTCCTGATTGAGACAACAATCGGCTCGTCATTCTAACAATGACTCGCGTATTGTTGTCTCATGAAATTGTTTGTCGTCGCCTGCTCTTCAGTCTCTGTTACAATATTGTTTATTTGTGATCAGACATGCATACCAGACTATGCGCATAATATGGGCAATCGCGCGGCAGTTTATTCGCACCATCCGGTTGTCGTTGTAGACTGTGCAGACAAAAACGTAATACCATTTTGAGATGACGCTTTCCATTCACTTAATCATTAGAGACACATTTAATGTTTACAAATCCGTTGAAATTGACGGTCCAGTTTCGTTTGCGCAATTCCTTTCCGATATTGCACAAATCGGATCAGAATTTCTCCTTGTTTGCGGTATGCAGTCACGCCGTAGCGAAGAAATTGCCAGAAGCCCAGAGTTTCAGCGCTGTTATCGTGCTCCGATAAAAGAAATTGTCCGCGTTGTGTCGGAATCATAATTTCTCGTTGGGTGTAGATTTCTCAAGTCTACCGCTGCTGATGACTGGTTGAGTGATGGCATCCATGCGTTGTGCGTGCTGAGAGAAAACCTTTAACCTCTGAGTTTTTGAGGTTAATACAATAAAAGTTGTAATTAGTAATTATTCGTACCGACCGCGACGCACGTACAGTACTGTATAAAATAAACTAGTGTTGAAACAGTCTTCGAATCCTGGATGACTGTGAAACCCGTGCCTCATCATTCAAAGTGGCGTTTGAATTCGTATGCAGGTAATAGCTAAAGAGCCAGTAGTGAGATTCCAAGACATATTTTAACAAACCTGAAATATTTAAGTTATAGTAATATTATAAGCCTATATTTATGATGGCAGACATCTCCTTCGCTTGTAACATTCCGGAAGACACATAAAAGGTACTCTGTATGATACGATACGATAAAAGCAATAATAGGGTCTCGTTACCATTCTGAAGGTTGCAGTTTTAGCGGATAGTACGGGTTATTTTGACGCGCTGAAAAAAAAGTTGCTCGTCACTGAATTCTATAGTCAGTAGTAGATCGTCAGTCACTCATCCAAACGTTTACTGAAATCTAATACTTTCTTTCATCGCGATCTGTCAGAAGACTGCCTAATTAAACAGTCAGTCGAGAGAACAGTCAATGAAGGTTGCAATTTCCGGCTGACTGGTATATTTCAATTAATAGAGTAATGATTCATTTGTTGACGAAATTAGTTGTTCATTTACAATGCAATTTGCGAATCAGAATAATTCGTACAGCAAATCATTTTATTGCAACGACTTCTGACTGCCGTTGTGTATGGAACTGCATATGGAGAGGGTATTGATACGATTTTCTGACTTGTTTTCTACCTTTTTAAACGGTTTTATTTAGCTTGACCCCGTATAATTATAACAATCTTTGTTTCAAATCTTGCGACAGCTTTTTCAACTATTCCCCGTTATCCGATTGAGTTGAAATTTTGCATACGCATGTAGTTCCGATGACAATTATAATGACTAACTGACCGGTCCGGCTTTCGTGCGGATGCAAATGGCACTTTTAATAAAGCACACTAAAAACTTAAAAATAAAAATAGGTAAAAAATCTTTTAAAGCTAAACGGCTTTACTGTACAATCGATGATGTACTAATAACTAAAAAATAATTATTAATCTCCATAGGGGGCTTTGATTAAACTAAAATAAAATCGTTGGGGCATTTATAGTTACATTATGGTCGAAAAGACAGTCGAAAGCTATAAATTTTATTTCCAATCTCAAACAAATGAAAGTTTTCTGATAAATGCGCCCCACGATTTTATTTTAGTTTAATCAAAGCCCTCTATGGTAATTCATAATTTTATTCTGAAGTTTTTGACGTGATAACGTTTTATAAATTGATTAAACACCAGCTGCACGCACGAAAAAGTGTAACGTTCCTAACGTTCCGCCTGACCCTGTGCGTGCAAGCGAGAGCGCAGTATGCTTCGGCCCAAGTTTGACAGCTACTAAAATTTAGGTTATGTATTACGGAATACGTTATCACGTAAAACTATCGTCCGTAAACCGACATTACAGACAACCAATTTTTCGTACATCATTGCACAATAACACCGTTTAACTTAAAAAGAAGCTTTTTTACCTATTTTATAGAGTGCCATTTTTTACCAGTCGAGTCACGCTTTTTTATAATATCATTTGAATCTAAAAGCCACTTGATACTTTTGCTGTTTCATAGATTAAAACATTCATCTTTATAAGGCCTAGCACACATGAAGAGCGTTCAACGCGCGTTGGCCCAACGCGCGTTTACAATTTCTATACAACTGTATATAACTGTTTACATGATAACGCGCATTCAACGCGCCACCGACGCGCGTTATCATGTAAACAGTTATATACAGTTGTATAGAAATTGTAAACGCGCGTTGGGCCAACGCGCGTTGAACTCCTCTCATATAAACTAGGCCTAATTGAGATGGTTTTAAAAATATATATATTTTTTTAATTATTTTGGTTCGTTTGGCATAATAATCGAACTCATAATAATTTTTACCAGCTAGTATTCACATTTGAATCTGGAATCTATGCATTTAATGGACGTCGCAGCCGTAGAAAAGCTAGCTCTGCGTTACCTACTCGTCTATCCTCAAGCTGCACTAATTATTGTACTTAACTGATCATTCTCATGATTTCGCTTCATCATTAAAATAGTAACGGGACGTGCATCCGTATGTATAATTTCATTTTTTTATTTTTTTTATGAAAGTTTGTTTTACCTTTCCTGATTTAATAAATTATAATAGAAATGCATTCTGTTTTGTTGATTTTTATTATAGATATATTATCATGCATTTTTTTATCTGCGTAATGATCAAAGGTTTTTTCAAATCACATATCAGGGTCACCTGTTATGAAGATAACAATTTTGATAATATAATCTTTATTAAAAAGAAATCACGCTAAAATTTGATTAAATCAAATATCGATAAAAATTTGTATAATCACTGCAAAAATTCGATTTTAAATAAAAATGATCTTCGATAAAAAATTCATAGGAAAAAATAATATTTACCATGAAGTACTTAGTCATGTAAATGAAATGGGTTAAACAATACTTCCTGTACTTGCAATAACAATACAGATATATAAATGCATACCTACTTATAACTTGTAAGCCAGGAGATATATTTTCTATACAAGCATGCGGTAATTAAATGTGAAAAAGTTTTCTTCAAGAAATCGTCTGTTGAAGGTATACCTACGCTTTAAAAATCATTAAAAATCAACACTTTAATATATTTTGGCTGTTTAAGCTATAAAAGTACAAGATTTTCGAGTAATCTATACTAATAATATATAAAGCTGAAGAGTTTGTTTGTTTGGTTGAACGCGCTAATCTCAGGAACTACTGGTTCGAATTGACAAAAAAAAATTTTGTTGGATGGTCCATTTATCGAGGAAGGCTATAGGCTATATAATATCACGCTACGACCAATAGTAGTGGAGCATCAATGAAAAATCAAACTCAAAATTTGTCCGTCCAACAAAAACTTTTAAACGGTAACTTCATCATCATGAAATTTGGGCACAACACTCATCTCGGTAAACTAAGATGAATGTGCGTACTCATGTCCCTCCCTCCCATTCGTTCTTTTGTACCCACGTGAAACCGGGCGGGACCGCTAGTAATTAATATAACGGAATTACAAGTTAAATAAAAATTTACTAGTTTTTAAAAATTCAGTATGCTTTAATACTTACATTCAGAATCTGAAATAACGTCAAATGAGCCTGTTCTTAAGAGAAACTATATACAATAGAACGTGTGCAATGCACATGTGACTGACGGTTTTAAGTAAATAATTGGAATAATTTTATTGTTACGCAATCGTCTTCTATAATAGCAGCGCATCGCAATTGTCTGTAATTGAGAATTGTAAATTGTATTGTGAGTTCTTAGAAGGCGACATGTTGTCAACTGCGACCTGACTAAAATATTTTATGTTGGCAATTTGAAAGTCACATAATATAGCCTTATCTATAGGTACTAGCCGTTACCCGTGAGATAAATGACACAAGTGGTCTTTGCCAATAATATTACAGACCGTAAACATAATTATAGATTTATTATCGTGAATGATTTCGTAATATTGATTAATTTATCTGTAAAATGTGATTTTAATTTTATAATTATTGTGATTCACAATGATCTAATCGAGCGTGAAGTTAAGAGGTGATTCACAAAATGATACAATTATGTATAAACGGAAGAGCATCATGATCATAAGTTTTTTATTGAAAGACAATATAAAAATTTAAACATTTCGTTGTTTTGTTGTGTTCCTTTGTTTGTTTTCAATTTAACATAAAACTGAAAAAGTTTCTACTATAATTTGAGAAAGAAACATTTTTCGTACAAGAAGTTTATTTTGGTTGAGAAACAATTAAGAAAAGAAGCTTTACCAGAGTATCGCTTGTGGCTAACGTTTCGAAAATTTTATTTTCATCATGAACATGTACCTATAACAAATTACATTAAAATTCCGAAGCCTCCAATAGCCGAATTAGTTGAGACTCGAATTCACCTTGCATTTTTACTTAATTATAACACTGAGTTATATATTAATTATAACATTCAGGAGAACAATAGGTAAACAAGAACATAACCCCACTTTTATTCGGGTTCGGACGTTGATTGAATGAAGCAGAACTAGTATTGTCCGTTCAGAAATGGACAGAACTAGTTTTGTCCAACTGAAAATGCACAAAACTAGTATTGCTCATTATATAACACTCAATACTTAAATGTGAGATTTCGGATGTGGGCAGTATTCATTGGTCAAAACTAGTTTTGCGCATTTATTTCGGTCATTGACCGAATTCGGGTATAGACCGTAACATATATTCCGTATACGCATACGACCTTGAAACATATCCGTTACGTCATCGCGGAGTTTTCGAAAGCAGTGCATTGAACTTTGACACAGCGTCCTTGTTTTTTTGCACCGCTCTCCGCCTGAGTTGTTTTCTTTTTTATTTTATTTTCCGACTCCGGCAAAACACGCAAGGAACAAAACAATCCCCTTGATTGTTTCCAGTGCCTTGGCGATCGCTGTTTTCCCCGTTTCGTATATAAAATAACGCGATATACCTAACTGCAGACCGCAAGTCGGTCAACTGATAAATATACACACATATATACAGGCTTGCTTCATTTACATGTTTTGCAACATTATAATATTATACTCTATAAGAGTGCTTCTCCAACTTGGGATCGCAGACATAATCTCAACAGTGATAATACGTTGTTTACACTACACACTAAATAAGTATGTAGTGTGTGTCTCGGTTACAGAGTGGTTTTTTGTCAGATGAATAACGTGGCTAAAGAAGTTTCACTTCGAAAAAAAATTGGTTGTCTGTAAAGTCGGTTTACGGACGATAGTTTTACGTGATAACGTATTCCGTAATACATAACCTAAATTCTACATATAATAATTATAATAATTCGAATCTATGATATTGCATCTTTCGCTTCAAATTTAGGTTAATTTTATGTATTAAAATACTCACCACCTATAATAATAATTGTTTTTTTTAACTTTCTTTCTTTCGTATTTATTTTAAGTCTCAAAGATTAATTGTCATAATATTTTGAAAACAATTGTTTCACTGTTTATATAAAATTCCAAAACCTACTTACAATATTTAAGTATTTTCATACGTCAAAAAATTGATTTTTATAATGATAAAATTTGTATGAAAACGATTTTTTCGAGAGATGAGACCTAGCTAAAACGATTTTTTGCCCCCCAAAATCCCTTTTCAGTAAATTTCATCCAAATCGTTAGGGCCGTTTTCGAGAAAAGCACGCACAGGGTCAGGCGGAACGCTAGGTTCGTTAGGAACGTTACACTTTTTCGTGCATGCAGCCGGTGTTTCATCAATTTATAAGATTGGTGATTCATCAATTTATAAGACGTTATCACGTCAAAAATTGGTTGTCTGTAAAGTCGGTTTACGGACGATAGTTTTACGTGATAACGTCATAAAGAAACATTGATGAACTCTCTGACGTCACGCGAGAAGAGAGAGAAATGCGTACAAGCCGACGCTTGGGCCGATCGTGCCTCTCTATCGCTTATACCGCGCTCTCGCTTGCACGCTCAGGCTCAGGCGGAACGTGACACTTTTTCGTGCGTGCAGCCGGTGTTTCATCAATTTATAAGACGTTATCACGCCAAAAAATATTCTGTTCCTAATCGAACTAGGACAAGAGAGATATAATAACTGGTGACCTCTGCCAGTTTAAAAAGTTTCGATGAACCATTCTGATGGAATGTTTTTGTAATTATTATGTCGGTGATATTCCCCAGACTAATCTTATGAAATTGTTTCGTCACGTTAATATTTAAAACATTTTATTGATTTGTAATTTACATTCATACCAATTAATTTTTATTACCTTAAAAAGTTAAACAGGAAAAGTTTTATTTTGTCGGTGATTTTTGCTCAAGGGCAGTGGGACAAAAAAAAATTGTTTTGAAGCTAAATTTGGCTGTCTTGATCCTTCCTCGAAAGTGTACTTTCTACACGATGATTCGATTTGTTCGATCGTGGCAAATATGTAGTGGGACTCATTGATGAGATTTACAATTTTTTACCCGCGATTGAAAAAACTAAGTATATTTTTTTTTAATAATTTCTTTTTGACGTGATAACGTCTTATAAATTGATGAATCACCAATCTTATAAATTGATAAAACACCGGCCGCATGCACGAAAAAGTGTAACGTTCCTAACGGTCGTAACGTTCCTAACGCGTAACGTTCCGCCTGACCCTGTGCGTGCTTTTTGCTAATGTCTCGCTCAATTTAAATCAGATCGGTTTGAAACCAGTCTTAAACGTAAGAGGAGAACATTTTACATAGATTTCGTATAACAGAATTTGCCTAAACAGTTTTTTTATACAAATTTATATAGAAAAATAGTTGTATAAATGCAATGTTGTCTAATGCATGGCGCGACGCGGTCGGTCGTCTTTGTTTGCCGTACATGGAAATTAGAAAATAACGTATGTCTTGTCTTAAAACGGCTGCATTTCTAATGTTTAATTCAATTTTTTGACATTAGTATTTTGTGAAATGCAACGCCTTCTAAGTTAAGTATTGGAATAACTAATTATTATTAGAACATAATACTTTGACAGTTGCAAACGTCACTTTTGACATTTCTTATCATTCCGACACAAAGGATAAGCGGATTAAAACCAAATTTTGGGAGGATGTTTGATATGCAAATATGAAGTGACCTATTGTTTTTGGGGAACATCGGCGCATGCGTAAAAGAATATATCTCTTATAATGATGTTTTATATAATAATAATATAGTTTTTAAAACGGTTTTTACTCTATCTATTTTTACTAAAAATTTTTGTAAATTTTTTGGGGAAAATCGGCGCATGCGCAAAAGAGATACATGCCATAGTTGTTTTTTATATAATAATAGTATACTTTTTATAGTGTTTTATTATTCTACTTAATAAAATTTACCTAAATTCGAAGCGAAAGATGCAATATCATAGATTCGAATTATTATAATTATTATATAAATTTAGGTTATGTATTACGAAATACGTTATCACGTAAAACTATCGTCCGTAAACCGACTTTACAGACAACCAATTTTTTATTTAAAATGCATTCATCTCATGTTTTTCATACCTCAAAGCACTAAAAAGCTATTCGGTTTGTAAATATTCCGTTGATAACCGGAAAATTGTCGTAATTATTATTGTTCGCTTTTATTCTAGCTTATAAAACAATAGCGCATAAAACTAATGCATTCAGATCTATCTAAAACCATATAACAAAAGATAGTGTGCATACGCTAAAACACGATGCGCTTTTTTTTTGACATAATGTAAACGGAAACGTTTTTCTTTGTGTTTTGAACATACTCCATCGGTTGCGATAATAATCGGTAATCACAAATGAAATTACATGTTTTTTTTTAATGTCTCGAAGATCAATATAGCGTGTTGGATATAAATAAAAAACTGTACTTGCAATGGCGGCTGGGTGAGCTAAGGTGTTTCGAGAAGCTCAAATCATTTTTCTTAAACGACATCTTTAATCAAGGTGATCTGTAAAACACTTTCCGATCTTTACGGACGACCTGTATATTGTTCTTCTCAATTTTAATCGCCTTCCGCCGGTCGCTCATTTTTCTTACTGCAATCTACAATGTAGATTGCAGTAAGAAAACTGCATTGTGTTGCGACCCTCCATGGTGATTATATCCGCGGGCTTGATCATCATCATCTCTAACAAACGCATTGCAATTCAGTCCTAGAATAGTTTAATGGACCCACAATTCTGGTGTTATACACGGAGAGCTGGCTACGGAGGGGTAGGGGTGACTCGGTGCAAAGCTGAAAATTTGCAGAATAATAGGAGATAGTACAATTAGGGAAAAAATTGCCAGAAGACTAGGCGGAAGATAAAGAGCCGCCAGAAGGCGCTAATGTTGCGAAAAATCAGTGCACTTCTGGCAGTTTCTATACTTATTCTGTAATTCAAAACTAGATTACCTGCAAAACGCCAGAAGGCTAAGTGGAAGAATGACAGAGATATTTAGGCAAATACATACCCTATAAGCTATAAGGCAATTATTTAATCGTCATAATTATATTTTCATTGATAAAATTACGTTGTTATAAGAACGTAATTTTATTAATTAATTTAATTTTATTTTTATCAAAATGACATTAATAATTTTGAATATTTGTCGAATGTAATTATTATATCATGTTTGAATTTTTAGTATGCCCTTATAACTATATAATGTATAATATATAATCTAGTTTTGAATTACAGAATAAGTATAGAAATTGTCAGAAGTGCACTGAGTCACATAATTATTGCAAAATTTTTCGCAACATTAGCGCCTTCTGGCGACTCTTTATCTTCCGCCTAGTCTTCTAGCATTTTTTTCCCTACTTACTTGTACTATCTCCTATATTATTCTGCAAATTTTCAGCTTTGCACCGAATCACCCCTACCCCTCTGTAGCCAGCTCTTACACTATTAATAAACATGTGTGTATGAAAAAAGTTGGAATTGTGTCGACGACAATAATAATTGCAAGCGACTGATGTTATCACAAAAAGCTTCTGCCATCTTGTCGACTATGGAAATCGCGATTAAATGAACCGCAGCTGCCTTTTTCACGTTTCCTCTGTGCAATTACTTGCCAAAGAACGGACATCTGCGCCTCTGAGAAGACGCTGCAGTCGACATTTTTTGAAACCAGATATACGTAATATGTTAAATCGTGATAATAATACTGATGTAATTAAATATTGTACCTTGCGTATGAAACAAAAGTAGAACCGTTTCTACAATCAATCATAAACTGTATGTATACAGTCGAACCTGGATAAGCAAGAGTTCAAGCGACCGCAATCTCATTTTCGCATACACAGGTATTTCATTAACCCGAGTTTCTATAGCTTATAGAGGTACAGGGGTGGCATTTCTCAGTTATAAAGGTCTATAAAAATACAGCAAATATGTAGTAGAGCTGTAACAAACCGTATGTATTCGTTACTGAGTAACGGGTACATCGTCTGACTCGAAGTAACGAATCGTTACTTACAAATTCATTTCGTTACTCGCATCTGTCGTATCCATCTCAGCAGCATGTCAGTTCGACTCGTTTGATGCCTCTCAATGCGATGGTAGGTACATGCTTGATGCTGTTGCCTGTTGGTACACGATTTTATGTCGTATGAAAAGTAACGAGTAACGTACCGATACGAAAGTAACGGGTACTGGTTCTTTAAGTAACGAATACATACGGGTACACAATTTCTCGTTACTTTTACAGCTCTAATATGTAGTGGTAAACATTAGAGCTGTAAAAGTAACAAGAAATTGTGTACCCGTATTATGTATTCGTTACTTAAAGAACCAGTACCCGTTACTTTCGTATCATTACGTTACTCGTTACTTTTCATACGACATACAATCGTGTACTAACAGCATCAAGCATGTGCCATCGCATCGAGGCGCGTCGCATACGTGATACGGTATGACTTCGTTCGTATAACATATAACCGCATCAAACGTGTCGAACTGACATGGATACGACAGATGCCAGTAACGAAATGAATTTGTAAGTAACGATTCGTTACGATGTACCCGTTACTCAGTAACGAATACATACGCTTTGTTACAGCTCTAGTAAACATGTATGTATTATTTCGACATAGATGCTAAAAAACAAAAAATCTTACACTAATATATATTATATACTTAAAGAATTCCGTTAATTTCTTCTGCGTTTCTGTTTTTGACATTTTGTGTATATTTTTCTAGTTCATAAATTTTATCAAATAGTGGTTTAACCGTTGAGTATTTAAAAAAACTTTTGAAGTAAATTCCGTGGAACTATTAATACGCTCGACTATCGCTTATAGAGGTGCAGGCAAGTAGTAGTCTCAGTTATATAGAGGTCCGTGAGGGAAAAACGTCTTTATCTTATATAAAGGGTTACAAAGACGGTACCTGGCAATTACTCTCACTTAGAGAGTTTCCTCGCTTACCCAGTTCTCTCTCTCAGGTTTGACGGAATATGGCAGACATCGAGGGAACAAAAAGTGACCATCGTAAAAGTCGGTTATTTTTATAGGATGGCTGCGTTTTTGTTCCGCACTCAAATTTGTGCCAGCTCCGCTATATGTCAGAAACATTCAACACACTCTCCTTGGTCAGCTGGCATGTTGTTCGAATCTGAATGTTTATACCTCTCTGGAGAATATATATGGGAAATTCACTGTTTGTGTTTTACATTTTTATTTTTAATTAAAAAAACCATGCTTATAGTATAGACTAATTAGTTGTTCTGCAAGTTTAATTTGATTCATAGCCTTTTGACTTTCTCACAATTGTTTTTTTGTGATGACTAACCACCTGGATCTTCGCTTTTGGTCGGAATACGCGTCCGGCTCTCTGAAACTTACACTATGATGAAAATATCGGACTGCGCCGAAATTATATTGTTACAAGTTCCCAGTTGAGACGCTAATATGTTTTACCTAATATTCCAGACCACGAAAATGACGCACTGCATGTGTAAAGGAATAATCTAGAAGTCGCTCGAAGTATATAGTTAATATTTAGTGTACAAAGATAGTGATTTATATTCTTTTATTTTATTAGCAAGAATTTGTTGTTTAGTTTCTGTTACGTTTTGAGAAGAACTTTTTCGTTTGTCTTTTTATTTGTTTTTGTTAAACGTTTCTTTTGTAAATAAACATTTTCCTCCACGAACAAAAAATAGTTTTGTTACAATATGTATGTTTATTATGTCTTCTGTTAATTTTTCATAATTAGCGTGAGATATTCTTTTTGATACGTCCCTATTAGGGTAAACGAACTCGATAGTAATTAAAACAAGAAATAGATGTTTCACGTCAAAAAAGAATTTTTGGAACCGCAATCGTTCACATTATACGCTGCACTTGATAGGTTATGATTGTTATATGAAGCATCTTTACGTGAATAGGATTTTTTTCATTTTACGCGAAATGTGACATGCGTCTAAGCATAGTATATGGGAAAAAAACGTCAGTTACCTGCGATACGTAATATTTTAATACAATGGGTGGCTTCGCTCGAACGCATCTGGTGGAAAGGACAAAGTTCATTGCATTCATCTTTTCTTGTATATAAATTCTTCCACCGACTCGAACCATTGTTTTCATATATCATACTTAAATAATAACTGAAAAGTAGAATTTTATATAATAGAACCGGAAGTGTAATTTGATTGCAAATGTCCTTGTGTTTTAATTTATGATTTGAAACGCTTTTGTAAAAATTTAATTGCAAGTCATGTTTTCGAATAGTTGGTTTCTCGATGCTTTTTTCAGCGAAATAACGAAACGTTTAGAAATCTTAACAGAAAAGAAGTTTTTTTGATAAATAGTATATTATCCCACAAGGACCGAAAGTTTGATATTTTTCACCTCGGGCATCATGGCGCGCAGTGCAAGGATATGAAACTTTCGACCAGTGTGGTGTATACTATTTTTTTTTTCTTCATACCTCGATCGTAAGTACGCTTACTAAGCACATTAATTAATTAATTACTTATTAATTACATAAAAACACAGATAAATTCCAAGCAATCAGCTTTGAGGTTATACGTAAAAACACGAATGACAGCCGTTGCGACTATTAGCTAAAATGTAATAGGGTTAAAAAATAAAGAATAGCTACTTCTTACCACAACAGTTTTATAAGCGGATGTGATACATTTCGGGAGCTATGCTCTCATCTTCAGCAAACACCCGAAATGTACATCCGCTAATAAAACTGTTGTGGTAAGATGTAACTATTCTTTATTTTTTATTTTTGTTTCAACCACAGTACTTTTAATATTTGTATGTAATAGGGTTGCTGTGGAAACGACATCTAAACAACAATTGATAGGTGATTTTTCATTACTCCCGCCCGAACGTACGTACTTCCCGCATCAGTGCGTGTAATCCCACCAATGCGTAAATGTTAGACTTTTTTACTTACAATTGATGCCGAAAGTAGAAAAACAAATTTTTGGACGTGAAAATAGCTGATGTTAATATGGCGTCTTCAGATTATTTCAATAATAAAAAATCCCATATGAGGAAAACGGAGATATTTTTTCGTAGAATCATTTCCTGTACAAAATTTAAATAAAATCAATTAATACAAAGGAAGTGCCTTAAAAAGTGACGGCCGCCTCTGTAATTAAATAATGTTTACAGTATTATATAGCAATATTAATGTCCCTTTCTATACGTTTGCTTTCTATGCATATTTACATAAATATAAACAAAAAAAGCGGACTTCAATTTAGTAATAATTTCATAATAAAAATTGCCAGCTAGTGTATTTTTTATGCCATTTCATTCTTGAAAGAAAGTTTGTCAATAAATCGCTTAAGTACGTCTTTAATTTTCACTTTCTGTCTTAAATTGTTTTATTTACTTTCGTTTGTTCTTCAATTCCGGTGTTCTATCTCGACCTGTCCATGAAATTATTTTCAACCTGTAATTTTTTCATTTTGACAGCTCGGTAACTTGACAGATTTGCATTTTTGAAAAAAAAAGTTTCCATCGAAAGTTGTATTTTTTGCCCAGCTCAATGAAAATACGTCAGAAAAAATGGGGGTTGCTATTTAAAAAATTCGACTTACCCCCACCCGCGAGGTGGGCTGGGGAAAAGGGAGATGATTGTGCCCCCAAACGATGTCTTCCTAACAACCGTACAACTTTTTTTTTAACCACTGTTTTCAAATATCTGCCTGGCAAGATTAAAATGGATCACCCGGTATGTTATTACGCTCCGGACGAAGCCGGTTCGGACAGCTATATATAGTTTTATGTGGCATCAGGTGCATTATTGAAAACCAATAATTATTAACGTATTATGTGCGGCATGAATAAACAATGATTAATGTTGAGGTTAATTTGTCAGGTCGTATAATCGACGAAACGGACGGACAGTAATCAGTGCGGCGACGAGATTCCGGGGCCGAGCCCCCTGCGCGCGGACTACGCGTTGACGGGAATGCGAGGAACGGGTTTCTTCACTTCCCTTATTCCTGCGTTAGTATTGACTGCACTGTTATATAGCGAAATAACTGACAACGGGCGGCGCACAGATAACGGAACTTCCGGACGTAAACGTTATACGTAATAGCGATTTTATGGTGGTCTTGAATTAGCTGTATAGTCGAAGAATGTGTACCTACGGTTGCAACGATACTTATATCGCTCAACCGATATTATCGATAATATAGAAACGAGAATATCGGTATATTTACATTCCCGATATGATATTATCGATATTATGGCATAAAAATATCGAAGAGTAAATGCTATTAAAGAATTTCGAATTTCACAGTTGTTTTTTGTGTGTTGGTAGAAGGTTGATAGCGTAGTGTGAGTACCTATTAGTGATGTGTCCACATGACTCTTTATTGGGAGCTGACTCCGTGCACTCCGCTCACTAAAAAGAGTCTCTCAGAGCGAGTCGTTCAAAGGAGCGACACTAGAGTTCAGACTGCAGAGGTGTGAACTGTCATCATGCATGCTCTGGAGTCACGAAGCATTGCACAGCACAATGCACACACTCAGCTCTGAGTTCATTTTCATATGATTCTGATCTTATATTATCCGCATTTCGAATAAACTATAAAGTATAATAAAAGCTTAACAGTAATAATGTTTATTGTTACAATATACTATCTTTGTCAACGACGTCAATGTGAATGGTTTAAGTCACTGTAAGCTTAGTACTATTACATTTATAGTGTGTCATTCAACATTAAATGACTCAGCAACGATAACTCAGTGCGTGCAAAATTCACTAGTGCCTCTGTGCCCTGCGCTGTGTGCGCTCTGCAAATGTGCGAATGCAACAGTACAGAACAGCTCAGCACAGAGCAATGGCGCTCGGAGTGAGTCATTCACAAAAAAAAGAGCGACTCGCTCCGCTCCGAAAAAGGAGTCGTTCATTATGAACGACTCGCTCAGGAGCGACGCATCACTAGTGAGTATGCGACTGTTTGTTCAATTAATTCACAAAATATCGATATTGAAATAGTTGATCATATCTATTATCGATATCGGTTTGGTGTCGATATAAATATCGATATTAAAATCATCTTGCATCTCTATATGTACCGTGTGCACTATCTATAAAATAGCTGCTTTAATTTGTATATGCGTAGGCATGAAAAGGAACGCATTACGCACTAGTGCAATAAAATAAAACAAATGGTCGTGCTATACCAATTTTATAGTAAATCACTGTTTGTCTGTTATAACCATATACCCTCTAATATCCGCGAACTGCCATTAATTAAATTTAAAAAAAAGACTTGCTCATTGAAAAGGTGTTTTATAATACAGACGAACTATTTTTATAACTATTTTAATGTAACTATGTAAGATTTAATGTAACTATGTTTGACGTTTTAATCACCTCCCTGAGGTTTTATTTAAATAAATGCATTATTATTATTATTATTATAGTAACGTAACAAAAATATTAGGAGCACTGTGGTTTGAATCTAATAAAAAATAGAGAATAGTTACTTCTTACCACAACAAGTTTATTAGTGGATGTACATTTCGAGAGCTATGCTCTCATCTTCAGCAATACACTAAACGAGTACTACATCCACTAATAAACTTGTTGTGGTAAGAAGTAACTATTCTTTATTTTTTATTATAGTAACGTGTTATTCAATTTAACTGGATGACCCATCGATAGACTTAATGGAATATTTAGCTGGATGAATGATCTCTTTTCGTGGAACTCGTTATTTGATAAAAAAAATGCTTCCGGTTAGCCCACACGAATTCGATATTTTTCTCTCACGCCGGAAACGATGTCATTGCATTATCTGAACGGTGATAACAGTTATCTCGCTGTAAACATAATATATGTATTATAAGCGTATATTTTGAAATTTGAGATTTATAAATTATTTTATTGTTTTGATTTGCGAATCATACACTTGGAACAGCTATGCATTACCTACATTTGAATCGATACTTCAAAAATAGAGTAACAGGATATCTGTCTGTAATTTGTTCTTTTGCTAACGAACCACTCTGTGAGTTGGCGTTATGAACCAATGTGACGTTTTTTGACGTGATAACGTCTTATAAATTGATGAATCACCAATCTTATAAATTGATAAAACACCGGCTGCGTGCACGAAAAAGTGTAACGTTCCTAAATCCTAACGTTCGTAACGCGTAACGTTCCGCCTGACCCTGTGCGTGCTTTTTGCTAATTTCTCGCTCAATTTAAATCAGATCGCTTTGAAACCAGTCTTAAACGAAAGAGGAGAACATTTTACATAGATTTCGTATAACAGAATTTGCCTAAACAGTTTTTTTATACAAATTTATATAGAAAAATAGCTGTATAAATGCAACATGAAAACGGCTGCATTTCTAATGTTTAATTCAATTTTTTGACATTAGTATTTTGTGAAATGCAACGCCTTCTAAGTTAAGTATTGGAATAACTAATTATTATTAGAACATAATACTTTGACAGTTGCAAACGTCATTTTTGACATTTCTTATCATTCCGACACTAAGGATAAGCGGATTGAAACCAAATTTTGGGAGGTTTAGGTTATGTATTACGGAATACGTTATCACGTAAAACTATCGTCCGTAAACCGACTTTACAGACAACCAATTTTTTTTTCGCGGCCCTACAAAGTCCGTTTGTGCAGTATAGCCCATCTATACATAATATAACAAAACATTCTTTTTGTTAGTCTGTTAGTCTGTGAACACATGACTTTTTATTGGTAGCTGGCTCCGTGCGCTCAGCTCACTAAAAAGAGTCGATCAGAGCGAGTCGTTCAAAGGAGCGACACTAGACAGTACGCACTACACAAGAGTGCAGACTGCAGAGGTGTGAACTGTCAACATGCACGCTCAGAAGTCACAGCACAACACACACTCTGAACTCATTTTAATATGATTCTGATCTTATATTATTCGCATTTCGGATAAACTATAAAGTATAATAAAAGCTTAACAAAAATAATGTTTATTGTTACAATATTATATCTTTGTCAACGACGTCAATGTGAATGGTTTAAGTCACTGTAAGCAGTGTGTCATTCAACATTAAAATGACTCAGCAAAGATTCCGTACGTGCAAAATTCACTAGTGCCTCTGTGTCCTGTGCTGTGTGCGCTCTGTAAATGTGCGAATGCAACAGTACAGAATAACTCAGCACAGGGCAATGACGCTCGGAGTGAGTCATTCATAAAAAAAGAGCGACTTGCTCCGCTCCGAGAAGGGAGTCTTTCATTATGAACGACTCGCTCAGGAGCGACACATCACTAGTGAACACGCGATACAGGTCAATTAATTGCAATTCGAAACGTCGACAACAATAAACTAAGTCGACTTTACTGCTTTAGTTATATTTTATTCACAGAAATGTTGTTCTAACAAAGTAAAGATGACACAAAATGAAAGGTTCTTTGACCTGTTTTTTTTTATTGCTTTTTTCAAAACAAAAAGGAACGGTGCGAGATGATGCCGTGTCAAGCCGTTTGTTTTTCAGCTAACAACGCTGTGATTTTAACGACGCGCGCCTCGCCTTTTTATTAAGGCTTTGTCAAGGATACCTATGCGCATATGTTTTTTTTTTAATATAGGTTAAGAGTCCTTCACGTGTATTCTTCACGTTTCTTTTATCATATATGGGGCAAACACTTCCGCGTTCACAACTCTAAACATGCAGAAAGAATATCATTTCTTTTTAGTTTACTTGCCTGTATTGCTAGAGCTTACCGGCCCGGCTTCGTCCGGCTAGAGCAGAGGTCTCCAAACTTTTTTGTCTCGTAGACCACTTGCCATGTTTTTCGGTTTTGGGTAGACCCCCTGCTTATCTGATATTGATTTTTTGCAAATTCATTAATTTCAAATGTTTTTTTCACAACCGGTATTATAGTGCTACTCACTTTGAACGATTTAAATTTATAACGGTAGTGAAATGTAGTGTGAAATGTTTAGTTTTAAACATTTATTAATTAGATTCAAATTAAACGAATCAAATAAAAATTTACTTTCTGTTACATAAAATAACTAAGCAAAAAATAAATGCTTTTAGTGTGAGGGACGAACCTGATGCTTTAATAATAAATTTTCAACATTTGGCATCAATTTAGTTAGATTTAATCTTAAATCTCTTCGGTTAACGATGTCCAGTTTGCTTCTTTTTTTTAGGAGATTCACTATCGTTGACCCCCATTTTCATTTCATGGACGCCCAATTTTTTTCCCGCTGACATGGACCCCTTGCAAGTTGTCGTCGACCCGTGGGGGTCGATATAGGCCACTTTGGGAATCACTGGGATATAGAGTTTTGTTCGACAGTGAAACGATCAAGAGGAAAAACTCTGTCATCACTTTACGATGTTTTTTTTTTGTTTTGCGTTCGCGAATATTCGACCGAGGCGTGAAGAAAAAATAGATTCTAATTCGTTTTTAACCGGTCCTGGCGTTTGAAGTGAAACTTCTTTATCCGTGTGATCGGTAGATAAGGATAAAGCGAGACGAATAACCGCGGTACTAGGAAATACAATTTGTTCGCTAACAGTTAGCAATAAAACATACTTGAAAAGGCGTTTCTCCTATCTCATTTCATTCAGTGTGTACGTGGAACGAGACAGGACGCGATAATATACCAAAAAGTGAATGAGAGAGTTTCACTTCTGCATGTAAATACTCGTCGCAATAAGTATCGCGCCGACTGTACATCGGCGGAATCGTATAATAAACGAGGAAAACAAATAAGTGCGTACGTTTCTAAAATAAATTAATTGCAAAACTTGTTGTTTACTGTATTACACTGTAGGTACGTTGTAAAGAAAAAGTTATGCTGATTAATTTTTCAAGATTCGAGTCCGTAAACATAGGGTGATGGCACCAGTTCTCGATCATTTATATGACACCCTATCAGTACCGTTTACAGTCGAACCCTCCCCGAAGTTCCACTGTCTTTATTTCTACGAGCTCCACTAATAAATACAACGGTAGATATAATAACATTTTCATTTTTGAATAGTTTTTAAATATTTATAGAGTATCTACTAATTACCTTTTTTATGTGCTTATTCTGTTTTAATATCAAAGCATTTTTGAAAAGGGCTTAGACTTAAATTAATACAATAAATTGTAATCGTATAACCTTTTTTAAATGTAAAAATAATCCGCGTACATAAAAAAATCAAAATAATCTTCTAAAAGGTGACTATAACGTGTTGGCTTCAAAGCCACACGTAAATAAGAGGAAAACTTTGAACCCACGCTTTTCATTGACTGGATAGGTGTGAAAAGATGGCTCCGTGACCTTTGCGCATTATAACACGGTGCGTTTACTAGCCGCCCACGATTCGACTTTGAAGGCTATATTTTCTAGTTGCACGTTAATTTCAATGAAAACGTCCGCATTATTATAAAAGTATAGTTTTTTTATTTGCTATGATCAAAAAACTGACGAAAACATGTACATAATGTAACAAAACTGTTTTTTATGGTGGTAAATATTTATTTACAACAATAAAATGTTAACAAAACAAACAGACAAACCAAAAGTACTTCTCTATTATAATGGAAATGAAATAGAAATAATGTAACAAACAAAACAACAATTTCTAAGTAATGCAAAGTCATTATGTACACAGAAATATATGCAAGATTTATATTCTAAGCGCTCTATAAATTTATGTGTGAACTCAATGGATTTGTGTCTGGCAACCGAACGCTGTACGTTGGCACTACACAACTGTGTCTGCTGTGAACTGCAGGCGCGGTGTAATTATATGCGTGGGGTACGTATTCTAGCTTTTCTCGAATATTCGAAACCCTTCTCCACCTACATCGGTATTGTTGAGACAATTTATGGAAGTTCGGGATCTTGCTACGTCAAAACTCTTCCGTCACAATACATAAGACATAGGTATCGATTTTTCTAATGTGTGCCTGTCTGTATGGATCATGATGGTCCGTCTCGCGCCCATTGATGCTAAAACTTTACACAATTATTTAGGACACGGGACAGAATCTAACGAAGTCGGGTTTTTGATTTTCTCCTCGAGAACAAACATAGGCGGAGTCAAAAAGACATGTTAACTTCCCGATATGCAAGGCTATTTGGAAACGAAGAAATGATTTCGCGCAACAAGCACATGTGAGAGAGAGAGAGAGAGATTGTGAATTCTAGACGCTCAACAGCTGAGGTCATCAGCGTCTATGAAAGCACGTGTGATTTTAATATTTCAAACAAGAATACCTGGCGACAATAAGTTCATTGAAATTGAAATTCAGAATCGATACTAGGCCCGGATAAACCGGGCAATCGGGGTGGTCTTCAAACTCACTGACTAAGTTAATGAGTCTCCGCTCGAACAGGTCAGCTGATGGCGTGGACAACAAAATATATACACATGTTCGCACGAAATGTATAATTTATTATGCTCGTATTTAACATTGAATTAGAATAATCACGTGGTAGTCGAAGCACGCCATAGGTCAAGGTTAAACAATTTAAATTATAATCCGCGATTAACGTGTGCAGGTGTTTGTTTGTTGTGTCCACTGCTTTTGGTGAATGTTCGGAAGAAAGAAGACTTTTGAAAGATTAATTATTTTACCATGTACATTGTACATTTAAATTAAGTACAGCGGACGAAACTAAAAAAGCGTAAGAATGAATTAGAGTGCGAGGTATTCGTTTGTTCGGATTAGCTATTGCCATCTATTTTCGGTCTATATAATATATAAAATAAAGTCTCTCCACCGCGCCTGTCTGTCTGTTTGAACGCGATAAACTCAAAAACTACCGAACGGATTGCCAGAAGGTTGTCACTAATAGAAAGAGCGATAAACGAGGAAGGTTTTCGTAAATATTTTGTACAAAATAACGGTGTTTTGTCAATAAAAACTGTATCCTTATCATGTAGCGACATCAAGTAGGCTATAGTAACTATCCTCAATCATCATATATATTAATACGCTAAGGTTAAAGATGTTTGCCTCCCTTTTTAAACAAAACCTCACAATTTCTCCACATAAATTATATATCATTTTACAGATAATTGCTTGCTCTACTGACATCGACAACTAAAAAATTTATTACCTATTGCTTTTTTTTTGTAAATTAATTAAAATACAGCAACGCTGAACAACGTCTGCCATCTGACGGCTTTAATTTTGAAACAACGTCAACACTTCGATCTGTCATCTGACCGTCATATTGTATTACAACAGACACAATACTGCATACTGCCATCTGACGGCTTTAATTTTGAAACAGCGAGCAACGCTGAACAACGTCACAGCAATGCTGCATGATGCCATCTGACGGCGTAGCTCAACGCTTTTGTTACTTGCGCCTCTATATGACAATTTTAGTAAAATATTTCTTCGATCTGTCATCTGAGCTTCATATTGTAATACAACAAAAAGAAGAACGTTATAAGCAGTGTGCAAAATTAGAAACGAATTGAATACCTGCAATCATATTTAAAAAATAATTTTGTAAAGTGATAATTACTATACTTATTTAGTGCGAATAATTCGCACAGGTCACACTAGTTTAAAAAAAACATATTATTTTTACGCAGCAAAGCTGGTTCCATCATAGACTTTTTTTGGTTCCGCATGACTGTTCAAGAGATTCAGAAACATAAAAACAAGTGTTATAAAAAAAATTGAAGTTTAACGAAATCTGTCTGAAGATAATATTATTGTTGCGAAATTGTTCGACATACGCTGTTGTTCCTCATGGGCGTAGATATTAGAATGCTTATCATGCAGCTCGCGTTCTATGCATCAAAAAGTCTTTGATATAAATATTATGAAATAGCTATATGTGCATGTCTTTGTTTTAGGTTTTCACAGAACCCATTATTATGTACTGACTGGCGTATATGGGCTGCATTAAATATTCAAAGTACGTAAATATACCTTTTTACCTGTGCGGGAGAACATGCAGGTAGAGGATTATTGAATTCACACAGGAAAGAGGGTGAAATGTACAAAAATTGTGTCTGTATATAAACAAAATACAGTGCAGACTAGATTTTACGTCTCTGTTGTTTTCATTAATAAAATATTGTGAATTATACGGAGAGCGTGGAAAGGCGGACACCCGTACAGACAAAACGCGCATTAAGAAATTATACACATAAAATAAAAGAGAAACTGGCTCGATGGATTTATCGACAGCTCTGTATCAGTTATAACTCCCTCGCTAAAGAATGAGGAACTAAAGTCTTTATAGACCCTGAATCTTTCTGTGACTGTTCTAAGTGCCATTTTAAGGGTTTATATAATAAAATAATTATTTTTTGCGTATGGAACTGGAGAGCCGCAACTTTACATCAAAAGAGCCGCAGGTTGCTGACCCCCGTTCTAGGTCAACGGGAAGTACCCTATAGGTCTTGATTCCCAAGAATCTTGACAGACGGACAACAAAGTGATCCTACAAGGGTTCCTTTTTTCCTTTAGAGGTACGGAACCCTATAAAAAGAAACGGTTGTAACTGTTACGAAAAAATTGGTTGTCTGTAAAGTCGGTTTACGGACGATAGTTTTACGTGATAACGTCATAAAGAAACATTGATGAACTCTCTGACGTCACGCGAGAAGAGAGAGAAATGCGTACAAGCTGACGCTTGGGCCGATCGTGCCTCTCTATCGCTTATACCGCGCTCTCGCTTGCACGCTCAGGCTCAGGCGGAACGTGACACTTTTTCGTGCGTGCAGCCGGTGTTTCATCAATTTATAAGACGTTAAAACGTCAAAAAAAATAACAGTTTCGTCTTTCACTGTTCCACAGTAGTGTTTTGGAGCACGACATCACGGATTAGAAATAATAAATGAGCATAGTTTCTGTCTTTTAGTAGTAGGTACCCGTCGGCATTGTTGAATCTTGAGTATGCTGTGCGTAGTCGGCAACGTAGGTATTTATGTTCCCGTGTCACGGCTTTTGTGGAGATACATTCTTGTTGTTTCCTATATATGTACAAGATGTGCTACTTGGAGTTTTTGTCAGCCTATTAGCTACTTCGCTTAAGTGGTCCATAGACAGTCAAGAAGGCTTGAAGGAAACATGGTGATTGCACAAGCACTCTTGACGCATGTCATTTTCGCAAACGATGTAGTTTGCGCATTTCTTCATTTAGACCAAGTGACACGTACATGACTGAAACCGCTTGTATGGTAATAATTTTCGTGCAGTTCAAGTTTTCACAAGTGACGAAGAAAAAGCGAACGTGATATGATATTTGCAAAGCATTTGCACAAGTTTTCACGAAGTACGATAGATCATTAGAGAATGCCCCAATGATAATGATAGCCAAATATATTGTAACAAAACTGATGTCGACTGTGGTGGAAAATATTTATTTACAGCAATAAAATAGTAACAAAACAAATACACAAACTAAAAGTACTTCTCTTATAATTATAGTGGAAATGAAGTAGAAATAATGCAACAAACAAAACAACTTCTAAGTAATAAAAATACATACAAGAAATATTTATCTAAGCGCCCTATAAATTTATATCCGAACTCAATGATTTATGTCTGGCAACCGAACACTATGTTAACACTATACCGCCGTAGCTGTCGCGCTGCTGTATTTACTATATGCCTGGGGTACCAATTCCAGCTTTTTCTCGAATGTTGGAAACCCTTCTCCACCTGCTTCCACAACACATTTGTGATTTGAAGCATGTATAGTATTGACTGAAGCTTGCACAAGTGTGATTGTCGAGTACGTTTGACTGTCTGTGTGCCTCTTAAGGAAGTTGCCGTGCAAAAGGACAGAAGATGTTCGACAACGCGATAACTCAGTGTTACTTGACAGATTAATCACGGGCCGTATTGAGCGCGTATATCGGAAATCTATCTAATCGAATCCTCGCGGTCTGTAATTCACTGTTGACAGAGTCCTGCAGCGGCATCGCTGACACAATGTGCCATACATTTTGTATGGACATTATATGAGCGGTTCTAAAGTTCCAGCGCATTTTCGCTATCCGATAAATAACTGACCGGCCCGGGTTCGTCCGAACCGTAATAATATATAGACTTGACTCACACTTACAGGCGGTTAATACGGGACTGGAGAAACCATGGTGGATCGCGAATTCGGGACAAGGGTGTAGATTTTTTTCTGAGGGAGGGGGGATAAAGCAAAAAAAATAATATTTTTTAAGTTTTATTAATACGTTTAACCTAATTTAAAAAAAAAATATATAGCTTATATGCCAAAAACGAATGATCTGTTTTTTAGTAACTTAATTTAAAAAAAATTTTTGTCTTGTGTATATTGGAAGAGCAAAAAAAAAGGTCCTTTTCATAAGTGAGAATTCGGAACGGTTGATCACACTAATTATTATAGTTCTGGGGGGGGATAATTACCCGTGTACCCGTCCATATTTCCGCCCTTGATTCGGGATAAATTAATTGACTCGGTTAAAGCGGGGCTTTACTGTACGTGTACATAAAAACATAAAACGAAATGATCGAAGTCTGTTAATAATAATGCTGCGGTAAGAGCCAGTCAGCCTTGCCCGAAGCTAAATAACGAGAACGAATAAACCATATCTCTACCTATAAATATATTATGTGCTATGCTAAAAGCTATTGCTGTATTGTGCGCGGCTATAAAAAAAAACGCGGTCCATACCACAGGTGTGACGTAACGCGCATTGCAGCATGTGCACACCTAGCTATTGTCACATTCTCAACTCGTGGTAAGCAAAACGCGACGGCCGCGAGCCAAAACGATTAAAAGCGATTTTACCATTCCAACACCACAATCGGGGGGAATGGTACTAATTTAGGTCGAAATTTACTTTTCAAAATTTTACAATATTTTTTTCGTTTTGAGGCTTCCCGAATCCAAAAAAACATATTTTTGGAAAAAAAATTTGCGCGTCTGTTTGTCTGTGAACACGATATAGGTCAAACGGTAGAACGGATTGAATCCAAATTTGGGAGGATGTTTGGTACGCAAATATGAAGAGGTCTATTGTTTTTTAGAGAAAATCGGCGCATGCGCATAACAGGTATATGCTGTAACGTTGTTTTTTTTTTTATATAATAATGGTATACTTTTCAGAAAGGTTTAGTATTCTATTTATTTTTTCATGAAAGTTTTGTTAAAAAAATGTTTTTATAGTTTGCTTTGCTTTAATCAATTTTTACATGACGTGAACTTATATATGGCAACGAATAGCAAATATCATATTTAATACTAGCCATTACCCGCGTTACCGCACGCGATGTCAGAAATTTTATTTTCTTTATTATACTCATAATATGTCAATATTTTTGAAGTTGGAATGGTCCCGTCGCCCAATTGGCTGTTTTTTTTCCTTTATGTACCTGTCGAATGTAACTGCCTCAGTTACTTTCATTGTTAGTTGCGTTCGAAAATTGATAAAAAAAACACTTATGGAATCATCTCGATGTCTATCTGTCACTGGTATTTTTTGTGGTGTTGAAATAACAATTTCGAGTGGACAAATAGATAGATCTTGCTAGTAGATTAATAAATAGAGCCAGACGATTAATGGAAGGCCTCTATTGCGGTTTATAATCAACGTTAAAAAATATATATTTCATTAATTCTTGTTTGCAATTAAGATGAAGAATATAAGAACGAAAAAGTTGACTTACATTATTTTGTTAATGTATGAAGAATAATAGATATGGACTGTTCAAAATTAGCTAGTTTGAATACGTGGGACAACGCTATTTATAAAGATTACGATTTATTGATGACTAGTAAATGGAATAATATAATGTAAGCGTATAAACATATTAAAAAATCGATATTTAAACACTACAATTTAATCTTCAAACGCTTTTGACGTAAAATATTGGAAGTGAAATTGATCACGGATTTTTTTAGCGAAGATGTCATTCTCTCCCACGCTTATTGCCTTTTACTTTTATTGCATCGGCGGTATATTTCCGTTGCATGTATAGGTAAAATTATCTGCTCTGCTTATTTTTGAAGTAAAACTTCTTTAGGCACGCTTGACTTTGGGAGTAAGCTGGTAAATGCCTGACGAAAGCGTTTACGGAAATCGGCCGGTACAGGAATTACCGTTTCTCGACGAGAGAGGTAGCAGGAAAAAGTCCCAGCCACATCTGTCCCCGGCCGGGATTCGAACCCGGTACCTCCCGAATGCGAGTCTTAGTGCTCGCACCGCTACGCCACCCCGTTCGGTCGATATAGAAAATTACAAACAGATACAGCAGTTTCACTTCAAAAATATAACATTGATGTTATTTCACTGGTTTTGCCGTAGAAAAACTGCATAAAATAGTCACTATTATTATTGTTGATCATTTTCAAACAATATAAGACGCTATAATGATTGCAACCTATGCACTTTCTACTAATCTTTTATGCATACTTTTATTTTTTTCTGTCGATAATTTTTATAGAAAGGCAAGTTGCTTGTCATCTATGCGACTGATGATGATGATTCACATAAATGTCATTTCATGTGAAACTCTATATAACACTATAACATTTCGCATTGAAAGTATCGAACGATTTGACAGATATTGCATTCAATTTAGTATACGGCAATGAATAGATATTGTATATTATAGACGCTCGATAACAGAGGGAATAAACGTCCAGTCCAGAATGAGAATATACCATTATTTTAGGATGATATAGGCCTAGCACCGATGTATGATTATTTTTTTTTTTAATAAATTGAAAATCCAATAAATACTTCCACCAGTTCTGGAATTAAGGAAGTAGTGACATATGGAAACTCAGTATCAACAATGGCTTCTCTACATGCTCGGCTATTCTTAAGCCACTATTGTTAAGTCTTTCAATCTCTAATTCGTATATGATAATCTGAAACGCGTAGGGCAATAATTCGGCTACGATTTCTGCTTGATACGGTGCTAGTCCCTGACGTGTAGCAGTGTTTGACTGAAATGATAATATAATGCTTCAGTCAGTGACTGCTAACTGTTGGGGATAATTTGACACTCATACTGAGCTCGTGGTAAAAAATGTTTTTATCAAAATTGACTGTAATCTGAATAAAGTCGCGGGTGTAAGCAGTGAATTTTTCCATTGATGATAATATTTGTAAAGACGAGTTATTTATATTAATTTAGGAAAACAAATCGCCCACATAAACATAGTGAACAAATAAACAAATTGACATTCAAAATTAAATATAAACACGATGTTGCGGTGAATGATTTTGTGAAAGTTTCAATGATTAGGTAAAATCATCTCTGGATTAGTAAATCACCTTTCCTTTTTAGTAAATGGTATAGCGATAGCCGATGGCAGAAGATGTTCGGTACCTATTTGAAATATTAATAACTTTAAATTCCCATAATAATAATAATAACCACATTTCATCTGTTGATTATTGGTTCCCAATAATTAATCTCGTATTTTCACCGTCTCGGAGTTGGATTACAATTTTTTTTGTCATATTTTGTTTAAATTATATTCAAGAATTGCTATTCACTAAAGACAACGTCTGTAGATCTATCTGTTTGTATGTATGAACACAATAAACTCGGAAAGTATTCAACCGATTTTTGTACGGTTTTCACGAATAGGTGGAGGAAAATTTTGGGAAGGTTTTTGACTGCATTTGATTATGTCGTCGTAACTGAAGACATTTACATTTTGTGTTCGAAATATTTTGTAGTCAGACTGACAAACTACTTGAAAATGTATTGGGATTTTAAACCAATGAAATTATGAAAAGGCGAGAGAAAAATCAGAAAATATTATTTCTGATTCTAACAGATATGATAGTTCCACTTGAAGATTCATTTACCGCATTGACATTACGAATTATGTTCTGTCTTTGTGAATCTTTAACTTTTTATCATTCCAACCCACAAGTGGGGAATGGTACTAGTTTAGGTCAAAAATCACTTTTCAAAAATTTTACAATATCTTTCCGTTTTGAGGTCCCCCGAATCCAAAAAACATATTTTTGGAAAAACCCTGTGCGTCTGTTTGTCTGTGAACACGATACAGGTCAAACGGATGAGCGGATTGAAACCAAATTTTGGGAGGATGTTGGGTATGCAAATATGAAGAGCCCTATTGTTTTTGGGGTAAATCGGCGCATGCGCAAAACAGATATATGCTATAACAGTGTTTTTTATATAATAATGATACACTTTTCATAAGGACTTATTATTCTATTTATTTTTTCAAGAAAGTTTCGTTAAAAAAATTTTTACTAAACTTTATAGTTTCGGAAATATTTTGAAAATAAAAAAAATCAGCCGCTCCTTTGTTTTATGGATGTCAGAAATAAACTAGTTAGGCATGCTTTGATTAATTTTACATGACGTGGAACATATTATGTAGGTAACCATGGCAACGAATAGCAAATATCATATTGAATACTAGCCATTACCCGCGTCACCTCACACGATATCTGAAATGTTATTTTCTTTATTATAATCAAATGTTAACATTTTTGAAGTTGGAATAGTCCCGTCGCTCAATTGGCTGGATTTTTTTTTTACTAGGTCTAATGACGAACTTGAACACTTCATCAACGACCTTCAATTAATAATGGAGATTCCCCCGGCGTTTAAATGTGGAAAATAAAAACTAGTTTTTCTCATATTTTATATAAGTACTTACTTAAATATCCATAGTTTTTGTGTACGTTTTTCTTGTGAATAGTAATTAATTACTCATTGTAAAGTCCAATGGAATTTTTTTTTTAATTTGCATTTCAGGTATGCGGCACAAACAATTAAAAATATCTTCGACCCTGAGAAAAATATTCCAGCCAATTGGGCGACGGGACCATTCCAACTTCAAAAATGTTGACATTTGATTATAATAAAGAAAATAAAATTTCTGATATCGCGTGAGGTGACGCGGGTAATGGCTAGTATTCAATATGATATTTGCTATTCGTTATCTACATAATATGTTCCACGTCATGTAAAAATTAATCAAAGCATGCCTAACTGGTTTATTTCTGACAAATCCATAAAACAAAATATCGGCTGATTTTTTTTATTTTCAAAATATTTCCGAAACTATAAAGTTTAAAAACACAGACTTACAGACGCACAGAGTTTTTTCAAAAAAGCGTTTTTTGGATTAGGGGGACCTCAATACGAAAAGATATTGTAAGATTTTGAAAAGTGGATTTTAACCTAAATATAAGAATAAGTACCATTCCCACTAGTGGGTCGGAATGGTAAAAAACTAACCAGTTGATTGACTTGATGTCTACATGTTATACTGTTTTTTGCCGCTCCAGTACGATGGCAAATTCTGTTTTTTTTATGTACAAAGCCGGGCACATGTGTATTATTTACATTGAAACATGATAGAATGTGTGAGAATATGTGAAATCGCGACCTTCTTACTGTGTGACTGTACTTATAATATTATCGTTTTTCAAGTTTAAAACCACCACGTTCATGGATCCAGTTCGCGTACCTCCTCCAAGTGTCACTGTACACGAGGCAGCGTCCTCCGTTTTCAACGTATCATATGTTTTTTTTTTTATTTGATACCGTCGTAAAAAATATCCGTCTCATTTGATAAAAATATTTTTAAGATAATGTCTTTGTCTGAAGGAATTTGTGACATTTTTATTTTACACACTGATTCAAAAAGGTTCGTTTAACACATATAACTATTAATTAACTATATGAATCATGAATGTGCGGTGAGTGAACGCAACAAAGCGTATCGAAAATATATCTGCGTCTTTTTCTTCGATGTAATTCCCTGATTTCTCCGATGATAGGATTGGTTGATGTACTTGCATTCAATCTGAATAAAGTATCTCTGTCTCAAAAACTTTGTCTTTTTTTATGACGTTAACATGGGCGTACCCAGCTTTTGGCCTAGGAGGGGGCAAATTAGAAATTTCTTAAGCCGGGTCCCTCGTGCTTGTTTTGCCATCCTGGATACGCCAGTGCTTACGGCGTAAAAAAAGACAGAAGTATATGTTTGCACCCTAATAGTTCTATTGCGATTTTATTCCTATGCTCAGTATAGAATAAAAGTCTATGGTTAGTAACGAATCTCAATTAACTTAATTGATATGTATTAGTTAACACTAGAAATATATAGTCTTTACAAAAAAAAATTGGTTGTCTGTAAAGTCGGTTTACGGACGATAGTTTTACGTGATAACGTATTCCGTAATACATAACCTAAATTTATATAATAATTCGAATCTATGATATTGCATCTTTTGCTTCAAATTTAGGTAAATTTTATTTATTAAAATTACTCACCACCTATAATATAATTGTTTTTTTTAACTTTCTTTCTTTCGTATTTATTTTAAGTCTCAAAGATTAACTGTCATAATATTTTGAAAACAATTGTTTCACTGTTTATATAAAATTCCAAAACCTACTTACAATATTTAAGTATTTTCATACGTCAAAAAATTGATTTTTATAATGATAAAATTTGTATGAAAACGATTTTTTCGAGAGATGAGACCTAGCTAAAACGATTTTTTGCCCCCCAAAATCCCTTTTCAGTAAATTTCATCCAAATTGTTAGGGCCGTTTTCAAGAAAAGCACGCACAGGGTCAGGCGGAACGTTACGCGTTACGAACGTTAGGATTTAGGAACGTTACACTTTTTCGTGCATGCAGCCGGTGTTTTATCAATTTATAAGGTTGGTGATTCAATTTATAAGACGTTATCACGTCAAAAATTGTTAATATATATTTCTAGTATTTTGTATTCAAATTACTGAAATATTTATTCATTTTTCTCACGTTCGTATAAAAAATGGTAATATTACCGCAAATTAAAAATATTTATATATTTCTCAATTAATTCTTTGAACAAAACAAGCAAAACAAATTTGCATACATTTGCAAAAACAATAAAATAATTTATTTCGTCGTTACAAAATATTATTTTGTCAACTTTGCTACGCAATGTTCAAAGTACTAAGCGTATATTTTGTCCAAGGGCGTAGATTGTTTTTTTTTCTGGGGAAAGGAGAGAAAGCAAAAAAAAAGTTTTTTCTTGAAGTTTTTATTAATATCACACAAGGAAGCTGTGTCAAGCAAAATATTAATTTTCCAAACTAAAATGTTTTTCAAGAAGTATTTCTAAATTTTATTTTTTAGTTAGTAATTCGTAATATTTTCAGTTTTACGTTTAATTATTATGGTCCTAGTTGGGATACCCTCTCATATCTACGCCCTTGATTTTGTCAACATTTAAATATAAACTTTTCTGTCTCTTATCAGTTATCATAAAAATTGTTGTAAGTGACTTAATAATAAAAACCTCAGTAGGTACCTACTGCATTCCAAACGGATTTTTTATTGTTGATTCATATTTAATTTTTATTATTTTCTGTATAATTAATTATTAATACTGTTTGGTTTTTAAACTGATTGTCTTTTTATCTTTTAAAGGGGTGAGTAATACACGATCCGTGGAAATGCATAATAACAATAGTATCCCTACAACATTATTAAGACCATCGGGATTTGAAATGGACGGACTTTAGGTCAAAAGTAATGTTGTAATGGTTTAAATTTCTATCGCCAGATGTCGTATCGTTTTGTGTCAAATCTCTATGAATTCAAAATTTTAGAAGTGAGTTCACGCGCTTATATTTCTAAGCGGCATAGCTTTTATCCATGGTATTGTTTTGCCGCTCCATTAAGCGAACCGTATACTATAATGATGATTCACTCCAACTATTTTGGAATTATTTGAGCATAAATTCATATTTTTAATTTGACATTTGTTTTTTGAATTATAAATCAAAAATCCAATTGATAGCGTTAACCAGTTCACGGATCAGAATCCAGGAAAGTCGCTTTTCTCAAACCGCAGTATCCCTGCATAAGCTCGGCCATACTCATGCGAGATTTTTTTTTTTAATTGTGCGAAATGAATTTTAAAGTGGCTTATTTAAATTGCTGCGATCGCGACCGCCGCGTTGTATAAATACGCATAACGAGGCTACAGGAATGCGGCATCATCTGCATAATATGTGTGACGTGCGTGCTTATAGGTTATGTTTCCTACGCTCCGAATGAGGAGGAGAGCTGCCGAGGCGTCGTCTCTCTTTCAGGAGTTGCGCGAGAGTGACTCAGCGCGGAGGCGTTTGTTTCCATCTCGTCAACTATTATTAAGCTATAGTTGATTCAAGTGAACTTGGAACCTACAAATTATGGTGCTATTTAGAAATTATATTGCCGTTATTTTTTTTTTTTTTTTTCATTTTCTAACAATTTTTTTTATTAAGTATACAGGGGAAAAAAAAAGTAAAATTTCACTAGATGGGCTCCAACGATATTGGCGAATTGAGAAGCGAAACAAAACTATCTATTATTATAGGACAGTTGAATAACTCGATTCCGTTTGAAACACACTTTTTTCAAGAAAAAAGCTGTGGAGTTTGTTTGTTTGTTTAGTTGAACGCGCTAATCTCAGAAACTACTGGTTCGAATTGAAAAATGTTTTTTTGTTGATTAACCCATTTATCGGGGAACGCTATAGGCTATATAATATCACGCTACGACCAGTTGGAGCGGAACATCAATGAAAAATGTTGCAAGATGTAGGTATCTCAAAATTAGTCCGTCCGACAAATATTATCAGGTGAAATATGCCTTAACTAAATATTGCAATACTAGCGCGTTACGTTCACAAGGCTAGATAGCTCAGTCGGTAGAGCGTAAGACTCTTAATGCCAGGGTTTTGGATTCAAGCCCCACGTCGACGAATATATTTTTATTTTTTTGTATTTTCTACATTACTTTCTTCTAAGGCTTACATTTCAATTTTTTTAAATTTTATTACGACTAATTAAAATTAAATAAATCTAATTAATAGCTCATTTGAAAACTGTTACAACTATAATATATATATAAAAATAATTTTCCTACAGTTTTTTCAATTATATATTCATTATATTAAAAGAAATTTATTACTTAAAAAAGTATAAATAATGCTTTTTAACGACAAAAACTTTTGAACAGTAACTCCGATCATTATGAAGTTTGGACACAACATTCATCTCGGTAAACTAAGACTTCCCCGTTCGTTCTTTTGCACCCGGGTGAAACCGGGCGGGACCGCTAGTTCTTAAATCTAGAATCTGAAAGTCTTATCAGAAACGAGCTTCCAATCTCGACAAGTTGACCGAAGCAAATAGGATTCGTCTATAGAGAGGCAGTTGTGATGTCAATGGATAATTAACGGTTAGAGCTCTTATAAATAGAATAAAACAAGGCGTCCGCGTTGACAGATCTCTTCGTGTAGCATTAACGCAATTTCACACGTTTCTTGTGTATCAACATTATTACGTTCTGTTGCTTGACGAACGGACAGACAGACGTGTGGGTTGCGACCATATATTGAGCATAGGAATAAAATCACAATCGAACCATTAGGGTGCAAACATATACTTCTGTCTTTTTTTACGCCATAAGCACTGGCGTATCCAGGAGGGCAAAACAAGCACGGGGGACCCGGCTTAAGAAATTTCTAATTTGCTCCCTCCTGGGCCAAAAGCTGGGTACGCCCATGCTAACGTCATAGAAAAAGACAAAGTTTTTGAAACAGAGATACTTTATTCAGATTGAATACAAGTACAATCAACCAATCCTATATCATCGGAGAAATCATAGGGAATTACATCGAAGAAATGACGCAGATATATTTTCGATACGCTTCTTTGCCTTCGCTCACCGCACATTGAGTAGATAGACAATGATTCATATAGTAAATTATTAATTTGACCCGCTCGATTATCCGACGAGGATATTCTATAGTCCGATGTTTTTGAAGTTTTCTTTTGGCGCGTTATGAAAAAATGATGAGACTGAATTTTTACGATGTAACATCAAAATTAACAGGATGAGGTTACTCGCAGAAAAGGGCTACCAACAGAATAGAGGTTTATCTTCACAAAATGTATTTTTTTGGATTTTGAGTTTTGACGCATTTCGAGTATGAAAATAAATGGCGTCTGTCGACAACATTTCGTAATGTTTTTTTCTGAAAATAAATTTACTTTTCGAATAACTACTGGCTGTTAATTTTGATAACCTAGTGACTTTCAAATTTCTTGAAAGTCAAGGTTAAATTTGTGTTTATTTCTTGTTTGTTTAGAGTTTATTTACTGAGTGCAATTGATTGACTTGACATGAGTTATATTGCAAAACGTTTTGAAAAATCATCTTTTATATCGGCTAAACAAAATGTGATATGCTTTAAAAAATTGATAAGTAATGATTTTATTAAAACTTTTGACATCTGCAGTTATTCAACTGAAAGGCTTTAAGAGCCAAACGTGAAGCGATTGTTATTGTCTATTACAAACCCTCAATTACCAGATTCTAATCCGGAGAACTGGTGTTAAAATAGTGAATTGATGCTAGGTCAAGATAATCCTTGCTGATGTTGGTAGCTTTAAAAAATATTCGACAGAAATACGAGTAAAATTGTTATAAACATAATATTTTCTTGTACAGAAGTCTAACTTTTTCGAAGAAAATGTAAATTAGTATTCAAAACAACTCAATAATAAGTAAACAGTTATTTTATCTTTCTTAAGAAGCAAATGTTTATTTAAACAAATTAAACCTTGGTCTATCTACTTTTTTTTTTAATCGATAAATACCGATCAAAACGTTCAACATTCCAAGGAATATTTTTTTAAACGCACTTTGAAAATTTCTCATTTTCCAGCCGATCGCGATTTTATAGCTCAATTTCTCGTCATTGCGTTTTAAAACGTCTGATATTACCAATAAAAAAAGTAAGGCGTAATTTGATTTTATTATGGTTTTGATTGGAAAAACACATTTAAAATATACAGAAAAGTGCAGAGGTCATCCGCGTGATAATTTATGCATTGAAATGTTATTGCCGTCTATATTTTCTACGTACATTTTTGTACGTCATTTTATTAACGTGGAAATTATTAAACAAGGGCTTTACAAATGTTTGGCGCCACTTATAATACAGGGATTAGAGACATTTCATAATAGAAAAATTAGAGGAAAGCTGCATTTTTACATGTACCGTCCTTTCATGGTTCTAAACAATATACCAAAAGTCCCCCATGTGCCGCTAAAAATGTTGCGCGGGATGAAAAGTCACAAAAAACGTTTTTTCGCAAAAATCTCGTTAACGGTGACTTTTATGAAAAAAATAGCTTTTATCAAATTTATAGGTTAGAAAATTGCCTACAAAAAACGTAGTATGACTTTTTTTCGTAAGACTAACGGTTTTCGATAAACTTTGATTTAAAAAGCTTTTATGTTTCTTATGTCATTTCGATTCGTTTGATGCGGTTATACGAACGATTTTTCTAAGCTACAAATTTGATAACCACTATTTTTTCTATAAAAGTCGCCGTTATCGGGATTTTCGCGAAAAACCGTTTTCTGTGACCTCTGACCCGCGTAACATTTTTAGCGGCACATGTATTGGTGGGGACTTTTGGGATATTGTCCAAAACGAAGGTCTATACGAAAATCTAGCTTTCCCCTAATTTTTTCGACTTATTTTTTGTCTTTATTCCCTGGACTATGCTAAGTTAAAGTTTAAAAAATGTAGACAATAACGGGAAAGTGATAAATAGTAATTGTGCGAGTGACTCAATGTAGAAAAACGGACATTAAACGCAATAGTATAAATTATATTTTTATATCGTTTGGATTTCACGGGATTAACCCGGATAGCGTGCTGTACGGGTCGAAGTCGAGTATCTGTATTATTATTGTTGCACAGATGAAAAAAATGGAATAGAAAAAATTGGTTGTCTGTAAAGTCGGTTTACGGACGATAGTTTTACGTGATAACGTATTCCGTAATACATAACCTAAATTTATATAATAATTATAATAATTCGAATCTATGATATTGCATCTTTCGCTTCAAATTTAGGTAAATTTTATTAAGTAGAATAATAAAACACTATAAAAAGTACACTATTATTATATAAAAAACAACTATGGCATGTATCTCTTTTGCGCATGCGCCGATTTTCCCCAAAAAATTTACAAAAATTTCTAGTAAAAATAGATAGAGTAAAAACCGTTTTAAAAACTATATTATTATTATATAAAAAATCATTATAAGAGATATATTCTTTTACGCATGCGCCGATGTTCCCCAAAAACAATAGGCCACTTCATATTTGCATATCAAACATCCTCCCAAAATTTGGTTTCAATCCGCTTATCCTTGGTGTCGGAATGATAAGAAATGTCAAAAGTGACGTTTGCAACTGTCAAAGTATTATGTTCTAATAATAATTAGTTATTCCAATAGTTAACTTAGAAGGCGTTGCATTTCACAAAATACTAATGTCAAAAAATTGAATTAAACATTAGAAATGCAGATGTTAAGACAAGACATACGTTATTTTCTAATTTCCATGTACGGCAAACAAAGACGACCGACCGCGTCGCGTCATGCATTAGACAACATTGCATTTATACAGCTATTTTTCTATATAAATTTGTATAAAAAAACTGTTTAGGCAAATTCTGTTATACGAAATCTATGTAAAATGTTCTCCTCTTTCGTTTAAGACTGGTTTCAAACCGATCTGATTTAAATTGAGCGAGAAATTAGCAAAAAGCACGCACAGGGTCAGGCGGAACGTTACGCGTTAGGAACGTTACACTTTTTCGTGCATGCAGCCGGTGTTTTATCAATTTATAAGATTGGTGATTCATCAATTTATAAGACGTTATCACGTCAAAAAAAATAAAAATCAATAATATTGCCAGGAATCGAACCCAGGACCTTGTCCTTACTAATCTAATGACTTCACCACTACGCCACGAAGCTTGCTGGATGTGCCAGTGTTATTATGGTATAGGAGTGTAGCACTTATTTTAAGGTACTTTACACAGTAATTATTATAGATATTGTTTTTTCAAACTATTAGCTGTCAAAAATAATAAAATAAAAACTCTTTATAAAAATTAAACTATTGAACGCATTTCATTGAATTTGAATAGGGTTCTACTCTGATAGTAAACAAAGTGAATAAAATATAAACCAAGGCGATCCGACCAAAATTGCGATCTGTAGAGCTCGGACGTACGTGCATATGTACAGACAAACCGACAACAACTGCTATTCTAGATTTTCAATTACAATTTTAGGACTAATTATGAACCTGAATCAATTTAAAAATGGTTTCGTTTTATAGAGCAGAATCTCCTCTTTTTAAAAAGCTTCAATTTGAATGGATTTCGTGCAAAATTAACCTGGATATAACTTCTTGTATGTACGAAAGTCAACTCTGAAGCGCAAAGCGATAATAGAGCACATGCCGCTAATTTAGCCGCAATAGCAGACGTCTTGAATAAATTATATAGACAGGGATTTTTTGTGGTAAATTGCGCATCCATGTTACGTAGTATCCGCTTAATCGAGTCATGTAAAAGATAACGTTTTTTTTTATATTCTCGTGAACTGATAACGACGCCAAAAAATGTGTGTTTTGATTCATGATTTTTTCGTGATTTGATTCAGTTATCTCCACGCTGTTAAGCAGACAACGTGATACGTTCAATAATAAAGTGCGCTCATTTTTCTTGTGTTTCTGCACGTCCGTTCGTTTATTGTTATTTATGACTGAGGGCTCTCTGTCTCAACATTTATCGTGCAACAATTTTGTATAAACCGCGCAAAAGAAAACTATTCGTTCTATAGAAACGATATTTTGACACAAAACATTTTTGACTAAAAGCTTTTGAGAAAATTTTTTTACGTTTAATTTGTCTAATCATTATATTTATTTAATTTCTCAGTTTTGTATATTGAAGTGTACTTTTGACGGAAAAATTTAGAAAGTGACTGAGTCAAATTTTTAGTGTTTAAAAAATTCAAAAGTGATAATAAAATTCATCGTGAACTAAAACAGTTTGAAGTAACATAAAAAATAAGTTCGTCTGAAACAAACCGTTCAAGTTTCAAGAAAGCTTCGATTTTTTCGTTTGAAAAAAGCGTAAAAATTCTCGCCAAAATAACTCCAAAAATCAGATTCGGGTCACACTTAAACATAATGCAAGAACAGTCGGTTGGCCGTGACCGGAAGCCTTCTTTTACGGGCTGGTTTTCGTCGCTTAGACGACCGGGCAAGAAGAACGCCGGCAGCACGACCAATCTCAGGGCTGCCCAATACGGCGCCTACAACGGTATCGGAAACGGACCAAGATCTGCGTCCGCTTGGGACCTCACAAATTCGAGTCGTTTTAAACCGCTTAAGGTTTGTTTTCAACATTAAAAAAAAAAACAAAATACCCATTTCTATGTTCATTTTAAAGTCCGTCACGCAGTCAGTTGTTCGGTGACCTTGGAAATCGGCTTGTGAAGGCTGATAATCGAATTTTAATGATCCGTGATATTGTCAACACTAATATTATTTAAATAACTGAAAGATACTGCAGTTTGTAAACACTCGACAACAGAATAGCATCTTTCTTTTCTTTGGATATGTATCTGTTATGGACTATGTGATTAATCAGGGCATTATGTATAATGCCCGGGCAATATGAATAATGACAAGTCAAATCGGGCCATGTAATAAATAATCATTAAAACTTCATTATTTATCACAGTGCCCGGTCATATTGCTATGTGATTGTTGGGCAATTTGATAATTTAAGTATATTTGGCAAGATGTGGGGAGCAGGGACAAATATGTGATACGCACTAGCCAATCAGAGCACGCAACTCATCCCCTGCTCACAACAGAGCGTATTTTACAATATTTTTTCGTTTTAAGGTCTCCCGAAACCAAAAAAACATATTTTTAATTTAAGACTGATTATCTTAAAAAAAACTAATATTCGTTTTAAATTTTGAATTTGTTACTAAGTACTATTCGTAGCTTCCTACCATAATTATTTTATAATAATAATGTATGTCAACATTAAAATAATTTAATAAAAATATCTTTTTATTATTCTGCCCAATAGGTGAAGGGCATTATTCATAATGCCCGGTTAATTTAATTATTTGAATAGTTTTTATCACACTGCCCTCTCATACTGGGCATTTTTCAAACTGCCCGGGCATTATGAATAATGCCCTATTTATCGCTTGGTCCACAACATATCCACAATTTTTCAACGGTCGCCCGATTTTGACGAAACTTGCCGGTACTCAAAATGGGAATGTTTTCTTTCAAGGTGCGCTAGACGTCAAAATTTGTTTGTAAGCGCCCTTTTGACGACCGTGTGTAGATCGTCATTAAGTTAGAAGGCGTTTGGCTTTCGAGGAGGCCATATTCTTAACGTTCGCCGAATTTGTGCATCAATTGGACGGGGGAGCTAATAAATTCCAGACGTTGCAATCAAAGTCTTAAAATAAGTCTAAATCGATTTGTTTAAAGATATGAGTTCTATTCTTATTTCTTAACACATATTTCTTTTAAACAAATCTATTTTTAAGACTTTGAATGAAGATTACGAAGCGTTGCAATCGATTTCAGTGATATTGGAATAACTGAGCAAAACTTTATCACTTCTATCAAAATGTGATTGTTCGAGTTTTCGTGTACACATATTAATTGTTGAATGACTATCAATAAACAATATCAGTGACCTATAATGAAAATATTTACAAATCAGTATTTCCGAAACGATTTGTAATGATCGATTGCAATAGATTGGGCTTTGCTTACAATAAAATCAATGTGATTAATTATTTAACTGCTAAAAGATTGTCTGGTTAATAAAAATAATTTGATGAGTTTTTAATAAAATATTTAAAAGTTTTGTTTAGTGATAATATAATTAATAAATTCCATTAATTTCGTAATTTTGGACTTATCACTGGATAATGTTTTTTTGCCCTTGCATTATGTGGTCTTGATATTTACTCAAAAGTAGTTTGTTTTTAATGAAATTACGCAATCATAAGATGAATCAAAATTCTTGTGAAATAATACACGCCTGAACGGAATGAAAGTTACTATCTTGTTTGTAGTAAGATTAAAAATATTTTTACATAAATTTTGTGTCATTTACCGTGCTCATAGCTAAATTAATATTTTGTTAGTTTCTTTTCAAAACATAACCAAAGAAGTAAGATTAGATTGTTTAATCAAGGGATATGACGGTTGGTTTTGGCTGCAAATAATTTGCTCTGTTTTGTTTTGTCTGTGCAAAACTGACGTTGTTCATTTGTTACAGCAATTGAAAGATGAACTCGGCGAAGTCGTTTCGGAAATGGAATCTCTGGACTGCACGGACGAAAATAAACACAGCAACAAGGCGAAGATGATGTCGATCGGAAGAAAGAAGTTCAACATGGATCCGAAGAAGGGCATCGAATATCTGATCGAGAAAGGACTGCTGCAGCAAACGCCAGAAGACGTTGCCCAGTTCCTGCACAAGGGCGAGGGACTCAACAAAACTGCGATCGGCGACTATCTTGGCGAGAGGAACGACTTCAACGAGAGCGTTCTCAGGGCGTTTGTCGACCTGCACGACTTCACCGATCTGATATTAGTTCAGGCTTTAAGGTGAGCTTATGATTCAATAGTCTAAAGTTTCTCACACCTTGATACAAGCTGCGATGCGGGCATCGACTCTATGTTTCATGAAACTTGCATCAGTTGCATAAACGCCTACTTAAATCGAAACCTATTGCGATGCCTGAATCGACTCCATGTTCATGCAACACAAGAACAGTAGGTTAAGTTATTTTCTAGATACCTAGTGCTTGACGAATAAAATGAGGTACGTTTTGCCAACACCAGTTTTATTAGCAGTAGTTGGGGCACTCTTTATACTCCATAAAAGGAAAGCAAAAAGGAAATGGTCAAAAAGATGGTTTATAGAAAGAAAACGTTATTCAAATGCTTTATTGGAAGAGCTAAAAGTACATTTGTATTCCAAAGACACGTATGCAGATGATAAATGTTTATGAACTCTTCCCAAAATACACGATCACTTTCCATCATGGAATTTACACACACAAACAACAAAGTAACCTCTAAAATGGCGCGGGAAAATAAATTAATATCGTCTTGGCATCGACGCAATCCTACACACACGCTGAAACTTGCATCAGCATCACCGACTCGGCGTCGTGGCTCGCCGACCAAAATTGGATTCTAGACTCTGCATCGTTGCAAGCCGCAACTGATGCCAAATAAGTGATTCAGTACTACACACACTGCAACTTGCATCATGAAACATAAGAGTCGATACCTGCATCGCAGCTTGTATCAAGGTGTGCATGCCGCTTTAGGGACGACTATGGCCTTTCAAGGTCATATCTCCCAATTCATTGATTCCCAGAGCTTGGAAACAAAATGTTTTACATTTGATGGCCGCCAAAGCAGTACTACTTGGCGTAACAATTCTTTTACAATACAATAACTGCAATTTATTCCTTAAACATAATTTGAACCAAATATTTCGTTCGTATATTCTCTTAATTGCAAATGAGAATTTAAAAAATATGATGACGTCAAAGCTGACCTAGCCTGCACATCACTTTCGCGCATTAATAAAGATAGGTATGTCTATGAAAAGAGATGTATATACCAGTTCTATATAACACTACCGCGTGATTCAAGCCTAAAGAGTCAGTGGATGTGATTCAACTACAGGCATCCAATCAGCTGAAACGCCTGAAACTGTCTAGCGATGACGCATCTCTGTAGCGCGGGATTATTCTGTGTTTAAAATTACATGAGACACTACACACTTTTGGGATTTTTTTTTGCGGAAAAAGCTTACGAAAAAAAAATTGGTTGTCTGTAAAGTCGGTTTACGGACGATAGTTTTACGTGATAACGTATTCCGCTCGAATATCATAATTAATAATACATTACTGCGCTCTCGCTTGCACGCACAGGGTCAGGCGGAACGTTACACTTTTTCGTGCGTGCAGCTGGTGTTTCATCAATTTATCAGACGTTGTCACGTCAAAAATTTGTGGGACGTGCCCATCGGTACTCGATAATCCAAGTACTAGTTAAACGGTGCGTGTTTCGATTTCAGACAATTTTTATGGAGTTTTCGGTTACCGGGCGAGGCGCAAAAAATCGACAGAATGATGGAATGTTTCGCGCAGCGGTACTGTCAGCTGAACACGGACATCTTCACCAACACCGACACCTGCTACGTGCTGTCCTTCGCCATAATAATGTTGAACACGTCGCTGCACAATCCGAGCGTCAAGGACAAACCTTCGCCCGAACAGTTTATATCAATGAATAGGGGAATCAACAATGGCGGAGATTTACCTCAGGAATTGTTAATTGTAAGTTGAATTGACTTTAAGCACTGCCGATCTGTCATATCGCAAGACATCAGGATTAGACCATAGATATATATATTTAATAGATAGCGGATACACTAGCGCCTCCTGTACCTTTTAGAAGCCATTTTGTACGTGGAAAACGCCGTAAAAAGCGCGCGAGATTCAAAAATATTAATTATTTTATAATATGATTTTATTAAGAAAAACGACAAAACTCACAGTAAACAGTGATATTTCGCTCCAAAACCTATTTTTATACTGAAACGTTTCAAAAATTACAACATTGAGCATAAATATGATGTAAACGCTTAGAACAATTTACATTATCAATTTGGCATCAAGGTTGACAAACATTGATGCCAATCTGACAACGTAAAATGTTCTAAGCTTTTATATTATATTTATGCTCAGTTTTGTAAGTTTTGAAACGTTTCAATATAAAAATAGGTTTTGGAGCGAAATATCACTGTTTACTGCGAGTTTTATTGTTTTTCCCATTAACATCATATTATAGAATATTTAATCTTTTTGAATCTCGCGCGCTTTTTACGGCGTTTTCCACGTACAAAATGGCTTCCGTATGGCTTCTAATTGGAACCATTGCGCACAATGCTCAAGGATAGGCAACCGCTATCTATTAATATATATATCTATGCAATTTTAAAGCGCGCTTGGTGCAAAGTTGTTATTATATCTCTCCGCTTCTCCAAATAGTATAAGTGGCTATCCACGTCTGTGTGTTCTTCTAAACTACACAATGGGTTTCGATACGGCTTTCACCACCGTTTAGAGAATTTATTTTGTAAGATTTATGTTAAACTTAAAAGATAGTAGAGAAATATCGATGTTTTTTGTAATAAAGTCGTAAAAAACGCTGTTTTGTCGCTTACATCGCTTACGCCGACTGAACCATAAGAGATACATTGAATTAATGTACTACTGGATTGTAGATCTTAAAAAGACCTACAGAAAAGTTCACGATAGCACATTTCTATCTTCTAAGGATGACCCACAGTAACCATTTTTATCTTTAAAAATTTTCATAAAAAGTAATGAGCTATTTGTGAAGCAATTTTAACCTTAGATAGTTAAAGATGTTATCTTTAATAGGCAATCTACAACTCCGCAAAAGCCGGATCTTACCGCTAGTTAATTAGTAAACAAAATGCGTGATTTTTTTTTAATACTGTTACTGCTAACGAAGCATGTACTAATTAAAATGCTAGTAGAATTTTGATTTTTAAAATCTTTGGTGGTGTTTTTTAATAGGCAACATTTCTAATCTAATTGATTCTTTTATCAGGACCCTTACTCAAGTGTCATAGGATAATGAAGCCACTGAATGTGTGTAAAAATCACAGGTTTTAAGTGCGCTCTGAAATCACACACCCGGTGCAAGCTGGCGGAGTTGACTGAAAGATGAATTCTACTTTTAATGACAATAATAATTGTTTTGTAGAGTTTATATGAAAGCATAAAAACGGAGCCGTTCAAAATACCCGAAGACGACGGCAACGATCTAATGCATACCTTCTTCAATCCAGACAAGGAGGGCTGGCTGTGGAAGCAAGGGGGCAGATACAAGAGTTGGAAGAGGCGGTGGTTCATATTGAACGACAATTGTTTATATTATTTCGAATACACGACTGACAAAGAACCGCGAGGAATTATTCCATTAGAAAATATATCCGTAAGTACTGACTTTTACCTAATTTTAAGGAGGTTGAGCCGTTTTTTCGAAGATAATGAAAAAAATCTGAAATAAAGTTTTTTTAATAGATTTTTTTATGACAAAATTTTCTGTAAAAAATCCAAAATCATTAGGAGATTTATAAAGTTCAAAATAAAAAAAAACTTTTTCATGTAGTCTTATGGAAAATATGTCAAACTAGCATGCAAACTGTACATTTTAATTTTTTGCAAATAACCAAATAATGTCAGCAGTTCCGAAAACTAACCATGTAAAGCATCGATGTCTTACGCATATTTTAATATTTTTTCCAATTTAATTAGGAGACTTTTAATCAATAAAAAAAATTATTAAACGTTAGCACTTTTCGATTATGGACTTTTATTCTTGACAATTTTAACTGAATTTTCAACTTTTTAATGATTTAATTTTAATTTTTATTACTTCTAATTTCTTTTTTTAATTATTTACTGCAAAAAATATGTAAAATACAGATATTTACATAAATTTATTTTTTTTAACCTAACTTTGTACAAAAAATTCAAAAGTTAGAAATAATTAATCAATATTAAAAAAAATATTTATTTATGCTTTCATGGCAATAATATTATTGCTATCATCGACTTATAACCTTTTGTAAAAATTTATTATTGAAAAGTTCTCATTTAGAATTCGACTTACTTTTGATTGGGACTGTAACGGATCAACCTCCTTAATGCTGATCTCAGACGACATTCAGTCGCACTTTTAATTTAATGATCCGATTTGTCAGTCATGAGTTCTTATTGATCGTTATTTCGTTCCAAGGTTCGAGAAGCGGCTGACAGGCACAAACCCCACTGTTTTGAGTTGTTCGCGAGCGGAGGCGCCGATTTCATAAAAGCGTGCAAGACTGATTCGGAGGGCAAAGTCGTCGAGGGTAAGCACACCGTGTACAGAATGTCGGCGGCTACGGCCGAGGACAAGGCCGAATGGATGCAGTGTCTCAGACAATCGATAAGTCACAACCCGTTCTACGACATGCTCGCGCAGAGAAAGAAGAAAGCACAACACAATAGCATACACCATTCGAAAAGTTGAACTGCGAACGTCGGAGTGCAGTCCCATCGAACGGGACTGCTAACTGGACTTCAGAATAACGGGGCTGGTCAAGGTGAGTCGCCGATTTGGTTTTTTAATTTTTTTTTTCAGACCACCAATTAGGCTTTTGAAAAAAAAATAATTATCGATTTTTTTATTGTATTTTAAAACTTTATTATAAATAATATTGATAATCGATGCGAAAAACTTTCAAAAAACTTTTTTTAAATTAATTATAAGCAATCTAAAATTGATAAAATATTTAAAAAAATCACGTGACTGCAAACGCACTAAAATTGTTTTTGACAGTTGTGACGTCATAATGGTAAAATGTATATACGCAGTATACTATCAATGGCTTCTACATGTGTATTGACTAAAACATTATGACGTCACATTATGTTCGGGAAATGTCGGCGCGTTCTCGGAACTGGGTACAAAAATATATTTTTAATTTGATATAACTTTTGAATTATAACGAAAATAAAAAAAGAAAAATAGTTTTGTTATAAAACTTATATACGATCTTTCCATTTATGACAAAAAAAAATTTCATTCAAAAGCCCAATTATCAGAGCTATAATACGCGCCACTAATCTAAATGCGGGCTTGCGCTTGTACAGTCTGTTGAAAAACTACAAACTCGCAACTCAACAAAACTAAAATAACAATAACAACTTGGCAATATCGTACTCGACTGTACTTTAAAGCAGGAAAGCGACAAGTGACAAAGACAACGGGCGATCACGGCCAATCACCGACGAGCGCACGTTCCGTGCAGGTAGCTGGGAGGTGGTGGGAGTCTGAACGGCTCTAAAATGTGCCTTTGCGACGCTGTTTGTGACTAACATCCGAACCTTTTAGTTCCGTGGCGCGTATTATTTCATATTTTAAAGCTGTCAGTGGCATTTTAACATAGTGTATAAGTCTGCTCGGTGAGCAAAACAAGATGGACGAAATATAAAAGAAAACGGCAAGTTATATGAAACACATCATAATATTAGAAGTGTTCACTTCTCAAGCGTTTCTCTGGAAATATTTTTAATAAATAACGATTTTTTATTAAGGAGGTTGAGCTGTTTTGCGAAGATAATGAAAAAAATTTGAAATAAAGTTTTTTTAATAGATTTTTTTATGACAAAATTTTCTGTAAAAAATTCCAAATCATTAGGAGATTTATAAAGTTAAAAATTTAAAAAAAACTTTTACATGTAGTCTTATGGAAAATATGTCAACCTAGCATGCAAACTGTTCATTTTAATTTTTTGCAAATAACCAAATAATGTCAGCAGTTCCAAAAACTATCTATGTAAAGCATCGATGTCTTACGCATATTTTAATATTTTTTTCCAATTTAATTAGGAGACTTTTAATCAATAAAAAAAATTTTAAACCTTAGCACTTTTCGATTATGGACTTTTATTCTTGACAGTTTTAACAATTTTAACTGAATTTTCAACTTTTTAACGATTTAATTTTAATTTTTATTACTTCTTATTTTCTTTTTTTAATTACTTAATGCAAAAAATATGTAAAATACAAATATTTACATAAATTTGTTTTTTTTAACCTAACTTTGTACAAAAAATTCAAAAGTTAGTCCATTAAGTAAAATACTGAAATAATTAATATTAAAAAAAATATTTATTTAAGCCTTTATGACAATAATTTATTGGTATCATCGACTTATAACCTTTTGTAAAAATTTATTATGAAAAAGTTCCCATTTAGAATTCGACTTACTTATTGGGACTGTAACGCATCAACCTCCTTAAAAGTTTCTGTTGAAAAGTAAGCTAATTTTGTTTTCTTCATTTTGTTCTTTGCAGACTGATCGAGAGGTTGCTGGAAATCAAAGAACAAGTGAAACGAACACGTCCAAAGAATATCAACGAAAATGATACGACATCAACGAGATTAAGCCCTAAAGCGTTTGCGCATTTATTTATGTAATTTATTATTTTACGTACGCGATCCAAAAGAAAATAAATAAGTGTAGTGACTGAAAACGTTTTCTTTTCGTTGAGTTTGTTGTGTTTATCTTTACAAAGCAGTGAAAATAGTAAAATTCAGTTAATGAACAAGATCGTCGTGATTTTCAATGGCGATCAATAGAAGTTAGTGACGCAATAGTGACAGTTGAAACCGTTACGGATCTTTTTTGTTTGGTTTTTTTTAAGTGCGATAATTATTTATATTACGTAGTATTTAAATAAATAAATACAAAGACACTAATTCTTGACCAATAATAAATAATGAAGATAATTTAAATAATAAATTTTGGATTCTGTAAAAACTGAATCAAAAATATTTTTGCGCCAGGTTTCAAAAGGGGTTAACCGCATTTAGATATTCGATCGCTCAAGAACAGGTAAGGTATACTTTTTCTGTTCTATTTCCTTTGTTCGGCAAGAAGAAAACCGCGTGGAAAAATTAATTTTTTTTTTGCGTTGTAATATTCGATATTGACTGACCTAAGTTCGGAAATATTTGACTCATCGTGACATATCCATGCAAATTAAAAATTAATTCATGTTTTGGAAATAAGATTTAAAATGTCGTTTTCTTACAAGATGCATCCATTCAAGCATCAGTAAAAAACTATACGTGTGCGCAGAAATGCAATGCGCATGCGTCGTACATTTTGTTTTTCGTTCTCTCCAACTGATGCAGTTTTTTGTACCGTATTTGTTTTTGAGTTGAGAAATGTCAAATGAAACTTTTCGATAGTGTTGTTTAATTAATATTATTTAAAACCGATACGTACATACTTTTTCTTACATTTTTGGTCAGTTTTTTAAAAAATAATCGAATGTCCAAAATATAAAAAAGTACTACTCCGTTAATGAATAAGAATTATAAACAAAAGGGAACAAGTCAGTTTTCGTTTTATAATATTTTGTTTGTTGCTAGGTAATTATTGTTAAATTGTTGAAATTATTTATTTAATTTTGTTTGTAAATTCTGCTTGTAAGTCCTTGTCTGTATACAATAACTTAAACCGCCATTTCTCCGAATATTTCCTCATTTTATGGGTTTTTGTTAAATTTTCAAAGTTTGTTAGATATTTGCATATTTTTAATTATTGAATAGTAACAATTTTTACGCAGATAATAAAATAGAGAATATTGACATTATCAAACATTTTTATATATTTATTTGTTACTTAATGTTTGAAATGCAGAAATCCCGATAGAGTCATGTGTAAGCACAGATATAGTTTATGAATGAAGCGCATAGTATCGGGACATTAAATTTTTACTTTAAAAAAGTCATTTTCACTATTTTATTATTTTTTTTTTATAAACATCCAGCGCAAAATTTCGATAATATATGTAAGTAACGTAAATTTGGTATCAGATTAAAATATGTTTTGTTGAAAATTTGTTTAAGCAGTTTTTTATCGAGTTACTATAAAAAAATGTTTGGTATATGTATAATTTCAAAAAATAGATATCGCATCAACTTTAATGCATTTCAAGTTTAAGTCAGGGTTTGTGAATATGATATGAAATGAACAGCTGTATTTATATCGGTAAATATATTTATGGTTATGTTTTTTTTTAATGCTTTTACTTTAAGAGAATATAATATATAGTTACAACATTCAACTATTGTTCGTGCACAATACTTTAAAAATAATGATATTTTTCGATTGCCATTTCAGCTACTGACATCGATAATAATATGAGTAATGGCATTTAATGCATCTTCACTTGTGTTGAATCTTTTTGTTTGCGTACGAGAATAGGGGTGCAAAATGATTTTAATATCGATAAATATATTGATATTTATATCGACACTGGACCGATATTGATAATCGATGATATCGACCCTTTCAATATTGATATTAGCATGCACGAAGACGAGTGAAATTTTTTTAAGCTTCCGCGAAAACGATGACCATTTTTTAGTACCTTGAGTTAAAGACCGTTAGCTTCACGAATTACCTTTTTTTTTTAATTCTTTAAGTCACATTTGCTCTTCGATATTTTTATACCATAATATCAATAAAATCATATCGGTAATATAAATATATCGATATTTTCATGCTCTCCGATATTTGTATGCCAGAATATCGATAATATCATATCGGGAATGTATATATATATCGATATTTTCGTTTCGATATTATCGATAATATCGATTGACCGATATATCGTTGCAAGCCTATACGAGAACATCAGAGCTACTCGTATATGAAAGTGCCGTTATTTATAAATGTTTTTAATGTGGATCATCAATTTTCAGGTTTTAATTAATTAGATTTCGTAAATTATTTGAGTAAATTGAATTGATACTAGGTATGGAATAATCTTGGCATTTCAAAAAAGTGCTCGTTCGATAAGTGGTTTTTCGTAAATGAAATGACGAAAGATTATTGCTTTAAACACTTTTTTGGCAGTGTTCCAAATAAATGTGTTGTACTTTTGTAAATAAAACATTAAACACTGAAAGGCAGGCGTTTTAAATAAAAGCATTAAATGTATTATCATAACATAGATACAGCTGTACGCCAGTATTAATCAATATATTTTATGAACCTGCCATATAGTTAATTTATTTTAATTGATAGGTTATTTTCTTTAAACAAACTATAATTGTATCAAAAGCTGCATTATTATAAATGATATTATTTATTGCTATGCTATTTGTCCAATTTAACGAAATTTCGGTTATTCAGTTTTAGATTTATGTCGAATATATTAAAATAACTTTATCATTAACCATGAAACTTTTCGAGAGTTGCCTAACCAGAAGTTTCGAAATCTGAATCTCCCCCGCGACGTTCACATTTTTTCACTCGATAAAATATTGATCGTCGAATCGGATAATCGCAAAAGTAATTTCTTATTATATGACAGGTTCATAAAATACAAAGTTGAAGAAATTATGCTTACATTTGAGCGAAGTATTGTAGATGTTTTTTTTGCATCGCATGTAAATAATTTATATTTGTAAATGTATTATTTATAAATTTATAATGAGAATTGGTGCTTCAATATTCAAATTTGAACACTGAAATTTCAAAATACATATTGTAATATATTTTATATCAACATTTTGTCATATTTGTTATGTTATAAATTAAAAATATCAACATTGTATATACATATTTATTTTTTTAATTTTTATTTATCTATCCATATAAAAACCTCGTGTCACGTTCTTCGTCCGAAACCACTAAACCGATTTTAATGAAATTTTGTAATTGTGTCTTGCTTGCTCCAACTTACATTATAGGATAGTTAATAATTTTGTCGTGATTAAATGACAACATTTCACTCTTATCATTTGTGTATTTATATAGATTTAAACGATTTACAATTTTAAAATTTAGGCTATTATTACTTAACGGCAGACATAACAAATTCTTGAACAATCTTCCTCAATTCTTTTGTTTCAACAGTTCCATAAATGGATCGTGGAATTGAGTCAACGAAAAATATTCCCGTCAATCTTTTCGGCGGACTGATCCGATCTAAAATTTAATTTCTCTGTTAATAATCCTATTCCTACAATAATACACTTATATACCTACCCTGTCCACCTTAGAAAAATATTTAAAAATGTACCGTTAACAAAGTTTGCTAAATCATCCGTTGTAACTGTGTCCGCTGGTTTGATTCTCGCAAATCCAAAGATGGCAACTGTTGTCTGATTATTTATATCAATATGTAATCCAACAATTGCACAGTCTATTACAGCGGGGTGCTCCAGTAGAATTTCTACTATATCTGAAGGGATAATCTGCCAAATTAACAGAAAAACGTAGACTGTTAGTCGCAGATGAATTCTAAACATGTACTTTTATTCTATACCGAGCATAGGAATAAAATCGCAATCGAACAGGGAACCCAGCTTAAAAATTTCTAATTTGCCCCCTCCTGGGCCAAAAGCTGGATACGCCCATGTTATCGTCATAAAAAAAGACAGTTTTTGAAACAGAGATACTTTATTCAGATTGAATGCAAATAAATCAGGGAATTACATCGAAGAAAGAAACGCAGATATGTTTCCGATAAGCTTTGTTGCATACACTCACCGCACATTGAGTAGATAGGCAATGATTCATATAGGTTATCGAAGAATCTCGTTGGAGATTCTTTTCTGTGCTAAATGCCGACGAATCTCTATTATTAAATATAATATGGTTCTAAATGACTCAGTAGTTTATCGATGAGAACTTACCGGAATGTCATCTATTATGATTATATCTGCAACTCGTCCAACAATGAAAATGCACCCGTCGCCGTCGTAATAGCCAACGTCTCCGGTTCGAACCCAACCGTCAGATTCAAGTATTTGATGTGTCAAATCTGGATTGTTGTAATACCTGAGCATATGTGTGCCTTTCACACAAATTTCTCCTTTGTTTTTTGGTCCTAGCATAGTACCAGTTATTATATCAACAATCTGGAAGTTATTATATATTTTAATATCTGATAACCTTCAAAACGAAATATTAATAATATTGTTGTGTTGTTAGGTTTGGTATCTCCTTTTAGCATTTGCTATTTAGTAATGGTACATGAGGCTATGCCTCTGAAGCCATTGGAGTTGGCAAAAAAAATGTGTTACGAGAACGCATTACAGAAGTGAAACTTCTTGCTGCAATTCATTCGATTACATTTGGACAAGTGGAAAAAATGTGTTACGAGATAGTTTCACGTTCAGATATTTCGTCTGTACAAGTTAATCAGAACGTTAAACTGTATTTTTCGCAGGTTTACTGCAAATAATAACTCCATGGGTTGAAAAATTATTCGTATATCTTTTTAAATAAAAAGAAATTGTACGTATATACAGGGTGAGTCAGACCACCCGTATCGGTCGTTTTTTTCGAAAACGGTTAGTCGTAGAGAGTTGTGTCAAAAATCTGTATTATAAAAGCCCTAATGAAGAATCGAATGGTGATATTTTTTTCCCCCGGAAAGGTCGGCTTCCTTATTAGTTTGCTCCAAAATGATCAGAACTCCGGAATGTTAAATGGCACGATAGGTCAAAAGTGGTATTGTTGAAAAGATCTTTAAAAAATAAGCAAGTTTTGTAGGACATTTTTTTTTATTACTGCCACCCCTGTTAAGTAATATTCGTTTGAAATTATTAAATTAACATGTCATAATAACGAACATAATTTCAAAAGTCGACATTTAAAATCTAGTTACCTAATTAAACAATGTCACAATAAGTTTTCAATAATTGCAATTGCTTTTTTTTTGTCGGAAAATACTTCCAGGTACTTATAACATATCTAGAAAAGCTCCGCAGTGTTTAGAAGTAAATTGAAGACAGTTTGAACATTTGTGACATTGTTTAATTAGGTAACTAGATTTTAAATGCCGACTTTTAAAATTAAGTTTGTTATTCTGACATGTTAATTTAATAATTTCAAACAAATATTACTTAACAGGTGTGGCAGTAACAAAAAAAAAATGTCCTACAAAACTTGTTTATTTTTCAAAGATCTTTTCAACAATACCACTTTCGACCTATCGTGCCATTTAACATTCCAGAGTTCTGAACATTCCGGAGCAAACTAACAGGGAAGCCGACCTTTCCGGGGGGAAAAAATATCACCATTCGATTCTTCATTAGGGCTTTTATAATACAGATTTTTGACACAACTCTCTAGGACTAATCGTTTTCGAAAAAAACGACCGATACGGGTGGTCTGACTCACCCTGTATAACAGGATTATTAAACAAAAAATAATCGTATAATTTGCAACTCTAATAAAAAAAAGACGGGTTGCAATCCGGGAGTGCCGGCAGAAGTGAAAACCTAGATGTACTTAAACTAAATTTCGCTAGTAGCAATATAAGTTACATGCAGTGCAAAAAATTATAAGCTATAAGCTTTGACAAAACATTAAGAGATGTCGCTATGCTTCCAGGTTTCGTAAAACTACACATTTATAAAATTACATGCAGCCAGTCACTGGATGTAATTTTTTAAATTTGTAGTTTTACGAAACCTGAGTACATGGCGACATCTCTTAAGGTTTTGTTAAAGCTTATAACTTATAATTTTTTGCACTGCATGTAACTTATATTGCTACTGACATCTAGCGAATTTTAGTATATGTACTGCCGAAGCAAGTACGGTAGACCGTCTCAACAACTCGTCAGGGTCACGTGACCCTGACGCCTGACGCGTCAGATCTGACGCGAGTTTAACAGTTTTTACCCAGTACAAAAAAAGTGTACAACGCCGCTAAAGAAGTTTTGACTTCAAAAATTGCTACGCGCACAGGCGGTAACTGAACTCGGACCGGCCACGTGGCAGGCCGGGATTCTACCACTGAGCTACGGATGATTGCTGAGAACTGCTGTTTATACAGGGTTACTAAGTACAATTTCGTGACAAATTCAGTTACATAGGCTTAGAAAACGAGTTTACCCCCGTTTTTAAAGCACTATTCACTTCAAAAAAGTGCTTTGTTTATACTTTATTGTATATACCTTTAAAGATAATCCCGCTAGAACTTTCCCAGTTGAACCTGGCTTAGCCAAAGCCATGTGTTTGTCGTATTCCATATTGAATCCGCACGCGTATCCGCTAATTTCGCTTAACCCATAAATTTGTATAATCATTGTTCTCGGCAGCATTCGTCGAATATGGATCATCTGTTGTGCGTTTGTAACAGTTCCGCCTGTTAATATGAATCTCAAAGATGACAGATCATATTTTTTTAGGTCGGGATATTGTGCGTATTTCATTAACATAGTGTGTGGTAAAAACAACAGATTTGCCTGGAAAATGGAAATTAATAAAGTTGTGCAATTTTGTTTCCCTTACAAAATGCATCGACTCAGTATTACAATATTACTGGCGGTCCCGCCCAGTTTCATCCGGGTGCAAAAGAACGAATGGGGGGAGGGACATGAGTACGCAAGTTCATCTTAGTTTACAGAGATGAATGTTGTGTACAAATTTCATGATGATCGGAGTTACCGTTCAACAGTTTTTGTCGGACGGACAAATTTTGAGTTATATTTTGCAACATTTTGAAGTCCAAAATAGCGGGATGTTTTAGGAATGGCCTGCAGGGTCAAACTTTTTTTCAAATTTTTTCCAAATTATCTATATTTCCTTCCTATGCTAGTGATGTTCCCATAGTTGTTAGTTGAGAAGATTCGATTGAATGCTTATAAAAGAATTTTCGAGAAAATAATGAACCTTGTACGTCAAAACAGATTTACAGATTTGTTCTTCTGAAAAGAACGGATGCATAATTTTTTTGCCACATGTATCCGTTATCATTAAACACGTTAAGAATAAATCAATGAAGTTAAAAGGAACAACTGATAAGAATGAATCCAGCCGCAGCGTAAGATCTCTGAAAAGAAAATTTTTATCTTTAACAACATTTTCTTAATTATATATTTTTTATAAAATTTTCCGGTACAGTTCTTTGATTTAGGTACCTGGTGAGTTGTATTTGGATCATAAGATCCGCATGTGACAGTTCTACGAGATTCGGTTGACCGCCAGTGGCGCCCGCCGTGCAAATTATGACGGCTGTCGTTTCGTTGATATTTTCAATGTCAACACATTGAAACAGTTTTTCTTTGAATTCCAAGTCACGCACGAAATCGTCGTACGCTATGGCGCTGTCAATTTGACTAGTTTCAGAGTGAATTTTGTCTAGCTGAACTATCAACAGTTCTTTATTCTCGACACTGGGCAATGCTTCTGCCAATTGTGGCATCGAATAATGATCGATGAACAAGACTTTTGGTTTTGTCAAATTTAAAATATACGACAAAGTTTCTGTAAAAGTTAAAATTCGTATAGAAGTAGTCATCAGGTATTTAATTTTGTAATTATTTTCTTTCGTTTGTGAAGTAAAATTTCTTCAGGCGCGAGTTTAGAGTAACTCAGATCTTTTTTCTGACGGAAGTATTCGGACGTAAGCAAAGGCGTAGATATAGCGGGGTAAAGGGAATAATTACCCTCCCAGGATCATAATAATAAAAAAATAAAATTGAAAATAATACGATATTTAGAAATACTTTTTGAAAAGAAATTTGTAAAATTGGGAATTAATATTTTGCTTGACACCTTCCTTCGTGAGTATTCTTGTGTGATATAAATGAAACTTAAAAAAACTAGCGTGACCTGTGCGAATTATTCGCACTAAATAAGTATAATAATTATCACTTTACAAAATTATTTTTTAAATATGATTGCAGGTATTCAATTCGTTTCTAATTTTGCACACTGCTTATAACGTTCTTCTTTTTGTTGTAAAAGAAATATTTTACTAAAATTGTCATATAGAGGCGCAAGTAGCAAAAGCGTTGTTCAGCGTTGCCCGTCAGATGGCAGTATGCAGTATTTACAATATGAAGGTCAGCTGACAGATCGAAGTGTTAACGTTACGCCGTCAGATGGCAGACGTTGTTCAGAGTTTAATTAATTTACAAAAACAATAGCAATAATAAATTTTTTAGTCGTCGATGTCAGTAGAGCAAGCAATTATCTGTAAAATGATATATAATTTATGTGGAGAAATTGTGTGGTTTTTTCTAAAAAGGGAGGCAAACATCTTAAACGTTAGCGTATTAATATATATGTGATATATATTAATTTTTTGCTTTTAAAATCTCTAGCTCTAAAATAGTTTCACTTCCTCCGTGTTTTTTGAGAACCAGGGACGGGGTTAACGCATTCGCACCGGGAGCAACAGAGAATTGTGTTACCTGACTTAATATAGGGATTTAACGGATTACAAATTGCGCCAATATAAAAAGATGCTAAGACAGGCAGCCAGGCGTTCATATTGTTGAAACTTAATATGCTAATTATGTCGCCGATTGAAACGTTGACCTTGTTAATCATTACTTGCGCCAACATCATACTCCTGATTCTGACAGAACCGTGAGTTTCCGAATAGCCTGTTGTAGCATCAATCTGAAACATAATTTGGCGACAATATTATCCAAGTGTGTAGGCTTTCACGGCCGGTGTTGATACAAATCTTCTTGGTTTCCGGGCTTGTATGCCGTGGTCCATTGGTTTCATCTACAACTGCGGTAGACATTATCAAAGACGATGTGGTAGCGGGCGAAGTGTCCTTCTAGGCTGCTCACAGGTAAATGTGTTACTTCCGTCTTTTATAATCAGCGTGCTCGTGTTCTCTACTCGGTCGTAGTACGCTCTTCTGTGATTGGTCGTTCCATTCAGTGGGTTTGGTATTGCACAGTGCTGATGTCCAGGTTTTACTTAGATTCAAACCTGAACACCAGCACTGTGCAATACCAACCCACTGAATGGAACGACCAATCACAGAAGAGCGTATTACGGACCGAGTAGAGAACACGAGCACGCTGACCATAAAAGACGGAAATACCACACTTGTCGACACACTTACCTGTGAGCAGCCTAGAAGGACACTTCGCCCGCTACCACATCGCCTTTGATAATGTCTACCGCAGTTGTAGACGAAACATCAGGTAGAAATACCAATGGACCCACGGCATACAAGCCCGGAAACCAAGATTATTTGGGCGACAATTTTTTTTTCCTCAAAACTTTTCAAACAATTTTTAAATCTTGCAGATAATCTATGAGCATCAGCGTCTCACAAACGGACTAAGATTGTAAACTTATTTTATTTGAATAATTAACTATTGTGGTGCGCTGGTATGTATGGTTGTCATAAGTGAAAGTGTCCTCAGTTAAGAGAGAGAACGGTGCAGAAAACTAGAAATTTGTTTACTCAAATTAGCATTGTTTTGCATCATTAGTTACCATAGAGTTAAGGAACTATTCTCTCTCCTAATTGCAGAGACACTGTCACTGCTCTCTAGCGTACTCTATTGTAATATCTCTATGATCTCCTGGTTTTGGAAAATTGGAGACTTGCAATAGAGGAGCCATGGTAACTCCTTAGAAGCGATGACTGCTGTAGACGCTGATTATTCTCGAGTTTATTTTAACGTTTGTAGATTGGTTTTCGATATCTGCAAGCCATTATAGCGAATGTAACTCACCTGATTGATTTTTGAAGAGTGTTTAGACATTCTTTCTAGAAACCTCGAGCCTAATCCACGAAAATTGGAAAAATCTGGTCTAAAAGGAGCTCCATTTAGTACTTTAAATGATCTTTGCGCAGGCGACGATTCACCATTCATTCGGATATAATTATTGGAACCTTTCGATCGCACTGATCTGCCAGTGGTCGCTGTTAATTTTTTGTTCGGTATATTGTTTTCTGTCATTTTCACTTATTAATTTGGAATTTTGGTAATTTCTTCTTTCAAATTTATGCCGAGTATAAAATTGTCAAAAATTTTTATCAGGTATCCATAGTTATGATAAAACATTGTTTCAGGAAATTTTGACTGAGCTAGGAGCTGCAAAATTATTGCGTGTAAAAAACTATAAAAATAGAAAACACAAAAAATCACTCAAAATAAGACTTGTTTTTGTAAAAGCATAGATTTTTAATTAAATAGAATAATTATAATTTGACAAAATGTTACAGCATAAAATGTACAAACAATAAATTATTATACAACCACAAAATGAATTTTACAGATGATTAATATTAACATGAAGATTTTGTTAAAATCCATTAACTCTGTCGTCGGTAAAATTTTCAATTTTAACAGTCGACAATAATTTGAAAATTATTTCAAATATCACCTGACTGAACTTATTATTTAAGATTACATTTATAAACAGCTGGTTTAATACATTTTCAGTTGTTCTTGAAAATTTTGAACTTGTCGAAGCAACTTGGTGAGTCTCAAAGTTGCTGTCGGTTCGTTTCTGTAAGGCGAGCGACTCATTAAAGACGATCGTCGACTCGGATGAAATACCGACGGAACTATCGATATTTGACTGGTGCGTTCCCGAAGAACTTTGACCTGAAAAAAGAATGTCAATACCATTGTAACTGCTTTCTTGTTAAATATGCTGACATAGAAAATTTAAAAGAGTAGTAATCATAATTTTTTATTACTCATGCGGGAAAAGTGGCATGTTTACGCACGCTGTTACGGTTGAAAAGTAGCTATTTTCATTTGCGTGCGGAAACTTTATTTGTCGCACTGAAATTATTGTTTGCCGCACGCAAATTCAGAGAAAAAAAATACACATAAAATTGGTTGTCTGTAAAGTCGGTTTACAGACGATAGTTTTATGTGATAACGTCATAAAGAAACATTGACGTCACGCTCAGGCTCAGGCGGAACGTGACACTTTTTCGTGCGTGCAGCCGGTGTTTCATTAATTTATAAGACGTTATCACGTCAAAAAACAAAATAATAACGGTGTTAATGTCAACGAAAAAAACTGTCATTTGAAGCAGATTTGAGGTTAAAATTTTCGATTATGGACTTTTATTCTTGACAATTTTAACTAAATTTTCAACTTTTTAATGATTTAATTTTAATTTTTATTATTACTTCTTTCTTTTTTTAATCCGTAATAAAATTTTAATTTTAATTTAATTAAATTCGTAATAAAAAATAGTATGTGCAACTCGTGCGGCATTGTCGCACTAGTTGCACAATATATCTACTATTATCATATTTGAACTGAAATTACCTGTTCTTTTAAAGCTAAAACTTCTTTGTAAAGTCCAACGACTATGTTTATTTCTTCTTCTTTTGTCTTTAAATCTTTTTCGATTTTCTCAAGCTCCATCGATGCCTCTGCATCATCCATCTGGTTTTCTTTAACCAACACCTGAAGCTTTTCGTACTTCCTGCAAGAAAGAAGAAATTTAAAACGTGCATTGGTCAATAGCAGCAATGATTCCACACGCTCACAGGAAAAAAAATACTTACTCATTTAAATTAGTGAAATCTTCATGAAGCTGTACAAGAACTTGACGCAACCCTTTGATTTTTTCGTTCAGGACTTCGTCCTTTTTTTGATTCTGCTCATTTTTCGAATTATGTCGCATGCTGTGCATGGAAGGCAAACATTTCTCACGAACTGCTCCGATTTGCTGAAAAACAAACACAGTGAGCAGCTATCGAAATAACATTTATATTATTTCTTGTACATGATATCGACCTGTTTGGATGGTTGATCTCCGCCTTCCCTCAAATGCTGTTCGGGAAGATACTTGTTCAACATCTTATTCTGGTCAACATAATGTCTGGGCAAGCAAGTGCAACGTTCTCCTTGCTTGTGTCTAGGACTTGCCTGATCCCATTCCGTCAACATCCGCTCTCTTACGTCCTGAAAAACAATAATGATTTAAGCTGTCCGATTAAGATGGATCCAATACCTTCCCACAAACAATCAAAACTAGGTACGATTTCTGTCTCAATAAAATTGCAATATTTACTCTGTCGTCTATTTCGCTGACTTTGAAGTTCTGAATTGGAAGCGAAGTTCCAATTCTGGGACTTATAAGCGGCGATTGATCGGGAGACTCGTCGAGTCCAACTGAATTTGAGCCGGCATGACGCAACAACGGACAGCCACCGCCGATTTGTTGACTTTGTTTGACCGACGGCGCGCGTCGGTTATTATAGTTGACGTGTGAGCCCAGTCGCGACAAGAGCGTCGACACGGGGCGACTGATTCCATTTCCTTCGTTAGCCGCGATTCCCATATTGATGGCAAGTGTTGGCGACAATCCATTAATAGACTGTTAATAGAAAGAATAGAGAAAATCTATTTATTAAAAGGATCTCCTAATCCGACATTATCTAAACTCTATATCAAAGACCTTGCGCTAAATGTATTGGACTGCATGTGACATTTACACAAGTAGGACATTTTGATTGAAAATATAGAAAATTCTCGTATCTCCAACGTCGAGCTTTGACATCGCTTGGGAAACACGGGGTAGAAAATGACTATTTTTAGTTTCTTTTTCCGACTAATGCAATAATAAATGAAGCATCAATTATTACCGGTTGTCGATGTTTGAAAATGCTCAGCGCTTGTTGAATATTCAATCCTAAATTATGACTGGGCGTGGTTGAACGTGTTGGAATGAACGGAATGCTGTGACAAACATATTTTTGATAATAATTTTTGGCAACTTGCTTTAACCTCGACGCAATCGTAGGCAACTCATAACCGTTGAATATGCCTTCGTTTGTAACAATTCCGCTACGCTGCAAACTTTTCGATCTTAAACGATTTGTGTTCGTGTTCGTGGTAATTTTTGAAATCGTTACCGATCCAGGTATGTTCTCAGCGATCGGCGATAATGCACGGCGCGGCGACTCGATGTTTTGTGAGATATTTTCAATTACGGGAATGTTCGGTAATCGTATCTGCTGCATATTTTTCGTATGTTTGGCTATCTCCTTACCGTAATTCAACGCCCTTTCGTGACTAAGATCTTTTGTTAAAGACGGACCATTAATTTCGCGTTTTAATTTGTTCTTGAGCTGTCTGTGTTCAAGTCCACGATCCTCCGATTCGGTGTCCGATTTTGCTGCCTCGTTATGATAAAGTTCAACCAGATTATCAGCCTGCCAATCTCGTATTTTTGTTTCGAAACCTTGTTCTTCGGCTAGTTGGTTTGGCAGTTTAGCTTTCTTTTTGGCAATTTTTTTTATTATCGACGATGTACTCGGTCGATGTTTTCTTAGCGATTTTGATTTCACTGATGCGGTGTCATCAAATTTTTTCGGCACTTCCCTACAATGAATTTTATTACGGTTTTCAACCGATGGATCCCGAGGCTGCAATTTATTCCTATGCAAACTCTCCTTTGGCTGAATTAGACTGATCGACCGTTTCTTCATTTTGCGTAAAGTCTCAGATGAATCGGGATGAATACTGGCTGGACCTTTTAACTGTCTCTTCATTGCATTTCGGGCGGCTGTAATTTTTCGTATGTTATCCGAAAGCACCAGCTTAGGTGACTTTTTAATGTACGTTTCGGATAATGTACGCTTCATGTATTTTTTTCTATCGTAGGTTGCAATACTGTTTTTACTTGCGAGTTTCTTTGGTACCATTGAAATGAACTGAACACCGGCTGAAAAAAAGAAAAATACATTACAAGAAGTTGCGAAGAACCATATTAACACGATTTTTTTATTGAAAAAATTCCCGTGTTAATTATTAACTCTTTGTAGCACTGTGGTTGGAGACTATTAAAAAAAAACTCAACTATTGTACCACGGCAATAATTTTAATATTAAAGATTTCGAGAGCTATGTTGCTATCTCGGCGAATATTAAACTATTCTTTAAAAGTACTATGGTTCATTAGTTTCAACAAAAACAAAGTTCCGTTATTTCATAATCAATCCTTTTTTTTGCATATTTTGAATCATCATCAAAGCATAATTCCTGATGCAGGATGCTTATTACCTACTTATTCCAATAAATAAAACTTCGAAAAGAATATTGCATTTACATTTAGTTGAAGCCGGATTATGAAGCTTAGGATTCTTTTTATGCGGAATTTTTTTGTTTAGGGTGACGTTTGACTTTATATCTTCGGAAATATGATCGTTGAGCAACGAAATACGATTGACAGAGTCGGTAATGCCGGTCAGAATATTGTTGATTGTCTGTTCTGGGTTGGCGCTGAAACGTGGCGACGGCAGCGGCAACGGCAACGGCGACGCCCGTCGACGTCGGTCTCCAATCGGCATTTGGTTGTCTGTATCTTTCACAGGCAACTCGTCGTCCTGATGTAAAGCTAGCGTCGGTACGTTTGCGACGCCTGGTCGATGCTTGGGAGATAATATCGGCTCCTCTCTAGTAGGGAGATCATGATATTTATCGCCTGCGAACATTGCAAGCATACAGTTTAACTATTTTAACCAAATCTTTGTGTTTTGAGCTAAGTATTTGTAAAAAAAACCAATTGAAAGGTAAATGGTAATGTTATATCGAAAATAAGAAATTGTTATTGATATTTAACAAGTGAAAATAACACTAGAAGTTGAATGGCAGATGATAAAGAAAATCAATCTCTTTATTTAAAAAGCAATTTCGAAATTATTTGAAATAGAACATCTTTGCCATTGTGCTTTGAGGACGCTCATGATTCGTTTTTGGATGTAAAATTTCAGTACCTATACTGAATCAATTTAGTACAAACCTTTTCCATCTCTATCTACCACACTAGTGATTCTGCTACGATGATAAGATTTTCGGGGTGAATTGGAAATTTGTTGACGAGGCGTCTTGCGCAATTTTGGCGTCGTGCCCTGATACATCATCTTCATATAATCCAACTGACCTTTGAGCGTATTGCATCGTTTTTCTGCCGTATGCAATTGTTGCTCAATTTCTGTATGATTTAAATTTTAGATAAATAACTACTGAAAACATCCAGATTGGAATCTGGATATGAATCCATCAAAACTTGTTGGTATGCATGTAAATATTTATGTTTAAGAAATATGCAAACTATATATGAATTATCACAAGGGCGTAGATATTTTTTTTCAGGTGGGAAGCAAAAAAAAACAATGTTTTCTAAGTTTTATTAATATTCACGAAGGAAAGTGTCAAGCAAAATATGAATTCCCAAACTAACTTAACAAATTCTTTTTCAAGAAGTATTAAATTTTATTTTTAAGTTTGTTTTATTTTTTATTATTATGGTCCTAGGGAGAGGGGTAATTACCCCTTCCCCCCATATCCACGCCCTTGATTTACCGTGCAGTCTAAAATCTTGACTTCTTTTCTTCGCAACGCTGTATTCTGATTCGTCGCGTTTGATGAATCCTTCAGAATATGTCTCAACAATTTCCGCATCAACTTCTGGGTAAATTAATAAAAGAAGCATTAAAAATAGCAGTAAAATTGAATTCTATAATAACTGAAAATTGAATCCCAAACCAATATGTTGACTTGAAAAAAAAAATGAACGTAGCAAATTCATTAAATTCTGATGTTTAATGAATTCGATTAGTAATTAAAAAAGATAAATAAACGCACGACTTGATACGAATTGATGGGAGCAATTGAATTATTGCAGGTTTCGCGTCATCTGGTAGAAAATGTTCTATTTCAACTTTTCAAGCGACGTAAGAGATACTTTGAAAGAAGCCTCTTTTAACGTTGTCTAAAGACATCAGAATGCGTTCGCTTTTTTATATCTATAGTAACACAAATACATTCTGATGTCTTGATTGCGATCAAGCTGTCAAAATATCTATCATTAAATGTAGTAGGTACCTAATACGCTAGGAAAGTATCTTTGACACGCGGACCTTCGCACCATCTCGTGTTTCATTTTTTTGAAAAGTGGTTCACCCAAAACTTACAAACACATGGAAACCAGCGTTTTTCTTAATTATAAAAAAATATTTACGCAAAATGTCAGTAAGAAAACTACATGAATAATACACATTTTTAGTTTCTAAATTTTTTAAATCTTATTTTTGTTAACAAAATAACAGTTATGATATTTTTCATGTATTTAATAATGATTACAGACGTAAAATAAAATTTAATTACCCTTGACGACGTACTGCTGCAGTCCATTTTTTTTCTCTCTAATTCGTAAGAAAATCCAGGAAAACGGTAGAATTGTAATTCTGGATGTTTAGTTGGTGTATCTTTACAATCAACAACGCATCACTTTCGATTTGATAGCTTTTTACCCATTTTATTCGACAATTAATCCTTATTAAAATGCACGTATAACATATGACACTGAGGTTTTGACTGAACCAGATTAGAGAAAAAAACCACGAAAGGGCGCAAAAGTCGCCTGTCAAAAGATACTTTCCTAGCGTATTATAATTTTCGAAAGTTTAACATTATATTAGCCGAAAATAATAAATTGAATGTACAGTATATTAGTATAAAAAAGAAATTAAATTTAAATGATATTGTGTTATATTTTACCTTTAACAGGCTGAGGAATTTCTTCGATATAGAAATATTCATCAGTTAACATTTTGAACAATTTGAATTTCAAACGCGCCTAGAATTTATATTTTCACATACTTCTATTTTGGTTCATTAAGTGAAACCCTAATTAAAACGATATAAAAAATACGTCAAACGAAAAAAAATTAAAATTTTAAATATATTTGTACATGTTATTTAACAAATGAAGATGATTTGTTTATATCACTTTTTTTACAGGCAACTGCGATTTTAAAATTTATATAAATTCTACTTACCTTTAATTTTCTGTTTCATATCCTCGTGTTTTATGAACAACTATATTTTTTTAAGAGAGAAAAAACACAGTTTATGGTTTTCATAATTTTATTAATTAATTAACACTAAAGTAAACAAAACAATAAAATAAAATCACTAGTTAAAATCTCTATACAGAAATAAAAAAAATTACTAATCATCAAAAAATGAAATTTCATTTCAGTGTTACACTTTTATACAAAGTCTCTATTTCTATCAACACTATAATACGCTAGTTAAACCTTTTTACGGAACACGTGGTATAAAAAAATATTCTATTAGAAATTATTATTTAAATCTTTTTTCAGTTGATTTTTAAAACGAAAATAATTGTGATCTTGGCAAAGAAAAAACATTCTTCAATTAATATGTAATGCCGATGATGTTTTCTTTACCAACACTAATTTTTCAAAATCAAAATAAAAACGGTGGTTATCTTTTTGGTGTACTGTCCGCATACGTATGTACGTAAAATAGTTCCAACGACAAGCATATTGTAAATGCATCTCTGTCCAAAGTTCAACATTTTTATAACAATGCGTTCGGCTAAATTCACAATCCCACATATAATTTGATAATATTTCGAACAAATAATGTAAACCATATACTTTTATTCTATACTGAGCATAGGAATAAAATCGCAATCGAACTATTAGGATGCAAACATATACTTCTGTTTTTTTTTACGCCGTAAGCACTGGCGTATCCAGGAGGGCAAAACAAGCACGGATGACCCGGCTTAATACATTTCTAATTTGCCCCCTTCTGGGCCAAAAGCTGGGTACGCCCATATTAACGTCATAGAAAAAGACAAAGTTTTTGAAACAGAGATACTTTATTCAAATGGAATGCAAGTACATCAACCAATCCTATCATCGGAGAAATCAGGGAATTACATCAAAGAAAGAGACGCAGATATATTTTTGATACGCTTTGTTGCGTTCACTCACCGCACATTGAGTAGATAGACAATGATCAACACTGATTATAATGATTACGTATAAGGCAGTCACGATTATTTATCTATAGAAAGAGATGTACATAAATTATCTCCCTCATAGTTCGCTTTCAATCTGACAAAGCAGTGGTCTAAACATAGCTAAACATAGTTACATAATCACCGGATTAATTTTGACTGCGTGATTTGTGTAGCGGCTTAGTTATTTGTTTAAAATTCCAAAGAAAAATTCACAGTTTTGACATGTTTTTTTTTTTTTTTAATTATAGAATGCCATACTTTAGATGGCTACGTCACTGGTATTGACCCAGGACTATTACGACAAAAACGGATCAATGATTATTTGACATAGACTCAGGGTCGGTCTGGGACCTAAAAATTTATCGGTAAAATTGTCAAAAAATTGTTCGTAATAAAGGAAATGAACTCATCACGCCTCTACGTGAACTGGCGGTCCAGTGGGAAAAGTCCGGGTAATCCACGAGGCCAGACCGACGCTGCATAGACCCTTGAGACAGCAAGTCATTGATTCGTTTCAACATTTTAAATTGAGCCAATGGGATTCGAAACATCCATTTGCAATGTCATGGATAAAAAACTGGTTCGGTTTGTGTTGTTAAAAAGTGTAGAAAATGGATTGAAATGGTAATTCTTCGGTTCATTTTGACACTCTTTCCATTTAATAGTTGACTCAAGTAAACGCTGCAGAGAAGAAGAGTTGAGTTTTATAGACGCTCGACATCTAAGGTCATCAATATGTCAACGTAAAGAGTGGCACTAACTAATTGTTCAGAATTTAAATATACTTTCATTCTTATATTGTCAATCACCAGTCTAGCGATTCTCTGGTATCAGCAAATGTTGGACTGTTAGCCGAAAAAAATTGACTATACCATCGGCGATAAACGGAGATTTTGCCATCTTCTTTTACTAAGCGTGGTTTTTCTTCATATTTCTTATGGTTCCAGACCATCACATCGCGCTCAAACTGTAACGACATTAAATTTAATTTATCCATATATTGTTATTTAAGTATTACCTATTTGACACCTCGAATATGTCGAACATATTCGAGGTGTCAGACATTTTAAATGGTTCTTGTTAATTGTCAGAGAACATTATTTTAGAGTTTTGGTTGAGGTTTTTAAGCTATTCAATTAAAAAAACAAACAGTATCTATAAATTTTTACATGTCGTCAAAACGACATCTTTCGGAAAATTTAGAGGGAAAACGCCCCAAAATCAAGAAAAGTCATAGAGGAAATAGGTGTCAGACTAGGCCTAATGAAGCCATATACAAAGTTTGGGGAGAGGTGTCAGTAAAATTTTTGCCGACGGGCACTCTGTCTATAATATGACATATTATACAATTTAAAATCTCGTAGACTTTTTCAAATTGCAGAGATAGGATTACAGCCGCTCTACAACTCGAAAACGATAGATTTATATCAATAAGGGCCAGAAAGCTCTTTATTTTTTACATTTTAAAAACTGCACTCATTCTGCAGTCAAAAACCTGATTTGGTTATTTTAAAACCACGAGACATGGAAGTTTTTTTTTTGATTAAATATATTAAAATCGACGTATCTTTTTCTAACACACATTGTCTATATATGAAATAATAAGTGGTATGTTTTATTAATCGTACAAATATCGAAAACGAACTGACCATGATTGATTCCGCAGCGAGCGCAAAAGTGGCATAAAGACAGACATGTAAGGGGCAGTAGATCCTGTGGATGACTCTCTGTACAAGCGGCTCTACCGGTGTCACTGTTTGCAGGATCACCATTGGTCCGAAACTTGAGTACAGCATCAGTTCGACGTACGACGGACCGATCTGAAGAAAAAAGTGGACGCAATTAATTAAAATTCCTTCTTGCAACTTCAACCAGTGCCGTGATTTAACTTTTGCAAAAATATTGATTGTAATACGTATAGAGTGTGAGCATTTTTGAAGGTATACTTTTGGGGCGTTATGAAAAAATGATGAGACTGAATTCTAGCGATGTAACATCAAAATTGACAGAAAAGGGATGTCAGCAGATGAGGTTGAGATCATTTTCTCATGCGCGTAGTATTTTAGAGTTTTATTATTTTACTAGCTGTTACCCGCGGGTCCACACGCGATTAAGATGAAACGGAACAGCGACAACAGTAGTGGAGCCATACCACTTTAAGAAACAATGTTTGCCTATATACACTTTGATGATTTCGCCAGCAGTTTTTGCGTGCTATATACACAAAGTGACCGATAATTGCTCGTATTCCTTTCGGGAGAAGAAACTATGACTAATTTGGAATGATTTAACCTCTATCACTTGGGGGTCGGAAATGCGTCATTTTCGAAAAAATCTACTTCGGTTTTCTTTGTACAAAAATCCGAATTTTGGAAGTTATAAATTGAGAAAAAAAAATATTCTCATTTTTTGGCCAGAATTTTTCCGTGATCTGATAGCTTACTAATTGGCCAACCTTCCTAAAGCTAAAAACCACGACATTTACTTTTGGGTTTTAATTTGTGTGTTAAACTTTAAAAAAAAAAATTCTTCACAGAAATGTCATTATCATAAAAAAATGACGCATTTCCGACCCCCAAATGATGGAGGTTAAATAATTCCAAATTAGTTATAGTTTCTTGTCCCGAGAGGAATACGAGCAAATACCGGTCATCCTGTATATTACGTGTGAATTTTAAAATCATCCCCTATTTTACCCTCTTGAGTGATGATTTTGCAAAAACGCTGAAACACGTAATTCTTTATTTTTTACCAAAAGCCTAATTATGAATTTTCATATCCCTAACTTGAGAAATGATCGGTTCTCCATACAAATTTTCACCCCTTCAGAGTTTTTTTCTTAGACAAACAGTAGCCTATGTCCTTCCTCGGGATGCAATCTATCTCCTTGCCAAATTTTATCGAAATCTGTTCAGCGGTTTACGCGTGAAAGCGTAACAAACAAACAAACTCACAGATTCGCATTTATAATTTTAGTTAGCATTTCAATAAATTATTTGCATTCAAATTAAACATCAGTTTTTAATTACGCCAAAGAAGTATAACTTCTAACGCGCGTATGTTATAGTGCGAAAGAAGTATAACTTAAAAACATAGACGGACTATTACAACGCACCTGGGAAACTTTGGCGTCGATACTCATAAACTTAATCTTATTGAGTAACTTGACATGATGTGTGAGATCAACGGTGGCCTTGTGTCCCTGGCCGGTCTCGGAACATTTCTGCCAACTTGCCGTCCATTCGTGGCGAAATAACCGCGACATTGTCAGGTCGTAAAGATGGCTCAGGTTGCTACCGGACGTTAGCGGAGCGCTGTGAATTGCGTTCAGATGTGCCACGTCACATCCGTTCTCTGGTATTTCCTGTACAAAATACAATTAATACACTATGTGTCCCAAACTCTAAACACACGCGATTTTTTGCTTTAAGGACGTAGTCCTATGTTCAGGCTCGTTTTCAACCGTTATTTCAGAATTTTTTTTTAATATCAAAATAATGTACGATGTTTTCAATTTTGTTACATGTTTTTACTGACAGCGTAAACTAAGAAAAAAAATTTTTTTTTGCTTAATTTGACGCCATTTTATAATTGTTTTTTTAACCTAAAGTAGACAACTTTAAATGGAGGTGGGTGGGTAGCGCGGGTGATAACGCCACTTGGAGTCATCTGAATTATAAAAATTAAATTGGTTATTGCTTCGTAGGCTTGCGGCTCTATCCCGTACTAGAAATAAACATTTTAATTGATAAATAAAATGGCGGGTTTTAGAAAAAAAAACAACGAGAAAATCGTGATTTTTTCGTTGAAAATCGGTTAAAAAAAATAGAAATAATTTTTATAATTAAGTAATTCTAGTACCGGACGGAGCTATTGTTGTGTAGATTACCCTGTGCAAAATTGAAAGCAATCGGTTGTATACAATTGTTTCAATCACCCGCGCCGCTTAGAAAAACGCGTTTAAAGTTTTAATTTCAGATTTCTTACAAAAAAATAAAAATGAATATTTACACTAATCAGCTATGCCTGGTGTATAGTAAACCTTCCGTTTCTTCAAAGGCATCGTTTTCTGCTAATTTGTTTGCTCTACTCTGCGAGAGTATAAGGGTAACGTGATAACAATTGAGGTAAAAGTCTTACCGTAAGACCGTTGCTGCTCTCGACTATATGCTGTAGCTTTGTAAATATTTCATATTTCGGTCTAAAATTTTTACAGTATTTTCTCAATAATAATTACTAAAAATGTAAAAAAAATAAATCCGTTTTTTCAAAACTCGAACACCAGACTACGTCCTTAAATTATCGATTTCCGAGGAAATTTTATTCGCAAACGAACTCTTCAATAATAGGCAGGACACACGATGCATGTGAAACTTCCTATATTGAAAAATGTTTTAACTATTATACACGTTTTTATTTTTGACCGTAGATAATAACTAAAAATATTTTTTTTAATAATATAATAATTTCATAAAATCGTCACTACCATTTTAGCCTGCAAATCTTCGAGGCAGTGGCGCCGCATTAAAAGTTTCACTTCAAAAACTTTTTCATGGATAATTTTTAACACTTTAAAACAAAAGTTTGCGAGATAAAATTAGAATGACTTGTAAAGAATTGTAAGGAAATAAAAAAGAATTTTTTTAGTGAGTAAATTAATTGTTATTAAGAACACATATTATTTGCCAATAAGGCGAATGAGGTATTGTTAAGACGTTTCCAAGAATTTGTTGGAAATCCCTAGGTACACCTTTGAATACTATGTAAGTAGTAGTCATTCGTTAATTAGTTTATTGCATATATAACCTTTACGAGAAATACATTATGTAATATTCGTGTCTTTTATTTGAAATCTAAATTTAGATATTTAGACCACCAAAGTACGACGTCTCAAGAAACAATCATTTGGAATTTCCTTTTCTAATTTGTAAGAATATTAGAAAGAAAAAATTAACAGTATGATCATTCGTACGAATAGTTGCTACATCATTGTTTTATTTTTAAAAAATAGAAACAAGTTTTCTAATAATATGGCCTCGCCAAAAAAATGTTTGTATATAGGTATGTTTATTGAAATTAGGTAATGACATTATTTTGAAACAGTGACGAGCCACCACTGAATGCATTTATTCTTGTCATGCAATCTTCTCTTCTAGAAGATTTTATCAGCAATTTTGATAAACAGCAAGTCTGAGAAGTTGCTGAATTTTATTATGTAACTAGCGGTCCCGCCCGGTTTCACCCGGGTGCAAAAGAATGAATGGGGAAGGGGGAAGGGAGGGACAAGAGTACGCGCGTTCATCTTAGTTTACCAAGATTAATGTTGTGTCCAAATTTCATGATGATCGGAGTTACCAATCAAAAGTTTTTGTCGATAAAAAGCAGTAGGTATTTACACTTTTTATTAGGTACCTAATAAATTTAAATACTGTAATTAATACAATATAATAAATATTTAATTAAAAACACTGTAGGAAAATTATTTTATATAGGTACCTATAGTTGTAACAGTTTTCAAATGAGCTATTAATTAGATTTATTTAATTTTAATTAGTCGTAAATGAAATTAAAATAAATTTAAATGTAAGCCTTAGAAGGAAGCAATATGAAAAATAAAAAAAAAAATAAAAATATATTCGCCCAACGTGGGGCTCGAACCCACTACCCTGATATAAAAAGTCGCGTGCTCTACCGACTGAGCTAGCCGGGCTTGTGAATGTACGACGTTAATATTGGAATATTTAGTAAGGGCATTTCATCTGAATAGAGGCTTATTTGTGAGATACATTTTGCAACATTTTTCATTGAATCTCCGCTCTATTTGGTCGTAGCGTGATATTATATAGCCTATAGCCTTCCTCGATAAATGGGCTATCCAACAATTTTTTTTTTTAATTTGAGCCAGTAGTTCCTGAGATTAGCGCGTTCAACCAACCAAACAAACAAACAAGCTCTTCAGCTTTATATATTAGTACAGATTAACAAACTATCGGCCGACTACACAATTCCAGATTAGTACGCATGGTAGTCGCTCATGCAACTAAAAAGTCGGGCGACTAAATATTGCCTGTCGGCAGTGATTAAATTTAATGCGGCCCGCAAAGGAAAAAGTTTGCAAATAAAGAGAAACATCTTTCAGAAACGTTACCTGAATATGTGCGTTTACACGGAAATCGTTTCTTCCCCTGTAAATCCAGCGTCCGTCCCTAATTTCAGGAATATGTTCAATTTCGTACGTGGGATCTTCACCTTCAGCGTGATGCCAGACGAACACGAAGCTGTTCACCTCACGCGATGGCCATTTTTTCGCGTTAACCGTGTCAGGAACTGAATATTTAATATAGAAAATATCGGTTTTTTATACTGACAAAAATACATAGTAGCTTAATTTATAATTTTTATACAGGTAGATATTTGGAAAGCAAAAAGTACGCATGAACTGATATAACTGTGAAAAAAAACGTACATATCCAAAATACAGCGAATAATTATAATATATATATTTTTTTTAAAAAAACGCAAAGGACGCTGCGGAATCAGGAACACCGGTAACAGAAAACGTAATCACGTACTATGATTTGAAAACATACTCCAACAGTATAGTCAAAGACAAATGGAAGAGTATTTGGAGTCAATGTGAAGAAAACAAATTAATATAATTTTGATGTCGTGTTAGTACTCCAGAAAATAGAAGGTTTAAGATTAGCTTTGAAGGAGGTGACTGACAATAAGTTGAGGAAGACGAATCACTAAAGAAATAGAGGTAAAAGCAATTGGTTGACAGAAATCGTTGACTATTAATAACAACCAAAGTTGCAAAAATTCCACAGCTATGTGATATTTACAAATTTCTAAAGCTATGTTTCTAAGTTCCTGCGGTTTCAAATATAAGTTTGGGAAAAGTAGATTTGACTCGAAGGACATTTAAGTTTGCAAACCCATATGCTCCAAGTTTCATGTCAGTCTTTGAGTAAATAAGTGGATTCTTGAAAATGTAAAAAAGTACCTTTTTCGCTGTAAGGTACATATGAACATTGGCCATCCTTGCCTCGAAATCTCCATCCGTGAAAAGGACACTCTAAGCAGTCGCCTCGAACAATTCCTCCGACTGCCATGTTGGCTCCCAAATGTGGACAATAGGCATCGAATACAAACGCCTCACCGGACGTTGACCGAAACACGGCGAAATTTTTACCTGAAATAATTTTAAATATTGTTCTAAAGGATTTAAAAAAAAATTATTTAAATCTGATCGCAGGTGAATGAGATACGAACCTAGTGCTGAGATCTGTTTTACTTTTCCACATTTGAGGTGATCGGACTCAATGAGGGCGAACCATCCATTGGGATAAACAGGAGGCACGTTTCCGACGTATCTTTTACGACGTATCTCGCGCACTAGCGAGGCTTTCTTGCCTTTCCAGTTCAGATCTTCCATTATTGAGTCGTAGCCGACATCGCTCAGATCCTACAAAACATATTGTGGTGTTACAGTTCGGGTTCATTCAAAATTTAAAAATCAATTTGTCTTCTGTCACCTGTCAGGTCTGTCTATAGGAACTCAGGGAGTATTGGAAGAATTTCCTAGGGGAAGGGAGGCACCGGGTGGCAGTTTCAGGGGCCGCCAAAATCATAATATAATATGGTTGACAACCACTTCCAATCTGTCTTTTTTCCGATTTATTCAATCTGCTTGTTTTCTGACGGTTTTACAACCCATGTAATGGCAGTCTTATATATTTGTGAGTTTTTTTAAGTAATTTATCACAAACGCTGGAGAGAGGGGGCGCAATTATCAAGTTTCTGCCCCGGTTCGAAAAAATCGTAGATCCGGGGCTGGGTACCTGATTTTTTGTTAAGCTACAAACAACACCTTATTTGTAATTTGACAAACAACTAACGGACAAGTCTGAACTTATAGGCTATAAAATAAGATTGTATATTTGTGGGATGATATTGTAGATTACAGCTGCTCGACAAGTCAGGTTATTAGTCGTAAACGTCTTTATAAATTAAATCAAAACAGTAAATAATGATAACAACTTACTCGAACCCAGTTCAGAGGTAAAACTAAATAGTAAAAAATAGCAATTCCAATGATAATTACTATTAATATAGTCCATTTCCAACCCGTAGGTACACATGACTGAAATAAAAAAAAATGTCAATTAATTTACAATCGCCGATAACTACAATTTTTAGAATGGCCTTCTCATTTGTGTTTCTAGGAATCAATTACGTTTATCTTTATATAATCGTAAATAAAAAAAATATCAGAAGTATCTTCATTATCTCTTCCAGTTTTCATAACAATCAATAAAACTTTCAACGCGTGAGTTACAAGGGTCAACTGATGCAGGATTCAATTTTGTAGATTAGGCTTTCGTTAATTGAGCTTCATTTTCTAACACTTGATATTAAGTACAATTACTGAGGACAGCGTGCTGGCCTTTGGATCGCACTGTCGTGGGTTCGAATCCCACCTCTGCTCATGGATATTTTGTGTTTGTCGTTTAGACCCAGCTTTGAAATTTAATAATACTGGCCAGATACTAAGAGGTAGTGCCACCCCCCCAAGTGATATTCTCTTGTATATGTGCATATGCTCTATATATGTGGATATATACAATTGGATATACCTTTTTAAAAAAAAAAAAAAAAAAATACTAGAAATCGATATAAAATATTCGACAACACTACTCTAATTATTGAATTTCAGAGGTAGATTAATTCATTTTTTATTCATTTTTATTTTCTCACTATCTCGAACATGGTTTGATGAAATTTGTACAGATTATAAAGAAACATCTGTCAGTTTGTATCTTCATTAATAACACGAAAACTCCTGAGCGGATTTGACTAAGGTTTTTACAGTTCGATAGCTTATTTTCTGGAGAAAGGTTTAGATCTATAATAGCTATTCGGTCCGGCTTCCTCCGGGTGAACTCGCTAAACCGGACCGATTTGAAAGCGGTTCATACAATTTTCCTGAGGAATGTTTAGTTTCATAGATGCACCTGAGTGCAAATCGTATTGATTCTAAAATGAAAACTAAACGAGCTAAGCGTGTGGTAACGCAACAATCAGTTATAAATTTGAAAAAGCGAGCGAAGCGAATGAGCAGGGTTATGATTCGGTTGAACGAACGGAGGGAATGAAATCCCGCAATTAGCACGAGCAAATCTGGACCGCGCCACTATAGTACAGTAGAACCTCCTTAAGTCAAACCTCGGTAGGTAAATCGAAAACTTCCGAAACTCGAAAAAATGTTTCCTTCCCTTCGAGCACTCCATTACTCGAAATCTCAACCTTCTACAACCTCTACAAGCCATTTCGGCACATATTATCCTTCCATAACTTGAAAAAATAAATTTAACCTCTGTATCTCGAACATTGCAACTCAAAATTAGTTAGAATGAATCTAAACTTCTACAAGTCGAATATTTCATTACAAAATCCGCCTAACTCGAAATCCTTCATAAGTCGAAAACTCTATAATTAGAATTTTTTGGTATCTCCCTTAAAGTTCGACTTACAGAGGTTTTACTGTAATTGTAAACCATGAACCGGTGTACTAGACCCAGGTAACTGAAAATTGGATGCTTTGAGAATTTACTCGAATATGATGCACTTTTTGAGAAGAAAATCTTACCTCGTATATTAAATAATTAATTATTTCTACAACAATTTGCATTGAACAATGCAATATATGAACTGCAGTTATATACCACGATTCACTGTACTCGTTCATTTTCATCACATTTAGAGGATCCGCTACACTCCCGGCTGTTGAATGAATGCTTTGTGCACTTCGAATCATTTCAAAATATTCAGTCTTTTTTTTGTTGCGAATAATTTTTGCTTAATTTTTTTCTTAGTTTAATACTTTTTATTTCATATTAGAGTATGCACTGTGATTAGGTTATTGTTACACTGCAAAATTTTCATGTCTTGTCTTCGATCATTTTAATTTATTTTAAATTTATAAATTTCACATACTCTGTTATACAGGCACTATAAAAGAAAAAAAAACTTTTATTTAAAACAAAAAATAACAAGAAAAATTTACTAAATCACAGCGACAAAAAAATCCATTCAAATATTTGAATATTGATTTTAAATTCTTACGCAGTAGGTTTAGAAACTAAAAAATGTTGTAGTGTCAAGTTAACAATTAATGAAATAAAAAAAAATACAAATCACAGCAATAAAGCACTTTAACAATTAAAAAAAGGGTTAATGAAATTTCGCTTGCGTTTTATATAAAAAAATTCTGGAAGCGCATTTAGATATTTTGTGAATAATCCACAAAACTTTTCAATAAAAGTAATAAATAAATTTTATGACATAAAAGTGAAAAAAATCTATACTTTTTTTTAAATTGTCTTCTATAAAAATTCAGGTTCCCTGTTCAAAACGCACAAAGCACAAAAATGATTGTTTATTATTTAATAACAATCGTTGGTATGATATTGTTCGTTCACATTTTTATTTCTAATATTTTAAGGTATAGACAGACAGACTGCAGAGTATAGACGCTCGATAACTGAACTCATAAAACAATTATGAAACCAAATGCACAATCGTTCATAGCTTTATTTGTTTACGGTGCAAGAGATTTTACAGAAGACAACTAAATGTAGCATGCTAAAAAAATTGACCTAAATTAATTAAGACCAAAGTCATTTCAGTAATTTTGAGAGATTTTTAATTTTTGCGTATATATTCGGAAGTCAAATAGTGTTAATTAAAATTTAAGTAAAAATTACTTTGTCAACAGATTTATTTTTTGAAAATTTTTCAAATTCTCATAATCTATCATTTTTGATATTATTGACAAAGACAAGTAAAAACCGCAATTTAAAAAAAATCGTACCCTGAGCTTTTGTCCTGTGCACTCTTAAAACGTTATGAAATTATTTGGAAAAATGCTTTTTGAAATAAATGCAATATTGTTAAAACAAACACACTATTTAAACTTTGTTTAGAGATTTTAAACTATCAACGGACGTGCATAGCTTGCCATTTTAGGGGAACGAAATCCGCGGGGTCGTGTCTCGATCGCGGAAACTAATCAACTGACTGTCTAAAGGTGGGTTTACTTCATTTTATATATATATCATTATCTCTCATCGTATAATAGGCTGTAGGGCTGGATACACATGTTACACCGTATAGTTCTCCGATTTCACGCAACCAAACTATCATTATATCTTATCTAGGGTTGGGATTATTATCAGTGAGCATAGAGCAGTCCATAAACGTTCAAACTTATACCGCTTATAGTCAGACTAGCCGTTACCCGCGGCTTCGCATGCGATTAAAACGAAACACGAATGCGTTATTTGGCATAATTACTCCTTTCTCGACGTAAAATGACACCCTCCCTCTTTTCACCCTCTGAAGGGGTTGTTTTTGAAAAAGCATGAAACACGGGTCTATTTATTTGTTGCAGACAGGAGTAATCCTGCGCATTTTCGAATTGATACATCTATCTTATATGATTCGTCCATGCAAATTTTGAACCCCCGTTACACCGTTTTAGGGACTGAATTTTCAAAAATCTGTTCTCAGCGGATGCCTACGTCATAATAACTATCTGTATGCCCAATGTCAGCCCAACCCGTCCAGTGGTTTGAGCTGTGCGTTGATAGATCAGTCAGTCAGTCAGTCACGATTTAGATAAAAAATAGAGAGACACGTTGTCCGTCTCACAAAAAAACGACTTTATACCTAAATAAAATAATTTCAATTTTGGTTTCAACATTTTTTATCTAAAATACTCGATGCCAAATTATCAGATTTATTTAATTTTAGTACGTATTACACTGTGAAATTTATTGTACAGTTTCAGAGCAAACAATATTAATGTGTTTAAAATTGTAAGCGATAATCAAGCATTTTTTTAGATGCATAGTTATACTTTTTGGCGCAGTAATGTAGCACTTTATAGTATGATAAGTTTAGGAAACAGGAAGATATATATTTAGTATTTGTTTTTTTTAGATAGATGTCAGCACAGACCGATTTGACATTAGTTACTGGTCGCCAAAAATCTTCTTTTGTTAATTTATTTGGTAAACATACGTGTCTACATCTATTCGACGAGAAACGACTTACGGCAAACAGAGGTGTTGACATCTATCAGGAAAAATGTATATTAAAAAATAATATATACATTCATGTTTCTTAAGCTTATAATACAATAAAGCACTGTTTTACTGCGCCAGAAAGTATAACTATGCATACAAAAAATGCTTGATTCCTGCTTAAATTATTAAATATTTATTACCATAATATATTATCGAAATAATTGTTCTTTTGTTGAGGAATATTTTGAGAAATATTTAATTTGGAATAAAGTTTTTATTATAAAAACAAGCTAAATAAACCCGTTTAAATTTACGAATTTTTAAAGATAAAAAACTATCTATAATGCTACATGTTGATAGTATCTAGATGAAATGATAAACGATTTAAATTTTTATAGTATTGTCCATCCCTATTTGCGTTATGTATTACCACAATATAATATCTATATAAAATGTGATACAATTCAGCCCCTTCAGCATATATAGGTAAAAAGTCAATGTCAAGGCGAATTTCTGGCTCAAGGTCGAAGATTTAACTAATTTCAATATGGCTTACATTTTTTTTTTCAAAACCCAGTTCAGTGCTTTAATATTAGAAGTTCAAAATTAGTATTAGAATTTTTAATCAACCTATAACACTGAAATTGTAAATTTTTGAAAATTAGAAAACATAAATTTTAGGTGGGGAGGGTTCACAAATAGGCTGTGCTGGCAACTGGAACCGTTCAAATGCTTAATTCGTCACTGCTGAAGATTTTAGTAGGTTATAGACGCTCGACATCTGAGTTTATCAGCACGAAGACTTTAGTGTACTTTTCTATACTAGTGTGACCTGTGCGAATTATTCGCACTAAATAAGTATAATAAATATCACTTTACAAAATTATTTTTTAAATATGATTGCAGGTATTCAATTCGTTTCTAATTTTGCACACTGCTTATAACGTTCTTCTTTTTGTTGTATTACAATATGAAGCTCAGATGACAGATCGAAGAAATATTTTACTAAAATTGTCATATAGAGGCGCAAGTAGCAAAAGCGTTGAGCTAAGCCGTCAGATGGCATCATGCAGCGTTGCTGTGACGTTGTTCAGCGTTGCTCGCTGTTTCAAAATTATAGCCGTCAGATGGTAGACGTTGTTCAGCGTTGCTGTTAATTAATTAATTTACAAAAACAAAAGCAATAATACATTTTTTAGTTGTCGATGTCAGTAGAGCAAGCATTTATCTGTAAAATGATATATAATTTATGTGGAGAAATTGTGTGGTTTTTTTCTAAAAAGGGAGGCAAACATCTTAACCTTAACGTGTTAATATATATGATACTCGAATCACAACAATGATTCTTTCGGATCAGCTGATGACGGCAATACAAAAGCTACACGTGTTTCGTATAATATTATATTCATACGTCATTTGACTGTATATATACTATATACACTGTACAGCAGGTCTCATGTTACATAATATACTACAGTACTATACTCCACTAGCCGTTACCCGCGGCTTCGCACGCGATTGAGTTGAAGCACGAGTGCGTTCCCATTATTTGCCATATAGTTACTCCTTTCTCGACGTGGACCCTTCTAATAAATTTCAAAATTGATGACATTCACGTGATCAACGTCCTAAAAAATTGGTTGTCTGTAAATTCGGTTTACGGACGATAGTTTTATGTGATAACGTATTCCGTAATACATAACCTAAATTCTACATATAATAATTATAATAATTCGAATCTATGATATTGCATCTTTCGCTTCAAATTTAGGTTAATTTTATTTATTAAATTACTCACCACCTATAAAAATAATTTTTTTTATTAACTTTCTTTCGTATTTATTTAAGTCTCAAAGATTAACTGTCATACTATTTATAAAACAATTGTTTCACTGTTTAGGTATATAAAATTCCAAAACCTACTTACAATATTTAAGTATTTTCATACGTCAAAAAATTGATTTTTATAATGATAAAATTTGTAAGAAAACGATTTTTTCGAGAGATGAGACCTAGCTAAAACGATTTTTTGCCCCCCAAAATCCCTTTTCAGTAAATTTCATCCAAATCGTTAGGGCCGTTTTCGAGAAAAGCGCGCACAGGGTCAGGCGGAACGTTACGCGTTACGAACGTTAGGAACGTTACGTTAGGAACGTTACGTTAGGAACGTTACACTTTTTCGTGCATGCAGCCGGTGTTTTATCAATTTATAAGATTGGTGATTCATCAATTTATAAGACGTTATCACGTCAAAAACCTTGAAAATGACACGCATATGTTGGTTTTTAGACTGTTTACCTCTTTTCATCCTCTGGTTTTGAAATTTTCACTTATTTGTTAACAGGAGTAATCCTGCGCATTTTAGAATTGATACATCTCTATCTTATATGATTTCTCCGCATGCAAATTTTGAACCCCCGTTACACCCTTTTAGGGGTTGAATTTTCAAAAATTCGTTCTTAGCGAATGCGTACGTCATAATAACTATCTATGTGCCAAATTTCAGCCCAATCCGTTCAGTGTTTTGAGCTGTGCGTTGATAGATCAGTCAGTCAGTCAGTCAGTCAATCACGGCTTCCTTTTATATATTTAGAAGATAAACAACTTCATCGAACTGAAATTGCTTTTCGTGTAACTCCAACAACTATTCAAAAACCGAAATATCATATTTCAGAACAATAAAAATATTTCTTTCGATATTCGCTCTCATAGGAGTAGGGTAGGTTAACCATTTCTGGGTAACGGACAGTAAGAAAAATCTTTCATAAACAGTTTTTTGGAGAAAACAGCGTAATTTTGTACAAAATATTTAATAAAAACTGCCCCATAGCGTAAATTGTACCAAGCAAGACACATTTACAAAATTTCATTAAAATCGGTTCTGTAGTTTCAGAAATTAGCGCGGCTAAAATTGTGACACAAGAATTTTATATATATAGATTACATGACAAATTTAATTTTTATGAAATAACGGTAGGGAACCCTCAGGGTGCGAGTTCTACTCGCACTTGTCCGTCTTTTTTATGTAATTCTTGATAAGAAATAATAGTTTGTCAGTACAATTTTTGCAATATGATTAAAAAATCTACTATCTATCTGATAAATTTAAACAGTAAGTAATAAAACTTAAATCCAGTAATAATTCTTCTTTTCATTTTATCAATGTGCTTATTGCTTATACTCACCGGTCATAGTTTTGAAAAGTGTGAGTAATGTTATTTTTGGGGCGTACCTCTAAGCGATATTATTTTTCATATCGCATATTATCTTTTTTCAGCTGAAATCTTTTGACAAAATTATCTAACTACAGTGTACCCTCTTTATAAAGTCCTTCGTTTTAACGAAAAACTCCTTATTATAACGTAGAAATTTTTCCAATTTGGTTGGTACCTTAAAACCCATACATTAATACCCTCTTTATAGCGCAACAGCCATTCTCTATTACAAAGAAATATGTTCATATTTAGGCGTCAGCAAATATTTACAGACTTAAAGAGGACGATTTTGAACCATCACCAACTATTCAACAAGCACTTGATGCCGCCAAACTTATCGAAAAATTCCTATTGTTTAATGAAGATGATTCCACCACATCCCAAGCCATGCATACGATTAATACAATACAAAACAAACATTGGCATAGCAAAAAACGTCAGGCAAAGTTAACAGACTATTGTGTTTGGAATAAATTAATTAGGTGAAATTTGGTTATTTTTCTTCCCTCCCTCCATACAACGAAAGCTCTTTATAACGAAAAAAAATGCTCGGTCCCTTGATATTCGTTATGAAGAGGTTACACTGTATTTAATGAATCTTCAAATATTTAATTATCAATTTGATTAGATTCCTGTATCAATTGTTTAATCACACGCGTTAAACAATTTAGCGGAATAGGCGGCGCTCACGTGACTACTATTTCTTCTGAGAAACCGATTTCTAATTGCTTTATTCATAAAACGTAAATTGCTAATATTATTTCACGACCGAACTTCGTTTGATCTTGCAATTGGTGTTTGCAACGTTTTATGTCGGTCAACATTGTATTGAAAATCGATAAGCATATGTAAATATGTTGTAATAACACAATTTTAAATTTAAATGTTTTGTCCGACTGAAAAGTTTTTTTTTTTTAAGTCAAACTTCTTTAGCGACGTATCTGTATGGAAGTTTCTGTAACTTTCAAGGGAAAATTAAACAACGGTGTAGAAATTAAAGGAAACCTTGCAAGCAATGCAAAATGAATAATGCATCAATAAAAAGAGTTCATAACTCTAAAGAAGTTATACGTTCCCCGTGAGCTTATGTGGTTGAATCTCATACGTTTTTTTTAAGTGAAAGTAATTTAAATATAAGGAAACCTTGGTAACGCAAAATGAATAACACGTCAATAAAAAAAGAGTTCATAACTCTATAATACACTAGGAAAGTATCTTTTGACAAGCGACTTTTAATGTCTTATAAATTGATGAAACACCGGCTGCATGCACGAAAAAGTGTAACGTTCCGAAAAGTGTAGCGTTCCGCCAAGTGTAACGTTCCGAAAAATGTAGCGTTCCGCCCACAGAACTTACTGTTCTGTGGTTCCGCCTGACTCTGTGCGTGCAAGCGAGAGCGCGAGTCGGTAAAAATATAGTTTGGCAGCTACTAAAATTTAGGTTATGTATTATTATAAATATGATATTCGAGCGGAATACGTTATCACGTAAAACTATCGTCCGTAAACCGACTTTACAGACAACCAATTTTTTTTTTTAATTATGGTTCCGCCAAAACCTTAGTGTCATCAGAGATATTATGTCATATAAATAAATGTCATATAAATAAAATTATCGACCAATTTCTTTCAGACTATATATTGACAAAAATAAAATTATAAATCAATATTACAAAAGATGGCGTTTCGATCTGGATTTAGATCTTCTTCTTCATCTTTTGTAATATTGATTTATAATTTTATTTTTATCAATATATAGCCTGAAAAAAATTGGTCGATAATTTTATTTATTTGAAGAGTTCTATTCAGACGTTAATCAAAGATTTGAATTTAGTGTCATATGTTATACGTGCATTTTAATAAGGATTAATTGTCGAATAAAATGGGGAAAAAGCTATCAAATCGGAAGTGCTGTGTTGTTGATTGTAAAGATACACCAACTAAACATCCAGAATTACATATCCACCGTTTTCCTGAATTTTTTTATGAATTAGAGATGAAAACAAATGGACTGCAGAAGTACGTCGTCAACGGTAATTAAATTTTATTTTACGTCTGTAATCATTATTAAATACATGAAAAATATCATAATTGTTATTTCGTTAGCAAAAATAAGATTTAAAAAATCTTGAAATAAAAAATGTATATCATTTATGTAGGTCCCCCGTGCTTGTTTTGCCCTCCTGGATACGCCAGTGCTTACGGCGTAAAAAAAGACAGAAGTATTTGTTTGCACCCTAATAGTTCGATTGCGATTTTATTCCTATGCTCAGTATAGAATAAAAGTATATGATAATTATTGACTGACTGTAAATTGTAGACGCTCGACAACAGAGGTCAAATACGTCTTAAGAATAAATATTGAGGATATTTTTATATTATAATCATAGATTTTGTATGCAGACAAAAATATTGTTCTAAATTGCTAATTTGTTTTCTGGAAACATTTTGAATTATGGAATAAAATAAAATTTGCATTAGTTAAAAATGACTTATTCATTATTTACCTACATAATAATTTATATCTACGATCAGATATATGTAGAATGTTACGAGTTGAAACAAAAACTTTTGATATAACAATTATTATTTACTTGAATATGTAAAAAAATTGTGCGGGTCGCAAATAAAAAAAAAATTGGTTGTCTGTAAAGTCGGTTTACGGACGATAGTTTTACGTGATAACGTATTCCGTAATACATAACCTAAATTTATATAATAATTATAATAATTCGAATCTATGATATTGCATCTTTTGCTTCAAATTTAGGTTAATTTTATTTATTAAAATTACTCACCACCTATAATATAATTGTTTTTTTTAACTTTCTTTCTTTCGTATTTATTTTAAGTCTCAAAGATTAACTGTCATAATATTTTGAAAACAATTGTTTCATTGTTTATATAAAATTCCAAAACCTACTTACAATATTTAAGTATTTTCATACGTCAAAAAATTGATTTTTATAATGATAAAATTTGTATGAAAACGATTTTTTCGAGAGATGAGACCTAGCTAAAACGATTTTTTGCTCCCCAAAATCCCTTTTCAGTTAATTTCATCCAAATCGTTAGGGCCGTTTTCGAGAAAAGCACGCACAGGGTCAGGCGGAACGTTAGGAACACTAGGAACGTTAGGAACGTTACACTTTTTCGTGCATGCAGCCGGTGTTTTATCAATTTATAAGATTGGTGATTCATCAATTTATAAGACGTTATCACGTCAAAAAAAGATTTATTTTATAGTTTAGTTAGTGGCTGAATACACAAAAGTGCAAAAGCCAAAAGTTTATAATAAAAAAAAGAAAAAGTGTGAGCCTTACCCACATAAGCTCACGGGGGAGGTCCATGTTGCGTTTGTGGATTAAAAATAAACAGTTTTAAGGCCGCTGCACACGAGGCTATAGAAACACTGCTTGGACTTCTCCTGGCCGGCAGGCTAGGTACGAAGCTGGAAATGACGTAACTGCGGGCTCACCTGCCAGCTCACAAGATAGGTTTTAAAATTAGAACAGGGGCTATTTTTCTTGCTAGATCCGCTGCTAGGTATGAGCAAGAGCCAATCAGGAAGCAGTACCTTGTCACGTGAGCAACTTGAACAAACGCCCACAAACACTATGCCATATAGTGTGTGTTCTGTTCAGAGACAATAAACATGCACTTTTATTACCGTTCTATCACTGCGCGCGCACCGAATCTACCTGCAGAGCTAGCTTGTAAAGACGGCTCGTGTGAAGCGAGCACATAATAGCAATTAAGAAAACTAGTAGTGAAATCTAGCAAGGAGCCTAGCGACAAATCCAGCCTCGTGTGGAGCGGACTTCAGTGAAATATTCGAAGCTTTAGCAACACTGAATATATATTAATAATAATTATGTATATTCTATGACGTAGAGCATTATAATAGTACATTGATGCTATTGTACAAATTGAATTGATCTTATCAAAAGGCAAAAGCTTAACATTTTTTATAGAATCAATCGATATAATATGTTCCGTTATTGTTATGCTCATATAATTATTATTTATTACGTATGGAGACTAGGGTTTTCAGGTTTCTATTATAATAGCTTTTTCTAATAGCTTTATAGATCAGATCATCAGATCAAATCAGTTAACATCAGGGGCGTAGACGTATCGAGGTGCATCGGGGTGCCGCTCCGGAATTTTTATAAGTGACAGAGTTCGACCACGACTTACCAACATTGCAAGAATAAATTAAATTTCTCTTTTTCATTCGAGAACTTTACAATGTATTAGATCAACTATATTGGAAATATGATAATTACTACATATTTATTTCAAAATAGCAAGTTTTGCCGCCTGGCGTGACGCATTTTGACTCCAGCCAATAATGCTATCACTTCATATACGATAGAACATGAACAAAAGAACGACGTTGAGGAACACGTGATCGAATTAGACGTCATTTTTTAATCTTGTATATACGTTTATGTTTATATAACCTTGATTTACGAACCGATAACGACGGTACCAACTTTGATCATGTTCCCATTACATCAGAACGACACAAACAATCGTTACGTTAATTTAAGTTCCCACTTTTCAACCATGCCACAAAACTATGTTATTGGTTATTACACTTGTAGCTTAAAGAGCATTCTAAGTGCGCTATTATTATTTATTATTGGCGATTTCATACATAATCAAAATTGTAAGTCCAATAAAAAAATGAAATATAGGTCAGCCCCGTTGGCAGTGTTAAAATTTCAGTATTTATCGTCAAACAACACAATATATATTCAGAAATAGATAAATATCCGCAACATTACCGCAGTAAAGTTATTTAACTTCGCGCGAAAAGTTTTTGCCCTAATTTTGTTATCATTGATTTTATATTTCGTTAGCTTGAGTGATATATAAGTGTTTTAAAATATCAACGCTTCGAGTACATGTGTTCTTAACTTGCACCGAGCAATCTGTAATATCTGTATCACTGAATACATAATAATATATATCTAGTAAAATATAACTCCTGTCTGTTTTTTATAGAAAAGATTCAATAACAATTTAAATGTTATTTGAGTATGCCGTATCGATCAATTTTATAGTCAGCAAATACTTATAAATAAATAAAAATTCTGATTTCAGATCGCTTTGAAAGATAGATTTTGAGGAAAAAAAGTACCTATTCAATTTTTAAAATAGTAACTACATTTTTGCTGAGAAAAGGGTCACCGACAGCTAGGATTCTTGGGGCCTATTAATTTTTTTAAATTTAATTATTTTTGAATATTAATACAATGGAAATTAAATTGATAGTTGTACCTGCAGTTCTCAAATTAGAATGTGCTAGAGTAGGGGTCGGCAACCTTTTGAGACAGCAGAGCCAAAAGTTACAATTTACAAAATTTCCCAGTTTTTAAAGAGCCACAAAACATGTTCGCGTCAGTATTATAGTATTTGCTTTATATAGGTATAATATATATATATATCCGAAAACGACACGTCGCGACGGGGGCGGTACGCGTGAGACGCGAGTGGTAATGACTAAGAGTATGGAACTGGAGAGCCGCAACTTTATATCAAAAGAGCCGCAGGTTGCCGACTAGAGGAAACCATGTCATAAACAACTGCACGCTCGGCTATTCTAAACTCGAGTATTCGTAGTAAATTTTCGATAAAAATGGTACATTTTTTACATTTACGTGTTTTTTTGATAATATGTTGTAAATTACCTGAAAAATAAAAATAGTTTCCGTATAATCATAAAGAAAAAAAACTTTAGAGACAGAGCCGGCCTAACACTTTCGAAAGCAAAAGTGGACCTTGTAAAAATAACTACTAACCGGCCTTATATATTATGAAGCATGTAGTTTTTCTTCCATGAACATCAATTTATTTTATCTGCAGATTTGCATACATCAATGTTAATTTTGACGAGAAGCTTAGCTTAAGCAGCTAATTAAATTAAACAGATAAAAACTAGACTACTTTTGATTTATTTTATAATGCTTAATCGAAATCCACTGGGAATGTTCATGAACTAGATTATTGAGTAAGTCCCTTAATAAACGGAGTTTAACTGAAAATAAGTTTAATTCGGTTATTGATTTTCTAACCTTGGAGTTGGGGAAGAACCCTATAAACGTTTTTCAAATTTCATTGAAATCAGATTAGGGGTTTGAGAGTTAAGGCGGGACAGGCAGTCAAACAACAGACACGCAGTTTTATAAATATACTAATGACAATAAAGAAAGTTCTGTAATTATTTTTTTTTTTTCATATAAAGCCAGCCCTGCTTTTGTCTAATCAGTACGGTGAGTTAGCTTAAATTATTATCGAACCTTAACCGAAGTAACGAATATGACGTCGTAATACTCCAAGAAATAGTTAAGTATCTGAAATGACAAATTTCCATATATCTATTAATTAGCTATATGAATCATTGCCTATCTGCTCAATGTGCGGTGAGTGAAGGCAACAAAGCGTATCGAAAATATATCTGCGTCTCTTTCTTCGATGTAATTCCCTGGTTTCTCCGATTATACATTTGGTTGATGTACTTGCATTCAATCTGAATAAAGTATCTCTGTTTCAAAAACTTTGTCTTTTTCTATGACGTTAACATGGGCGTACCCAGCTTTTGGCCCAGGAGGGGGCAAATTAGAAATTTCTTAAGCCGGGTCCCCCGTGCTTTTTTTGCCCTCCTGGATACGCCAGTGCTTACGGCGTAAAAAAAACAGAAGTATATCCTTGCACCCTAATAGATTGCGATTTTATTCCTATGCTCAGTATAGAATAAAAGTATATGCAAACGCAGTAGAACCCCGATTATCCGAGGTAACATGGGGAACACCCTACTCGGATAACTGAAAACTCGGATAATCCGGATTTATTTTTTATTCAATAAAAAAATAAACACAAATAAACTTTAAATGGTTTATAAACGTTTTTACCATGTGAATATTTTTATTAATAAATTATTTTATCGCCCCGACGATTTTAAATGGAAATATGTACATTACATACTATATTTTAGAAGCTCGGTTAATACGGATATTGGATCTTTAGTGGCTCGATTAATCCGGATCATAGACGCGCGTACCTCGCATTAGATTGGCTCGGTTAATCCAGAGCTCGGACAATTGCGACTCGGATAATCAAGGTTCTACTGTAATTCAAATGTTTGTGAATTTAAATTTGAAGCAAAAACACTCGAGTTCTTTGACACAGTATAATTTAATTCAAATGTAATTCAAAATATGTGAAGAAAAATACAATTTAACGTTTACGTAATGTGATGTTTGACTTATGACGTATTAGGAAATTTGGCGATTATTAGAAATAAGAAAAAAAAAGGTAATTTTCTTAGCGGATGCAATGTTTACTATAGGTAGATTTAAACATTAGTTAAGTATTAGAAGAATGAATATTTCTAGTTTTTCAATTTGTTGAATTATTTTCATATTTTCATTAAACATTTTATTTTGATATCCGCTAAAGACTTCAGTTTTTGATCGTCAGCATCTTTATTTTTTTTATATTAGAGTTCATTCATATATATTTTCTCATGAGCTTGGCAACGTTCTGAAAACGGACGTAAAAGTCTGTATATTTAAAACACGAGCCGTTTTTCTACGACACTCTACCAGCGGTTCTTACTCAACCGATTTACATTTTTTTAAAGTGAAATTTTTATTCTATCGCTCCGAATTTTTCTGGCCGTCTGTTGCATGTCGCATTACAGGCGGCCGCGGAGTAGGGGTAAAGTGAAAGGCGTTCGGAGTAGGCGCTCGGTAGAGCAGCCAAGGCCAATATGGCGGCGCCCACGGTTAGCATCAGCTGACCGTGTAGTATGTATAACACATAGTCAGTCTGTCATGCGGGCAAGTGCTGTACAGTGTTTACATGTTTTTATTCGTGTATTCATGTGAATATTGTTGTTTATAATTAATCGTGATGGATAAGTGTCTACAATCCAACGCCAACAATCCAATAAAAGTTTCACTTGCGTCGTGGTTTCTTAAAACCACACAACTGTTTTTTTTCTTAATTGTAGCTTTTCGTTCACAAACGCTTCTTTTTAACGTACTTGTGAATGAATCGGGATTCACCGGAGCTTGGAGAAGTATAAAGCGAGCGACCGAACATGCATTTTATGAATCGAGATTGTTGGTTACAGTTCGGCTAAGCCGCTAGCAATCAAATATGTTAAAGAAAGAACTTTTTTCTTTATAATAGATAATAATTAATACACAAACAATTAAAAATATATTTTTTTTTATATCTGAGTTACTTTTTCAAATATTTTCACTCTGTCAAATTTCGACGGACTTCCGTGGAAGTCAATATACAGTCTATATTATTTAATATCGAGATATATATCAAAATATGCAGCTTTTGACTGTTTCTAATTTCTATAACATAATAGTATGTATTTTTAGTTCGATGGATTGAAAAAAAGTTTTAGCTGTACACAAACTACAAGAAAATAATGACTTTTAGATTACAAGTGCAATCAAATTGATTTTTAGTTAATGATACAAAACATTACCATATCTCTGACAGAATATAAATAATATGTAGGCATCATTATAATATTATCAAGGGCTGACCAAACGTTGTATAAAGTTGGCAATATAAGTACTAAAGTACCTATACATAATAAATATAGTTTAAAAAAATATTGTCTGAAGACACAAGTAATTCAAGAATCACAAGGCGCGAAATTCTATAAAATATACCCCGGCGTAATGTTTGAAAATTGTTGTATATTTTTAACGACACTTTGAGCTTAATAATATAATTTAATTAACTTAATCTACGAAAAAAATTACAGTTGAAAATATTGAAACACAGAAAGGAAAAAATCATTTTAATAATTTATTAATAATTAGTCACAACCAACTTTTTTATAATTATTACCCTAAATTATTAAAATAATTATATTTCCATTTTGGTACATTTCAATAAAAACTTTATTTTTATTATTATTTTATTTTTCTTGTAATAACATATATCTCTAATGCGCATGCGCCGATTTTTCCCGAAATAAAATACTAACATTTCTTGTAAAACAGATAGAATAATAAGCCGCTATGAAAAATATACCATTGTTATATAAAAAACGTTATAGCACATAATATGTCTTGCGCATGCGCCGATTTTCCCCAAAAATTAATTACAAAACTTTCTTGTAAAACATAGAATAATCAACCGTTATGTAATGTAAAGACTAAAGCATAATTATATAAGAAACAACGTCATAGCCCATATCTCTTTTGCGCATGCGCCGATTTTCCCCAAAAAATTTACAAAATTTCATGTAAAAATAGATAAAATAATAAGTCTTTTTAAAAACTATATTATAATTATATAAAACAACATTATAAAAGATATACTCTTTTACGCATGCGCCGATGTTCCCAAAAAACAATAGGCCACTTCATATTTGCATATCAAACATCCTCCCAAAATTTGGTTTCAATCCGCTCATCCGTGGTGTCGGAATGGTAAGAAATGTCAAAAATGACGTTTGCATCTGTCAAAGTGTTATGTTCTAATAATTAGTTATTCAAATTGTTAACTCAGAAGGCGTTGCATTTCACAAATATTTGAAATGCCATCCGTTTTTGAACAAATGCAATCGTTTTATTTTAAGACAGAACAAACGTAATCTTTATATTACCATATTAAACCGCGCAACAGAGAGAGATAACCGAAAGATGTTTGCCATCGATTATATCAAATTGAATTTATTTCTAAATAAATTTGTATAAAAAACCTGTTTTGGCAAATTCTGTTGTACGAAATTTATGTAAAATTTTCTCCTCTTTCGTTTAAGGCAGGTTTCGAACCGATCTGATTTAAATTGAGGGAGTTATAAGCAAAAAACTTCGTTTTTTCTTTATTGCTCCCCTCTGGGGTCAAAATTCAAAAATCGGGCGACGTTAGGATTTAAGTTATCCGGAGACGAATCGAACAATAAAAAGTTTTTTAAAATCGGTTAAGGCGTTTGGGCTGTACGCTGGATACAAAAAGCGTGACTCACAGATTCACAGACAAAGCGAGTACATATAAGGCGCTTTAGCTTACGCTAATCGCGCCTAAAAAAACTAAAAAACACGCTTTATATCGAACTAAAAAGTAAAAAATATTTTTTTTTAAATAAGCTTAAAACAATGATGAATAAAAAATACAAGTATTATTGAGAAAAAAGCATGGGGCGCTTTGTTCCGCATTTTCGTACATCGAGCGCCCCACGCTTTTTTCACAATAATACTTGTATTTTTTATTCGTTATTGTTTTAAGCTTATTTTAAAAAAAATATTTTTTACTTTTTAGTTCGATATAAGCGTGTTTTTTAGTTTTTTTAAACTATATTTATTTTCCACTTTTAAGTTCGATTTATTGTTAAAAATTTGCCGAAAAAAAATCATTTTTTTTCCGGCGTGGACGGGATTAGAACCCACGACCCGTGATTCCGAGAGTTGACGTCAGCGAAGACCCGTGCTTTAGACCGCACGGCTAAACACTGTAGTTACAGTGCTGGCATATTACACTACAGTAATAAACCACTTGCTGTAGTCCAAAGAAGGTTTCAAACAAACATACATACTTACATACATACATACATACAAACTTACAAGTGAAGTTAATATAAAGCGTGTAAAAAGTTATATAGTTTGGTTGATAATAAATTAGAACTGGTCAAGTGTGAATGTAACTTGCGCGCTGAGAGTTCCGTACAAGTATTATTAATATTTTATATCGAAATACGATAATTCTATATAAGTGTTAGAAATACCTCTCCATTTTTTTTCTGTAAATATACAAATATAATAATGGGAGGGGGGTTAGTAGAGTGTTAAGTTCACTCTTAAAATGAAAACTACGAGTAACAAGGGTTTTATGATAATATGATGTCCGACTTGAAAAAATTACTTCCAATTTCTAGCCATCAAAATAGATAAAAAAATATTTTTATGATTTTGAGTCTCGGTGTGGGCATACAAGCTTTATAACTCTGCCGCATTTCGGAAAACGTATAACGAAGACCGAAGGGTTCTTTGTACCTTATAAGGCACGAAACCCTAAAATATTCTGTATGAAGTGTCATTTTCATAAAATAAAACGCTTTCTTCAAATATTGATTGCCTATGTCACAACTTATAGTTTTTTATACAAAAAAAAGCATTTTGTGTTAAAATATGGACGATAAGTCTGATTTCCTTCCTTATCTATCATCGAGATCTCTATTTATTATTAATGCAGTTTGTATTCACATTGAAGCTTTTATTCGCGTATAATAAGTACTACTCAGCCTGTTTCAGTACATTTATAATCTGTAAAAATGATCCTAAATAAAAAATAAAAGCAGGCATTTTTTTGACACATTTGAAAAGTTTTTTAAAGTTTTGATTTTTTAATGTTTGTAATACTGTACGTTTGTCAGTGTGCTGTGCATAGTAAATAGTTTTTGCAGTTGGCAACACTTTATGGTGTGCCGATTTTTGACAGCACCTATCGTAAAATCTATACGTAAAGCCTTGTTGAAATTAATATAGTTTATACAGTTGATTTTTTTTTGAAAATATGGCGTGGTTACCACTTGAATCTAATCCTGATGTACGTATATTTATCGTATTTCCTAATACACTATTATTTATTTCTTAAAACAAAAACTGACCTTGATAAAAATGGAGGTTACGTTTTCAACATAAAAGCCGATTGACTGTTACAAAACTTTTATTGAATAATCAATACTGAAATTTCGCAATTTGAAATTAAGCCTTTTTATACCTACCATATTTTTAATATGGTTGAAAAATATTTCTAACAAAATATGTCAATATAGCGATTTTTTCTTCTCTTCAAATCTTAGTAGTTTTATCTTTGTTAGTATATAATAGTGATAAATAAATATATTATATACCAGCGGAGATATCTGTTAATATGGTATGGTTACATTAGGTATAAGAAAAATGTTTCTTCTTTTTGCAGGTCATGAATTTGGTAGGTACAGAAACATTGATTTATTAGCTGCTTCCCACCTCTTATTAATATATTAAAAAATATTTTTTTACGCGAAAAGTATCTGGAGAAACTAGGTATTCCGGAACAATGGAAAATAGTCGATGTGTATGGATTAGAAGGGGAAGCGCTGGCTTGGGTACCCCGACCTGCTCTATCAGTTATCTTACTGTTCCCTTGCAGTGATCAGGCGAGTATTCAGAATTATAAAACGCGCCACGGATCTAAAAGGTTCGGAAGTTAATCACAAACAGCGTCGCAAAGGCACATTTTAGAGCCGTTGAGACTCCCACCACCTCCCAGCTACCTGCACGGAACGTGCGCTCGTCGGTGATTGGCCGTGATCGCTCGTTGCCTTTGTCACTTGTCGCTTTTCGGCTTTAAAGTACAGTCGAGTACGCTGTTGTCAAGTTGTTATTTTAGTTTTGCTGAGTTGCGAGTTTGTAGTTTTTCAACAGACTGTACAAGCGCAAGCACGCATTCGCATCTAACTTCCGAGCCTTTTAGATTCGTGGCGCGTATTGTACTCTAGGAATTATGATGTGTTGCGCATTTGAGCGAAATACGTTTAATTTATTAAATAACTTTTATAGCATGAACAACATACTGCCCAACAAGCTGAAGAAATTAAAGCCAAAGGACAAACCGTGTCTCCGAAAGTTTATTTTGTAAAACAAGTGGTTCACAACGCTTGCGGTACAATAGCTTTGTTACATAGTGTCGCAAATAATCTCGATAAGTACGTTCAAAAACTTATTTTTTCATATAGCAAGTACACCCATCCCCCGATTTACACGGTACTTGTTTTACACGTTTTCGCTTTTACACGGTTTTCAAAATAAGTTTTTTTTTGTTTTTATCGCACTCTACTAAATGCTACTGTGATTGAACACGTGCGCTGTGTACACATCTCACGGGGAATCCGAGCTTATGTGCTGACTTGCTGCACACGCACACTGTGTCTGTATTTCTTCGCATAAAATTAAAGTTTTATCTACGGAAAATTGTATTTGAGTGAAAGTTTCACAGTTTCAGAACCTGTCAATGCATTTTATTTTTATTTCTGTGTACACCTAAAAATATTGAAAAAAATCACAACTGTTAAATTGCAAAATTATGCATTTTCTGCAAGCTTTTCGATTTACACGGTTTTGACTTGAAAATTTTTAATTTTCGATTTACACGTTTTTTCTCAGGAACGTATCTACCGTGTAAATCGGGGGATAGGTGTATTGTTAAAGTTTTGAAAGTCTCACTTAAAAAACTGTTAGCTTGATAAACTGAATAAGCAGTCTAGAGAAAATCTGTCGGCATTGTTTTTTTTTTCTTCGACGCAGTTCTGTATTGAATATTTTAGGATTAAGCTGAAAGATGGACCGCCAAAAGATTTCATAGAAGAATCGCTGGACTTGGATCCAAAGAAAAGAGGAGATTTATTGCATAACGCGGCTGGGATAATAAATGCTCATCGAGAAATTGCTTTACAAGGTCAGACTGAAGTAAGTAAAAATTAACTTCTTTAGGGATTGGCAAAATACATTTTTAATCTAGGATCAACGTAAGTGTAGCATCTGTATGAAAACGCTTTGATCTTAAGACAACATTTCTAAATTACATGATACTGGCTTTTGTAGTGCTTTATTTAATCTTAATATGATTTACGATATGCATTTAATTTTATTTTAGGCACCAGAACCAAGTAGCCCAGTAAACCACCATTTTGTAGCATTTGTTCATGTGGACGGCTGTCTTTACGAATTAGGTAAATATACATAATATAAAATAGTTGATAGCATTTTCCAACATTTTCTATGGGCTATGTGCAGGGAGGCAGAGTTGCAAATTTTTCGATGCGAGCGTTTGTGGTGAGCACTAGGGGAAACGTCAACCTCAAATTTTCCGTATCTCAGTGAGCAATGTTTATTAAAAGTGAAAATAGTTATAATTTTATGAAGTTTTTTAATTACAAAGAAAAACATTGGCAAAACTAAGCGAATTGGAAATACTTGTTGTGTTCCGGGCTGTTGCGTTGATGATGATTTAAGTAAAATAAAGACCATTGGCGCCCTAATTTGACATTCCGCTGTCAGTGTAAACAAATTATAATCAGTTTTCCTTATTACATTTTTTTTTTTGACTTCTCACCTTAGAAACATGTCGCGATTTCCATAAAAAGTGAGTTCAATAATTCTCTATTACCCACTAGCGCCGCTAGTAGGCTTCCTGCACACAGCCTATTAGCGCTAACAATAAGTGGATAAAAAGATGTGATTTTTTGCAATTTTATGATTGTCGACTGTTATTTTTTAGACGGCAGGAAGGACTTTCCGATTAATCATGGTCCGACTACAGAAGAAACTTTAGTCGAGGTGCGTATACAATAGCCATCGTATCTTTGCCATAAGAACGCAAAAAACGGTGGTGTTTAGAGTAATGAAATGTTTCAACGATTCAACTATTTGTATTTTTTAGGACGCAGCTAAAGTTTGCCGTGAATATATTGACAGGGACCCAAGCGATGTGCGCTTTACCGTTGTTGCTTTGGCAGCAGCTGCTGATTAAAGCCAATGTGCTAAACCGAAAAAAAAAAACAAACAATTAAAAAGCACTGTTCAATGTTAAAACATGTACTGAGACACATAGCAAAATGGAGATAACGAACGTAAATCGCTTATTTTCTATACAGCATTTATTGTTTTGATATTAAAAATTTTGTGAGCCTATCTACTGTATATCTTGTGATGTCTTATATTTAAATGATCTGCTTTTTGTAACTGAATGAAATAAAATGCAATTCGGAAATTATTTTCTTTTTCGTTTTGAAAACTAAGGTTTCGAAGTCAAATTTGTAAATTGTTTTAAAAGAATGCACACGTTTTTCTAAAAAATTAGTCCGCCATCTTTAGAAGTCCGCCATATTGGATTTAGAGTGACGTCACACAGCTAACCATGCATTGTCATTCAAACTAAACGTGTATACAAATTTTCATCTCAATCGGTTGATGATATCTGCTTCAAAATTACCAAAGGCATTTCCGCCATCTTTAGAAGTCCGCCATATTGGATTTAGAGTGACGTCACACAGCTAACCATGCATTGTCATTCAAACTAAACGTGTATACAAATTTTCATCTCAATCGGTTGATGATATCTGCTTCAAAATTACCGAAGGCATTCTAGTCGCTCATTTAGTAACGTTACACTTTTTCGTGCATGCAGCCGGTGTTTCATCTTTTTATTTTGACGTGATTCATCAATTTATAAGACGTTATCACGTCAAAATTGACAGAATTTTTTATGCTTTCATTTTGTTTCCTGAATGGAAGGACATTCTTCTAAAAATAGTTTTTAGGTTATCCCTTTCGCGAGCAAGTTAATAAATTAAAATCAAAAAGAGTATTTCGCTAAATCGAAAAACAGATTTCCGCTTCTAGTTGAAATGATCAAAAAACAATTTTCAAGGAGTGTCAGTGTGTTTTTCGAATGTTAGGTTGCCGTTCCTGACTTGCCAAATGCAAACCAACTTCAACTATGTTTTGACTCAGCTGAATTGCGGGAAAAAATATTGTGGTAAATACTCATTTATTTGTTTAAATTTTATAATTAATACTTCATACACATTTTCTTGTAGTCGGGGAAAATGTAGTTTTGTTTTGTCATGTCGTGAAGAACTTAACTGACGGAACGTTATTAATAATTTTATTTTGGAGGTTAAAATAAGATTACATTGTTTTTAGTACCAACGTATAAAGTGAAAAAGGACATAAAATGGCGGAAAAATTGGAAGATTTGAATTTGCCTAATACGGTTGTTACGCGGCTAATAAAAGAGGCTTTACCAGATGGCCAGAATTCTGTAGTCAGTAAAGAAGCTCGATTAGCTTTAGGAAAAGCGGCATCCGTTTTTGTTTTGTATGTTACTTCTGCTGCCACAAATGTAGCTAAAAAAAGTAACCGTAAGACAATCAGCGCTCAGGATGTCATTGATGCAATGAACGATTTGGAGTTTGATAATTTTGTTGATCCGTTAAAAGACGCGTTGGAGAGTAAGTATTTATTTGTTAAACATTCAAAAAATGGTATAAATTTTGCTAAACATTTCTTTCCTGTGATGGCGTTTTCATTGTGAAATGTCTGCAATTAAGTATGTTTAGATTTCAGACAATCTCAGAAAGAGAAAAAAGAAGCCAATGTAAAGAAAAAGCAACACAAAGCAGACGAAGATGTTCATGATGAAGAAGAAAATGTTATCGATGATGAAGCAGAATTAGAAGAATAAGTTATTTTGGTTATTTTCCGAAGGATGGATTTGTTGTTAATATGTGTATGTTTCATTGTAACATTATTTAAACGTAAGTAAAATAAATACATTTTGTAATGTTTTTATTCATGTATTGCAATTTAGAAGCTTTTATTTACAGAGTATTTTATAAAAAAAAAACATTTTACGGTGGTTAAAAAGCATTAACTACATTCAGCTCGGACTAGGAAAGTTTTTTAAGAGATAAATTAATTGGTAGTGTTAACAGTAAATGGATTCACATAAAGGTGGCACTTCACATGGCTATTTGTGTTCGCTATTGGGTGTTTGTTGTATTTGGCAAAATATATGACGTTCAAGGCAAACATGCAAATAGAGGCAAATACGACCATCCACACATGGCAGTCAAATAGCAAACACACAAACATTTGGCAGCAGAACGCAAGGTTCAAAATTCCAGGAATTTTAGCACTGTTTCATTGTTCCAATTCATTTTCAATAGTAATTGTTCCAGTTCTCGCTCACAGCACAGACACAAAAATATTACATGGCCGTACAGTTTCACGGCGCGTGCGCTTCTGAATATGGCCATTGTGTGGACGGTTTATTTGCGTATTTGCCTTCTTTGATGTGCCTCGAAAAACCAACAAGCGCACGGTAACGCGTATTTGGTATTGGCCTTATTTGTCAAATAGGCAAATAAGGCCAACACTTTGTCAAATAGACCCTCCACACTTGGTAATTGTTTGCCAAATACAAATAACCATGTGAAGTGCCGGCATAACAATTTTTAACATGCAGAACATATTTTGGGTTTTAGCGTTCAGAAATAAATTTAGATGGCAATAAAATGTTTTTTTTTATTCATTACAAAAAAACCCTTTCATACTGGGTATAAGCGAAAAGCATTTGAAAATACATCGATATAATTGGCTGGGAATATAAATTTTAATTTTTGTAAGGCCTCAGCGTCTTATAAAAAGTACATATTCAGTATATAAAATTGTGCATATTTAATTAAATTAAAATGCTTTAAATATTTAATCAATTATTAAATAAAACTTTTTGCAACGATTTCATCTCCATTATTACTATTATTCATTATCTTATTTGTTAATTAATTGGCACCATTTTTAAATATTTTAAATTTACACTGAAGATCGCATTTGAATGTTGATCAAATCTTTTTCAAATAGTTTAGAAGAGTTTCAGATGTGAAAAAATAACTGCAAAATTTATTTTACTTTAATTTTTAAACGTGCAAGAATAAATTGGACCAAAAAACTGTCGGTAATTTGAAAAATACAAAATATAATTCGTGTTTTTAAATCCACACTATAATATTAAACATGAGTGCGAAAAATTGTGCGAAGTTCTTCATCAGTAGATGTGGACCCAAAGTTCATAAATACATAACGTATTATTTTTTCGATTATATACGTCCCGTTTTTAAAGACCAGTCTCTTAAGGCAAAAGTACTTGTATTTTTTGCTCAATGTTGCCCCGACAAATTGGGCACAAATTTATTAATTTGGAACATCCAATACAACTGCACATATGACCACATGGAATGAAGATGATTTGACACTGAAAATAAAAATCAAATTATTATTAAGCAATTTATGGAAAGAAATCTACAAAATTCGGTATATTTCGCGCATTATTTCAAAACCTCCATCGGAAAACTTAACCTAAAAATTGATTTTGTTGCATCCACTTCCTAAGTTTAATACGCGCCACGAATCTAAAAGGCTCGGAAGTTAGTTGCGAATGCAGGCTTGCGCTTGTACAGTCGGTTGAAAAACTACAAACTCGCAACTCAACAAAACTAATATAACAAAAACAATTTGACAATAGCGTACTCGACTGTACTTTAAAGCAGGAAAGTGACAAAGGCAACGAGCGATCAAAGCTAATCATCGACGAGCGCACGTTCTGTGCAGGTAGCTGGGAGGTGGTGGGAGTATCAACGGCTCTAAAATGTGCCTTTGCGACGCTGTTTGTGACTAACTTCCGAACCTTTTAGATCCGTGGCGCGTATTATAATGTACAACAATGATACTTTTTGATACAAGTAAAAAACTAACAGCGTGATCCATGCAAATAACGCATTCCGTTTCCTTGATCGTTGATTGAGTTTCATAAGGTGCACTCGCTTCACTCTTAGGCTCTGGTGGTGCATTGGCCAATGTCGGCCGAGTATTTTCTTCGTCTTTTAGTTTGGAATGTAATTTTTTATATGATTTTATTGCTTCCAAAACCTTATGCCTGTCTTCTCTTTTTACTATTCCTGCTTCCATTAAATTATGATCTTTCAGATTTGACAGCGTTTCTGTATAAAAAGAAATTTTCGTTATATACGGAAATTGAAAACTTTTCAAAGTGGATACATTTAAGACGTAAAACCATAGATATATATATTTAATAGATTGCGGATACACTAGCGCCTTCTGTACCTTTTAGAAGCCATTTTGTACGTGGAAAATGCCGTAAAAAACGCGCGAGATTCAAAAATATTAATTATTTTATAATATGATTTTATTGAGAAAAACGACAAAACTCGCAGTAAACAGTGATATTTCGCTCCAAAACCTATTTTTATACTGAAACGTTTCAAAAATTACAAAACTGAGCATAAATATAATATAAAAGCTTAGAACATTTTACATTGTCAATTTGGCATCAAGATTTGACAAGCATTGATGCCACTCTGACAATGTAAAATGTTCTAAGCTTTTATAGTATATTTATGCTCAGTTTTGTAATTTTTGAAACGTTTCAATATAAAAATAGGTTTTGGAGCGAAATATCACTGTTTACTGCGAGTTTTATTGTTTTCCATTAACATCATATTATAGAATATTTAATCTTTTTGAATCCCGCGCGCTTTTTACGGCGTTTTCCACGTACAAAATGGCTTCTAATTGGAACCGTTCCGCACAATGCTCAAGGATAGGCATCCGCTATCTATTAATATATATATATATCTATGCGTAAAACATACCTATTGAATGTGCCCATTGAGCTAAAAATGGTACACAGTAAATAACCCCAGCAAAAAGTAACCTTTCTAATAAGAGTGGATCTAAATTTCTTTCGACGCTCTGGATCATTTCTGGACAGCGTTCGTATAATCTTTGGTATTGAAGTAACCAGAAGTCTCCTTTTTCTCCGTCTTCAATATCTTGCAGTTCTCGGATTGTTGCCATTAATTCCGATTGTCGTTCGCATTTTTGCGACAATAAATCCAACAGCAACATCGACAAATCTACCCTCTGCTGCGATAAATCATTCTAAAAGACCGGATATATTAAAAAGGTGACAAAATTAGTATGTTTGCGAACGTGAATTCGAATTATTACCAGTTGCGAATCTACTTCATGCTTTCTTTTGTCTATTTCCAAAGCGGTGAGGTGAGCCAGTTGTGTTTCTACCAGTCTTACTTGTTGAACAAGGCCCCAAGTTCTAGCATCGCTTCGTTCTAGTAATGCGGCGACTGCCGCTTTTTGCAAATCGCTGTCTCGTTGGAGTGTATCGACCAAGTTTGATTGTTCATTACCTTGGCATTTCAACAGGTTACTTAAATTGGTTTCAGCTTCGAGTTCTCTGTAAGCAAAACGTGTTTCGTCACCAAATAATCTATATATTTAAAACACAAGCCCTAAATCTCTAGACAATCCGCCAGCCATCCCTACTAAACCGATTGACACAATTTTTTTTTAAACTGAAGCCTTTAGTCCGCAGATATGTTATCGCTATTTTTTTTTTTTTTTTTTGGTGAAATTTCTTAAAAAGGGTAGATTTCAAGCGATAATAGTAAAAATGACGAGGGGGTAGCGGGGTGAAGAGGAACGTAAAGAGAGAAAATCCTTCGATGTTCATGAGACATGAATGTGAGAGAAATGCAAATATGTACGTATGTCGTAGATTTTACAAACAGTTTGACAAGTCGACTTTGACAATTAGGCTTTTGAAAAAAAAAATAATTATCGATTTTTTTATTGTATTTTAAAACTTTATTATAAATAATATTGATAATCGATGCGAAAAACTTTCAAAAAACTTTTTTTAAATTAATTTTAAGCAATTTAAAATTGATAAATTAATATTTAAAAAAATCACGTGACTGCAAACGCACTAAAATTGTTTTTGACAGTTGTGACGTCATAATGGTAAAATGTATATACGCAGTATACCTACTATCAATGGCTTCTACATGTATAATATAAATTACCATTATGACGTCACATTATATTCGGGAAATGTCGGCGCGTTCTCGGAACTGGGTACAAAAATTTATTTTTAATTTGATATAACTTTTGAATTATAACGAAAATAACAAAAAGAAAAATAGTTTTGTTATAAAACTTATATACGATCTTTCCATTTATGACAAAAAAAAATTTCATTCAAAAGCTCAATTGAATTGTATATTTTTAGTTCGTTTTTTAGCGCAAATATTCCAAATATTAATACACAAATAAATTTTATTTTATTTTTCAAATAATTTAAGAACGTGTAAGTTTATGTTAATTTAATGCCAAAATAGAGTTTTTAAATATTACATGGACTGTACCAAGTCTAAAATTTGGTCTCAGATCAGAAAAAAATAGTGAAAATCGTAAATGTATCAAATGAGGTTAGATTTTCTAAAAATGAGTTGTGACAGCTCTTGCGGGGTAACCATGACAACGATGAACAGATCTCACATTTATTTTGAATTTATAACCAATTAAATATAGACACAACTTGATGGATCAAGCTAAATCAAAAGAAAAATAACTAAAAGGAAATTAATGAGGAATAAAATTATTGTCGTAGGTCTGTATAAAAATATCGTTTTTTGAAAACAATATGAAAATACATGCAAAAGGTTTTGCACGGGTACACTAGTCAAGATTATAAATCAAGTTTCCATTATAATCAATTACTTACTGAGATAAAATACTTTTGGCTGTTTCGGTTCTGTTTTTGTCATATTTCTTAAATTGCTCATATTCTTCTTGTAAAGTTTGCTGCATCTTTTCCAAAATATCGTTTTTCGTAATATTTTCACTGTAACTTAATGTTTCAAATAATTTAGCTTTATCCTGCTTTTCTTGGATGAGCAGTTGTTGGAGAGGTTTATCTTTGAGAACTAGTAAATGTTTCACTGCATTTTCTGCGTTTTTCTCTTCTAAAAAAGTAAAAACAGACGTATTTTCAGTGGCAGCGTAAAGGGGGGCGGTGGGGGCGATCCGCCCGGGGTGCCAAGCACCAAGGGGCGACAGCGACAACTCACTCGCACAATCAGAGAATACTAACAGAAAAATGGACACACCGATAAATAAATAGCAACCTACTGTAGTATCTATTTGCATACTAATATTATATTTTATTAATAAATATCGCAACCTTATTTTCATTTACTTTCGAACGAAATTTCCCAAAAGAATGAGTTCAGGTTGCGCTTGGTCGAGCGAGTGAGTTCCGGTGGCTTCATGTGAAAGAAGCTTTTCAAAATTAAAGTTGATAAAATCTTACTTAAGGTCCACAATGAGCAAAGCGCGACTAACCAATATTTCCATTTCATCTATTGAAAAGGACAGGAAAGTTAATTTTGATAATGTGATATTTTAGCAAAATAAAGTCCCTTAAGCACGTTTAGTATTTGTTGTTTTATTTTAGGGGTGCCCAATAGAAAACCCCCTGGGTGCTAATCCACGCTACACCGCCACTGCGTATTTTTACAATTTTTTTTTAATAAGAGCTTTGAAATCATTTAAGTACCTTCTTGTAATTTTTCTATCAAGTGTTGACGTTCAATATCTCTCTCTTTTTGGAGCCTTATTAGTTCGGAATCTATTTTATATTGTTGGTCTAAAACGTCGTTTAATAACTGAAAAATCAAACAGGTAAATCTTCGAATCAATTTTTAAAGTAGGTGATGTCAACAATTTTACCTTTATTTTATTTTCTTTCATAGCATTTTGAACTTCGATTTCTTGTCTTTGCATCAATTCGTTGTTTCTTTCAATATCCAGAAACTCTTGTTGTTTTTGCATCTACAATAACCCAACAATTCTTTAAAAAAAAACAAATGAATGTAGGTATAATTACTTCCATTTTTTCATTTATTTTATTTACGTTTTTTTTTTTGTATTTGCTAACACGTTATATAAACAGCTAACTGAGCTGAGAAAATTTTATTTAGCGTAAAGATTTCGCCATTTTAATACATTAAACATCCATGCAATCTACAAGACATAGATTCTTCGCAAAAGGTACCGAATACTGAAATCTTTTTGTTTTCAGAATACAACTTCTAAATTTTGTCACGTCTGGTTCTAGTACATTTTTATATAGATCCGAATGTATTACATAATATATGGAAGCAAAGCCCCTAGACTAAATTTCTTATTTAGAATTTCGCAGTTTTGAAAAAGATCAAAAATACAGTTGAAAAAGACTATTTTCATATCGTAAACTTCAATAAGTTATAAAGCCATAAATAGTCCTACAAGCTAGTAAATATATTGTGATAATAGATAATAGTTTGTTAGCGTCTACTTCAGTAACTTTTTTCCGTTATGTTGGCAATTAACGTACATTCTATCATTACAAAGCAGGGTAGGACTCATTATTCCGTGTCAATGAAAAAGGACTGAATAAACAGACTCTATTTTGAAATTTAATTTCATCCTTCTTCATGTGACGTGAAATAATCTAACATTAAAAAGCTAAATGTGAACTAAAATGAATAAATTGTACAAACGGATGACTTTCTGTAGAAACTAGTGATGTGCCGGATCGTTAAAAATGTATATCCGCGGATATGGATCTGAATACGGATATTTGGTTTCAAGATCCGCGGATACGGATACAGATCTTAACTTTCTTAGAGTACGCGGCGGTAAATATTGCACATCGACCTTTGGAAAGAGACTATCTGTTATGGGAAAAAGTTATTGACCTCTTTAAGAGTTAACTCTCATAACAGATTGTCTCTTTCCAAAGATCAATGTGCAATATCTCATTATAAAGATACTTTTTTAGTACCTTTGAGTTATGTACTATTGGTATGGTACTCACTACGATAAATGTTTGCAATATAAAGGTGCCAAATACGATTTTAAAAAATAAAAAATAATCTGAATGGAATTTAACAGTTTTTCATTATTACCTAATCACCTATATATATAAAATTTCATTTATGAATTGAAAATTAATAAGGTAAAAGATCCGCCAAAAACTAACGGATACGGATCTTTCTTCTCCCTTGGATATCCGCGGATACGGATACGGATATCCGGCACATCACTAGTAGAAACATTACCCGCAGCTGTAAAAATCAACGATAGCGATAGCTTTATTGGTTTAATGTGTACCTAAGTAGGTAACATTTCAATAGAAATTTATTATGCAAAATTTCATTTTAAATGCAAATATTAATTTTATCCCAGTTTGTACGAAATATACTTAAAAATAAATTTAAAATAAATAATATCAATCCTTGTGTGCAGTTAGTTCGGTAAACAAGATTTTTAAGAACTAAATACACGCAAGACATTTTCAAAAATCAATACATAAAAAATAGACATGCCTTTATTTTTTCAAGCTGTGTAAGTTTTGCCTAAAAAGAAAATAAAACACTGATTTATTTACAGTAAGTTATAATGTAGCAGATCGGCACGTATATCCACATATTTAGGGTTGCATACTTGCGGTGAATTACCTGAAGTAGATTGCTGTGATCAATATCTCTCGATATTGATGATTCGATTTGTATTAATTCTTCTTGAATTATTTGTGGATCGTACGGTATTCCACAATCTACAAAAAACATGTTAATAATGTGTTTATTTTTTGTATTGTCTGTTGTATTATATACTTTCCACCAGGGGTGCCGACTTTTAACAAATCCCGTGGGTAACTTATTTGATAATTCTCGTTTACAAAAAGTAGCGAAGTCGAGATTTTGATGCGCATTCAAATCTTCATTGAAATCAGAAAGTTAATTGAAATTTTGTTGTCGATTTAATGCTCTGCATCAACGACTTATTTTATGAGAGTCGGCGCCTCTGCTCATAAATGTTCATGTTCGAACTTTCAACATGTCTGGGTATTTAAACAAATTAAAACCATCTTCAGTTGGAATTGAAAACATTTACCTTCTTGAATATATTTCATGATGGCTTCCGTTCCTTGATCACAAATATCGCTTGGTGGATATTCGAATTTATTAGGATTCAATACAATGGTATTTAATTTTTTGTTTCCACATAATGACTTTGGTAATTTCTTGAGATGCTTATTATTTTCAATATTTAAATATTCTAAACTAATCAAATTTCCTATCGTTTCCGGTAATTTTTGCAACGAATTATTAGATAAATTTAATTTTCTTAGTTTTCTTAATTGTGTTATCGTTTCTGGTAAGGATTTTATGTGATTATCACTTAAATCTAATTCCTGCAGAAAGAAAGAATTGTCAAAATTGTTTATACTTGGTTTTAATAATAATTTTGAAAGACGGACATTGAAATTAAAGACAGTTTGTAAATTTTTTAAGCTGTAATAGTGTTTACACAATATTTTACGTAAAATGCTACCCATTGGATGAGGCGTGCATTGTTGTAAATGCAATGGATTTCAAATGAAATCAATTTTTAAACACTTTTAACGACGTTCTCCTAATATTTGCGTGTTTTTAATAATTTCAGATGAATTCTAAGTATTTCATGCTTTTCCTTCTTAACTGATAATTGAAAATGTATGAAGTTTATAATAATAATAATTACCATAAGATTGGTAAGTTCATGAATATCTTCAGGTATTTTGGTGAATTCGTTTTGATGCAAGTCCAGTATGATTAACTGTTTCAAATCTTGCAAGGAACCGCCTCCTTTTAAATCCGTAAGGCGATTGGACCCAATTAAGAGGACTTCCTTTAAAAATACTCGACACAGGCTGTACACGCCGGGGGGGACAGACTTCAGTCCACAGTCCGTTAAATCAAAAATAGGTTCGGGATTTTCACGTGCCTAAAAGTTATTCAATAATTTTACGATCTTATTTATCATGATTTTTTCAGTAAGTATAACTTCCCGCCAATTTTCAAAAGACGACAGGCAACACCCATTTTTACCATGAAATGCATAAAAAATATAGAACATAATTTGTTTACTTACTAAGCACAATTTATTTTCTAATCTTGCTTTGTATTCCATTTTTTTGCTATTCTTTCTAAACATAATTATAACTTCTATACTTTTTACTTGAATAACCTAACGTTTTCACTATCTAAATTTATTTGACATAAAGGCACAAAGTAAATAAACGTTCACAACAAAAATTTAAAAAGAAAATGTTTTGTCACAAATACATTTTTTTCAGCAGCATTAATATTATTTAAAACAGTTCAAGTTTATGATTTGATTTTTTAAATAGTCACTATACGTCATGATAAAAAAGTATCATAGAATTGACAATGATTTTCACTAAGTAACCATTATTATGAAAGCACAAATTTGTTGTTTTGTTATTTTTGACGGACTCTTAAAAAAATTCATTATTTTAGTTTTAATATACGTTTCTGAAAACACATTTTTTCTGGTTAATATTATGACGTCATAACTACTAACTATACTCGTTGTGAAACATTCTAATTTTTGTCATGCTTTAAAATAACCGGCAAACAATGATACTATTCAGGTCTCAGTGGGACGTGGGTTTTCGTTAGTAAATTACTCACATGTCGTTAAGTTTGAATTTCAAAACGTTTTCAAAGGAAACTATCAAGGCTTTAATTTATTTTAAGATTTCACCTTCAAAAATAGAACTGGACTGCTTAAAAGCCCATATTAAGAAAATAACAGATATTATTTTCTAAAATCAGACTACATTTGATATTTTATATTGTTGAATAATTTCTGATTTATTCTTATTTTATTGTTAATGGCGTTTTCGGCATCAGAACTGCCCCGAGGCAGGGAGGGCCGAATGGGTAATTATTGGTTAAATTATATGTAAACAAGCAAATTTCTTTAACCAATAGTTACCCATTTGTCCTGCCCTGCCCCGGGGCAGTTATGATGCTGAAAACACCATCTGTACCTATTTGTCTGTAACTACTTCTTTGTCGTTAATTTAAAAATCCGTTATTTAACGGTCTTTTTTTTCAAATTTGCAAATCTGTTTTTTTAAGCGTTTTGAACCAATGTTCGTTATAAAATAGTAATTTTCTAGTAGGTACATTATATTATGTTATTGATAACGATTTTAGGTAAGATACCGATTTGCCGCTTTATACACATTTTGATACGAATTTTCTGTCAAATAATCCGAGTGCGGCGCGCGCATTGTACGTGGTACGCGATTGATAATATGTTTGTCCAGTGGCGGGAGCTTCAGGCGTCGTGGGTGTTATATTCTCAATTGACATAATAAGATGTCGTTTAATGATAAACGACCGTTCATTAAAACTATTCTATTAATAGAACTCATTTTTAAAAATCCGATAATAAAGAAACATTCTTTGTTATAAAATAATATCTTGTATTTTTAACGTTTTCATCCTCAACGTCAGATACTGTGGGCTCCGCAGTGTAGGTCCGGTTGCCTGTATATAACATATTCTTATTGTTAAGTGTTAACAATACATTATAAACTCCATGTTATTTAAAAAGTATGGAAGCTAGAATAATTAACCGTTTAATTGTTAAATAAATAATTATGATTTACATAAATTACCATAAATCGAAGAAACAACCCCGAATTTAAATATAAATTTGAAGAATAAAACTATATATTATATTCTAAATACTTTTTTATACGCTTTATATTAGTTTGGGTTGTAAATATGTATGTATGTAACTAACTCCGTAACGGAATCTTTGAGCATAATTTTCACCAATTTCCCGAAGTCTGATTAATTTGAAACTTTGCATACGTATCAAGGACCGATGACAATGCAATAATTTGATAACAGTTTCCCATTATCCTTATTAGGACCCCCAGGATTAATAAATTCTTTTATAGATCCTCTGTAGTAAACGCTTTATTTTCACCAATTTCCCGAAGTCTGATTAATTTGAAACTTTGCATACGTATCAAGGACCGATGACAATGCAATAATTTGATAACAGTTTCCCATTATCCTTATTAGGACCCCCAGGATTAATAAATTCTTTTATAGATCCTCAGATTAATTTGAAACTTTGCATACGTATCAAGGACCGATGACAATGCAATAATTTGATAACAGTTTCCCATTATCCTTATTAGGACCCCCAGGATTAATAAATTCTTTTATAGATCCTCAAACTAAAAAGTGAAAAATAAAATATAGTTTAAAAAAAACTAAAAAACACGCTTTATATCGCACTAAAAAGTAAAAAATAATTGTTTTAAAATAAGCTTAAAAAGCGTGGGGCGCTTTGTTCCACATTTTCGTACATCGAGCGCCCAACGCTTTTTAAGCTTATTTTAAAACAATTATTTTTTACTTTTTAGTGCGATATAAAGCGTGTTTTTTAGTTTTTTTTAAACTATATTTTATTTACATTTAGAATGGACAAAATTTGTTATGCTGTACACACTGTATAATTGTAACATGTTAAAAATTGATTTTTTTGAAAATGACTACCATTCTATAAATAGCTTTACTATAGTAGTGGTAAACACTTATCGTTACATATGATTATTATACCAATTTAAATGTCATTTCCGACACCATTCCACCTCAAAAGTGAAACTTGAGTCATCAACTCATTGTTTGCTTACAAAGGTTTCAACATTTTCGTGTCTCGGAAATTGTTAATTATTCAACGTACAGGTTCCTTCAGAAGAGGGGCACTAAATACGTAATATCATATATATTAATACGCTAAAGTTTAAGATGTTTGCCTCCCTTTTTAGAAAAAACCTCAAAATTTCTCCACATAAATTATATATCATTTTACAGATAATTGCTTGCTCTACTGACATCGATAACTAAAAAATTTATTATTGCTTTTGTTTTTGTAAATTAATTAAAATACAGCAACGCTGAACAACGTCTGCCATCTGACGACTTTAATTTTGAAACAACGACAACACTGCGATCTGTCATTTAACCTTCATATTGTAATACAACAGACACAATACTGCATAATGCCATCTGACGGCTTTAATTTTGAAACAACGAGCAACGCTGAACAACGTCACAGCAATGCTGTATGATGCCATCTGACGGCTTAGCTCAACGCTTTTGCTACTTGCGCCTCTATATAACAATTTTAGTAAAATATTTCTTCGATCTGTAATCTGAGCTTCATATTGTATTACAACAAAAAGAAGAACGTTATAAGCAGTGTGCAAAATTAGAAACGAATTGAATACCTGCAATCATATTTAAAAAAATAATTTTGTAAAGTGATAATTATTATACTTATTTAGTGCGAATAATTCGCACAGGTCACTCTAGTTTATACAATAATTATAAAGAAGAACATTGAACCAGCAAAGTACAATTATTAATATAATTAAGATGTGAGGTTTCATGAATGATGAATCACGTCATGCGCATAAAAAAATAAACAATATCCGCAGCCGACAACAATATATTCACAAATCATAACCATAATGATGACTCAGGAGTTAAGCAATTAAATAAGAGGGTTTATTTCTTTCAACATTTTTAAATTATTGACCATTAAAATTTAAATCATTTAAATATTCGAGGTAAAACATAGAAATTAAATCGCTTGCTTTGGTGTTATTTAGAGTAAGGCAGCGTTTTTAACTGACGATCTATAAATCCGGGACAATCCGGATCGGGCTGCTTATTAATGCAATATGTGTTGGGGGTATTTGATGTTGATACCTATGTCAATGATCCACGAAATTGTTCAAACGGTTCTTTGGTAAGGAACAACATTGTAGATATTAAAAGACATTTTGATGCTGGCATCTTTACCAACAAGAAAATGTTTAATGAAAGATATGCAGCCAGATGTTCAAGTTATACAAATGCATAGCACTACACGGACAATAACCTTTGTATAAAGTCAACTTGTCATTAAGAATATGCATAGCCAAAACAACTTAAGATTTTACATAAGACATTTTGCCAAAACTGTTTTAATAATAATTATTGCATTAAAGTTTATTCTAGAAATAAATATTAAACCATTAGGGTCAACTGTTTTTTTTAATTTACATGATTATGATCATGATCAAATTTAATGCCTTATTTAAGGTATGCGACCTATTCAGTGCAATGTATTTGTTAAATGTTACTATTGTAATGAGGCCTAGCGTATGATGGAAATGAGGGATTGTTTTTATTGCACTTGATAGAAGAATAATTCTATCACACTTCTGATAATTGATACAGAAACAATTAATCCCACTTCAGATAATTGTTAAAGAATAATTATAGCCCACTTCTGAATAATTGATATATGTATAATTATCCCTAATTTATTCCTCTTGTCAGGATGGAAATAAATTTAAATAAACAATCTCGACTTTGTACAACTTTATTTACAATATTTACAGTTTCACTTAACTCTCAGCTTACATTTCCAACTCCAATCTTCAACCTCGACCATCAACTTACTTCAACCAACTCTATCCAACTGTATTCAACATCACTTACTTACTTACTTTCTGACTATCAATATCTTAGAAAATCATCTTCACTCATTCAATACTTTCTCACACACACCCACGATGGCCAATCACATTCAAAAACCCTTCAACTGTCATTCTCTCTCAACCAATCATACCAAAACACATTGCAATTGTCACTTATTCATACATAATTCTTAGAACCTTTTAAAATTGCTTTAGCGTGACAAATTTAAAGCAGTTAATCATTTTAAGGGTTAAACTGTCAATATCAAGTTCTTGAATTTTGTCAACATGTGGCCGATTCTATTTTGTCCGTCTTTCTAAATTCTACAAAATAACTACAGTCATAAAGCAATAAAGTAATACATTTTTTTAAAAATTATAACAATTCGGCCTTTCCTGACAATATTCTCGCCCCGAGAATCAAACATCCATCCCATTGATACACATTCACACACAAATTAGAACAATATCCACAACTAATTTAATCATAACATATACATAATTTTTACTTAAAACAGTACAAATTTTTCACCAAAATCGCTTACATACTAAACACAACTTATACAATAAGGGCTACCCTTCGTTAGAGCGCCTTTTCACTTTTACTTTTCTTTTATTACGCATTGTAAAATGACTGTTACACAAATTCACTAGCACTTCACTTTTCACCACAATCTTCATACCTACATACAATAAAATACAACAAAAAAAAGGTCTTAACTACACAAAAAAAGAAAAACAAACATACTTTCATACATTCACCTACTTTACAAAACAATTGTGCTATTTAAAACATTTATTCCTATGCCTACTAGATATAATGTCGAAATTCTTTATTAATTTAAATCTTCCAGCAGAAATCCATTCATAGATTTTGTCCAGTTTACCATAATGTGATATAAATTCTTTTACGCGCTTCCCCGTCGACTCTGCAGTTGTTAAATTCACACTCGTACTCGCTGTATTCGCTAAATCCAGGACTCCGCGTAATCCACTTGCTGTCTCAGGCATCTTCTTTGTAATTTCGGTCGATCACTTATTCAGACAACTTCCCCGACGTGTCAAAACAACAGGCAAATTTCCCTCAGAAATTTCCACCACGCACAGTGCAGCTCAAAATTCCTCCCTGGAATTTCACAACAGTAACGTCCCACGTTACCGTACAACAAACAATTGGCAACGATGGCAAATTTCTCCCAGAAATTTCCACCGCATACACCACAACAAAAGTTCCTCCCCGGAACTTCACAACAATAACTTCCCAAGTTACTGCACACAACCAAACTAGCACTGTCGATGGCAAATTTCTCCCAGAAATTTCCACAGCTTACAACACAAACGAAAATTCTTCCCAATAACTTCACACAATACGCGTAGATTCTTACTGATTGCTGACTTGATTTCAATCAGGTATCAGACAACAAGACACGCAGATTCTTCCCGATTGCTATGGTGATTTTCAATCAGGTATCCCAACTTCACAACAAGACACGCAGATTCTTCCCAATAACTTCACACAATCGCGTAGATTCTTCCTGATTGCTGACTTGATTTCAATCAGGTATCCCAACTTCACAACAAGACACGTAGATTCTTCCCGATTGCTAAGTTGATTTTCAATCAGGTATCCCAACTTCTGATAATTGATAGAAGAATAATTCTATCACACTTCTGATAATTGATACAGAAACAATTAATCCCACTTCAGATAATTGTTAAAGAATAATTATAGCCCACTTCTGAATAATTGATATATGTATAATTATCCCTAATTTATTCCTCTTGTCAGGATGGAAATAAATTTAAATAAACAATCTCGACTTTGTACAACTTTATTTACAATATTTACAGTTTCACTTAACTCTCAGCTTACATTTCCAACTCCAATCTTCAACCTCGACCATCAACTTACTTCAACCAACTCTATCCAACTGTATTCAACATCACTTACTTACTTACTTTCTGACTATCAATATCTTAGAAAATCATCTTCACTCATTCAATACTTTCTCACACACACCCACGATGGCCAATCACATTCAAAAACCCTTCAACTGTCATTCTCTCTCAACCAATCATACCAAAACACATTGCAATTGTCACTTATTCATACATAATTCTTAGAACCTTTTAAAATTGCTTTAGCGTGACAAATTTAAAGCAGTTAATCATTTTAAGGGTTAAACTGTCAATATCAAGTTCTTGAATTTTGTCAACATGTGGCCGATTCTATTTTGTCCGTCTTTCTAAATTCTACAAAATAACTACAGTCATAAAGCAATAAAGTAATACATTTTTTTAAAAATTATAACACACTTAACAAAGCCAATTTTTAGTTTATCATGACAACCTAAAATGAGATATGGACAAGAAATTTAAATTAAAATTGTTTGATAAGTAATTTACCGATATTGATGCGCGGTACGAATGGGTTAAGCGTTATCTATTTGCAAGAATGAATGAAAGAAAAGAATAAACGACGGACAGACAAGCCAAATGAATTTTTTGTTCTTTTGTATGCAGCTGTACAGACATAAATACGCTTAACTTTAAGTACGCGAAAGACGATGAAACTCGTTTCTAGAATTTCTGGATTTTGGTCAAATGAATGTTTTTAGGATTTTCGACAAAATTAAAAATCTCTCACTTATTGTGCTTGTTGACTGCATATTATAGACGTTCGACAGCTAAGGTCATTCGCGGATCGTGTTTATAGAACAAGCTACACTCTTTTTTATTTCAAATAAATAAAATTGTCGACCAATTTTTTTCAGACTATATATTGACAAAAAATAATATAAATATAAATCAATATAACAAAAGTTGACGTTTCGATCCGGATTTGGAGCTTCTTCAGAAATATCTAAAAAATATTTATTTCTTTTGATTTAGCAACTATTAGATATAAGGAATCTCGTTAATAAAAAATATATATTTGAATTGATAGTTTCTCAAGTAAAAAAGCTTAAAACTGAGTGCGTACAGAGGCGGACTAGCAGTCTCGGCCACCCTAGGACCTAGGTCATTTAGTAAAAAAATTATCGGATAGCCAGTAACTATTTTCGTAAACGGGTTTTCGGGTACCTGTCGTCATAATCTCAAGCCTAGTTTATATAGCTTGCATAGATATTTACACCTGTGTATATTATTAATTATATACATAGGTATAGATACCATTGTAGTTAACCTTCCAAAAACACTTTTACGGGGTAATGGTTAGTGAGTGTCGTAGTAATTCATATTAGCTGAGGCATTTATCAAAAAACAAAAAATCGCTCGTAGTTTCGTTAGAAAAGTTCTTCAAAGTGCCTTGATTTTGATTTTTTATAATACGTAAGTATATTCATCGAATCACCGCTCTTTCAAGTCGAAGAAGAAGAAGAAGCTCAATAAGACCTGATTTACCACTAAAACAGATCGTGGAGTATGCCTACCGGGGAAACCAAAAACGCGCCTCGTACATTACCTCATAGGTGTGGCGTGGAAACGTGTGCATTTTATGGAGAATACTGCTCCAGCTAACTTTCGAATGGCTTTTTCTCAGAAATGGTAAATCTTACAGAAAAAAGTATAAGGACAATTTTAGTAGATAATTACCTGATCTACAATTTTAGTCTGAGCTATTTTTATCGTAAAACTAACTGTTTGGCCAAAAAATCCATTTTGAATAAAAATTTTTGTACACACGGGATCAATGGGGACTTTTCAGGAGTTCATTAGAGTGCCTGTAAATTTTCAGCTTGTTGTGAATTTATGCAAAAGTCAATGTCTATTTTGACCGGGCTATATATCTAAAATCTCGCTAAACATATCTGTAGCTAAAAATCTATTGGCTTTTAGGCTATGCGCCCATGAACACTTTTGACGTGATAACGTCTTATAAATTGATGAATCACCAATCTTATAAATTGATAAAACACCGGCTGTATGTTCGAAAAAGTGTAACGTTCGTAACGCGTAACGCGTAACGTTCCTAACGCGTAACGTTCCGCCTGACCCTGTGCGTGCTTTTTGCTAATTTCTCGCTCAATTTAAATCAGATCGGTTTGAAACCAGTCTTAAACGAAAGAGGAGAACATTTTACATAGATTTCGTATAACAGAATTTGCCTAAACAGTTTTTTTATACAAATTTATATAGAAAAATAGCTGTATAAATTCAACATGAAAACGGCTGAATTTCTAATGTTTAATTCAATTTTTTTACATTAGTATTTTGTGAAATGCAACGCCTTCTAAGTTAAGTATTGGTATAACTAATTATTAGAACATAATACTTTGACAGTTGCAAACGTCACTTTTGACATTTCTTATCATTCCGACACCAAGGATAAGCGGATTGAAACCAAATTTTGGGAGGTTTAGGTTATGTATTACGGAATACGTTATCACGTAAAACTATCGTCCGTAAACCGACTTTACAGACAACCAATTTTTTTCTTAGAGACCTTTAAACTATAAAATAAAAAAAACATTTTCGATTAAATTTAACTGAGAACCAAATCCCATAAGGTTTGTGCAGAATCCTTTCATTGTTACAAATACCGTTATATTCGACATTTTATTCTCAAAAATACCAACTCATTAAATTCAAATTAAAGTAGGTACTGAAATTAATAATATTTGATCACTATGAAACGATCATAAGATACTGTTGATTTTTGCCGAACAGATTTTTCTTATTCTAAACTCCGCGTTGAAAGGAGTGTCGAGTGAAGAGTATTTTTTTTAAACGTATGACACGCGTTTTAACACCATGTGGACGCAAATGGTGGGAGATTTTAGACTGCATATAAGAGAAAAAAAACGCATCATCTGTTTTAAAGACAACGATTTAAATCAAGAAAGTATATCACAGAGGAGAAATGTGTGTTTAAAGAAATGACAGAAGAAGGGAGACAGCGCGTGCTGCTAGCTTGTTTTGTTTTCGGCTTTAAACGCCAGAAAACACCAGTGTTTAAACGGTTACGCGTCAAGTCTGTCATTGTTGTTTTGTATTGTTGTCGTTTGTACATTGTTATTACATTTATACACAACCTCTTCAATCACAGTGATAAAGTAAATCTTCCCATCCACGATGTGTTTGAAATTTTCGTAGTTTTTTATCCATTAAAATTGTGCACAGAAGTATTTTATTTAAAGTACGGTTTGTGGGTGTTATAATTAGTGTTATAAGGTTATAAGTGCTGAATATTTATTTTTTTATTATAAAAATGGTTTATTATAAGATAAATAAAGTTTAAAAAAACAATTTTAACATAATTGTGTTGTGTTTAAAAATTTAAAGTGCGTTTTTGGACATGCCATAAAATCGAAAACCAATTATGCATTTTTATAATATTATCAATGCGGGGTTTGCAGTGTTCACTGCTTTTATTGTGCTTTCTAACGGTAAGTTTTATGACAATTTGATCGAAGTGTTTGCAGACAGTGCCGGATTAAGATGCCTTGATACCCTAAGCATTTCTTGCTTATGGGCTCCATCTCTAATATGTTCTGCTTATAAAAAAAATTCAAATTGATAGAAAACAATTAAAAAGCATAGATTTTTAGGAAAAAAATTGAATTTTACACTCAATGCTCTCATTGAAAATTTGGCTGTCTATAAAATCGGACCTTAGGCATTTTTATACAATTATTAGAAAAAAAGTTACTAAAACTTTAAAATGAAAAAAATTGAAGAAATAATGTTTTTTTCGTTTTCATTTTCAAAAATAAATCATTATTTATTTTTAACTTTTATGCTTCTAAAGACATAAGTACCTACCAGTAAGTATAAATCAAATTTTTGAGAAGATGACAAAAAGAAAAAAAATAATGTTGACACGGTTTAGTGAGGTACTTTTCATTTCTAAGTTGTGCTTCTTGGTGCCCCCTGAGACGTGATGCCCTAAGCAGTTGCTTAATTTGCTTATAAATTAATCCGGCACTATTTGCAGCTCACTTAGTGGGTATAAGTTAGTATTTAGTGAATTCAGAGCGGTTTTGATAAAAAACAAAGTTAATTTGTTTTTTTTTTTATAATAATTATAGCCATTCGTTTTTTTCCGAATTGAATCTAACTGGTCAAGGAAGGAAATGTCATCATATAGTCCAAGAGCCAGTAACACTCAAACCCTATGGACAGCCGTAACGGGTATTCGAGAAATGTAAGCTCTACTTAAAAGAAAAATAAAATGCCTTTTCGGATATCCATAGGGTTTGAGTGTTATGGCCTCTCCGACTATCAAGTTAACTGTCAGTTTCGTTTTGCCAAAAATGCAGGAGAAAACATTTTTCTTTAGCTAAAATGGTGTATTTTAATATAATTATTGTCTGCGCGGCAGAAGAAGATTTTTATAATTTTTTTTCGAAGGATGATGAAGGCATTGCCTCGCTTCGGACTCAGGCGCCCTTGTATTTTATCCGTAACGTAAGGATTCTTCAAATTTTCATTGAAATTGGAAAGCTATTTGAAGTAGTATTGTCGATCAATCATTTTTGCATGTTTGTGGATGCTGGGGTATCAACGGAGGCGGCGCCCCCGGTCTTGACTACGTTAGAAAAAAACGAGATACGACATTTGATTTGTAGGACGATTTTATTTTCTTTGAATATTGGTGAGAAACCAATTTTAAATTTAAAGAATTTATAGTTTACATGTTATAGATACGGATCAAAGAAAAATTGTCGTTATAAATTTGCAAATTAATTAGTAAGTGTGTTAGAAAAAAATGCCGAAAAACACTGTAAGAATATGAAGACATCGTTTTTTGTTTGTGTAATATTTATAATCAGGTGTTAAAGAAGTTATTTATATTTGACAGGGCATATGGTGTGGTTGTCTGACACTAATATTGTTAGACAAATGCTGTTGTTTATTTTAAATAGCGCATTGTATTCCTTCATAACTCAGTCTTTTAACACTTTCGACGCTCCGAGCTTTAAATTATTGTGCGACGGATTCTTTTGAAACCGTATCATATCAGTTGTTTCCTTAATACTCTTCCGACAAAACAAGAAAATAAACAGGGGATTTTCACTTTTCGAAACGAAACACCTAAAATTAGCTAAGAAAAACGCCTCTGGAGTATAGGTACAATCGATTCTATCTTTTCGCAAAATTGTGTAAGTAAAGACATTGGGGTGTTTCTAAGAAAACTTTCATGAAAGCCGCTTATTTGAGTATAGCATAAATTTTCAATTTATTCTTTCTTGATAATAAATTGAAAATCTAATATGATACTTTTACCAAATCTTCGATAGACCCTAGTATTGTATAAATTATTTTTTCGAAATAGTTGGGTAACTGAAAATTGTTGATTGTTGGACTAGAAAAGTTGTCTTGTACAGGGTTAAATCTGTCATTGTTTCCTTGCCGCTAATAATATAGATATTTATGATGACTTGGAAATCAAAACATTTACGACAATAAAAAATGATGAAAATCATATTTGTGGCCTGTCTCTGGCACTTTTTATTTTTGAATATGTCTGCCAAGTTTTTGGAACACGGCGTTCGGAATGGGATAAAAAATAAAAAAATATTTAGCAAACGACGATATTATTATGTTTGAAATACACATTGTACCACTTAATTTGATTTTTATTTATATGCTTTTTACAAGACACAGATGTAAATTTTTCAAAATTTTATATGCATTTATGCCCATATTCACCAAACACTATTAAATATAGAAATTACCAATCTTTGAACAAATTTATTCGTTAGAAAAAATTTACTTTCAGTTCACCACGCAAATTATCAGGTAGATAAGTTAGTTAAAGAATAAATATACACTGCACTATACTCCTTGCTCTTTTTGTTGAATATTTTGACGTTCACCCATTAATCCGACATATGGCGTTAGAGTAAACGTCAGAAAACAAATTAATAACGTTTTATCCTAACCCAATTTCACACAAAACTTCAACCAACTTTAATGTTTTACAACTATACATTTCATAAAAGATTAATAATCAACATATAAATAAATTCACAAATAATTATCCACGTTTATAGGTTAGGTATTACGATCTACGTGGCGGCCATTATTATTTTATCAGGCGAATAAATATTTATAGGCTGGAAGTAAGACAGAATAGACTTATTTTGAAATCAAACTGGATAGATTTATACCTGCAGTAAACATAATTTATTATGGTTGGTGAATTGAATTATCGTCATTTATTCGGAGGAATAGTTACCTGTAGAACAAATGAACCGAAGAAATTACTACTTACGTTAGGTGAATATGGCCATTAGTAAGAAAAATATTATTTGTTGGTACCTAACAAATTGAAAATCTAATTAAAACTTTTACCACTTTTCGAATTAAAACTTGGGGACTGGGGGCTTGCAATACATATAAACAATGACATCGCTACACGCTCAGCTCTTCTCAAGCTCAAAACGAACCCATTGTAGTGCTTAAAAAATAAAAGTTTCTAATTCAAACGAAACAGTAGATTTTAAAACTGTAAAAAGACGCGATAATAAATTAAAAACAAACGTAATAGATAAGTGACGTAACACTAATTTGGGACAGGAAATTTATTATCTACATTCTACTATCTCAGAATGTACTACCGAAGGAGAATACGATACTAAAATTAATTGCTTATGTTATCGCATAATATATCCCGTTTCATTTACGTTTTAAAAAACACGGTTCCACGGCATCAAGAAGTATTATTCTCTCAATAATTTATAGCACGATTTTTGTTATTTTCGAACTGACATTTCTTTAGTCGCGTTTTATACTTTCACGATAGACTAAGTCAAACAGTTACGGGTTACATGTAACTGGGTTATAAGTATCATTTCCACCTTCCACCTCAAAGGGACTGATTACAAGCGCCTTGTGCAGGTGCTGTGGTAAGGATAATGAGCCATCCTACCAGTTGAACTGCTTTGGCAGTCTTTGGTTTCCTTACTCTGGGAACCTATTAATTACGACCTTGAAAGAGTTGATTGTCTTCTGTGAAGAGTTAGGACTTTTCCAAGTCATACCAATGATATATAACGAGGTGCTACACAAGCCCCTCAGACAAGCTCTTGGCAACTTGGTTACCATGAGATAAGACGCACATCCAAAAATGGCCGGGGTTCGAGACCTGGTTGGTTGTCGAGAAGGCACAATGAATCCTTGTAGGTTTGAGTGTAGCGAGAAACTTTTCCTACGTCCTCAATTTCATCTATCTATCTAACTTTTACTTTATCCGCGCGTAAAGGCTAGACCCATTTGTTTTTTACTACCAGTCGAGACTAATTTATTAATAATAATAATGCGTTTAGCGTCCGTTTCTCGACTTTATGTCATAACAGACGCCATTCGCACCATTACTATTTTTGTCTACCACACTTCCCGTTATTTTCTACATTTTTTTAAATTTCAACTTAATTAATAGCAATGGGCGCGAATGAAGGAATTTTTAGGAAAATTAAGGATAAGGTAGGCAAATTTTGAGCATAGTAGTTTGACAGCTAATCGGCCATGGCCTTCAATAAGGAACCATCTCGATATTTATCTGCAGGAATTATTGAGGGAAACCATGGAAAACCTCAACAAGATGGCCAGATGGCCGGTACAGAAATTACAGTTTCTCGGCGAGAGGCAGTAGGAAAAAGTCCTAGTCACATCTGCCCCCGCCGGGATTCGAATCCGGTACCTTCAGAATGCGAGTCTAGTGCTCTCACTGCTACGCCACCTCACTCGGTACAAATTTATTAGTGATTAAAATACGTTTGTATTTTTACAGAAATACTACCCGTATTCTCACGAAGCATATTTTCGGTTAGAGTAGTAATGCCACCAAGTATCTCGGAAGGCGGTTCTGTAACACTTTTGTGCCTGTTTGATCTGCCAAGAGAAGAGCTTTACTCAGTAAAATGGTACCGCGGTCACCGTGAGTTCTACAGATTCATGCCAAATGAGAGGCCGAGGGCTAGATTTTTTCCTCTGCCCGGACTGGAGATGGACGTAAGTTTTAGCACGTAACACTAAAACCCTGTGGATCTCCGAATAGGTCAGTTCCCGGATATCTAGGAAATTTAAACCCTGCTTAAAAGAAAAATATAATGGTTGGCAGGCCTGAACGTGAAAAAGAGGTAATTTCCCAAATATTCAGGAACTGGCCTATTCGGAGATTCATAGGGCTTTCGTGCTATTTGTTAATATTTTTAGATGTATGGAATTTTAATCACGAAATAAGTTGTTTTTGGACGTGAAACTTTTTTAGCCGTGAGGAGAGTTTAGGAGTGGGGGGCGGGAAGCCGGTTGGCTGACCGGCAATATAAGTGCGAATGCATTGGGGGGGGGGGGGGGGGGAACTATATCGACACGTTCCTTTCTGTTTAGGGCTTCCACATTAATAAGAGGTTTCACACTTCAGACATTCAATCAGTTTTTTTTTTTTTAATTTTGAACTGTGTCAGCTAAGTCACATGTACAATTTAGTTCCAAAACAAACTTGATAAATATTTAGGCTTGTATAAATACCGGAAAAACTGGGCAATTTAAATCCGGCAGACACAGGAAATAAATTTTATCGGTCTGGCAGAATTTTAATTTAGATTATTTGTGTGATTTCAGATGAAAAAAAGTAATGCCAACCAAGTAACTTTAACGAACGTTCCACGATATTTGTCAGGAAATTTCACGTGTGAAGTTTCGGCTGATGAGCCTTATTTTAGTACAAAATTTGCTTACTCAAAACTTGATGTAAGTAGCTTGAGAGATTATTTTATTTTCGTTTGTTAATAACTGCACTACATTTTGTAAAAAACCTTATTTTGATCTATCCCAAAAAATTGCAGAGTGATAAATCATTGTTTACGGTACCATAAAGTAGGTAACTAGCCTTCTTTTAAAATCAGGGAAATATTTTAAAACCAATAGACTTTAAGACTGTTTCGCTTATATTTATTATATTAGAAATTATCATAAATAGACAAAGTTAAGAACTCTCTTAAAGTTTATTGGCTATTGCGTCTTTGCTTGAATTTGAGAATGCTTAAAAGAAGATTAGGTACTTTACTCTGTGATTACCGCTGGAATGATTGACTGTACACCCATCCCCCGATTTACACGGTACTTGTTTTACACGTTTTCGCTTTTACACGGTTTTCCAAATAAGTTTTTTTTTACAATATTTAAATTTTTTTTTGTTTTTATCGCACTCTACTAAATGCTACTGTGATTGAACACGTGCGCTGTGTACACATCTCACGGGGAATCCCGAGCTTATGTGCTGACTTGCTGCACACGCACACTATGTCTGTATTTCTTCGCATAAAATTAAAGTTTTATTTTTTGTTCTTCTGTTTAATGTATTGTAATTAAATAAAAAAAACAGTGTTTCCGTAATATATTACATATTTTAACCTGTCAATGCATTTTATTTTTATTTCTGTGTACACCTAAAAATATTGAAAAAAATCACAACTGTTAAATAGCAAAATTATGCATTTTCTGCAAGCTTTTCGATTTACACGGTTTTGACTTGAAAATTTTTAATTTTCGATTTACACGTTTTTCTCAGGAACGTATCTACCGTGTAAATCGGGGGATAGGTGTACTTCTATCAGGATGGATTATAGTATTTTCACAAATAAAAAAAATATTATTCATTTTAAAGGTGCTGCCAACCTTGGAACCGGAAATCGGACAATTGGATTACATTGAGCAAAGGCAAAGACTTCGCCTCCTCTTTACGAATTTGACAAGTTCGCCTCCGGACACCATTTATGCTAAGCCCAACAATGGCGAGAGCGATTACAGAAGCGGCCGGGAATTCGCTTTGAAGGCGTCGGCCAACACTACTCTAATGTGTTCAATCAGTAAGATTGTTTCACTTATCATCGCGTGGGCACTAATGGGACTCTAGTCTATAATGTGTTTGATTGTGTTTCGTTGTTTAGATACAGTGCCATTAATAAGTTGTTGAAATTTTTGTCAGGTGATTCAGCTCAAAACAAAAAAATTGAGCACAGTACATTCCGATTAAAAAACATTGTGACAAAATCGTTGAAACGTTGTTGTGTGTACATGGCGATAACGTAAATTATATTGAAATCAAAGCAGAGGCTGGACAGTAGCCGTGCGGGTTGAAATGTCGTTGTTTCCATAAGTCCTCTATTATAAGCCCCCAGGTCCCAGCTTGTAATGTGAGAGCTGGTAAAAGAATCAATTAGATTTTCAATATATTAAATATATTGATAATATCAATTGGCGGCAGGCCCAAACAACCCTAGCTGTAGGTGGCCTTAAAACCAAAGAAGTTACAAAACATTGAATTTTCTCAGAAATAATTTGTGTAGTGAAATTTAAGTATAAGTTATTTTTGAATTAATTGATAAACAATGCCTGAGTGATTATGAAGTCAAAGAATTCAATGGATATCATTAATTTTTTAATTATGGTAATATTTTTAAAATAAAATGTCTGATAATATTATTTATTTCGAAATAGCTTTTCAGTTAACATGTATTTATACTGCCAATTAAATATTATTTATAGTAGATACAGAATGGCTGAAAAGTCCGACAACGCGGGTCGTGTTATTATGGCTGGTTTACATGTTGTCTGCTCGCATGTGTACTCGCACGCCAGTAGCTCGGCTCGCCTGTGCTGTCCACATAATTCGAGTAGATGCCCACAGTCTCACGCAAGTTGTCGCGATGTCCAGTCAACGTGCTTTGATTAAAAAAAAAAAAACTGTAATAAGATTCTTGCAATTAGGCTTTTGAAAAAAAAATAATTATCGATTTTTTTATTGTATTTTAAAACTTTATTATAAATAATATTGATAATCGATGCGAAAAACTTTCAAAAAACTTTTTTAAAATTAATTATAAGCAATTTAAAATTGATAAAATATTAAAAACAATCACGTGACTGCAAACGCACTAAAATTGTTTTTGACAGTTGTGACGTCATAATGGTAAAATGTATATACGCAGTATACTATCAATGGCTTCTACATGTGTATTGACTAAAACATTATGACGTCACATTATGTTCGGGAAATGTCGGCGCGTTCTCGGAACTGGGTACAAAAATATATTTTTAATTTGATATAACTTTTGAATTATAACGAAAATAAAAAAAAGAAAAATAGTTTTGTTATAAAACTTATATACGATCTTTCCATTTATGACAAAAAAAAATTTCATTCAAAAGCCCAATTGCCTGGCGACAGTGGCGAACTACTGCCGAACGCGTCCGAACGATGCGAGTGATGTGCGAGCTGCTGTCAGGCGCTAGGCGAGTGAAAACAAAAAAATGTTGAAGTAACTCGCATGCGAGCTACTATTAAACTCGCGCGTACGAGTAACTCGTAAGATACGTTCATACGATGCGAGTTACTGTTCTGCAGTAACTCGGCAGACCGACTCGCACGCTGTAAACCAGCCATTAGTTTAAGAAAATATTTTTTGGACAAAAAGAATTTTTTATGAACAGAGATTACATCTGGGCGTAAAATGTGTCGAGGATGGAACTGTTTTTTTTATAAATCGTCTTTTATTTGAAAAAACGGAATATTAAAAACTAACCGCGAAACATAATACGTTACAAAATGATTAAAACATCATCTCCTGATTATGCTAAAATTGCTAGCGAAACGCGTGTTTAGAAAACAATGTTTTTTGTTTATGGTAATTTTTTATTATTCATTATTTTCACACCAAAGATTCCATCCTTTTTCGAGAGATTTATGTAAAAATAACTAGTTTAAGCACACGAGTAAATAATGTACATTTTTTTGCATATAGTATTTTTATAATATATAAGATGAATGTTTCTTTTTTTAAAAGGCAATACAGTTAATTATACAATTTTAGAGAAGTTTTAAAATCATTTACAACCATCCCATTCTCCTAACATATGTAGGTATAGACTTTATAGCGGTTTTATTGTTGTTATTTGTTTGGTTAATCTTGACAAGTAATAGCGTCAATAAATTAAACAAACAATAACTTTCTTGTCCGAATTGTGAATAAAGTGCTTCATTTTAAATAACTATTGCACAGGACACATATTAACAAAATAACAAATCCGAAAAAATAGCGTTTTTATACGATATACAAATTTTCAGTTCAGTTTAAAAATATAACAGCTAGTCTTTATCTGTTGCTTCACTCTCCATAATGTCGATTAGGACAGAAACTTTTTTTACATTTCCAACCCACAAGTGAGGAATGGACTAGTTAAGGTCAAAAATCACTTTTCAAAAATTTTTGCAATATCTTTCCGTTTTGAGGGCTCCCGAATGCAAAAAACATATTTTTGGAAAAACTCTGTGCGTCTGTCTGTTTGTCTGTGAGCACGATACAGGTCAAACGGATGAGCGAATTGAAACCGAATTTTGGGAGGATGTTTGGTATGCAAATATGAAGAGCCCTATTGTTTTTGGGGGAAATCGGCGCATGCGCAGAAGAGATATATGCTATAACGGTGTTTTTTTTATATAATAATGATATACTTTTCATAACGGCTTATTATTCTATTTATTTTTTCAAGAAAGTTTCGTCAAAAAAATTTTTTTTTTAACTGTATAGTTTCGGAAATATTTTGAAAATAAAAAAAATCAGCCCCTCTTTTGTTTTATGGATCTGTCAGAAATAAACTAGTTAAGCATGCTTTGATTAATTTTTACATGACGTGGAACATATTATGTAGATGACCATGGCAACGAATAGCAAATATCTTATTGAATACTAGCCATTACCCGCGTCACCTCACGCGACATCAAAAATTTTCATTTCTTTATTATAATCAAATGTCAACATTTTTGAAGTTGGAATGATTGCGTCGCCCAATTGGCTGGAATTTTTCTCTTCGATTAGATTTTTGGAACAGCGTGTATATTTTGATTAATGCAACACGACCTATTTATACGCATAAAAAAGACACCCTTATTCAAGCTTTATATTTTTAGAACAAACCTTTTAACTAACAAACCTTCCATTTAGCTTCAATACAATAGCACATCTGTCTGTCACAATAGTTTTGGAAACACTGCAGTTAGAAAAACAAATGATCAGAAGAGAACACTGAGCATTGGTTGAATACAAAACACATTGAACACATAAATATAAAAAAGAGTATTACATTTAAGTATAGAGTAAAGTGACTTCTGTTTATTTTAGGAAACAGTTAAATTACATAAAAAACTGTTGTGTGAATAAATAACCAAAGTGACAGGAATCTCATTCCAGATGAGATTGTTATCTAAGAGTATTCAAAAATAAATTAGCTGGGAATGTAACTTGTATCTCCTGTAAATCACTGCTAAGTATTCGAAACGTTTGTAGGACTCCATATTGACATCAGCTGCCGTGAACGGACATTCATGATAAATGACTAATTAATTATAGTCTAACGAAGTTCAATCTATTTCGAAGCTTTATTGATTGCTTACTGGTTAATCGATTGCTGTTCATTAAGGACGTAGTCCTATGTTCAAGCTCGTTTTCAACCCATATTTCAGAATTTTTTTTTAATAACAAAATATTGTACAATCATTTCAATTTTATTACATGTTTTTACTGACATCGTAAACTAAGAAAAAACATTTTTTTGCTTAATTTTACGCCATTTTATAATTGTTTTTTTAACCTAAAGTAGACAACTTTAAATGGAGGTAGGTGGGTAGCGCGGGTGATAACGTCACATGGAGTCATTGGAATTATAAAAATAAAATTGATTATTGTTTCGTAGGCTTGTGGCTCTATCCCGTACTAGAAATAAACATTTTTATTGATAAATAACAAAATGGCGGGTTTAAAAAAAAAACAACGAGAAAATCGTGATTTTATCGTTGAAAATCGGTTAAAAAAAATAGAAATAATTTATATAATTAAGTAATTCTAGTACCGGACGGAGCTATTGTTGTGTAGAATGCCCTGTGCAAAATTGAAAGAAATCGGTTGTATACAATTGTTTCAATCACCCGCGCCGCTTACAAAAACGTAGTTTTGAGAAAAACGCGTTTAAAGTTTTGATTTCAGATTTCTTACAAAAAAATAAAAATGAATATTTACACTAATCAGCTATGCCTGGTGTATAGTAAACCTTCCGTTTCTTCAAAGGCATCGTTTTCTGCTAGTTTTTTTTGCTCTACTCTGCGAGAGTATAAAGGTAACGTGATAACAATTGAGGTACGAGTCTTACCGTGGGACCGTTGCTGCTCTCGACTATATGCTATAGCTTTTTAAATATTTTATATTTCGGTCTAAAATTTTTACAGTATTTTCTCAATATATTATACTTACTGAAAATGTAAAAAAAATAAATTCGATTTTCCGAAACCCGAACACCAGACTACGTCCTTAAATAATTGAATGTTTTGTTAATCTAACAGAGTTGAGGCTCGAAAGTGTGATATTCTTGCCCTGCGCGCCATGTTGTATAGTACGCGCCACGGATCTAAAAGGTTCGGAAGTTAGTCACAAAGACACATTTTAGAGCCGTTGAGACACCCACCACCTCCCAGCTACCTGCACGGAACGTGCGCTCATCGGTGATCACTCGTTGCCTTTGTCACTTGTCGCTTTCCTGCTTTAAAGTACAGTCGAGTACGCTATTGTCAAGATGTTATTGCTATTTTAGTTTTGTTGAGTTGCGAGTTTGTAGTTTTTCAACAGACTCTACAAGCGCAAGCCCGCATTCGCATCTAACTTCCGAGCCTTTTAGATTCGTGGGGCGTACTATAATATACTATTACAACCCCACCAGTGTAGAACAGTGTAGAAAGGAAGATATATCAAACATAATTTCGGTATGCAGTTTCCGCATCGGTTAGGGCGTCGGCGTTTGTTCAAAAGAGCTAACTGAATGCAACTTGACTGAAGAGGCGTGGACACTAATGGGCTATGCTTAATATATTTCGCCGGCTTACAAAACGTTCCAAAGTTGACACCGGGTTTAATAATACAAAGTTAATATATGCTAATATATAGACCATACTTTTGTTCATCATACAACCTTATTTATGTCTTCAAAGAAATTGCTTTTTATTTTAAACTAAACAGAAGAGATATATGCTATAATGGTGTTTTTTATACAATAAAGGTATACTTTTCATAATGGTTTATTATTCTATTTATTTTTTCAAGAAAGTTTCGTTAAAACTATATGTTTTTCTAAACTTTCTAGTTTCGGAAATATTTTGAAAATAAAAAAAATCAGCCGCTCTTTTGTTTTGTAGGTAATCATGGCAACGAATAGCAAATATCATATTGAATACTAGCTATTACCCGCGTTATCTCTCGCGATATCAAAAATTTTATTTGCTTTATTATAATCAAATGTCAACATTTTTGAAGTTGGAATGGTCCTGTCGCCCAATTGGCTGGAATTTTTTTCGACGATCATAGGTACTCCGGAAAATCTGCAGTGTCTTATATTAAAAATAAAACGGACAACCGACCTGTAACTCACGAATGCTCTGGTTTTAAAGTGTGGATAATTTCATTTGAAAGTTTCGTATTTGCATCATACACTAATATTGTGACAGTTGCATAATAAACAGACTATGACAGCGATAACAAACAAAAGTTGAGTGCATACCTCCGTCGCGATGCTTCGCGTTGCAATTCACGAATGTCAATAGAAATATAAATAATATAAAAGATAAATATGAACTAGGTTCTGATATTCACAACATCAATACACGCCAAAAAAGCACTCTAAGAGTTCCTTATAGTCGCTTAAATTTGAGCAAAAGATCCCCAGCCCATCTACGGGTAACTATTTTTAATAAATTGCCTGCACATATAAAATTAGCTACTGATGTTAAAACATTTCAAAAACTCTCTGAAAATGTGTTTGCTGGAAAACGCTTTTTATAATTTAAATGAATATTTACTGTAATGTTCATTCACCTGACATTTTTAACACTGTACTTTACAGTTTCTTAAAATAAAAGCTTATTATTATTATATCCGTTTGAAATCATTGCGACTAAAAGTTTTACTTCAAAAATAATTGAAATTAATTTTTGACGTGATAACGTCTTATACATTGATGAAACACCGGCTGCATGCACGAAAAAGTGTAACGTTCCGAAAAGTGTCACGTTCCGCCTGACTCTGTGCGTGCAAGCGAGAGCGCAGTATAAGCGATAGAGAGTCGGTAAAAATATAGTTTGACAGCTACTAAAATTTAGGTTATGTATTATAAAATATGATATTCGAGCGGAATACGTTATCACGTAAAACTATCGTCCGTAAACCGACTTTACAGACAACCAATTTTTTTATGGTCGTTTAAGATATGGTTTTAGTTAAGTAGAGTAAATGGGAATGCAAATAAGAAAGGTAACGCATTTTAGAAACAGTCTGTAGTCTCGGGGAAATGCTTTTATGTTTACATTACAATAAATGTCTGCCAACACAACAACGTTTGTCCGTCGAAGAGTGCATTTGACACTTTACACCTGTTTTGCCGGAAAGGTTGGCTTACAATAGCGTGAACGACTTTTTGCCCTGCTCTGTCCACTGAACTGGTGTGAGGTCGATTCGCACAGAAAAAGATACGTCAAAATGTAATTTAGAAAGCGATTTTTTAATAGATCGAGTTGGGTTACCAGGTCGCCAAACCAAATAGCCGGACAGACCAGCCAATTTGGCCGGACATTTGGGTAAAAAGGCCGGATAGTCTACATTATTGAGGATTTTGTCTCAGTATTAATAGGCACGACAAAAAAATTGTATGTAAAATCAAGCTTTTTTGATTATTACCATGCATCTTGTAATGAAATATAAATAACATCGAATGCCAAATCAGTTCAAGTACTTTATTACTAATCAGCCAAAGTCATCAGTCAAAATTAAATTCTAGATAAACATTTATCAACATTTTAAATTCTTCTTAAATTCTAATGAAAGGCAATTGCACAAATAAGTCTTATGTACCTGCTATTACTTCCCAAAACAAAATAAAAAACAATCTAAACAAAACAAAACTTCTTTTCTCTAAGTTAATAAAAATCATTATTCATATTCGCCTGTGCTCGGCCACGCTCGACGCTCACTCGTTTGCGAAATGTAAAAAGCCTAAAAAAAGCCGGACACCGTTTATTTTTGCCGGACACGCAATCAAAAAACCTAACTATGTCCGGCTCTATCCGGACGCCTGGCAACACTAGATGGAGGACAGCGTGGTGTAATGGTCAGCGTGCTGGCCTTTGGATCGTACTGTCGTGGGTTCGAATCCCGATATTTTGTGTTTGTCGTTTAGACCCAGCTTTGACATTTAAATATACTGGCCAGATACCAAGAGGTAGTGCGATCCCCAAATACTATGTGTAGATGTGAATCGAGCTTTACAGTTATGGTTTTGTAAAGGGGGTTCAACACATAAAGATATGCCACGATTCGGACTATTTTTAGACAACAGCTTTTGTCATTCAGACTCTGCTTTATAGAGGTACAGGTGCTGTAAATACTTATTCAATAATTTAACTTCTCGTTTGTGAAGCGAGCTGCTAGCCAATCAAAATTGGAGCGTTTATTCAATGTGTTTTTATTTCTGTTTTTATTTCTGTTTTTATTAATTCTTTTGTCACGCTTGGTATATTAATTATAATTTCAGTCAGAACTTGTAAGTCGCTAGTTAATTTGCCCCATTATTTAATTCGCTCGAGAAGTTGATTGTTTTCTTTTAACATCTTATGATAACAATCGGAATTTAGCTACACAGTCATTCATTTGTTTTAACAAATGAATGGAAACGTTCATTCATTATTTTTGGACTGGAAAAATTAGCTGTAATTTTGTTTTCTTTTTTGAGTGACACAATATACAGTCAAAATATAGACTAACGTTTTTGTTATCATTAGTATAATATGCACCACGAATCTAAAAGGCTTGGAAGTAAGATGCGAATGCGGGATTGCGCTTGTACAGTCTGTTGAAAAACTACAAACTCGCAACTCAACAATACTAGAATAACAATAACAACTTGACAATAGCGTACTCGACTGTACTTTAAATCAGGAAAGCGACAAGTGACAAAGGCAACGAGCGATCACAACCAATCACCGACGAGCGCACGTTTCGTGCAGGTAGCTGGGAGTTGGTGGGAGTCTCAACGGCTTTAAAATGTGCCTTTGCGACGCTGTTTGTGACTAACTTCCGAACCTCTTAGATTCGTGGCGCGTATTATAATAGTCGGGAAAGTTCGGAAGCCGAAGCACAAAATTTTGGTTTCTACTACATGATTACTGACGAAAACAAAAAAAAAATAGTTGTAAATATCTTCCATGATTTATTGGCAAATACAAGCACGCTTGTTTTCATATACGCTGTCAGGTTTTGTTTTTTTTTTTAAACTTTTATTACCTACTTATATATTTAACATTTTTGTTGCAGGAAAAAATGTTTCTAAGAAAACATCGGTGTTAACTACAATAGTCGGAAAAGATTTTACTAAAAAGGCATGTGCATTTGTCACAAATAAGTATCCTTTTACTCTTTTTTTTTACTTCAAAAATTACACAATTTTTTCATAAGAGAGGAGTGCTGATAATTATATACAGTCAAACCTGAGTGAGTGAGAACTGGGTAAGCAAGAAAACTCTCTAAGTAATTGCCAGGTACCGTCTTTGTAACCCTCTAAACGTGCTATAAGTGAGAAAAAGAATCTTCTATAAGAGAAACACGTTTTTCACTCATGGATCTCTATAACTGAGACTACTACTTGCCTGTACCTCTATAAGCGATAGGCGAACGTATTAATAGTTGCACGAAATTTAAGAATGAGTCATAAATAGTCGAACTAACCGACATTGTTTTTGTAAAGTGTTTATAGATCTTTATAGATAAGTGAGTAAGGTCACTCCTGTACCTCAATAAGCTAGGAACTCTCTTTAGTGAAAAACCTCCATAAACGAAAAAGAGATCGCGGTCCTTTGAACTTTTGCTTATCCTGGTTCGACAGTAAGTATATCCTTTACTATTCAATAAATAAAATTATCGACCTATTTTTCAGACAAATATATTAACAAAAAATATATAAAAATTAATACATTTACGTTTCGGTCCGGATTTGGACCTTCTTCAGAACTGATCTAAAAAATATAAAAATTAATTAATAATTAGTTTCTAATTGGTTTTTGAAAAAAAAAATCAGTTCTGAAGAAAATCCGGACCGAAGCGTTAATGTATTAATTCTTATATATTTTTTGTTAATATATTTGTCTGAAAAATTGGTCGATAATTTTATTTATTGAAGAGTTCTACTGTTGGATTTTTAAAAGAAGACCGGTCTATGGAATGTAGTCCTATGACCTTATTGCAGAAGAGCGCACATGTATTTTATATTAGTAAAAGGTAATGATCCTGGAACCGCTTCTATGCAATAAGGGAGTCCAGTCGACCAATAGTGTAAGAATTGTCGTACCGCGATAATTGTACTCTTGCCACAGCTGTACGACTATACAGCGACACTTGCTAACAGTACAAAAAAATCATACACCAGACAGTACATAGGTGTGCGTTCACGGACTAAGTTGAGGGGTGTTGTCTGAATATCATCAAAATGGAAAGTAAAAAGGGAAAAACAGTTAGAAGTGGCGCTAGGGAGCTCATAGCGAATGTAATTAAAATGTGCGAGTTAGAGGCTCAAAATAATGCCTTAAAATTTAAAGCTATACATTGTTTGCATGCCTTGCTATGTGCCGCCTATGAATTCCGATAATTTGGGAACACATCAACGACTTCTTGCCCTTTCCCCATCGGTCTTCTTTCGCCGATCGCACAGTAATCAGACGTTAAACAAAGATTTGAGTATATCCTTTAGTTCAGAAGTTTTAAAATGTCTCAAAATGAAAATAAATTAAAATAGCTATATATCTAAAACTAAAAGAAATACTTTTTCAATATCTAAATAGTTAGCGTGTCTTTAAAAAAAATGCTAAAATGTGGAGCGACGATGAGCCTTCAAGAAATTTTATTATTTATTGCATAACTCGAAGTATTCGTGGACACAGTGTAAATAGTTATTATTATGTTAGTCGTATTGTCACAAACTATTAGTTATGTCGCTAACAGCTGGTCCCGGTCGAACATAAAACGTGAATTATAATATGTATTTATTTTAATATCATAAGAAGAATCCAAGTTCTATAATTGTTAGGTGTTTAATTAACAGACGTCTCTTCACTAAATACATATTGCTAACTAATTTTATTATTATTATTAGTGTATTTGCCAAAAAGCACTTATACTATTGGCGTCGGTCGGATAGCGGACCGAAACTTCTCGACGTTTCATAGCCTCCATGAAATGTAAGATTTATTAATAACATATACTTTTATTCTATACTGAGCATAGGAATAAAATCGCAATCAAACCATTAGGGTGCAAACATCTTTTTTTAAGCAAAAAGCACTCGCGTATCCAGGAGAGCAAAACAAGCACGGGGGACTCGGCTTAAGAAATTTCTAATTTGCTCCCTCCTGGGCTAAAAGCTGGGTACGCCCATGTTAACGTCATAGAAAAAGACAAAGTTTTTGAAACAGGGATACTTTATTCAGATTGAATGCAAGTACATCAACCAATCCTATCATCGGAGAAATCAGGGAATTGCATCGAAGAAAGAGACGCAGATATATTTTCGATACGCTTTGTTGCGTTCATTCACCGCACATTGAGTAGATAGGCCCCTTCTGGGCATTTCGATTTCAACGGTAAACAAAATACAAAACTTTGGGATCACCAGAATATAATCAGCAAAAATGTGTAACCTTTGAAAACGCATCTGTCACATGCAATATAATTTAGAATTCCAAGCAATTTCTAAAATTGTACTTCCATGAATTATGTTACATAAACTAGAAATGGTTTAATAGATTTTTCTTTTATAGTTTAAGTTCAAGCAGCTGTCACAAATATTAATTGTGTTGAGATTGGAAATGTAATTTTGTTTGGATTTCATATCAAGATTTATTAAAATCGACAAAAATGTTCTTAAATGATGCTGTTATGCCAACAGACAGAGAGACAAAATACGTCTTCACCTCTTTTACGAAAGACCCGAAACAACCCACAAGAAAATTAATACGGATTTACAAACACTTCAACAAAACTACGCTCACTTATTCGTTCGTAAAATACATTTATTTATGTCGAGCTATCTGATAAATTTATACAATTAAGTTTGTTTCTAAAAATATATGAAAACAATGAAAATTTTCTAATCTTAAACTGGTTAAAATACAAAAATAATATGAAACGCTAACAATTATCATATGAACAAAGAAACTACACAAAACACAATTATTTATCTCAAACCAGATTTATTGATAAAACAATATTGTAAATAATAATATCGAAGTTAAAATAATCAGTTATTTAAACAAAATGTTAGTTTTTATCTCCTAGTTTACTCAATGTTTTTTTTTGCAAATAAAATGTATTCCTATTAAATTGGGGTTCAATGTGCTATCAAAGGGTCTTATGTTTGTAAAATCATATTAATGATTCACAAAAAAACGGGTGTAATATAGCAGGATCCCAGACCCCTACGTCATATTGTACTGGTGAGACAGATCTGACGTAGCATAAATATTTAACCGGGCGTGTTTTTATATTATGATTTATTATTTGCAAAATAAGCAATCACTTTTGGTGGACTAGGGAAATAATAATATGTCTACTTCGGAACGAATCAACAGTATGGCGTCAATTCATGACGTCATTAGCACTGGCCAGTATACTGGGTTATATTTCGGAACCATAGTAATTTCCCTTTTATGAAAAAAAAAATACGTGTGGCACTCGGGGACTGCCGCGGTAAAGCTATTGCATATTCTTTTTAGGTCTTTAAGTTTTTCTTCTCTATAAAACGAAAATAGCTAGGTATAAATAATAAGGTATAAATAGTGTAATTACACACCAAAACAATTATTCATTCAAAAAATTTGAACAAAAAGAACGATATTAAGAGTTTGATCATAGAATTTCGCGCGATGTACATTTATATTGATATAATATCATATATACTTTCTCTGCACATAACCTAAATAATTTAGGTTATTTTTATAGCAGTATTATATATAAATTCATTTATACACAAATAAAGATAGAATCAGTTTTGAGCAGTTATGAGCACACAAACACCGTGCCGAAGTCTGCCGAACTGAAACGACGTTAGACGATGTACGGCTGTCAACGCCGCACCGCTGTGCCGGTCGGAGTGGGGAGTGTTAGGTTTTTTTCGTTACGGAATTTCTTGATTCGGTCGCCACGCTCAAAGCCCGCGATAGAAGCTATGCAATAGCTTAAAAATTAGTCCCATCCAAACGCGCGATTAGATGTTTATAATCAACAATTAGAACAATGCAGCGTTTATTGTCTTCCCAAAAATTATATAAAAACAAAGTAAGTTTATTTGTTTACTTATTAAGTTTCTTCCAGATCCCAACATTCTGTTTATACCTATATGATATATTTTCGGTTCTGGAACGTTTCAGTCTGAATATAGACTTTCATTTGAGTCGTCGTCCGTGACGAAACTCAATCTCATCGCTCTCCAAATTGGAAATGCAGGACCGGCTATCGGTCGTGGTTTAAATATTGATACCAATGGCTGCAATATAAATAACCGTAGTCAATAGTATATTACACCACTGCACTGGCCGAAAGTGTGATACCTTGCCCTGCGCGCCATGATGCTCTCGGCCGCCGAGGGCATCATGGCGCGAAGGGCAAGTGTATCACACTTTCGGCCAGTGTGGTGTATACTATTTTGCTTCATACCTCGGTCGTAAGCACGCTTATTAAATACATTAATTACATAAAAACACAGATAAATTCCAAGCAAGAAGCTTTGAGGTTAAAAACACGAATGACAGCTGTTCGCGACTATTAGCTAAAATGTAATAGGGTCGCTATGGAAACGATATCTAAACAACAGTTGATTGGTTGTTTTTACTTTACTACCGTACGAACGTACGAACTTCCTGCATTGGAGTAAACGTTAGACTTTCTGCCTTACAATTGCTGCCGAAAGTATGCACTTTCGATCGAGGTATGAAGAAAATTATATATTTAAATTAAAACTGCAGTAGTAATTTGAACACAATTTAAGAAAAATGGTATTTATTCAACACGCGTGAGTATTATATAATTTCGGGGCCCTGCTAAATTCGGGAGAAATAATAAATTACTTCATGTTGACGCGTAGAGTGCTAATAATGAGCCGAAACTGTACGATAATGTATAACTGCATAGTTTCTGGACCAATAGGAACGCGGTAGCGATTTGTATATATATGAAAACAGCATCGCAATTCAGCGAAATTCAGGGACATCTTGTGTGCATCGAGGGCGGTGGGTACGTCAATCAATGAAGTGATTTATTATTTTTCCTTCTTTTATCAGGGCCCCGATTACATATTACTCGTGCTAGTTGAATAAAGTATTATGTGCGACCATTGATCGAAGGAGAATATTCCACTCGCGTGTTACCGCACTAGCTACGCTCGTGCGGCAAATTTCACACTCATGGAATCTTCTCCTTCTCTCACTAGTCGCACAATATACTATTAATAGCCCTGAAGAATAGCATCATTAGATTACAGGCTTTATCGTATAATTTGATAATAACTAATCTACCATTTTGTTCTTACGAAATTTGTATAAGTTGTGGACAATTTTTATTGGAATCTGAATAAATATTGACACCAGTATTAGTATAGTCAGAGTATCTAGTGTCCAATCCTTTTTAAACCAAGTAACAGTCATGATAATCTGTAAAAAATGGCACTATTTTAATATTTAAAGGCCACTAACAGTTGGATTACTCGAGCCTAGCACCACTTTATAATTTTAATATCATTATTTAAAATAATTTACTAGTTCTTGAAAAAGAAGCTTGGGGGCCCCGGGGCATTGCCCCGCCTAGCCCTCCGATGGCTACGCCACTGGTTTACTGGTATAAATCGACGACAAGCGACACGTATGAAATCAGGGGTATCACTATTCTGACAGTGAATTTTACTCGAATTCACTATTCCGGAAGTGAATCAGAAGTCACTATTTCAAATAGTGACTTTTTTACTATTTCAGTTTTAGAGAGTAAAATTATTAGTGAAATGTCACTGATTTGTTGTGAAAATCACTGATTATCAAGCAAATACAGCTTCACTTACATAATTAGTGAAAATAAGTGCTAACGCAGTAAGCATGGCTTAATATAAGACGCCATTTTGCTTATTGTTGATGTAAACAAAACAGACAGGAACAGACCTGTCATTTATCCATTTGCAACTATTTACATGATAAATTGATAAATTTAGTACACCTATCCCCCGATTTACACGGTAGATACGTTCCTGAGAAAAACGTCTACTTAAATCGAAAATTAAAAATTTTCAAGTCAAAACCGTGTAAATCGAAAAGCTTGCAGAAATTGCATAATTTTGCTATTTAACAGTTGTGATTTTTTTCAATATATTTAGGTGTACACAGAAATAAAAATAAAATGCATTGACAGGTTCTGAAACTGTGAAACTTTCACTCAAATACAATTTTCCGTAGATAAAACTTTAATTTTATGCGAAGAAATACAGACATAGTGTGCGTGTGCAGCAAGTCAGCACATAAGCTCGGGATTCCCCGTGAGATGTGTACACAGCGCACGTGTTCATTGGAAAACCGTGTAAAAGCGAAAACGTGTAAAACAAGTACCGCGTAAATCGGGGGATGGGTGTACTGTCAATTATATTCAGTCTATGAGGTTATGTACGGGATATAACGTAAACCAGTGTTTTGAGTTATGTCATGTTATTCATGTTTAGATAGTTATTAGCAAAATATATTTCTTACTGAAAGGAACACCGGAATGATAAAGAAAATTATACGAAGAAGTAGTATCGGTTTTTTTCCTAGCATGAATTCAATGTCGGTAAAAAAACGTTTCCCTCCGTAGACGTAGACAACACAAAATGTTTCGAAAAATGCTAGCATCAACATTGCTTTTCGAATCGTTCTATCAACTAGTAGAATTGTACCAGTACTACCCTACAAAAAAAATAAATAAATATTATTACTATACGTCCTAACAACGCCCTCTTTGTGTGCCGTTTTTTATTCTTTTATTATTTATTTATTTTTTTTTATTCGTTTTTTTACATTTTGTATGATTGTATCTCACATTTTTGTCTGTCTGTCTTTTAGTACTGGAATTAGCTAAGAACGGCTGGTATAATAAACTAGCAGTCCGGCCCGGTTTCACCCGCGTGCAAAAGAACGATGGGGGGAGGGACATGAGTACGCACGTTCTTCTTAGTTTACCGAGATGAATGTTGTGTCCAAATTTCATGATGATCGGAGTTATCATACAAAAGTTTTGGTCGGACGGTAACTATTTAAATCTCGTGAAATACAAATGACCAAAAAAATTGTGACAACAAAACTGATATGTCTATAAAAATATGTGTAAAATAATACTAATTTATTACGAAGATATTAATTTAAAAATTAGTTAATATAATTTTAAAACTTGCCAGTATATTTAGGTACAACCCTAAAAAGAAAGAAAAAATCGAAAACACCACACACCAACTGGATTTGTGAAGAGCCATCCACGGCAGACGACCGTACAAAATGGAATAGAATGTTTCTAAGAGGATGACCTGTAAATTAATTAAGGTAAATTACTATTGTACTGAAAGCTTGCGCTAGTGTGATGGCGACAGAAATGGTCAAGGAACACTGGGTGACAGAACCGCTCTCTTTCGTGTAGTCTGAGCCCCCCTCTACAAATCCGCTTGGAGTATGAGAGGGGGGTAGCGCGTTGCGGTACTCCGCTGAGGCGCTTAAAAAAAAGGCAAAATTCAAATGTTGGCAGAAAATGACTGAACAGCATCTGGGGGACTTCCTATTTGCAGAAAAACTATTTTTTGTCAATTTATCTCCTGCAGAGACTTTCAAAATCCTTTCAAAAAATTAAAAAAAAATTAATTTGAAGTTGAAACTTCAAGACTACACGAAAGAGAGCGTTTCTGCTACCCAGTGTTCCTTGACCATATCAACCCAACGATGTATACGCATCTAATTGACTATAATAGTATTTTTGCACTGGCTCCTATAAAATAGCTGTTTTACATGCATGTATAACGTAACTATAGTAACCTGGTTGTATCAGAAATTTGTTACACATATTATAGGCCAAGCAGTAGAGCATTTTTGCATGACATAAAGACCGATTTTCACGAACTTTACGAGTGTTTTTAGCATGCTTCCAAGCATCTGATCGAAAAACTGAAATCTACGTTTTATAGTGCACGATGTCAACTTTTCAAACTTTTTTTGAAATTATTATCGGACTTACATATATATAAAGAACATTATAATCCTTACTTTCTCTCAAAATTTTAGCGCTGCAGCTCAAAAAATGACGGAGCTATAAACTTTCGAAAAAACGCCTAATTTTCTGGTTTTTCCTAAATTTTTCAGGACCTAATTATCTGATTAAGACATTCGACCTCTCATTCTGTAGATATTTCAATTCTCTACAAACCATTTCATTGGGGCATTCCGATTGCTCCATTAGTTTCAAAGTTACAAGCAAAAAAAGACAAAAATCGCGTTTTTTTTGCAATAAACTGTTGATAACCAACAAATGGACCGGAAACTCGAGTGAAAAACACATACCTATTCATTTGCTTATTATCTTTTATATCATCGCACAATCGGTTTGCTATTAGTCTTTATGTCACGAAAACGCTGTTTTAAATCCTATAGCTTGGCCTAATAAAGGAAATGACAAACATTTTAAAAATATACTGAAAATGATGAGAAAAACAGTTATTTTATAGGAGGTTGTGCTTAATATATTATAGTAAGGACTAAATGATATCATGACTCGTGTGACAGTTAAAACTCGCGGACGCTCGTTGTAACATGAAGTCAATGACTCGTCGATAATACAATTCACTACGTCCTTGATACATAAACTAATAATAATTATTATGAATGAAAAAATCTTACGACTGAAGCAAATGCGGTAAATTGAAACATCAGTAATATTAGTAAGAACCAAAATTTTGGGTTAAAAAATTGGCTCACCATTGTTGAATAGATGACGTAAATAAACGATTCTATAAAAGAAAACGGCATAAAGTTTATTTGGATGATCAAACGAGAACGGGCGGAGTTCAATCTTAATTATATGAAATGTCTCGTTCGAAGATGATCATTGCTAATCTAATCTAATGAACTCGGAACGCTATCCTAACTGAGCTAGAAGCATTTGAAATTTTAGATAAGTAGTAGTAGGAATTCCCTACTAATTTAAAAACCATTTAAAAAGAAATCGCTTTATTGAACTAGTTGCTCAAAATGTCCCCCAGTTGTTGTATACATAGTCTAGCTCTTCTTAGAATTGAAGTGGTAGCTCTGCGAAGAGTCTCAAGATCAGCACGACTGGTGATTCACAGCCACCTGGTCTTTTTAATAATAACAAAACCAACAGCTGAACCTAATACCTGCATTAGTGGGCTTACTTATTTAAAATTTCAAATGCTTCTAGCTCAGTTAGGATAGCGTTCCGGGTATATATTCATTAAACATTTTTGACTTGAAATCACCCAAGCAACACAGTCCCAGGCTATAGCAGTCATGTCGTGGAACACCCTGTATGTACGTAAGTTTTCTATAGTAACAGGTTCAGACAAATTTGTTTGCCCAAAGTACTTTAGAACGTGACTATCTCGGACCAACTACTATTTTTCATTTAGCTAGGAATGGCCATTTTTTGTACTTTATCACGACGATTTCGAATATTATCAAACAAAAAAAAAATGTTCTTTCAATTTTGCACCTTCCCAACTTTGCTTTATAATTTCTTTAATATGCATGCTACGCCGATGAGCCAGTGCTCCAAGGTTGGCGGACACAAGAAGGCCGTGGACCAGTGCGGACAGGGCAACGGCCACAATGAATCTTTTACAGTTCTTGTAGATTGTTCGGTCTCTAAAATTAAAACTTCGCCCCAAAACTGTGTACTGTCCAGTAACCACGCCTAAACAACCCAACACTAGCTTAGCGGCCTCCTCCCATAACTGCGGAAAAAAACAGATTGTCATTAATGAGATTTACCATAAAACGATAGAGAGAAATTTAAACCATAAACACATAAAATTTTACATGCTGTTAGTAGGATTATAATATATTAGTGATGTGTCGCTCCTGAGCGAGTCGTTCATAATGAACGACCCCATTGCTCTGTGCTGAGCTGTTCTGTACTGTTGCATTCGCACATTTACAGAGCGCACACAGCGCAGGCCACAGAGGCACTAGTGAATTTTACACGTAGGTACGGAGTTATCTTTGCTGAGTCACATAATGTTGAATGACATACTGTAAGTGTAATAGTACTAATCAATAAATACATTTATTTATTGAAGAGTTCTAATCAGACGTTAATCAAAGATTTGAGTAATAGTACTAAGCCTACAGTGACTTAAAACATTCACATTGACGTCGTTGACAAAGATATAATATTATTATTGTTAAGCTTTTATTATACTTTATAGTTTATCAGAAATGCGAATAATATAAGATCAGAATCATATTAAAATGAGCTCAGAGCTGAGTGTGTGTATTGTGCTGTGCAATGCTAAGTGACTCCTGAGCATGCATGATGACAGTTCACACCTCTGCAGTCTGCGTACTGTCTAGTGCCGCTCCTTTGAACGATTCGCTCTGAGCGATTCTTTTTAGTGTGCGGAACGCACGGAGCCAGCTCCCATTAAAAAGTCATGTGGACACATCACTAATATATATGAAAAATTATTCAAGTGAGTAGGTTGTCACTGTCGGCGTTGTTCTAAATTTTCTTGGGCGTGGTTTCCCTGACGTTTCGTCTACAACTGCGGATGATTGGTGTCTAAGTGCGAGTATGTTTTCTACTCGGTCGTAGTCCGTGCTTGTACGACCGAACAGAAAACACACTCACGCTTAGACACCAGTCATCGGTATACACTAACCTGTGCGCCGCCCAGGAGGACACTACGCCCGCTGCCACACAGCTTTTGATAATGTCTAATAGTCTATCGCAGCGGTAGACCCAACGTCAGGTAGAAATATCAATGGACCACTGAACCAAGAAGATTTGGAACTCAGCCCATATGTTAAATCCTAATAACTGTAAAACGAAATTAATTAATGTTTCGTGAATTTGATTTCTGACTGCTCTAGGAGGACTTAGAGAAGAGTAGAAAATTTTGATTGGCCGTGTAAGTGCTTGTAATAAAATATATTTTATACATACTTACAGTTAAGTTTATGAAGTCTTTTAGTTTTGGCGTGAAGAAATACTTAATTCCCTTAAAGCTACCTTTTTGAAATAAAGATGCAAACAGAAAACAAGCGAAGACAACAAATGAAATGTTTGCACCCCAACTTAATATCTGCATGAGAAAAAATCGTTATTGTCAGTTTAAGCGAATGTTTTTTTTCATATGACGAAAACTTAAAAATAAATTAGTCACCTTTTTATTTACAAAAATAAACTCTTTGAGGGTGGTTACGAAAAGTAGAATCCATATAATGAGCATAGCAAAAAAGGTTGGCCCATAAAAATATCCACGCTGAGTGGTAATATTAGCCCTGGAAAAAAAATATAGATATCGATTCCATTTTCAATTCAATTTCGGCAAAAAATATAATAGTTTTTTTTTTTGAACTGTTATGCCGGAACTTCACATGGCTATTTGTATTTGTGTATTTGGCAAACAATTACCATATGTGGACAGTCTATTTGACAAAGTGTTGGCCTTATTTGACAAATAAGACCAATACCAAATACGCGTTACCGTGCGCTTGTCGGTTTTTCGAGGCACATCGAAGGAGTCAAATAGGCAAATACGCAAATAAACCGTCTACACAATGGCCATATTCAGAAGCGCACGCGCCGTGAACCTGTACGGACGTGCAGTATTTTTGTGTCTGTGCTGTGAGTGAAAACTGGAACAATTACTATTGAAAACGAATTGGAACAATGAAACAGTGCTAAAATTCCTGGAATTTTGAACCTTGCGTTCTGCTGCCAAATGTTTGTGTGTCTGTCATTTGACTGCCATGTGTGGATGGTCGTATTTGTCTCTATTTGCATGTTTGCCTTGAACGTCATATATTTTGCCAAATACAACCAACACCCAATAGCGAACACAAATAGCCATGTGAAGTGCCACCATTATGAAAATACTTGAACATCAGAACTATGGGCTATGTGAAAGGAGGCGGAGTTATAAATTTATCGATGCGAGCGTTTTTGGTGAAACTTAGAAGTCAAATCCGTATTGTGTCAGTGAGCATTGTTTATCAAAAGTGAAAAGAGTTATAATTATATATTTTTTTATTACAAAGAAAACATGGACAAAACTATAGGCTATCTGGAAATGCTTGTTGTATTCTTGTTCATGTCACTCACGTGACAAAATACTGCCTCCTAATTGGTACTTGCTCATTTCTAGCAGACGACCTAGCCAGAAAAACAACCCCTTTTCTAATTTTAAAATTTATCTTGTGAGCTAGCAGGCGAGCCCGCTGTGACGTCATTTCCAGCCTGCCTGCCAGCTAGCAGATTGAGTCCCAGCAGTGTTTCTAGCCTTAATATAACAAAAGTGAAACGTTGTCTGTTTGTCGTTTGTTTACACTTGGACGGCTGATCGGATTTAATTGAAGTTTTGATTTGCGGTGACAACAAGAAGAAACAAAAAAATATTTACTCCCAAAAATATTCAGCAGGGGATATGCTGCTTAAGTTTTTAACTGGTTCGTTTTCACAGGGAATTACAACATCGACGTTCAAATCGCATTCCAACCATCCAGGATGTTCCTTAAATATTGACGTGATGTAGTAATTTCCGTACGCCATAAGCAGGGTGTAATAAATCGATATAATAATGCACATAACTGCCATTGCACTGGGTAAACCTGAACAATAATAAAATATGTTTTATCAGCTGTGTTTGTGACAATATTTCAATAAAAAATACTTTACTCTTCAAAGCGTAGAGGGGGGGGGGGGGGGTTAAGGCGTGCGATGGCCTGGGTAACGGCACTAATAAATATTTATATATTATGTTTGCTCTTCGTTTCAATAGTTACATATGGTCAGCTAATTCAATATTCTTTTTGATAGATCATTTATGTCAGAATAAAAGGACAGATAAATTTTCGTGGACTCTCGCTTACGAATTGCGAACCCCCATTTTTTTGTCACGCCAACGTTGAGTCTCCCGTGGACCCCTGGGGATCCCCACCTGGACCACTTCGAGAACTATGGGCATAGAGTATATAGACGGAGAGCTGGCTACGGAGAAAATGGGTAACTCGGTGCAGAGCTGAAAATTTGCAGAATAATAGGAGATAGTACAAGTAAGTAGGGAAAAAATTGCCAGAAGGCTAGGCGGAAGATAAAGAGCCGCCAGAAGGCGCTAATGTTGCGAAGAATCAGTGCACTTCTGGCAATTTCTATACTTATTCTGGAATTCAAAACTAGATTATATATTATATACCTATAATTATTATACATTATATAGTTATAAGGGCCCACTGAAAATTCAAACATGATATAATAATTACATTCGACAAATATTCAAAATTATTAATTACATTTTGATAGAAATAAAATTAATCGTCATATATTTTCATTAATAAAATTACGTTGTTACTCGTATAACAACGTAATTTTATTAATTTATTTAATTTTATTTCTATCAAAATGTCATCAATAATTTTGAATATTCGTCGAATGTAATTATTATATCATGTTTGAATTTTAGTATGCCCTTATAACTATATAATGTATAATATATAATCTAGTTTTGAATTACAGAATAAGTATAGAAATTGCCAGAAGTGCACTGATTTTTCGCAACATTAGCGCCTTCTGGCGGCTCTTTGTCTTCCGCCTAGCCTTCTGGCAATTTTTTCCCTACTTACTCGTACTATCTCCTATTATTCTGCAAATTTTCAGCTCTGCACCGAGTCACCCATTTTCTCCGTAGCCAGCCCTTAGTCCAATTATAGGTGATCAGATCCCTTGCACCGGTTTTGATCGCCAGAACAAGAGACGGTTTACCTTCAGCGAGAGGACAAAATGCATATGCTTTCGCCGGTCCCATCGACGTGTATTGACCTATGAAAACTTCCATGAAACTGATGGGGTATCCTAGACTGACCAAAAGTATCATAAATATGAACACAAAAGTTCCGGAGCCACTTCTAACCATTACTATTGGTAATCTCCACGCCGTTCCAAATCCGACACAGCTAGCCCCGATCATATAATATATCTGATCAACTTCCCGATCATGTTCTCGGTTCTAAACATAACAAACAAGTTTTAGTTATTAAAAATTGTTGAACGTAAATATTTAGACGAATTAAACGGTATGTGCTCCGTTCTGACTACCATAGTGTAACAAAACTGTTCGAGTCAGCGGTGGAAATTATTTATTTACAATACACGTCTAACAAAACAGTTAAACACACAAACTAAAGTACTTCTCTATAGCGTAACAGAAACAAAACAGTAAATTCTGACTAATAAAATATAATAAGTAAAGATTAACGAATAATATAAAGTCCTAATTATGTACACAAAATATTTACAACACGCAAACACACCAAAGTTTATCTAGTACACAAATCTTTGATTAACGTCTGATTAGAACTCTTCAATAAATAATTTCTTGTTTAACTTTTTAGAGCGTGATTTTTCCGTAGTGGGGTTTTAATTTTTGAACTTACTTTTTATGTTTATTCTAATAATAAATTCCTGGTCAGAATGATAGCTTAGCTCAGTTTTTCTGTTAATACTGAAGGAAAGGAAGCCATTTTGTTTTTTGATTGTCTGATGAAGCCAGGCTAAGTTTTTAAATGATCGGATATTTGTGAGTACGACGGAGAGTTGAAGATACTTTTTCTACTTGCAATATCTCCGCAATTGGGCTTTTGAATGAAATTTTTTTTTTGTCATAAGTGGAAAGATCGTATATAAGTTTTATAACAAAACAATTTTTCTTTTTTTTATTTTCGTTATAATTCAAAAGTTATATCGAATTAAAAATAAATTTTTGTACCCAGTACCGAGAACGCGCCGACATTTCCCGAACATAATGTGACGTCATAATGTTTTAGTCAATACACATGTAGAAGCCATTGATAGTATACTGCGTATATACATTTTACCATTATGACGTCACAACTGTCAATAACAATTTTAGTGCGTTTGCAGTCACGTGATTTTTTTTAATATTTTATCAATTTTAAATTGCTTATAATTAATTTAAAAAAAGTTTTTTGAAAGTTTTTCGCATCGATTATCAATATTATTTATAATAAAGTTTTAAAATACCTACAATAAAAAAATCGATAATTATTTTTTTTTCAAAAGCCTAATTGGACAATTTGGTGTTCTGTGGAGTACGTTTGCTTCAAAACTCGCGCTAATTGCAGAGATATTGCAGACAGGAAATTTTTTTCGTCAAACTTGTTCACGAACATCTGATGCATTTTTATAATTTTTGTCTGTTTTTACTCGCATCAGTTGAAAGGGTTAGACCGATTTGAATGAATTTTGGTCCACTATTACCTACTTGATTTCCAAACAAGGTACAGGGGATTTTTTATTTTATTATTATTACAATCGGGTTAATACAAAATTTCTATGCAGTTGTCGACAAAAAATATAGTTGATTATAAAAATATTTGAATAGTTTTTTAGCGATCAGTCTATAAAAAAATACTCACAGTAGGAAGGGATGTCAAAGAGGGCATACCTGGCGCTGGAAGCGGAATCTGTTACAAAAAAAAAGATAATACCGGATATAATTATCATTTCTAATGAAGTTATGTAACAATATACGAACGTATCGCATTATGATAGTAGAGCTATTAAACATTTTTATAATATGTAGGTAGGTATTTGAGGCAGCGAGAAAATTTGTATAAGGCCTTTTCTTAACGACAACGGATAACGGCCCGTTTTTATGACGGACGACGGGCCGACGCGCAGTGTTCAATAGGTTAGTGCGGGAGTTTGTTAACGCGACGGGCATGTAACCGTTGCAACAAAACTCAACGGATACCCGCACGTCGCCCCTCGGCGCGACGGCGGTCGGTCCGATGCAGTGAACCAAGTAATTTCATAGAAGTCTGTTGGCGACGACAGATGTGCGCGCGCGTTTTTACCTATACCTACCTACATACCTTGTGCTGTTCATTGTGAATATGGAGTTTAAAATTGATATTGATATGGATTTATTAATTAGCCTTGTTCATAATAGGCCAGTGTTGGGACTAGACTTTAGAAATTTACAAAAATGAACAAGCAAGACATAATGTACTTGCACTTCTTCGCCCTTCGAGTATAGAACTGATATCGATAACAACAGACGCGCTAACGTATATGCCGATCGTGTACAAAGGTAACCGTTTCGCGTCGGACCGTTACCCGTTGACTAAAACAGTCGTTAACAAGAGCCCCAACACTTCTTTTGTAACGTTTGCATACAAAATCCTGACTATTCCTAACCCCTTAAATAATTCGTTCCCCACCCCAAAAGGTTTCTGATTTTCAATACTATAAAAAACAAAATTTAAAAAAAGAGTTCAAAATTCAAGCTTTTCTTGCGGACTTCGAGATAAAAGGCTTCATTGACTCGACTAAAATACCTACCCAAAAATGTTTGACAGCTCTTGGACTATAAATATTGTATTATTTTTTATGTACAGTAGTGTTGAATTGTTAAATATATAAAAGAAATAATCATTGTATTTTTTACCCCAGTTAGTTCATCTTTATTGGTGTACATTTTTCTCAAAGCCAATTCCGAACTGACCATTCGTAGTTGCCCTGCCATTTTGAAATGTTACGTTTGCCAGCGTTAATAATCACATTAATTTTGTATTAACTTGTTCACATAATGTCTGATTATTGTAATTTCCATATTATAATTAATAAGATCATTTTTTTGATTGTCAATTTAAAATTGTGTACGCAAAACTATATTTTGATAAACCTATTTGTATGAAACCATAGAGAAACGAACTAAATAATAAAAAAAACTAAGGAAACACTGTTTATTTTCGTTCAGCAAATAATTTTACGGTTGGAGAAAATATAGTTTATCCGTTTGTAAAAAAAAAAATTAAATCGATTGCATGCATTTTTGAAGTAAAACTTCTTTAGGCACGCTTGACTTGGGGAGTAAGCTGGTAAATGTCTGACAAAATCGTTTACGGAAGTGCATCCTATCGCGATGCCTGAGTAAATCGTTTACGGAAGTGCATCATCGGAGTTGAGAGGGAGATATAAGTTAGTGAGTGCGACAAAGACGGAGCATTAAGTTGAGAGGGGGATATAAGTTAGTGAGTGTGACAAAGACGGAGCTTTAATACAACTATTTGACGTTTAAACTGTTTTTAATTACAAGGAAAACATGGGCAAAACTAAGTGATCTGGAAATGCTCGTTGTGTTCCGGGCTGTTGCGCTGATGGCGATTTAAGTAAAATAAAGACCATTGGCAACATAATTTGACGTTCCGCTGTCAGTGTAAACAAATAAATTATTTATATATTGTACGTCATATATAAATAATTCTCACGTACCTTTTATGTTATGCTATTAATATCATGGTTTACAATCTGAATTTTACGGTATATATCACCATAGAAACATGTAGCGATTTCCATAAAAAGTGAGTTCAATAATTCTCTATTACTTACTAGCGGCGCTAGTAGGCTTCGTGCACACAGCCTATATGAGCGTGACGATCCACAATTTTTTTTTTGGTTCGAAACTGATTGATTTTTGTGAACGCAATCGGCTGCGGGTTATTTTCGCAGTTAAGCTGGGGTACACAATTTTTTATTAATTTTTCTAGGTTGTTTGGTTCCTAAATAAGCAAAAACAAAAAAAAAAACGCTTTAAACAAATTGATATGACATATTTTAATATGCAAAATTAAATTATCCGTATTTTATAATAATAATATGAAGTTATTTACTTGTATATTATTGTACCAATAAATGTGCGATATTGTATGTAAATAAAAGAGATAATACTTGATAATAACAACATACTTTGTTCTGCAAATTAATATAAAAAATAACAGCGATGCAATAATTATGTTTATTGATCATATCGTAATTCGTATACGTATCTAAAAAAGTTGTCATTAGTTAATTAGATAGTTTTACGGAACTTTATAGAATCGTTATCTGGAGAAATGTTATTCAACAACTTTTTCATTGTTCGCTTGTTACAAAATTTTCAGTTCTCAGGCTCTGTGATATAACTTATAAGACCTGGTTAAACTGTTAAGACTGCTGCACACGACGCTAGATTTGTCTTCTAGTTGAGCACGTCTCATATATACTTTTATTCTATACTGAGCATAGGAATAAAATCGCAATCTATTACGATGTTTGGAAACATTTCATTCAAAAATTGTCTGACTGGTATGACGTATGCGCGTTGGTAAATCAGTGACCCAATGTCTTTAGGTTCAACACGAATAGGCGGAGATATTTGATCTCGCACCATATTTAAGTATTTTTGGGAATTTAATGTCCCATTAATAAAAAAAGTCCGATTATGTTGTAATCATTTGAATATTTTCTTCGGTAGTATACACATGCATTTAGCAAAAGAATATTTATCTGTCAAATTGAAAAACAAGATTTCAAGGCTTACTCTGATCCAGTCATTTTTTCCCAATGTTAATTTCCCTATGTGCACCTTACGTGTTTACATACTGTAGTTTCAGACATCAGTTTTTGGTTTGATATTTTTTTTTTTAAATAATTGGCCCTGTAGTTGATATATAGATAAACATAAGTGCCGTTTATCTAGCTGGGCTATCATTCCGCGCGAAGAATAAAAGAGACCGGTCAGGCGAGAGACAAGTGCATTCAGGCGTCAATATTAATAAAGTGCGTATCGGAAACACTCCACTAATTGATTGATTGATTAGCTAACCGATTGTTAAACACAGAATACGATGCAATGACGCCGAAGTTTGCTGATATGTACGTATTTATTAAATAAACAAAACAAAAATCGACTATCTTCAGCTGTCGCGTTGTTATTAACACTGTTTTCCGCAGATCTACGTCTTTTGATTTTTTTTAATGTGTAACATTTTTTCGATATTTCTCAAACATGATTATATTTTTATTTTTTACAAAGTTATACCTAGTTCGCAAAAAAAATCTTAGTGATATTGTGAATAATTTTCTACATTTAATATAAAAAAAGGGTAGTATTTAAACGAGTGACTGTAAAATATCAATTTTGGGTGACAAAAATAATCAATTTGGGTTACTGTATTACTAAGTGAGCGACTGACTGCGCGTGACGAGAAAATAATAGTTGGGTGACTAAATTACTAAGTGAGCGACTAAATTACCAAGTTGTTAATAGTTAATTGTTTGAATAGAACTGGGTTTTCTAAAAAATATATATTTAATTGACTGTCAATTAAATATACATTTTTTCTATTCAAACAATTAACTATTTAATTCGCATACCCCGTTATCGTTCACCCCGGAATTGTTTTTTTAAAAATACCACATTTGCCCCTTCCCGTTTCACTGCGAGACAATTCGCATACCCCTTTATCGTTCACTCCGGAATTACAATTCGCATACCCGTGTATCGTTCACCCCGGAATTATTTTTTTAAAAACTCCACCTTTGCCCCATCGCGTTTCACTGCGAGACAATTCGCATACCCGTTTATCAAAAAAAGCGGTGGTTTTCAATCTTCATGAAAATGTGAGTTTTAAGTTGTTGTCTCAAAGTGAAAAAAAAAATAAAAAGTAAAAACAAAAGAAGATATCTGCTTCAAAATTACCGAAGGCATTCTAGTCGCTCACTTAGTAATTTAGTCACCCAACTATTATTTTAATATCTCAAGTTATTAAAACAGTATCTCATCATCAGTCACCAATTTTTTTTTATACCGTCTTATAAATTCCCCCCAAAAAAAATAACGTAGAAAAAAAATGACCACATAATATTTAAACATTTGTGAAATTAGCAAATTTTGAAATGTGCGGAGTGTAATGTAGGCAAAGTATGAAAAAAGAAATTTTCAAATAAAATTATCGACAAATTTTTCAGATATTAACAAATTATTCAATTACAATTTAATTAACGTTTCGAGCCGGATTTGGATTTTCTTCAGAATAACAATTAAGCTAAAAAATATAAAAATGATTAGTAATTATAGATAAGATAATAATAAATCGATATGTGTAATATTGACTTGTAATTGAATGATTTGTTAATATATTGTCTAAAAAATTGATCGATAATTTTATATTTATTGAGGAGTAGTTAGACTAGTGATGTGTCCACATGACTCTTTATTGGGAGCTGGCTCCGTGCGCTCCGCTCACTAAAAAGAGTCGCTCAGAGCGAATCGTTCAAAGGAGCGACACTAGACAGTACGCACTACACAAGAGTGCAGGCTGGAGAGGTGTGAACTGTCATCATGCATGCTCAGGAGTCACGTAGCGTTGCACAGCACAATACACACACTCAGCTCTGAGCTCATTTTAATATGATTCTGATCTTATATCAGCCGTTACCCGCGTCACAGCACGCATTAACAGAAATTTTATTTTCTTTATTATAATGTCAAATGTCAATATTTTTATAAAAGTCCAGTCGACCAATTTGCTGGACTTTTTTAAATAATTCATTAGATACCTTCGTTGAGATCGAAATTATTACCTTTAGTAATTTTTCAATATATTTTTCAGCGTCGAACAAGTAACGTTCAAAATCAATGGAAAACAGTATACAGGTTTGTGTATGAATATCTATATTATTACATAAAACTAGCGGTTCCGCCCGGTTTCACCCGGGTGCAAAAGAATTAATGGGGAAGGAAGGGACATCGATAAAGGGCAGTATTTAAACTTTTTTTAACTAATAATTTTTTTTAAATGAATTAAATAAAATTAAAATAAATTTAAATGTAAGTCTTAGAAGAAAGCAATGTAAAAAATAAAAAAAAAAAAAGTATATTCACCCAACATGGGGCTCGAACCCACGGCCCTGATATTGACAGTCGCATGCGCTACCGTTTGATCTACCTGAGGTTGTGTTCTTTCATCACTAATATGAGTATATCTAGTTAGTGCATTTCACATGAATAGAAGCTTATTTTTGAGATACTTTTTGCAACATTTTTCATAAAAGCTCCGCTCCTAATGGTCGTAGCATAATATTATATAGCCTATACTCTATAGCCTTCCTCGGTAAGTGGGCTATCCAACAAAAAAAAATTTATTCAATTTGAACCAGTAGTTCCTGAGATTAGCGCGTTCAAACAAACAAACAAACAAACTCTTCAGCTTTATATATTAGTATAGATAGATAAGAAATAAGAAAAACGTGTTTCGAGAATTGTTGCTTCAGCATTACTCGAGAACGGCTTGAGCGATTTTGATGAAAAATAGATGTACGATTAGGTAGATACAGTATTTGTTCAAAGCCTACGTTAATGCGAGATTTAGATTTTTTTAAATATTTTATAAAGACGAATCTGAATATTTAGATTCTAGATTATTTCTAGAAAATCTAAAAATTGATATGACGTTACAGTAAAATCTACGGATCCCGGAATTTCACCCGGAACACCTCTGAACACGTTCATTCGAGAACATGCGAATTTAAGAGGCACTAAGTCCATGTGCTATGAAGGAGGCTGTGGAGTCTGTATCGTTGACGTTAAATCTCAGGATCCGGTTTCCAAAAAGGATGTCCATTACGCTGTTAATTCGGTTAGTTAATTTAATTAATTTTGTTTAGGCTGACGGCCCACCAACGACGAAATCTAAATAATCATGCAACGTCTAATTAAAAAATTAAACGTTTTTTTAAGAGGAAAATTATTGAGTTAACTGCGTATTAAAAATACTCATCATGATGAAATCTTTTATATCTTTAAATTTACGAAAATTTGGGATCGATAAGATCTCAAGGTAATAACTGATAATGAAATAAATATCATTTGATTGCATTTATGCAATTATTTATATACAATCAGTTATTATAAGATAAAAATATTCACGTCAATTTGTAATGAACAATTAGTCAAAATAAACTACTTGAAATTTTATCTTAAACTTTTGGGAAACAATAGATAAATTTTCACTGAGCAATGATCAATGAAGATAATTTTGAAACACTTTGAAATTTCGAATATCCAGCAGAAAAAGTCAATCATGCTATTGGCCCCGCATTCTAAGAATTAAAAGTTTCCTCAGCAAATGATTAATTACAAAATGCGGTAAAACAACTTCTGACTGTTCGTGATCTCCTAATAATCAAGAAAATATAAAGATTGTTCTTAAACACAAAACATGCAGTTTTATCAGGAGAAAATTTACTTCATGTTCTCCTGACACTTGTTCGATAGTACTGATGTTTATCTATATATCTATTAATTAAGTATATGAATCATTGCCTATCTACTCAATGTGCGGTGAGTGAACGCAACAAATCGTATCGAAAATATATCTGCGTCTCTTTCTTCGATGTAATTCCCTGATTTCTCCTATGATAGGATTGGCTGATGTACTTGCATTCAATCTGAATAAAGTATCTCTGTTTCAAAAACGCTGTCTTTTTCTATGACGTTAACATGGGCGTACCCAGCTTTTGGCCCAGGAGGGGGCAAATTAGAAATTTCTTAAGCCGCGTCCCCCGTGCTTGTTTTGCCCTCCTGGATACGTCAGTGCTTACGGCGTAAAAAAGACAGAAGTATATGTTTGCACCATAATAGTTCGATTGCGATTTTATTCCTAAATGTGAATTTGACTCTATTCAATAAATAGAGTAACTGTGATCCATTGAAGTTAATGATAGAGTATTTGGAAATAATTCCGTGGCATAAGGATCGAAAATGAAGCAATACTGAAAATTTTTTTATACTTGCATTTAATACTGACGTTATAAAAAAAAAATTCAGTATTGCTTCATTTTCGATCCTTATGCCACGGAATTCTTTCAAAATACGCTATCTTTATTCCTATACTCAGTATATATTATGTGTTTATCACTTTCTGATAATCAAATTGAATGGGTTTTAAAGTAAGGGGAATATTCAAGTATTTGAATGTTTGTAGTGTCTCGTAACCGTTCTATCATGCGAAGGATGGGAGATAACGACAGTCGAAGGTCTGGGCAACCAGAAAACTGGTTACAATCAAATCCAGAAATCTTTGGCCGACCACAGCGGTACGCAGTGTGGCTTTTGTTCACCGGGAATGGTGATGAACATGTATTCCCTGCTTAAGCAAAACAACAACAAACTCACCAAAAAAGAGATAGAAGACTCGTTTGGAGGAAGTTTGTGCCGTTGCACTGGCTACAGGCCGATAGCCGACGCGTTTAAAACGTTTGCAAGTGATAATGACGATTGCGTCGGAACAATCGACATTGAAGATTTTAAAATATGCAAGAAAACCGGACAGGAATGTCAAGGAAGCTGTACTAAAAGAATTGAGCCTGCAGCATTTATTGAAATGACGGCAAACGGCACGCAATGGTTTAAAGTTTCAACTGTTGCTGAAATCTACAAGATTCTGAACGACCATACTACCGCTAAATATATGCTGGTTGGGGGCAATACACTGAATGGTAAGGAATTTGATTGTCTTGTTGAGGTTTCATTGCTTCCCTCAAGAATAACAGACAGATCAAATTCTGTTCACTCATAGTTTCTTTTGACGTGATAACGTCTTATAAATTGATGAAACACCGGCTGCACGCACGAAAAAGTGTCACGTTCCGCCTGAGCCTGAGCGTGCAAGCGAGAGCGCGGTATAAGCGATAGAGAGGCACGATTGGCCCAAGCGTCGACTTGTACACATTTCTCTCTCTTCTCGCGTGACGGCAGGGAGAGTTCATCAATGTTTCTTTATGACGTTATCACGTAAAACTATCGTCCGTAAACCGACTTTACAGACAACCAATTTTTTTAGGGTTCCGTGCCCAAAGGGTGTCCAACGGGACCCTATTACTAAGTCTCCGCTGTCCGTCTGTCTGTCAGCGAGCTGTATCTCATGAACCGCAATAGATAGATAGTTTTTCACAGAATGTGTATTTCTATTGCCGCTACAAAAAAAATATTGAAAAACCAAGATGGCGAATTTCAAAATGGCCGCCATACAAATTAGAAAAAAATCTCCGATTAAGCTGATATTGGTCATGCGTGTTCAGTTCTATTAACAATATACGAAAATGAAATTTAAAAAAGATGGCGAATTTCAAAATGGCCGCATTACAAATTAGAAAAAATCTCCGATTAAGCTAATATTGGGCATACGTGTTCAGTTTTATTAACAATATACGAAAATGAAATTAAAAAAAGATGGCGAATTTCAAAATGGCCGCCATACAAATTTTAAAAAAATCTCCGATTAAGCTGATATTGGGCATGCGTGTTCAGTACAATTAACAATATCCGAAAATGAAAGAAAGAAAGATGGCGAATTTCAAAATGGCCACCTTACAAATTAAAAAAAAATCTCCGATTAAGCTGATATTGGGCATGCGTGTTCAGTTCTATTAAAATTAAACGAAAATGAAAAATAAAACCTATCCGTCAAATTTTAAAATGGCCGTCATGTAAATAAAAAAAAAATCCGATTAGGTCTTGCGTGTAAAAAGTACATAGTGTTAGTAAAATTAAAATTCAAGTTATAAAATAACGACATCAAGTTCAGAAACGGGCGCTTATATTAATTTTTTATGCATATTTCAGGCGTTTTTCGGAGAGCTAGTGACTTCACCGTGTATATCGATATATCAAATGTGGCTGAATTGCAACAAATCACTGTTACCTCCAGTCAAATAACAATCGGCGCAAATTTGAATTTAACAGCTTTTATGAATCTTATGCGCTCAGTTGCCAAAGATAATGCTAATTTCGCTTATTGTAACGAAATAGCTGATCACGTTGATTTGATTGCCAATGTTCCCGTTAGAAATGTATGTATACCAAGATCACAAAATGTGTTCGCCATGGTAACTGATTCCAGTGTTTTCTGGTGGCAGAAAATAAAAGCTGTATGTGATTTAATCACATTTATATATTTCATCTCACAGTTTATTAATGAGTGAACTAAAGAAAAAGAATTTATTCAACACGCGTGAGTAATATATAATTTCGGGGCCCTGCTAAATTCGGGAGAAATAATAAATTACTTCATTTGACGCGTAGAGTGCTAATAATGAGCCGAAACTGTACGATAATGTATTACTGCATAGTTTCTGGACCAATAGGAACGCGGTAGCGAGCCGAAACTGTACGGTAATGAATTACGTTACTGCATAGTTTCTGGACCAATAGGAACGCGGTAGCGGTTTGTATATATGAAAACAGCATCGCAATTCAGCGAAAGTCAGGGCCATCTTGTGTGCATCGAGGGCGGTGGGTACGTCAATCAATGAAGTGATTTATTATTTTTCCCTCTTTTATCAGGGCTCCAATTACATATTACTCGTGCTAGTTGGATAAAGTATTATGTGCGACCATTGATCGAAGGAGAATATTCCACTCGCTTGTTACCGCAATCGCTACGCTCGTGCGGCAAATTTCACGCTCATGGAATCTTCTCCTTCTCTCACTAGTCGCACAATATTTACTATTATTCTTGCCTGAGATCTGTGCATGTGATGGTTTCTAATGCATTTATATCATTGCTACAAATAAATTTAAAAAAGGAATGAAATTTAGGATTTAGTTAGGTTAAAAAGGATTTCATAATGACAGTTAACAAATATTCATCATTGTGGAATATGGAAAAAAACTTTTTTATTTATCTAATGAAAAAAAAAAAAAATTGATGTAGGTATAGGTATAAACAGAAAAAAAAGAACTAACCGATGAAGAAAAATCAAAGTTCCAAAAATGTACTTGCTCCTGACTATAATGTGATACGCTTTAAACATCTGTTCTTCTTCTGCTAGATGTCTTTTAGAATAACCCAAATTCTTAATAATATCAGTAATATTTATTTCGAATTTATTATCAATTATAAATAAATTATGTGACGTTTACTTTAAAATTGATTAAAGCATATACAGCTTTTATTTTCTGCCACCAGGGAGCACTAAAATCAGTTCCCACGGCGAATAGAGATGTAAGAAAATAAAAAATGATTTTTGTAGATTGGTACAATAGCAGGAAACCTTCACGGAAAATGGATGTATAATGCATTTCCTTCGGACATTTTTTTGCTTTTGGAAACATTCGCTGCACAATTGGTCATTGGTAAATAACGAAGAGCCTAAATTATATTTTCGCACTATACCCCTCAATGTATGCAGACACGTAAAGTGACCCATTACACCACTAGTGCTGTAAAGTAAAACAAAATTGGTTGCGTTATAACAATTCAATAGTAAATCACTGTCTGTCTCTCAGTTGTATTTTTATAAGCCACTATTAGAAGTGCTGGTTGTTCAAAAGTGAACTATCAAACATTTTGAAAATGGTGTGAAAACCAGCTATTTTATAGAAGGTTCGTGCAAAAAAAAGTAACATATATAGATCGTGTGTAATAGGAATACGACTCGTGTGACTGTTAACACTCGTGGGCATTTTTTTCATTCAATGACGCCACTAGGTATACAATCTATGCATTATATTTAACAGTGAATCTAAAAAATATATTTTTTTAGGCAGTAGCAAAGATGGCTCTAAGCAAACTGTAAACCTACAACAATTTTTGAAACTTGATATGAAGGGAAAAGTAATATTACAAGTACTCTTGAAACCCTACGACAGCACTTACAAGTACAGAACTTACAAGGTTCGTATTTTAGTGATGTGTCCACATGACTCTTTATTGGGAGCTAGCTCCGTGCACTCCGCTGACTAAATAGAGTCAGTCAGAGGGAGTCGTTCAAAGGAGCGACACTAGACAGTACGCACTACACAAAAGTGCAGACTGCAGAGGTGTGAATTGTCATCATGCATGCTCAGGAATCACGTAGCATTGCACAGCACAAAACACACTCAGCTCTGAGCTCATTTTGATATGATTCTGTTCTTATATTATTCGCATTTCGGATAAACTATAAAGTATAATAAATGCTTAACAATAATAATGTTTATTGTTACAATATTATATCTTTGTCAACGACGTCAATGTGAATGGTTTAAGTCACTGTAAGCTTAGTACTATTACACTTACAGTGTGTCAAAGATAACTCCGTACGTGCAAAATTTACTAGTGCCTCTGTGACCTGTGCTGTGTGCGCTCTGTAAATGTGCGAATGCAACAGTACAGAACAGCTCGGAGTGAGTAATTCACAAAAAAATAGCGACTCGCTCCGCTCCGAGAAAGGAGTCGTTCATTATGAACGACTCGCTCAGGAGCGACACATCACTAGTTCGTATTTAAATAGTATCATATTTATTTATTTAAAATTAAATTATTAGATAATGCCCCGAAATCAAAACACACATGCCGACGTAAATGCGGGTTTCCTTTTCAAATTAAATACTAACAACACAGTGGCGGAAGCAACCATTGTTTACGGGAATATAAATACTGAGTTTATTCACGCCAAAGCTACGGAAGCATTTTTAATTGGGAAAAATCTTTATGATGACACTGTGCTTCAACAAGTGTTCGCGTCCTTGGAAAAAGAACTTGTGACCCATTCCGATCCACCTGAAGCTTCGCCCGAATACCGCAAAAATATGGCCATTGCCTTATTCTACAAGGTATGCTACGAAAATACGAAGAAACTATTTTTTTTGAGGTGTTACAGTTTTTGTCCTTTTAGTGTGTTCTGAGTATCGTACCTCAAAATCAAGTCAACAGTGCTTACATAAGTGGTGGTCAAAAGTTTAATCGACCTGTGTCAAGTGGAAAACAAGACTTCCAATCAAATTCCTCGGAATATCCTCTCACGCAACCCATTCCAAAATTGGAAGCTCAAGTCCAAACTTCAGGTAAATTGACGAATTTATGACTTGGAACTAATTCGCAAAATATTCTAACAGACGCTGACGACTCAATTGTTTAGCGTCTATAATCTACAAACTCCCTCTTAATAATGGCTACGGAAGTCAACGAAAACATAAAATATATTCGTATCTTTAACAGGTGAGGCTGTGTTTGCTTACGATCATCCTGAAACGCTTGGTCGTGATCTGTACGGAAATTTTGTACTGGCTCGTGCTCGCCCAAATTCAACAATAAAACGCATCGATACCAGTGCAGCATTCGTATGTACCTAAAAATTTCAAATGCGATAAAATCCCACTGCAAAAGTTTTATGTAAACATTTAATATTTGTAGCAAATTCCTGGAGTCGTGGCTTTTATAGATAAAAATTCAGTTCCTGGTGAAAACACATTCATCCCAGTCGATGAAATGCCACTGTTCACTGAAAAAGAAGAACTGTTCTGCAACGGAACTGTTCTATTTAACGGACAACCAGTCGGCGTTATATTGGCTACGTCTAGCGGTTTAGCCAATGTGGCAGCAGCCCTTGTTACCATTGAGTATAATGAGTATGCGGGAAAGCCGTTTTTGACTTCGCGTCAAGTGCTAAGCGACAAAAATGAAACAGCAAAACGAGTCAGGCTAGAAAGGACTGTGAAAGCAACGACCAAAGGTAAATACTTCAAAACAAATTTTTTTTCTGAAGGATCAATAGTGTGAATTCAATTAAACCAGTACTGTATTAATATCTAGCTGGGAATGTATAGAGGCTCAGTAAAAAATGCATTGAAATGATGGGTCTACATCAAGAGATTCAAGAAAATAACTTCCTTCCAACGAAATGATGTATTTTTTGTCGATTGAGTCTCATAGATTCCTGTAGTTTCCGTGATTTCAATAAATTTTTAAGTGATTTTTCATCTACATATTTTTGGTTTTGAAATGATAAATCTATGAATCTATAGAAAATCAACAAGGAATCTATTGATTCCTTACCCGGAGTTCCAATCGAATCCTTAGAAAACATCATAAATCTGTGTTATCCCAATTGGAGTATTTCAATTGTCTTGTTACTATTTCTTTTACAATTTTCAGGTACTGATGTAGTAAAGACAATAACAGGTTCTTTCGATATCCATGGACAATATCATTTAACCATGGAAACTCAGACGTGTGCTTGTATACCAACTGAAGACGCTTTGGAAGTGTACTCTTCGACGCAGTGGATGGATTTGACTCAGAAAGCCATCGGGGTAGCGTGTGCCTTGCCCGAAAATAGGTATGCAACGAAAATTTATTTTGGTTATATCGGCTTTTTTGAACTTATAAATAAACTAGTCATTACCTGCCAGGGCTATTTGGGACTAGTAGTTAGTAACAAATTAAAAATCCATTGTTCATTAGTTCTTAGAACACGGAAACTAGGGGTTTGTAATAAACGAGTCATCCCTACGACCCTGTCTGTTCTCAAACCTCGAAAAACTTTGAGCGATATCTTTCTAGAATAAATGTCCATGTTCGTCGTTTGGGAGGAGGCTATGGAGCGAAAATTTCCAGAGCCACTCAAATAGCGACAGCCTGTGCCGTTGCAGCGGTGGTCACCAATCGACCTGTTCATATTCACATGAACTTTGAAAACAACATGGACGCCATAGGCAAACGATTCCCGTGTACATCCGATTATACGATTAAAGTCAACGCCAAGGGAAAAATACAAGACATGAACATTGCCATCTATCAAAATTATGGTATCCATTCTAACGAGCCGGTCGCGGCGGTGACTGCAACGAATTTGATAAATTGTTACGATTCTTCTACTTGGGACATCACGGCGTCCGGAGTTCGCACTGACGTTGCAGCGAATACGTGGTGTAGGGCGCCAAGTTAGTATTTTTTTAAAAATTGAATTTACTACAATGGAATTCATTCCATTTTATAGACGCTAATAACTTAAACTGTCTAGCATCTACAATTTACAATATCTCAGCTTCCTATTTTGTGATAAGGTGAGAGCACTAGACTCGCATTCGGGAGGTACCGGGTTCGAATCCCGGCGGGGGCAGATGTGACTAGGACTTTTTCCTACTGCCTCTCGCCGAGAAACGGTAATTCCTGTACCGGCCATCTTGTTGAGGTTTTCCATGGTTTCCCTCAATAATTCCAGATAAATATCGAGATGGTTCCTTATTCAAGGCCATGGCCGATTATAATATTCATGTTACAAACTTACGTTAATAAATATGTTGAATAAAATAATAATAATTGTTACAATATAAATTTTTCAGGTACAACTGAAGGCATAGCTATGGCCGAAGCTTTAATGGAACATATTGCTTATTCTTTGAATTTGGACCCGACGAGTGTACGTCTTGCAAATATGCATTCTAATGACAACCCTCTGCCGCAATTGATTGCAGATTTCAAAAAACAAACAGATTTTGACTCACGAAAAGCTTCCCTTGAATCTTTTAATAAGGTAATACTGATGATTTCAACAATAAATCATTACGTCCTTAAAAATTATCTATCTATTAACTCTATCTAACAAGTCTGATTTATTAGCCGATTCTTTATAAGTGCGAATCGATTAATAATTTGATATTTTATTAAAAAAAAATACCGGCCCAGTGCGAATCGGACTCGCGCACCAAGGGTTCCGTACAAACTTGTAGCTATGTAAATAGTTTGTCCATAACGGGAATACTTTTCCCGCTTAGTCGTTGGAAAACTGTTGTCCCTATATACATTGACAAACGTCGCGGTCAGTTTGCCAAGTAATTGCAATGAGTTAGGATGTTTATCTTGTGGCTATATCTGATAGCCTAAATGTCGTACCGTGTTGTATGCGAGAGTTCTCATGTTGCGCTATATAAACGCAGCGGTAGCAGACGCTTGTTTTGTATTAGAATAAAACTGTTACTGTGTACGTGCGGTTTAAAAACATTATTTTTTTGTGATGTAGTTACAAATTTACGGTTTTCTGATTTTTCTCTTTACTTGTGCTATAAGACATTGCTTCTTGCCAAATTTTATGATTCTAGGTCAAAGGGAAGTACCCAATAGGTTTTTATTCCCAGAGTGATCCTATAAGGGTTCATTTTTTTTTCTTTTGAGGTACGGAACCCTAAAAAAAAGTAGAAGTAAAACTCTCTCACTTCCATTCACTTACAAAACGTGTTTTGGTTATTCTTTTACTTATTACGATAGAAAAGCCTACTTCCTGTACGTTTTATCCGTTTGAAATTATTGCGACCAAATATGTTTTACTTCAAAAATAATATTTCTGTTTTAGAATAACCGATGGCGTAAGAAAGGATTGGCGTTGGTGCCAATGCAGTACAGAATGGAAATTTCCGGAAACTTCCACTGTATGATAACCATTTATTCTGGCGACGCGACAGTTGCCGTAGCGCACGGAGGTATTGAAATGGGACAAGGTTTGAACACCAAGGTAATTTGGAAGCGAAAGCGACTAAGTTTCTCGTCGAAATTAATTTATTTTCTTTGAATGTCTTTCCATTTTATAGTCATATGACAATTAAAAAAAGCAAGTGTGCTTTAGACCACACGACTGAAGTAAAACTTCTTCCTGCCATAAAATATATAATATATAATAATGATACAATAATATTTGATAGCCTATTACCATATTTTGATTAGACAACCTGATTTATTATAACCTCACTCTGTAGCACATATCTACAAAGACGAAATGTTTTAAATATGATTTTTGATTAATTAATAGGCAAAATATGTATATATATTTATTAGCATAATTTATAATACATTTAAAAGGATTTATTAACTAACCTACATTATTGCCCGTTACAAAATGCAGCAAAATTCGATGAAATGTATTTTTGATACAAAGACAACTGTTTTCATTTTAAACGTCAAATAGTAGTCCAAAAAAAAGAATTTCGATTAATGCTCCGTCTTTGTCGCACTCACTAACTTATATCTCCCTCTCAACTATACCGTTCGCCTCGAACGATCACGCACCGTTCGCCTCGAACGATGATGCACTTCCGTAAACGCTTTCGTCAGGCATTTACCAGCTTACTCCCCAAGTCAAGCGTGCCTAAAAAAGTTTTACTTCAAAAGTAAATTTAATAGTTATCACCATTTCTAAGCATCAAAAATAAGACCAATTTCTTAGCGACACAGATATGATTCATAGAAATCTAATTTATGCTGTTTGTAATTTTACCTTTGTCTATATTCATAATATTGTTGCACTTCCTGATTTTTTTTCACAATTATTATTGCATGTTTTAATGTTATTGTCGATTGATTGCCTGTGTTTATTTTCTCTTATTTGCAATCATTTTATTTTTAATTTTCTTTAAAATTTATTCATGGTTGATTTATTTGCAGTATATTTATTTTGCTATTTTCCGTATATGTACGTAGTGCACAAAATATATAATACATATATATATTTTTTTTAATCACCACTAGGGTGATGTGTCCACATGACTCTTTATTGGGAGCTGGCTCCGTGCGCTCCGCTCACTAAAAAGAGTCGCTCAGATCGAGTCGTTCAAAGGAGCGACACTAGACAGTACGCACTACACAAGAGTGTAGGCTGCAGAGATGTGAACAGTCATCATGCATGCTCAGGAGTCACGAAGCATTGCACAGTACAATGCACACGCTCAGCTCTGAGCTCATTTTAATATGATTCTGATCGTATATTATTCGCATTTCGGATAAACTATAAAGTATAATAAAAGCTTAACAATAGTAATGTTTATTGTTACAGTATTATATCTTTGTCAATGACGTCAATGTGAATGGTTTAAGTCACTGTAAGCTTAGTACTATTACACTTACAGTGTGTTATTCAACATAAAATGACAGCAAAGATAACTCCTTACGTGCAAAATTCATTAGTACCTCTGTGGCCTGTGCTGTGTACAGAACAGCTCAGCACAGAGCAATGGTGCTCGGAGTGAGACATTCACAAAAAAAAGAGCGACTCGCTCCGTTCCGAGAAAGATGTCGTTCATTATGAACGACTCGCTCAGGAGCGACACATCACTACCCTAGTGTCGATAAAGGTTTATAAAGCAGTCGATAAAATGTATCGATCCAGAACGATTATTTGTTTGTGTACAGCGTTAAACTTTTTTTAATTTTATTTTTAAAGCTTTATTAGCAGATGTGAGGTGTTGCTTTTTATGTTATTTTATAGGTTGCACAGGTTGTAGCGTATAAGTTTGGCATCTCGTTAGAAATGGTCAGCGTGAAAGCTAGCAATAATTTAACTGCACCGAACGATATAGTGACAGGCGGTAGTGTTGGCAGCGAAGCGTGTTGTCAAGTAAGTACAATTCGAAATACAATATTTTGTGCGTCTGTTTAGGTCGCCCAAGTAGTGGCCTATCAGTTTGGCATTGATCTGGACATGGTCAGTGTCAAACCGAGCAACACTTTGACCGCTCCGAACGACTTTACTACCGGATACAGTGTCGGAAGTGAGGCATGCTGTAAAGTAAGTCCTTCACATTACATTTCCTATTGCAGCGGCTTCCAAACTGTAGGTACGGCAAACTCGTCCCGTTGGCCTCGGGGCTCTTGTTAACGACCGTTTTAGTCAAACGCGAAACGGTTACCTTTGTACACGATCCGCTAATATAACGTGAGCGCGTCCGTTGTTATCGATATCAGTTCTATACTTGAAGGGCGAAGAAGTGCAAGTACATTATGTCTTGCATGTTTATTTTTGTAATTTTCTAAAGTCTTGTCCCAACACTGGCCTATTATGAACAAGGCTAATTAATAAATACGTATCAATATCAATTTTAAACTCCATATTCACAATGAGCAGCACAAGGTAGGTAGGTATAGGTAAAAACGTGCGCGCACATCTGTCGTCGTCAATAGACTTCTATGAAATTACGTGGTCCACTGCATCGGACCGACCGCCGTCGCGTCGAGGGGCGACGTGCGGGTATCCGTTGAGTTTTGTTGCAACGGTTAAATGCCCGTCGCGTTAACAAACACCCGCACTAACCTATTGAATACTGTGCGTCGGCCCGTCGCCCGTCATAAAAATCGGGCGGTTATCCGTTGTCGTTAACAAACACCACTCGGCGAAGACCAAAGCAAACAACCACAAGCATGTTAAAAGGGGGCGTTTAGAATATTGTTTCTTTATAATAATATAAACGATTATAATTTTTTTAAAGATATTTTTCCGTATATCATCTCGCCGTCGAATTTTGAAGGGATCAATTTCATTATTTTCATTAAAAAAAACATTTCAATTAAAACAAAATACTTAAAATTTTTGTTCATCAATTTTTTACTGATTTTATGTAGGCCGCTTTGAAAGCATGCGCTGTATTATTGCAAAGGCTACAACCGATCAGAGAGTCCCTAGGGAACCCAGACTGGAAAACGTTGATCAACACGGCTAACGCCAAAAACGTTGATCTATGCGCTTCTGATATGTAAGTCAAATATTATTCTACTATCTATTTATGTTTTACTGTTGCGATTTAATTATTTAGATCAGAGGTGGCGAACCTTTTTACACCTACGTGCCTATTTTTTTTTCCAAAAATGTTTTATGTAGCCATGACGTGCCGACAAGCAAACAAAGAAATTTAGTTATCAAAAAAATGAATCAAACACAGTTAAAAATAATAATTTTGATAATGCATTGAGCGCCATGAATTTTTTTTTTGTATTTATGTTATTTGGTGATAGTCAATTGTTTTCGGCATCTAGCATATTTTTAATTATTTCGATTTTGCACGTCAATACATGCCGTTCCAATAATGGGGACCGTGCGTGAAACATAGAGGCAGAACTACTGGCGAAGTTGGCGCTCTCTAGTTTCTAATTAATGCAGTAAATGGGATGATTTTATAACAGTAAACAATGAAAATTATTTGAAAAAATGGAAAAAATAAGAAGTACGCATTTCAATCTGTAATTAATACTCGTGTACATGGACAGAATAGCTCAAAAGGCGAAAAATTATATAATTCTGGCCATGTATATGATGTTGTAGAACGTTATTTAAATGGGCAAGTTGTCATAACCGCAAAGTTGTACCACAAACAACAGTGTCTAAAGTGTATAATGTAAAAATTACGCTATGTATAAATAATTTCTTCTTTATAATATAATATTTTGTAGAATATTAGTATTTTACTTTGTAATTTACTTATATTTTCGATAACTGAAAAGCAAACTGTCCCTTATTAACATAAAAATCCTATTTTTTATCCAAAGCCTGCTCATAATATATCATTACATTTTGAATAAATGCTCCCATAAAATGACCATTTTTACCACCAGTTGGCGTGAAAATCACGAAGCTCGATCCCCATAATCTGTCGCGTTGTCATATGTAGCATAGGTTCGCCACCCCTGATTTAGATACTACATTATTCATCATTATGTACCTACAAAGCCAGCTTGGTATCAAGGGTAACGTGTTGGTTTTTGAATGAAATTTTCGTGAATTGTTTTGTGTTTTCGTTTAATTAGTTGATGTAATTAGATGCCAATTACCTTAGTTGTTGACCGTCTATAATCTGCAATAATAATAATAATAGTAATAAAAAAAATATTGTTGTCTGTAAAGTCAGTTTACGGACGATAGTTTTACGTGATAACGTCATATTGATGATAATGTTACATTATCAACAATAGCATTACATATTCCTACATTTTATAGTCGAAGTTCTAATATTTTCAATATCCCACGGTGTCGAACAGTTCATCGCGCTTCTTCTCCCATATATGGTATGTTAATGTTATATAACAGCTTGTCTTCAAAATTAGACATTTTTAAAATGACTAAAACAACGTTTAAAAAATCATGCTTTAATTTACTATCCGGTGACTAATGGCCAAATATCGGTAATAAAACATTGTCGTCTGTTGGTTTGTACTGGTTAAAATGCATTTTGTTTTTTGTTTACTTGTTACGTAAAATGTAATTTCAACTGTAATTGGGGTTTATACCCTGTTGTTGAATTAAAATAAATAAATAAATAAATAAAGAAACATTGAACCATACTCGTAAATTGTTGAAAAATAACTTTTTTTATTTTTCACATTATACGTATACGTTTCCAAACATTTATTTTTACATATTTAAATAGTAAAATTAGAGTTCTAACCAACTGTAGAAACGGTTTTTAAATATAATGAGCCGTTTTCAAAATAAACGCAGTTTTAATAAACGGACGGTCGGGCGGTGTGGATTTTTCACTCCCTGTAAGTATATATACGAGCGAACTGTGGCAGTCTATTGGAAGTTTGTGTCTTGTGATCTTTAATAAATAGATTTTTGTAGCTGTCAAACTTGGGCCGATCGTGCTTATACTGCGCTCTCGCTTGCACGCACAGGGTCAGGCGGAACGTGACACTTTTTCGTACATGCAGCCGGTGTTTCATCAATTTATAAGACGTTATCACGTCAAAATGCATTATTATTTAAATATCAGTATTGTTTTGAATCGATTCTGTTTACAACTTCAAAAATACCTTTTTAGGATGACTGCGGAAGATATACGTTCCTACAATATTTGGGGTGTTTCGATAGCCGAAGTGGAACTCGATATCTTAACGGGACAATATCAGTTGACGCGCGTCGACATTCTGGAAGATACTGGAGAAAGTATGAGTCCCATAGTCGACGTTGGTCAAGTAGAAGGAGCTTTCATTATGGGACTTGGATACTGGACCACCGAGAGACTGGTCTACAATCCGGACGACGGTAAACTTTTGACGAACAGAACTTGGAATTACCGGGTTCCGGGAATGAAGGACATTCCGGTTGATTTTAGAGTTACGTTCAGAAAAAATGCACCTAATCCTGTCGGTGTTTTGAGATCCAAAGGTAGAAGACATTTTTTTTTTAATTTTCGGAGGGCACCACCCTAACCGAATTTTGGATTTTTTTTCTAATAAGTTTAAAGAGTCAAATAACATTGTTTCCTTAAAATTAAACCAGTCGTTCTCGGGTGACGCTGATGTAAAAAAGAAATTTTGAAACGAATTTTCAATTTTCAGATATTTTAAATTTTTGTTATTTTTTTGTAGCTACTGGAGAGCCGGCCCTGTGCATGAGTATTGTGGTACCTTTGGCAATACGAAATGCTGTATCATATGCAAGGAAAGATAGCAATGCTTCGAATAGCACTTGGTACAACCTAGGTATTTATAAAAAATGTTTTAATTTCTTATTTGTAATAGATCTCAGTTGTTGCGCGTCTGTAATCTAACTTCTAGGGTTATCTGGGTCTAGTTTAAATTTTAATTAGTATTATCTTTAGTAATGGCCATATATTCACCGAACGTAAGTAGTCATTTATTCGGTTCATTTGTTCTTCAGGTATAAATAGCGATAATTCAATTCACCAAATATAATTATGTTTACCGCAAATATAAATCTATTCCGTCTTACTTCGAGGGTATAAATATTTATTCGCCTGATAAAATAATAATGGCTGTCACATAGATCATAATACCGAACCTATAAACGTGGAGTATTATATCTACAGTTGCTCTTGTGAATTTATTTATGTGTTGTTTATTAACCTTTTGTGAAGTGTATAGTTGTAAAACATTAAAGTTAGTGGAAGTTTTGTGTGGAATTGGATTAGAATAAAACACTATTATTTTGTAAAACATTTTTTGTCGTTTACACACTAACGCCATCGATCGGATTTTTGGGCGAACGTCAAAATATTCAACAAAAAGAGCAAGGCCTATAGTGCAGTGTATATTTCTTCTGTTCTACCTGATAATTTGTTTGGTGAATCGAAAGTAAATTTTATTTTAACGAATAACTTTGTTCCAAGATTAGTAACTTCTATTTTTAATGGTGTTCGGTGAATATGGGCATAAAAACAAATAATATTTTTTCCCTTTTCTCCGATTAGAAACTTGAGATTTTATCAGACAATTTTGTAAACAATCAGGTCTCGATTTTTCTAAATATTTTTGTATTTTAATTAATGTTGTTATTAATTTTGGTGAGCCATGAACTCTTCTCCCCTCTCCAGACACGTACGTTTGTTCAACTGTCTTGTTGCGGGCAGACAAAAGGACCAATATTATAACAGATGGTATTCAATCGTCTTTTAACACATTTTTGTAGAATAAATAATAAAAAAACAAATACATAATATTGTTTTTCCTTTAAGTGAACATAATATTTTCATATTAATGACAATTATATTTTGTTTAAAAATATATAAATACAGACAAATTATACCTAGGTAAATATAACTACAGATCATATTCTCCTGTTGTAGCACTGGTTTCCCAAGTTGAACAGGAAAACTTTTTTTTTTTAATTATGTAAAAATGCACTTAAATTCAGGAAAAAATTCAATTTGATTTTCAGATGGACCAACCACAACTGAAAACGCTTTTTTGAACTGTTTGACACCTGTTGCGCAATATAAATTAAAATAAAATATCAATTCTGACCTCCAACCGTGTTATATCGTTGAAACAATGTTACATGAATTGTACAACTAATTATTTCCTAGTAAATTAAGTATAACATAACTTGTTCATATTGTTAATATTATATTATATTCATATACGACATAATTTGTGTAAGAAATATAAAAAAAAACTAAGTATTAATAAACAATAAAATCCTGATTGATTTTTAAATTTACAAAAACAGTGTTCCTTCTTGGTTACCGGGCTTGTATGTCGTGGTCCATTGGTATTTCTACCAAATACCAATAGACCACGGCATTTGCAAGTCGCAGACAATCTAACAAAATATCCTAACTATTTATTAAAGTTTAACTACGACTTTTGATAAATATATATCTCAGATCCAAATCTTCTTGGTTTCGGGGCTTGTATGCCGTGGTCCGTTGATGTTTCTACTAGTGATGTGCCGGATATCCGTATCCGCGAATATCCGAGGGAGAAGAAAGATCCGTATCCGTATCTGTTAGTTTTTGGCGGATCTTTTACCTTATTAATTTATAATTCATAGATGAAATTTTATATAGGTATATAGGTGATTAGGTAATAATGAAAAACTGTTAAATTCCATTCAGATTATTTTTTAAAAACCTATTTGGCACCTTTATATTGCAAACATTTATCGTAGTGAGTACCATACCACTAGTACATAACTCAAAAATACTAAATCAACTATCTTTATAATGAGATATTGCACATCGATCTTTGGAAAGAGACAATCTGTTATGAGAGTTAACTCTTAAAGAGGTCAATAACTTTTTCCCATAACAGATAGTCTTTTTCCAAAGGTCGATGTGCAATATTTACCGCCGCGTACTCTAAGAAAGTTAAGATCCGTATCCGTATTCGCGGAACTTAAAACCAAATATCCGTATTCAGATCCGTATCCGCGGATATACATTTTTTACGATTCGGCACATCACTAGTTTCTACTAAATACCAATAGATCACGGCATACAAGCCCGGAAACCAAGAAGATTTGAATCTGAGATATATATTAATTGTCAAAAGTCGTAGTTAAACTTTAATAATAGAGTTAGGATGTTTTGTTAGACAGTCTGCGACTTGCAAATGATTGTTTATTTAATATTTATATATTTAGATACTATAACCTATTATAGTATATCAAGATCAACCTGTGTTCAGTATATGTGGATGTTTCATACGCGCAGGTTCAAGTAAGAAGCCGATGTTAAGACCGGTTTTGAACTTACCGATAGATAGATAGTTTTTCGAATCTTCAATCGGCAATTAATTCTAAAGTGACAATTTAATAATTAATAAATATAGAAGTGTTTTAAAGATTGTGATTTAAAAAAAAAATGGGGAATGGGGAAAGTTCTCCAAGCTTGCAAGCACAATTGGAGGATATCAAACAGTAAGTAGAATTATTTCTATAATTTAAATTACTTTTTAAAACTGTAAATCATTCCAATGTTCGATATTGTTCTAATTACTTGTGGGGTATAGGTCTCTACCATTTAAGGAGGTTGAGCCGTTTTACGAAAATAATGAAAAAAATCTGAAATAAAGTTTTTTTAATAGATTTTTTTATGACAAAATTTTCTGTAAAAAATCTAAAATCATTAGGAGTTTTATAAAGTTAAAAATTTAAAAAAACTTTTACATGTAGTCTTCTGGAAAATATGTCAACCTAGCATGCAAACGTTACATTTTAATTTTTTGCAAATAACCAAATAATGTCAGCAGTTCCGAAAACTAACTATGTAAAGCATCGATGTCTTACGCATATTTTAATATTTTTTCCAATTTAATTAGAAGACTTTTAATCAATAAAAAAAATATTAAACCTTAGCACTTTTCGATTATGGACTTTTATTCTTGACAATTTTAACTGAATTCATAACTTTTTAAAGATTCAATTTTAATTTTTATTACTTCTAATTTCTTTTTTTAATTATTTACTGCAAAAAATATGTAAAATACAGATATTTACATACATTTATTTTTTCTAACCTAATTTTGTACAAAAAATTCAAAAGTTAGTCCATTAAGTAAAATACTGAAATAATAATTAATATTAAAAAAAAATATTTATTTATGCCTTTATGACAATAATTTATTAGTATCTTATAACCTTTTGTAAAAATTTATTATGGAAAAGTTCCCATTTAGAATTCGACTTACTTTTGATTGGGACTGTAACGCATCAACCTCCTTAATGTATGTTACGGCACTGTATCAATGCATACGATAAACTCGAAAGCCGATGGACCGATTTCATTAAAGAATAGAAAATATAATCAGTTTAACCACTTCGAACCTGGATTTTATATTTTTGAAGCACAACTAGTCAAGCTATCAGTATGTTGCAAAAAAAAACTCACGTACTGTCCGCAACTTCTCTGATTGTCCGCAAACTGTTTACAAATCTGTTGAAAAAAATTATGACTATTATAGTCATCATAAGAATTTGAATGGGATGACTTTTGAAACAACAAAAATTGAAATACGCACATCCCCGACGCCTATGGACGATTTTTGGATCTTTGTTGGAACAAATCTATTACATTCTCAAAACATGTGATAATGCGAGCGAAAAAAATGTTTATACAGTATGTAAACACGTAAGGTGCACATAGGGAAATTAACATTGGGAAAAAATGACTGGATCAGAGTGAGCCTTGAAATCTTGTTTTTCAATTTGACAGATAATATTCTTTTGCAAAATGAATGTGTATACTACCGAAGAAAATATTCAAATGATTACAACATAATTGGACTTTTTTTATTAATGGGACATTAAATTCCCAAAAATACTTAAATATGGTGCGAGATCAAATATCTCCGCCTATTCGTGTTGAACCTAAAGACATTGGGTCACTGATTTACCAACACGCATACATCATACCATGATACAGACAATTTTTGCATGAAATGTTTCCAAACAGATGGACTTGTTTTTTTGTTTTATTTTTGTACAAAAAAATAAAATAATGATTTATAAGAGCTTTTGACGTGATAACGTCTTATAAATTGATGAATCACCAATCTTATAAATTGATAAAACACCGGCTGCATGCACGAAAAAGTGTAACGTTCGTAACGCGTAACGTTCCGCCTGACCCTGTGTTTGCTAATTTCTCGCTCATTTTAAATCAGATCGGTTTGAAACCAGTCTTAAACGAAAGAGGAGAACATTTTACATAGATTTCGTATAACAGAATTTGCCTAAACAGTTTTTTCATACAAATTTATATAGAAAAATAGCTGTATAAATGCAATGTTGTCTAATGCATGGCACGACGCGGTCGGTCGTCTTTGTTTGCCGTACATGGAAATTAGAAAATAACGTATGTCTTGTCTTAACATGAAAACGACTGCATTTCTAATGTTTAATTCAATTTTTTGACATTAGTATTTTGTGAAATGCAACGCCTTCTAAGTTAAGTATTGGAATAACTAATTATTATTAGAACATAATACTTTGACAGTTGCAAACGTCACTTTTGACACTTCTTATCATTCCGACACCAAGGATAAGCGGATTGAAACCAAATTTTGGGAGGATGTTTGATATGCAAATATGAAGTGGCCTATTGTTTTTGGGGAACATCGGCGCATGCGTAAAAGAATATATCTCTTATAGTGATGTTTTATATAATAATAATATAGTTTTTAAAACGGTTTTTACTCTATCTATTTTTACTAGAAATTTTTGTAAATTTTTTGGGGAAAATCGGCGCATGCGCAAAAGAGATAGGTACATGCCATAGTTGTTTTTTATATAATAATAGTATACTTTTTATAGTGTTTTATTATTCTACTTAATAAAATTTACCTAAATTTGAAGCGAAAGATGCAATATCATAGATTCGAATTATTATAATTATTATATAAATTTAGGTTATGTATTACGGAATACGTTATCACTTAAAACTATCGTCCGTAAACCGACTTTACAGACAACCAATTTTTTTTTATTATTAAAAAAGCCAAGTAAAATAAAAATAAATCAAAATAAAATAGAAATCGATAATTCAATAGAAATAACAATTAATGCAGTCATGGCTAACTCTGATCCAAGTATTTTTTTCCAATGCTAATTTCCCTATGTGCACCTTACACGTTTACATACTGTATATAGCTTAATTGATATTCATTTCTAATAATAAATATTGATAAAACGCTGTAAGAAATTCTGAGTGATGAAACGGTATTTAATTGCATTATTATCTTTATTTATTACAATTGTGTATTCAAATCATGTCTGCAATGCAATCGTTAGTTTACTAATTATCATACAAATGTTACTCAGTATCTACTAGCCGCTACCCGCTTTATTTTATCTGTTATGAAAACGGTATTAATTAAATTAAATTACAATTTATTCTTTTTATAATTGTCCATTGAAATCCACTGGGAATATTTTACCATTTCAACCCACACGTGTGGAATGGTACTAAAAATCACTTTTCAAAATTTTACAATATTTTTAGTGTATTTTCCATAAGGCACTTACACTATTGGCGTCGGTCGGATGGCGGGACCTAGGGGTCGGACCAAAATTTCTCGACGTTTCATAACTTTCTAAGAAGTTTGGCACCATTTTTGGAAATGTTTATATATATATGTATATATATATGTATATATATATATATATATATATATATATATATATATATATATATATATATATATATATATATATATTTATATATATATATATGTGCGGGCTATAACTTTCGAAGGAGTTAATTGATTTTAACGAAATTTGGACCACATGTTGAAATCCATCACCGCACGAAGCCTATTTAAAATGGGCCCAATCGGGCCATGTTAAGGGTGGTATTTAGGGGTTGAAAAAAGTTTTCGGGCCCAAAAATACCGAAAAAATTTTCGGAACCATTTCAAATTTGAAATTTAACCCTTTAGTAATTATTAAAATGTGCTGCTAAAATTTTAATAAAATCGGCCCGACAGGACCGGACTTACAAATTTTATGAAAACACAAGTTTCTGATATGGATTTTACATACTGAAGAGTGTATATAATTTGGTACAGATGTTGAATTGATATGTAGTATTGAAATTAAGTAAAAAAATGTTTTAAGGGTTGTATTAAGGGGTAATTTTTTCCATTTTGTCCAAAAACACAGTTAAGTTCATACAATAGAGCCACGCACTGCTTATAAAAGCAAATACACTATATTGTCGGCAGGGTTTCGCACTGCGACCCGGAGTTTTTTAGTTTTGAGGTTCCCCAAATCCAAAAAAAGTACATTTTTGAAAAAAAAACTCTGTGTGTCTGTCTGTGAACACGATACAGGTCAAACGGATGAATGGATTGAAACCAAATTTTGGGAGGATGTTTGATATGCAAATATGAAGAGCCTTGTTGTTTTTGGGGGAAATCGGCGTATGCGCAAAAGAGATATATGCTATGACGTTTTTTTTTATATAATAATGGTATACTCTTTATAACAGTTCATTATTCTATTTATTTTTTCAAGAAAGTTTTGTTAAATTTTTTTTTATAAACCTTATAGTTTCGGAAATATTTTGAAAATAAAAAAAATCAGCTGTTCTTTTGTTTTGTATATAGATCTGTCAGAAAAAAATAATTTAATTAAGCTTGCTTCGATTAAATTTTACACGACGTGGAACATATATTATGTATGTACCTAACCATGCCAACGAATAGCAAATATCTCAATATTTAATACTAGCCGTTACCCGCGTCTTCGCACGCGATTTCTTTATTATGTTATATCAAATGTTAATATTTTTGAAGTTGGAATGGTCCCGTCGCCCAATTGGCTCGATTTTTTTTCTCATGTTATTTTTTTTTCAGAATTGATGAAGTCTCTTTCACAATAAATGGCAAAACATATACGGGTAAGTAAAGCTTAAATTGAACAAAAGATGGGCCGATCAATGCACTATCCGCAGCCAATCCAGATCTGCTCCTCGCTAGCAGTTCATTTCCCTCAAAACATGTATACCTATTCATTTAAAATTTTGACATTTCAAATCTTGAGACTTTTTTGACATTTTAAATTAAAAAAAAAACATGTTTTATAGTCACAAACTGAACCATGTGTAATTAACGAACAGAAAAAGTAACTGGTTAACGATGAAAAAGACGAATGTGCATAAAATGACATTTTGAGCCATAAGGAAGTCTCAAGCTGTAGACGAAACGTTGAGAATAAAAATAAACATATTGTATAGTACGCGCCACGAATCTAAAAGGCTCGGAAGTTAGATGCGAATGCAGGCTTGCGCTTGTACAGTCTGTTTGAAAAACTACAAACTCGCAACTCAACAAAACTAACATAACAATTACAATTTGACAATAGCGTACTTTAAAGCAGGAAAGCGACAAGTGACAAAGGCAACGAGCGATCACGGCCAATCACCGACGAGCGCACGTTCCGTGCAGGTAGCTGGGAGGTGGTGGGAGTATCGACGGCTCTAAAATGTGCCTTTGCGACGCTGTTTGTGACTAGCTTCCGAACCTTTTAGATTCGTGGCGCGTACTATACCGGCACAGTTAAAATGCACACTTTTAGGATTTTTTTATTATAAAACAAACAAAGTTCTCAAAAAATCGGTTCTTAATATTTATGTAAGACGATCCAATTATTCTAATTGAAATTTTTTTCCTGATAAAGTGCGTCCTGATGATATTAATATAACGCCGACGACAAGTTTGAATGTTTTTATTCGTGATCATGCCAAAATCAAGGGCACCAAGGTCATGTGCAAGGAGGGAGGATGCGGCGTTTGCATCGTCAGCGTGCGATCAATTGATCCAGTCACGGCCAGAGAGAATTATTATTCCGTTAATTCGGTACGTTCTTTCATACCTTCACTTTGTGACACTAGGATTAATTCATTCATACAATGTTAATTGATAAAATAAACAACCGTTATTACATTACAAAACATAAAACAATCCAAGGCCATCAGCGCACAAAATTTACCACTGAAACATTTTTATAAATGATGTAGATGCAGGTAGCAAATAGCTAAATATTATCGACTTTGAATAAAGTTTATCATAGAAATAGGCATGATGACAGTATAAAAGAATCAAATAATAAATGGTTTTAGAGAAATATATAGGGTGTCCCATTAAGAATGGGACATAGAACAACCGCAGATTCTCCAATTCAAAATAAAACGATTAAGCGAAATATGCTTAGATAAAATGTTACTCGCTCTACCAGTGGCGTACGGCAGGAGTAAGTAATGCTTGTACCCCTTCTAAATGTTACGCCGCTGTCTAAATTTTAATTTTGACTATAATTTTAATTTTTTTGATATTTTCTAAGTCAATAATGTACACTTGTTAGTGTGTTGTAAAGTCATTGGTTTTCGAGATATTCGCAGTTAAAGATAGATAGACATGTACTTTTTATTTGTATTACCTATTATTAATAATATTCATTTTTACAATTTTGTCTTAAAAAAACTACGAATAACTCGAAAACCAATGACTTTACAACAAACTAACAAGTGTACATTATTGACTTAGAAAATATCAAAAAAATTAAAATTATAGTCAAAATTAAAATTTAGACAGCGGCGTAACATTTAGAAGGGGTACAAGCATTACTTACTCCTGCCGTACGCCACTGGTAGAGCGTACTGAACTATTTTTTTATTGTTAGGTGCATTTTATGATATTTAACAAGTGTGCCGATTTGAGTAAAATTATACGGTGTATTAAAAAAATTATGGACATTAATAATTTTTCAGTTTTCAACTTCAACACCCCGTATTTCGGAAACGAGTAACATTTTACCTAAGCATATTTCGCTTAATCGTTTTATTTTGAATTGGAGAATCTGCGGTTGTTCTATGTCCCATTCTTAATGGGACACCTATATATTATATTGAAAGGATTCTGAAAAATGACCCAGTGTTAATATAAACATTGAGATTAACAAGCTTTTTAATAAAATAAAAGTATAAAATACTGCAATCGGCCATATTGACAGAAATACCGAATGACGTCACGCCTTCTTAAATCAAAGATAATATAATAGATACTTAAATTATTAGTAAATAATCACCGTGTCGCTTAAATTTTTGTTACGATCATTTAATTAGTTGATTTGTTGTTTATTCGTTTTTTCTGTGATATTTTATAATATTTATGTATTAGTAGATTATTTTTGAGGTTAGTTAACTTGCAACTAACGAAAAACGTACCTACTTTTAAGAAAATACTGAATATAAATCAAATTTATACCTATACCTTTCTACGAAATACCTCTGCACGACAACTCTATACCCATAAATACAACATCTAATGTCAGCTTTAACAGAATGTTTCCTATACCCTCTATTATAGACGCCGATGACCTCAACTGGTGTAGTGATGTGTCGCTCCTGAGCGAGTCGTTCATAATGAACGACTCCTGTCTCGGAGCGGAGCGAGTCGCTCTTTTTTTGTGAATGACACACTCCAAGCGCCATAGCTCTGTGCTGAGCTGTTCTGTACTGTTGCATTCGCACATTTACAGAGCGCACACAGCACAGGCCACAGAGGCACTAGTGAATTTTGTAATTTGGGAGTTATCTTTGCCGAGTCATTTAATGTTGAATGACACACTGTAAGTGTAATAGTAGTAAGCTTAAACCATTCACATTGACGTCGTTGACAAAGATATATTATATTGTAACAATAAACATTAGCTTTTATTATACTTTATAATTTATCCGAAATGCGAATAATATAAGATCAGAATCATATTAAAATGAGCTCAGAGCGGAGTGTGTGTATTATGTGCTGTGCAGTTTGCACTCTTGTGTAGTGCGTAGTGTCCAGTGTCGCTCCTTTGAACGACTCCCTCTGAGCGACTCTTTTTAGTGAGCGGAGCGCACGGAGCCAGCTCCCAATAAAGAGTCATGTGGACACATCACTAAAGTTGAGCGTCTACAATCTACAATGTCCCACTCTCCTATATCCTCTGTTATTAATTTTCTAAAACTGTAACAGTGTCTTGTATCGGTGTTGTCCTGTCAAGGATGGGACATAACCACCGTCGAAGGGTTAGGCAGCCAAAAGAACGGATTGCACGTGATTCAGGACCGTTTGGCCGATTTCAGCGGCACCCAGTGCGGCTTCTGCACGCCCGGTTGGATCATGAACATGTATTCGCTCTATCAACGATTCGAACCCGGCTCTCTTACAATGAAAGAAGTAGAGAATTCGTTCGCAAGCAACATTTGCAGGTGCACTGGTTATAGACCGATAGCCGACGCTTTTAAATCGCTTAGTGGCGACGCAGATCAAAAACTTCTCGATATGTGCAAGGATATCGAAGATTTGAAATTATGCCCGAAAACTCAAAAAGAATGCACGGGTAATTGTAGGGACACCGACTTTGGAATTCTTAACGAAATTCCGTACGTTGCCTTGAATTTTGAAAGTGCGAAGTGGATTAAAGTCAAAACGGTTGCAGATATTTATAACCTTTTTGAATTGAATTCAAATGAGAAGTATATGTTGGTTGCAGGCAATACAGGAAACGGTAAGAATCTTTTTGTTTTCTATATTATTGTTAGTACCTATTACTTTTTAACACGCTTATATTAGCTTGACAGCTGTATGTATGTAAATGAATCTTTCAGAGTAATTTTCACGAATTTCAAAAAGTCTGATTAACTTGAAAATTTGCACAAATGTCAAGGGCCGATGACAATACAATTATTTCATAAAAATAAATTTGAATTTAAAAATTTTGAAAAAATAATTGAATTCGTAATTTTGAAAAAAAATACTTTTGATGTTGTTTTGAGACTAAAAATTAAGAAAATAAATTATAGTTTAAAAAAATTAAAAAAAAAACACTTTAATAGCAAACCGAACTAAAAAGTAGAAAATAATTATTAACAAAATAATTCAATTATAGTAAAAAGCGTGGGGTGCCAATTACTATATTTTCATTATATAACTCTAATTCTATAAATAGCTACCAATGAAATAATTGTAACATTTAATATCAAGCACTCCACGCAATATATATTGTGCGACTAGTGAGAGAAGGAAAAGGTTCCATGAGTGTGAAATTTATCGCACGATCGTAGCGAGTGCGGTAACACGTGAGTAGAATATTCTCCTTCGATCAATAGTCGCACATAATACTTTATTCAACTAGCACGAATAATAATATTTAATCGAGGCTCTGATAAAAGAGGGAGAAATAATAAAATCACTTCATTGATTGACGTACCCACCACCCTCGATGCACACAAGGTGGCCCTGACTTTCGTTGAATTGCGATGCTGTTTTCATATATACAAATCGCTACCGCGTTCCTATTGGTCCAGAAACTATGCAGTAATACATTATCGTACAGTTTCGGCTCATTATTAGCACTCTACGCGTCAACATGAAGCAATTTATTATTTCCCCCGAATTTAGCAGGGCCCCGAAATTATATTATACTCACGCGTGTTGAATAATAATTATTTTCTACTTTTTAGTTCGGTTTGCTATTAAAGCGTGTTTTTTTAGTTTTTTTAAACTATAATTTATTTACAGTTCCAGTCAGTGCGCAGTATGTTTTATTCTTTTTACGTTTTGATCGATAAACTCATCAATATTTAGCATTATTACTAGGAAAACAAACAGACAGAATCCGTTATTATTAAATGCATCAAAAATATCTATAGTTGGTTACGTCATAGAAATGACATTTAAAATTTCTCTCTAAAGGTGGCACTTCACATGGCTATTTGTGTTCGCTATTGGGTGTTTGTTGTATTTGGCAAAATATATGACGTTCAAGGCAAACATGCAAATAGAGGCAAATACGACCATCCACACATGGTAGTCAAATAGCAAACACACAAACATTTGGCAGCAGAACGCAAGGTTCAAAATTCCAGGAATTTTAGCACTGTTTCATTGTCCCAATTCATTTTCAATAGTAATTGTTCCAGTTCTCGCTCACAGACAGACACAAAAATAATGCACGTCCGTACAGGTTCACGGCGCATGCGCTTCTGAATATGGCCATTGTGTGGACGGTTTATTTGCCTATTTGACTCCTTTGATGTGCCTCGAAAAACCGACAAGCGCACGTTAACGCGTATTTGGTATTGGCCTTATTTGTCAAATAGGCAAATAAGGCCAACACTTTGTCAAATAGACCCTCCACACTTGGTAATTGTTTGCCAAATATGCCAAATACACAAATACAAATAGCCATGTGAAGTGCCGACATAAAAAATATATAACGCGGTCGAGAACTGAAAAGCATGACTTATTGAATCATGTCTGTTAAATTATTATAAGTTCATAAATTAAAATTCCGCCCAATTCATTTATTAACTAAAATGTAACAAGCAGCGAATGGATCACGTTTATAATTTCAAATTATTATAATAACCACAGGTACTTGAACTACAAAAAAAGTCAATGACTTTTAAGACTAGCCTGGTAGCACTTGCCGCCAACATAGCCAGCTAGATTTTTCCCGAAGAAACTATTGAAATAATAATATCTTTATAAGCCGCTGCACTTACACTATTGGCGTCGGTCGGATGGTAGGACCTAGGGATCGGACAAAAATTTCTCGTCGTTTATCGCGTCTTAAGAAGTTTGTGAATTCAATGGTTATCCCAGTCTGGAATACATATCCATTGAATCCGTTTGAATTCCGTTTTAAATTTCTCTTGATCAAAATAAAATACACAATTACTACACAAACACAATTATGTTACTACAGTTTTTAATAGCAAAAGACTACTGAATTTTTTATTACAGCACTTGTGGTGTATTTGGGTCTCTTTAGATCAGTGGTTTCCAAAGTGATTCTTGGAAAATTAAAATCGATTTTGGGGTCTCCGAACAACGATAGCGGGTCCGCGCAAGGTTTAATATAAAATAAAAAAAAGACGGGCTGCACTCCGGGAGTGCCGGCAGAAGTGAAAACTTGAATATTACCGTCTTACGAATTTTCGATCATAATGGTTTGTATCATAGATCGCATTTTTATGTACGATATTTCAACGCAAGATGTCTAACGTTGTATAAATAAAAGTTTTCGTCTTACGCATTTTCGATCAGGACACGTGACCCTGACGCGAGTTTGTGTCCCTGACGCGAGTTTAACATTTTTTACCCATTACAAAAAAAGTGTACAACGCCGCTAAAGAAGTTTTCACTTCAAAAAAAATTGTGACACATTTTTATTAACACAAAAAGAAGAATCCAACTAGAAATTAGTACTCGTAGGGATTTGCGGTTGCTACTAACAAACGTTGAGCCGGACATAAATACACATATAGAGTCATAACATCTTATCAGATTCATCCAAGCCATTAATTTAAACAAAAGTTATAATTTCAATAAATACCAGCTCTTCAACAAAATGTATTATTTATATTTGATTTTTACGTCACCATTTAGCATTCAAGACGTCAAGTTAAATTTTTAATTTTTCTATTATGCATTTACGTAGTTTTCTACCCAGAGTCCGTGGGAAAGTTTTGACTATGAAAGGGGGTCCGTGGGCAAGTTTAGACTATGAAAAGGGATCCGTGGGCCAAGAGAGTTTGGGAACCATTGTTTTAGATGGCTGTCGGCATGCTTGTAAAGCAGTTATTCTATAGGAGCTAGTGCAAAAAAATAATTGTTTCTTTCTTTTAAAAGTAATATCTAATTTGATAGAAAGAAAGATTTGTTTAGATAGTAAGGTCTTTAAACTTCTAAAGTATGCGTTAAACAGTGTTAGGTTAATGTTGAATTTTTTTGTTAGCTTATTTGCAAAGTGAAAGTAAGTTTTGGTCCAATGGCGAAGCTCAAATATTTTATGGCTCATTAAATTTAGTGTATGTCTAGAATTATTCAATATTTTTAGAAAAAGTGCAACGTGTTTTATTATGTTGTTTGTGGCGGCAACGGTATACACTCACTATACAGGGAATCGTTTTGCCATTTCTGGCTGTTCTTAACGTCGATGCACTGACAACTAGAATTGTTACAAACTACTAACTATAAACTAGTGTAACCTGTGCGAATTATTCGCACTAAATAAGTATAATAATTATCACTTTACAAAATTATTTTTTAAATATGATTGCAGGTACCTATTCCATTCATTTCTAATTTTGCACACTGCTTATAACGTTCTTCTTTTTGTTGTATTACAATATGAAGCTCAGATGACAGATCGAAGAAATATTTTACTAAAATTGTCATATAGAGGCGCAAGTAGCAAAAGCGTTGAGCTAAGCCGTCAGATGGCATCATGCAGCATTGCTGTGACGTTGTTCAGCGTTGCTCGCTGTTTCAAAATTAAAGCCGTCCGATGGCAGTATGCAGTATTGTGTCTGTTGTATTAGAATATGAAGGTCAGATGACAGATCGAAGTGTTGACGTTGTTTCAAAATTAAAGCCGTCAGATGGCAGACGTTGTTCAGCGTTGCTGTATTTTAATTAATTTACAAAAACAAAAGCAATAATAAATTTTTTAATTGTCGATGTCAGTAGAGCAAGCAATTATCTGTAAAATGATATATAATTTATGTGGAGAAATTGTGAGGTTTTTTCTAAAAAGGGAGGAAAACATTCTTAACCTTAGCGTATTAATATATATGATATGTAGTGATAAACATGTATGTATTTTTCGGCATAGATGCTAAAAAAAAAAATAAAAAAAAAACAATGATTCAAAACAATGTCAGTTAGTTCGGCTATTTAGGTGTGACCCATTCTTGAATTTTTTGGAAAACGTTCGACTATCGCTTATAGAGGCAAGTAGTTATAGAGGTCCATGAGTGGAAAACGTCATTCTTTTATAGAGGTTTATCTTTCTCACTTGTAGAGGTTTTAGAGGGTTACAAAGACGCTACCTGGCAATTACTCTCACTTAGAGAGTTTTCTCGCTTACCCAGTTCACTCAGGTTTGAGTGTTTGACTGTATTCCATACCATAATGTTTTCTTTTCCGCTTCGTTTGTTTTAATTCATGGGAATTTATTTAATATTAATAAATTTGTTTTTGAAAAACATTTACCACTTGGATACACACAATTTTTTATGCAAATTTTATTATTGCGTGTGTTTCGAAGTTCAAGGTTTAATGATAATGTAAGGATTTATACAGTGGTATTTATTTTTTTTCACTTTCTAACAAATTTAACATTACACAAGTTCAAGTGAGACAGAAATTTAACAGCACTATTAATAGTTATTAAATACTATCGGTCGAAATTCGACTGTAATTCATTAAATTTTGAAGTTTGAGCGTTATTTCTCCTAAATCGATTTTACCTGTGTAATTCGCAACCTCATTAAAGCGAAGAGAACGATGTATGTTTTATCACGATGTGTGCGAATTAACACACACACTCAATCAGTACCGCAACTTTTTCCTTCTTTTATATATTACTAGCAGTCCCGCCCGGTTTCACCCGGGTGCAAAAGAACAAATGGGGGGAGGGACATGAGTACGCACGTTCCTCTTAGTTTACCGAGATGAACGTTGAGTCCATATTTCATGATGATCGGAGTTACCGTTCAAAAGTTTTTGTCGGACGGACAAATTTTGAGTTACATTTTTCATTGATGCTCCGCTCCAATTGGTCTTAGCGTGATATTATATAGCCTATAGCCTTCCTCGATAAATGGGCTATCCAACAAAATTTTTTTTTTCAATTCGAACCAGTAGTTTCTGAAATTAGCGCGTTCAACCAAACAAACAAATAAACTCTTCAGCTTTATATATTAGTATAGATGATTTTAAACTGCTGCAGTCCTATAGAACGTGATAACAGACTAACAAAACGATGATTACAGGGGTTTATCGAAGAGATCCCGACATAAAACTGTACATCGACATAAGTACAGTGGCGGAGTTGCAGGAACACGACGTCGGGGAAGTTGTCAGCGTCGGTGGAAACACAACTTTGACGTCGCTGATGCGATTGTTGCGTCAATTAGCGATAGAAAATAAAAATTTTGCCTACTTCAATGAAATGTATGATCATATCGATCTAGTCGCACACATTCCAGTCAGAAATGTAAGTAGAATCCATTAGCGATGTGCCGGATATCCGTATCCACGGATATCCGAGGGAGAAGAAAGATCCGTATCCGTATCCGTTAGTTTTTGGCGGATCTTTTACCTTATTAATTTTCAATTCATAGATGAAATTTTATATAATATAGGTGATTGGGTAATAATGAAAACCTGTTAAATTCCATTCAGATTATTTTTTATTTTTTTAAATCGTATTTGGCACCTTTATATTGCAAACATTTATCGTAGTGAGTACCATACCAATAGTACATAACTCAAAGGTACTTAAATCAACTATCTTTATAATGAGATATTGCACATCGATCTTTGGAAAGAGACAATCTGTTATGAGAGTTAACTCTTAAAGAGGTCAATAACTTTTTCCCATAACAGATAATCTCTTTCCAAAGGTCGATGTGCAATATTTACCGCCGCGTACTCTAAGAAAGTTAAGATCGGTATTCGCGGAACTTGAAACCAAATATCCGTATTCAGATCGGTGTCCGCGGATATACATTTTTAACGATCCGGCACATCACTAGAATCCATAGAGAATGGTAGAATAACGACTGTCTAGGATTCGACTTCTATACTTTTAATAAGAGATGAAACGGATAGCTGTTTTGCCGGATACCTTGCCAACCTTGTAGCCGGATATCAGACCGAACATAGCCGATTGGCGCATCGTTACACGAGCGAGCGTTCGTAGGTGACGCACGAACTATCGGTTGAGCTCGGGCACTTTCGTTCATGAGCGAAGTTACTGCTTCATTTTGTCTTATTGAATTGATAGCAAACAGGATCATTTACAGCCAAAGACTTTTTTCGGAAGCTGGCCTTGCATACGTGATACGAAGACAAGCTAAACCGTTTGTACTTTTTTAAAATCCGGATACTCATTTATCCGGCCGGATTTTAAATTTAGGACGGATACCCGATAGTTACCGGATATATGTTTCATCTCTTCTTTTAATATACGTTATACACTGCCTCTTATAATCGACTATCGCCAAATGTTGGCGCAGGTACTGACCTGATACTAGCGGGAGAGAGAGAAATTTGTTTTTGTTTTCATTTTGAAGGCAATCAACAGATGCTAAAATCACGAACTCTGTAACCGGGGCACCCGGCTCGAGCATAGCTGTGGACCGATATCTGTCGCATGAACCAATATGGCGTCAGCTACTGGGTAACGCACACACGTTCATGGCTTACATGCGTGTAGTGTCTGTGAAATTAAACAACTTTGGTAACTATGGCGAAAACAGGTGGAAAGAACGGAGGTTTTCCCAGGTAGTGATAACAGCGCCATCTCGCGTGCGTCAGAAAACGGTCCGTCTCGAAACACAGCAACCATAGGAAGCTAGGTCTCCTAGTTACAGACTCCGTGGCTAAAACTAATAATATATATTTGAGGCAAAGCATTGCGTATAAAAGTTAAAATTGTCGGATATTAGTCAAGAAATATTTGAGCAGTTGATTTTTTTAAACAAATACTGATATTTTTTATAGATTGGCACGATTGCCGGAAATCTAATGTTGAAATACATGCACAACGAGTTCCAGTCTGATATATTTTTGTTGCTAGAAACTTTTGGTGCTCAACTTGTAATTGGTAAACAATTATATTAATTTTTATTTGTCGAAATTAGAATGAATCTTTCTTTTGTTTACCTACACGAAACTCTTTTATTTTACAGGTAAAAAAGATACACCAGATATAATTTTAAGTCCAGCTGAATTTTTAAACTTAGATATGACTCACAGAGTGATACTAAAAGTGATTTTGAAACCACTTGATAACTCAACGCATATATACAGAACTTATAAGGTAAATAATCTTATTTAATAAGCCACGTTCTTCATGCCGAAAAATATTTTGACAGAAACGTATCTCAACCGGATAAAAAGTAGCTTATTCTTTTAAAGTTTGTGTATACCGAGTTTCATTCAAGTCGGTCTCGAGTCGACAGATGATGTAATTCCGAGAACACGTTTTTCCGTCGTCAAATAAAAAAAAAAGAAAGCCAAATCACAAACAGAGGTTCCGTTGCACATTTTCACAAACTTGTATATTACTTCTGCAAGAATATTGTATCTTCATAAGCTCTAACACGCGCAGTCTGATGTTTGGTGATTATATATAGTGGAGTGGTATCGTTTAGACAAGATGGCAGCAAGTTGGGGAATCTACGTAGCAAGAAGAGTGGGAAAAGCGATCAGTAGCGGCGCCATTTGTGATTTCAAGGACGGTATCTGTACAGTCAGTGGTGCGTCTTGAAGTTAGAAACATACAACTAAATGATCACATTGTTATAGAAAATATACGTCCATTTGCCCTGAAGCTAGTTAGTGCGCGGAAATGACGCTGCTATTTTCTCTAAACGATACATCTCTACCAGTTTGTTGTTTAATAAACGCAATCCAACGTCCGGTAACCACGATTTACCGTTTGTTGTTTAACGGTTTCCATAGTAACTAGAGCTGTAACAAACCGTATTTATTCGTTACTGAATAACGGGTACACCGTCTGACTCGAAGTAACGAATCTTTACTTACAAATTCATTTCGTTACTCGCATTTGTCGTATCCATGTCAGTTCGACTCGTTTGATGCGGTTATACGTTATACGAACGAAGTCATACCGTATGCGACGCGCCTCGATGCGATGGTACATGCTTGATGCTGTTAGTACACGATTGTATGTCGTATGAAAAGTAACGATTAACGTAACGATACGAAAGTAACGGGTACTGGTTCTTTAAGGAGGTTGAGCCGTTTTACGAAGATAATGAAAAAAATCTGAAATAAAGTTTTTTTAATAGATTTTTTTATGACAAAATTTTCTGTAAAAAATCCAAAATCATTAGGAGATTTATACAGTTAAAAATTAAAAAAATATTTACATGCAGTCTTATGGAAAATATGTCAACCTAGCATGCAAACTGTTCATTTTAATTTTTTGCAAATAACCAAATAATGTCAGCAGTTCCGAAAACTATATATATAAAGCATCGATGTCTTACGCATATTTTAATATTTTTTCCAATTTAATTAGGAGACTTTTAATCAATAAAAAAAATTATTAAACCTTAGCACTTTTCAAATATGGACTTTTATTCTTGACAGATTTAACAATTTTAACTGAATTTTCAACTTTTTAATGATTTAATTTTAATTTTTATTACTTCTAATTTCTTTTTTTAATTATTTACTGCAAAAAATATGTAAAATACAGATATTTACATAAATTTATTTTTTTTAACCTAACTTTGTACAAAAAATTCAAAAGCTAGTCCATTAAGTAAAGTACTGAAATAATTAATTAATATTAAAAAAAATTATTGATTTATGCCTTTATGACAATAATTTATTGGTATCATCGACTTATAAACTATAAAAGTTCCCATTTAGAATTCGACTTGCTTTTGATTCGGACTGTAACGGATCAACCTCCTTAAGTAACGAATTTACTTTTACAGCTCTAATATAGTAACCGTTTGTTCTGTGCAGATAATGCCGCGGGCGCAAAACGCCCACGCTCACGTCAATGCCGGATTCGTGATGAACATGTCGAGCGACAACGTCGTACAGAAAGCGACAATCGTTTACGGCGGGATCAATCCGAATTTCATTCACGCTTCTTCCACCGAGGCGCATTTGGTCGGCAAACATCTTTTCGACGACCAAGTGCTGCAGACTGTTTATCAGTCTTTGCAACAGGAAGTCGTTCCGAACGTCAGTCCGCCCGAACCGACACCGGTTTTTCGACAGGGTTTGGCGATCGCACTTTTCTACAAGGTAGGACGTTCGGTTATTTTATCAGAAAAAATAGCGTATTTGCCTGTACATTAGGGTGAACGTTATTTCCGAAGTTGTTTTTTGACGTGATAACGTCTTATAAATTGATGAAACACCAGCTGCACGCACGAAAAAGTGTCACGTTCTGCCTGAGCCTGAGCGTGCAAGCGAGAGCGCAGTATAAGCGATAGAGAGTCGGTAAAAATATAGTTTGACAGCTACTAAAATTTAGGTTATGTATTATTAAATATGATATTCGAGCGGAATACGTTATCACGTAAAACTATCGTCCGTAAACCGACTTTACAGACAACCAATTTTTTTTTTTTATTCTCGCCCCTTGAATTTTTAGTTTTTGCTCTAAAAAAAATCTCAAATAAAAAAAGCGCTTAATTTTGATATTAAACCGTGCCGAAATACATTTAACATTTAAATAACATGGAATTTTTTCACTTTTTAGGTACATTTAATTTTTTCTTCTCCGAAATTAATGATCGTACAGCAATGAGCAATACATATTTTTGTAGGGAATTGAACGCGGTTACAATTTTTAAAAAAAGAAATAAAATTAAAACCAATTTTTTGACCACGTTTTTTAAATGTGTCCACTCACCAAATTATGTCAGAAAATGCATTTTATAGATACTTTTCTATATACCTACTCAGAAATTTTAGAAGTTTTAGAAGTGGTGTTGGTTGAACATCAAGAAAAAAAAATAAAAACTAATTTTCTTTCTATAGCTTTGCGTTTAAACAAAAAAAAAAACGCAAAGCTATAGAAAAAAATAGTTTTTATTTTTTTCCATAACCACTTCGGTTTGATATCAAAATTAAGCGCTTTTTTTGATCTGACAATTTTTTTTTATTCCGAAAACTAAAAATTCAGGGAGCGAGGGTAAAAGAAACAACCGTTACCCTACTGTATAATACGCGCCACGGATCTCAAAGATTCGGAAGTTAGTCACAAACAGCGTCGCAAAGACACATTTTAGAGTTGATACTCCCACCACCTCCCAGCTACCTGCACGGAACGTGCGCTCGTCGGTGATTGGCCGTGATCGCTCGTCGCCTTTGTCACTTGTCGCTTTCCTGCTTTAAAGTACAGTCGAGTACGCTATTGCCAAGTTGTTATTGTTATTTTAGTTTAGTTGAGTTGCGAGTTTGTGTAGTTTTTCAACAGACTGTACAAGCGCAAGCCCGCATTCGCATCAAATTTCCGAGCCTTTTAGATTCGTGGCGCGTATTATACATAGTATATACAGGCGCGGTCCGAAGGGGGGGGTCACAGGGGACATGACCCCCCCCAAAATCTAAAGTCAAATTGAAAAATTTCAAAAATTTGCCAAATAATAAAAAAAAATTTTTAGCTACAATACAAAAAGACGACTTTTTTTATTAGTTTAGTGAGTGACCCCCCCCAAAATTTCAGGCTGCGACCGCGCCTGAGTATATAGGTATAGGCAGATAAACTATTGACGTTGGTCGAATGGCGACACTTTCGCACAATGAAATATTTTACATAATGTTTAAAAATTTCAGTTTGTGTTGAGCGTAGCGCCAAAATCGAGTCTATTAAATAAAAGGTTTGCGAGCGGAGGTGAAAAACTTGAAAAAGAGCGACCTGTATCGTCCGGAACGCAGACATACGATAGCGACGTCAAAAAATGGCCGCTACAAAAGCCGATTCCGAAACTCGAAGCGTATGTCCAGTGCACAGGTGATTTTCAAATTGAAAAAAAACATAAAATTCTACAAATATGTGAAATACAATATTATATTAAAAAAAAAACGAGTGTGCTTTAGATCACATGACTGAAGTAAAACTTCTTCCTGCCATAATTATTTTAAATATATTTATTAAGAATAATTCGTAAATACCTCAAATTTGCTCCCTCTCAACTTAATGCTCCGTCTTTGTCGCACTCACTAACTTATATCTCCCTCTCAACTCCGTTCGCCTCGAACGATCACGCACCGTCGCGATGATGCACTTCCGTAAACGATTTCGTCAGGCATCGCGATGATACACTTCGTCAGGCAGAAGTTTTACTTCAAAAATATATTGAGTGTAATCGGAAGAAAACTGTCGCAATCATTTTGTACTAATGCTCTTTAATTTTTTAGGTGAAGCTTCGTACGTCGTAGATACATCTGAAACCTTAGGAAGAGATCTGTATGCGACATTTGTACTAGCTGATACTGTGCCAAAATCAGTAATTAAAAGTATCGACACCTCAAAAGCTTTGGTAATTATATATAACATTCTCTTAACTCAGTCGTTTCCAGAAAAAAAGTACATAATATGCCTATTAACCTTCAATGATAGTGTATTAAATCGGTTCAACTGTTCTCAAGTTATTCCGTCCTACAAAAGCTCCAAGGCAACAAGAAAACAAAATTACTTACGAACAGAGATTTTGTAACACTTATAGTTTTAAAGTAAATAAAATTGGTCGACAATTTTATTTACTTGAAGAGTTCTATTCAGACGTTAATCAAAGATTTGAATTATAGTTTTATATTGCCCAAGATCAAATGGCCTTTAAGCGACCCATAGACGCTCAATATTATTGTGCAATGTGGGTTGCACAATATATTGACAGCGGCCCCTAGACGGTCAATATTATTGTACAATATTTTGGTTTGTGCAAAAAATTGTACTGTATGGAGGCGATATTGTAGGTTGTGCAATATATTGCTCAATTGCGAGCACAGACGGTACAGCCACATTGTGCAAACAGTCCCCACCAGAACTTCAGACATCATGTTGTCACGATTACTATAGTCTTTGGACTTCACATCCCACAGAGCCGGAAGACCACGATACACTTTGATAAATTCAACAATAAATTGTCTTTTGACTTTCTTGTCAGCCATGATCAGACTTAGTTGAGACGACTTGTTGAAACGACCGCTACTTGAGATCAACTGACGGGATATTGCGCAATCTTGACAACAGACGGCACAATATTTCCCCGTTTGTGCAATATATTTTAAAGATTTTGAAAATCACACAATATATTGCGCAACCTTTCAATCTCGTCTGCACACGGTCAATTATATTGCACAAACCCAAATATTGCGCAATAATATTGAGCATCTGAAACTGCGGATCTATATAAATTTTGTTTTTAGGCACATCCTGGTGTGATAGCCTTTATAGGCAAGGACGATATTCCTGGGGTAAATTCGTTTACCCCACCGACGACATCTTTAGCCGTAAATGAATTTATATTCTGCGAAGGCACCGTTCTTTACAATGGACAGCCGATAGGTCTGATTGTTGCCACGTCTAAGGATTTGGCTGATCAGGCGGCAAAACTCGTTCAAGTCGAATACACGGTTTCCAATAAAAAACCGTTGCTTACTTCCAGACAGGTGCTGGCTTCAAAGGAAACGGACCGAGTCAGAGATGAAAGAACGATTACTCCAACCAGCAGAGGTGGGAATTCATAAATTATTGTTTTCGAATTATATTTTTAATAGTTCCCTCTCGATTTCTAATTAACAAACTGTTTTGTAAATAGTATTTAGAAACTTTTATAAATGCAATTTTTAAATAAAAAACAAAATGGCGCTGATTAGGGTTCTAATATTGATTTTTTTTACGAAAACAAAAAAAAATTATTCATACTTTGTATAATACGCGCCACGAATCTAAAAAGCTCGGAAGTTTGTTGCAAATGCGGGATTGCGCTTGAAAAACTACAAACTCGTAACTCACCAAAACTAAAACAGCAATAACAATTTGACAATAGCGTACTCGACTGTACTTTAAAGCAGGAAAGCGACAAGTGACAAAGCCAACGAGCGATCACGGCCAATCATCGACGAGCGCACGTTCCGTGCAGGTAGCTAGGAGGCGGTGGGAGTATCAACGGCTCTAAAATGTGTCTTTGCGACGCTGTTTGTGACTAACTTCCGAACCTTTTAGATCCGTGGCGCGTATTATAAACGAAAATCAAACCTTACGCCCGCCTAAAAACGGTTATAGCTCTCCCGACGCTATTTTTAAAACTAAAGGGTATAATGTCAAATGAAGATCCTACAGGCGAACAATTAATTATAGAAAAACAAATTTCTGGACAAGCTTGCAACATTTATGAATTACGTAATTTCTTTACACGTAGCCAAAACATTTTTCAAAAAATTCGACTGTAGGATTCTTTATTTGACCCCTTTAGCTTTAAAAATGAAGTCTCGAGAGCTGTATCCGTGTTTAGGCAACGGAAAAGGAATTGAAATGTAGAGTGCCTATCTATAATACTGTGCAGGTGGCATTGTGTAGGTAAAATATTTAAATAAAAGCTTGTAAAAAAACAGACACTGTCAGAAGATTTTCGATGTTTATATTAAAAAATTCAGAACCTTAACAACAGTGCAGCTAGGTTGCAAATAATTTTAATGCTAGGTAAAGAAAAAAATGGAGACTTTAATGCTAGATAAAGAAATAGTCTTTTATTGACTTGTTAAAATTGTTTGATTTTTAAAACTGGAAGGTTAGACTAGGTATACTTTAATTTTTATTTTCAGGCAATAACGTGACTAAAGTTATCAAAGGCACATTCGACATTTACGAGCAATATCATTATTCAATGGAGACTCAGGCATGCGTTTGCGTTCCGACTGAGGACTCCCTTGACGTTTACGCGTCCACACAATGGATGGATTTGACTCAAAAAGCGGTCGCCGCATCGTGTAAAATTCCTGAACACAAGTATGTCTCGATTCTAAGTCGATCTTATAAATGTCAATGCGGGGATAGAATATCACGCGTGTCTTAACATGATCTAGGTATATTAATAATAGCAGTCCCGAACGAATGGAGGGAGGGACATGAGTACGCACGTTCATCTTCGTTTACCGAGATGAATGTTGTGTCCAAATTTCATGATGATCGGTGTTACCGTTCAAAAGCTTTTGTCGATAAAAAGCAATTTTTATAGTTTTTTTAACTAATAATTTTTTTTTAATTAATTAAATAAATTTAAATGTAAGTAAAAAAAATAAAAATATATTCGCCCAACGTGGGGCTCGAACCCACGACCCTGATATTGACAGACGCATGCTCTACCGATTGAGCTAGCCGGGGTTGTTTACTCACAACGCTAATATGAGTATATTTAGTTAGTGCATTTCACGTGAATAGAAGCTTATTTTTGAGATACATTTTGCAACATTTTTCATTAATGCTCCGCTCCTAATGGTCGTAGCATGATATTATATAGCCTATAGCCTTCCTCGATAAATGGGCTATCCAACAAATAAATTTTTTTTCATTTCGAACCAGTAGTTTCTGAGATAAGCGCGTTCAACCAAACAAACAAACTCTTTTTGTCTGCAGAATTAACATCATTGTACGCCGTTTGGGAGGAGCTTATGGAGCGAAAATTTCACGCGCCACTCACGTGGCAGCAGCATGCGCTGTCGCCGCAACGGTCCTAAACAAACCGGTTCATTTGCATATGGGTTTTGAAAACAATATGGACGCTATCGGAAAACGGTTCCCCTGCACGTCCAACTACGAGATTGGAGTTGACAACGCGGGAAAAATACAGTATTTGAAGAATTCATTTTATCAAGATTACGGCGTCTACAATAACGAAAGAATTGGACCTTCGACCGCTACCACTTTCACGAACTGCTATGATACAACCACTTGGGAAATAAAAGCCCACGGAGTTTTTACTGACAAACCACCGAATACGTTTGCCAGAGCGCCGAGTACGTCTTATAACCAGATTGTTATATACAGGATGTTTTTTTTTTAAACTTTGGACGTTTTTTAATCATAAATTTTTTTTGTGTGAAAATGAACATCTTTTGTCTGAAGTTTTTTTTTTTAATTAGCAAATCGGTAATAATGATTTTTTTAATGAGTATTTTGGTAAAAAATTACGAGCCAAAATGAAAAAAAATTCAGACAAAAAATTTTTTTTTCACAAAAAACAATATCCGACCATAAAAATGGAGGTTTCTATTTAAAAAAATAAAGATCATCCCCTTCCCCTGCTAAGGGGTGAAGTGGTGGTTAATATGCCCAAACGATTTCCTCCTTAAATTTTCGTTCGAGCTTTTTCTTTATTCAACCCGTTATTTTTTAAAGACACACGTCTAAATTAAAAAAAAAAAAAACACCCAGCATAATCACAGGCGTACAATACGCGCCACGAGTCTAAAAGGCTCGGAAGTTAGATGCGAATGCGAGCTTGCGCTTGTACAGTCTGTTGAAAAACTACAAACTCGCAACTCAACAAAACTAACATAACAATAACAACTTGACAATAGCGTGCTCGACTGTACTTTAAGGCAAGAAAGCGACAAGTGACAAAGGCAACGAGCGATCACGGCCAATCACCGACGAGCGCACGTTCCGTACAGGTAGCTGGGAGTCTCAACGGCTCTAAAATGTGCCTTTGCGACGCTGTTTGTGACTAACTTCCGAATCTTTTAGATTCGTGGCGCGTATTATACCTATACTCTACTTTAGTTTTTTAAATACGTTTATAAATTTAAAGTGGTCAAGTCTTCTTATTAAGCTGAATATTTCAATCGAGTATATTGATTTATGGGGTTAATTGCTTGTGTTGCAGGCACTACAGAAGGTATTGCCATGTCGGAATACATGATGGAACACATAGCTCAAACCCTTCAACTGGATGCAACGGCCGTTCGACTGGCCAATATGTCAAGCACTAATAATCCTCTACCGACTTTAATTTCCAATTTTAAGAAGACTTCGAACTACGATCAACGCAAGCTTGCTGTTGATGATTATAATGCGGTAATTTTTTTTTTATTACTCATGCGGGAAAAGTGGTATCTTTACGCATGCTTTTACGGTTGAAAAGTAGCTATTTTCATTTGCGTGCGGAAACTTTATTTGTCGCACTGAAATTATTGTTCGCCGCACGCAAATTCAGAGAAAAAAACAAAATAATAACGGTGTTAATGTCAACGACACAAACTGTCATTTGAAGCAGGTTTGAGGTTAAATTTTTCGATTATGGACTTTTATTCTTGACAATTTTAACTGAATTTGCAACTTTTTAATGATTTAATTTTAATTTTTATTACCTCTAATTTCTTTTTTTAATTCGTAATAAAATTTTAATTTAATCCGTAATAAAAAATAGTATGTGCAACTCGTGCGGCATTGTCGCACTGGTTGCACAATATATTATTTTAACACTTTAACAATAGGCGCGTTTGTTGATAAGTTTTGAACTGGTTCTGATCTCCCAGAGCGTTGTCCGCGCCGCCTAGGAAGGTTCGCTCGTGTAACGATGCGCAAATCGGCTAGGTTCGGCCGGATATTCGGTATCCGGCAAAATAACTATCCGTTTCATCTCAAGTCAAAATACTGTTTATTCAACTCATGCGCGTTATTCATGTTTTATCATGCCTAAAAACCGAACCCTAATTAGCCATTTACCGACTGGTGACAATTACTTGTCATAACTCAATGAAGATTCCTACTAGCTCGGCCATTGTGGAGTAATGAAAATAAACCTAACTATTTTCTGAGTCGTAACGAAATAGTAGGTAACGACAACTCCGTTGTTACCCATTGAGGCTAAAATTGAGAGGCCGAATGTTTTCGACATGGAGTTTATTCATAACCGGCTAACCTCAAACCAAAACATTGAATCGTGCTGTTTGGTGCTGTTAGTATTGACAGTTTTTTTTATAAAGAAATAAATAGATATTTACAACATCTCATTAATAACAATAAATAAAACATGAATAACGCGCAATTGTTGAATAAAATTATGGGCGTAACTTGTAGGTTAGTCATGACCTGTCAGCGCCATGAATGACTTAGACTACTAGTTACGCCAATAACTATTACTTAAAATTGTTGTTTTTCGGCAGAAAAATCGATGGCGCAAGAAAGGTATCGCTTTAGTACCGATGCAATATAGATTGGAAGTTTTTGGAAATTTCAGCGTGTTAGTATCAATTTATTCCGGTGACGGGACTGTGGCTGTCCAGCATGGAGGCATTGAAATGGGACAAGGAATAAATACGAAGGTTGGATCAATTTCATATTTGCGCGAAAATGCCCTTCGCTATGATTTGTTTGTTTTTTTTTAGGTTGCTCAAGTTTGTGCGTACAGTTTGGGAATTGATTTGAAACTCGTTGTTGTGAAACCCAGTAACAATATGGTCGCTCCCAATAATATAGTCACTGGAGGAAGTATCGGAAGTGAAGCCTGCTGTTTGGTAAAATATTTGATATATGCACAGTTCAATTCACCATTAGGATTTGACATGAAACGATACGACGTCTGGTGATAGAAATTTAAAACATAAACACATTACATTTTACATGCTGTTAGTAGGTATTACTATCTATATGTCAAATCCTAAAAGCATTTGATTAATTAAAATTTAATGTACTGACTAGTGATGTGCCGGATCGTTAAAAATGTATATCCGCGGATACGGATCTGAATACGGATATTTGGTTTCAAGTTCCGCGGATACCGATAGGGATACGGATCTTAACTTTCTTAGAGTACGCGGCGGTAAATATTGCACATCGATCTTTGGAAAAAAGACTATCTGTTATGGGAAAAAGTTATTGACCTCTTTAAGAGTTAACTCTCATAACAGATTGTCTCTTTCCAAAGATCGATGTGCAATATCTCATTATAAAGATAGTTTTATAGTACCTTTGAGTTATGTACTATTGGTATGGTACTCACTATGATAAATGTTTGCAATATAAAGGTGCCAATTACGATTTTAAAAAATAAAAAATAATCTGAATGGAATTTAACAATTTTTCATTATTACCTAATCACCTATATATATAAAATTTCATCTATGAATTGAAAATTAATAAGGTAAAGATCCGCCAAAAACTAACGGATATGGATACGGATTTTTCTTCTCCCTCGGATATCCGCGGATACGGATATCCGGCACATCACTAGTACTGACATCTACCATTTACCGATTAGTGTATATGGATATCATTGGTAGAACCTACAGGAAGTATATATTTTTTTTTTAATTTTTAGGCAACTGTAAAATGCTGTGAGGAGCTTATGCGAAAATTAGCTCCTGTTCGAAAGACCCTCAATAATCCTGATTGGAAGACGTTAATTTCGGCTGCAAGGAAAGCCAATGTAGATCTTAGTTCGAAATATATGTAAGTTTAACAAAAAAGGAATTTTGAAAACTCGAGTTTTGTGTACGTGACAGCGGGCTCTGAATTAAAAAAAACGATTTGAAAGAGCGTTTTTCAGTTGTTTGATAAGCAATGATATGTTTTTTTCAAGGTATACTCCACAGGACGAAAAATCATACAACATTTGGGGTGTATCTATCGCCGAAGCGGAGATCGACATTCTCACAGGTTTGGTAGAAATAATCCGGGTGGATATTTTGGAAGATACCGGAGAAAGTATGAGTCCAATTGTGGATGTCGGACAAGTTGAGGGAGCTTTCGTTATGGGCATCGGATATTGGTTAAATGAAGATATAGTGTTCAATGAAGATACTGGAAAAATGTTAACCAACCGAACTTGGTATTATAAGCCACCAGGGATAAAAGACATACCGACGGATATGAGAGTTAAATTTAGACAGAAATCGCCCAATTCAGCCGGTGTTTTAAGATCTAAAGGTTTGTGTTTCACTTATGATATAGACGCTCGACATCGTAAATTATATACAGGTTGTGTTATAGGATTGAAAACATAGAAAATTAACGAGTGCAATAAAGAAGGCATAACAAAATGAGTAGCGCGACAAGGATAGAATGCACTCAATGCTTTTAAATTAAATTAATTAGGTATCGCGGTTTTTTAAGCACGAATACAGAGCAAAGCGATCACTGATCCTCAATGATTTCCACTAATAGCCTAATCAAGAAGTGAGTTTCATGTTAAGTATATGTGTAAAAAGGGCTCTATGAAGCAAAAAATTTATAGATCAATTATTTAAACATTTTTTGTTGTTTTCAACGAAGACTGTTTTCCGAAAAAAAATATTTAGTTAACAGAAGCCTCACTTTTTTAAAAATAAATTTAAAATTTTTTTTTCAACGGGCAAGTGTTAAGATGACACCATAATTTATTCAAATTTTTAAATTGTTATTTAATACTAGTGATGTGATCTTTTACTTTATTAATTTTCAATTCATAGGTGAAATTTTATATATCTAGGTGATTAGGTAATAATGAAAAACTGTTAAATTCCATTCAGATTATTTTTTATTTTTTAAAATCGTATTTGGCACCTTTATATTGCAAACATTTATCGTAGTGAGTACCATACCAATAGTACATAACTCAAAGGTACTAAATCAACTATCTTTATAATGAGATATTGCACATCGATCTTTGGAAAGAGACAATCTGTTATGAGAGTGAACTCTTAAAGAGGTCAATAACTTTTTCCCATAAAAGATAGTCTCTTTCCGAAGGTCGATGTGCAATATTTACCGCCGCGTACTCCAAGAAAGTTAAGATCCGTATCCGCGGAACTTGAAACCAAATATCCGTATTCAGATCCGTATCCGCGGATATACATTTTTAACGATCCGGCACATCACTATTTAATACTATAAAAAACTGATTTTATGTGTTGTACTCTCTCAACAGGACATTTCACTCGAGCTGTAATGGCCGCGCGTTAATAAAACTAAAAATAATCCGGGAGTAGAACTTTATTATTGGAAATCTTCAATTTCCGGGATCGCTTATAGTTTTTGAGCAATTGCCAAAAATCTGTGGGGATTTTTTTCTTTTCGTTTCTTGTTAATAACAAATGTAATTCTTGTCGACGAAAAAAATAAAAAAAACGTCTTTTTCGGTATATTTTCCGAATAAGTTATTGCTTATGTTTTTTGTAGACTTGGATCTATTTTTCCCATGAAACTCGCTTCTTGACTAAGCTACAAATTCTCAATTACAAAACTTAGCGAATGGTTGATGGCTATTGCTTACTGAAAATCACATCAATGGAGGGTTTGAAAATATAGACAGTTCTAAAAATTCACTGACAAGAAAAAACAATTTTTATAACGATCATTTAAAGCAATTAGCTTCGACCTGACACAAAAATATGTTTCAGCAACTGGGGAACCAGCACTTTGCATGGCTGTGGTGGTCGCGTTTGCGGTTCGAAATGCCCTGGCTTCAGCGAGACTCGAAAGTGGTGGCAACGCGTGGTTCGATTTCGGTAAGTGTTTAAATTGTGTTCAAGATCAGAAATTTTTAATCTGCGGTCCGCGAATCTTTGATAGATTATAGAACATTAGCGATCGAGTTTTTTGAGAATGGTTGCAATTTTATTTTTTTTTTTTTGCAAAAGTTTTAGCAAAAATGGAAACTCCAAAAGATCCAAGTGTGTAGGCTTTCACGGCCGGTGTTGATCCAAATCTTCTTGGTTTCCGGGCTTATATGCAGTGGTCCACGGCATACAAGCCCGGAAACCAAGAAGATTTGGACTCCAAAAATGTCTGATGACTGATGGGTTCGTAGACTACTAGAGTGAATCGCTGTTTTAGATAATTTGGTTATGTGAATTGCAAGTTCGTATTTGAACTATTTTTTCTGATATGAAATTTATTTTTTTTCAGATGGACCTATAACAACGGAAGAAAGATTTTTACGGGCGTTGAATAACCCAACGCAATATAGACTGCAATAATTTATATATATTATAAAATATTTGAGGCGGTCAGATTCTATGGAAATTATTTTATTAATCTTATTTAAATATCTCTAACTATAATGGTGGCACTTCACATGGCTATTTGTGTTTGCTATTGGCTGTTTGTTGTATTTGGAAAAATATATGACGTTCAAGACAAACATGCAAATAGAGGCAAATACGACCATCCACACATGGCAGTCAAATAGCAAACACACAAACATTTGGCAGCAGAACGCAAGGTTCAAAATTCCAGGAATTTTAGCACTGTTTCATTGTCCCAATTCATTTTCAATAGTAGTTGTTCCAGTTCTCGCTCATAGCACAGACACAAAAATACTGCACGTCTGTACAGGTTCATGGCGCGTGCGCTTCTGAATATAGCCATTTTGTGGACGGTTTATTTGCGTATTTGCCTATTTGTCTCCTTTGATGTGCCTCGAAAAACCGAGAAGCGAACGGTAACGCGTTTTTGGTATCGGCCTTATTTGTCAAATAGGCAAATAAGGCCAACACTTTACTGTCCACACATGGTAATTGTTTGCCAAATACACAAATACAAATAGCCATGTGAAGTGTCGGCATAAAATGTTAATAATTGGCGACTAGGGGGTGGAAGTGATTTAGGGCAAAGCCCATAGTGATAAAAAAACACATTTGTAATAACAGTAAAAAATAAATGAAAGTATTTTATTATGTCACAGTTATTTATTGATGAATGCTACAAAATTATATTATAAATGTTTCAATAAATAAATACAATTTAAAATTTATAGTATACAGTAGAACCCGAATTAACCAAGTTCATGATTTGTCAAGGTTAGATCTAATTTTGATATAAATATTCAAATGAGTAAATTTTTTTTCATAGAAACATGTTTTTATTTAAAAACCTGAAGAGGTTCGTATTACCCGAGTTTTTAGAATTCTCGGGGTACGATCGGTCAAAAACAGTTCGTATAATTGAGGTTCTACTATTAGTCAGAGTGCCCGTCGGCAAAAATTTTATTGATACATACTCTCCCCAAACTTTGTATATGGCTTCATTAGGCCTAGTCTGACACCTATTTCCTCTATGACTTTTCTTGATTTTGGGGCGTTTTCCCTCTAAACTTTCCGAAAGATGTCGTCTTTTCGACATGTAAAAATTTATAGATACTGTTTGTTTTTTAATTGGATAGCTTAAGAACTTCAACCAAAACGTTAAAATAATGTTCTCTGACACATAACGTGAACCATTTAAAATGTCTGACACCTCAAATATGTTCGAGGTGTCCGATATTTTAAATGATTCATATTATTTGTCAGAGAACCTTATTTTAGCGTTTTGGTTGAAGTTTTTAAGCTATCCAATTAAAAAAACAAACAGTATCTATAAATTTTTACATGTCTAAATGACATATTTCGGAAAATTTAGAGGGAAAACGTCCCAAAATCAAGAAAAGTCATAAATAGGTGTCAGACTAGGCCTAATGAAGCCATATACAAAGTTTGGGCAGAGTATGTGTCAATAAAATTTTTGCCGACGGGCACTCTGACTATATAATTTAAATCTAACAATGCAGCAACCATATTTAAAACACAAACGTTGCGGTGTTGGAAGTGATTCCGTCGTAAATAAATGTGTTTTTGATAGGTCTGTACTGTCGAGTTATGAACTTAATTGCTTCGTGAGCTACACAACCTCCTGTAAAGAAACATATTTGAAGAAAATTTTGATTATTGTCCACCAAACAATGATGCAGTTTCAAAACCACGGATTAAACAGTAATACATCGAAGTAAGTACTCCAATGAGAATGCTTCTGATAGTTGCGTGAAGCAATAGACTCTGGCCATCGTTTTGCTACCAGAAACTCTCTCTCTCTCTCTTATGTAATATTACCAAATTTATATGAGAGAGAGAGAGTTAATGTAACAATAGTCTTGCTACATTATATTTTGTTTTTATTTAAAAGTAAAATCCTAATTTAAATGTCAAAAAGTAGATGATTCTCAAAGAATTTCCTATATATTATACAGTGTGTCCCCAGATTGAGTTCACAATAGGTGAGATTGATAAAAAATTTTCAAATTGGAATTTCATATTTTGGGGTTCCGCCCTGCTTGGTCTGAAACTTATTTTTAGATTACTTTCGATTTTTTTAAATCAAGTAGGCCTTTACAGTTGTGCAAAATCTCTTTTCATTGCAGGTAAAGTACCTTTTCCGTTCATAGTACGCAAAAGTGTCACTAAGAAAAGTTGTTCACAATGAAAAATTATGGCGTTATGCCTACTTTGATAATAGAAGTAGAAATAGGAGAAAAATATTTATTATTAACGATTACATGATAAATCTTAGATGAGAAAACAGGGTGATTAGAAATGTTCAAATTAAAATTCAAATTTTTACAGTTTATCAAAAAAATAAATTAAACTCCAATTACTCTATTTGGCTTCCTCCACGCGATTGTTTTTCAAACAAAACAAAACAAAAGCGGATTTTATCAAAGAAGGCCGATCATTCTGTAAATTTGCATAACGCCATCATTTTTCAATGTGAACAACTTTTCTTTAGTGACATTTTGCGTACTATGAACGGAAAAGGTACTTTACCTGCAACGAAAAGAGGTTATGCTCAACTGTAAAGGCCTACTTGATTTAAAAAAATCGAAAGTAAACTAATAATAAGTGTCAGACCAAGCAGGGCGAAATCCCAAAATATGAAATTCCAATTCGAAAATTTTTGGCCAATCTCACCTATTGTGAACTCAATCCGGGGACACGCTGTATATACAGATAATAAAAATATTTCTTACCGAGATAAGCTGACACGGAGTGCAGTTCATTGCCTCCATATCTACATAGCTCATGGACATAGTCATCTTTAGCTAAAGGGGCACAGGTCCATTCATTTAACAGTTTTGAAACGGACGACTTCAACTTAACAATATCAGGTTCGACCTGATCATCAAATTCCCCCGGATACGCGTTATACTCCGAATAGAACCGATCCAAACCCCTAAGCATGACGTAATAAACCATCATGCTGTCGGGATTTTCTAAACTTTCGGAAATATAGCCGCCAACTTGAGCGTTCGAATTGTATTCGTCGGCGATGCAAGACCCGCGAACCAAGTACAGTTCCGACGCGTGTCTGCAGAACAGACGAACATCTCTTTCCGTTATTAAATCGGCCGATTGGCCAAGTTCGTGCAGCAGTTGCTGGACGCGCCGGTGCACTATGTCAGAATCAGCACTGGCCTGTTTATGATATCTGATCAAAATCAGAAAAAGAACGGTAAGTTAGTTCTATACTATTTCTATTGCTTGACAAAACAGTATCGAGTTATCGATCGGATCTGAGGAATGTAAGCACTTACATTTGTTGCAATGCAATGTAGCTACTGGTATCGGCTGTCATGTCCGGCAAAGAACCACGAACCGGTAAGCATCCTTCACCTTCATTCTCAACAAAATCTTTCATCGCTTTTGCCATAATCCAAAACGGTTTACTCTATTCAAAAACGAAGGATTTTGTTAGCAAAAAATATTGATTATAAAACAAATGACTAATAGTTATTGGCGTAACTAGTAGTCTAAGTCATTCATCGCGCTGACAGGTCATGACTTAGCCTACAAGTTACGCCCATAATTTTATTCAACAATTGCGCGTTATTCATGTTTTATTTATTGTTATTAATGAGATGTTGTAAATATCTATTTATTTCTTTATAAAAAAAACTGTCAATACTAACAGCACCAAACAGCACGATTCAATGTTTTGGTTTGAGGTTAGCCGGTTATGAATAAACTCCATGTCGAAAACATTCGGCCTCTCAATTTTAGCCTCAATGGGTAGCAACGGAGTTGTTGTTACCTACTATTTCGTTACGACTCAGAAAATAGTTACATTTATTTTCATTACTCCACAATGGCCGAGCTAGTAGAAATTTTCATTGAGTTATGACAAGTAATTGTCACCAGTCGGTAAATGGCTATTTAGGGTTCGGTTCTTAGGCATGATAAAACATGAATAGCGCGCATGAGTTGAATAAACAAAAATACCTTCTGCGTCAGATTAACACAATTATCGTCGTTTAAAATTTCCTGTACGTTAGCCGGGATCGATGTGGTTTGTAAACTAGAATTTATAGCTCTAATCGCTTCTTCAAAGTTTTCTTCAGCTATTGGAATACCCTGTTCGTCTACTCTAATACCTAAATAGACACAGTCAAATAATAACTATCCACCAGTTTGGTTGTTCGATTGCCAAATTGGTCAATAAACAGAAATGGCGTCCAATTATATTTAATTAGGCTTTTGAAAAAAAAATAATTATCGATTTTTTATTGTATTTTAAAACTTTATTAAAAATAATATTGATAATCGATGCGAAAAACTTTCGAAAAACTTTTTTTAAATTAATTATAAGCAATTTAAAATTGATAAAATATTACAAAAAAATCACGTGACTGCAAACGTACTAAAATTGTTTTTGACAGTTGTGACGTCATAATGGTAAAATGTATATACGCAGTATACTATCAATGGCTTCTACATGTGTATTGACTAAAACATTATGACGTCACATTATGTTCGGGAAATGTCGGCGCGTTCTCGGAACTGGGTACAAAAATTTATTTTTAATTTGATATAACTTTTGAATTATAACGAAAATAAAAAAAAGAAAAATAGTTTTGTTATAAAACTTATATACGATCTTTCCATTTATGACAAAAAAAAATTTCATTCAAAAGCCCAATTGTCTAAGAAAAACTTAATTATTAATCAAAATACACACGTACTTTGCCTGATTTGTTCACGAAATAATTGTTTTTCCTTAAAATTATTTGGAACCGAACCATCGTGTTCTTTTTTCCACTGTTGTAAATGTTTGTATAATATAACTAAATATGGAATATGACTGTGGTCTTTTAGATTCATTTCGTCTATGTTAATGGAATCCATATGTTGAAATAGCGCTGGAAACGGTTTATCCAAACGCAAATCTGATATCTGATTATCTGGATGCGATTCAATAACCGAATGCTCCTTGACTTGAACTCTAACATAACCTAAAAAACCAATGCTTCGACATACGATCAAAGGCACGTCTAGTTCCCATAATTTCGATGCCAAAGGAAACAAAATCCTAAAAGTTAATACATGTTTCAATACGGAAGCTAGTTTATGTTCATTATTCAGGATTGAAACTTACTTTTCTGGAATCGATGTGGCTATAACAATAGTAAATGAACTAAAAAAGTCCGGATTGTGTGCTAATACATGATCGGGACTTTCGTCGATATAATCGCCCTGTACATCCGGGTTCAGTTCCAGTAAATATCGAGTAGTAGCCTGGGCTCTCGAGCTTCCTATGTCATCTGGTTCCAAAAAGAAACTAAAAAAAAATGGGTCGAACCGGTGATACACGATTTTTTTTTTTAAAAGCCGAGGGCAAGATAATTAATTTATTCAAAGGGTAAGTATTGAAAAAAGCGTACTACAAAGCAGTGTGCCGATCTTTTAAAACATTATTTGAGCTTCCATAGAGAAAAGCATAAAAAAATCACAAAACATTTTTGCATCATACATTTATTCTAGACTTCCGAGCATATGGAACTATCACTATCTATATTCGATAGACTTAAGTAGATTAAATCACGTGATATCGAACAATGACATCTGAATGAGTACAAATGCTTTGAGATCAATTTAAATTGTCTTCCATATGATTAAGTTTAAAAGAACACGTAAAGAACATTATGATGTATATTCAATTAATCGATAGTGTAGAGATTAATGAAATCTTAAGTTATCAATAAATCAACGAATCAATTGTAAATTTATCTCAGACAATTGGGGGACCCAGTTCTAGAGTAATATTACTAGTGTAGAAAATTATATACTTGCTGCCGATGTCTTCTTCCGTAACCTTTTTACCATCGACAATAGAAAAAGCACCGATTCCAGGTAAAACAAGCGATTTTAAAATTTCTGTTCCTAGCGCTGTCGCGTTAATTAAACATACATGAGATGTTTCTAAATTTGCCTGGCCGTGGTCACCCCACAATCTACAAAAAAAAATGTTGTAAACTTGGATTTCGGCAGAAACGTACCTGAAGCTTACCTTAGTTGACGATCATATTTTTTACTTTTCTCAGACTGTTCTGGCGATTTTGGTGACGGTGTCGACATTTTCTTTAAAATAATATTTTTAAATATAACACTTATTTGTATACAACACCGGTTAGTTTAATAAATAGGGATAAGAATTTAACATAACCTATAAATGTTAAAATGTCAATTTGTAACTGTTACGTGTATATTTTAGTTTCACGACCATTGTTCTGCCAAGTTTTGGCTCTGTAGAACACAGCGGCTCGTTGGTCTAGGGGTATGATTCTCGCTTAGGGTGCGAGAGGTCCCGGGTTCAAATCCCGGACGAGCCCGTGTTGTGTATTTTTGGATTTTTTTAATTTAAATTATTAATTTTAAATATTTCTATTTTTCTTTTGATACACACTTTCTTTACAACATTTTTAATTTATAATAAAACGATTCTTTAAAATAGCGAAATTGAGTTAAAAATAATAACGCGATCGCGAAAGTGTGATCCCGATTAAAATATAAAAAACATTTTCAAATATAAATCAATCATCACTCCTTTTGTCATTTGTGAGCTACTAACAAGCCTGGATTCCATAAACCCATATTCAAGGAATCGAAGTCAATATCCAGATTAAATATATCACGTAGAAGGGCGATTGTTAGTTTGAGCTCACTATAACAGGCTAAAATATTTATTTAATTAAATATTTCACTTACCAATATTCTGCATAGAGTTTCGTCAGCGTCTATAATAAACAAGTAATCATTAAAATTTTCATTTTGAAGTGAAAAAAAATACAAGAAAATTGTAATGATCAGCGAAACAGTAAAGATAAAAATTGTACATACTTTGTGATGAATCTCTGTAACGTCCCTATAGCTCATTCCTGGACCCTCCTGGCAATGGCATATTATGTAGTTCCGAACACAAGAGATTAATCGCGAACTGTTATTTTATTAATTTAAACACTGCACTTGGCGATCGTTATATCGACATCTAGGAAAGTTCAATTTATTTATAACTCTCTGATATAAAAACATTTCCGCACTTTGTATTAACGCGACTGTATATAACTGATTTAAAAAATGAAACACAAAAATATTCTTTTAGTCTATGATAAATACCTACTCCGTATAATATAGACAATAAAGACAAAAATATTGTCTGGATGTAACAAAGTCAGGTTTGGTTACAGTTTACGTTTCCCGCTTTTATTATACAACAAAGCAGGTATGTATCAGTTTATTGAATTGCAATTGACTTTTATAAAATCGATCGTTTTTAAGTACACAAAAACTAAACTTTATTGTTAATTTATTATAATTTGTTTTTAAAACTTAAATATTCACCAAACTATTAGTGCAACAATACTGCAAGTTAACTGACAACCGATGCACTCTTGTTTAAGTTATCAGTGTTCCCAATATTTAAAAAAAGTTACTCACTAGGTATGCGATTTTGTCAGTTTTAATTGTTAGATACAAAATTGGAACTTTTGCATTGCACATGTTACCATTTTCATATTCAGCTTTAAAATTTAAATATATTTTCATATAAAATATTCTTTAAAAGATTATGATAAAAACAAAATAGAGTTTTCAGGTTACCTAATAGTTCATAACTTTTTGGTGGAATCTCTCAGCTGTTTTTGATGTACCTGACTTGTTTATACATGCATGCAATTAGTTATGAACTTATGACTGTGTCAGTGAAGTGTTCAATTATTATCAATTACCACGCGACTTTAATTTTATTTTATAAATATTATAATACATCAGTGCAACATCTAAATTCTAAAATGAACTGTGTGCAAGTTCAATAATTGGAAATTATTCATTGGTATGTACCTATTAAGCTTTAATTTAAGTAGATACCCACTATAACTAAAATACCTAGCAGATATAGAGCATAATATAATATTCTGTTATTTCTGCTGTGATTCGTATGTTTTTTTTGTGTATTTTGTTAATTTCAGTGTCATGAGGCATCTATCTGATAATTTTGTATGGTTCATTGGTATGCCGGGTTTTGCATATATTAGGTAAAAAAATTTGATCATTGCTAAGACGTCCTAGACATAACTCCCCGGACTTGTATCACGATTATTTTCGAAACTAACCTCCTCAAACTTCAGTTTATATTATTATAATCATATTATATAAATACGAGAAAAAAAGTTGTAGTACCGATTTAGCACACATTGTGATGAAACTTAAATCGTTCTATTAGTTTTAGTGAAGGGCAGTGCACAATATATGTTTCATCACGATATGTATGAATTAACAGGTAAAATCGATTCAGGAGAAATTCATACGACAATAAGGTTCAAACTTAAAAATTTTAAAAAATGAACTTCGACCATTTGGCTACCACTATTATTCGTAAATAAGATTTTCTCTACAAGACAGCTGTATAGGCCAAATGTGCATACATTTTCTTAATAAATAAGACCATAGGTATTTTTTGTAGATGTTCTGATAATTTTTTTTAATACCCATCTTTTCATTCGTGTAATTAAAAACCAGTGTTACACTTACATCATAAAATTTGCAAGATAAACGCAAAAATTTAACTTTACATACAATTCGGAACTCAAAGGAATTGTGAGACCTCTGGTGAGAAATTAGCCGAACTGTCCTAAGGGGGGTTTTTGACAGGTAAACATTAATTTAGAAAAGCATGATGGAGGCTAACATTGATTTAAAAAAGCATGATGGAGGCCATATATTTAGTATATGATGGAGGCTAACCTAGCCTCCATCATGCTTCTGTTAATCAATGTTCTCCTTATGCCTCCATAGTTTACCTGTCAAAAACCCCCCTTAGGACAGTTCGGCGCACTTCTCACCAGAGGTCTCACCATTCCTTTGGGTTCCGAATTTATAGGTACATGAATAACTATGGAAAATTTATTTGAAAAATAATATGTAATTTACAAGAGTTTTTTGCTATCAAAGTATCACTATGCGTTGTTCTGTACGAATAGCAATAATTTGTCTCTAAATCTCAATTATCGAACTAGCGATCCTGTTTATAATACGACGACACAGAAAAACATATTCCAGTATTTTTGTCTGTCTGTCTGTATGAGAATCAGTCGAGAATAGTTTTGGTGAAAATTGCTGCATTATTGGCGTCCAAACTTAAGTATATGTTTTAAAGATATAATGTTTTCAAGAATGGTTTTATTTATTTATAAAAAAATATACATTTAACATTTTTACATTGTAATTTTCATTCGAAATGTCAAGACAATAATATAAAGTATACGTATAATTGACAGATAAAAGTTTTTCAGTAATTATTTCTTCATATTTTGGAAGCGATTTCTAATAATGACTTCTTCTGTACTTTTCCTGTTGGCGTTGTGGGTAAACTATCCAGAAACACCACACCTGCGTGAAGCTGTTTATTGGGATTTAGTTGTTCTGAAAAAATTGGTTGTCTGTAAAGTCGGTTTACGGACGATAGTTTTACGTGATAACGTATTCCGTAATACATAACCTAAATTTATATAATAATTCGAATCTATGATATTGCATCTTTCGCTTCAAATTTAGGTAAATTTTATTAAGTAGAATAATAAAACACTATAAAAAGTATACTATTATTATATAAAAAACAACTATGGCATGTATCTCTTTTGTGCATGCGCCGATTTTCCCCAAAAAATTTACAAAAATTTCTAGTAAAAATAGATAGAGTAAAAACCGTTTTAAAAACTATATTATTATTATATAAAACATCATTATAAGAGATATATTCTTTTACGCATGCGCCGATGTTCCCCAAAAACAATAGGCCACTTCATATTTGCATATCAAACATCCTCCCAAAATTTGGTTTCAATCTGCTTATCCTTGGTGTCGGAATGATAAGAAATGTCAAAAGTGACGTTTGCAACTGTCAAAGTATTATGTTCTAATAATAATTAGTTATTCCAATACTTAACTCTGTTTTCAAAGACACCTTTTGTCACGTTGTTCTCCCTGTAACCTCTTTAATTAACAGATCTTTTCTTAGTGGACAATTTCCTGATCTAATTAAACAAGCGAAAGTGGTACCTGTATATAAAAAAGGTGACAGCACCGACGTTTGCAATTATAGGCCTATTTCAGTGCTGTCTGTTTTCTCCAAGATCTTTGAAAGTGCCTTCTGTACACGTTTAATGAAATTTTTGAATAATTTAGGTATTATCAATAAATATCAACATGGATTTATAAATGGTAAAGGTACTGAGACAGCTATGGTTGATTTAGTAGAATTTATTTTGAGCGCATTTAATGATGGTCGCCTTGCTTCGGCCATATTTCTTGACCTCAGCAAGGCATTCGATTCCGTTAATCATGAAATTTTACTTGGCAAATTATTTAATGTCGGTATTAGAGGTAAAGCTTTTGACTGGCTCAAGTCCTTTCTATCGAACCGAACTCAAAAAGTTAATATTTCAGAACATTTTTCATCCGAGCTAAACTTAAATAAAGGGGTTCCTCAGGGTTCTACTTTGGGTCCAATTCTCTTTTTAATTTATATTAACAGTTTACCTACTTATTTTGACCCGAACATAAAAGTTATTATGTATGCCGATGACGTCACTTTGTTAACTCAAAATCGTGATATGACCGAAATTGAAATTGATGCCAATGTTGGCGGTAATCAAGTTTTTGACTGGTGTGTTAATAATGACCTTAAATTAAATATTAGCAAGACAGCATCTATATTATTTCATACTAGGCAAAATAAACTTGGTGTTTTACCAGCTATTGTTATCAATGATAGTTTGATTGAAAACGTTGATAATTTCAAATTTTTAGGACTAATTGTAAACTCCAACCTAGATTGGTCTTTTCACATTGATGAATGCTGTACTAAAATATCCAGTGCTCTTTTTCCTTTAAGGAGATTATCGTACCTTGTAGATGAGCATTCACTTTTAACATATTATTTTGCATCAATTTATTCCTATATAAATTACGGAATTCTGTTGTGGGGAAAATCGTCATATGCCAACCGTATATTTTTCTTACAAAAAAAAACCTTAAGAATAATTTTCAAACTTGGGTATACTGATTCATGTCGTCCAATTTTTAATAAATACAAACTTTTAACAGTCCCAGCAGTGTATATATATAAAGCAGCTCTTTTTGTCTGGAACAATTCTGATATGTTTGCCAAAAATTACCATGCTTACGGCACTAGACAAAATCATTTGTATAATAAAAAAGTAAACATCAGTATTTACAAAAGTGGGCCATTATATAATTGTATCACAGTATTCAATAAATTACCGGATGATATCAAAAACAGTGATAGTACGGCGCTTTTTAAAAGAAGGCTTAGGGCTTTTTTATATGATAAATGTTTTTACTCTGTCAATGACTTTTATTTTTAACTTTTATTTTGTTGTTTTATCTTCGTATCTGTGTGTTATATATCGACTTATCCTATGCATTTATAATGTACAAAAGAGGACAAATAAATTATTATTATTATTATTATTATTATTATTATTATTAACTTAGAAGGCGTTGCATTTCACAAAATACTAATGTCAAAAAATTGAATTAAACATTAGAAATGCAGCCGTTTTCATGTTAAGACAAGACATACGTTATTTTCTAATTTCCATGTACGGCAAACAAAGACGACCGACCGCGTCGCGCCATGCATTAGACAACATTGCATTTATACAGCTATTTTTCTATATAAATTTGTATAAAAAAACTGTTTAGGCAAATTCTGTTATACGAAATCTATGTAAAATGTTCTCCCCATCGTTTAAGACTGGTTTCAAACCGATCTGATTTAAATTGAGCGAGAAATTAGCAAAAAGCACGCACAGGGTCAGGCGGAACGTTACGCGTTACGAACGTTAGGAACGTTACGCGTTAGGAACGTTACACTTTTTCGTGCATGCAGCCGGTGTTTTATCAATTTATAAGATTGGTGATTCATCAATTTATAAGACGTTATCACGTCAAAAAAAAATTATTTAACGCTACAACTGAGATTATTTAAAAAAAAAAGACGGGTTGCACTCCGGGAGTGCCTGCAGAAGTGAAAACTTGAATATTAACGTCTTAATTGTTTGCATTTAGAAGCATTGTTTATTTATTGGCAACTTTTGTAAATAAAATGGTTTGTATCATAGATTGCATTTTTATGTACGATATTTCAACGCTAGATGTCTAAAGTTGTATAAAAAATAAAATGGTTTGTATCATAGATTGCATTTTTATGTACGATATTTCAACGCTAGATGTCTAACGTTGTATAAAAAGTATCTAGCAATTACTATCACTTAGAGAGTCTCACCCAGTTCTTACTTTTCCTGACGCGAGTTTAACATTTTTTACCCATTACAAAAAAAGTGTACAACGTCGCTAAAGAAGTTTTCACTTCAATAATATCTTTTTCCAAAAGTAATTGATTTTGTAATCATACATTTATAAACGCAATGATTTTAACTAACATATTCTGGTCGCTCAACCTTTGTTAATTTAATAAAATAAGTAAAGACATTAATTTACCTGAAAGATAATTATTGATTTCTTCAGGCGTGATATTTGATCCTGGTCTTTTTACGATGAAACCTTTTCCTCTGAAACCGTCCTCCTCGTTCGGAATTCCGATCACTGCAGCCTTTTCTATATCAGGATGCTTCATCAACATCATTTCCAATTCGAGTGGAACTATCTAAAAATCAATACAAAACATAACTAGATAAGTTTATATTGTAGAGACACCCGAACTACTCTAACCAATTATCAAATTGGACTTAACGTTTTCTCACAAAGACCCAGAACTGGTCGGGGACGTAAAATGGGTCCTTACAGACCTGAGTGCAGCGGGAAAAGTTTTTTGAATCCTCCCTGTCTCCAGATAATCTATATAAGATTAATTAGGGTCTATGAAAACAACTAAAATCGTACCTAACTAAAATCACTGAATCAATTTCGATCGAATTTTCACGGAGCAGTGCTTGCAAAGCATCTGTCAGTAATAGAAGGAACTATTTATTATCGCGCTTTTACAAAAGGGGGCCGACTAAGCAATAAAAACGACTTAAGCGTTGTGGGTAAATAATTAGTAATAAATTATTTCACCTTGTGAAAGTTAGATTGAGAGTTTTTTTTATATTTAGTTAATTTATTGTTTTTAATCCGTATTTCTTTTATACCTGCCATCCTTTATATTTGTAGAGTTCTTTAATTCGTCCTTCGATAAAGAAGCAACGATCTTCATCGTAGTAGCCCAAATCTCCCGTTTTATACCAGCCTTCTTCATCCAATGCTTCCTTGGTTGCTTCCGGGTTATTGTAATATTCTTTGAATACGAGATTTCCTCGGCAGCAAACTTCTCCTTTTTCGTGTGGTCCCAGCAATCTTCCAGTTTTTGAATCTATAATCTATATTTAAAAATATAAAAATAGCTAATATTAATACAACACTGGGAGGGTAATTCGGAAGCCTCAGAATAGCTTTAGACGTTTAGACATTTTTCAACAGTGTCGAAGATTGTTCAGAAGTTCCAGGAATTCCTGTATACACTTTTTTCCATCGTACAAATATTTGCAATGAAATGTTCTCGGAAACAGTTTCACGGATTTCTTTTTTAAAAATAAACCAAAACTACGTTTAAAATTTGTGCATATTTATTATATAAATGCAACTTTAAAATAAAAGGAAGTATTATTGCTATTAACCTTGGGTAACTTGTCAACTGTGTGCTTGTTTCTAATTACTTCGGAGAAAACAGGATAGAAATATTGATTATACTGGAACTTTTAACGATATGTAAGAATTAAACCTTTTTTTAGTTAAACATCGTATAATTAGGTTTCAGGTTTTCGTTAAAATGAAACTAAAATAATTTTATTTACTTTTGCTTCCTGTCCTGGATTTACAAAACCAATAGAATTAGGTTTCGCATTTTGAGTAGCAAAACAGATTCCTGTTGTTTCAGTGGCGCCGTATCCGGAAGTAAATTGGGAGTTTTTGAATACTTTTCGACCTTCTTCTTTGTGATGTGGAGTCAGTGTATTTCCGAACACGGTGAGCACCATCAAGCTGGACACGTCGTATTTCGACGCCGCTGGACATTTGGTGAGTTCTCTGAATAGACCTAGGCTTGTTCCAAGCATGAAAATCTATAAGAAAATATTATGTCAATTTATTGCAAGGTAGAGTAGTGTTGCTTTAGAAAAGATAGTAGCGAGGTGGGGAATCTGCGTTGTAAGAAGAGTGGGAAAAGCGATCACCAGTTTATAATTTCAGGGGGGGTATCTGTACTGTCACTGGTGCGTCTCGACAACTAACTGATTATTAGCGATAAACACAATATATAGGGAGGCGGATTTACAAATTTATCGATGCGAGCGTTTGTGGTGAGCACTAGGGGAGACTTCAAACTCTAATTTTCCGTATGTCAGTGAGCAATGTTTATTAAAAGTGAAAGTAGTTATAATTTTATAGTTTTTTAATTACAAAGAAAACATAGGAAAACTAAGCAATCTGGAAATGCTTGTTGTGTTCCGGGCTGTTGCGCTGATGGCGATTTAAGTAAAATAAAGCCCATTGGCGCCCTAATTTGACGTTCTGCTGTCAGTGTAAACAAATTAACATCAGTTTTCTTTATTAATTTTTTTTTTTTGACAAATCATGGCCAACTAAAGTTTTTGACTTATCACCTTCAAAACATGTCGCGATTTCCATAAAAAGTGAGTTCAATATTTCTCTATTACCCACTAGCGGCGCTAATAGGCTTCTTGCAAACAGCCTAAATAATAAAGTCATTCGACCCGAAACTCGATTAGTTGCAAAAATGACGCTAGAAGCTTCTCTAAACAATACTACTCTACTAAAATAGATATCTAAAATCATGATTGTAATTTGAAAAATAATTGAGTGATTTGAAATTTGATTGAGCTTATCATTTTTTCCATGTAGAGAGTTAGTACATAAGATTGAATGCAGATTAAATATTAGCTTCTATTTTTAATTTTAGCGTATTGTTAAAAATAGTAATAGCGGAAAGTTTGAGCTGACGGTTGGTGTAGATAACTTTATCAGCTGGAGATAAAAAGAAAAATGTTACCTGATAGTCGTTGATTACTTTAAATATAATTTCTGGATCAAGCGATTGTGTTAGAACTCTGGTCATTCCCAGATCAATGAGCGTGGGGAAAATGGCTGAGGCAGATATCCAGTAAAATGACGAAGTACAAACAATTCTCACAGGTGGTAGTTGTTTTAAAAGATCCCTAAAATATTTAAAATGAATATACAATACTGTTTTATATTTTTTTTCAATTCTCGATTCATATTTAAAAAAGCAGTATAGCGAAAGCAATAAATTGCTGCCCGCAACGCCGAATTGCCGGGTGGGCCGGATTAGCGGAATTATGAAGTCTGCAGTATAGTCAAATTTGAAATTTATAAATTAAGAATTACCTGAATATATACACTTGTCCTAAAAAGTTTTTATGCGTCAAACCGACGCCTTTTGGTAAACCTGTGGTACCACTTGAACACATAACATAGGCAATGCGATCTTCTGGATTAGTAAAATTGACGACTTCAAACTCTTCTTCGTTAATTTTTCGCGGTTCGGCGACAACAGAAAAAGGAACATGCTTGTCTGTTGGACCGTAGACAATGATTATAGTGCTTAGTTCTAAATCACGAATGCAATTCTCGAAACGTTCAACACACTCGAGTTCGGAAAATACTGCTTTCGGTTTTATGATGCTCAATAAATGTTTGATATCGTCTGAAAAAAGAAGATAGTGTAAGTTTGCCATATTGTGTTAAAGTACAAACATCGTGGTGGGATACATAATATTACCCCAACGCCTGGCAATTTGCAAATGCTCACCAATAAAACAATAGTAGTGTTTTAAGATGTCCTCGAGGAAAGCCAATGAGTTAACGCAACGGTTAAGCAATTTCAGTGTAGAAAGTTTTTTTTTGACGTGATAACGTCTTATAAATTGACGAAACACCGGCTGCACGCACGAAAAAGAGTAACGTTCCGCAAGCGAGAGCGCGATATAAGCGATAGTCTCTCTCTTCTCGCGTGACGTCAGAGAGTAGTGTGCGTTCAACATTTTTTTCGGCTGTTCCAGCGAAAGCTACATCTGACAGATGGCCAGATAAATTATACGGTTTGTTAACAAATATATAATATATATACATTCTTTTAAATGTCTTTTATAATTGCTTAAAAATATGTATTTTGCTTTGGTTGATCAAATTATTAGTCGGTAAAAATATAGTTTGACAGCTACTAAAATTTAGGTTATGTATTATTAAATATGATATTCGAGCGGAATACGTTATCACGTAAAACTATCGTCCGTAAACCGACTTTACAGACAACCAATTTTTTTTTTTAATTGAACCTCCTTCAAAAAGGGTCACTAAGAAGCGTAAAATAACACAGTTTAGAGGTCGGCACTAATTTTATATTTACCTCAATACGTACCTACATAAAACGTGATAGTAATTAATTAACTAGGTGCCGATCTCAAAACTTTGTTTGTTTACGCTTTTTAGCGACTCTTTTTTGCTAAACCGATTTTGCCAAAGTTCATATATAGGACCAACTTTGAGACATTTTTTAGTGTCTAATGAAGAGTAACATTCACGCCGACAAATATAACTTTTGCAATATTTATTTTTGATATTTGTTATTTTTCTAAAAAGTTGCGGACTTACATTGACCCAAACCAGGATCGAGTGGTAAAACAATAGCTCCGATGAAAAGTGTTCCTAGGATGGATGGTGAGTTTTCCGGAATTAATTTGCTGCATATTGCTACCACATCATCCTGCCCTATACCCAAATTTCGCAAACCTTCGGCTGTGTTTATGCTGTGTGTTTTGATTTCAGCGAAAGTCTCTGCTTTACCAGTTAATGAATCTATCTGAAATATAAAACAAATTGTAATTGATCCGTTTTAAATTCTTTAAAGTACGTTTAAGTATTGGAATAACATAACCTATAATCATGACTGTTGATGGCTGCCATTGAGGATGTATATTTTCAATTAGTACCCAACATTTCAGAACGATTTACTTACTTGTTTAAAAAGTTTAAAAATATGAAATTAGCATGAGCTCTTATGAGAAAATCGCGCATTCATACTTATAGAAAACCCTAAAAACGTATAGAAATATCACCGAGAAAAATTCGAAATTTTTAAAAGATGTTCGTCCCATATCTAAGAAACTCTGTTCAAAATTTTGTCTATTGTTACCTTTGAAAATAACGGGGAAAAATTATTATTGTTAAAAAGTATCAAATAAACACAGTATTTTATAGAACGCGTTTCACTTGACAATAGCACAACTTATGTACTGAAATATAATTTTGACGTGATAACGTCTTATAAATTGATGAATCACCAATCTTATAAATTGATAAAACACCGGCTGCATGCACGAAAAAGTGTAACGTTCGTAACGCGTAACGTTCCTAACGCGTAACGCATAACGTTCCGCCTGACCCTGTGCGTGCTTTTTGCTAATTTCTCGCTCAATTTAAATCAGATCGGTTTGAAACCAGTCTTAAACGAAAGAGGAGAACATTTTACATAGATTTCGTATAACAGAATTTGCCTAAACAGTTTTTTTATACAAATTTATATAGAAAAATAGCTGTATAAATGCAATGTTGTCTAATGCATAACGCGACGCGGTCGGTCGTCTTTGTTTGCCGTACATGGAAATTAGAAAATAACGTATGTCTTGTCTTAACATGAAAACGGCTGCATTTCTAATGTTTAATTCAATTTTTTGACATTAGTATTTTGTGAAATGCAACGCCTTCTAAGTTAACTATTGGAATAACTAATTATATTATTAAAACATAATACTTTGACAGTTGCAAACGTCACTTTTGACATTTCTTATCATTCCGACACCAAGGATAAGCGGATTGAAACCAAATTTTGGGAGGATGTTTGATATGCAAATATGAAGTGGCCTATTGTTTTTGGGGAAAATCGGCGCATGCGCAAAAGAGATACATGCCATAGTTGTTTTTTATATAATAATAGTGTAGGTACTTTTTATAGTGTTTTATTATTCTACTTAATAAAATTTACCTAAATTTGAAGCGAAAGATGCAATATCATAGATTCGAATTATTATAATTATTATATAAATTTAGGTTATGTATTACGGAATACGTTATCACGTAAAACTATCGTCCGTAAACCGACTTTACAGACAACCAATTTTTTTTTGTACAATTTGACGTTGCTGCCATCTTATAATATACTTTTGTCTGCAATACTGTGTATTTTATATTTTTAAAGGTGGTAGTAATTGTAATGACCGACAGAGGCGCGTTGATCGAGTTACGAGACATTTTCCCAATGTATTTGGACAGCTCTTTAGATTGCTGAACAAATTGAACTATTATTTTAATTACGGTTTATTATTTGAACCCCGATGCTGACATTGATTTAGTATTCCAAAAGATGGTTGTTTCTTAACATAGCATACCTATTAAAGCTATTTATATCTAATATTATTATTTTTTTATCGTGAGTTCGTAATAATAATAATTAGGTTAAAATATATTTCTACTAACCTGTGCCACTTTGTCATTATGAAATGTAAGTCGATCAAATAAATATTTTCCTAAGCTGGTATCGAATTTGTAGTTGGCTTCCGGTCCTTTTGAAATATAATCAAAGTTTTCGCTTCCGGTTGGTTTCTTGCAACACACTTCCGCTGGCGAATTTATGTTTTTGTTAGCCATCTATTTAAAAAAATGTATATCAGTGAATGCTTTAATTGTATGAAAAATCCCGTACAGTTTTATTCCGTACTACAAACGAATAATGTAATAAAATCCGAAATGCAACTGACTTTTAATTTGAACGGTAAACAATATGCTGTTAATTTTATAATATGCAAGGTTAAAATATTGTGTTGTAATATTTATAGCTGAGTAAAACTAACAATGATCCGCTTTTTTACAAGTCATAATCTTACGTCACGCTTAATTAATCTCAATTAATTGATATGCTGTTGACATTGGCTTAAGTGGAATATGTACAGCAGACTCTCGATAACTACGCGTCTACGAGATAGGCATTTATTTAATAATCTATACTAATATATAAAGCTGAAGAGTTTGTTTGTTTGAACGCGCTAATCTCAGAAACTGCTGGTTCGAATTGAAAATTTTTTTTTTGTTGAATAGCCCATTTATCGAGGAAGGCTATAGACTATATAATATAAGGCTACGACCAATTGGAGCGGAACATAAATGAAAAATGTTGCAAGATGTCTCAAAATTAGTCCGTTCGACAAATATTATTAGGTGAAATGCCTTAACTAAATATTGCAATATTAGCGCGCCTACAGTGCAAGCCCGGATAACTCAATCGGTAGAGTGCAAGACTCTTAATACCAGGGTCTAGGGTTCAAGCCCCACGTCGGCAAATATATATATTTTTTATTTTTTTTTTATTTACTACATAGCTTTCTTCTAAGGCTTACATTTCAATTTTTTAAAATTTTATTACGACTAATTAAAATTAAATAAATCTAATTAATAGATCATTTGAAAACTATTACAACTATAGGCATTAGGCACCTATATAAAAATAATTTTCCTACAGTGTTTTCAATTAAATATTTATTATATTAAAAGAATTTTATTACGTAAAAAAAGTATAAATACTGCTTTTTAACGACAAAAACTTTTGAACGGTAACGCCGAACATTATGAAGTTTGGACACAACATTCATCTCGGTAAACTAAGATGAATGTGCGTACTCATGTCCCTTCCTTCCCCATTCGTTCTTTTGCACCCGGGTGAAACCGGGCGGGACCGCTAGTTTACTATAATATGAATCATTGTCTATATCTACTCGCGGTGAGAGAAGGCAGCAAAGCGTATCGAAAATATATCTGCGTCTCTTTCTTCGATGTAATTCCCTGATTTCTCCGATGTAGGATTGGTTGATGTACTTGCATTCAGTCTGAATAAAGTGTCTCTGTTTCAAAAACTTTGTCTTTTTCTATGACGTTAACATGGGCGTACTCAGCATTTGACCCAGGAGGGAGCAAATTAGAAATTTCTTAAGCCGGGTTCCCCGTGCTTGTTTTGTTCTCCTGGATACGCCAGTGCTTATGACGTAAAAAAAGACAGAAGTACTTATATGTTTGCATTTTAATGGTACGTTCGATTGCGATTTTATTCCTATGCTTAATATAGAATAAAAAGTATATGGAGATAGGAATCCCTCTCTCAAGGTTCCAATGGCGTAGATCTGAGCGTTGGGGGGCACTGACTTATTGAGTATAGACTTGGTGATCGCTAATGTATAACCAAAGTATGTAAAACATGTTTTAATTAAATATTTTATTTGCAAATTTTTGTTATTACTCGGTTGCTTTGATATTGTCAAAAAATTACAAAATGTAGAAGAATCATTTTTGCTGAATCCCCGACTTGCTTTACATTTTTATCCTTCTTTTGCCGATCTGATTCGGGAAGTTATAGATTTTTTAATAGTAAAATAGTTATTCAAATCGGTTCATTACCCTCGCTAATAAATAAACATAATATATTCGTTTTTTTCTTCTTTATAATTACTTATACAGTTTGGCCTTAGTATTTTCATTTATCTCAATAACAATGATAATTGTAAGAGAGCGTGTGAATTAATGCAGAGTAATTTTATAATTTTTGCTTGTGACTTTGCAAGATTTGTGTTTTTTTATTTTTTATATCATACTTTGTACTTTGTACGTCTATACTTACAATAAAATTGTTTTTGTTTGTACATTGAAAATATTTTTAGAAGACGTGAAATTTTAGGGCGCTATGTGCAAGTGGGTGTAGGGTCACGCTCGCGGTAGTGAAATGGGAAAACTTGTACATAGTTTGTTGACACCATATATTTAATAATTTACTATACGAATCATTGTCTATCTACTCAATGTGCGGTGAGCGAAGGCAACAAAGCGTGTCGAAAATATATCTGCGTCTTTTTCTTCGATGTAATTCCCCGATTTTTCCGATGATAGGATTGGTTGATGTACTTGTATTCAATCTGAATAAAGTATCTCTGTTTCAACAACTTTGTCTTTTTCTATGACGTTAACATGGGCGTACCCAGCTTTTGACCCAGGAGGGGGCAAATTAGAAATTTCTTAGGCCGAGTTCCCCGCGCTTGTTTTGCCAGTGCTTACGGCTTAAAAAAAGACAGAAGTATATGTTTGCACCCTAATGTTTTGATTGCGATATGATTCCTATGCTCAGTATAGAGTAAAAGTATATGGTCGACATGCATTATGCAGACAGTATATCTAAATAATATATAAAAGGAAACAGGGACTGACTGACTGATCTATCAAGGAAGGTGTCAAGCAAAATATTAATTCCCGAACTAATTCTACAATTACCTTTTCAAAAGGTATTTCTAAATTTTATATTTTAGCCTGATATTCATGTTATTTTCAATTTTATTTTTTTATTAATATGATCTCTTTAATTACCCTCTTTACCCCTCCCCCATATCTACGCCTTCGTATAGTACACATTCTATTTTTTATTATATAAAACATATTTTATTAAACTACATACATCAAATAAATATAACGTGGTACAATAATACTTTTTTTATATTATATAACACAATTGTTTTTTTCCATGGTTACGAACCGTGCGTAAACTGACCCATTATGAGCCATTATTTTTCGACACAGGTTTCTCTTTTGTTTCACTTTTTACGCACAACCGTCTACATGTTTTCATTAGAAAAAGTTTCGTGCGTAGCAAGTGTGAAGACGGTGCCTCGTTTTTAAAACTCGTATGATGATTTCGAAACTCGTTTTCAAAAAGGTACCTTCTCACATTTGTTACGCAATATTCTAATTAGTATTAAGAAAAAAGGCAGGTATGTAGACAAAAATATTAGATTTATTTAATGTACGACGTTTCGGCTATAGATTTAGACTTTTTCTGAAAAAGTCTAAAGCTAAACCGAAACATCATTCATTAAATAAATTTAATATTTTTGTCCACATACCTGCCATTTTTTTAAATATTATCATCACAATGGACACGATATCTAATATAAATACGAATTAGTGTTAAATACTAATTTTCATTTTTTGGATTACTTAAAAATTTAAAATTCACAAAGTTATAACACACATTCCAGTGTCCAAATCATTTTTATAACAATATCATTAGAATTACTCGAATAAGTAATTAATTGATTGTTCATAATACTGTAGTAATATTTTCATCCCAAGTTTTTCGTTTGTGTATAATCAAATAAAGATCGCTTTTGAATTTTTCCCGATGGCGTTGTTGGCATTTCATCGAGAAAAACTATTCCACCCGTAAGTTGCTTTGTCGGACTTAATTTTTCTGAAACAGTTAATTAATTTTTAAATATTGTAGTGTTATCAATGCGGATTGTAGTCCTGTGATTTTTTTTCGATTAAATGCCAATCTCTGTGTTTACAGATTTTTTGTCTGTCTGTATCATAGGCGGATGCCTATCCTTGAGCATTGTGCAGAATGGTTCCAATTAGAAGCCATATGGATGCCATTTTGTACGTGGAAAGCGCCGTAAAAATCGCGCGGGATTCAAAAAGATTAAATATTCTATAATATGATGTTAATGGAAAAACAATAAAACTCGCAGTAAACAGTGGTATTTCGCTCCAAAACCTATTTTTATATTGAAACGTTTCAAAAATTACAAAACTGAGCATAAATATAATATAAAAGCTTAGAATATTTTACATTGTCAGATTGGCATCAATGCTTGTCAACCTGTATGCCAAATTGACAATGTAAAATGTTCTAAGCTTTTACATTATATTTATGCTCAACTTTGTAATTTTTGAAACGTTTCAGTATAAAAATAGGTTTTGGAGCGAAATATCACTGTTTACTGTCAGTTTTGTCGTTTTTCTCAATAAAATTATATTATAAAATAAATAATATTTTTTAATCTCGCGCGCTTTTTACGGCGTTTTCCACGTACAAAATGGTTTCTAAAAGGTACAGGAGGCGCTAGTGTATCCGCAATCTATTAAATATAGTATATATCTATGGTCTGTACTAGAACCACTCAAGAACGTTTGAGATTGTTACCTAACTGGTGCACAAATTTAAAGAATATACTTTTTATCCGGTTAAGATAAAGTTTCTGTGATCAATACTAAAACGAGTGAAGCCGCTGGTAAAATCTAGTAATAATAATAATGGACAAGATAACTTTTGACTTAAAAGTTACCTGAGAGATATTTATTGATTTCTTCAGCTGTTATTGAAGCTCCTGACTTTAAAACAATATAACCTTGAGCTCTGTTAACGTCATCTTCATGGGGAATTCCAATAATGGCAGCTTGTTCAATTTCCGGGTGCTTCATTAAAGTTGTTTCTATTTCTAGTGGAGATATCTGAAAAATAAAAATTATTAGTCGCTAATATCTATGCTTCAACACAACCATGACACCCCACGGTAGAAACGAAACTTCTTGATTACTTTGCCTATCAAACCATAGATGGCAGTGTCATTAAACGCTTTGTGTAGTTCATAAATAGTGCGTCGGTTGCTATTGTACTCTGCCTCTTTTTTAATTTTTTGACGTGATAACGTCTTATAAATTGATGAAACACCGGCTGCACGCACGAAATAGAGTAACGTTCCGCAAGCGAGAGCGCGATATAAGCGATAGTCTCTCTCTTCTCGCGTGACGTCAGAGAGTAGTGTGCGTTCAACTTTTTTTTCGGCTGTTCCAGCGAAAGCTACATCTGACAGATGGCCAGATAAATTATACGGTTTGTTAACAAATATATAATGTATATACATTCTTTTAAATGTGAATTTTAATACGGTATAGTGCGTACTACTATTTAATAACTTTAAAGAATAGCTTCTGTTGCTACATTGTTGAAACACCCATTGTTACATGTCTACATTAGAAATTTTTTTTTTTCTCAAACAATGTCACCATCGGGATACGAACCCCGAATTGTTTGAGAAAAAAATTTTTCTAATGTAGACATGTAACAATGGGTGTTTCAACAATGTAGCAACAGAAGCTATTCTTTAAAATTCTTTTAAATGTCTTTTATAATTGCTTAAAAATATGTATTTTGCTTTGGTTGATCAAATTATTAGTCGGTAAAAATATAGTTTGACAGCTACTAAAATTTAGGTTATGTATTATTAAATATGATATTCGAGCGGAAAACGTTATCATGTAAAACTATCGTCCGTAAACCGACTTTAGAGACAACCAATTTTTTTTTAATTATATCACGAAACTGGCATTTAAATGGTTTTTACCTGGAATCCTCTGCATTTAAAGATTTCTTTTAGTCGATCTTCAATGAAGAAAAATTTATCGTCGTCGTAATAGGCTAAGTCGCCTGTACGGAACCAACCAAACTTGTCAATGGCTTCGTTTGTCGCTTGGGGATTGTTGTAATATTCTTTGAAAATAATCGCACCTCGGACTTGAAGTTCGCCAATTTCGTTCGGTCCGACGTCTTTGCCAGTATGCAGATCCACGATCTACAATTTAACAAAATAATCGTGAATGTTTAAAATGAACAGAAAAAAATGTTAGTCCATTTACAGTCGAACTCCTCGTGTATTTCCAACTCACGTATTTTCAATACCATCTTTTAGTCCTTACTTCTCACTCAAAGTGTCTCCTCCTAGGCTCCTACACTGTTCAGCCAATGGAAAATACGTTAGAAAACGTTTAACCGCAAATTAATAGAGGCTGTTCTCTGATTGGTCAATGACTGTCAGTTGTCACGAAGAATGAGATGTTGAAAATACATCAGTCGATTAGTTCCGACAGGTTGAAAATACACGAGTTGTACCGTGTACTCTTTCCGACCAATTGGTTATTGAGATCAGATGTTGATCTTTATGGGATAAACTCTAGTACTCTCATAGTATGTGTAAACTGGCTGTGTACAGTTCAGTGGAATAGAATGACGTATATCCGTTCGGTTTTTCGTCACACATATATTCAGAAATTGTCGTATACCCTGGGGATGGGGAGGTTAGATGTTTGTATGTCAATAAATATTAGGTTTGTGCTTACTTTAGCCTCAACTGATGGTATGATTTGACCGACTGAGTTTGGTTTCGTCGTTTGAGGTGAGCGGAACATAAAACATAAGCCGCTCGTTTCGGTAGAACCGTAGCCGGACGAAAATACAGCACTAGAAAATAATTGTTTTCCCATATTTAGTATGTAAGATGCCGGTTTTGCTCCGCTGACTGTGTAAATTTTTACACTAGACAAATCGTAGTTTGTGGCTGACGGATGTTTTACTAGTTGAGAAAAGTATGTCACCCCTGTTGCTAACCAATTTACCTAAAAAATATAAATATTGAACATTGTCGAATGAGCAATATGAGAACTGCAGTGTATGAAACCAAATAAAATTTTAAAAAATTGCAGATCAAAGTGTTGATGTACCTTATAATTTTGAACTGCTTCAAGAACTTTTTCTGGTTCAACTGTTGGCAATAAAACTCGAGGAAATTTACGATCAATAGAACTAAATATGGCAACGCTGCCCGAGATCCAATACAAACTTGATAGACACATAACCACGATGGTTGGTAATTTTTGAGCGGTTCTAAAATGAAAACAGTTTTTAATTTAAATTTAGCATTTTCTATTCTTCTTAGTTCCGTTGTATTTTTTATGATGTTTAGACAGGAAGATATGTTTCTAGAATTTTTGTATATTTGAGCAACATCACTCGACAGCGGCTAGACCATTTTTTGTTACTACAATTTTTAAACTTCAACTTAATTAATAACAATGGGCGATTGAAGGAATTTCTAGGAAATTACGATAAGGTAGGCAAATTTTGAGCATAGGAGTTTGACAGGTAATCGGCCATGGTCTTGAATAAGGAACCATCTCGATATTTGTCTGGAATTGTTGAGGAAAACCATGGAAAACCTCAACAAGATGGCCGGTACAGGAATTACCGTTTCTCGGCGAGAGGCAGTGGGAAAAACTCCCAGCCACATCTGTCTCCGCCGTGATTCGTACCCGGTACCTCCCGAATGCGAGTCTAGTGCTCTCAACGCTACGCCACCCCGCTCAAAGTATAATAAATAATAAGAAATAGAAATACAATTTACCTAAAGCAATATAATTGCATCAAAAAGTTTTTGTGTGTCAAGGCACAACCTTTTGGTAAACCAGTCGTACCACTGGAAAAAATAATACAGGCAATATGATCTTCCGGATTTGTGAAGTCTACAATTTCAAAATCTTTTTCGCTGATTCTCGGTTGCAGACACTGAGCAAACGGAATGTGCTTATTTGTTTGGCCATAAAGGATAATTATTGTGTCGAGTCCGAGTTCGGCGATGCATTCTTCGAAATCATCAATGCGTTCTGGATCAGCAATAAGAGCTTTCGGTTTGGTTATATTCAACAAATATTTTAGGTCATCTGCAAAAAAAGAACATTGATAGTTCAAATTTATTTTATAAACCTTTAAGTTTGTCTTCGTTGATCCGAGTGTGTAGTCCCCAGGTTCTGTACTGTACGGACCGAAGCCAAGTATTAAGATGGAGTCAAAGTTTATTAGATATAAGTTGCATAAATTGGCCTGCTATTCAATTATTGATCGTATCGTGTGTTACTTTTATCAGCTGTCAATTAGAACCTGGGAACTGGGGGCTTGTTGTAGTGAAGTCATCTAAACTCTCGACCATTCTCAAACTCCCATGGCTCCTCTATTACAAGCCCTCAGTTTGAAGGTTCTGTTCTGAGAACTGATAAAAGTATCTTAATGCAACACATCATACGATCGCTGGTATAATATCAATTTTCATCTGCATGGTAAACATTCACCTTCTGCTTATACTTGGCTTTGACCCGAACATAATGGTATCTCAGTTATATAATATATTCTATATATCGTGTCACGATGTTCGTCCGCGCTAATCTCCGAAACCACTGAGTCGATTTTAACATACTTTTTAAAAAATGGTGCCAAAGTGTTATGAAACATCGAGAAATGTTGGTCCAATTCCTATAGGTCCCTCCATCCGACCGGCGCCAATAGTGTAAGTGCCTTATGGCAAATATGTACACTAAAAACTAGCGAACGGGTTTTGAAACGGTTTTCACCAATAGAAAGACCGATACACGAGGAAGGTTTCTGTATATAATTTGTAAATATTTTGTACAAAATGGCTGAACTATGACGGTGCTTTGTCAAAAAAAAAAACTGTTTTCGTACATGGCTAAAGATGGCCAAATTTTTAGAGATACATCAAAACAATATACTTTGATAGTTCTGCTGTTCTTTTTAGTTGTTAATAAATAAGGATATTTACTTTTTCCCAAACTGAGATCAAGCGGCGATATAATTGCTCCTATGAAGATTGTCGCTAATGCTGTGGCCGTGACGTCTGAATGAAGCCGGCTGCATATCGAAACGACATCTCCGAGTCCGATTCCCAATTGGCGAAGTTCTTCTGCTATGTGAATGCTACGGCTTTTTGTTTCGGCAAATGTTTCTCTTTTACCCGTTTCTGCGCATACCTAAGAAAAAAGTAACAAAGGCTTACTTTCTAGTAATCACTGAAGAACTACGCAATATCGATCCATATTTCCAAATTTATTTTGAGTTGAAAATCCAAATTCTCTTTATTATTTTCTAGATTTCAATCTGTTATATTACCTGAGATAGATTGTCGCCATGTTCTGTCATGCGATCGAATAAATATTTCCCCAAACTGGTGTTGAATTTTTCCTTGGGTTCTTCTCCTCTTATTATGTGTTTGGTAGGTTTAATTTCAGCTTGCGCTAATTGATTAATTTTACCGATAACCATCTAAAAGAAAGAGGTAATTTGATTTTTAGATTACATATTTCTCTGTCCTATACTTATATTTAAAACACCAAACATTTTTTTTGTTCGAGAATTTGCACTTGACCGTAATTATTATATTGTTTTTTCAAACTATTAGCTTTCAAAAATAATACAATAAGACTGTTTATAAAAATTAAACTACTGAACACATTTTAGTGAATTTAAATAGGGTTCTGATCTGATAGTAAACAAAGTGAATCAAATATAACCCAAGGCAATCCGACCAAAATTGCGATCTGTAGAGTCGTGACGTACATACGTACAGACCAACCGACAACTGCTGTTTGTGATTTTCAATTCCAATTTTAATAGTATTTATGAACTCGAATTGATTTAAAAATGGTTCTGTTTTATAGATCAGAATCTCCTCTTTTTAAAAAGCTTCAATTTGAAAGGATTTCGTATGAAATTAACTTAGATATAACTTCTTATATGAACGAAAGTCGGCTCTGATGCATAAAGCGATAATAAAGCACATACCGCTAGTTTAGCGGTATATGTGCAATAAACTAGACACTTTTGAAATCGATTACTTCTTTTTTCTTTTAATCACTGAGTTTATAGCAGACATTTAAAATACTCACTTTGACATTAATATAATTGACTAACACAATATGAAAACTATTGCCAATTAATCGACGGTCTTAATCAATAATTTTATTCCAAATGCTGAAGGCAAAAATCAGTGCGTTCCTTTTTATAAAAGAATACGTAACTGATAATTCAATATTGGCATTTAATAACGTCACATGGAATTATTTTCATTTATCAGACAATAGTATTTTTTTAAATCACGTTTTTTTAATCTTATATACCTTGTTTTTATCTTTCATTTGAATGCTATAGGCGTTTTAGTGTTTTAAGGGGATTATATATAATTCTGTTAATTCGGTATTGTTTTGCACTGATTGATTCAATGCATTTTCCGAGAATTTGTTTTGTACTTTGTTAAGCATCAAAGAAATATTCATATTGTAACAAAACTGCTCTAGTTCGTGGGGGGAAATATTTATTTACAATAGTGAAACGTTAACAAATACTTCAAATGGCAAACTGCTGGTTTTGAGTAGTTCATGCAGCGCTTTATATTACTTGCGGATGAAGCTATGCTAGAAATAATTTTTGAAGTAAAACTGCTTTTGGCACGGTAGGATAAAATTCATTCTTGAGATTGTAACGAACGTGTAGTTATGTACGTATACTGTATACTTTAGCTGACTGTCGGACATCAAGTTAACGTGGTAGCGAGGTAGAAGACTTGCCTCGTAACCTAAATGTCGTAGGTTCAGTCCTGGCAGTCGGTGCCATTTATTGTTTTGTTTTCTGTAACAATTATACCAGGTTTACTACTGCAGTGTGTAGTGAAAAATGCAGTCTCTTTTTTTAATAATAGTGACTTAGCTTACATGATAGCCTTAAGATTCCTGGGAAAGATTATACCTACGCATTGTTATATTTTGTTTAAATAATTATTTAATCAGTATATATTTCGTTTTATTATTGGTTAAAATCTTTATAATTTCACAATTTCAATACCCACAGTTATCTTGTCATTTTTTTTTTGCAAAATGTGTAATTTCACATCAACTATTCCTCGGAAGAATATTGTATCAACGATTGTGCAATTTTTACCGACGCTTTTTAAAAATTGGCAATTATTATATTATAAGAACGTAATCATTTTGTGTCATCATAATTAACAAAAATTGTAGATAAATGAATTTCAATTTCGAAATGAATTATGACGATTTTTTTAAAATTGTTTGAACACTAAATAATGCATATGTTACGGGATCAGAACTCTGAAATAAAAAATATTGTTTTGTTTGAAATCGTAAAAAAATATCTATGTTTTGATAAATGATTCTGTCTCAAGTGGCATAACCCATTTAAAGAAACGCTTTGTATACGGTTTTTCAATTATTCTGATTTTTTGCACGGATGCGTGAGCCCAGTATCAATATATTGTTTTCAAAAATTGACCTTGATTAGAAATTATTGTTTATCATACAAATTAATAAATAAAGGAGTCCTGTATCTTAGCATTTCACCTATCTCATTAGAATTTTTATCAAAAATACTTTGGCGTTATCAACGATGAAACAGTTTAATAATTTACGTAATTTGAGAATAAAAACAGAAATTTCAAGGTTAATTAATTATGGAATATTCTAAGCTTTGTTTCTGAGGGTGCTACGAGTGAAGCTGTGGTGACGCCAGTAGCAGACCCAATCAATTATTCAGTTATCTATAATAATCTATTGAAAACAATGTCTTTAATTAGCACAACTTTAATATTTTTCGAAAAATTCTCACCCAACCGTACTTATTTAATCGAAAGCAATACACAGAATTGCTTTAAATTTTCAATTGATCAAAAATCTAAACACACCGTTAATGTTATTGAAATTTAATAATAATAATAAAATAATAAAGTTTATTTATTCCGTTGACATAAATGTGTGGAACAAGTCAAACATAGAAATTACAATGAGGTAGAAAAAAATTCCTGAATGGTATAAAAAGTGTGCTGAATTAAGAGACGCTTGATGGTCCGTTTGAAAATGTTTTAAAATGCTTATAAAAAAGACGTGATTTGGCTTTTACAGTTTATAAGTTACAGGTGCTTAAAGTGGTGGGAAGTTCATAAAAACGCGTTTATTTAATTTACTATATTTCTCCGCCCCGGTTCGGCCTGCACTGTTTTAGTTTGGTACCATTTGATTCTCAATAAAATTAATGCGGATCGAACCTGAACTTTTAAATTGCGGTGAAATATTATGATATTGAGATCAAATCTCACACGCACGTTCCTCGATTTATTTTACATGTTTGCTCACTGCTCATCCCCATTTTGTCGTAGCGTATATTAATACATAGTTTGTCACTCGGAAACAATGATTCTTTTTAATTGGGTCACTGATTACTAAGATAGTATGGATAAACGGACACTAGTGATGTGTCGTTTCTCCGAGCGCCATTGCTTTGTGCTCAGCTGTTTTGTACTGTTGCATTCGCACATTTACAGAGCGCACACAGCGCAGGCCACAGAGGCACTAGTGAATTTTGCAGGTACGGAGTTATCTTTGCTGAGTCATTTAATGTTGAATGACACACTGTAAGTGTAATAGTACTAAGCTTACAGTGACTTAAATCATTCACATTGACGTCGTTGACAAAGATATAATATTGTAACAATAAACATTATTATTGTTAAGCTTTTATTATAGTTTGCAGTTTATCCGAAATGCGAATAATATAAGATCAGAATCATATTAAAATGAGCTCAGAGCTGAGTGTGTATTGTGCTGTGCAATGCTTCGTGACTTCTGAGCATGCATGATGACAGTTCAAACCTCTGCAGTCTGCACTCTTGTGTAGTGCGTACTGTCTAGTGTCGCTCCTTTGAACGACTCGCTCTGAGCGACTCTTTTTAGTGAGCGGAGCGCACGGAGCCGGCTCCCAATAAAGAGTCATGTGGACACATCACTAACGGTCACGCAAACTTTATCTCTTACGCGACATATAAATTGGTATGAAATGAATAGGAATTTCTCTATAGAGAGCCAACTATAAACTGCTAAATCACTATTTCAAAGGTGATTTAGATAAAGTTACGATAAAATGAAACTATTTAATAAAATTAGTGCTAATTTTAAACGAATTTTGATTTGCAGGTACACAGGTCTGATTGATGCATTGTCATTAATCTCTATTTTCTAATGAAACAATACATGTTTGATGACATTTACGTCATAGAATTTAAAACCTTTTACCTTTACGCACAGGCTGGTTAAAATATCGTACTCAGCTATAAACGGAAAAAAAATTAAAAAATTTAATAAAATCCCCGATTTAAAAGAAATAATAGTAGTACCATCTGTGCTTTCGTGGATTCGTAAAGTATCTGAGATAGGGTTGCCAGACCCAAAAATAGAAAAAGCGGACTCGGGATTATGTTTAGCCGGACATTTTGCCCTAAAAGCCGGACTACCCTTTTTAATGAAACAAAGCTTGAATAGGTATTTTTTATTGTTTTATAATAATCAATCACATTTTTTATAATTAAAAATTGCCAGTTAACAGCGAAATTCTATTAAATAGATAAATACAAGACAACAAACATAAATAGCCATATTAGTAGGAAAAACGATTAAAATTAAAATAACTACAATGCTACATGCTGCTATTGGCTTTAGCATTTTAATTAGGGAAATTAAAAAATCTTAAAAACATTAAAAAATATGACAAAATTAAAGTAGGCATGAAAATTGGGAATTTAAACTACTTTTTTACAAACGTCATTTTTTTGAAATTTCTCTGACGAAAAGCTTAACAAAAGCGGGACTTGTAAATATTTGGTCGGACACATAAAATCCACGGGTACAGTAAGACTAAACTTTGTGAACATTTGGTTTTTATCAAAAAAAAAAAATAAATAAATAAATAAAAAATGGGTTTTCCAAAAAGACGCACATTTTTTAAACTGTGAAAACCCGATCTATATATAGCGTTCTTATTATTTCTTATCAAGATGCATCTCATCCACAAAAGTATTTTTATAATTTTTTCCTTATAAATTTGTTTAGCAATTTTAACGTTTTTTAAACGCTTTATATTAGTTTGGGTTGTAACTAACTATGTATGTATGTATGTATGTATTATGTATGTATGTATGCATGTAACGGAATCTTTGAGCATAATTTTCACCAATTTCCCGAAGTCTGATTAATTTGAAACTTTGCATACGTATCAAGGACCGATGACAATGCAATAATTTGATAACAGTTTCCCATTATCCTTATTAGGACCCCCAGGATTAATAAATTCTTTTATAGATCCTCTGTAGTAAACGCTTTATTTTCACCAATTTCCCGAAGTCTGATTAATTTGAAACTTTGCATACGTATCAAGGACCGATGACAATGCAATAATTTGATAACAGTTTCCCATTATCCTTATTAGGACCCCCAGGATTAATAAATTCTTTTATAGATCCTCAAACTAAAAAGTGAAAAATAAAATATAGTTTAAAAAAAACTAAAAAACACGCTTTATATCGAACTAAAAAGTAAAAAATAATTTTTTTAAAATAAGCTTAAAAAGCGTTGGGCGCTCGATGTACGAAAATGTGGAACAAAGCGCCCAACGCTTTTTAAGCTTATTTTAAAAAAATTATTTTTTACTTTTTAGTTCGATATAAAGCGTGTTTTTTAGTTTTTTTTAAACTATATTTTTTTAAAGGCAAAATATGACGCAGTGTCTTCTCAAAGACATTCTATACGAGAGCCTGACGGGCTCCAAAAAATTATTATTTTTGAAAAGGTAAATAAAAAATTGGTGGACTAATTATAGACGTTCGACGTTTAACGTATTTCCTAATAATACAAAGTTCGTTGAAAAAAAAAAAATAATTTAATAGTCATGACATAATTGTAACTACAAGTGTTTTGGATTATTGTGCAGTTTTCATTGTAATTCAATTTTTGTAGAACACGTGATCACAAGGGCGTAGATATTTTTTTTGTCCTGGGGGAAAGCAAAAAAAATACAATATTTTTTTTAAGTTTTATTAATATCACACAAGAATACTCACGAAGGAAGGTGTCAAGCAAAATATTAATTCCCAAACTAATTTTACACATTTTTTAGCCAGGTATTCGTATTATTTTTAGTTTTATTTTTGTATTATTATAGTCCTGGGGGAGGGGGTAATTACCCCCTTTACCATACCCCCCCGTATCTACGCCCTTGCGTGATCATCACTCAGACAAATTTAAATGTCTATAGATATGGTATTTTCTAAAAGAACACGATAGAAAGGCAATTCAGTTGAACTATTCGATTTGGTACTTTCATTTGGAAAGCAGTTATTTGTAGAAAATATTTTTACACGTTTATATTTATCTGTAATTATGAAAATACCGGAAACGTGATAACAAAATAAAAAACTATCAAAATTGATTGACAAAATCTCGGTGAGAATTGTAATAATTTATTTAAAATATACAAAAATTTTCTAATCATTTCATACATTTAATTGTATTTTTGTTATAATTTTACGATTTAAATAATAAATCTGCGTGGATTATATTGTTTTTATCAAATTGACGCAAATAATAACGAGGATAACAAAGGAATTTAAAGATATCGATCAAAATATTCAAGTGTACTTGTTTTTTAACGTAACCAATACAAATAAAAAAATCCTTTCTGAAAGTCAAGTGCATCATCCGTTTTAAGATAATTTTTTGAATTAGTGATTTTCGTTGTCCTAAAAAAACAAAACTTGACACGTTCTATTGTCTTATTTTTATCAGTGACTTTCTAATAAGTGTTTAAAATTGATTATTGTTTGAAGAGCGTATGAATATTAAATACTTTTGAAATTACAGCATGAACAAAAAAATATTTTGAATTTTCTGAATGACTATCTGTGTTTAAAATGAAAAAATTCCAGCCAATTGGGCGACGGGATCATTCCAACTCCAAAAATGTTGACATTTGATATAGTATAATATAAAAAAATTAAATTTCAGATATCGCGTAAGGTGACGCGGGTAATTGCTAGTATTCAATATGATATTTACTATCGTTGCCATGGTTACCTAAACAAAACAAAAAAACAGCTGATTTGTTATTTTCAAAATATTTCCGAAACTATAAAGTTTAGAAAAAATATTTTTTAACAAAACTTTCTTAAAAAAAATAAATGGAATAATAAGCAGTTACGGAAAGTATACTATTATTATATAAAAAGACACCGTTATAGCATATATTTCTTCTGCGCATGCGCCGATTTTCCCCAAGAACAATAAGGCTCTTCATATTTGCAAATCAAACATCTTTTTTTGGTTTCAATCCGGTCATCCGTTTGACCTGTGTCGTGCTCACAGACTAACAAACAGACGCACAGTTTTTCCAAAAATGTTTTTTTTGGAAACGAAAAGATTTTGTAAAATTTTGAAAAGTTATTTATGACCTAAACTAGTACTATTCAGCACTTGTGGGTTGGAATGGTAAATATTTCAGAATGTTTCTCAGAAAAATGCTGTTTTTAATTCCAATAATAGATTATGAAATCAAAAAAAATAACGACAATGGACGATAAGTTTATGGAATTTTATCAGGAAAAATGCGTTTATTTATTGACGCAAATCGTGAAAAAATTATCTCAAAAACACGATCAGATTTCAAAAATGTGTGAAAATAAAAAATAAATATATAGTTCAATTTATTTATCTGATATCCCTTAAAGTCATAAATAATGGATTAATTAATTATACGTTTGAACAAAATACTTTTATTTAATTGCAATAACAAACAAGTATTTGTAAGTACAGTATTACAGAATTAGGACAATTTACTAAAATGAAATAAACAATTGATTATTTATTACAGTAGAAGGACATTTATAATATAGTGTCCCAGAATCTTGTTTTGATGTTACCCAAAGTAAAAATCTAGGACATCGCGTAGTTAACATATATTTTTTGGTCCAATACATCAGTAGGTAAACATTATTTTGTTACGAATTCCACAAGTTTTGGTTGATTAGGAAATAGTTTATTTAGATTTAAGAGTAGTGACGAGTTACATGTAGTATCGATAAGGGGAGTTGCTTTTGGTGTTTAATGGAGGCCACGAACCTTCCAGGAACATTTCTTTTAGAGAATTGTAGTGAACAGTTTTGTATCTGGTTTTTGGTATAAAGTCCACCAATGATATCAAATCGCAGATGTTTTCTGTTTCGCTGTCTCCTAGAAAATAAATAATAAAAAAGTCAATAATAAGAAATCTGAAATCAATGATGTTCAGTATGCCATTCCAAATACCAAAACCTCGAGACACGTTTTTTTTCACTCGTTTCATAATGATATGATAATATCTTTTTGATAATCCTTTCTTAGCGAAATACATGTCAAGGTTTTAAGTAATTTTTGAATAACACCAACATTTATCTGCATTTTTACTTGATTACTTTTAATATATTTTATTGAACTTCAATACTTCGTTAAGATAACTGGTGGCAAATTCGAAGGAGTTTCTTTCTCGATCGATTATTGTTCGCGAGCGATCGCGATTTGTGTGTTTCTTTCAGAAATTATAAGAAAAAATCCCATCTTTCAGAGCTAATTCCGTTCATTTTTGAAATATTTCTCTAGTCGCAGTGATTCCAAAGGATATAGATTAATCGTAACGGAAGTAGCCGTGTCTACAGAGGTTGAGATGGAACTGGTGGCGCGTATTCTGTTTTAATTTATTATTCTAGCTGAAGAGCCAGTAGCCGAACGACAACACATATTTTAACAAACCTGTTATTTATAGGTAGTAATATTATAAGCCTATATTTATGATGGCAGACATTTTCTCCGGGCAGACACAATACAAGGTTCGCTGTATGAGCGCGATGATATTATTATGCAAACATATGAGTGCGAGTGAGAGCATTCGATGGCTTTTTTGGACAGCTTCATGTTGAGGTTGTTTTTTTGTTTCCATGGATTGTTTCTCTCTTAAACGCACGGACTACTCTGAAGTTCATGAAGCTGTCAAAAAAAGTCATCGATTGATCTCACTCGCACTCATATGCTTGCATAATATCATCGCGCTCATACAGCGAACCTTTTATTATGTCTGCCGGGATGTTACAACCGCAGAAAATGTCTGCCATCATAAATATAGGCTTATAATATTACATAATATAACATTCAGGTTTGTTAACATACAGTATGTAAACACGTAAACAAATTAACATTGGGAAAAAATGACTGGATCACAGTAAGCCTTGAAATCTTGTTTTTTAATTTGACAAATTTGCAAAATGAATGTGTATACTACCGAAGAAAATATTCAAATGATTACAACATAATCGGACTTTTTTTTATTAATGGGACATTAAATTCCCAAAAATATTTAAATATGGTGCGAGATCAAATATCTCCGCCTATTTGTGTTGAACTTAAAGACATTGGGTCACTGATTTACCAACGCGCATACCAGTTAGACAATTTTTGAATGAAACGTTTCCAAACAGATGGAGTTGTTTTTTTGTTTTATTTTTGTACAAAAAAATTAAAATAAATATTTTTAAAAGCTTTTTATTATATTGAAAAAGCCAATTAAAATAAAAATAAATCAAAATAAAATAGAAATCCTCAAGATTATCACGATAATTCAATAGAAATAACAATTAATGCAGTCATGGCTAACTCTGATCCAAGTATTTTTTCCCAATGCTAATTTCCCTATGTGCACCTTACGTGTTTACATACTGTATAATATGTTGTCATCAGGTCGTTATTCGCTTCATGACGTCATATAGCTTACGTCACAAGTAAACTCCTCTCATAATAATATGTCAGATCCCAATTAGTAAAAAGAAATAAATAAGTTACCGGTGATGAATTTCTCCAAATCCACAGTCTTGACAAAACTGCCATCTTTTGGTACGATGAATGCAAGAAGCCAGTCTTCGCTGGCATTCTTCGGAATACCGAGGGCGACGCAGTCGGCTACCGCTGGGTGTTTCAAAAATGCATCGACAACTTCATCTGGATGTACCTAAAGTAGGAAGTTAGATATTTGAAATGAACTCGAAACTGTATTTTTCTCAACTTCCACTTGCATATTTTAGGCAATTGTCTGATGACGCTTTTATGTTGAAAGCGGCCCGTCCCGGTTTCACCCGGATACGATAGATATAATTCTGCAAAATGTATTTCGTTTGCGGCCCGGCGCCTGAACTAATAGCTTTGAACACATTATACCAGATTTGCTTCTGAACTAATAGCTTTGAGCGAATTCTGTCCGATGCCGGCACATGTTACTAAAACAGTTTTTTTTGTTTGCTTCTGAACTAATAGCTTTGAGTAAATTCTATCAGATGCCGCTACAGTTTTTTTTTTGTTTGCTTCTGAACTAATAACTGGGCAAATTCTATCAGATGTCGCTACATGTTAGTAAAACAGTTTTTTTTCAAAAAACACTAATTTTGAACTAAATATAATAAAAACTATCCTATAACGCAAGTTGGACCAAGCAAGACACAATTATAAAATTTCATTGAAATCGGTTGAGTGGTTTCGGAGATTTGCCCGGACGAACATCGTGACACGATATTTTTATATATACCTATAGATAGATGTTTCAGGTGGTTAGTTTTTTTTGGTTATGTTCGAGTGTCGAAAATGAAAGCTATCGATTTTAAAACAAAAATTAGTCAGACTAACCGGTCGTTTACAGGTTTTTATTATTTCTTCTTCACGACCAATAACGTACAGGCACTCGTAAAGCCCATCGGCATATCCCAGGTCTCCGGTATTGTAAAAACCTTCTTCGTCTACGCGTTCGTTGAAAAGCTTCTCGTTATTTTTGAATTTTTTGAACAACGCTTCTCCATTCACGTAAATCATGCCGAGATTTTTTGGACCTATTGGATCTGAGTTCGGCGGTGCTTTGATCTGAAATATGTTTGAATTATCAAAATATTTTGTAATCCTTTACAGAAAACCGCATCTGAATCGATTGAACCGTTTTCGAGATAATTGGCAACATTCGAGAGTGCACATACAAACAAACAAGCAAACAATCTCTCACCCTAAACGTTCCGTCGTGGGTAAAAAATAAGATTAATAAAACAGAAATAATCTCTCATTATTTTAAAGTATTACTTTAATTTGGAATCCGTCCAAAACTTTCCCACACGATCTTGGCCTACTTCTGGCTAACAGATCGTCGGCAAATGGATTAAAAGCCGATACGAAACCGCCTGCTTCGGTTAAAGAGTACGTGGAAGTGATAAAAGCGCCTGGGAAACACAGCTTGTATCTTGCGAATTCTTCGCAAGAAGGCGACGCCCCCGTCACAATTATAGTTCGCACCGGCGACTTCGCAGGTTCCCAATTATTGCATTCGTTCAAAGCAAAATCCACGATTTCAGTCAGTTGGTTCTTTTCCAAAGATAATGCGTTTATCTAAAAAAAGAGCTTTCCTAAATTAGTTATTGGAAATTAAATCAGTAAATATTTTGAAGAAGGTGTTTGGAGTCTTAGATGCTTTATTCAACCTTACTAAATTATCTTGCAGAAATGTCAATAATGTCAAAATTTTGCAAGAAAAAATAAATATTGGATTGTATAATCTATTTGCACTAAACAATATTAGTTTTCCTCAAACAATTTTTTCTCAGCGTACTTAAGTTCACAAGGGTACCATAGTTACCATTAATTAAACCATGGTAACAGCATTGACAATTTTCCGAAGTTCCCTATTTGTCCTTTGAGAAGATAGGGATAAGACTTCTTATCAATGTCAGAGAAGAGATACTGTATAGAAGTTTATTTTTAATCGAACAGTGTGGCCGGAAATTTTAGTTTGTCTTCAGAAGTAAATGTAAGACCACGTCTTAAAAAGCCACGCCGCCACTGGCGTACTCTGGTGGTCATGTAGAAAAACAGAGGCAGGATGGCAGCGGAGCGTATGAACTAGGAAGTAGTGTTCATGTTAAAAAACTTAAATTAATAAACATGTTGAATTAAATAATATTCATGTTACAAACTTACGTTAATAAATATGTTGAATAAAATAATAATAATTGTTACAATATAAGGAATTCATCAATTTCTATGGATTTTTTTTAATTAATAAAAAATTAAGGTGAGAAGTTGAAATTATTAATTATTGCCACCTGGCGTTGCGGTTCCGAAGCTCGAGTGCGCCGCATCGCCATCTGACAATTGAGGTGGGAACTGCGCTTTGGAGTGATCGCCAAATATAACTTCTATACAGTTTCTCTTCTCCGTCAATGCTATCTCGGTAACGATATTTTTTTAAGGGTCTTGGTATTGTCAAGTTTCCATGTTTTAGTCTGTTTGCTTATTTAATAATTTTGATTAAATAGGCTATCAATAAATTTTTTGAAAAATTTGATAGTTTGTAGACTATAGAGGCTTACTATCCAAGGTCATTAGTGTCTATGTCGTGAGTAATTAGTTAGTATTCGATGATTATTAATTAAATTTTAGACGTACCGAATATTCTGCAATGTAGTCCAGAAAAACCTTTCCCAAATACCATGGAAACATCACTATTGTGTGTTTATCTGTGCTTACGTCTGCGCATATTATAGCCAGAGTGAAAATTAAAGTGTTCAAGAACGACAACGGCGAATAAACTAGATTAATATCTGCGTTTTTGATGAGATTGCTGTAAAGATGACAATTATTAATAACTACCTTTACAAATGCTCGAGTTTTGATATGAGTTTCAGCTTTAAATCTAGATTTTCAATTATAGGAAGATTTCCATTTTTATATGAATACAAACGATATTCTTAATTTTAGATTGAAAGATGAAATCGTATCACAAATCGAACACTAGTCTGTCATTTCGATGTCTCTTTTAAACATTTTATAGTTGTAACACCACGTCTTAAAAAGCCACGGCGCCACTGGTGGTCATGTAGAAAAACAGAGGCAAGAAGATGGCAGCGGAGCGTATGAACTAGGAAGTAGTGTTCATGTTAAAAAACTTAAATTAATAAATGTGTTGAATTAGATAATATTCTTGTTACAAAATTACGTTAATAAATATGTTGAATTAAACAATATTCATGTTACAAACTTACGTTAATAAATATGTTGAATTAAATAATAGTTTGTTACATAGTGTTTTAAAAGAGGCAAATAAAAAAAATATGTTCCTTTATTATACTACGTTTTGAATCAATGCGTTCATAAAATGCTTCAGTTTATCCCCCGAGCCCCGACCGCCAAAAATGAGGTTCTATATCTGTCTGTATGTGCCAAAAAGTAAAAAAAAATATTGCCTTGTACCAGTGGGTTATTGGATTTGTGCTTTTCTACTTAAGTAGGATAATATATTAGTCTCATATTTTCTACTAAGTAGAAAGGTATCATAAATCTGCTGGTACGAGACAAATTATATTTTCCTTTTTAAAGCAGCGTTTTTTTTTTCAATAGCAATTATCGCATCCACTATGTACACGCCCTTCAAAATTTATCGGCACGTTAAAACCTTGAATAATTTTGAAAATTTCTAACACTATAAAAATAAACGAAATATTTACTTCACATTTTTGATTTGTGAATAAACACTGTAATGGGTGAGTTCAACAATATTCGGCCGTTGGTTTTCATTCGAGTTTCCTGCTGAATAAGCTATAACAGCTGTCTGTTGCATTGGATTTGGTGTCTTGATAACTCTGAATTTACCGATGCCTCGACGGTCAAGGAACTTATCGAATGCGTACGTGTTATCGATATCACCAAACGCAACTATTTTCGGGGTCAGTTTTGCTTTCACCAAACAGGCTTTCAATTTGTCGTGCGATTCTTCGTCGCAGAAAATTGCCGATGGACGTATTTCTTTCAGTAAATATTCCATAACATCTAACGACAGAAAATAAACGAATGGCCATCTTTTTGTGACAACTCAAAATGTACTTAAATTGAAACAATTGAGTATAAAAAAGAAAAACAGAAAACACAATAACGTCAATAACACTTTTAGTAATTGTGAAAAATAACTCTAATAATAAAGAGTGATGATGATCCTGTTTAAATATTAGAAGATTAAAAGGATGAAACCTGGTGGCATAGGATACAATAGACAATAAAATGCAATAACAAAAACCTTCAGTATTTGCAAAGTTCAGTGATCCTATGCCACCAGGTTTCATCCTTTAACCTTCTAACTTTTAGTTTTTATCATCTCTTGATGGTTTGGTGTTGTGTGGTTATTTTTTTTTTTTTAGTATTAACTGTCTTTACACCACAAAGGCGATTAAAATGGTTTAAAGTTTTCAATTAATTGCGAAATAAAACCATAACATTCCTTCGAAACAATGTTCTCTATAATCTATATAAAAGATTAACTCAATGTCCAGGCGTTGGATGAGCCTTGAATAAGAAATACTTTTGTCACATTACACCTGTAAGTTCTTTAGAAGCAAATTTAGATTGAGTGACGCTCGAGGCAATTGGTCACCCTTTGAATTTGGCAATTAATGAACTCGTCATATTTAATTGCATCTTAAAGTTTTTTTGACGTGATAACCTCTTATAAATTGATGAATCACCAATCTTATAAATTGATAAAACACCGGCTGCATGCACGAAAAAGTGTAACGTTCCTAACGTTCGTAACGTTCCGCCTGACCCTATGCGTGCTTTTCTCGAAAACGGCCCTAACGATTTGGATGAAATTTACAGAAAAGGGATTTTGGGGGGCAAAAAATCGTTTTAGCTAGGTCTCATCTCTCGAAAAAATCGTTTTCATACAAATTTTATCATTATAAAAATCAATTTTTTGACGTATGAAAATACTTAAATATTGTAAGTAGGTTTTGGAATTTTATATAAACAGTGAAACAATTGTTTTCAAAATATTACGACAGCTAATCTTTGAGACTTAAAATAAATACGAAAGAAAGAAAGTTAAAAAAAACAATTATATTATAGGTGGTGACTAATTTTAATAAATAAAATTAACCTAAATTTGAAGCGAAAGATGCAATATCATAGATTCGAATTATTATAATTATTATATAAATTTAGGTTATGTATTACGGAATACGTTATCACGTAAAACTATCGTCCGTAAACCGACTTTACAGACAACCAATTTTTTATATATAAGTAGATGTGTCACTTATAGAATTTATTTTATTGCATTTGGACATTTAGTTTTACACTCATGAGATAAGAATTGAAATTTTTCGATGAGACAATTGACATGTAAAGATTAAACAAATAAAAATGACAGATTAGGTATAAGTTAGATTATTTAATGGCGTGAAACTATAGATATCGCGAAAAAATAACGGAAGGTCATTGACGATGTGTTAAACGCATCGTGTCGCCGTCATATTCGAGGTGTAGGACATTTTAAATGGTTCATGTTATTTGTCAGAGAGAATTATTTTAGCGTTTTGGTTGAAGTTTTTAAGCTATCCAATTAAAAAAACGGAAGTGTCTAGTCGTCCGGCAATCGGACGAATAATTTTTTTTTATTCGTCCGGTAATCGGACGACTTATTTATTTTATTCGTCCAGCAACCGGATGACTACTGTATGAATAATATATTATTACAAAGCTATCTTGACATATTCAATTACGGTGTAGTAAATAGCGTGCCTGGCTCTCACCCAAGAGGCCCGGGTTTGATTCCCGATACCGGAATGAGTTTTGTTTTCACTTTTTATTTTTTTTTTCACTTTGAGACTACAACTTAAAAGTCACATTTTCATGAAGATTGAAAACCACCGCTTTTTTTGATAAAGGGGTATGTGAATTGTCTCGCAGTGAAACGGGAAGGGGCAAATGTGGAGTTTTTAAAAAAAACAATTCTGGGGTGAACGATAAACGGGTATGCGAATTGTAATTCCGGGGTGAACGATAAATGGGTATGCGAATTGTCTCGCAGTGAAACGGGAAGGGGCAAATGTTGAGTTAAAAAAAAAAACAATTCCGGGGTGAACGATAACGGGGTATGCGAATTAGATAGTTAATTGTTTGAATAGAACTGCGTTTTTTTAAAAATGTATATTTAATTGACAGTCAATTAAATATATATTTTTTAGAAAATCAGTCTCAAAGTGAAAAAAAAAAATAAAAACTAAAATCAAACGTCGTAAAAATAGTTGATAAAATAAATAAGTCGATTACCGGACGAATAAAAAAAAATTATTCGTCCGGTTACCTGACGACTAGCACCAGCCTAAAAAAACAAACAGTATCTATAAATTTTTACATGTCGTCAAAACGACATGTTCCGGAAAACGCTCCAAAATCAAAAAAAGTCATAGAGAAAATAGGTGTCAGACTAGGTCTAATGAAGCCATATACAAAGTTTGGGGAGAGTATTTGTCAGTAAAATTTTTGCCGACGGGCACTCTGACTATATATTTGATTGTTTACCGGGATGTAGTAAAGGATTCAATGCCGTAACGATACAACCAAGATAAAAGCCAGCCAATAAGGGCAAAGTACAATGAATGTTGGGCAGGGAACAAATCATAACCACGTCATCTTCACCAATGTCCATAACAGCCATGTGTTCCGCGACGCAAGCGCTGTGCATTAAAATTGTGCCTCGTGTTTGGACCTTTTTCGTCACCGCATCTATCTGGCAATTAAAAAAAACGATATTATTATTTTGTGATACGAGCGAATGTTTTTCCACAATGTTTATGCTTGTCTGTTGGTGCTAGAAATATTCAGGATTAATTTTGGTGAAATTTAGTGCTTCCATATTTATTACCCAGCTACTTTTGAGCTAAAATAAGATTCCCGACATTAATTTGAGCAAATTTGCGGGTTGAATCGATGTGCAAAAGCTATATAAAATTATAATTACCTGTAAGGAAAGTGAACCGTTGTGTTTTTTGAGACAGTTGGATATGTAGTGACCCATTCCTTTAAATTTATGAGCACTTCCTGCCGGTGGTCCTGTCAGAAGGATATCTCTTGACATTTTTGCCAAATATTAGATTTTATTAACGAATAATTTTTAAATATTAGGGCCTTAATTAGAAATGAAAATGTTGTACTTTGAATTTTGAAATATTTGTCTAAAAACTTTTGTATTATTTTAAATTAATAAATAGCGGTATTCATAGTTACTCGAAATTTTAGTTTTCCATGGCCCGTGTGTGAATTTTTATTAATTATTTAAAAAAAATAGCAAACTGGAAAAATCCGAATTGATTTTGGGTCCAGATGATCCTAGCATCTAAAGGGCCAGTAGCCGGATGATAACATATTTTAACAAACCTGTTATTTATAGTAATATTATAAGCCTATATTTATGATGGCAGACATAAGCCTATATTTATGATGGCAGACATTTCTTCCGGTTGTAACATCCCCGCAGACACAATAAAAGGTTCGCTGTATGAGCGCGATGATATTATTATGCAAGCATATGAGTGCGAGTGAGAGCAATCGATGGCTTTTTTTGACAGCTTCATGAAATTTATTTGTTTACACACACACACAGTTTAAATTTCATGAAGCTCTCAAAAAAAAGCCATCGCTTGCTCTCACTTGCACTCATATACTTGCATAATAATATCATCGCGCTTATACAGCGAACCTTGTATTGTGTCTGCTGGGATGTTACAACAGAAGGAAATGTCTGTCATCATAAATATAGGCTTATGTCTGCCATCATAAATATAGACTTATAATATTACTATATAAATTACAGGTTTGTTAAAATATGTGTTGTCACCCAGATACTGACTTTTTACCTATTAGAGGCTTTAAAAAAAGATATAAATTGAAAAATCAAGAACTCGGTACGAATGCAACCGAATATACACGATATTGAATTGGAAATGATAGGATTGTTTATTTTTGCCGAAAATCAAACGAAAAAATGAATAAGATTTGAAAATTCATATACATTTAATTTATTGTTTAAAAAACACAAATTATAATAATAATTGTGTAATAATGTTTATATTTACCTATTAACGAACAATATTGTTATTTTCAATATACATAATTATTAATATTAACAAATCAATAATAAAACAACACTAATTTTAAACCAAACAACGATCAATATAATCAATCAATATGTAATAATATAATAATGACCTACTGCAATACAAGACACAGTTTCTCAATAATTATTGCGTTACAATGATTGTAAGTATCACAGAAAGTTGGTAACACAAAAACACACAATGTTAAAATGTTATACACACCTAATCAACAATAATACGTCCAGTGGCGTGCGTGCAACTTTCACACTCTCGCATACAAATACGCCCAAATGTTGTTTTTTTAGCAAGTTTCGCGATCAAAAAAAAAAGAGAGAATAATTGTGTTTAAGACCATACCGTAGAAATGAGACTCGTTTTATCTCTCTCGCTTTCTGTCTCTTTTTTTCATTTATTTTTTGTTGCAATATTCTAGCGAGCTAATTCTTCTATACTAGTACCGCGGTTGTATTTTCTTTTTCTTACGCCCACCACCACTTTCATGACGAATTTGTCTATCACTACGTACCGCCCCTAAAGAAATTAATATAGCTGATTTTTAAATTGTACAATTTTTGCTTTCTGTATGAGACTTTATTCATAATTTGCTGAGGGGTTATACAATGTTAGTGTAGAATTTTTAATAATACTTTGGAAGCTCTGATTGAAATTTTGAAGAAATAACGAAAATAAATTTTGAGTTATTTTGTACTTTTAAAAAAATGTTTTATAAAATGAATATGGTATTATGATTTGGAATAAAACATTTCCAGCAACGAATCGTAAATTTTTGCTGCACGCCACTGTTAACACATACACAATCAATATAGTAATTTATTTTAATAATATCACATAGTGAAAATAATAACATTCTTGACTTTTTCACACGGACGTTTAAAAAGTATTTTTTATAATATTCTGATGCTGAGCTTTTATATATTTAATAATAATAATAATTTGAGTTTTGGATATTATTTTTTCGAAAATGTATTAATGCAAGCAGCTTTTGTTTAGTTAAGCAAAATTAGAACGTTATCTGCGTTTTGGGATACCTAGTCCCTTCCTAAACATCGCTGGATCAAACAAAAATTAAATTATTGAATATTTTGATATAACAGTGCAAATACACGTTTTCAAAAATACATTTGTCAATCGTCCAAAAATCCGAACATTCAATCATTCAAATTTGAAAAGCTATGTCAAATGTTTTTAGCATAGTAATAATTATGAGCAAATTTCATTTTTTTGTGAATATCTTTATTGACATAATATGTGATATTATTCATTGATTAGGCCAGTTCATCGTATATTAAAACTAAGTCAATTTCGTATTTATACAAGCTAACAAACTTTTATAACAAATTTTCATAAAATGTCAACAGTAAAACTGACATTTATTAAATTGCGTTTAATATTTTTTTTTATTACTCATGCGGGAAAAGTGGTATGTTTACGCACGCTGTTATGGTTGAAAAGTAGCTATTTTCATTTGCGTGCGGAAAATTTGTTTGTCGCACTGAAAATTATTGTTTGCCGCACGCAAATTCAGAGTTACCATAGTTACCAATACAATAACAATTTTAACTGAATTTTCAACTTTTTAATGATTTAATTTTTATTACTTCTAATTTCTTTTTTTAATTCGTAATAAAATTTTAATTTTAATTTAATTTAATTCGTAATAAAAAATAGTATGTGCAACTCGTGCGGCATTGTCGCACTAGTTGCACAATATACTATTTAATATTCATTTGGCAAGACGTGTGATAGGTACTCATTCTGTCGCTGCAATAGAGAGAAGCATTGGTACTTTTCAACAGCACGAACATTGCAAACGACACAACCAGTTAAATTTATTAAATCAAGTTGATCCCTAATATACCAAAACCCCAGACACGCTAGACCTACGTCATTTCAGTACTTTATCAGTAAATGTACAATATTTAGTTAAAACGTCCGCCAATTCCCTTAGCTTGAAAGCGGGGCCCCTTTAGAGATAACAGCTTCTAAAGGTAGGTACACGTGCTTACTTAAGTACGCAATGGTAATTGGTATTATGCATGGATATGATTGCGACTGATATTATTAGATGATTTTTTTATAGTTTCATGAAATTTAGGTTTTTTATTTGCTTACACAAACACACAGAGTAGTCCATGAGTTTAAGAGAGAAAAAACTCCATGGAAACAAATAAACAACCTACATTTCATGAAGCTGTCAAACAAAAAAATCATCTAATGCTCTCACTCGCACTAATATGTATGCATATTAGAGCCTGTTATCTCAAAAAGGGTCCCGCTTTCAAGCTATCAAATTGGCACACATTTTTAACTAAATATTGTACATTTACTGATAAAATCTTAGCAGTACTGAAATGACGTAGGTCTGGCGGGTCTGGGATCTTGGTCTATAAGCTATGCGCATCATATCGCGTCTTAGGCTATGTAGTGACACGGAATCAGCAATTAGAGAAAAAAAGAACAAGTGGATCCGTAGTTAGTTTTTGAAATTAGCAATTTATTAAATGTCAGATTGATTTTATGTCCAATTTTTTGTTTTTGTTTCGTATATCTGAGAAACACAGAAGTTAAAGTGCTACAAGAAACTATTCGAAAAAATAGAAGAAGAAGCTGGACTATTTTTTTTTTGTTTGAAGAAAAGAAGTGCAGTTGAGAGTAAAAAAATATATTTTACAAACGTTAAAATGAATATTATTTTGAGTCACAATATTCAAGTGTGGTAATTAACGAGTTTATTGTTTTTATTATAATATTTTAGCAAAATGTGAGAATATTTTTATAATAAAAAAATTAATATTTATTACACTACTGAATTTGAAATTACCAAAATTGTTAAAAAAATAACGGAAAACTTCATCGTTTTGCAAATGAAAAGTAACATTTAGTCTGTTTTTGCGATGAGGAGAAAAGATTGCTGAAAAATTTATTTTAAAAATGTTTAAATACAGTGTGAATTCCTAGAATATCTAGAGAATGTAACACCACGTCTTAAAAAGCCACGCCGCCACTGGTGTACCCTGGTGGTCATGTGAAGAAACAGAGGCAAGATGGCAGCGGAGCGTATAAACTAGGAAGTAGTGTTCATGTTAAAAAACTTAAATTAATAAATGTGTTGAATTAAATAATATTCATGTTAAAAACTTACGTTAATAAATATGTTGAATAAAATAATAATAATTGCTACAAACTGGCGCCTCACGTTGGGCGCCAGTTTGTAACAATTATAAATATTATTTTATTTAATTCAACATAATTGTTAACGTTAGTTTGTTACATGAATATTATTTAATTCAATACATTTATTAATTTTAATTTTTTAACACGAACACTACTTCTTAGTTCATACGCTCCGCTGCCATCTTGCCTCTGTTTCTCCACATGACCACCAGGGTACATCAGTGTCGGCGTGGCTTTATTTACAAGAATTATTTTTGTACATAAAAAATGAAAACGAAAAAAAAAACAATTTATGGAAAATTGATGATTTATTTGACTTGTCTTTTGATATAAATTTAAATGAAGTAATCCAGGTATTTTTTTAACATTCCATGCACATATTTTTATGTGAGTATTTTCAATATACGTAAGGTATTCAAATATCTATAGCTATAATTTTTATAGACAGTGGTTAAAAAATCTACGAACTGTACATCCATTAATTTGTCTAAATCTGTTTTTAGAGAATTTTTGATCTAGTCTAATTTTTGTTATAAAATGTATATATTATAGATTTTTTTAAGAATTAATTCTAAACGAATTTAATGATCATTTGACACGTTGTTTTTTATATTACGGAATGTTCTCAAAGAAACTTATAATAATCTAACGTTTGTCTCGAGTATCTCTTATCAAAAGAGATTTTTTGGTTGTTATTTGATTTCTGATCAATAATTTCGGAGATGCAACGCTTATAGGACACACAGTAGACAAAGAACGTATTTGCGATGTTTTTTACGGACTTTAGATATCACGTTTTCTTAGATTAAACAATTACTGACCATTTTGTTAAAATTTGAAGACAGATGACCTTCAGAAAACGTTCAAATCCCTTTGATTCGTCTATAACGAACTCCCAATCCCCTGATTGAAATTTAAAAACTATCAAATGCTGTTATTAAAAATAATATTAAATTTGTAACAATTATTATTATTATTTTATTCAACATATTTATTAATGTAAGTTTGTAAAATGAATATTATTTAATTCAACATATTTATTAACGTAATTTTGTAACATGAATATTATTTAATTCAGCACATTTATTAATTTAAGTTTTTTAACATGAACACTACTTCCTAGTTCATGCGCTCCGCTGCCATCTTGCCTCTGCTTCTCTACATGACCACCAGGGTACACCAGTGGCGGCGTGGCTTTTTAAGACGTGGTCTTACAATATTTCATAAAAATCGGTCAAGCCGTTTCGGAGGAGTTTGATAACAAACACTGCGACATGAGATTTTATATAATATATAGATTATCGATAGCTTTTCGAACATTCCGGATTTCTTAAGTGTCCGTTAAAGTTAAGATGAACCCATGATAAATATAAACGATGATCGCATGTAACAAAGAAGCCTTAAAATTACATAAATTTGAGAGATTTCTAGAAAAAAGTGCCATACAATTCAAATGAAAATCTACTTTTAACCACTGTTTTTGTTTTTATGAAAATCTAGTCTGAATTCACGATTTTTTTTAGTATTTTAATTAACAGACATTTAAAAGACATTGAGATTTTTAAAAATGCAAGATATTTTCTAGTTTTAAGAGATAAATATAATATTTAGAGTAGTCAATTGTTATCTTATAATGTTAGATATAATAATTATTGTAATATTAAAATAGAGTTTACATTTTTTGTTAAAATTTTAAAGTTAAATTTGTTAAGAAACAAAGAACATTTTTTTTTGAGTTTTATCAATTCTATAGACAAGTTTGTAGTTAGTAAAGTCAGAGCAAATGAACCGGTTCAACCGATTTTTTTTTCTTTTCTGTTTTAGAACGTCCATTTTTTTTATTTAAGTAATGCAATGTTTCATTTTCACGTATACAGTATGTAAACACGTAAGGCGCACATAGGGAAATTAACATTGGGAAAAAATACTTGGATCAGAGTTAGCCATGACTGCATTAATTGTTATTTCTATTGAATTATCGTAGTAATCTTGAGGATTTCTATTTTATTTTGATTTAGTTTTATTTTACTTGGCTTTTTTAATAATAAAAAGCTCTTATAAATCATTATTTTAATTTTTTTGTACAAAAATAAAACAAAAAAACAACTCCATCTGTTTGGAAACATTTCATTCAAAAATTGTTTGACTGGTATGACGTATGCGCGTTGGTAAATCAGTGACCCAATGTCTTTGGGTTCAACACGAATAGGCGGAGATATTTGATCTCGCACCATATTTAAGTATTTTTGGGAATTTAATGTCCCATTAATAAAAAAAGTCCGATTATGTTGTAATCATTTGAATATTTTCTTCGGTAGTATACACATTCATTTTGCAAAAGAATATTATCTGTCAAATTGGAAAACAAGATTTAAGGCTCACTCTGATCCAGTCATTTTTTCCCAATGTTAATTTCCCTATGTGCACCTTACGCGTTTACATACTGTATATAATAGTATATATACCTAAATATTCAAAGAAACTTTATTTTAATATACTCTAATATAACATTAACAGTAAAATAAGTTCAATACTATTTTTATTTAAATTAATTTCTTATAACCTTTTTATTACCTTTAAAATACACTTTTCTGCGTACAAAATTAAAAATGCCTAAACATTTATTCTGTAACATTTTTTCACTATAATTTACTTTTTTACTGTTTTATCAGTTTTTTGTATTTACTGCAGAGAATCCATTTATTTGCTCATTAGACTGTTAAAGGTGAATACAGATTGGAGCGTACATGCGATGCGGTTTAAAAAAAATACTGATACAAAAAATCATACTGAGTATATCGTTTTAGATACGCTCGAATTTGCACCTTCCTGCATTTATTCAGAAATATAATTTCTCTAATTTTATTAAATAAAAACATGTTTTTCAAAAAACTTTTCCATGTTTTTCTTCATAGGATATTTTCCTTACTGCTCGGTTTTATTTTTTAATTTTACGGAAAAAAATAGTTGTTTAGGCAAACTGAAGTCAAACTTTTTTCTTATAAATATTCAGTACAGTCTGTCGACCAAAATGTTCAGTATTATACATTTTATGCTAAAAACGATGTTGAAATTTTGTTATACATATTATAAATAATATTTTGTATATTTGATCTATTTTGTTTAATACATATAATTTAGTAATTTCTGAAAATATAATGTAATCATATACACTATTATAATATATTTATTGTCTAGTTCGAAAATTCAAGTCAGTGATTACAGAGTTACTAGCAAGCTTAATGGAGCGGCAAAGAATACAAAGAAAACCGTCCCATGCGTAAAACTGTGCCGCTTATATTATATTGTGAAATGTAAGTATTAGTTCACTGTCTATTATTTCCGAACCGAACTATAGGTACATAATAATATGTTCTGAGACAATTGGGCTTCGTCTGCCATCGATAGATGGCAGGCGTGTACTGTTTAAGAGGAAATAACTGATTATTTCACTATTTCGCGTGCTGTCCGTATGTTTGACGTCAACAAATATCAAATAGTTAACCGGCAAACCTTTTTACTAAAGTCATTTTACTCAATATATTTTGTGAAAAAACGAATTGTTAAAAAACACTCGTTTTAATTTTTTTTTTTATTAAATCTGAGAAAATGTTATTCTGACACAATATGTCGGAGAGTTTATGTTTTTTTCTTTCTTATATTTATCTACTCAAAAATCACAATAAAGCCTTTGCTTTTCATAATATTGTAAATTAATTGTAAGGTGTTCAACCTCATTATTATAATATTCCAAATTATTTTTTTCTAATTTTATATATATATGAATCTCAACATTCGATTTTGTAAAGTGTGGTCTAATGTTTTCAGTTATTTGTAAGATTTACGTATAGATGATTTAGAAGTCTTGCTACAATATACCACAAATTATAAAATTGATTGCGTTGTAATGAATGTTAAATAATTAAAATTAAAAATAATTGATTATAGTTATTATATATTCATCATATTCTTAAAATACTGAAATAAAAACTTAATTTTAGAATTTGTTTTCAGTTTTCAATTATCGTGTAAATATTCAGATGATATTTTTCTTATAAATTTATCAGTTCAATTTGTACAGAAATGGCACACAATATGCTCAATAATTATTTTTCTTTACAAAGAAAAAATAATGGAAATTAGATAAGAAATATTTGGTGTATGTTATTTTACTTATCCTAATATTTGATACATTTACATAGAAATTTTATTTTATTCAGAATAACACTAAAGAAGACTTCAACATTACGAATAATTTACTATAATTAATCATTAACGATTTAGCAATAATTAATTATTATTAATTTATATAAGTTAAATTACTGCAGAATCATTAAAAAATGTGTCATGCCTATAGAAAATCCGAACCTGTAGCAATATGACTACTTTCAATTTCCTTCAATGTAGATATTATTAAATAAATTGCAAAAACTTAATATCCTTAGCTGTCGGTATGTGCCTCAGTTCGTTGAATTTTGAGCAAATAGAATTACTAGTCCAGTCATTGAGAGGTTTCTTTCAGAATAATTACTGTTAAATTTTACAACTGTCCGTCAATCCGATGATAATAAACCGAAAAAAATATGTACCAATTATATTCGCCTTTTTCATGTTTAGATATTTATTAGCAGTAATAAAAAAACAGCTGAGTGAAATTTTTTAAGTAGAATGCAAAACGTTTGTTAGCTTGCACGACATCTCCTGGTTATAATGGGTAACTCGTATTGCGCGAACTTGTATAACGCGACAATTTTTAGGAACATAATATATATACCGCGTTATACAAATGATTGCATACAAAAATCGCGTACATTTTGGTTTTCTAGGTCTTTAGAAATCTTTCAAGGATTCTGCAATTAATCTAAACATAGAAATCATTGAAAGCGATGAGTTTTGTACAATATGATAACGTCAATGATTTTTAAGCGATTTAATTTTAATTTTGAGTAATATTATAAGTTGAACAGTTTGTTTGTTATTAAATAATATTGCATTTTATTCTTCTGTTAAATTGCTTTATATATTCCATACTTTAAAGACATGGAACTGTGTTCGGTTGCACAAAACTCGGATGATATTTATTTACATTATTATATAGAAAACGTTTTGGAAAATTTCGAAGAGTGACAAAAGAAAAGGCAAGGGGAACGTTAAATAGAAACGATATAAATGAAATATTGAAGAATTTATGATGTCTAGGACAGGGATCGGCAACCTGCGGCTCGCGAGCCGCATCGGCTCTTTTGATGTAAAGTTGCGGCTCTCCAGTTCCATTCGCAAAAAATAAATATTTTATTATATAAACCCTTAAAAATCGTCCAATCGATCCATGATTGAGCACCATGTCTATCTCTCAGCCATTTCCACTCGCGTCTCACCCGCACCGCTCTCGTCGCGACGTGTCGTTTTCGGATATTTATTAAGCAAATACTATAATACTGAAACGAAAATGTTTAGTGGCTCTTTAAAAACTGGGAAATTTTATAAATTGTAACTTTTGACTCTTCCGTTTCAAAAGGTTGCCGGTCCCTGGTCTAGATTTGATTATTGAAAAAATAAGAGGACAAATGGCAAATTGCCATAGGATGGAATTAAATAGATATAATATTGGTGATAAAAATTGGTATTTATACAATTTTAGTACAACTTACAGACAATTCATTTTTAATGATAAAGAGTTTTGTAGCAACCAATCAGCACGCCATGAATACCAAATATATACTAATACACTAACTTAACTTATATAAATACAAGGTGGAATCAGTTTGCAATCAATATCTTAGGTGTTACGCCTGCAAACGAAGATATTTTCCAACCATTCCAAAAGAATTTCTCGTGTTAAAATTCGGGGATTTTCCCAGAATTTTGAGTCTCCCCGTGATTTTTAAAAATATGACCCCTACTCCCGTTTTTGAAAACGAGAAATGAGCCCATCGAGCAGAATGAGGCTCCATTTTTGCAGTTTGTTTCGAAACAAAGATATCGGTTGTAAACAGAAAATATTTAAATTCACGTTATATTTATTTGACTTTACAAACATCTAGACACGGTTTGTTCAACATTATTCGTGTGTGACGTTGCAGGTTCCCGTTTCTTGTTGAATTGTAGAGAGCTTGCAAGTCCCACAGTCCTGCTATCCCTATTCGCCTCCAAGCGATAAAGCTTGCACAATCCGAGGATCTGCTTTACTGCCTTCGCGAAACTCCTCCAACGTCAGTTTGTCGTCGTGATTTTTGTCCATTTGATCGAATATTTTGTCCACCCTTTTTTGTGGCGTATTTTCGTCTTCGGGCTGCGGTTGTTGACCCTAGAAAATACATAATTTTTAGTTCTTACTGTTGCATTTTTACCATTCCAACCCACAAGTGGGGAATGGTACTAGTTTAGGTCAAAAATCACTTTTTAAAAATTTTATAATATCTTTCCGTTTTGAGGTCCCCCGAATTCAAAAATAGTATATTACATCACAAGGGCCGAGATTTCAACTTTTAAGGCCCGTGTGGTGTATACGATTTTTCTTCATATCCGCTCGAAAGTACGTACTTTCGTCAGCAGGGACGAAAGATTGACATTCACTCCCAGTGAGAACGGCGGAAGGAAAAAATTTCTTATGCGTATTTATACTCGTAACTAGGGTTACCGCTGTCATTTAATATAATAAATAACAGGGAGTAAATGTCAAACTTTCGTCCCTGCTATAAGGAACGAAAGTATACGTACTTTCAATCGAGGTATGAAGAAAACATATTTTTGAAAAAACTGTGTCTGTTAGTCTGTGAACACGATACATGTCAAACGGATGAGCGGATTGAAACCAAATTTTGGGAGGATGTTTGGTATGCAAATATAAAGAGCCCTATTGTTTTTGGGGAAAATCGGCGCATGCGCAGAAGAGATATATGCTATAACGGTATTTTTTATATAATAATGGTATACTTTTCATAACAGCTTAGGTATTATTCTATTTATTTTTCAAGAAAGTTTTGTTAAAAAAAATTTTTCTTAACGTTATAGTTTCGGAAATATTTTGAAAATAAAAAAAAAAATCAGCCGCTCTTGTGTTTTATGGATCTGTCAGAAATAAACTAGTTAGACATGCTTTGATTAATTTTCATATGACGTGAACATATTGTGTAGGTAAAAATGGCAACGAATAGCAAATATCACATTGAACACTAGCCATTACCCGCGTCACCTCACGCGATATCAGAAATTTTATTTTCTTTATTATAATAATCAAATGTCAACATTTTTGAAATTGGAATGGTCCAATTGCCCAATTGGCTGGAATTTTTTCAAATACCATGCAAGAACTAGGGAACCTACTATATTGACTGATCAATGGGCCAATGCTACGAAAACAGCAGAGCCGTACCGACAATGGAGCAAGCGGGGCGGAGCTCCGGGGCCCTCGACAAAAGGGCCTCTTTTTGTTGTCCACACTCGTTTTTTTACTTTTTGGAGCTCTTGCACAAATTACCTCTAGAATTGTATGTAAAAAAAACCCTTTGAAAAAAAATGTTTAAGCACTTTTTTAAATTCTACGTAGGGGGCCCCAATTTAGAAAATTAAAATGTGTCACTGTAGAATAAATGATAATTTATCCGCCGCGATAGTGGAATTTTTGAGTTTAAGTTCCGACAGTGACATTGTACTATCAATAATGGATGTTTTATAATCTAATAGCAAACTATAGCTATATTTATTTCTATAGTATAGTATATCTTACCACCATTTGGTATATTGCATCTACTATGTTGTACATTTCGTCTCTCGTGATGTAACCATCGTTGTCGACGTCATATAATCGAAAAGCCCCTGTGAACAGATCGACACAAATTCGGCATTAATATAATATATCACTTGAAATCACACATTATTGTAATAACACTTCTTTTGCTACGGTAGGGTTCATGAGATCGCAAGTGTTTCGAAACGTTGCAATGCAAATATACCGTATAGTCCAGGAGTGGCGAACCTATGGCACGCGTGCCACAGGTGCCACGCGACAGATTATTGCGAACACAACATGGATTGAGAGGTGCAAAATCGAAATAATTAGAAATATGCTAGATGTCGAAAAAAATTAACTATCACCAAACAATAAATACAAAAAAGTTTCATAGCGCTCAGTGTATCATCGAAATTATTCTTTTCATCTATTTTTGTGACAACTAAATATCTTTGGCTTGCATTAAAATTTTTTGAACGTAGCTGTAGAAAGGTTTGCCACTCCTGCCGACAGTACAACGTTGTGCTATAGTGGCTGCCTCGTAGCTTAAAGGTCGTAGGTTTGATCCCGGCGGTGGGTGCTATTATTGTTTTTTTTTACAATTATTCCAGTTCTACTTCTGCAGTGTATAGTGTAAAATACGCAGTCTCTTTTCGCTTTAATTATAAACAAATGTGATTTATCAACCAAAACGCTTTGTGAAACATATATACGTAAACTATCGTTTACCGACGCATAAATCTGTAATAAAGAAAGGATTACAGGATCAGGGTCCCGCGCCTGGTTTCCCGAAACATGAGCCCTTTAAAACAACGACGCTATAATAAATCCTATAATATGTATATTGTGTCACCACTATAATGTGTTTTAGGGATTTATTCCTATGCATACAAAGAAAACGTTTATAATGTGCTCAAATAAAATCGGTTCATATCAACAAATTGCTTCGATATACTTCATCACTACATCAAATCTATACCTACTAATATTAAAAAGAGATAAAGTTTGTAAGTTTGGATGTAGGAGGTAATCTTCGAAACTATAGGGAAGCGAAGCCGCTTGCTTCAAAATCAACTGGAAATTTTGGATCGCAAATTATTTTTTGTTGTTGGCGATCGAGATAAGTTTTGAGAGCACTGTATGCACAGAGTTTCGCGTACATGCGTTTGAAGTGTGTGTGGGTTGTTATACATGATTTTCGCTAACGCGATTTGTGGAACGCCGCAGAAATGTTTCAAAGCCAATAGCACGACCGAATTTAAAGTCTGGATCGACCATTTGCATATTATTATATTATTATTATATATTATCATTACCTATATTACACATTTTCTAAGAAAAGAGATTATCAACTCAACACGTATATATAAGTATACACTTTTGAAGTAAAACTTCTTTACGCACGCTTGACTTGGGGAGTAAGCTGGTGAATGCGTGACGAGAGCCTTACGAAAAGTGTGATCATAGCCAGTTACGTTTCATTTCATCAGTTACGTTTCGTATATCTAAGACACAGTGCAGGCCTATTGTCTGTATCACACAGAGCAGTGCGGTTAAGAAAACTATGTTTTGCAAAGCAACTAAAAGGTATAAAATAAAAATGTTTTTTAACAAAAATTGAACCTCCTTGAAAAATAATATTTCAGCGCCAATTTAATAGGAGAATATAAAAAGTTTATAAATTAAATTGACGCCGACCTCAAAATTTAATTCTTTTTGACTTTTTAGTCGCTTTTTTCAAGAAGTTCAATTTTTTTGGAAACATCTCTGATCTACAATTATTCGAAGATCACTTTGATGTCCATTGATTTTAATGCTATAAATTCTACGAAAATAATCTTACAAATTTATTTCTGTACATAATGTAAAATTCTAACCCAAAATGCGAATTGTAAGAATAGAATAAAGTTTTGATAATAATTATAACAAAAATTAATTGAAAACTTAACGACACTTGAAACTTTTTAATTGAACTCTAATATCAAATCAAACAGAGTGTAGTAGGTACAGTGGAAAGTTTGTTTGCTACAATAATGCTGGTGTTTTTGTAGCCATGATTAATGTTTACAAGCAAACTTTTATATTATTGTATATAGGTATTTATCTTTTATTTTACTTTGCACAAAAAAACGTAGAACGCGACAGATAAAACATCGTTATCAACCCAACTGAACCCCATTCGAAACATATACAAAGTGATCAGTTTTAACAAGGGATTAACGGCTATATGCAGTTTGAAAATTGTAGGCTGGGTACGAAGCTAGAAATGACGTCACTGCGGGCTGGCCTACTAACTCACAAGATAGGTTTTAAAATTAGAACAAGGGCTATTTTCCCTGCAAGATTTGCTGCTAGGTATGAGCAAGAACCAATCAGGAAGCAGTATCTTGTCACGTGGGCACTTGAACAAACACCCGCAACATGGTGTCGCATTCTGTTCAGAGTCAGACAACAGACACGTTTTGCTCTGTGTTTATATTCGAAGTTCGAACTGCGCGCGCACCAGATCTATCCACAAATCAAGCTTGAAAAATAGTCTCGTGTGAAGCGAGCACTTAACAGCAATCAAGAAAACCAGCGCTAGAAAACTAGTAGGCAAATCTAGCAAAGAATATTTCATAAAGAATTACGCTTAAAATCCAACGAGAGCTAAGTAATTGCAATGTATTACTTTTGTTTTCATTATCTGTATGTTTATATTTCTTTCTTCTTACATTAGACTGTTCATTTCGTTCTTGAACAATTTTATAAATTTATATTTTGTTCAATGTATTAAATATTCTACGTTTAAAGTGAATAAAATTGTAAATTCAAATCTTTGATTAACGTCTGATTAGAACTCTTCAATAAATAAAATTATCGACCAATTTTTCAGACAATATATTAAACGTTAATGTATTAATTATATTTTGTTAATATATTGTCTGAAAAATTGGTCGATAATTTTATTTATTGAAAATTGTAAATTCATTTTAAAGTTCATATTTTGTGAATTTTCGGGTGAATCATAACAAATGATGGTAAGAAGAAGTTTTACTTCAGTCATGTGGTCTAAAGCACACTCGTTTTTTTTTACTTTTAATTGATTGCTCTGTAGAAGGCATTTTGCTTTGGTAGTCAGGTAAAACAAAACTACAGAATTGTGTGTTCGAATAGCGAGCCTGTATTTTAGTCTCAGGATGAAGTTTATTTCCTTCCACGTGGAGATATAAATCAGCAACAAACTACTTACCGCGGGGGGAGGGGGATTAAAACAAGTTTCGAAACTGCGAATGAAGCTGAATAGCGGTTCCGTTTAACCGCTAATAGGTGCTAAGTTCTGAACCACTTAAATTTGAATTCAGCTGACAAATTTGTGCTGAAAGGTTTTCTAAAAGACAGTTAGACATCTGCAGGGTTTTAAACAAATTAAAAAAAATGTAACACATCAGCTAAAGCCTAAACTGTTTGTATAATTGTTACAACGGACGGAGACAGCATTACTGTATACAGTATACACCCAAGTATATACAGGGTGTCCCACTTTAATTGATCACCTGAATAGCTTTTGGCAGTGACGCTGAATGAAAAAAAGTTTCGAACAAAAGTTGTATAGTTTAAAGGGGGGCATCCGATGCTACTGATGTTGACCTTGGATGGAGGGTTCAAGGTCATTTGAGGTCAACTTTGTTTTATTAAATGGACACTCCTATTTTTCATGTGGGCAATCGATTGTACGTAAAAAAAACACGTTTTTTTATCTGAAACTTTTTTTTTGAAATCACCAACTTGATCGACTTATTTAGCTTATAAAATTGTAATTTTTAAATTTATTTATGATTTTTTACTGGGGAATGGTGAGGTTTAGAGCAAAATACCAAGAGACAAAAAATTGATAGATTTTTGCAAAAATCAGCACGAATTTTTTAAATTTCTTGAGGCATTTGCAATTTTTGTTGCCTCTAAAACTCAGCGACCGTTTGCAAATGCTTCAAAAATTCTAAAAAAATTCCTGTCGATTTCTTCTAAAAATCTAAGTACTTTTTGTCCCTTGATATTTTCCTCTAAACCTCACCATTCTCCAGTAAAAAAACCACAAAGTTTAAAAATAGCAATTTTGCATGTAAGCTAAATAACTATATCAAGTTAGTGATTTAAAAAAAAATTGTTTCGGACAAAAAGATACATGTTTTTACGTACAATCGATTGTCCATATGAAAAATAGGGTTGTCCATTTAAAAAAAACAAAGTTGACCTCCAATGACCTTGAATCTTCCATCCAAGGTGAAAAGTATCAGTAGCATCGGGTGTCCCCCTTTAAACTGTACAACTTTTGTCCGAAACTTTTTTTCATTTAGCATCACTGGCAAAAGTTATTCAGGGTGATCAATTAAAATGGGACACCCTGTATATGCAAGTTTGTCGAACTATGACAACATAAACGTTTGCTGTTATAGAAACTGGGTGTTATAAATCTCGCGCGTGTGTAGTGAAACTTGACGGTTAAACATTAAAAGTAACCAAGTAAACACTAAACGGAAAGAGGCGTGTCACACCAGTTTCCCCCTCAGCTCATTCGTACGTACAGTACCCGCCAGCCAATCGTTTCCGATTCCCCGCCAGCAGCTCATATCCCCCACTCCTGACGGTGTCAATTTTAGTTTTCGTTATGCTGTTGAAAAAAATTACTCTCATCGCGACTTATAAAGTTTCACTTCAAAATATCTTTACGCACATGCGCTGGGCCGTACCTATCTATTTGGATTATTGATTGTGCTCTATCTATTATCTTTATCAGTTTATATCTATCTCTGTCATGTTCCATTTTTCGTTACCCTTGCTTTAGAAGTTTCACTTCAAAAAAGTGTATCTTTAAAAACCGTTTATTTTCTCACACATTGTTGTTCCCGTGTCATTCCGGCATCGCGAATGTTTAAACCAGGAGAGCTATCCTCTCTACAAGCGGGAGAGATGCGCGGGGAAAGGGGAGAAGTGAGGGGTGACTGTTAGTTTGGATCACATAAATTGTTGTACAAACAGTTTTATGGACAAAGTTTACCAATTTCAGATATCGCGATTTTCTCCGGCGACGATTCCCCGTATTGGTTCGGTAAAAACAATGTCAAGTCGATATACAGTGTGTCAATTAAATTTAATGCTAGTATGTTTTCTGTCTGTTTGAAATGATCATCCAGAAAAATAAACAAAGATTTCGATGGGTATATTGATAACCGATTCTTACCGATGTAGAATAGGTTTGTATATTTGCCGGGAATAATATAGTAGAAGGCCACGCAAAACTTGAACAAAAATGTGTTGTCGATTGGGAAGGAAAGTAGAAGAATTTTACGATAATTTTATGACGAAAAGAAAAAGTGTATTAGTTTTTTTGATGTTTATTTTTAAAAGTATGTATGATCAATGCTGTTGCGTTTCTGTCGCACCTTAATTTATCTGGATTTTTAAAATAAAAAGTCCTTTACTCTGAAATCATGTTTATAGAAAAAAACACGCTGAATCCAATGAGCACAAACAAAGTCTGTATGCCTTTTGGCTTAGAAGTTATTTGCGTTTATAGTTTTCAGAAAATCATATAAAACCTTCGAATGGCCGTAGTTGCCAAACTAAAAGAGATACAGACGTTTGCTTACGCTCATTGAATTCAGTGCAATTTTTTCTGTTAGCATTCTCAATTTCAAAAGTGTTTTGAAAAATTCGATTTTTGCAATTTTTTCAAGGCATACCCCTTTAAAAAAATGCGATTTTTGACGAAACCCGAAATATTTCGGAACTTGGGCAAAATAATCATACTTATACAAAAAAACAGGCTGAATCCAATGAGCACAAACAAACGTCTGTATGTCTTTTGGCTTAGAAGTTATTTGCGTTTATAGTTTTCAGAAAATCATATAAAACCTTCGAATGACCGTAGCTTACAAACTAAAAGAGATTCAGAAGTTTGCTTACGCGCATTGAATTCAGCATAATTTTTTCTGTAAGCATTCTCATTTTCAACTGTACTTTAAAGAATTCGATTTTGGCAATTTTTTCAAAGCATACACTCCTTTAAAAAATTCGATTTTTGACGAAAACCGAAATCTTTCGTAACTTTGACAAAATCATAATGCATATAGAAAAAACACGCTATTAGTTCAGAAACAAACAAAAAAAAACTGTTTTAGTACCATGTAGCAACATCGGATAGAATTCGCTCAAAGCTATTAGTTCAGAAGCAAATCTGATAGAACTTGCTCAAAGCTATTAGTTCAGATGCCGGGCCGCAATCGAAATACATTTCGCAAAATTATATCTATCGCACCCGGATGAAATCGGGACGGGCCGCTAGTTTTCAATATATTTTACAATGAAAACAACGCATTTTCGATTTAAATATTTATTACAACTTTATTTAAACAACAGTGTCTCTACAACATCAGATATACTCAAATCTAAGTATTTGCCAATCATAGCAACGTGTTATATTTATTTCGAAAAATAGAGTGATTATATAATATCAATTAGAATACTGGCAAATTAATCCGATTGAGAGAACAGTAAAAATGATTACAGATTACGAAATACATTTAACAAAATTATATCTATCGCACCCGCCAGTATTTTATAAATTAGGACTTTATTGAACGCACGGTATTGCGCAAAAGAATGACGCTTTAATTCCAGCACTGTTGTTATATTATGTTACATATAATAACACGATACATGAGGTGTATTGATTTTGTGAATGATATAAAAGGAAAACATCTGAGTGACGTTTCGAGGTAAAAGAAACGTCTGAACTAATAAGTTGAAGTGATTGGTTGGCTTTTGGACTTTTACGCATGAGTTTAGTAAGCGTGAATGCCGCCGCAAAAGCACTTAACCTCTTCGCTCACATCGCAGGAATCTCTCTGGCGTGTTGACGTCGTGCCCGACACCCACTTTCATATTACACACGTGTGCCACTGCTTACAGTGGCGTCGCCAGTAATTCTTTTCAACGAATCTGCTAATAATTAACATCGTTTATTAAATTGGGTAAGAGTACGATAACTTGCTATGCAAAATATCCACTGGAAATTCACAATTATTGTTTTATATAACATATTATAACAGCGTTATTGGTCGTTTTAAGTGCGGAAAATTAATTTTTATAAATTAATTTAAAAAAATTAATTATGGTATAGTAAATTGATTTGGAGTATATTATTTACTATAGCGATCGCTATCTTGTCTCATATAGTGATAAGAAAAGAGAAAGTTATATATACCTGTATCTATGATAAACAAAGATAAATATCAATTGGTTGGAATGAAATTCAATTGAACGTTCAGGGCAGAGTCGTATTTGGAAATTTTAATTTATAAAACGAATTTTAAATTTAAAACTCACATTTTCATGGAGATTGAAAACTATCGCTTTTTTTGATAAAGGGGTATGCGAATTGTCTCGCAGTGAAACGGGAAGGGGCAAATGTGGAATTTAAAAAAAAAAAACAATTCCGGGGTGAACGATAAACGGGTATGCGAATTGTAATTCTGGGGTGAACGATAAAGGGGTATGCGAATTGTCTCGCAGTGAAACGGGAAGGGGCAAATGTTGAGTTTTTAAAAAAACAATTCCGGGGTGAACGATAGACAGGTATGCGAATCTAAATACGACCCTGCTTCCATAACACAATCGAAAGCTGCATACAAAGTGAGATAGTTATATAATAATTCTACACCAGTTGCTATGACGTGTATTTGTGATTTTTGATTGGTTAGATTCAAAAAATGACAGTGAAAGACGAAAAGTAGTTCCATTTTTTTCACGTATTTTTGAGGAAAGTGAATAATCCGCAAAGTTTTTTTTTTGAACGTCAAATTTTAGCGTTTTCTATGACTTAAAAAAAAAAAATTCAAAATTTGGGTGCATAGTGTTATCGTACTGGACCCATTAAATTGTAATAAAAATAAATCTCCATAGGGTTGAACTTGAAAACAAATTTAGTACAGAGCGGTCCGTAGAAATTTTGAAACTGTTTTACAAAAAAAAAAAACGAGTGCATTCGACCACACGACTGAAGTAAAACTTCTTCTTGCCATAATTTGTTTTATTCACCCGAAAATTCACAAAATATTAACTTTAAAATGAATTTACAATTTTATTCACTTTAAAATGTATTGAACAAAATATTAATTTATAAAATTGTTCAAGAACAAAATGAACAGTCTAATGTAAGGATAAAGAAATATAAACATAAAGATAATGAAAACAAAAGTGATACATTGCAATTACTTAGCTCTCGTTGGATTTTAAGCTTAAATCTTTATGAAATATTATTTAAAGTAGGTCTACAAAACTTTTTTCTGTCAGTCGATAGCGCCACTGGCAAGTACAGTATTTGTCATTCTATTGTTAGTACTGCTTATATTTTCGGCCACCTGATAGCGCCACTTGCCAGTGAAGTATTTGTCATCCTCTTTCTATCTTCACTAACCTATATCTCCCTCTCAACTTCCGCCCGATCACACTTCCGTAAATCTCTCGTCAGGCATTCACCAGCTTACTCCCCAAGTCAAGCGTGCGTAAAGAAGTTTTACTTCAACAATTTTTCACAGCTAAGTGCTATTATCGATTTACTAAAATGGTGGAAAAAATGTGTCGTTCGGATAAGCTGTTTAACCGATTTTTACGCTGTTTTCATGAATACGTATAGAAAAAATATATAGGAAGATTTTTCTACAGTGTTGGCAAACAATCAATTCCGTTCAAACCCATACGGCTACAGTACCCGGAAATTAAATTAAAATTTCACTCCATGTTACGCCACTGGTTCAACTAATATTCTCCAGCGAACAAATTTCTCACATCATCCTACACGATTTGCTCGTTAGTTTTCCGTCCTTACTTATTATGTGTGTTACATATTTAAGGAAAAGTTTTCCGAAAATACTGTATCATATACAGTCCACGCTGATGTTTATCCGCATCTTTGTCTAAACACTTTATAGATAGATAGAAAGATAGATAGATAGATAGATAGATAGATAGATAGATAGTTTATTCATCATAGAGTCAAAACATAGTTTAAATATGACAAGTCACAATATACAAAATGCAAGAAATATAGATCAGCCTGTTGCGATTCCGATTTAATAGAAAATATTTTCAGCACTGAAACTATAAAGATGACAAAATAAAATAAGACACCTTGATATTATGATATGATAAAATTATACGGGATACAAGGCTAAAATATTAAAACAATTTTTATTCACCAGAACATTATTTATTGGTCAATGTTTCGGCAATATTTCTTGCCTTCTTCAGGACCTATAACAAATAAATAATACCCTATACATCTAAACCATAATCTTAAAATTTTTAAAATGTTTGTATATCAAATAATTCCTTACCAGGCTTGCCTTAAAAATCTTTAGTGAAAAGTCACAGTTTTTAAGTTTGTGGCTTTTCACTAAAGATTTTTATTCAACTCATGCGCGTTATTCATGTTTTATCATGCCTAAAAACCGAACCCTAAATAGCCATTTACCGACTGGTGACAATTACTTGTCATAACTCAATGAAGATTCCTACTAGCTCGGCCATTGTGGAGTAATGAAAATAAACGTAACTATTTTCTGAGTCGTAACGAAATAGTAGGTAACAACAACTCCGTTGTTACCCATTGAGGCTAAAATTGAGAGGCCGAATGTTTTCGACATGGAGTATATTCATAACCGGCTAACCTCAAACCAAAACATTGAATCGTGCTGTTTGGTGCTGTTAGTATTTTATATAAAGAAATAAATAGATATTTACAACATCTCATTATAATTAAAACATGAATAACGCGCAATTGTTGAATAAAATTATGGGCGTAACTTGTAGGCAAGTCATGACCTGTCAGCGCGATGAATGACTTAGACTATTAGTTACGCCAATAACTATTTTTATTTCTTTTATTATTTAATAATAAATCTCGACATGAATTGGTGTTATATAATCTTGACTGGCTTTCAAAAATATGTTATTATTACATACCTAATTCATAGAAAGTACTTGAGAAACCATCTTGCAGAAATGGCAAGGCTCCTTCGGGAGGACGCACCATTCCGAATTTATTTGGACAGTTATAAATAAGCAAGTTGATTCTGTATCCATTTTGTTAATTATATTTTACGTTAAAAAAATGTAAAAAACAAAGCTTTAAATTTTAATTTCATAAAAAAATATTTTTCAATTAAATTGAAAATAATTTCTGTGTCAGCTAAGGCCGGTAATAAATTTGCATTATGAATTAAAATATAAAAGATAAGATTTCGTTGCGAAAACATAAATATATATAACGCACAGAACGAGGCTCTAGATAATATTATGTTCGTGTGGGTGTATATTTTTTTCATTTCGGGGCTTTCAGACTTTCTACACGGAAGTTTATGTATATTACACAATACACGTGCGAAATAAAGCTCGGAGTGATGTTGTCCGTGGATGTTTAAAATCATGGAATGTATCTTATTATGGCCCTTAAGCGGCCTACACACCTTTATACAAGCTGCTATGCAGGCATCGACTGTATTTCATGAAACTTGCATCAGTTGCATAAACGCCTACTTAAATCGAAACCTATTGCGATGCCTGAATCGACTCCATGTTCATGCAACACAAGAACAGTAGGTTAAGTTATTTTCTAGTTACCTAGTGCTTGACGAATAAAATGAGGTACGTTTTGCCAACACCAGTTTTATTAGCAATAGTTGGGCACTCTTTATACCTACTCCATAAAAAAAGGAAATCAAAAAGGAAATGGTCAAAAAGATTATTTATAGAAAGAAAACGTTATTCAAATGCTTTATTGGAAGAGCTAAAAGTACATTTGTATTCCAACGACACGTATGCAGATGATAAATGTTTATGAACTCTTCCCAAAATACACGATCACTTTCCATCATGGAATTTACACACACAAACAACAAAGTAACCTCTAAAATGGCGCAAGAAAATAAATTAATATCGACTCAATTCTATACACGCTGAAACTTGCATCGACATCACCGACTCGGCATCGTGGCTCGCCGACCAAAATGGGATTCCAGACTCTGCATACTGCTTACTGATGCCAAATACGTGATTCAGTACTGCATCATGAAACATAACAGTCGATGCCTGCATCGCAGCTTGTATCAAGGTGTGTAGGCCGCTTTACACTCCAGCGGCTCGCAGTGACGTACTTAGGATTTTTTCTTGAATCACAACGTATCTTGTTGAATAAACCAATCTTATCACTTAGATGTATGCAATATTATTTCACCGCTGTTGTACCATTTCCCCTTTAACTTTAAATTTCAAACAAATACGTTGCTAACAAAGTTTCACTTAAAAAAAGGACAGAAATTAAACGACGTTCGGTATAACGGGATCACGTGTTGTGTTTGTTAAAGTTTTCGCTCGTCGGTTGTAAATGAGTTCAGTATTTTTGTTGCATCGGCAGCCTATCGCAGCTTTTGCTTCTGCGAAATGTATCTACGCGACTGCAAACGACTTATACGGAGTTAATAAAAAGACATTGCGTCTGTCTTCAACAAACCCTTAGTTTTTATGTTTATTATTGTAAGACTGCATTCACAGACAAAGTTTTAATCCATGCTCGAGCCGTAGATACTTTTGTCAGATGCAAGAATATCCTTTTTGAACTATTTGTTCTGTTCGCTAACACAATATCGCGTTGGACTTTTTGTAAAATACAAAGTATTACAATACTGTAGAAAACGTCTTCTACACTTTGCAAGATGTTAACCTGGCTTAATCCATTCATAAACTATATGTTTTGCTACGGAGGTAAGCGTGTTTAAGAGGCGAAGGCGAAAAACGTGTAAATCGAAAATTAAAAATTTTCAAGTCAAAACCGTGTAAATCGAAAAGCTTGCAGAAAATGCATAATTTTGCTATTTAACAGTTGTGATTTTTTTCAATATTTTTAGGTGTACACAGAAATAAAAATAAAATGCATTGACAGGTTCTGAAACTGTGAAACTTTCACTCAAATACAATTTTCCGTAGATAAAACTTTAATTTTATGCGAAGAAATACAGACACAGTGTGCGTGTGCAGCAAGTCAGCACATAACATCTCACGGGGAATCCCAAGTCCCCGTGAGATGTGTACACAGCGCACGTGTTCAATCACAGTAGCATTTAGTAGAGTGCGATAAAAACAAAAAAAAAACTTATTTGGAAAACCGTGTAAAAGCGAAAACGTGTAAAACAAGTACCGTGTAAATCGGGGGATGGGTGTATTGCTCTCACTTATAGGTAACTATGATAATGTGATATAAATATGCATAGTAATAATAAAAGAAATAAAAACATTTTTTAATCTACCACGTTTTTAAAGCGAACTAAAAAGTATAAAATAATTTCTTTACAGACAGATTTTTAACCTGTAGGATTTGAAACGAAAAACGTGGGGCGCATTATTCGTTTTATCTCATAAACAGATTTTTTTATTGATATAAGCTATTCACTCTACATTTCTTATATAACTGTCGCATGCGCATCACGTTTTTCGTTTTAAAAATCTGTTTGTAATTTTATTATTTTTATACTTTTTAGTAAAATAAAACACAAAAATATATCGTATAAAAATAAAAATATTATATGTCGGATGGGGAATCGAACCCGCGGCCTTCGCGTTATTAGCACGACGCTCTAACCAACTGAGCCATAAACCAATGTTTGCTATGTGCCTTACAACGGTAAACAAGTAAGAGTGAATTATATGTATCAGTCCACCCGGACAGACACAAAAGAAAGCGAGTTGAAGAAAACGTGGTATTGAAAAGTACCTAATAAAATAAAAAAACGGTGTTATATTCCATCTAAAAGAGAAAAATATTCTATATTGTGCCATTGGATTTGTAAGCTCGTAGCAACACCTTCCTGCTGTGCGTGAAGATGATGAGACAAGTCGAATCATCGAATCTAATAGTTCAAGACAGATTATTTTTCTCTTTTTAAAGAAATGTCATTTTTTTTTTAATTTTTAGTTTAATTTCTATTTTCTATTTTTATTTTATTACTGCATATATCGCATTACCGTAGTTATCTAGAAATATTTTAGAAATATTTTATCAATTTTTGAATATTTTTTTCATTTGATCGACCGAGTACGTACTTTTATTACTCGATGTTCCTGCAGACACCCCTGTTTTCAATGCATCTATAAAATAGAGGTCGGCGGTAAAATAAAAAACCTGTGATAACGCCGTTTGATTCATGCATAAAGCGGCTTTGAGCGAAAAGCTCATTAAAAATATTACTGCAGCTAGCTTCTCGCCTTTTTATGCGACGATTACCATTCGTTTTTAATAAAAATTTAATTGTATTTTAATTTTTGTCTGATCTAACGATATTTTCTCCTTTGAGCAGATTGCTTTATTAAACACAGTTGAAAATTTTTGTTTAATATCTAAATTAGTTTACATTCTTACATTTTTATTTTTATCTACATTCAAATTTCTTTTAAAGTAGGTTTTCATCCTATATATATTAAAGGTCTGTAAAAAGACGTTTCTTAGGGAAGTTATGGCCATCAAAATTATCTCCAAAATTTACACCAATACCTATAACAATAGACAAATGGTATTGCCGATTAATCAAATAAAAAAAACTTGAAAATATATCCAAGCTCCGTCTAATTTGTAAGTAGAAAACTGCCTCTATAGGCCACATTCACTTAACGTAAGTAGTTGTTTATTCGATTCATTTGTTCTTCCGGTAACTATTCCTCCGAATAAATCACGATAATTAAATTCATCAACCATAATTATGTTTACTGCAAGTATAAATCTATTCGGTCTTACTTCCAGGGTATAAATATTTATTCGCCTGATAAAATAATGGCCGCCACATAGTTCATAATACCTAACCTATAAACGTGGAGTATTATATCTACAATTATTGCTCTTGTGAAATTTTTTTTTGACATTTATACTAACGTCATCGATCGGATTTTTGGGTCAACAAAAAGGGCAAGGAGTATAGCAGTTGTTATTTATTCTTTAACTACCTTTTCTACTAGATAATTTGCTTGCAAGTAAATTTTATTCAAACGAATAAATTTGTTCTAAGATTAGTAACTTCTATATTTAATAGTGTTCGGTGAATATGGGCGTAAGAGAGACATTTCTGTATGAAAGACATAAAGGACATCAAAGAAAGTGTAGCATGTAATGATTTTGGTCGCAGCGTGTAGTTCCTAAAGAACTTGAGAGAATAATCGTTAAAGTGTTTACGATAAACAATTTTAGAAACTTAAAAAAAGGTTGTGAAACTTTCTTCTGTGGAATCATAAGTGGCGTCATTAATTTTCCATATGAAAACACGAGCTAAATAAATTCATGCCAAAAGTTCTAAAAAGTTTTTGAAACAAAAGTTTTGTTTGTTACGTCAGTTTTCTATGCTAAACATATTATATATGTAGAGTTGCCTTTATTTTCCATTCCATTGATTTAATTGTATTACACCTAGCAATTCGTCGAGTCTTTTATTTTGTAAATAGTTTAAGCAACAAACAATTAACAAATATATATACTTTGTATGATTTATAATAAATTATAAAGATTACTAAATAATAATATTAATAATAATGCGTTTAACGTCCGTTTCTGGACTTTGTGTCATAACAGACGCCATTCGCACCATTACTATTTTCCATCTACCACATTTCTCGTTATATTCTACTGAACTTCAACTTGCAATAGCAATGGGCGACTGAAAGATAATTTTTTTGACGTGATAACGTCTTATAAATTGATGAATCACCAATCTTATAAATTGATGAAAAACCGGCTGCATGCACGAAAAAGTGTAACGTTCCTAACGTTCCGCCTGACCCTGTGCGTGCTTTTCTCGAAAAAGGCCCTAACGATTTGGATGAAATTTACTGAAAAGGGATTTTGGGGGGCAAAAAATCGTTTTAGCTAGGTCTCATCTCTCGAAAAAATCGTTTTCATACAAATTTTATCATTATAAAAATCAATTTTTTGACGTATGAAAATACTTAAATATTGTAAGTAGGTTTTGGAATTTTATATAAACAGTGAAACAATTGTTTTCAAAATATTATGACAATTAATCTTTGAGACTTAAAATAAATTCGAAAGAAAGAAAGTTAAAAAAAACAATATCATAGATTCGAATTATTATAATTATTATATGTAGAATTTAGGTTATGTATTACGGAATACGTTATCACGTAAAACTATCGTCCGTAAACCGACTTTACAGACAACCATTTTTTTTTTTTTTAGGAAATTAGGATAAGGTAGGCAAGTTTTGAGCATCGGAGTTTGGCAGGTAGTCGGCCATGGCCTTGAATAAAAACCATATCGATACTGTTTCTCGACGAGTGGCAGTAGGAAAAACTACCAACCACATCTGCCTCCGCCGGGATTCGAACCCTGTACCTCCCGAACGCGAGTCTAGTTCTCTCACTACTACGCTACCCGCTCGGTAAATAGATCATTAAATTGTAAAATGAATCGAACGAGGAGCTCCCTACCCCCGAAGGAAAATTCTGGCAGCGTCACTGACTGTTTAAATAAATCGCACGTATTGACATAACCTACTTTTTCACACGTCTAGTTATTTCTTTGAATAGATTATTAACAACCAGTTCAAACTCTGTGCGCGGGCGGTCAAACTTTCTTCTTGTTCACTTGCGCCAATTGCTTCCCACAGCTGCAATGCGCGTCGTCTTCCCGTATTCCAGTCACGAATCGCATCAACGCCTGGCGAATATTTATGGGTCGGAATTTTCGACGTATTAACTGGATATACGCGAATACCGTAGATTTTTTGTTACTATTTCTGATTACACTACACACACAGAGGTGACACCCTTAAGAGCTTAAACTTCATATTAAAAAACAATTATTCGAGAGTTTTTAAAATAAAACTGTTTTAAGAGTATTCGTCCCTGCAAATACCCCTGCACCCTTCATCTCAAATCTTTTCCCCTCGCCTAAAAACGGTTCGCGCTCTCCCGACGCTATTTTTAAAGCTGGAGGGTTCTGGTAAACGCCAAATGAAAGACAAAGAATCAGACTACAGATCCTTCAGGCGAATTTTTTGAAAAAAAAAATTCCTGAAAAACCTTTTGAAAAAAATAATAAGTTACGTAATATTTCACACGTAGGCGAAACTGTTTTTCAAAAAATTCGCCTGAAGGATCTGTAGTCTGATTCTTTGTCTTTCATTTGGCGTTTACCAGAACCCTCTAGCTTTAAAAATAGCGTCGGGAGAGCGCGAACCGTTTTTAGGCGAGGGGAAAAGATTTGAGATGAAGGGTGCAGGGGGTGTATGCAGGAACGAATACTCTTAATCGCGATAAGGGTAAAAAAGACACCAAATATAGTAAAAACAAAACTAGTGAAAATTCTACAAAATATTTTCTCTTCTCAACGATCGTTTCGGACATTAAGTCCTTTATCAGGAGTACCTACATACATATATAATACGCGCCACGAATCTAAAAGGCTCGGAAGTTAGATGCGAATGCGGGCTTGCGCTTGTACAGCCTGTTGAAAAACTACAAACTCGCAAGTCAACAAAACTAAAATAGCAATAACAACTTGACAATAGCGTACTCGACTGTACTTTAAAGCAGGAAAGCGACAAGTGACAAAGGCAACGAGCGATCACGGCCAATCACCGACGAGCGCACGTTCCGTGCAGTAGCTGGGAGGTGGTGGGAGTATCAACGGCTCTTAAATGTGCGTTTATTTTTTTTAATGAATTATTTCCTGAAATAAAATATTTGACGGAGCTACAGAAGCGAGTGATATTCCTTCTTAACAGTGACAAAGAGAGAGAGAGAGAGAGAGATCTGCTGTTTACAGGAGTAAGAGTTCTAGAAATCGTAATTTTGGAATTCAGTTGTGAATTAACATAATGAATTATTGCACTTTCGCAGCGTTGCAGTGTTTCAAGTAAATAACGAGAGATGTAGCGACTGAGTGCTGTTCCCTGTTCGTTGAATGTGGAACCAAAATGTCGCGTTATATAATATAGGCCCGGCCTACTGCGACACCATATTCGTTTCGCTGTTGTTTCCTTGTTTGGCTGCGCGTATCATTTTGTACAACTGTATGTAAGGACGGAACGTTCTTTCAAAAAGCTGTGACTTTACACATCGTCAAAATACATAATTTTCCAATAACACAAAATATATCTATCGCATTTGGGTGATACTGGGCCGGGCCGCTAGGATGATTTATTTTGGTTGCGTAGATAAAACGGGATATCATTCACTACACTTACTCGGTCAATGTATGATAATTACTTCTTGTTTCGTTATAAAATTAAACTTAATGTTTTTGGAAGTGACACTTCCTTAAAGCGAAGGTCACACTAGGCTGCTTGTCAGCCGCTGCTGATCAGCGGCGGACAGTAGCACCAGCAAGCAGCGGCGGGCAGCCCGGTCACACTACGGCTGCTATTCGCTAATCTACCGCGACTAGTGACTGCCAATCCGGTCACTACATTATCGAACATAAACCACGTGGTACGTGATGGTTTACTCGCCTATGATGCACTGCTTCGGTCAGACTGCGCTGCTCGCTGGTGGTAGCGGGTGCGAGCGAGTCACGTGACCTGCTAGTCGCCGCTGCCCGGCTACCAAAATAGAACATATCCGATTTCACCAGCCGCTGATAAATACTCGCCGGCTGGCGGCGCCAGCGGCGAATTTTATGCTCACACCAAGCTGACAGTAGCGACTTCCACAACTCGCGACTGGCAACCAGCCTAGTGTGTGACCTGCGATCCGAGTAATCTTATTCAACAGTGTAAACTGAGAAGCGATATCTATTGGCTGGCGGGTAGTTACAGTTAATGTTTAACCTTCGATTTCCACTTCTGACGTGTTAATATTTACACGCAACGATTTTTTTAGTTATGACATTTTTAGTATGAGCAGATCTAGGAGAAAATTATAAAAAATTAAAAAAATCTAAATGAGACGAAATGATTATTTTTATTTGACCGTTAAGTTAAGAAATATATAGTTAAATGTGAAATCTGTATGAAATAAGTACGGCTCTTGTATAAGTTGAATAATGAATGTTTTCCCATCCTTATAACGGTTTCAACTTTCATAAGCCGAAATAACGGCATTGAGTTGATGTTCTCCAAGTTGAATTTGTGTAAATTATACAAATTACAAACATTCCCTGTTTCCGACATAAAACTTGCGAGTTATGAGAAGGGAAAGATACGATAGTCAACAAGCCCGTATCTACTAATGCTCACCAAAATACCTACACTATTATATATCTGGGGTGGTAAAACAAAACCGCTTATGTTAAATGCTTTGTCAAAAGTCAACAGTTTATTAATTACAGTACTCATCGATCACACGCTTCCTGACACTTTCCTGTTAGGTACATAAACGAGACCGAAATTTTTTCATAAACGCACGTTTTAATTCTAAATAAATTCAGCGTTTTTTTGAGTTTTTTTAATTTAAATATAAAAATGAATAAAAAAGTTTAATATACCACGTTTTTAAAACGAACTAAAAAGTATAAAATAATTTCTTTAACTAGTTGGATTTAAAACGAAAAACGTGGGGCGCATGCGACATTATATATAAGAAGTGTAGAGAGTAAGTAGCTATCAATGAAAAAAACGAGATAAAACGAATAGGTAATGCGCCTTACGATTTCCGTTTCAAATTCTACAAGTTAAAGAAATTATTTTATACTTGTTAGTTCGTTTTAAAACGAGGTAAAAAAAATTATTATTTTCTTCTTTTTTTTAGTATTTTTTTGTATTGTCATCTAAATAAAAACATGGTAAGGACAAAAATACATAGTAAAAAAAATAAAAATATTTTATGTTCCATGGAGGGCTGCTCCTTCGTGCCTTACAGCGGTAAACAAATAAGAATGAATTATATGTATTGATTAAATTATACTTTAAGATTTTTTTTCTTTATTTTAGTATTTTCTTGTATTATCATCTAATTCTGAGTTATGTTAAAAATTTCATATCTCTATACCTCACCAGGAAGTCAGTTTAAAATCAATTATAAAGTTCCACCCGGACAGACATACAACAAAGTGAGTTAATAAACACGTAGTAAATTATGCAAATTCTAGAATGGAGTTTCGTTCGACTGTTGTTGGAACTTGCAAAGAAACCTCAAGTCGTGCTGTCACTTTTGTCAAATATGAAGAACTGAATCATTTAAAGTAGACAGATTGTGGATTATAGACGCTCGATAGCTGAGGTCACAAGCATCTATGCATTTTTCAATTAACTTGATGGTTATCGTCCGTTGACCACAAATTTGACATAAGCGCTTTTTATTTTTGGTTAAAGATATGTAGTTTGCTGATAGCAGCGTTGTAGGCAATCTTTTTGGCGCCTGTTGCGAATCATCGCAACAGAAATAAAAAAATGCTAAGAAAATGTAAATTTTTCTTTTATAAAAACACTTATATTTACAAACAAAAATTGCTTGTCTGTAAAGTCGGTTTACGGACGATAGTTTTACGTGATAACGTATTCCGCTCGAATATCATATTTAATAATACATAACCTAAATTTTAGTAGCTGTCAAACTATATTTTTACCGACTCTCTATCGCTTATACTGCGCTCTCGCTTGCACGCACAGGGTCAGGCGGAACGTGACACTTTTCGGGACGTTACACTTTTTCGTGCATGCAGCCAATGTTTCATCAATTTATAAGACGTTATCACGTCAAAACGACAAATATTGAATGTCTAGTAATATAATTAATAACTGTAACAATTATTATTATTTTATTCAACATATTTATTAACGTAAGTTTGTACATGAATATTATTTAATTCAATATATTTATTAACGTAAGTTTGTAACATGAATATTATTTAATTCAACATATTTATTAACGTAATTTTGTACATGAATATTATTTAATTCAACATATTTATTAACGTAAGTTTGTAACATGAATACTATTTAATTCAACATATTTATTAACGTAAGTTTGTAACATGAATATTATTTAATTCAACATATTTATTAACGTAAGTTTGTAACATGAATATTATTTAATTCAACATATTTATTAACGTAATTTTGTACATGAATATTATTTAATTCAACATATTTATTAACGTAAGTTTGTAACATGAATACTATTTAATTCAACATATTTATTAACGTAAGTTTGTAACATGAATATTATTTTATTCAACATATTTATTAACGTAAGTTTGTACATGAATATTATTTAATTCAATATATTTATTAACGTAAGTTTGTAACATGAATATTATTTAATTCAACATATTTATTAACGTAATTTTGTACATGAATATTATTTAATTCAACATATTTATTAACGTAAGTTTGTAACATGAATACTATTTAATTCAACATATTTATTAACGTAAGTTTGTACACGAATATTATTTAATTCAACATATTTATTAATTTAAGTTTTTTGAACATGAACACTACTTCCTAGTTCATACGCTCCGCTGCCATCTTGCGTCTGTTTATTTACTAATCGCGGCGTGGCTTTTTAAGACGTGGTGTTACATAACTAAAAAGATATTCTGTGACCCAAAAAGCGCCTCTTACGATTTTATAGTGTTTCCGATATAAAATGTTCGCCCCTAGAATTTCTGCGTCTGTCGCCATCGCCACGTCCTAGCTACGTCACTGATTGACGGTATTATATTGTATTATTGTAATGAGCCTTTTGAGTGGAATCACTTAAAAGTAATCTTAAATTATTTCAGACCCTTTAATGTTGTCGTATTTGATGCCTCGTTGACTGCTTTAAATCTGTAATCATTTTGACTGTTCTCTCAAATCGAGCTATCGGATTAATTTGCCAGTATTCTAATTGATATTATATAATCACTCTATTTTTTGAAATAAATATAACTGCACGTTGCTATGATTGGCAAATACTTGGATTTGAGTATAACCGACGTTGTAGAGACACTGTTGTTTAAAATAAAGTTGTAATAAATATTTAAATCGTAAATGCGTTATTTTCATTGTAAAATATATTGAAAACTAGTGACCCGTCCCGGATTCACTCGGGTGCGATAGATATAATTCTGCAAAATGTAGTTCGTTTGCGGCCCGGCGTCTGAACTAATAGCTTTGAGCAAATTCTAGCAGATTTGCTTCTGAACTAATAGTTTTGAGCGAATTATATCAGATGTCGCTACTTGGTACTAAAACAGTTTTTTTTGTTTGCTTCTGAACTAATAGCTTTGAGTAAATTTTATCAGATATGTCGCTACATGTTACTAAAACAGTTTTTTTTCCACAAAAACCTTAATTTTGTACAAAATACCTATAGTCTAAATTGGACCAAGCAAGACACATTCACAAAATTAAATTAATTTTATTGAAATCGGTCCAGTGGTTTCAGAGATTAGCACGAAAGAATACCGTGACAAGAGATTTTTATATATAGAGAAGATAAGATATCGTCAAAAAAGTAAAAGCGTTCGATATGTTATGGAGCATCAATAAATTATGTGTTTTAATCATATATCTATTAATTAACTATATAAATCATTGCCTATCTACTCAATATGCTGTGAGTGAACGCAACAAAGCGTATCGAAAATATATCTGCGTCTCTTTCTTCGATGAAATTCCTTGTTTTCTCCGATGATAGGATTGATTGATGTACTTGCATTCAATCTGAATAAAGTATCTCTGTTTCAAAAACTTTGTCTTTTTCTATGACGTTAACATGGGCGTACCCAGCTTTTGGCCCAGGAGGGGGCAAATTAGAAATTTCTTAAGCCGGGTCCCCCGTGCTTGTTTTGCCCTCCTGGATACGCCTATTCTTACGACGTATAAAAGACAGGAGTATATGGTTTGCATCCTAATGGTTCGATTGCGATTTTATTCCTATGCTCACTATATAGAATAAAAGTATATGGTTTTAATACTTACAGTGTAATTTCTCATCAAGGTTACCCCGTGACGTCACCGATAACGCTCGGATAAATTCTTCAAATTCAATGGAGCCATCCTGTAAAAATAGAAATTTCATTCGGTATAAACTGATAATAAAACAATATATATTTACATAAGTAGAATTAAAAATAAACGTACCTATACGAAAATATTATTTGTCAGTAACGGAAAAAAATGTTTCGAAGAAATATTTATTATAATACCTGCCACGAATTTAAAAGGCTCGGAAGTTAGATGCGAATGCGGGCTTGCGCTTGTACAGTCTGTTGAAAAACTACAAACTCGCAAGTCAACAAAACTAAAATAGCAATAACAACTTGACAATAGCGTACTCGACTGTACTTTAAAGCAGGAAAACGACAAGTGACAAAGGCAACGAGCGATTACGGCCAATCACCGACGAGCGCACGTTCCGTGCAGGTAGCTGTGAGGTGGTGGGAGTATCAACGGCTCTAAAATGTGCCTTTGAGATGCTGTTTGTGACTAACTTCCGAGCCTTTTAGATCCGTGGCGCGTATTATATTGTCTTAATAGTACTAATGATATTTTAATGCCAATTAATTATGGTTTCTTCATCTTTTTTTTGACGTTTTAATTTAGTAAAGAATTCAGAAAACTTACTGCATTTTCGTCGAATACTCTGAACACAAGCGATGCAAATTTGGACGGATCACCTTGTGGGAAGAACTGTTTGTAGATTTTGATGAACCCCTGAAAAATAAATACAAAAAATATTAGTTTTTTGACTATTTATAATATTTTCAATAAAACATACAATTTTGAACGTGTTTGTGAGTTGGTGACTGAAGAATCTTCAAAATTTTTCATTAAAAACTGTCAGTTTGATCAACATTAAGTGATTAGTGGTTTATTTTTTGTCAGTTTAATATTTTTTCAATGAAATGCTGATCAACTTTAGTTACGTTTTGGAAAAAAAAAAACGTTTATTAAGATTTTATTTGTTGTTTATAGTAGAGTAAAAAAATTGACAATCGAATAAGATTTTATAAAGGTACCTATAGCCGTTTTGTGTAAATTACATGAAATAAAGAAAAAACGTGAAAATTTTATTATTGAACATCCAATCACAGAAGGCCATAACACGTCTGCCACGTATCAATGAAGGTCTGCCAACCTTTGCGAGCACTATAACCAATGCCCCTGGTCACCGAAATGGGATTTTTAAACTGTCGTAACTACTTTATATATTTTTTATGTTATAATCTCAAGACCAATTGTAAAAAAAAACAGTTACGATAATAATCAATTTAAAAACTAAAGTTCTAGAATAATTGAAAGCTTATTATGACCACAAAAAGCTTCACCAGGTATTCGGTTCGAAGTTTTTACTCAACAAGTTTATATACACGAGTCATTTATTTATGTTTTAAAGCAGGGGTCGGCAACTTAAAACTCACATTTTCATGAAGATTGAAAACCACCGCTTTTTTTTGATAAAGGGATATGCGAATTGTCTCGTAGTGAAACGCGATGGGGCAAAGGGGGAGTTTTAAAAAAAACAATTCCGGTGTGAACGATAATTAAATAGTTAATTGTTTGAATAGAACTGCGTTTTCTAAAAAATGTATATTTAATTGACAGTCAATTAAATATATATTTTTTTAGAAAATCAGTCTCAAAGTGAAAAAAAAAATAAAAACTAAAATCATTCCGGTACCGGGAATCGAACCCGGGACTCTTGGGTGAGAGCTAGGCACGCTACCTATTACACCATGACTGTTTATACCATGTACGCAGGCGCACAGTTTTTCGCAGTTTCGCAGGAAGTAAGATCTGGTAAGATTAGTGTATGGAGACCCTTGTCTCCGTGCGCTTTATGATATTATGTAGTCACGCGGAGTCAATTAGAAGTGCTGGTGTTTTGAAACTCGATAATAAGAAGCAAATGATTCTATCCATCTCAGGAGACGCAGCCACGCGTGACTGCGGTGACTGCGGTCTGGGATCTTCTTCTCCAATCACTTAGATTACCGTCGAATGGAAACGACCATTGTCAGATGCTTTATCACTGTTACGAGCTTTTTCTATATAAATGCGAACCCACGATATAGCTGAATAAATAATAGCAAGAAAGAAAATCGTTAATTTCAATTTACTCGCTGACCAATTTTGTTTGTTAAACAAACGTTTAGGAGATAATTATTAAATCAATGTTTTTGCTTGGGCAAATAGTGAAATGATTGTTTCAATACAAAAAAATTGTTATTCGAAACATTATTTCAGTAGAGTGGCTACCTCTTTGTATTTAAGAATTATTATTCATAATGAAAATTAAAAATAGTACAGAGCTATAAGTTTTTCAGTCAAAGATGTGTTTTTTTTTTGAGGCTTTGGCAGCAAAGGCCATTAGCTCCAGGTTTAATTTAAATTAAATTCACGCAAAAGTGTACAAATAGAGCCTTATTTTTTTTCAAAAGAAGAATTACCTATATCAGGGCAAGTTTTAAGTTGATTCTTTTTTTAACAGCAGCGTGTAGAAATTAAATAGACGAACAAATATTTCAAGTAACTTTTTTATCAAAACTAAAAAAATAAAGAGAAACGGGCTTTCAAAGTTTTATTGAATTTTATCAAATTTTGTGGTCGGTTCTGGCGTTTATGTTATGTCACTATGGAAATATGTTATGCCATTATCAAGTATTCACAGAAATTGTTCGAAGTTGTCCCCGTTTTGTTAGGTACAAAGATGCGTGCGTCGTAGCCGTGCTTCTGTACATGCTTGTATAGTAGCGATTTGGACCTTCCGCAAATTATTTGGTATGCGTTTCCGATTAGTGCTATCATTTCTTCGCATATTAACCGGGCTTTTGAATTAATTAAATAAAATTTGATTTAACTTTGAAAGGTTATTTCTCTCTTATTTTTGAGTTTTGGTAAGAAAGTTACTTAAAATATTTGTTCGTCTATTTGATTTCTATACGATGTTAAAAAAGAAGAATCAACTTAAAAATCACCTGTATACATTCAGTTATGCTGGCGTTCTGAAACGACCTTCAGCTTTAAATCTAGATTTAAAGCTGAACGTCGTATCACTAAAAATACAATTTAAATTATGGTGGAAGTGGCGGTTCAATTATGGTGGACGTACCGGGTCGAAAACTAATGGTAATTATAGACAAACTAATAAAATATAAAGTTTATGTTTTTCTGTTATTCTAAATTTGAATTTATTTACAAAAAAAAATAGATTCACAGGGTTATAATTTAGTAGTTAAACGAATTGCGATTATTATATAACATTGATTATTATATAACATCAGCTTTTATGAAACGGTAAGAATGAGGTGTCCTGGCGTGTTAAGTGAAACAGACTGTTCATAAAGCGAGATCACTGTACAAAAGAAAGGACGTCAATGAATTATTACCTCATTGCGGATAGTGTCAGGTGTGACGTAATACCTTCAGTGCTTACGTAAAACCACTGCTTGCAACCTATTGAGAAAGGAGTTGGCGCTGGAAATCATGTGTAGGAAAGGTGAATAACGCGTTCTCTCCTACAAACCTTCACTGTATTATTTATACAGCCTGTCCCAGTAATTACGCACTAATACTCTAAAATAAAACTAAAAATTCCAGCCAATTGGGCGACGGGACCATTCCAGTTTCCAAAATGTTGATATTTGAATATAATAAAGAAAATAAAATATCTGATATCGCGTGAGGTGACGCGGGTAATGGCTAGTATTCAATATGATATTTGCTATTCATTGCCATGGTTACCTATACATAATATGTTCCACGTCATGTGAAAATTAATCAACGCGTGCCGAACTAGTTTATTTTTGACAGATCCATAAAACAAAAGAGCGGCTGATTTTTTTTTATTTATTTTCAAAATATTTCCGAAACTATAAAGTTTAGAAAAACATTTTTTTAATGAAACTTTTTTGAAAAAATAAATAGAATAATAATTCGTTATGAAAAGTCTACCATTATTGTACAAAAAACACCGTTATAGCCCATATCTCTTCTGCGTACGCATGCGCCGATTTTCCTTAAAAACAATAGGGCTCTTCATAAACATCCTACAAAATTTGGTTTCAATGCGCTCATCCGTTTGACCTGTATCGTGTTCACAGACTAACAGACAAACAGACGCAGTGATTGCCAAAAATCTGAGGGGCTTTTTTTGTCTTTTCGTTTTTGGTTAATAATTTTTGTCGGCGAAAAAAATAAAAAAATGTCTTTTTTGGAATATTTTTTCGATTCGATTAAGCTGTATTCTTTGGAGAGTTGGATCTATTTTTCTCATATATCATAGTTCTTGACTAGGCTATTAGTATCAACAGTTTTTTTCAGACGCATGAAAACATAAAAAAATTGCGATATCTGATTAAATTAAGGATCTTAAATCGATTAGGCCAAAGCGCAAGTTCGCATCCAGTTTAGTTTAGAACTTATGGCGGTTTAAAATGTACAAAATATTAAATCGTTTAAAACGGCCATATCTCCAGTTTTATAGGTAATTCACTGTTATGGCACTTATGATAATTTATTAGGTTATGAAACAGAAGTTCAAGAAATTGTTCAGTTATAAAAAGACTAGAGTGACTTGTGCGAATTATTCGCACTAAATAAGTATAATAATTATCACTTTACAAAATTATTTTTTAAATATGATTGCAGGTTTTCAATTCGTTTCTAATTTTGCACACTGCTTATAACGTTCTTCTTTTTGTTGTATTACAATATGAAGCTCAGATGACAGATCGAAGTGTTGACGTTGTTTCAAAATTAAAGCCGTCAGATGGCAGACGTAGTTCAGCGTTGCTGTATTTTAATTAATTTACAAAAACAAAAGCAATAATAAGTTTTTTAGTTGTCGATGTCAGTAGAGCAAGCAATTATCTGTAAAATGATATATAATTTATGTCGAGAAATTGTGAGGTTTTTTTCTAAAAAGGGAGGCAAACATCTTTAACCTTAGCGTATTAATATATATATGATTTTAGATATTCACTAAATTAAAAATTAAATCGTTTAAAACGGCCATATCTCCAGTTTTATATTAGGTAATTCACTGTTATGGTATGGCACGCCGTTTTACTATTTAATAGTAAAATATTTTTTCCAAAAATTTTAAAAATATTTAACAATTTTAATTTCAGAAAAAAAATTTTGAGTGAATTATTTTTATGTGTTGACATAATAAAAATACAATATTATTATGTGTACACATAAATTTAAATGCTTATACATAGGAAGAGATAGGAAATACGACGAATTATAATTATGTGTACACATAATAATAATGTATTTTTATTATGTCAACACATAAAAATAATTCACTCAAAATTTTTTTTCTGAAAATAAAATTGTTAAATATTTTTAAAATTTTTGGAAAAATATTTTACTTATAAATAGTGAAACGGCAAATATTTAACAATTTTAATTTCAGAAAAAAAATTTTGAGTGAATTATTTTTATGTGTTGACATAATAAAAATGCATTATTATTATGTGTACACATAATTATAATTCGTCGTATTTCCTATCTCTTCTTATGTATAAGCATTTAAATTTATGTGTACACATAATAATATTGTATTTTTATTATGTCAACACATAAAAATAATTCACTCAAAATTTTTTTTCTGAAATTAAAATTGTTAAATATTTTTAAAATTTTTGGAAAAAATATTTTACTATTAAATAGTAAAACGGCGTGCCATAGTTATGGCATTATAAATGATAATTTGTTAGGTTATGAAACAGAAGCTCAAGAAATTATTCAATTGTAAAAAGATGTTGAGTACTATTCGATGGTAAATAGAAAGTTGTACCGGTGCTGTATAACTTGAGACGACAATGATAGCTTAAGAGCTCGGTTTTGTTGCACAATTTACATAGTGAAACGACTGTTGCGAGAGCCGCCACCGTCGCCGTAACGAACTAACGTACCCGCACTACACATGTATGACGCAGACATTTGAACAATTTTTGTTTGTCTCCGTTCTGCTGATTGCGTCAACAATATGTCCTTGTCTATCGCTCCCACTGCTATATTGTCTAGCACTGTACGTTTTGTGTCTCATAAGGTGGGAACGGTGCTTGTAATTCTTTTTTTTAAGCAAATGACTCTATTTTGTGTTTCCCTACAAAATTCATTGAAATAAATTACGTTTTGGCACGCTAATGCATGCTGGGTTTGTTAAATTGAACGATCACTAGACTTGCACTTGCGAAACTTTGACACTAATGACCTCACCTGTCGAGCGTCTACAATGTACACTGTGTCTGTCTTGAATGGCGGATTTGTCTATTATTTCCCGCTGAGATAATTTTTGTACCGACTATCCTGCTGGGATTATCCATGGTTTCAGCAACTTATACGGGTGACCGGTAATTGCTCGTATTCCTCTCGGGAGGAGAAACTACGACTAAGTTGGAATGATTTAACCTGTATCACTTGAAATGCGCCATTTTCGAAAAAATCTACTTTTTATTGTTATTTTCCGAATTTGGGAGTTAATATCTTTGATTAACGTCTGATTAGAACTCTTCAATAAATAAAATTATCGACTAATTTTTTAGACAAATATATTAACAAAAAAAAAATATATAAAATTAATACATTAACGTTTCGGTCCGGATTTGAAACTTCTTCAGAACTGATCTAAAAAATATAAAAATTAATTAATAATTAGTTTCTAATTGGTTTTTGAAAAAAATTCGTTTCAAGTTTTTAATTATTAAATATTGAAAAAATAATAACATTTTTTTTTCACCGAAACGTCGAAACGTTAATGTAAGTATTAGTTTTATATATATATATTTTTTTGTTAATATATTTGTTTGAAAAATTGGTGGATAATTTTATCTATTGGAACTTAAAAATTAAAAAGCAATATTGTCATTTTTTGACTTGAATTTTTCCATGATTTGATAGCTTACTAATTGGCCAAACTTCCTAAAGCTAAAAACCATGAAATTTACTGTTAAATTTTATGTTGTGTTTTAAAACTTACAACTAATAAAAAAAATAAAATAAAAATGTCATTATCATAAAAAAACGCATTTCCGACCCCCAAGTATATAGAGGTTGTATAATTACAAATTAGTCATATAGTTTCTTCTCTCTAGAGGAATACGAGCAATTGCCGGCCCTCTATATATAAAGCGGGTAATTGAGCTTCGGTCTTAATTTCCCTTTCTTGAAGATTTATCAGACTTTTGTGTGATACTAGAATTTTTGTCTGTCTGTCTGGTGCCTACACAGTATTAATTGCTGTCCAAACTTGAAGTTGTAATCCGACAGCGATCGGAGAAAACCGCCGTTAATTCGAACAAAGCCGCTGGGCGTGGATGAATGTCGATTCAACGCGTAATACAAAACCCTGATCGACTAGCTTTTTAACTTGTCTACCCTATTATTACTAATTTTCTATCATTTTCCCGCTCGCACTGTGGTATTAACAAAATAGAACTCTACAATTATAAAATATTGGGAAAAATGGTGAACAGAAATAAATTATTAAAATTGGGCTTTTGAATGAAATTTTTTTTTGTCATAAATGGAAAGATCGTATATAAGTTTTTTAACAAATTTTTCTTTTTTTTATTTTCGTTATAATTCAAAAGTTATATCAAATTAAAAATAAATTTTTGTACCCAGTTCCGAGAACGCGCCGACATTTCCCGAACATAATGTGACGTCATAATGTTTTAGTCAATACACATGTAGAAGCCATTGATAGTATACTGCGTATATACATTTTACCATTATGACGTCACAACTGTCAAAAACAATTTTAGTGCGTTTACAGTCACGTGATTTTTTTAAATATCTTATCAATTTTAAATTGCTTATAATTAATTTAAAAAAAGTTTTTTGAAAGTTTTTCGCATCGATTATCAATATTATTTATAATAAAGTTTTAAAATACAATAAAAAAATCGATCATTATTTTTTTTTCAAAAGCCTAATTGTCGATTTTAATGACATTTTTACTACAAACGTTATAAGCGACATTTGACTGATAATAATAATCAATAAGACACGATGAAATTATTTTAATGTGGCGATTTTGCTCTTATGCCCATATTCACCGAACACTATTAAAGATAGAAGTTACTAACCTTGGAACAAATTCATTCCTTCGAATAAAATTTACTTTCAATTCACCAAGCAATATATCTGTTAGAAAAGTGACTTGTAGAACAAATATATACTGCACTATACGCCTTGCTTTTTTTCTTGAATATTTTGACGTTCACCCAAAAATCCGACCGATGGCGTTAGTGCAAACGTAAAAAATAAACACTCACAAAATAATAATGTTTTATCCTAACCCAATTGCACACAAAACTTCCACTAGCTTTAATATTTTACACGTAGTTAATAAACAACACATAAATAAATTCATAAGAGCAAACTGTAGATATAATACTCTGCGTTTATAAGTTAGGTATTATGACCTATGCGGCAGGCATTATTATTTAATCAGGCGAATAAATATTTATACCCGATAATTTAGACAGAATAGATTTATATTTGTAGTAAACATAAATTATAATTGAATTATCACTATTTATTCGTAGTAATAGTTACCTGAAGAACAAATGAATCGAATAATTAATAACTACTTACGTTCGGTGAATAACGCCATTAGACAATCTTCCAAATAATAATACAGTGTAGGTAATAAATCTACGTTCAATATTAGAAGACAATTTATGCGAATTAACTAATAATAAGATGTGGCTTATCTCCATTTCCTTAATAATCGTCAGCATTCTGTTTAATATCATACTATTATAACAAAGTTAGTTTGTGCATTTCGTGGTTTATTTGTGCATATCTCAGGCATATACTTTGTAACGTTGAATTCAGTAGTTTATGTTGGTACAATGTAAGAGCACTTGATTACACAAATCATGAGCTTCCTTTCAAGTTCTAAGGTGCAATTTATACAGTTAAAAATATGCGGTGTAAACCGTGCAGCAAAAAATAACGCAAGTGAGAGACTTCTTAATTACATTGGAAGATTAAGGTACCCAGAAAAACTGAACTGTATACTGTATATAGTACAGTCAATCTGGCAAAAACCTCAACAAAACCACACAAAAAGGTGAAACTTGGTGAGTCGTTAGAGAATGATGAAAAAAAAGGTTACCTGGCAATGGCCACCTGGTACCTGTTCAAATAGTAAAAAAAAAACTCAAAAATATTTTGCAATGCTTTTTTCTCGAAAACTATGCATTTTACAGAAAAGTTTATTAAACAAAAAATGTAGAGGGCATCGTTATCTACAATTAATGTCATTGGTGCTATGTTGTACAACAAAAAATGTGCGCAGTAGGTGGCGCTAAAGTGCCAAAAAAAGTGTTTTTCCACTTTTTTGCCCTGAAATTTTCATTTTTCAGTTACGATTTAAATGGAAAAATTGTTCCATTTTATTTTATAAACAACTTTTATTTCAACATTTTTTTCATACAACTTACTTTTCATACAACTTATTTTCACTTCAACAAGCTGCAGCTCTGAAACGGTAAGTTATATGAAAAAAATGTTGAAATAAAAGTTGTTTATAAAATAAAATGGAACAATTTTTCCATTTGAATCGTAACTGAAAAATGAAAATTTCAGAGCAAAAAAGTGGAAAAACACTTTTTTTGGCACTTAAGCGCCACCTACTGCGCACATTTTTTGTTGTACAACATAGCACCAATGACATTAATTGTAGATAACGATGCCCTCTACATTTTTTGTTCAATAAATTTTTCTGTAAAATGAATAGTTTTCGAGAAAAATGCATTTCAAAATATTTTTGAGTTTTTTTTGACTATTTGAACAGGTATTTGAACAGGTACCAGGTGGCCATTGCCAGGTAACCTTTTTTTCATCATTCTCTAACGACTCATCAAGTTTCACCTTTTTGGTTGGTTTTGTTGAGGTTTTTGCCAGATTGACTGTACTATTAAGTGTTTTAATTTAAGGCGACTAAACGTTTTATTTAAAAACGTTTTAAGTGTTTATTCTTGTCCCGATTTTTATACGTTTTTAAGCGTTTAAATTTGACAATATGGGTGTGTTTTATTTCAAACGTTTCGCGTTTTATAATAAGACGTCTTAACGTTTCATTTTAAAACGTCATAGGCGTTTAAATGCTTGTCCCGATTTTTATACATTTATATGCGTCTTAATATTAAAACACTGGGTGCGTTTTATTTCAAACGTTAACTGTTTTATTTTAAGACGACCCAACGTGTTATTTTCAAACGGTTTACAATACATTGTAGTAATGTTGCTGAAAATTAAAACATATTTTTTTCCACAATATCCGCACAAGATATATGCGATAAATAAAGATATTATATGTATATTTTGTACGGATGTTGTGGAAGAAAATATGTTTTAATGATGCTAATAAATTGAAAAAATTGCTAGAATTATTATAATCGCAATTTTTCAGCAACATATAATATATAACATATATTTAATAAATATTATTATTCATAAATCTAATTTTCCGGAAACTAATATTTTTAATTTCATATAAAAATCTAATTACCAAAAACGATTATTACACTCTCGGGTTATATTTCAAGCACAGTGTTTTCCATCAGATATATCTTAACGCGTGTTTTTACGTCATAAAACAACACAAAATTGCACTTGAGTGGTGGCAATAACTGCCAACTCTATAAATAAAATAAACGTTGCTAAATTCTCGTGTGTGTATTTAATGATTTACTAAAAATATCAGAACGCCATATAGTTTAAAATAAATGCGATGCATTGTGCCCTTTTCGTGACGAGACGCCATTGCAAGTCACACGCGTGCGTGTCAATGAACAGTCGCTAAACGGGGATCCTGCCAACGTCACAACAGGTGTGCCAATTTTAGAAATGAAGAATTACGTCAAACATGAAAACATGCAAGCCATTGATTGCACGTCACCTGATTTGAGGCGTCACGGAATTAGAAATGGTTGCTTTTCAGTGTTAAGAGAGAGTTATTGTTGATTATAAACGCTCGACAATTGAGGTTATTGGCGTTGGGGTCGGTGGGAGTAATTCCGATAAGCAATTCATGAAGTAAGAAGAAAGACATACTAGTCGCGGTGCTGGTATAGAGATATTAGTGTTCTCTAACAAATCATATATATTAATACGCTAAGGTTAATAGATGTTAGCCTCCCTTTTTAGAAAAAACCTCACAATTTCTCCACATAAATTATATATCATTTTTCAGATAATTGCTTGCTCTACTGACATCGACAACTAAAAAATTTATTATTGCTTTTGTTTTTGTAAATTAATTAAAATACAGCAACTCTGAACAACGTCTGCCATCTGACGGCTTTAATTTTGAAACAACGTCAACACTTCGATCTGTCATCTGACCTTCATATTGTAATACAACAGACACAATACTGCATACTGCCATCTGACGGCTTTAATTTTGAAACAGCGAACAACGCTGAACAACGTCACAGCAATGTTGCATGATGCTATCTGACGGCTTAGCTCAACGCTTTTGCTACTTGCGCCTGTATATGACAATTTTAGTAAAATATTTCTTCGATCTGTCATCTGAGCTTCATATTGTAATACAACAAAAAGAAGAACGTTATGAGCAGTGTGCAAAATTAGAAACGAATTGAATACCTGCAATCATATTTAAAAAATAATTTTGTAAAGTGATAATTATTATACTTATTTAGTGCAAATAATTCGCACAGGTCACACTAGTGGCATTAAAAACAAGACGAACAAGTGCGAGTCGATCTCGCACCCTGAGAGTTCCGTGCCTTAATTTCATAAAAATATAATCTGTAATGCAATAATTCTATATATATAGAATCGGGAGTTTACGATTTCACCTTTTTTTGCGCCAAACAAGATTCTAGGACCTAGGTTAACGGGAAACATTAAAAATTTTGATGAGTCGGTATAAAAAATAAAATAAAAAAGTGATTTGCTATTCTAAAAACAAAAGAGATAATTGAATCGTTCGGGAATCGAACACAGGACGCCCGCGTGGCAGACGAGCATTCTACCACTGAACCACCATCGTTCGTGAAGACTTGTTGCTTACACTGCATTACCCAGAGTTGATACTGTGTACGTGCGTAACACGTTGTTACGGTTTAAAAACATCTTTTTTTGTGATGTAATCATGTAACTACAAATTTACGATTTTCGGATTTCTGTCTTTGCTATGAGACATTGCTTCTTGCCAAGTTTCATGATTCTAGGTTTTGATTCCCAAGAGTCTTGACAGACAGATAGACAGGCGGACAACAAAGTGAATCTATAAGGGTTCCTTTTTTCTTTTTAAGGTACGGAACCCTAAAAGAAATGGAAAGATGTTTCTTCTGTTCAAATAAGTTATCTTAGATGACTTAAAAAGTTTGGATTGTTTCTAGTTTATGTGAAGGCGAGAAGAAACGAAACTATTTTGAGGAGTGAGTGAGAGAGTTTTACTTTAAATTGCTAACAATCTAAGCTCCTGGTGAGGGGACTGCTTACAGTTTGTGTAGCACTGGCCTAGGCCAACAAGTGAATGTTTTTTTTTTTTTTTATAAAAGAAAATATCATGTGAATACAAATAAGAAAAACAAGAGTTAATTTAAATACGTTTTGTCAAAATATTGTGTAATAAAATAACACCCAAACGGGGAGAATTCGGCTATCAGTATTCAAGTCTGGTGTCCTGTGTTCAATTCCCAACGGTGACAACATCTCAAGAACTAACGATACACTCTCTTTTCTGACATAGTTTGTGCGCAGTATCACAGAAAAGGATTACAGAAGCGATACTCACACTATTTCTGTGAATACTTGATAATGACATAACATATTTTCATAGTGACATAACATAACGCCAGGACCGATCTCAAAATTTGATAAAATTAAAAAAAAAACTTTGAAAGCCCGTTTCTCTTTCATTTTTGAGTTTTGATAAAAAAGTTACTTGACATAATATTTGTTCGTCTATTTGATGTGTACACGCTGTTAAAAAAAGAGTCAACTTAAAAATCATTTTGTATATAAAATATTGCGTGGCCTTGGAGTTTTTGACGTTAAATGTTTCGGAAAAATACTGAGGTGACGCGCGTGGTGGACGATCCTATATCTTATCTAGAAAGTATGCTATATTCTAACCTCCTTCAGGACTTTTGATTTATACTCTAAAGTCTCCAGACAGTGTTGTGAAAATACGTTTTTGAGGTTATAAGTTGCTGTCATCGTATTCAAATCTGATAGAGTACCTCTAGAGTACCGGGTAACGTATAAAACAGACAGACAGACGATATGGCTGAATCACATTACCATAGTTACCTAAGTGACACTAATATTTTATCATTTTATATTGAAGATGCACAATTCGCATTTAAAAGTTTCACTTCTGTAGTTGTACTGTAACTTCTTTTTTTCGACAAGAGAAGAAATTTATTGAGACAGGTTCCGTTTCAAGTTTTATGAGAAATGTTGTACTCTTGTAATTTTCGGTAATTTCATTACTGAACTCGTGTGAACGCGACTTTATATTTTATTATGTAGGTTAGATTATGGACTATTTGTTTAATGTGCGACCATTTATTTAACACGAAACAGGCATAAGCTCTGCCATGATGAAAATATTTCGCAATTTCTTCATAAAGTTATGAAAAATGAACGTGAGATTAGCGGAAAAAATATTATTTTGATTTAATCTTTCTCTGGTGGTGTTCCGTAAAAATGCGAGCGAGGTTTATTCGGAAATTGAAGTAAATTATTGCATTTGCTAATCTATCATAAGCTATGTATTGTTGGCTTGAACTGGCAGGATCGCCATGTATTGTTAGTGATTGTTCAGGTTCTTTTTGAGTTAATAATAGTTTTATATATTTATTTACAAACACCAACGTTGATATAGCCACCGCCTGTCCACTACATAACTCTCTTCTTCTTTCCAATATACATATATTTATATTGTATTGAAATGCAACCCGTTTTAACTAGAACACTTAAGTAAGTGTTATAATCAATACTAACTTTGCAGTTTACATTTCAATTAATATACGTAACTTAACCTACTTAATGTATGTATCCACTACAATGTGTGTTAACTGAAGGATTGGATAGTTATTGAGAAATAGTGAAGCCAGTTCGTAAAATATGGGGCAAACGCTAGTTTCGATATATATATAAAAAAAAGACGGGTTGCACTCCGGGAGTGCCGGCAGAAGTGAAAACTTGAATATTAACGTCTTACGAATTTTCGATCAAAATGGTTTGTATCATAGATTGCATTTTTATGTACGATATTTCAACGCTAGATGTCTAACGTTGTATAAATAAAAGTTTTCGTCTGACGAATTTTCGATCTGGTCTTACGCATTTTCGATCAGGTCTTACGAATTGCACATACCGCTAAACTAGCGGTATGTGCTTTATTATCGCTTTGTGCGTCAGAGCTGACTTTCGTTCATATAAGAAGTTATATCTAAGTTAATTTCACACGAAATCCATTCAAATTGAAGCTTTTTGAAAAGAGCAGATTCTAATCTATAAAATAGAACCATTTTTAAATCAATTCGAGTTCATAAATACTATTAAAATTGTAATTGAAAATCACAAACAGCAGTTGTCGGTTGGTCTGTACGTATGTACGTCACGACTCTACAGATCGCAATTTTGGTCGGATTGCCTTGGGTTATATTTTATTCACTTTGTTTACTATCAGACCAGAACCCTATTTAAATTCACTAAAATGTGTTCAGTAGTTTAATTTTTATAAACAGTTTTATTTTTTATTATTTTTGACAGCTAATAGTTTAAAAACAATATAATAATTGCTGTGTAAATATAGTGTAATCCATAAAACAAGTGCTACACTTCTATACCGTGATAACACCACTACACGTATTAGGCCGCCGTGGCGTAATGGTTATGCCGTTGGATCCCCAAGGGCAAGGTCCTGGGTTCGATTCCTTACGAAATCATTGATTTTTTTCTTTTTTTTTTTCTTTTTATTTTGTTTTATTTTATTCCACTTGATATTAATTATATATTATATTATGTATAGTTCTTAATTTTTTTTATTTTTGCAAACTTAAAAAAAAAATATTTTTTCAATTTTTAATTATTTATTTCTTTAAATTTTTAAATCTTTTTAAATTTATTAAAAATATTTTTTAATTGTTATTTTTTTATCATACAGTGGAAAACTTGCGGGATGTGCACTTTTGGTTTTGCCAACTATTTTCGATCTGACGCGAGTTTAACATTTTTTACCCATTACAAAAAAAGTGTACAACGCCGCTAAAGAAGTTTTCACTTCAAAAAAGAAAGACGCTATATTTAATTAGAAATTAATTATTAGTGTACCTATGGGTAATCCTTTTTGTTCTATTTTTAATAAAAACAAGAGAATAAAACCACTATTATATGCATCGTGTATAATAAACAGTATAATACACCGGGTGTTTGAACGTAAAAATAATTATTACTCCAGATTTTTTATATTTTATTCCTACTCGTTAGAACAATGAAAAATTTTGTTATAGTACCTATTTACAAAACTCGTTCAATAGTAGGTATAATTTGTTTTCGAAAACTCGGTTAAGTTTTGAAAGTTTGTTGGAATTTTTTTTTGACGTGATAACGTCCTATAAATTGATGAATCACCAATCTTATAAATTGATAAAACACCGGCTGCATGCACGAAAAAGTGTAACGTTCCTAACGTTCCGCCTGACCCTGTGCGTGCTTTTCTCGAAAACGGCCCTAACGATTTGGATGAAATTTACTGAAAAGGGATTTTGGGGGGCAAAAAATCGTTTTAGCTAGGTCTCATCTCTCGAAAAAATCGTTTTCATACAAATTTTATCATTATAAAAATAAATTTTTTGACGTATGAAAATACTTAAATATTGTAAGTAGGTTTTGGAATTTTATGAACAATTGTTTTCAAAATATTATGACAGTTAATCTTTGAGACTTAAAATAAATACGAAAGAAAGAAAGTTAAAAAAAACAATAATTATATTATAGGTGGTGAGTAATTTTAATAAATAAAATTAACCTAAATTTGAAGCAAAAGATGCAATATCATAGATTCGAATTATTATAATTATTATATAAATTTAGGTTATGTATTACGGAATACGTTATCACGTGAAACTATCGTCCGTAAACCGACTTTACAGACAACCAATTTTTTGCAAAAGAATTGAGCTCTATATTATTGTTGGCGACTAAAAACATTTATTTTTTTAATTAACTCGACGTTATCAGAGTTATCTACCCCATTGTTGATTATATTTTTATTGCTTTCCAAGATTAAAAAAAGCGCTCGATTTTCGGGCTTTTTTTCTGGCCACACTATTTCACCTACACGAAAATATGTAAAAACCAAATTTTTACAGATCTAATTATGGAAGAATTTTTATTTGATTAGAATTCACCAAAAACTTTACATTTCTCAAATGTTACGTTTCGTTTGCCAGCCATTTTGTGAAATGCCTGCCTTTACCTTCTGAGGTTAGATCACATATTATGCCCCAATATCTATACTTTTTAACAGTACAAAGAGGTACTTCTGTACCAAACTTCATGCTTATAATATTACTTGTTCGTCCTACTATTAAGAAATTGTCATTTTCAAAAAACAATAAAAGCGTAAGAGCGTATAGATATGGGAGTTTTTATGTAAGAAAAACATTTATTGCACAAAAACAATTATAGACGCTGATGATTTCAATTTTCGAGGGTCTATAATCTGTTATGTATGTTTCTGTCTATAAAATACTTGTAAGTAATTTTAATAATTTCTTTTGAATTATATTAAGTAATTAAGAACATGTTTCGTACAGCTGGACAGCAGAAGACACTATAGCTCTGTAAGAATTATGTTACCATGACAACGTTAGGTAAACATTCTAGATCGAAACAAATGAACACGAGGCTGTTCTAAACCGTATTTAATGGATGCGGATGAGCACGAATAAAATTAACGAAGTGAAAAAATTCGTTTGGACGCAACTTTAAAAAAAATGGCTATCTGCTTATTGTGTGCTTGCATTTTAAAAGTAAACCGTTTATTATTCACCTCACGACTCGAGGAAATTACAAGTAAACGAGAAAGTTGAAATAATATCATTTTATTCGAAACGGGCGGATTATCATTTTCTTTCAGCTTTAATGTCTTTAATGTTAGCTTACCTGCTGCCACATAATATATATTATTGCATTACTTTTCAAATAAGTTTTAAATATTAATTTAACATAAAATCACTGTGCTTTTAAAGTCCCTATAGAGTATAGACTGATGAAATTATCTGGGCCTAGTATCAACACATGTTTTAAATTTAAATGATATATTGTGATCCACGCTGCGCGCAGGTAGAAGTTTTGAAGCAAAATCTCGAACGCAGGTAGATTTTTCTAGAATGCTCGATCACGCGGTAGTGCCTGCAGTGCACAGATCAGTCAGTTTGACAGTCTGTGTAAGCCGGTGCAAGTAGGTACACAACAGTGGCTAGACATAAATAATTGAGTTTCTATATAAATTATCTAGGGCGCTTAGATAAATATGTCTTCTACAAATATGGTGACTGTATTAATTTTTATTATTTAGAAGTTGTTGTTTTGTTTGTTTCCATTATATAAGAAAAGTACTTTTAGTTTGTTTTGTTGAAAATACATATTTACCACCACAACCAAGAACAGTTTTGTTACAATATATTTTTTAAATAACTAATATAAATCTAAGAAGTTGTGTTTGTAATAGACGAGCCACTAAAACACCATTTAAACGAAGATGTTTCTACAAACTATTTTCGAGTCGAAAAAATCAACGGATTGTGAAATTTCAAAAACATACCTATAAAACTTAAAAAATAAACGTATTTATTGAGCCAATCAGTTGAGGACGTAAGTCGTGAGAATTTATATTGCAGATGAATATTTATATTTTAGAGAGATCTAGCTACAGCGGTCTAAAAGGGTTGTGTTTATTATTTATCTCAAGTTGCTTTGTGAGCAACAAAGAGTTGAGCAACCGGATGCGACCGAGCGTGCCGATCGCAGACGAACCGTTGACCGTAAAAAATGACGTACGTTATTATATATAGATACCTACCTATATCATGCATAATTCTATTAGTCAGACGAAGATAATAATATAATTATAAAATACATTTTAAACTTCAAATTTCTTTATTTAGCTGTCATAAAAATATATTTCTAATTTTTGTCAGATTAATGGAATTTAAAAATTGTCATATTCTCATAATGTCAGGAGCGTTATCATAATAATTGAATCATGTCGTTATTCACGTGATAATAGTGAAGATATTTTTAAGTTGGCGTGAAAGTATACAATTTCTTTAATTTGTTTTTTTTTTTATTTTTTAGGGTCGGCCATACTGCACCGCAAAAAAAAGGTAGCTGAAATTGGCCTTTTGGAACTATTTAAGGTAGGTGCTAATAAATTTTCATTAGTGTATTTATTTAATACATTTTTAATTTATGTATCGAACCGTTTTTTCGGGCCAGTTGATCAAAATCTTAAAAGAAACAATTAAAGGAACAAAAATGTATTGTTTCTGAACATTATGAAACCATCATCAAAATTAAAAAAAAAAAACAATTTAAGATGAATAAAATTATGGTACGCAAAGGCCAAATCGTCTTCAAATGAGTCAGTATTGTTTTCTGAATTTTTTTACAAATTTTGTAAAGAAAGATTTAAAAAAAAAATTTTTTTACACAAAAATTTTTCCTTCAAAAAACCATGACAGGGTTGTGTAGGAGACTTATTAAAGTTTTTAAAACTGTCCACCAATTTAGTTTGCTGAGATATCGATGATCAAAAATAAAACAGCTTGGTTTTTGATAGGAGTACTTTTTTTTGGTTTGAGTACCGATCAAGACAACAAATTCCGGAATCCTAGATCCTTAAATCCAGCATCTAACGTTTAACAAAGCGAACAATAGTTATTAGACCTTGTCTAACATTTGCTGCTGCCTTAACCAAGCTTATAAATATTTATTATTTACAAATAGTTCTCGGAAACTCGTCAAAAATTTCCATTTCAGACTATTTTTAATGCGATACCGTTCTCAGGCGTTGATATCAAATATTCATTGACGTAAAATTTTACCTTTTCGTGGGAAAATATTTTATTTATGTGTGTAGGACCTATACTAAAATCCGTTTAAGTTGGTCATCTGCAGTTCTCTCTGTAACTTGACCATATATAGGTGGAAATGCATTTTAAAATTAAATGAAACTATTCATTAATCGAATTATACAATGAATAGATTTATTTAATACTGAATGAACATTTATATTAATGAATAGGTTAGGTGCTTTAATTTAGTAAGTTCGCATAATAAGCTCTTATAATCCTAATTTCTAGTGTGCGCTGTATATTTCTACGATTGTAGCCTTTACAAAAAATTTCAATCAATTGGGCGACGGGACCAAAATATTGACATTTGATATCGTATAATAAAGAAAATAAAATTTCCGTTATCGCGGGTAATGGCTAGTATAAATTCAATATTTGCTATTCGTTGACATGGTTACCTCACATCATGTAAAAATAATTCAATGCATGTTTAGCTACTTTCTTTTTGACAGATCTACGCAACAAACAGCTGATTTTTTTTTATTTTCAAAATATTTCAGAAACTATAAAATTTAGAAAACAATGTTTTTACAAAACTTTCTTGAAAAATAAGTAAAATAATAAACCGTTATGAAAAGTATACCATTATTATATAAAAAACAACATTATTATTATCTCTTTTGCGCATGCGTCGATTTTCCCCAAAAACAATAGAGCTCTTCATATTTTCATATCAAACATCTTCCCAAAATTTGGTTTCAATCCGCTCATCCTTGCATACAGACCAACAGACGCACAGACTTTTTCCAAAAATATGTTTTTTAGATTCGGGGGACGTCAAAACGAAAAAAAAATTGTAAAATTTTGAAAAGTGAACTTTAAACTAACAATTCCCCACTTATAGTGTTGGAATGGCAAAATTCTACGGTTCATTTGCCGCTTATCATAAATCCTGGTTAAAAATTTATTTGATCTCTGTTGATAATATTAAATTCACAACTCAATGAATTGTTAGATTTTAATAATTCGGTTTTTGAAAACAAAACACATGCACCAGTAGTGTCGATTTCAATTAGTAAAATAAATTTAAATTTTGCAAACTTACTGTGAAATACGAGTATATAACGACTGTTCAAAAAATTACTTGAAAACAAATTTCGATTCAAAATCCACATTAATGCCAAATTACGCAATTGAAGTGCAAAGCGACGGCTTAAAAACAGAACACTTTTAGATTGTCGTTTGTTTTCAAACGTCAGAATAGAATATCTCTCTCTCAACTTCCAATATACGTAACGTAACTTTCTCTCTCTTACTATCTTCACTAACTTATATCTCCCTCTCAACTACCGTTTTTAAAAACAAAACACATGCACTAGTAGTGTCGATTTCAATTAGTAATACAAATGTAAATTTTGCAAACTGTGAAATATATAACGACTGTTAAAAAAATTGCTTGTGACCATTATGTGTCGAGCGGTTTGAAAGATAAATGTGGTGGAAGCAAAGACGCGAATGTGGTGTAGGTTACGGGTAAACTGTTTAAGACTGCATACCTGTTCTGTCAGAAGTCCGTTGGGACAATCTTTCAGGAATCCTTTGTGCCTGAAACAAAGAAATATTCTAGTCAGTTGTCATTTAATATTCAAATGCTTATAACGGGGCCTCATTAAATGCAATAATCCTTTTGTTTACTTTTATTTAATCATCGTTTAACAGTTGTTAAAACGTATACTTATAATTAATAAGAATGATAATAATCGAAATAATAATGACAAAGAAAATTTAATTAATTTCAAAGACAATTAAATATCGTTTTATGAATAAACTTAACAAAGCGTACTTATATTTTATGAAAATCTTTGATTAACGTCTGATTAGAATTCTTCAATAAATAAAATTATCGACCAATTTTTCCAGACAAATATTAATTAATACATTGACGTTTAGGTCCGAATTTTGACCTTCTTCAGAAATATGTAATCCAAAAAATATTTCTGAAGAAAATCCAAATCCCGACCGAAACGTCAATGTATTAGTTATTATTTTTTGTTAATATATTTGTCTGAAAAATTGCTCGATAATTTTATTTATCAAACCGGAAAGTAATTGTAATATTTTAAAAAGTTATTTTTGACCAAAACTAGTACCATTCCCCACTTGTGGGTTGGAATGGTAAGAGCGTTAACGTGATGTGTGAAAATTTAAAAATTGCCAATTTATTTTGGACACACTGTAGAAATATAAAATACTATAAATGACTATATTTTCAATACAGATATAAAATTAGGCACAACATAAAATTGAAACTAAAGAACATCATATAAATTATTGTAATAAAGGTATAAAAATGATATAAAAATATAAAAAAGGCAATACAAAAATGTATTTTTATCGTTATGACACATTTTTTTTATTTATGACGCAGCGTGTCCGCCTTAACGTCATCGCAGTTAACGCGGCGGATATAGAAGACGCCGTCATAATTCAAAAAGAACGCCATAATTCAAGCCAAAAATTTATTAGTTTCGCTGTATTATGTTACCTACCTTGCGGAGGGTCGTGAGTCTGAAAATTTTGTAAGTTCTTCTCCGCTAGTTTTGACGTAAAATCAATTCGGCTAATAAAACTTTATCGACACACAATAATCATTGAGAATTTATTGTGTTCACGTTTCGTGTCCTTTCATAAAATACAATTTCCTGGTATAGCACATGTACCTACTACTTGTAGCGACACGTTATATGCAATATAGCAACTATTTACATTACTTTAAAAAGGGGAATTATAAAACGGTCGAATAAAAAAAAAAATTGGTGACTGATGATGAGATACTGTTTTAATAACTTGAGATATTAAAATAATAGTTGGGTGACTAAACTACTAAGTGAGCGACTAGAATGCCTTCGGTAATTATAAAGCAGATATCTTCTTTTGTTTTTACTTTTTATTTTTTTTTCACTTTGAGACTACAACTTAAAACTCACATTTTCATGAAGATTGAAAACCACCGCTTTTTTTGATAAAGGGGTATGCGAATTGTCTCGCAGTGAAACGCGATGGGGCAAAGGTGGAGTTTTTAAAAAAATAATTCCAGGGTGAATGATAAAGGGGTATGCGAATTGTCTCGTAGTGAAACGGGAAGGGGCAAATGTGGAGTTTTTAAAAAAACCATTCCGGGGTGAACGATAACGGGGTATGAGAATTAAATAGTTAATTGTTTAATGCGTTTTCTAAAAAATGTATAATTAATTGATAGTCAATTAAATATATATTTTTTAGAAAACGCAGTTCTATTCAAACAATTAACTATTAACAACTTAGTAATTTAGTCGCTCACTTAGTAATTTAGTCACCCAACTATTATTTTCTCGTCACGCGCAGTCAGTCGCTCGCTTAGTAATACAGTAACTCAAATTGATTATTTTTGTCACCCAAAATTGTAATTTACAGTCACTCGTTTAAATACTACCCGTTTGAAAATTATAACTTCTAAAATACCAATTTGCTTATTTGGTACAGTTTTCATTCCGTTTAGAAAAAAGTTGAAAAAATGCACGCATTTTACATACAAAGATATTGAGAGACTGAAAAATTGAGATTATGTTTTTTTTATGCGAGAAATTAAAGAAAAATGTATAAGAAAATTTGGTCGAAAAATTAAAAACAAAATTTCTATATCTCGATAGCAGCGCCAACTATAGCTAAGAAGCATCCAGGTGACCCTATAAAATCGGTTAAGCTGTCTAGGAAAAGAAGCATTATTTTTATATATAACTAGCGATCCCGCCCGGTTTCACCCGGGTGCATAAAAACGAATGGGGGAGGGACATGAGTACGCACATTCCTCTTAGATGAATGTTGTGTTCTTCATAATGATCGGAGTTAGCGTTCAAAAGTTTTTTTTCGGACGGACACATTTTGAGTTACATTTTGCAACATTTTTCATTCATGCTCCGCTCCTATTGGTCGTAGCGTGATATTGTATAGCTTATAACCTTCCTCGATAAATGGGCTATTCAACAAAAACATTTTTTTTCAATTCAAACCAGTAGTTCCTGAGATATGCGCGTTCGATCAAACAAACAAACAAACTCTTTAGCTTTATATATGGTACAAATAACATTGGTGAACTCAAAAATGCATTTGAAAGTCTATATGTTGTAAATTATAAATTTTGAGATGACCGGTTTGGGTCTCAGATACTAAAAAATATTTGGTATTTTATTTTTGTCAGGCTGGCAAAATATGTTGGTTGCAAAACTGTTAAATTTTCTTCATTCCGGAAAGAGAACGTGCGATAGGAAAGATGGAAGCTTGAAACAAGTGAGTATTGATTACAAATCCATCTTAAACAAAAGCGCCCGTTTCAATTTCCGTTAAAAACAAGAAAACGGAAAACAAAATCGCTGAGACAATAAAATCGAGTAGAAAAATCGTTTCAGTCGAACAAAGTCGTGCTTCAAGCTCTACTTGTTTTAAATCTATGGATTTTAAAGATTTCAGTTCGTAGCAATGATTGCCAACCTTTAGCGAAAACACTGTTCTTTCTTTTAATTTGTTTTATTTCTCAGTTCTAATAAAAATCAAGTTTGTTTGAAAAGTTATAGCATCAATGAAGTTAGTATAACACTATATTATAGTTGCACTATTCCTTTCTAGTTTCAAGAGCTACGCTTCACATTTTATTTATTTTGTAAGATCATCAACATCCAGTGCCAATTCGTATTTTCAATTTTTTATTTCTTAATAATAAATAAAAAATCCAGTAGATTCTTTCACTGAGAGGAACCATTATGATTCGAGGATTGCATATTTAGGGATGTTCGCAAAGCTTTCCCAAGTAAGAGTTAATAAATTCAATAGTTTCTCTGGAATTTGTGTGAGATTTATTGGTGTTGTTAGACTGTGAAGTTTAATCAATTCTTCGTTTTGCAACAGTGCGAGTTCCGTATTTTGATAAGAATCTCTTGGGGCACGAATATAGATAACTCTCTGCTACCAATGTTGCCAAGTTTAATTTGGAAATTCGTTAGATGTTTCATCTCGCTTTAATACGTGCATTATTTGGACTCTCTTTTTAAACAATTTTGAAAAAAAAAACAGATCAATAAAGAATAACGCAAAATGGCATTGCTCATTTTTTCTTATTATGGCTGGTTTACACGTTGCGAGTTGCTGACCAGACAGTAGACAGCTGCTCGCATTGTGTACTCGCACGCCAGTAGCTCGACTCGCCTGTCCTGTCCACATAATTAGACTAGTTGTCCAGTCTAATGCGAGTTGTTGCGATGTCGAGTCAACGTGCTTTGATTAATGGCTGGCTTACACGTTGATAGCTGCTGACTTGACAGTAGGTAGCTGCTCGCATTGTGTACTCGCACGCCAGTAGCTCGGCTCGCCTGTGCTGTCTACATAATTATAGTAGTTGCCCAGTCTTATGCGAGTTGTCGCGATGTCGAGTCAACGTGCTTTGATTAATGGCTGGCTTACACGTTGATAGCTGCTGACTTGACAGTAGGTAGCTGCTCGCATTGTGTACTCGCATGCCAGTAGCTCGGCTCGCCTGTGCTGTCTACATAATTATAGTAGTTGTCCAATCTTATGCGAGTTGTCGCGATGTCGAGTCAACGTGCTTTGATTAATGGCTGGCTTACACGTTGATAGCTGCTGACTTGACAGTAGGTAGCTGCTCGCATTGTGTACTCGCACGCCAGTAGCTCGGCTCGCTTGTGCTGTCTACATAATTATAGTAGTTGCCCAGTCTTATGCGAGTTGTCGCGATGTCGAGTCAACGTGCTTTGATTAATGGCTGGTTTACAAGTTGCGAGCTGCTGACCAGACAGTAGACAGCTGCTCGCATTGTGTACTCGCACGCCAGTAGCTCGACTCGCCTGTGCTGTCCACATAATTAACTAGTTGCCAAGTCTAATGCGAGTTGTTGCGATGTCGAGTCAACGTGCTTTGATCAAAAAGAACTGTAATAACGACATTGGCGAGCTACTGTCGAACGCGTCTGAACGATGCGAGTTGCTGTTTGCAGGCGCTAGGTGAGTGAAAACACAAAACGGGTGAAATAACTCGCATGCGAGCTACTACCAAACTCGTAAGATACGTCTATACGTTGCGAGTTACTGCACTGTAGCTACTTGGCAGACCGACTCGCATGCTAGCTTGCAGCTATTAAGCATCTAGTATTAGTTTTTAACCGACGAAAAACAAAAACGGAGGAGGTTCTCAATTCGACGCGTATATTTTTTTTTTTTTTATTTATTTTTTTTTTTTATTTATGTATGACCACGCATAACTTTTTACAGAGTAATCCGATTTTGATAATTATTTTTTTGTTTGAAAGGGTATACCCCCAAGTTGGTCCCATATAAATTTGGTAAAAAAATTCCAACCCTAAGGGTAGGAAAACAGGGGATGATTGATTGTTCACTCACTGATTGTAATGTATGACCACACATAACTTTTTACAGAGTGGTCCAATTTTGATAATTATTTTTTTATTGGATAGGGTATACTTCGAGGCTCGTCTCATATAAATTTGGAAAAAAAACTCCTACCCTAAGGGTGGGAAAATAGGGGTGATTTATAGTTCACTCTCAGATTTTCATGCTGAGTTGTGTATTACAATTATAAATTATATAGCCACAAAAAATTATAAAATAAAAACTTTTTAATAAAAAAATTAAACCGCCGAAAAACTGAAAAGCAAAAAATAATAAATCTTTTTATTTAACTGAGTTCTATCTAAGTAGTTGAACGTATGTGACAGTCTAGTATATCTAAGTAATTTTGAGTCGGCGTCAAAACATCAATGTACAAAGGTCACTAAAAGAAATAACCAAATCAAATTAACAATGATACGTGAAATCTCCAGCGATAAACATTAACATTCCAAACATGCGCTCTCCACACGACCACTCGCAACGACGTATGCCCTCAGTGTGCCCGTTCGGGTTGCTCTGTCGCTGACATTAACTTCGTAAACGCTCAGAGATTTCCGGCGAAAGATTGTTGACGCCGACTCAAAATTACTTAGATATACTAGACTGTCACATACGTTCAACTGCTTAGATAGAACTTAGTTAAATAAAAAGATTTATTATTTTTTGCTTTTCAGTTTTTCGGCGGTTTAATTTTTTTATTAAAAAGTTTTTTAGGTTATCTTTCTATTACACGATCGAAAAATAGTGAAGACTCATAAAAAGCTTCAATTATTTAAATTAAAAAGAGTAAACTGTGAATTGGTGGATTGTGTTTTAAATATACAAATTCGATATGAGCAACCGTACGTTGTGTTTATTCTTTTGAAAAGGAAAAAGTGAGGTTAAATTTTCTTGGCATCGATGCGTGGGCCGATAATACCGCACAATGGAATCGTTTTTAGAGGAGGCATCGATCTCTTGAAAATAAATGGGAAGAGATGTAAACTAACAATACAGAAAGAAGGTAAAAAGTAGGAAATCAATTTTAGTACCGACGGAGAATTCAACGTAATGAAACCGATACGTTTTTACGTATGTCGATGATTGGATCTCGTTTATAAAGCCGATGTCACTATTACTTAACGATAATCACTTTCGCATAAATCATCAAAATCCAAACTTCACATATTTGAGTTAATGTCTTTAGAGGTAGGACTTGCGTCTGCATTAGTGATGTGTCCGCATGATTCTTTATTGGGAGCTGGCTCCGTGCGCTCAGCTCACTAAAAAGAGTCGCTCAGAGGGAGTCGTTCAAAGGAGCGACACTAGACAGTACGCACTACACAAGAGCGCAGACTGCAGAGGTGTGAACTGTCATCGTGCATGCTTAGGAGTCACGTAGCATTGCACAGCACAATACACACACTCAGCTCTGAGCTCATTTTAATATGATTCTGATCTTATATTATTAGCATTTCGGATAAACTATAAAGTATAATAAAAGCTTAACAATAATAATGTTTATTGTTACAATATTATATCTTTGTCAACGACGTCAATGTGAATGGTTTAAGTCACTGTAAGCTTAGTACTATTGCACTTACATTCAACATTAGGTGACTTAGCAACTCCGTACGTGCAAAATTCACTAGTGCCTCTGTGGCCTGTGCTGTGTGCGCTCTGCAAATGTGCGAACGCAACAGTACAAAATTGCTCAGCACAGAGCAATTGCGCTCGGAGTGAGTCATTCACAAAAAAAGAGCGACTCGCTCCGCTCCGTAAATAGAGTAGTTCATTATGAACGACTCGCTCAGGACCAACGCATCACTAGTACGTATATGCTTGGCTTTTAAATCTGATTTGCCGTGAGAAACGGCTAACGCACGTATTTCTCTGCATCGATGCTATATTTTTGAATACCTCTTCGTTCGTCTTTCTTGCTCTCTCGTAAATAAAACAGTAATGTCAAATAAAACATTTGATGCCGACTATGCAAAAGCTAAAAAATACGCGTATTAAATACTATATGAACAGCGTGTTCATATGGGAAAGTTATACGTTAATCAGTTTTATGCAGAAGTATTGTATTATAGGCGTCAAACAGCTAAGTTATTTTAGCGTTAATTTAGAAATTTTTATTAAATAAACTATAATAATAATAATAATAATGCGTTTAACGGCCGTTTCTTGACTTTATGTCATAACAGACGCCATTCGCACCATTACTATTTTTTTTCTACCATACTTCCTGTTATTTTCTACAATTTTTAAACTTCAACTTAATTAATAGCAATGGGCGAATGAAGGCATTTTTAGGAAAATTAAGGATAAAATAGGCAAATTTTGAGCATAGGAGTTTGACAGGTAATCGGCCATGCGGCCTTGAATAAGGAACCATCTCGATATTTATCTGGAATTATTGAGGGAAACCATGGAAAACCTCAACAAAATGGCCGGTACAAGAATTACCGTTTCTCGGCGAGAGGCAGTGGGAAAAAGTCTTAGCCACATCTGCCCCCGCCGGGATTCGAACCCGGTACCTCCCGAATGCGAGTCTAGTGCTCTCACCGCTACACCACCCCGCTCGGTATTAAATAAAATATAAGCTCTCAAACTGTAAACCGAACCGTTATCCATTTAAGTAATGGCCCGGCATTTTTTAACGATGCGTCAGAGCGGCACTTAGAGTAAGTCCAGCCCTGGAAGCAGGGCCTATGAATCAAATGCAAGTTTTTCAATCACCATGTTTACGATTTCTTTTACATAAAACAAACATTAGGCAGCATCTTTTATTATAAAAGTAATAAAACGTCTCATAATATTTTATTTCTTTTTAATGTATATTTTTATAGAAGTTAATAAACAAAAAAATCTTTTCTTTCAAGGATTCTTGACTGTGAAAAATATTGCATTGCCTATGCTGGGTTTCAGAAACGATTGTCAAAAAAAAATTTAATTTGACAATGACCTTAGAACGTGATCAAATAATTACGGTTTCCATACATCAAGTGAAGTCTAATGTCGTATACAAGTTCCTTGTCATCTAGAACAGAGGTTCCCGATTTTATTTGGTCATGGAACCCTAATTGATGATATTTTTTTGGTGAAACCCTGACTGGCTCTTTTGATGACTAAAGTGTTTATAATAATAATAATTCTTGTAAAGCTTGTAGTTTGAATATTTTCATGTTAGACTCAAAGAAAGAACAAATTATAAATGAAAAATAATTATTATAAGTATTGCAAAACATTTATTGTAACAAAGAAATACAATTTAATTCTCGGACAGGCCGAGGATCCCCTGTGACCCTTCCAAGGAACCCCGAGATTCTTCGGACCACCTTTTAAGAATCGCTGATCTAGAATATTAGATTGTACTCACACAATAACAAATGATACTTTTATCTAGAAAAAGATCGCTTTTCAAGCTAAATTTTTATCAAAATGCGTAGAAAAACATTGTTCTGAAGTGATCAGACAAATACATGGATACACAGTTTAAGAAAAATTTCGTTTCAATCGATAAATTATTTTTCGAGCAGAATCGATTATAAACTTTACTTGCTTTTGGTATGAAAAAATATGTATAGGTATGCAATTTGAGATTTTTTGACAATCGATTCTGCAACCCAGCACTAATTTATTGTATAGCAGAACTAGTTAACCACATACCACGAAAGTAGAGGATTTGGTTCGAAAAAGCTCAACTGTCGAGCGTCTGTAATCTATACTAACTATACGGACCTTTATACCGATTTCTGTCATACAGTCTGTAAAGTTGTAAAGTTTATATCACAGAATGTGTCCCGGATTTTATTAAAAATGTAGATAAAAGCGTGGAATCGCCTCTAAAGTTTTACGTTTCGGTTTTCTAACCTATGCGGAGCCTAAAGTTTTGAAACTTGGACACAGTTAAAAATGCATTTATTGGAAAATATCCAAACTGAGAAATTCAACTCGAGACTCACAGCTGACATGATATTATAACAGCATTTCTCAACTGGTGTTACACGGGCTTAGTTCGGAAAATTGATGTTTGCGAAGTTTTCAGAGCTGCAATTTAACCCTTCAGTAGACGCGTCTATTTTAATCGTATTGTTTCCACTTTTTGATTCAAAATGGACGTTCGTTATATAGAAGGGAGATATTTTAACGTGCGTTCAAAATGTTGGTAAAATTTTACTGAATGGACGGTTTTGATTTTGGCGAATTTTGAAACGCACGGAACTTTCTATTACTATAGGACAGTTGAAGAAGTGATTTCTCTTTGAAACACATTTTTTTTTAGAAAACGCCCGATATTAATAGCACAGAATAGACATTTTTGACACCGCATAGCCATCTTGTTAGTTACTTTCGGTATGGCCAATGTCTCTATAAAATTCCCAACATTTAAGATTCCTGCAGGTTCGTGTCGATGCGCAGTGAAAAGAGGAGGGTGTTTGGGGGGAGTTCTTTAAAAGGCAATTACGGGGTCTCGTTCTTTTGCGCTGTGAAAAGAGGAGGGCGGTGTTGTAGTTTAATAAAACATTATTAGTGTGGTCGCACTGTTTAGTGGATGCAAAATTTCAACTCAATCGGATAACGAGAAATAATTGAAAAAGCTGTCCCAAGATTTGAAACAAAGAAACACAAAAACAAAGAAATATACGGAGTCAAGGTAAAAGCGTTTAAAATATAATCGGTAATGATAATTTTAAATATATTATTTTTTATTGGAAACTGGGTTCTTCATAAACCCCGACTTGTTATTGTATTTCATATAATTTTCGTTGTTTTGAACTTGAGTCAGAATTGGTTTATCCATTTTTCCGTAATGCCCGATGTAACAAATCAATGCACAATGCTATTTATAATAGACATTTCAATCCTTGATAAAATTAACAACCACCACTGAGAACAATAAAGTAGTTATTCTTTCATTCTTTCACTGCCTTACTGAATGATCCGCTGAAGGGTTAAAAAAAAACGATTTCCGGTAAATTTGCAGAACGGTAGATAATATTTCAAGTTGATAATGTATAAGTTATTTTTTTAGGATTATTTACTTTTTTCAAGGTGTAGGCCAAAGGAAGCAAAAACGTGCAGTCGTCATGTGTTTAAGGATTTATGAACTAGATTGGACGCGTGGATAATAAAACTGGATATAATTGGTCTCCGAGGTGCATTAACTTAGAGATCCGCGAAGGAGCGGGGCGAAGTTATGATGTGAATAACGTAGCTACTTTCTCGAAACTACTGTTCGCCGTGTTTTATAAGTTTGCAGATAAATTTCAGGAAGTGATTCTGTTGTCGATTTTAACCAACAATATTAACTAATATCATTAAATATATTTCTTTATACATACTATACTTAGGCCTCTTGTTAACGACAACGGATAACGGCCCGATTTTTATGACGGGCGACGGGCCGACGCGCAGTATTCAATAGGTTAGTGAGGGTGTTTGTTAACGCGACGGGCATGTAACCGTTGCAACAAAACACAACGGATACCCGCACGTCGCCCCTCGGCGCGACGGCGGTCGGTCCGATGCAGTGGACCACGTCATTTCATAGAAGTCTGTTGACAGATGTGCGCGCACGTTTTTACCTTTACCTACCTACCTACCTTGTGCTGCGCATTGTGAATATAGAGTTTAAAATTGATATTGATATGGATTTATTGATTAGCCTTGTTCATAAAAGACTTTAGAAAATTACAAAAATGAACAAGCAAGACATAATGTACTTGCACTTCTTCGCCCTTCAAGTATAGAACTGATATCGATAACAACGGACGCGCTCACGTATATTAGCGGATCGTGTGAACTATTAGTTCAGAAGCACACAAGTAGATATCGTTACGTGTTACTAAAAAAGGTTTTTTGAGAAAATACCGCAATTTTGTACAAAATATTTAATAAAAACTATTCTATAGCGTAAGTTGCACCAAGCAAGACACATTTACAAAATTTCATTAAAATCTGTTCAGCGGTTTCGGAGATTAGTGCGGCCAAAATTGTGACCCGGGAATTTTATATATGTAGATAAATAAAAAGAAAAACGAAGACAAACGGTTAATCGGTCGGGTAATGCGTATAAAGGACAAATAATAAATAAATAATTTTAAAATGAATTGTACTGCTGTCGTACTTTGTGTAGAAACGATGAAACTTTTCCTCGTTTTTAATGTCATTCTGCACTTTAAGCATTTCCGACTTCCGCAGTACAATAACTCGATATAAATTACAATTTGCATAGGGTAAAGCGGGCTGGATGAGATATTGGATACGTGAGAATATACTTCGGCTCGATATCTCATTGCGTTTGTCTCGATCGAAACAAAAAATTTTAGCCAATTGGGCGATGGGACCATTCCAGTTTCAAAAATATTGACATTTGATATAGTATTGTGGCAAAGTGTTCTAACTCGTGGTAGAAAATATTTATTTACAATAGTGAAGCCTTAACAGAACAAATAAGCAAACTAAAAAGCACACAGACACTATTTATGTAGAACCAGATTTATATAATTGCACTCAATGGCTAATAATTAATTATTGTTTGTTTGTACATACATTTCCTGAGAATAATTGAACAGGTTTGATTAAAAATTTGAGAGTATCAATAATGTCTCTTTTTCTTTCACGCGCCAAACATACGTGATCATTTTTGTTCAGTTAAGGTACCGCTCAAACCCGACATTAAAATAATTGAAGAAGCTGCGAATTAAAGCCAACAATAGGAACACGAAGTTCTCTTATTTATTTTCAGGCGGACAGTAGTTCTGTACCGGATTAAGAAACGCGAAGCAACTGCGCTTCGCTCAACTTGTAATGCAATACTTTTCTACTCTGCAATAAATTTTTACGTGTGTGTTTTGTTTTTATACTGTTCAAAATGATCCTTTAAAGTTTATATCATATGCAGATAGTACACTGGAAAATATTGAAAAGGTGGTCAATTCATTTTTATTATCTGTTTTTTTTGCTTATGTCACGATATTTTTGTTAAACTCATACGATTTTTCCTCGCATATCTAAAAATAAAGAAAGCTTAGTGTAGATAGACTTCTTTGTAAATTGCCGTAAATATTGGCATCCTGGTTATGGCCCTGCCCTGCATCAATTATATTTAACCCTTTGAGTGCCAGCATGGTTTTTAGAGAATTAGCTAAAATAATATATATCAATTTGTAACTGATAAATAAATTATACTCTGTTTAAAAAAACTAAAAAAACACGCTTTAATAGAAAACCGAGCTAAAAAAAGAAAATAATTATTAACAAAATAATTCAATTATAGTAAAAAAGCGTGGGGTGCTTGATATTAAATGTTACATTTATTTCATTGGTAGCTATTTAAAAAATTAGAGTTATAATGAAAATATAGTAATTGGCATTCCACGTTTTTTTACTATAATTTAATTATTTTGTTAATAATTATTTTCTACTTTTTAGTTCGGTTTGCTATTAAAGCGTGTTTTTTTTTTAATTTTTCAAACTATAATTTATTTTCTTAATTTTTAGTCTTGAAACGACATCAAAAGTAATTTTTTTCAAAATTTTTAAATTCAAATTTATTTTTATGAAATAATTGTATTGTCATCGGCCCTTGACACGTGTGCAAATTTTCAAATCAATCAGACTTTTTGAAATTGGTGAAAATATTACACTGAAAGATTCCTTTACATACATAAGTACATACATACATAGTGGTCAAGTTCATAAGCGTGTTAAAAATACAATTATTTCGTACTCATCAGGTACCTGAAACTGTCAAAATTGAGAAAATAGAAGCAGAGTTAAATGTTTTAAAAAATTTTGAATCGTCCTTTTAAAACAAATGACCTTTGCTATTTGCTAGTCACATGTCGAATTTTAGTACCTTTTTTCCAGTCACGTTGCGCCGTTTTGGCTATACAAATCGAATCCGTGCGGGTTATGGATAGGTGTTTTTCAATGCACATTTTTATGTCATGCGTGATTTATATATTTAATAGAGTTGAATCAATAATGCAAATCAGAAAAATGGTGTTCTGTTCAGCTAATAATATTGATTTTCGTGACTGTACAAGCCCTGTATTATTATGTTGTTTGCTACAAGAGACTGTTGTACAGTGCGTTCAAATAAATTAAACATTTAAGTGGGGACGCTAAGGTTACACCTTTATTTTTACGCGACTGCGGCACACCAAAGAAGTGTATTGTGTTTTATATCTCGTGTTGATTTTTTTCAATGAATTGCTTCTTGACATATATTAAGGAGGTTGATGCGTTACAGTCCCAATCAAAAGTAAGTCGAATTCTAAATGGGAACTTTTCCATAATAAATTTTTACCAATAAATTATTGTCATAAAGGCATAAATTAATAATTTTTTTAAATATTGATTAATTATTTCAGTATTTTACATAATAGACTAATTTTTGAATTTTTTGTACAAAGTTAAGCTAGAAAAAATAAATTTATGTAAAATATCTGTATTTTACATATTTTTTGCAGTAAATAATTAAAAAAAAAAATTAGAAATAATAAAAATTAAAATTAAATCATTAAAAAGTTGAAAATTCTGTTAAAATAATTTGTTAAAATTGTCAAGAATAAAAGTCCATAATCGAAAAGTGCTAATGTTTAATATTTTTTTTATTGATTAAAAGACTCCTAATTAAATTGGAAAAAATATTAAAATATGCGTAAGACATCGATGCTTTACATAGGTAGTTTTCGGAACTGCTGACATTATTTGGTTATTTGCAAAAAATTAAAATGTACCGTTTGCATGCTAGGCTGACATATTTTCCATAAGACTACATGTAAATTTTTTTTTTAATTTTTAACTTTATAAATCTCCTAATGAGTTTGTTTTTTTTTTAGAAAATTTTGTCATAAAAAAATCTATTAAAAAAACTTTATTTCAGATTTTTTTCATTATCTTCGTAAAACGGCTCATCCTCCTTAAAATACTCATCGAAGCGATCGAAGAATGAGATCTTCTTTTAACTCTATGATTTCTTGACCGAGTCTCTTTATAACTCGGTCCAAAATGAAGCGTAGTTTTGTGTGACATATTGGAATTTCTTTACGTTTCAATTGTCTTAAAGAAATGAAAGGAATAAAGTCTACCAGTTCTACAAGTCGTTATTCAACAAAACATTAATTCTGGTTCAAATAAAGTGGGGCATAGTCTGGTGTACAATTGTAAGCATGTATGCCAGGTTTTCACCGAGCTGAATCGGTGTTTTCCCGGTGGGATAGACTCAATCACGTCAAATGGAGTGACGATCCGATTTCAGCATTCCAACTGTGGAAATGAAAAAAACCCTGCGTTCGTCCCAGATAACTCTTATAGCAGGTAGAATGTTGTGTCATCGTCCGTAGTATTGCGTTAGATATATTTTTTTTGCAAGATGACTTATTCTAGCTTGCTCATTTATAAACTAGATTTCGAATATTAAAATATTATTTTCGAAGTGAAACTTCTATTGCACAGTGAATTCATGAGGCGTATTGCGTAAAATAAAAAAAAGGCGCGATTGAGATATTTACGAACAGCACAACGTGTTTAGTTGACATTGCCATCTGTGGTTGGAGACGCAAAGTCGTCATACTCTTTAATTTTTACCCGACTACGGCGAAGCAAAAGGAGGGTAATGAGTTTGACCGGTATGTATGTTCATTTATTCTTTCATAACTTCTAAACTACTTATCATAATTTGACAATTGAGGTATTGTTCGAAGCGGTTTGATCGTCGGCTGGTTTATAGGCTATGTGACGTCACATTACATTAAATATGGCGCCCTCTAGAAGACAAAGTCATGAAGTAATTTTTTTTTAATGATGCCGTGTTGGGTATCAAATGAAAGGGCTTAATTAGCACATTTCAAAAATATATGTATTGTTAGCTGTTACCCGATAATTGGGAACAAACACGAACTTATAACCCCAAAATAAATAAATATGTATGTTCAAAATATAAAAATGTATGTTCAAAAACTAAAACGTGACCATGGAAAAATCTAAAAAGTATGAAGCAAGAAAATAGCCGTGGTCGTAGGCCATCTCATAAATTTGAGGTCCCTTTAGAATCTAGATGTATAGCGTGATGCACTTTGCCATAAAGCTTATGATCGTTTACTACTATGTATGGTTTTATTAGTGTAGGTGGCATACGACCACGGCTATTTTCTTGTTTCATACTTTTTGGAGCGCGAATTTTCCATAGTCGGGTTTTAGTTTTTGAACTTACTTTTTAATTCATTTAGTTCTTCAGTTTTTTTTAAACCTCTATCCTTTTCAATTTTTATTTATTTTAGTGGTTTGAAGTTTGTAACAGTGGCGTCAAAACTTTTGATTCTTCAAAATTCGAAATTCTTGCACAACCGTTCACGTTTTTATGTTCATAGATTTTCCTCGGTAATCATTTATCTGTAAAGCGCAACCAGAAATACGAAAAGCATGAATGAGCAGCAATAACGTAAACTAATTATTTTTGAATGAATATCTCTACCTTTTCGATACATTATCATGATGGATTTTCCTTTGTTAACATTTTTATCAAGTTTTAATTATAAAAAATACACACGGAAAGAGTACAATAACCAGTAAATATATATATTTCCGACAGTCCTTTTAATACAAATAATTTTTAAAGCACACTTTTGATTTATTATTATTATTTTTAAACCTCTGATTTCTAGAACCTGTGAATTATCGATGTGTAATATAGACGGGCTATGGTCGTATTATTTTTGGACTATTAAACAAAAAAAATTTCTGTTCTAGAACCAAAAATTCAACCATGTATCATGTTTTCTCCTCTATATGTTTCGTGCGCGGAGGACTCGATGCTCGGAATCGACGTTCGGAAATGACGCTCAAAATTTCATACGTCTCTCAGCTATGTGTTGCGCGGAAAAAATTGACGCGCAAAATTGACGCGCAAAAAATGAAATCATGGTTAAATGTGTTGCGCGGAAAAAATTGACGCGCAAAATTGACGCGCAAAAAATGAAATCATGGTTAAATAAAAAAAATTGACGCTAGTACCCCAGGGCTAAAACATGATACATGTTAATAATATTTTTCTTAGGGACGCATTATGTTGACGGAAATACACGAAAGATTTATTTTATGCGGAAAACGATGCGACAAGTGGTACATGGTGGAAGAACGGGTCTATATGGTGGAAGGACGGGTATGAGTTTACGGAAACATTTAAACATAGAGAGAAGCAGCGAGAAAGCTAGCAGAAGTATTTCTCGAGCTGTTGTTCAAATGGCATTAATAAACTGTGAAATAAAGGCAATCATGAATACCGTCGAATAATTATATTTTGCTTCATGTATTTCAAACAAACATCATCAAATATTTTCAGCCGGTTCGTAAAATTAAATAAATGTTTTGAACTTTGATAATTCATTTTTCGTATTGTTCAAACGGCGGAACGTTTATTACGACAGACAACAAATATAATTAGTTTGCTTTGAATAATGCTTCGAAAGTTATTCCAAAGATATGAGATAATTGCTTTTTTGAAATGACATTTAATGATTGTTTCAAAAAATAATTGGTGTCTTTTTTGCAGATTGTTGAATGCAAAAAAACAGACGCGAAACTGTTTTTTTAATTAAAAAAAAATGTAAGAAAAATTATAGAATGTGCAGATATCGCTAGAGAAGTTTCACTTCAAAAATGAAAAAAAAAACTACGAATGTTTATAATAATAATAATAATAATAACCACTTTATTAGAGAGTATTTTTTTAGAACACATTAATGGCGTCAACAATAAAATGTATTACAACATTATTTATTAAAAAATTCATTTAAATTATAAAAGTTGTTTTGCAATAAAAATGTATTTATTTCCTTTTTAAAAAGGGATTTTTTGCTCATATTAATATTTTTAACATTCTGTGGCAGATTATTATGTATTCGAATCATGGCATTGCGTGCTCCACGACTCGTTACTTGCAGATGATGTTGATCGTTTTTCAGAGTGGATGTTTTATTTCTAGTGTTGTGCCTATGTATTATATTGTTTGATTTGAAAAGAGCAGGATTTGATCTGACAAAATTAGAGCATTCTAGAATAAAAAGGTCAATAATCGTAAGGATGTTTAATTTTTTGAAAAGAGGGCGGCAATGTTCTCGAGGAGCAGCGCCTGCCATGATTCGAACACATAATTTTTGTATTATTAAAATTTTCTTAATGCTTACAGAGTTGCCCCAAAATATTAGACCATATCTCATTATAGACTGAAAATGAGCATAATAAACATTAATAAGTATTTCTGGATTTAATTTGTCTTTTAAATATCTTATAAGATATATGCATTTATATAATTTAGCAGATATTTTATCAATTTGACTTTTCCAGTTAAGCTGATCGTCTATTTCAAGACCTAAAAATTTTACCTGCTTCTTCACCACTAATTGATCTGGCGCAGGCATGATGAAATAGTTTCCAAATTTAATAATTTCAGTTTTGTCCATGTTTAATTTCAGACCATTTTTACTGAACCACTCATTTAGTGTTGATATGCAATTTTCAATGTTTTTAAGGAGTAGATCCCCATCTCCTCCCTCACATATGACTGCTGTATCGTCAGCAAATAGCAAAGTTGTTTGTTTTATAGCGTCTGGTAAATCATTAATAAAGATAATAAAGAGAGTAGGGCCCAGCACACTACCTTGAGGGACGCCTTTCACTATTTGCTCCCATTCTGAATAGGTATCTCCAATTTTGACGCATTGTGTTCTATTAGTCATATATGAGGACAGGAGATTGAGTTATCTTCAATAAAAGTGGTAATAAAGTTTATTTATTCCGTTGACATAAATGTGTGGAACAAGTCATAAAATTACATCGCGATAGAAAAAATTCCTGAATTGAATAGGTGTGCTTAATTAGGAGACACTTGACGGTCCGTTTGAAACAAGATAGGCTATTGATAGATTTTACATTAGCTGGTAATTGGTTGTATAGAATAGAATATGCACACAAAATATACAGGGTGTCCCATTAAGAATGGGACATAGAACAACCGCAGATTCACCAATTCAAAATAAAACGATTAAGCGAAATATGCTTAGATAAAATGTTGCTCGTTTCCGAAATACAGGGTGTTGAAGTTGAAAACTGAAAAATTAATAATGTCCATAATTTTGTTAATACACCGTATAATTTTACTCAAATCGGCACACTTGTTAAATATCATAAAATGCACCTAACAATAAAAAAATTAGTTCAGTACGCTCTACCAGTGGCGTACGGCAGGAGTAAGTAATGCTTGTGCCCCTTCTAAATGTTACGCCGCTGTCTAAATTTTAATTTTGACTATAATTTTAATTTTTTTGATATTTTCTAAGTCAATAATGTACACTTGTTAGTTTGTTGTAAAGTCATTGGTTTTCGAGATATTCGCAGTTAAAGATAGATAGACATGTACTTTTTATGTGTATTATTATTAATAATATTCATTTTTACAATTTTGTCTTAAAACCAAACAAAGTAGAAACTAATGTAATGAAATTTTTAAAAATTTTTTAAAAATTTCATTGTGCCTAGTTTTATTTTTGTTTTATACCTGTAATTGTTATATTAAATAAAAGATTTTTGTTTAGTAATTTAGTTTAGTGTTTGCTGAAGATGAGAGCATAGCTTCCGAAATGTACATCCGCTAACAAAACTGTTGTGGTAAGAAGTAACTATTCTTTATTTTTGGGATTTTAATGTCAAAGTTTTACGACGAGCTAATAAATCAGCCTGTCTAATATTCCGCAAGACTATGTTGAAGCGAAAATTTTTATGGTTACAGAGCGAGTGGTGTCTATTATGTATAAATGCATTATTTCTGTAATGTTCATGTCAGACATTTCTGAAGAGCTGTCGTTCGTGCAGTCAGGAGCTGGAACTAGCTTCGTAAAGTTCAATGGACAGCTGGCACTTGACACATAAAAATAAACTAAGCTCTACTTGATAAACTTGTCATATTGGAATAATAAAATGTAACATATGTATATTTCAGTACGGAGATTTACTACTTGAGTGTACATCATGTTGAGTTGAAATAAAATAATTGTCAAACAATTTAAATTCAAATTAGCGGTGTTGTCCCATTATAATTAACCAAAGGATACTTCAATATGACTCGAGAATAGCGTTGGGGTCAGGGAATGCTCCTCGTGAAATATTCTTCAGTAGGAAATTTATTTAAAAGGAATATTTCTGATCATATTCATCGAACGTAATAGTCAGAGTGCCCGTCGGCATAAATTTTACTGACAAATACTCTCCCCAAACTTTGTATATGGCTTCATTAGGCCTAGTCTGACACCTATTTCCTCTATGACTTTTTTTGATTTTGGGGCGTTTTCACTCTAAATTTTCCGAAACATGTCGTTTTGACGACATGTAAAAAATTTATAGATACTGTTTGTTTTTTAATTAGATAGCTTCAAAACTTCAACGAAAACGCTAAAATAATGTTCTCTGACAAATAACATGAACCATTTAAAATGTCTGACACCTCGAATATGTCGACATATTCGAGGTGTCAGACATTTTAAATGGTTTATGTTATTTGTCAGAGAACATTATTTTATAAGCACGCTTATTAAATACATTAATTAATTAATTACGTATTAATTACATAAAAACACAGATAAATTCCAAGCAAGCTTTGAATGTATACGTAAATACACAAATGACAGCTGTTTGCGATTATTAGCTAAAATGTAATAGGGTTGCTATGGAAACGACATCTAAACAACAGTTGATTGGTTGTTGCACATACCGCTAAACTAGCGGTATGTGCTTTATTATCGCTTTGTGCGTCAGAGCTGACTTTCGTTCATATAAGAAGTTATATCTAAGTTAATTTCACACGAAATCCATTCAAATTGAAGCTTTTTGAAAAGAGGAGATTCTAATCTATAAAATAGAACCATTTTTAAATCAATTCGAGTTCATAAATACTATTAAAATTGTAATTGAAAATCACAAACAGCAGTTGTCGGTTGGTCTGTACGTATGTACGTACGTACGTACGTATGTACGTACGTCACGACTCTACAGATCGCAATTTTGGTCGGATTGCCTTGGGTTATATTTTATTCACTTTGTTTACTATCAGACCAGAACCCTATTTAAATTCACTAAAATGTGTTCAGTAGTTTAATTTTTATAAACAGTTTTATTTTATTATTTTTGACAGCTAATAGTTTAAAAAAACAATACCTATAATAATTGATGTGTAAATACAGTGTAATCCATAAAACAAGTGCTACACTTCTATACCGTGATAACACACTACATGTATTAGGCCGCCGTGGCGTAATGGTTATGCCGTTGGATCCCCAAAGGCAAGGTCCTGGGTTCGATTCCTTACGAGATCATTGATTTTTTTCTTTTTTTTTCTTTTAATTTGTTTTATTTTATTCCACTTGATATTATTTATATATTATATTATGTATAGTTCTTAATTTTTTTTATTTTTGCAAACTTAAAAAAAATATTTTTTCAATTTTTAATTATTTATTTCTTTAAATTTTTAAATCTTTTTAAAGTTATTAAAAATATTTTTTAATTGTTATTTTTTTATCATACAGTGGAAAACTTGCGGGATGTGCACTTTTGGTTTTGCCAACTATTTTTCATTAGTGTCGCCTCCAGATAATACTGTGGAATCTTCTTTACGCTTTTCAAATTTAGAAAACAATGAAAGACATCTTTTGAAAGTTCCGCCTCTGACAAAAAGAGCAAATAGACGCTGTGTATTTCTTATTCATGGATATTAACTCTTCTTCTAAGATGTTTATTTCATGAAGCTATAAATTACCACGATTCTTCGGAGAGAAAACTTTTAAACTCTCAGCTTGGATATAATTTTTATTCGCAACTTGCGTGTCACTTTTCACGAACATACATTCTCGTTCAGTCGTTTATTTTTGTAGAAAATTCTAAATAAACATTAGAAAAACTGTACGTAATAAATTGGGTGGAGCTTTAAAAACATGGCGACGATGGGGTATCATTTCCCATAGTTACTATGGTTACTATATAGTATAAAGTGCAATTGTAATTATGTTCACAAAATATTTACAACACACAAATACACCGAAGTTTATCTAGTAATTGTCTATTAACTATATTCATACGATTATTTACAACACAGAAGCTATTTATGTAGAACCAGATTTATATAATTTCACTCAATGCTTTACACAGCTCAATCTTCTGTCTTAGCAGCTACTTCGATCTTGCTGTACCGACACTGAACAATTTATTTCACAGTTGTCTGTAATCCACTGTACGTACGAGCTGCAACTAACCAACCGAGTGACTTTCCAACCACTCCGCTCGCATTTTATAGCTTCGTTCCCCCGCCTGGTAGAATATTCTAGAAGATCCTTCCTTTACATGTATCGCCTTCTTCAGATAATATGAAGGTCGGGTTTTTACCTGCTTTCCATTGATGTTGTTGCGAGAATATTCCACAGAAAGCATAGTCGTCCAAACAGGGAGCGCGCAACAATATTTTAATGTTATTTTCGGATCATAATTTTTATTTATTGTTAACATAAATTTAGAGACAATTTATTTTATTTTAATGTTACCTTCGGACCATAAGACGCACCCAAAATTTGAGTATAATTGTGTAATGCGTGTAGATATTTGATAAAATACAGTGTGATTGAACAAAAAAAAGATGCGTAAGCCCCTTCGGCTGTAAGAAACGAAAGTGATCAATATGAGGAAGTGTGGAACGCGTTTGATGTGCAGTGATGGCGATAAATGGGCGGGGAGGGGGGGTTGATCGGTCGGTCGGTTGGGAGACTCGATCGTGACCAAGTACCGGAATAATTTCACGATCTGTAGTCGCACGGAAGTCAACGATTACACATTCGTTCATTCAGTCAGATCTTTTCCACGTTTCTCCAGTTTTTTTCCAGTTCCATTTATGCAACTGGCGTTCTCCAACGACTGCCGCAGTTTTCTTAGAGTCATAAAAACGCTTGAACGCGGTGTGTTATATACTTTCTTTTGTATTGTTGGATAACCAAACAAAAACGCTGTTCTATATCGGGCACCGATGGTCGACCATCCATTCATAAGTTATAACAAATTACTAATTTCGTATTTTACCGATTTTGTACACCGTGTTGGTACGAAGCATCAATTGCTTGATGGTGGTAACGTCTTGATCCCCCGAGGAAATATTCCCGACAAAATATCATCTTGACTAAATATCCTACGGGTAAAATATCTAAAATCAATTGCGGGGTCGTGTCGATGCGATGGCGATGCGCAGTGAAAAGGTGAAGGCGTTTGGGAAGGAGTTCTTTAAAAAACAATTACGGGGTCGTGTATTCAAAATGAGATAGTAATACAGTAATTCTACACCAGTTTTGCTGATTGGATATTTGTCGGGGGATGTAAACGCGAGGAATCGCTTGCTCATCTGTAAATCAATATTTTATAATGTCTCTCCGTTTGGAGGTTAATCGAGAAAGTACGAATCCCTTCAAAAACATAAAATGTAAAAAAATGCCAAGTCTCGTAACGCAGTTCTTCCGCTACAGAAAAATGTGAGATCTCATGTAAAACCAAGTCAGTTAATTTAGTTAGTGTTTTAGAAGCACCTGTCCAACAACTTTGTTATATAATAGCCCGGTCTTGCATAAATTCACAACAAACTGAAAATTTACAGGCACGTAAAGGATGAAATCCTGAAAAGTCCCCATGTGTGCAAAAAATGTTATTCAAGGTCAAAGGTCGCAAAAATGGGTTTCTTGGATTTTTTGGCCAAACGGTTAGTTTTACAATAAAAATAGCACAGACTAAAATTGTAGATCAAGTAATTATCTACTAAAATTGTCTTTATACTTTTTCTCTAAGATTTGCCATTTCTGAGAAAAAAGACCATTCGAAAGCTGGAGCTGTATTCTCCATAATATGCATGACTACGCTGTCTCTGAACATTATTGGACGCGTAATATAAGTAAAATTTTAAGTTTTATCTAATCAATTGCCTATCAACATTTATAGTGACCGTATTAATATTAGACATCTTTATTTCTATAATAATTACTAGTGTGACCTGTGCGAATTATTAAATAAGTATAATAATTATCACTTTACAAAATTATTTTTTAAATATGATTGCAGGTATTCAATTCGTTTCTAATTTTGCACACTGCTTATAACGTTCTTCTTTTTGTTGTATTACAATATGAAGCTCAGATGACAGATCGAAGAAATATTTTACTAAAATTGTCATATAGAGACGCAAGTAGCAAAAGCATTGAGCTAAGCCGTCAGATGGCATCATGCAGCATTGCTGTGATGTTGTTCAGCGTTGCTCGCTGTTTCAAAATTAAAGCCGTCAGATGGCAGTGTGTCTGTTGTATTACAATATGAAGGTCAGATGACAGATCAAAGTGTTGACGTTGTTTCAAAATTAAAGCCGTCAGATGGCAGACGTTGTTCAGCGTTGCTGTATTTTAATTAATTTACAAAAACAAAAGCAATAATAAATTTTTTAGTTGTCGATGTCAGTAGAGCAAGCAATTATCTGTAAAATGATATACCTATAATTTATGTGGAGAAATTGTGAGGTTTTTTCTAAAAACCTTAGCGTATTAATATATATAATGATAATGACTTCATCTGTTACGGTTTTGAAATTTTGGATGTTTTCAAATTACAAAAATGAGTTGTTTGTGTCGGCGGTGTCGTACGGAAAGGCATCTAATTCAAGCCAACAGCGGCATAGAAACAAACAGGGGCACTTCAGCCGTTCCACTCGTAGAAAACATTAGCAGCTCTCCGAGTTGGCATTCTCTGACGTAACAGCACTTAGATTGCACGTGGGAGGTGAACGAACTAGTTGTGTTGTGGAAGCTGTTCTCTCTTGCGATCAATAAGTCAGCTGGAAGGATGAAAAAAAAAACCAACGTGCTGAAATATTCTATATTTCGAAAATGTTTTACTGTACCACTTTCTTAAAACCATCGTGTGGAAAATTGAATTAAAGAAAATTTATAATTGATAGATGAAGCTGTACGCTACTAAATAAACTTGGGTCCAGTTCGATAACACTATGCTTTATTTAATTTTTTTAAATTAATTTTAAAAAATTAATTTTCCGCACTTAAAACGACCAATAACGCTGTTATATGTTATATAAAACAATAATTGTGAATTTCCAATGGATATTTTGCATATAGCAAGTTATCGTACTCTTTACCAATAAACTTTTTTGTCGCCGGCACGGCGTTTAGTTCTTTATTTTTATAATAATCAAGTAACATTTTTATAATATTCAAAGATGGTAATATGGTCAAGTTTTTTAAACGAGCTCCTCATCATATCATATATATTACTACGCTAAGGTTAAGATGCTTGCCTCCCTTTTTAGAAAAAACCTCACAATTTCTCCACATAAATGATATATCATTTTACAGATAATTGCTTGCTCTACTGACATCGACAACGAGAAAAATTATTATTGCTTTTGTTTTTGTAAATTAATTAATTATGAAACTTAGATATACATTAAGACACAATACAGCAACGCTGAACAGCGTCTGCCATCTGACGGCTTTAATTTTGAAACAACGTCAACACTTCGATCTGTCATCTGACCTTCATATTGTAATACAACAAAAAGAAACGCGTTATAAGCTGTGTGCAAAATTAGAAACGAATTGAATACCTGCAATAAATTGAGTTGAATGATTTATTTACATAATATATACATTAAGACACAATACTGCCATCTGACGGCTTTAATTTTGAAACAGCGCGCAACGCTGAACAACGTCACCGCAATGCTGCATGATGCCATCTGACGGCTTAGCTCAACGCTTTTGCTACTTGCTCCTCTATATGACAATTTTAGTAAAATATTTCTTCGATCTGTCATCTGAGCTTCTAATTGTAATACAACAAAAAGAAGAACGTTATAATCAGTGTGCAAAATTAGAAACTAATTGAATACCTGTAATCATATTTAAAAAATAATTTTGTAAAGTGATAATTATTATACTTATTTAGTGCAAATAATTCGCACAGGTCACTCTAGTATCTAATAATATATTATTTGTTTGCTTTTTATTGCACTGAAGTTTTATTACTTTGAATGCATTTTTCATAAACGTAATGTATTTCTTTCATTTCGCTAGTTCATTCACTGAATATGTTTTCAGTGTAGGTACTACTTGAATCAATCGCAATTTGCAGGAAAGTTTAAATTTCTCCGATGTTGTGTAAAGTTTGTCTAACAATTTCCGTGTACAGAAACTTCATATTCAGAATTTACGAAATGCGTCATCACTGCAGCAGCAGCTCCGCCATTTCTCTTTCCATCAATTTACATTTTGCAATTTACAAATAGATAGCAGTTTGTGTTCTAGAGTAAAATTTAGTTCATATAATATGCCTTGGGGGTAATATTAATTCAATTTATAGTGGTATTGCTGTTGTAATGCACAACACTAATATCAAATTCATTCCCATATTGTTTCCTAACCTCAAAATAATGCCGGCACGGGCTGGTAAATTATTATAATCCCAGTTGAGTTTAAAGCGACCGCTAGGTGCTTTCGTAATCCCACGCGTTCGAATAAAGACCCTTTAATAAGGGAATTGAAGTTCTCTGTCTGTGTTTAAACAGTCAAAAAAGTTACTCAACCATATTTGATCTCTCTTTAATGCATAGTTGACCAATTACAGATTGTAGTGATGTCTTTATCTCTCTCTTTGATGTTGAACGATACCAATCACATGCTGCTATTCGTAGTTTATTATGATCTATCCGAACCAATCACATCTTTCTTGCGGACATTTTTATTGAATACTCGTATTTCATCGATTACTTCCGACTTAGAAGTCGGAATTATGCGGGCTTGCATTGTTTCCTTCCGCGTCGTTACCCTCACTTTTCAATTCTACTTCGAGTTACGCGATTTCGTCTTACGCGATCTTTGTCGGCCTCAACTATCGTATAAAGCGAGGTATTATTGTAATGCACATGTTCGTTCGTTGAAAGTCAGAAGTAATAATAAACCATTTAATGATTTAAGGACGTAGTTTTAAACCCTTTTTTCAGATTTTTTTTTAATAACAAAATAATGTAAAATCATTTAAATTTTGTTACAAGTTTTTACTGACATCGTAAACTAAGAAAAAAAAATTTTTTTGCTTAATTTTACGCCATTTTATAATTGTTTTTTTAACCTAAAGTAGACAACTTTAAATGGTGAAAGGGGGGTAGCGCGGGTGATAACGTCACTTGGAGTCATCTGAATTATCAAAATTAAATTGGTTGTTGTTTCGTAGGCTTGTGGCTCTATCCCGTACTAGAAATAAACATTTTTATTGATAGATAACAAAATGGCGGTTTAAAAAAAACGAGAAAATCGTAATTTTGTCGTTGAAAACAACGAGAAAATCGTGATTTTGTCGTTAAATATCGGTTAAAAAAATAGAAATAATTTTTATAATTAAGTAATTCTAGTACCGGACGGAGATATTGTTGTGTAGAGTACCCTGTATAAAATTGAAAGCAATCGGTTGTATACAATTGTTTCAATCACCCGCGCCGCTTACAAAAACGTAGTTTTGAGAAAAACGCGTTTAAAGTTTTAATTTCAGATTTCTTACAAAAAAATAAAAATGAATATTTACACTAATCAGCTACGCCTGGTGTATAGTAAACCTTCCGTTTCTTCAAAGGCATCGTTTTCTGCTAATTTGTTTGCTCTACTCTGCGAGAGTATAAGGGTAACGTGATAACAATTGAGAGGTAAGAGCAGGTAAGAGTCTTACCGTAAGACCGTTGCTGCTCTCGACTATATGCTATAGCTTTTTAAATATTTAATATTTCGGTCTAAAATTTTTACAGTATTTTCTCAATATAATAATTACTTACTAAAAATGTAAAAAAATAAATTCGATTTTCCGAAACCCGAACACCAGACTAAGTCCTTAAAACACCACCAAATGCATCTGGACGTTCAGAATATTAATTTATTCTCGAGTTCAAGGTCGTCGTTTTAGCTGAGAAACTGTCTGAACTTGAACGCCATTAAGTTCCCTGTGTGCATTCGAGATGGTAGACTGGTGTTTTTCATACCCTAGATGGTGTTGTAATATTATGTAATACAGCTGTAATAACGGAAAATGACCTATTTTCTTGTATCATATCGACTGCAACTGGGGCAGACAGAAAGAAGGCCAAAGTGGGCACTATTGCATTGGAAACACTGCACTGATAAAATGTGTACAAGCTGTCACAGGTACCGTTTTACAGCAGCGTTTCCCAAACTTTTTCGCTCACGAATCTTTTAGATATTAGCGCAATTAATATTAAACAGATAACTTTTTTTACTAAATGCCAATTTATAACATCTAAATGTAGTTTGTGCATAAGTTTCACTTCTGTAGTATGTAGTATAAATAATATATCACTGCATGCCAGACGACGTTCATACAGTTTGACCGTAGCCGGCCGAACTGTATCTATAGCTTAGCCCGGTTTACGAAACGCTGTGAGGTACAGAAATATATCAGGCTACACCTTTTGCTTCGGTATTTCATAAATGGCGTTTAATAATTGGTGTCAATTGCCAGATGTCGTTCGCTTCATTAACCTATAAACGTGGAGTATTATATCTACAGTTGCTCTTGTGAATTTATTTATGTGTTGTTTATTAACCTTTCGTGAAGTTGTATAACATTAAAGTTAGCGGAAGTTTTGTGTGCAATTGGGTTAGGATAAAATATTATTATTTTGTGAAACTTTTTTTATTGACGTTTACACTAACGCCATCGGTCGGATTTTTTGGTGAACGTCAAAATATTCAACAAAAAGAGCAAGGAGTATTTATTCTTTAACTAACTTTTCTACTTTGTTCCAAGACTAGTAACTTCTATATTTAATAGTGTTCGGTGATTATGGGCATTAAATGTCTACACAATGGCTTCGTCAAACGATGAAGAAGTCAATGTTATAAATTATAATTATGCGTTTTTATTTAAGGGGTTACACTACCCAGGCGCGTCAAAAAAATAAGCTTTTTTTGTGTTTTTTTTACGAGTTCTAGGTGGCGAATCAAAAAAAAAATAGGCCTTTTTACGCATATATTAAAGTTCTCAAAAATATTTGTTATTTATATATATATAACAAAATGGCGTCGTGGTAGTATAAAAAACAGACAACAATTTCTTTTTAGGTGAAAAACGGTAACAGTGTACCAGTCCTGGTGTACCACCAGGAACAAAAAATATTTTTTTTTTCCTTTTTTAAATCGTTTTTCCATGGAAGTACCTACCGAGGATTTTAAATTTTGTTTGAAAATTCACAAACTTGTATGAGTCAGAAATTTCTTTTTAATTTCTTAACAAAAACTCGAGCTTAAATTGTTAACTGCAAACGTCATAATTTTTCAATCATAAAAATCGTGTGTATTTCCACGGAAAATCTATCTAAGAAGTTGTTATTTAAATTTCAAGTTAATCGGACAAAAATTGAGCGAGATATGGTGTACCTACACCAATTTGAAAAACAAAGTTTCGAGAAAAACGCGTTTAAAGTTTGAAAACGTATTTCTTATATGAAATTTTCAAAATTTTTGAGAACTTTAATATATGCGTAAAAAAGCCCTAAAATTTTTTTTCCTCCACCTACAACTCGTAAAAAAAATTTACAAAAAAAGCTTATTTTTTTGACGCGCCTGGGTAGTGTAACCCCTTAATTTAAAATGTTGAAATGATATATAATAGTGTCACAGTATTTTCATAGTATGAGAGCTAAAAATTGAATTGCAAATGAGTTGTTTTTACAAAATGTTGACAAAAGGTAATTGAAATTGTTATACCGTTCCGCGTAAACTATTTAGAAATGACTAGAATAAATGCAGTTTTGTCAATGTGTGTTGAGAGAGGGGGGAGGGAGGATACTAGGTCGCGGCCTGGAAAACTGCAGTCAATATTTACATCGAGTGGGGTGTCCTGGATGACAATACATAATATGTACCTACAACACGCCGGAGGGTTCTTAACAACAGATCGTTCGAAACGAACACAATTTTTTATCTGTTTCGATATTTCACTATTCATGTATTGATTCCACGTTTACGGTAGAACCGCGTGATATGCGATAAGAGAAGAAGTATTTTACACGAAATCTCGCGAATAAAAACGATATCGACTTTGTTATGGTACGAATCGAAGCGTATTGACATCAGTGTGAACTAAAAGAAGTTTTATAAAAATCGGTCCTCTATTAGGTAAAAGAGCTACCCCCAAAAATTATATCTTGCAGGAGATTTCATGCTTGATGAGTGATTTTATTGAAGTTTTTAAATTTTTTGTCAATTTTGGGAGAAAAATCTAAAAATCGGGTTCGTAGTCATTGAAAGAAATCGAACAAAAAAAGTTTTTCAAAATCGATTTAGCCATTTTTTAATGATGACAATAATATCAAGGAATGTTACCCAGTGTCATTTGTACCTTCACAAATTTCTGTTCTAGTACGAATAGGCATTATAGGTACGTGAGATAATTATGTCCATATTCACCGAATACTATTAAAGATAGAAGCTACTAATATTGGAACAAAATTCGTTAGAATAAAATGTACTTTCAATTCACCAAGCAAAATATTAGGTTGAAAAGTTAGTTAAAAAATAAATATACACTGCACTATACTCCTTGCTCTTTTTGTTGAATATTTTGACGTTCACCCAAAAGACCGACCGATGGCATTAGTGTAAACGTCAAAAAAGTTTCACAAAATAATAATGTTTTATCCTCGCCCAACTGCACATAAAACTTCCGTGCTAACTTTAATGTTTTACAACTATACACTTCACAAAAGGTTAATAAACACCACATAACTAAATTCTCAAGAGCAACTGTAGATATAAAACTCCGTGTTTATTATGATCTATGTGGCGGCCATTATTATTTTATAATTATTTTATTATTATTTTAAGACTAATAAAAAATTATGCTCTCGAAGTAAGACAGAATAGATTTATACTGGCGGTAAACATAATTATGTTCGGTGAATTGAATTATTGCTATTTATTCCGAGGAATAACTACCCGAAGAACAAATGAACCGAATAAATAACTACTTACGTTTGATGAATATATGACCATTAGTTACTTTGTACATATCTAAGAGACAAAACAGTAGCTTATATACAAGAAATTCCCCAGCTCTGATTTAAGTATGTAAGTAATCATTGTTCTTCATAAAAATTGAAGTTCATAAACAGTTATATAATATTTGCAATGTATGTTATTTTTATTCTTATTCTTCTTTAAGCATGATCTTTCGCTCGGTTTGATTCTGAACGCGAAACCTTCCAGTATCGGTTTCTCTATATTATACTTTGGTTTCTTTAAGATTGCTATAGGTATATAGGGTAGCATATTATTGTAACCATTAGTTATGTTCTACTTACATGTTATTTCATTTCAAAAGCTCGAACAAATGAAAGATTTTAAAGTATACCGCTATTGTCTCGTATGTATTTTCATATTGTTGGATTTCTTTGAATTACTAATACAATGCATTTTGCTCTTTGCTTTGAGAAATTGTCTTTTTCTTTAATATTCCATATTTTATTTTACTTCTTATATTCAACCAGTGAACTGCTTTAACGAATCGCTCAATCAGAATAATGAATGTTTAAATAAAAAAAAGGTACTTTGTATTCATAAAAGATAATTTTTTTATTTAAAATAAATGTGTTTTTTGTGACTGTGCGTGTTAAGTCGTAATAATTTGTAGCGCCAATTCTTTCACACGAAGCTGATCAGCTGATTTTCAAGGTCATCTGAATGTGATATTACAATCAACGCCACGGCCTAGCACACATAAAGAGCGTTCAACGCGCGTTGGCCCAACGCACGTTTACAATTTCTATACAATTGTATATAACTGTTTATATGATAACGCGCGTTGGCGCCGCGTTGAACGCGCGTTATCATATAAACAGTTCTATACAATTGTATAGAAACTGTAAACGCGCGTTGAGCCAACGCGCGTTGAACGCCTCTCATATAAACTAGGCCTAATTCTCTACGGTTCGTTACACGCATCTGGTCTGCATTTTCAGTAGATTCACTTCAGCTTTATAGTTAATTTTATTTTCGATTCGATTTTTTAAGAAAGCGGAGTTGGATTTGTAAAAAAATATGTATTACGTATTTTCAAAAAAAAAAGTAGGACACTTGGAAAATATTAAATTTAGAATGCTTTAGCGGTCCTGCCGGTTTTACCTGGGTGCAAAAGAACGGATGGGGAAGAGAGGGACATGAGTACGCACATTCATCTTAGTTTACCGAGATGAATGTTGTGTCCAAATTTCATGATGATCGGAGTTACCGCGAAGTTATAATAATTTTTCAAATGAGTTATTAATTAGATTTATTTAATTTTAATTAGTCGTAAATAAAATTAAAATAAATTTAAATGTAAGCCTTAAAAAAAGCAATGTGAAAAATAAATAAAAACATATTCGCCCAACGTGGGGCTCGAACCCACGATCCTGATATTAACAGTCGCATGCTCTACCGACTAACCTAGCCAGGCTTGTAAATGTACGACCTAATATTGATATATTACGTAGTTACGGCATTTCATCTGAATAGAAGCTATTTTTGAGATACATTTTACATTTTTCATTGATGCTCCGCTCCTATTGGTCGTAGCGTTATATAGCCTATAGCCTTTCTCGATAAATGGGCTATTCAACAAAAATTTTTGACGTGATAACGTCTTATAAATTGATGAAACACCAGCTGCACGCACGAAAAAGTGTAACGTTCCGCCTGTGTAACGTACCGCCTGTGTAACGTTCCGCCTGACCCTGTGCGTGCAAGCGAGAGTATAAGCGATAGAGAGTCGGTAAAAATATAGTTTGACAGCTACTAAAATTTAGGTTATGTATTATTAAATATGATATTCGAGCGGAATACGTTATCACGTAAAACTATTGTCCGTAAACCGACTTTACAGACAACCAATTTTTTTTTTTCAATTTGAACCAGTAGTTCCTGAGATTAGCGCGTTCAACCAAACAAACTCTTCAACTTTATATATTAAGTATAGACTAGTGTGACCTGTGCAAATTATTCGCACGAAATAAGTATAATATATTTTATCACTTTACAAAATTATTTTTTAAATATGATTGCAGGTATTCAATTCGTTTCTAATTTTGCACACTGCTTATGACGTTCTTCTTTTTGTTGTATTACAATATGAAGCTCAGATGACAGATCGAAGAAATATTTTACTAAAATTATCATATAGAGGCGCAAGTAGCAAAAGCGTTGAGCTAAGCCGTCAGATGGCATCATGCAGCATTACTGTGACGTTGTTCAGCGTTGTTCGCTGTTTCAAAATTGAAGCCGTCAGATGGCAGTATGCAGTATTGTGTCTGTTGTATTACAATATGAAGGTCAGATGACAGATCGAAGTGTTGACGTTGTTTCAAAATTAAAGCCGTTAGATGGCAGACGTTGTTCAGCGTTGCTGTATTTAAATTAATTTACAAAAACAAAAACAATAATAAATTTTTTAGTTGTCGATGTCAGTAGAGCAAGCAATTATCTGTAAAATGATATATAATTTATGTGGAGAAATAAATAAATATGATGATTATTTAATCCAGCCTGTAGATCTACAAGTAAGTCGTCAGGGCTTTAAATGTTTTGAAGTGCCGTCGGATACGCTGCGTACAGTTGACCTATTTCACATCTAATATGTTACAAATGTGACATACGTACATGAATAAAAAATTATAGTTTCTATTAAGACGTGAAATCGTAATAATTTACTCATCTGTGGAATTTAATTTCAGTGCCAAATAAACTTGCACAGGAAATGCATCAGGCGCTGTACATATAACAGGAATTGAACGTTTTTCATCAGATGTGTCCTGGAATGGAAAACGAATGAAATACATTTTTTGTCATTCGATTTTTTTAATTTCTATATTTGTCTGATTGGTTGTCGTCGGTTTAATTTTTCAGTTTCTATCTAATAGCAGTTATGCGCTACCAATTTTATAGTTAATCACTGTTTGTCTGTAAGTCGTTTTCTATACAAGCTGATTTTTAGGTTGATACTTATTACAGCGTGTAGAAATCAAATAGACAAACAAATATTTCCAGTAACTTTTTGATCAAAACTCAAAAATGAAAGAGGAATGAGCTTTCAAAGTTTTATTACATTTTGTTAAATTTTTAGGTCAGTCGTGCGTTATCTTATGTCACTATAGAAATATGTTATGCCATTATCAATTATTCACAGAAATTACTCGAAGTTGTCCCCGTTTTGTTGGACACAAAGATGCGTGCATCGTAGCTTTGCTTCTGTACAATTACGTGCTATTTAAAAAAAAACTATTTAAATTAAAGTTAAAACCTTAATAAATTATTGAAAACAAAAAAAACCCGTTGTGCCCGACTTATTTAAAAGATATTTAATTAAAAAGATTAAATATCTTTTTAATTAGTCGGGCACAACGGGTTTTTTTTTTTGTTTTCAATAATTTATTAAGGTTTTAACTTTAAATTAAATGTTTTTTTTTTAATTTACACCGACTAGTTTTGGAGAAATCACTGAAAAAATATCATCCATCTACCGAAATATAAAAAAAAAATCAAGCCTTTTATTTAAAGTTACCTTGGCACTCGTACTACCTTAATGCTCTGTCTTTGTCGCACTCACTAACTTATATCTCTCTCTCAACTCCGATGATGCACTTCCGTAAACGATTTCGTCAGGCATTTTCCAGCTTACTCCCCAAGTCAAGCGTGTCTAAAGAAGTTTTACTTCAAAAATTACAACTTTCTTGATATCAAAAATATTTCCTGGCGATCAAATGATTCAAACGAATGAAGTAAGAGACCTGTTGGGTCAGCGTTTCGAATTAATCTTATCACACTACAGAAAGAAAGAAACTTAAAAATATCGCTTTTTTTAAATGTGCTTTCGCATCGTATCAAACTGACAAATTTGCACAAAAACTAGACAAAATTTTCTACTACTGTTTGTTGATGTGTCGAACAGAGGGAGCAGTTTATATGGTCCATTCACATTACAGTGTCATAATTGGTTGACGGCAGTTTGTCACGGATCCGCGGCACATTAACTTTCTCGTCATCTTGGCTTTCATTATCCGACGTCGCAAATAAAATTTTAATAACGTGTTTTTTTTTTCGGAGTATCGAGTCTTGTATTAGTATTACTGATATTAGGGAATGCATCGGTTCTCAACTACTTTTATGGTAGTTACTAGTGATGTGCCGGATCGTTATAAATGTATATCCGCGGATACGGATCTGAATACGACTATTTGGTTTCAAGTTCCGCGGATACGGATACGGATCTTAACTTTCTTAGAGTACGCGGCGGTAAATATTGCGCATCGACCTTTGGAAAGAGACTATCTGGTATGGGAAAAAGTTATTGACTTCTTTAAGAGTTAACTCTCATATCAGATTGTCTCTTTCCAAAGATCGATGTGCAATACCTATCTCATTATAAAGATAGTTTTTTAGTACCTTTGAGTTATGTACTATTGGTATGGTACTCACTACGATAAATGTTTGCAATATAAAGGTGCCAAATGCGATTTTAAAAAATAAAAAATAATCTGAATGGAATTTAACAGTTTTTCATTATTACCTAATCACCTATATAATATATAAAATTTCATCTATGAATTGAAAATTAATAAGGTAAAAGATCCGCCAAAAACTAACGGATACGGATACGGATCTTTCTTCTCCCTCGGATATCCGGAACATCACTAGTAGTTACAGCTGCCAGATGCAACTATTTCAATTCTCGTCGACACGAAGAGAAGTTATTAGAAAGCATATTAATTTGTTAGTGAGTTCAAGTAAGAGATGTCCAATTGATTTACTAAACTTTTTTTCCCATTCAAATTACGCACAATAACCTTTTTTCCGTGCTAAATTTTATGGTTAACTGTTTCTATTATTAGGGTTGTTACATTGAACTTTACAACAGGTAGTTTAATACTAATGAAACCCATATAACAATCAATGAACTTAATTGAGTGACATGTCTGCTATTTGACAATTATTTTTTATTGCGTAAACGCGCTGTAGTAAAATTTGCAAAAAAAAATGGGACAGTAAACATTTTTCACGATTTCAGTGTTGTCTTTCCTAACCATCTGCCAAAAGATATTATGAATATAGCCGAGCGGTATAGCGTAGTGGTAAGAGTACTAGACTCGCATTCGGGAGGTACCGGGTTCGAATCCCGGCGGAAGCAGATGTGGCTGGAGACTTTTTCCTACTGCTTCTAGGCGAGAAACGGTAATTTCTTCATTTTTTATTGTTAACTTATTTTCAACAAAGTTTTCCGAGGTCTCCTTAAATATTAATTTATAAAAATATTTTTTTTATAAGTAAAACAATTATTTTTAGGGGATTTTTAGGGATATTTAAACTTGTGGTTGGGGGGGGGGAGATTTTTAGAAGATAAATTAATCTGTCAAATTAAAACTTTATTGTTAAGTTGTAAATACTTAACGTAATGTGAACGAACCATTAAATAATATTATGTGTGTTTCTTTTGAGTGTACATTTCTCATAGTAGCAGAATTTGATATAAAACAGCACTGTCATTTAGTAGAAGAGCGCCGCGTGTGCCATACGTCACTGTCGCTGCCCCCCCTCCTCTCGAAGCTCTCCTTCATACTGCTGCAGTCCTACGTAAACCGTTACGTTTCCGTAGCGTCGTCCTATACGCGGGCATTTCATTTTTATAGCCAAACGATATAGGATATTATACAAGCGTAATATTTTTGCACATATCACGGTATAAAGTGGATTCTATGAAACTTTCGAGTTCGAGTCGTCGACAAAACAATAAACATAAATCGTTGGATTAGATTGTAGATTATAGACGCTCGACTGGTGAGCGTCTCTCTAAATCACTAGCCTTTACAGGAGAACTTCAAGAAATGAACAATTCGTGTCTATCCTAATAATATAAAGAGGTAAAGTGTGTAAGTTTGGATGTAGAATATCCGAAACTACTCATCCGATTTTAATAATATATTACACCACAAGGGCCGAAAGTGTGAAATTCTTGCCCTGCGCTTCATGCCCTTGACTTCGCCTCAGGCATCATGTCGCGCAGGGCAAAGTTATCACACCTTCGGCCAGTGTGGTGTATACTATTTTTCTTCATTACTCGGTCGTAAGCACGCTTACTAAATGCATTAATTAATTTAATTACATAAAAACACAGATAAATTCCAAGCAAGCTTTGAATTTATACGTAAATACACAAATGACAGCTGTTCGCGATTATTAGTTAAAATGTAATAGAGTTGCTATGGAAACGACATCTAAACAACAGTTGATTGGTTGTTTTTGCTCTACGACCGCCCGAACGTACGAACTTTCCGCATTTGAGCGTGTAATCCCACCAAGGAGTAAATATTAGACTTTCTGCCTTACAATTGGTGTCGAAAGTAGATACTTTCAATCGAGGTATGAAGAAAAAATGTTTTCACCAATATTTATAACTGACCTTAAGGATGAATGTAGGCTATATAAAGTGCTTTTCGTGGAGACCAATTTTGCAACGTAAGTCGACGAAAAAACGGTATAGCAATCTACAAATTCTGGCAGAGCCGAACCGGGCCGCTAGTGGACTAATAAATTACGAATGCAGTTACCTTTCGTAATTTATGCACATTCTACGATGTATTAAATATACCGGGTGAGGCAAAAGTCCCGGAACGGTTGAATATCTCGCATACTATGCATCATATCAAAAAAACAAAAATACGTGTCAAATATTTTTCGCAAAACTATTTTTTGATACCACACATGACTCCCCACCCCCCACCCAGTTGGTGGGGGGAGGGGCAACTTTAAAATTTTAAATAGGAACCTATATTTTTTATTGCAGATTCGGATTCTACGGGAAAAATTACATACAATTGATGTAATTTTTCCCGTGGGTTTTAGGGGTTGAAAAATATTTTTGGGCCCGAAAATACCAAAAAATTTCTCCGAATCGTTTCAAAATTGAAATTTAACCCTTTAGTAATGATTAAAATGTGCTACCAAAATTTTATTAAAATCGGCCCGACAGGACCAGACTTAAAAATTTTATGAAAACGTTAGTTTGTAGATATGGATTTATTTAGTGAAGGGTGAATTTAATTTGTTGTATTGATAGTAATATTAAAATAAAAAAAAAATACATACAATTGATGTAATTTTTCCCGTAGAATCCGAATCTGCAATAAAAAATAGGGGTTCCTATTTAAAATTTTAAAGTTGCCCCTCCCCCCACCAACTGGGTGGGGGGTGGGGAGTCATGTGTGGTATCAAAAAATAGTTTTGCGAAAAATATTTGACACGTATTTTTTTTTTTTATATGATGCGTAGTATGCGAGATATTCAACCGTTCCGGGACTTTTGCCTCACCTGGTATAAATAGGTAAATTGGTAGTACCAAAAGGTTCAGAAACTAGTTTTTCAATCTGACCATAAAATAAATTAAATCTGAGTTTGACTCGGCTGAGCTTATTTAATCTAACTTTGTTTTGTTCAAAAGAAATAAATCATGGCCTCCTATTAGTTACGCAAATAGGTTTTGCTGTAGTTGTTTAAATGTTATTAATTAAATACAGTTTCCTTTATCAGCTGCCAGGTGATTAATTTTCTGTGGTGAAATATTTAACCCGTGTCAAAAGGTGTACAGAATATGAATGCGGTGTTGATCTAGGATATTGTGGAACAGAATCCCGCCGATATCAAATTATCTTTACCAATGATTGCCGACCAGTGACGGCTCGTGGCCTTTTTGGTAAAGGAGGCGAGCATATAAAATAAGTTCTGAAATTTGGTTAGAGTACGATAACCCGATGTGCAAAATATCCATTGAAAATACACAATTATTATTTTATATAACACGAGCGGTCCTGCCCGGTTTCACCCGGGTGCAAAAGAACGAATGGGGGTAGGGACATGAGCACGCACGTTTATTTTAGTTAACCGAGATGAATGTTGTGTCCAAATTTCATTATGATCGGAGTTACCGTTCAAAAGTTTTTGTCGGACGGACAATTTTTGAGTTACATTTTTCATTGATGCTCCACTCTTATTGGTCGTAGCGTGATATTATATAGCCTATAGCCTTTCTCGATAAATGGACTATCCAACAAAAAAAATTTGATTCAAACCAGTAGTTTCTGAGATTAGCGCGTTCAGCCAAACAAACAAACTCTTCAGCTTTATATATTAGTATAGATTAAAAAAAACGACATCACAAAATATCAATGGGCAAATGTTGAAACCGAAACCCACGACAATTTGATCCAAAGACCAGCACGCTTACCGTTTTTCGTTTGTTATCCCAAAGAACACAAGAATCAACAATAAGAATGTAATAGCGTTCGGATCCCGCAGTTTACGGCAAATTGCCGTAGACTTTTTATAATACCAGTGGATATTTTTATTATTTATTTATTAATAAGCGGTCGCTATCTGATCGTTAAACGAAACGAACTAATAAACAGAAATCACCATTATTAAAGAATTTTGTAGTCTCGTTAATATTTTATTAGCTGGGCATCCGACGATTCTATTGACTGTAAATTACAATTTTGGGTGACAAAAATAATCAATTATGGTTACTGTATTACTAAGTGAGCGACTGAGTGCGCGTAACGAGAAAATAATAGTTGGGTGACTAAATTACTAAGTGAGCGACTAAATTACTAAGTTGTTAATAGTTAATTGTTTGAATAGAACTGCGTTTTCTAAAAAAATATATTTAATTGACTGTCAATTAAATATACATTTTTTAGAAAACTATTTATTTTAGAAAACTATTTTACTGTTTTTTTAAAAACTCCACATTTGCCCCTTTCCGTTTTACTGCGAGACAATTAGCATACCCCTTTATCGTTCACCCCGGAATTATTTTTTTTAAAAACTCCACCTTTGCCACATCGCGTTTCACTGCGAGACAATTCGCATACCCCTTTATCAAAAAAAGCGGTGTTTTTCAATCTTCATGAAAATGTGAGTTTTAAGTTGTAGTCTCAAAGTGAAAAAAAAAATAAAAAGTAAAAACAAAAGAAGATATCTGCTTCAAAATTACCGAAGGCATTCTAGTCGCTCACTTAGTAATTTAGTCACCTAACTATTATTTTAATATCTCAAGTTATTAAAACAGTATCTCATCATCAATCACCAAATTTTTTTTATTTGACCGTTTTATAAATCCCCATAAAAGAAAAACCTTTCAATAATAATTTAATTGATACAAATGGCGAACTGAATAAAAAAATTGGTTGTCTGTAAAGTCGGTTTACGGACGATAGTTCCGCTCGAATATCATATTTAATAATACATTACTGCGCTCTCGCTTGCACGCACAGGGTCAGGCGGAACGTTACACTTTTTCGTGCGTGCAGCTTGTGTTTTATCAATTTATAAGACGTTATCACGTCAACAAAATCATGTATTTAAGTAAAAATTCAGCTTGAGTCCGTTTGCTAGACTAAAAGTTAGGTATTCCAAGAATAACATTTCAAAATAGAAAAACAACGTAGTTTTCATATTTAACTTATGAGTAAAAATTCCAGGTTTAAAAATAAAGTTGAAACCAAACGTTGAATAAAAATAAGGGGCAATAAAGTTTAAGCGAACGTGAAAATTGCATTAAAACTTGTTATGAAATTTACGAACCATGAAAAACTTACCATTGCCGTATTTCCTTTTCCGTAACTGAAACAAAATTAAAAGAAAAATTAGTTATTTTTATACTATTTTGTCGAACAGTAAATATTATCTTTTCGTTGAATAATAGTTCTCTTTTACAAGCTGTTATTTAGTTTCATCTGTCCCTTGTCTGTGTATCTGAAATCAAATCTTGCAAGTAAAATTTGACCCACTTTCCGGTTTCCGATTGAGCTGAAATTTTGCATATGTATGTGTTTTGAATGACAATACAATATTATAAGAACTAATTGACAGGTCCGGCTTTTGCCCGGTTGCAAATGGCATTTTTAACTATTTCCCGTTATCCGATTGAGTTGAAATTTCGCATACCTACGTACGTAGTTCCGATGACTATACAATATTATAATAACTAACTTACAAGTCCTTCGTCCGGATGCAAATCGCATTTTTAATAAAGCACACTAAACACTTAAAAATAAATATTTAATGAAAAAACATTTTTTTAAAACAAGCTTTTATTAATTGTTAATAAGTAGAACTAAACAGTTAAAAATAATTTTTAACAGCAACATAGAGAAAAAGAGGGTGTAACACGCTTTTATTTGAAAACTTAAAGCTATTTCTAATTGGAATAAAATTATTTTTAGCTTTTTAGTTCTTTTTTATTGACAACTAATAAAAGTTTCCATAAAAAAATTTTTTTTTTCGATTATTTATTTTTATTAACATTGCCTGCGGTGAAATCGACGGGTTAATATTTTAATAGTCAGATATTTTTTTGGACAAAGAGATAATGCGGGTTATAAAGTGAACACAATTTTCTTTTTAGTAATAATAGATAAAGGCTGTTCCATTAGGGATTTTTTTTGACAGCTGTCAAATCAGCCATATCGACTTCAATTTTTTTTTCTGTTTTGACATTTGGAAAGAGGAAGGTTTGCCATTTGTTAAAATGTGATCGTATAGAACGAAATTTTCCAATAAAATCATTTTCAGCGATGAACCACATTTTCATCCCAACGTCTATATAAACAATAAAAAAAAAATTTTTTTAATTTTATTTTTGTGACGTGAATTAGTGAATATTGATCTGGGTGACATGTGGTTTCAACAGGATGGAGCCATTTGTCTTACAGCAGCTCTAACAGTGGATTTATTGAGCCAAAAATTTCCTGAACGAATTATCTCAAAAAATGGGGTTGTTGCATGGTCACTAAGAACATGTAATTTGACGCATTTGGACTTCTTTCTCTGGGCTATGCTAAATCGCAAGCCTACAGCAATAATCCACAGAAAATTGATGAATTAAAAGCGGAGATTATTCGTGTTATTGGTGAGATTCAGCCCAATTTGTGTGAAAAAGTCATCGAAAATTTTGACAAAACAGTCACATCTGTAGAGCATCAAGAGGTGTTTACTTACATGATATTCTTTTTAAGACGTAAATGACAAACCTTTATCTTTCATATGATTTAAAAATTAAGACTCTTTCAATGTAAACATTGTATTTTTTGATGAGTATTTGGAAAGAATTCCGTGGCATAAGGATCGAAAATGAAGCAATACCTGAGACTTTTTTAAACTTGCATTTAATACTAACGTTTCGATACGTTTTGTATCATCTTCAGAGTGTTCAAATGCTGTCACATGTTATACAAAACGTATCGAAACGTTAGTATTAAATGCAAGTTTAAAACAGTCTCAGTATTGCTTCATTTTCGATCCTTATGCCACGGAATTCTTTCCAAATACTCATCATTAACTTCAATGGATCACAGTTACTCTATTTATTGTATAGAGTCAATCTTCATTGTATTTTTTTTAATTAAAAAATATCCTTAATGGAACACCCTATACATTTAACAAATTGAAATGCATGTAGTCTTTAAACCTTATTGCTAAACTAAGTTTTAGCAAACGAATGCTTTACAACTCTAATATCGATGGTTCGACTGTTATATTTACTTAGTGGTCGGAATTGCTCTTTGCGGACGATCAGAGCTTTTTCTTATGTTTCTCGTCTAATCCCATCAATGAGATTAAATTCCCAGTTTCTGAAGTTACTGTTACCAACTAGTTAACTGTAATTGTTGTCGTAATAATAATACGAATTCCTCTGCAATGGTTTATACGACTGCAAGAATAGATGTACGTAACATCAGCCACGACTGTGGTGACAGCCTCTGCTACCTTTCAGAAGCCGGTCAATGTATTTTTCTGAAATATAGAAATATAATTTAGTTTTTTCGTCCAATTTTTATTGAAAATAAATTTGAACACGATTAATGGAGGATTAATTGTCTAGGTTTGGTTAATTTGCAGCATATTAAAGCATTCAACTTACCTACTGACGAATTTATACCTTTGTATAGGTCAATAATGATAATAAACTATCTATCTATCTATCTATCTATCTATCTACTACTCTTTAAACATGAATCAGTGATTTTTCACTAATTACAAGTGCATATTCACTATTTGTCAATGCTAGAATCGTACCACGCAGAATTAGTGATTACTCACAATATGAATTAGTGAATATAAAAATTCACTAATTATAAGAGCGAATATAAAAATTCACTAATTATATAAGTGACCAATAAATATATCTGACATCAACAATTTTTTGATTACAGATTTTCAAGTCTTTATTCATTCGTTAATTTTACTAGTATAATTAACTTTTATATTTTTACAAGTCAATTAAACATAGAATACAAAAATAATATAGAATTAGAGAATTCGCGTCAAAAAAACATAGCCTTAGTTCATTCTTAGTTATGATCCTATGTCATTACAAACAATAGTATACACGCAATGCTTTACTCTGAATCTATGAAAATATAATTAAAATAATCTAATTAACTTATCTGATAAATTATATTACTTGTTTGTTTATCGGTTTACAAGGAACCTGCTATAGAACGATCTACATTCTACATGAATAATAATAAGTATAGTAACTATATGGAGACGTCACAAGCGACGCGTATAAAATCAGGGGTATCACTATTCTGACAGTGAATTTTACTTAAATTCACTATTCTGGAAGTGAATCAGAAGTCACTATTTCAAATAGTGACATTTTCGCTATTTCAGTTTTAAAGAGTAAATTTATTACTTTGTGAAAATTTACTAATTTGTTAGGAAAATCACTGATTATTAAATGAATACAGCTTCACTTACGCAATTAGTGAAAATTTCACTAATTCATGTTTACAGATTAATGAACTATGCGTCCACAGAAACTGGGAATCGAAGATAGTGAAGTTGGTTTTTATAAGCAAACGAGTTACGATTTTGTTTTATTGGAAACAGTTTGTTTGTAGTTTTTACTCTCAGAGAAAATGCCTGCCATGCTGAAAATTACTTAAATTTACTATTCTTGCCGTGTAAAATTATTTTTTTGGTTTTGAAAGAATGACTTTAAAAATATATATTTGGAAACTCAAACCTTTTCTTTTGTCAATGTTCATATAGGTATCAAGTTAGGGCTCGTTTTTCATTACGCTGTTAGAGAATACTCTCAATGCAACTAAAGAAGTTTCACTGCAAAAACAGTTTACTATATTTAATAAATCAGTAAATTGTCACATTTCGCCGTTATTAATTCATGCAATTTTAATGCGTTTTATTTTACCCCCATTCGAATGAAAAAATTTATGAATAATATTCACTTCGCTTTAAAATATGCCAGTTCACCAAAATTACAAACATACATGTTTTTTATGAATAAAACATTTAAATTAAATTTTTAAAAATCGAAAACCGTAATATTTTTGCATACAAATGAAATAAAAACCAATAAAGTTTAATAAAATATGAGCTTGATTTATAATTGTGATTTTCGATAATAATTTATCCGAGCAACAAGGAAGTCTCTAGAGCTGTTAAATGTCAAAGTTTCATTTTCACTCAGAGAATGCAGAAGACGCAGAGTCGGACTTAAAAAAAATTCTAGCCACCAACATCGTCATTCCTAATAATAGCTCATCTATCATAGAGAGTTAGACTTTGTATATTATAAACGTGCGACAACAGAGGTTATATGCTTTCGACGTTTATAAAGTAAATCGAAATTCACCTATTTTTATTAGAGCAACCGTTTTTCGTCAACAATAGGCATGATGACAGTATAAAAGTATCAAAGAATAAATGGTTTTAGAGTAAAATATATGTTGAAAGGATTCTAAAAAATGACACAGTGTTAATATAAACATTGAGATTAATAAGATTTTTAATCAAATAAAAGTATAAAATACTGCAATCGGCCATGCTGACAAACACCGAATAACGTCACGCCTTCTTTAATCAAAGAGAATATATTACCTACTTAAATTATTAGTAAATAATCACCGTGTCGCTTAAATTTTTGTTACGATCATTTAATTAGTTGATTTGTTGTTTATTCGTTTTTTCTGTGATATTTTATAACACTTATGTCATAGGTTATTTTTAAGGTTAGTTAACTTGCAATTAAAGAAAGCCATACTATTTTTACTACTAAGTACCAATTTTAACGAAATACTTAATATAGATCGTATCATTAAGTAAATTAACATATCTTTCTATGAAATACTTCTGCACGACAACTCTACACCCATAAATACAACATCTAATGTCAGCTGTTACTAAGGCCTGACGTCACAAGCGTTTTCGCGATCATTTTAAAATAGAAAGATAAAAATGCAATAACAAATTTAATTTAGTGCTTAAATAATGTTTTCTTTTCGGAAATAGTACACATGTACCTACATTATAGAAATGGATTTTAAAATCTGTCATCATGCCTATTAAAAACTCGAATCAAAAATGTTTTGAGTTTGGTGTTTAGTGCAACTTAAATGAAGCAAATTTCGAAAACGATGCACAATATGCCGGTTGAGTAATTGCGATTGTTTGCGTCAGATAGTAAATAACGTTTATTACGATCGTACATCTAGCAAAACGGCTGCATTCGCACCTAATTACCGATGTTTGTCCGAGCTCAAAGCGTCTCGTAATTGGAAACCTGAATACCTATCCAGCTGACCGGAATGTGTTTATCAATAGTTCGAGTCTACACCGCCATTTTTATTGTGACTGCTTAAATAAGCAAGGCGTAATAAATGTGTATATTCTTAATTAGGGTTCCGTACCTCAAAAGGAATAAAGGAACCCTTATAGGCTATGTGCACGAAGTCTACTAGCGCCGCTAGTGGGTAATAGAGACTTATTGAACTCACTTTTTATGGAAATCGCGACATGTTTCTATGGTGATAAGTCAAAAACTTAATATTGTCTTTATGATAAAACGGTATAGATGGATGATGTTTTCATTGATTTCTCCAAAACTAGCCGGTGGAAATAAAAAAAAAACTATTTAAATTAAAGTTAAAACCTTAATAAATTATTGAAAACAAAAAAAAAACCCGTTGTGCCCGACTAATTAAAAAGATATTTAAATAAAAAGAATAAATATCTTTTTAATTAGTCGGGCACAACGGTTTTTGTTTGTTTTTAAGGTTTTAACTTTAATTTAAATATTTTTTTTTTTTAATTTCCACCGACTAGTTTTGGAGAAATCAATGAAAACATATCCATCTACCGAAATATAAAAAAAAATCAAGTCTTTTATTTAAAGTTGCCTTGGTGCTCGTACTACTTTAAAGTAGTCGTAATGAGATGAAAATATTCCCGTATCCAGAGAATATACCTACGTTAGTTTTTATAGTGCTTTCATGTAATAATTTTAAAATGAGTGAAGAGAAAATAGCTTCGCCGACTAAATGAACAAAGTTTTAGAGTGGCTGAATAATTAACACTTCATGCGACCGATAAATCGTCATTAGAGACGGGTGGAAGTTCAATTCCCTATCGTCGATAATTTAGAATGGATACGTCATTTGAATAGCTAATATCTCTGTTATAATAATAATTACAAGAGTAGGTAATATAATCATAGTTATTGTAGCTATTATGATACAACGCAGCAAGCCGTGGATGAGACCAGAGCATTAACTAGATAATAGACGTGATGACAGTATATAAGATATATAATAATAATGACCCAGTGCTAATATAAAAATTGAGATTAATAAGTTTTTTTATAAAATAAAGGTATAAAATACTGCAATCGGCCATGTTGACTGAAATACCTACCGCATGACGTCACGCCTTCTTAAATCTAAGAGAATATAAACACTTGAAGTAAATAATCACCGTGTCGTTTGAATTTTTGTTGCGATCATTCTCTTCTGCATCATTTAATTAGTTGATTTGCGTTAAAATTTAATTTAGTGCTGAAATAATGTTTTTTTCGGATTTAGGAGCTACGTGTACCTACATTACATAACTGGATTTCAAAAACTGCAGTGAAAACAAGTGCATACAAGTAAAAGAACTGACGTTATAATTTTGGAAATATAAGTGCAAAATATAGTGTTTTGAAATACATTATGAAAAAAACTTTTATCATAATTTTATTACATTAGTGTCCAGCTTCAAAATGATATAAATTTCAATTTGAATAACGACATATTTGTGACAAAGTTTGATTTTCACTAATTAAAGTGACAGCCGTGTACATTTTATGCTAGTGAAATAGGTGAGTCTAATTCCGTTATTACATTTTGTAAATAGAATATTATTTGTTGTGTAGTTTTTGACATTTTTGTAATTTGTATCATGCGACTCACTAATGGCGTTAATCAAATTCAAGATTCGTTTTATTGTGTTTTAAAGCTTAAAATTAAATGTCACGTGATATAAAATGGTTAAAAATTTTAGTAAAAAAAATACTTTTTTTTCATGGCTATAGTAGATCACATTTAAAAAAATTATTATAAGGATATTAAATAATTAATTAATCATAATGGGGGGGGGGGTAATCAAAAGAATCTCAAGGTTAAAACTGTACCTTCCAAGAACTTATTGGGGCAATTCTGATTTTTTAAATCTGATTGATTACTATTTTGAATTAAAATCAGTGTAGAACTTCTGTTTTTGCTTTCGTATAAAAAAGCCAAAATGAAATAAACAATTGAAATCGATACTAGCGTCGTTTTTTATCAGGCATGATTGTGTATAAAACGCGTTTGGATACCTGCCTTTGACTGTACCAACTAATGAACACTCGTATTGAAGTAAGTAGTTTCCCTTTTTTGTTGGTTGCAAAAACTTTTGGGAATACTGTACAATCTATCCCGTATACCGATGTGGGTTTTTGTAACCCATTTAAATTTCAGAACGGTCGTCGATGTAAAGAGGAAAGCTGCGCAATTTACAAAATCCAAACATCTATAATAGGGATGACGACATATTTTAAAATCCAGTTCTATATTGTAGGGTACACGTCCAAAAAAAAAAAAAAAACGGTATTTTAGCAATAAATTAAATTTTAACGCAAATTATTACATTTTTATCTTACTATGATACACAAGACTAAGTTTGGATTTCTTTTCTTTTGATTGTTTGGGTTTTTTTATTTGTATTTTTTCCCATATTAATACTTTGTAATATTTAATGCTTTTGTTTTTTTTTTGTACACTATGCAGTCGGTTAACGGAACGCTGTCCAAAAATTTTTTGTTAATTTATTGTACATATTTTATAAGTAATAAATTTTATCTTATCTTATCTTATCTTACTATTTTGAAGTAACCGCTTTTTTGTGACGTCACGCCTTACAGCTGACATTAGATGTTGTATTTATGAGTGTAGAGCTGTCGGGCAGAGGTATTTCGTAGAAAGGTGTGTAAATTTACTTAATGTAATTGTTTATATTAAATATTTCCTTAAAAGTAGGTAGTTAGTAGTAAAAATAGTATGGATTTCTTTAGTGGCAAGTTAACTAACCTCAAAAATAACCTATGACATAAGTGTTATAAAATATCACAAAAAAAAAACGTATAAACAAAAAATAATGCGGAAGTGAATGATCGCAACAAAAATTTAAGCGACACGATGATTAATTATTTACTTCAAGTGTTTATATTCTCTTTGATTTATAAGAAGGCGTGACGTCATTCGGTGGCCGATTGCAGTATTTTACTAAAAATCTTATTAATTTCAATGTTTATATTAACACTGGGTCATTTTTTAGAATCCATTCAACATATATTTTTCTCTAAAACCATTTTTTCTATGATAATTTTATACTGTCATCATGCCTATTTACAAGATATATTTTTTTCGCATGCGGCAGCGAGTTATGAATTTTTTTTTGAGTGAAGATACTTACTGTTAATTTATTATTTAGGCCGGGAAATCTTTTTTTCTATTATAAATAAACCTTTACAATCTTTTCGAAGTTAAACTTGTTTGTTCGCAGTAATATCAAACGGATACAGATAAAAACGTAACGGAAGTAGCCGTCTCTGTAGTGATGGAGAATGGAGATTGAATGAATGAAAAAATTATAAGAATTCTCAGAACACGAGATCTCTCAATACTTTTTAAAGTGCACTAAGTGAGCGGGAGTGAGAGAGTTTTACTTCTATCGTGTTTAAGACCACACGATAGAAGTTTCCCACTCTTGCTCAATTAACGCACTGAAAAATATTAAGAGCTCCTGTGCTCTGAGAACTCCCGCACATAGGCATTTCTGGGTCCAGTTCGATAACACTATGCACCCAAATTTTGAAATTTTTTTTTTTAAGTCATAGAAAACGCTAAATTTTGACGTTCAAAAAAAAAACTTTGCGGATTATTCACAAATTTCCTCAAAAATACGTGAAAAAATTGGAACTACTTTTCGTCTTTCACTGTCATTTTTTGAATCTAACCAATCAAAAATCACAAATACACGTCATAGCAACTGGTGTAGAATTATTGTATAACTATCTCACTTTGTATGCAGCTTTCGATTCTGTTATGGAAGCAGTGTCGTATTTAGATATTTATAAACAAATTAACTATCTAATTCGCATACTCGTTTTTCACCCCGGAATTGTTTTTTTAAAAACTCCACATTTGCCCCTTCCCGTTTCACTGCGAGACAATTCGCATACCCCTTTATCGTTCACCCCAGAATTACAATTCGCATATCCGTTTATCGTTCACCCCGGAATTGTTTTTTTAAAAACTCCACATTTGCCCCTTCCCGTTTCACTGCGAGACAATTCGCATACCCCTTTATCAAAAAAAGCGGTGGTTTTCAATCTTCATGAAAATGTGAGTTTTAAGTTAGTTGGTTTTTATTTAAAATTCGTTTTATAAATTAAAATTTCCAAATACGACTCTGCCCTGAACGTTCAATTGTATTTCATTCCAACCAATTGATATTTCTATCTTTGTTTATCATAGATACAGGTTATAACTTTCTCTTTTCTTATCACTATATGAGACAAGATAGCGATCACTATATTAAATAATATACTCTAAATCACCTTACTATACCATATTTAATTTTTTTAAATTAATTTTTAAAAATTAATTATCCGCACTTAAAACGACCAATAACGCTGTTATATGTTATATAAAACAATAATTGTGAATTTCCAGTGGATATTTTGCATAGCAAGTTATCGAACTCTTACCGGCATTTCTTTATTTAACTCTGGATACTAAGTAAAGTAACCATAAAACGCCGACAATTTTGTCCGTATGCCTCTTGTTAAGGGATAAGGGCCGCAGTGTTTAATAGGTTAGTGTGGGTTGATTTTGCAATGCGTCAAAAACGCTTGTTCATCCTGTATAGTGTGTAATATTGTTTCGCAGCACGCAAAACCATCGCCAGAGTGTGCCGTTGTTGATGTCGGTAGACAGGCATACTGCAGCCCGCTCTCCACCATTCCGTCCGTCTGTCAGACGATTCGTCCGTCTGTCTGTTCGTTTATTCATTAAGTGCTCAATTCATGGAACCGCTCAACAATTTTACCTCCATCGGGATATTATGTACGCCCCGTTTAATCCACAGGTTTCCCGCGTATCGTATCATCGAATTTAGTCGATGGAGGTTTAGCATTTTCTTCAGACATTTGCCAGATTATTGTTCTAATTTTAGCTTTAAGCTTTTTAGTACGTTGCGGAAAATGTTACAAAAGCGCTTATCTCTATTTTTTGACGTGATAACGTCTTATAAATTGATAAAACACCGACTGCATGTACGAAAAAGTGTAACGTTCCTAACGGTCGTAACGTTCCTAACGTTCGTGACGTTCCGCCTGACCCTGTGCGTGCTTTTCTCGAAAACGGCCCAAACGATTTGGATGAAATTTACTGAAAAGGGATTTTGGGGGGCAAAAAAACGTTTTAGCTAGGTCTCATCTCTCGAAAAAATCGTTTTCTTACAAATTTTATCATTATAAAAATCAATTTTTTGACGTATGAAAATACTAAAATATTGTAAGTAGGTTTTGGAATTTTATATAAACAGTGAAACAATTGTTTTATAAATATTATGACAGCTAATCTTTGAGACTTAAAATAAATACGAAAGAAAGAAAGTTAAAAAAAATTATTATATTATATGGTGAGTAATTTAAATAAATAAAATTAACCTAAATTTGAAGCGAAAGATGCAATATCATAGATTCGAATTATTATAATTATTATATAAATTTAGGTTATGTATTACGGAATACGTTATCACGTAAAACTATCGTCCGTAAACCGACTTTACAGACAACCAATTTTTTTGTGTGTTGAAAACGGGGCAAGTTATACCTAACCTGCAGTGTACCGCATTATATCGTAATAATGCCCATATTCACCGAACACTATTAAAGATAGAAGTTACTAACTTTGGAACAAATTTGTTTACTTTCAATTCACCTAACAATATATCTGTTAAAATAGTTACTTGTAGAATAAATATATACTGCACTGTACGCCTTGATATTTTTGTTGAATATCTTGACCGACCGATCGATGGCATAGTGTAAACGTCAAACAAAAAACACTCCCAAAATAATAATGTTTTTCCTAACCCAATTGCACACAAAACTTTAATGTTTTACAAGTATACACTTCGCAAAAGTTTAATAAACAAAACATAAGTAAATCCACAAGAGCAACTATAGATATAATAGATATAATACTCCACGTTTGTAGGTTAGATCTATGTGGTGGCCATTACTATTTTATCAGGCGAATAAATTTTTATACCCTGGCTAAAGAACAGATTACCTGTAGTATACATAATTATGCTTGGTGAATTGAATTATCGCTATTTATACGGAGGAATAGCTACCTGAGGAACAAATGAAACGAATAAATAAGTACTTACCTTCGGTGAAAATGGCCATAAGATAATAAAAATACGTTTTATTAATTGCGTCGTTAATCAATCTGTTCAAATGTAGAATATTGTAGTATCACTGAATAGAATCATTTATACAGTTGGGCTGTCGCCAGCCAAATTCGTGTAACTACCCATTCATTAACTTGTATTCTAGATATAGAATTATCACTGTTGGCGGACAGTATTCATAGAGTTCTGTCGGATCTGATTTTTCGGGGCACAACGAAGCGATTTCTGTTTTTTTTTTTTATTTTAAGTGTTGCTAGCAATTTCTGTAATGTTCTGTGACGGAACCATATTGTTCATTTTATCTTGTTTATACATTTTTTATGAGTTTAAAAACATAATTATGCGTTCGGTATACGAAAAATGTGAAAATGTTCGTAATATGAAATTATTAATGCAAAAAGCTCGCATATACTTTTTTCTAAAAATACATTGTTACTGTAATTCAAGCTATAATTCCACAAATTTAATAACATTTATAAAATTAATGTGGTTTTTACAGACTGAATATTAAAACAGTAATTTATTTATTGCACTACTATTTTATTTTTAATTAAATAAAATGGGTAACCGTTAATATTTGATCCAATCACAAATTTTCAGTAAGAATTTTGGTACGATTTTTTAGCGTAAAATGTAGTTTCATCCTCTATAAACGTTACGTGTTGGGCTCATTTACCTGAGAGCTATAAAAAATGTACGCAATTAATTGCAGAAAACATTTCATATTTTTCAAATTAATAATTTATGGTAGATACTTAAAATAACTGCATTGTAGAAAAAAAAGATTTAAGTGATTAGAAATTGTATCTACATAATTATTCATGATTTACTTAAAAAGTACTTATACGTTAAACCTTCACGCGTTAGAAGTGAAACTTCTTAGGTACTAGCATTTGTTTACGATTTTATTATTTCAGGATTGTCAACTGTCGGTTGAAGTCGGAGAAGGAGAAGCGTTCCACTTTTCGTCTGATCCAGGCCAATTTGTCGTACCGTGTCTAAAAAAATTGCACTTCAAAAAAAAACAAGTGTGCTTTAGACCACACGACTGAAGTAAACCTTCCTGCCATAATTTGTTATTATTCCCCCGAAAATTCACAAAATATAAATTTTAAAATGATTTTACAATTTTATTCACTTTAAACGTAGAATATTTAATGTATTGAACAAAATATTAATTTATAAAATTGTTCAAGAACGGAATGAACAATTTAATGTAACAAGAAAGATAATGAAAACAAAAGTAATACATTGCAATTACTTAGCTCTCGTTGGATTTTAAGCGTAAATCTTTATTAAATATTATTTAGCTCTGCAAATTAAGTAGGTTTACAAAACTTTTTTCTGTCACCCGATAGCGCCACTATCAAGTAAAGTATGTGCCATTCTATTGTTAGTACTGCTTATATTTTCGGCCACCTGGTGGCGTTACTAGCCAGTGAAGTATTTGTTATCCTCTTTCTATCTTCACTAACTTTTATCTCCCTCTCAACTTCCGTTCGCCTCGCCCGATCACACTTCCGTAAATCTCTCGTCTCGCATTCACCAGCTTACTTCCCAAGTCAAGCGTGCGTAAAGAAGTTTTACTTCAAATTTTTTTTTATTTTTATTTATTTTATTTGTAAAGTGAACATTATCATTATTTCTACAACTATTATTTAATTTACATTTTTTTAACATATTTAAATATTATGTTAATATTATTGTTTCCTGCCCAACTTGGCAAAGCCAGTGCTAGGGCAGGACACTACCTTCATTTACACAGTCAGTAAAAGCAAACACGGGAATTCGTTTCTCCCCCCACATTTACAACGGCCGGTAAATCATCATAGCTGTCATGATTCTTTTAATTGTTTTAACTGTAACAAAAGAAACTCTAGAGCAAAGGGGGATGATATACGGGGGGAGAAAAGTATGTATATGGAGGAGTAGAGTTTCCTACAACACTAAAACAATAGAAGTTAACAGCGATGGCGATTTACCACCCATAATGACACGCGGTGGAAAAATGTTATGACACATAATTTGTCATCAGAATTAGGTTAGGAAAAGTAACATTTTTTTTGTAAAGTCGACTAGTTATTTAATGCATTAGCTCTAATAAATCATTGATATTATAACGTGGATATAGATTAGCTTTAAACATTATGATATTAACAAAGTTTAGATAGCTTACAAAAACAACTCGCAAAATCATCTCTTCGGTGGTCCGCCAGATAACTAGGTTTTTTTGCTGGAAAACTCGCAAATGGATGTAAAAGGACAGATCTAAGAAATTCTCTTAACGATACATAAATAATGAACGCTTTGAAATTAAATGATGAAAAGGTACACCGAACTTTTATACAGAATTATCAGATTTTTATGTCAACTCGGTTTTTTTTTAAGTATATTACATTTTACGTTATCCTGGATTTTAAGGAGTTTGGTTTAAATGCACGAGGCTTAACTAATGAAAATTGAATCCTTTTTTTTCTTGTGTACACTTTTTAAATATAATTTGTATAATTTTGCGGAAAATTAAATTTAAAATGCTAACAGTAAAAAACAATTCGGTGGATATTTCTATACGATTTAAAAATATTTCGCGTAGATATTGGGATTAAAAATATGAAAAAAAAAATTGGTTGTCTGTAAAGTCGGTTTAGGGACGATAGTTTTACGTGATAACGTATTCCGTAATACATAACCTAAATTTATATAATAATTATAATAATTCGAATCTATGATATTGCATCTTTTGCTTCAAATTTAGGTTAATTTTATTTATTAAAATTACTCACCACCTATAATATAATTTTTTTTTAACTTTCTTTCTTTCGTATTTATTTCAAGTCTCAAAGATTAAGTGTCATAATATTTTAAAAACAATTGTTTCATTGTTTATATAAAATTCCAAAACCTACTTACAATATTTAAGTATTTTCATACGTCAAAAAATTGATTTTTATAAAGATAAAATTTGTATGAAAACGATTTTTTCGAGAGATGAGACCTAGCTAAAACGATTTTTTGCCCCCCAAAATCCCTTTTCAGTAAATTTCATCCAAATCGTTAGGGCCGTTTTCGAGAAAAGCACGCACAGGGTCAGGCGGAACGTTAGGAACGCTAGGAACGTTACACTTTTTCGTGCATGCAGCCGGTGTTTTATCAATTTATAAGATTGGTGATTCATCAATTTATAAGACGTTACCACGTCAAAAAATTATTAAGATGAAAAAATTATTAAGTTAATCAAAATCCTGTTTGTAATTTTTAAACGTTAAAGAGAGAATTATTCAATGGCGGGAAAATTTAACAGAAATCTTGATATCGTAAAATTGATCACACATCAAAGAAACGAGTTCATAATTTCACTTCCTTCGTATAAGCTTATGTGACTGAGATTCACACTCTACTAGAAAATGAACAACCCTTCGTTTTTGCACTCATCTTTGTTTAAAATATAACGTGTAATCGCTCTTTTTTATACATAGTTCACTTAAAGGCATTATATTTTCTAATAATTTACAAGAAAATAAGTTTAGAAAACCAATATTTATATTTAAAATAGATCTAAATCGCTTTCGTATTTTGCTAGAAGTTTGATAAAGAGCGATAAGTGCAGTGATTAGAAAGTCTAAAGAAAATTTGATGCAGCTGAAGTTTTTTTTCTTTTGAAAAGTTAATCTTTTTTCGGCTAAAAGAAAAAGCCTTTATCAACACTTTCAATAAAAGCTCGCGAGTACGTTAGTAAACAATAAAGCTTCATTTCCTGTGTGAGAGATGTGCTTTAATAGAGAGATGAAAGATATGAACGCTAATGACAACACAGCATTTTTTCTCGTTCTTTTTATCTTATCAGTTATGGTTGATTGCTTAGATCGTTTAGATTTAGAATTATTCTTCCAGATCTTCAATTTTTAAGTGAAAACTTTTAATCCTTTAAAATAACTAACAGTTCTTTCTTGCATTAAATTTTGAGAAAATTTTTCGAGGGTGGTCCCCTTACTAACATTCTAAAATTTCCACCCTTCACTCCCTCTGCTTAATTTTTAAGTTTTTCTTCTAAATGCCATTTTTATAACTAATTCACGTAACCAATTTATAGTATTTTAAAACGCCGACCAAAGCGAATCGGACTCGCGCATCGATGGTTCCGTACACACTAATCTTATATGATCTAGTTTCGAAGCGACATTTTCAAGATCTACAGATAAGCTTAACTGAACACATGATTAGAGGCAATAAAGTGAAATCCTGTTTTATAAAAGACAAAAATAAAATTCAGATCCGCTGACCGTAATAAAACATACTCTGAGATTTCATTATACTGTTTATATTATATAGCCAACAGGTTGGCTATTAAAGCGTCGCTAAAGCCTTCGAAAATTAAGTGCAGTTTAAAGGATTTGCTTTTCACAATCTCGAAAAACGTTAGAACAATAATTTTTTATAGTACTTCAAAAAATAAAAACTTTAAAAAATCTGGCGTCGTCTTGAGGCTATGATTCGTCGATTACAAACTTCCAAATTCACAGGATTTTTAGTTTTTTTATTGATCTGAAAATACTAGAACCTTTACTCAATGTAAGAACTTACAGTAGTGTTAATATTTTTGTCAGTTTCTAATAAATTACTATAAGTTAAGGTGATACAGAAATGTAACGAATAGCACCATAGGTCCAGATCATCAAAAAACTGTCTCAAAATTAGTCTTTTACAGTTTATAATTTTTATGGTGATTGTCTTTTTGGAAACTTTATTTTTTTATCGTAACTTCCTGCAGTTTGCTTTTATAGCAATTTATACAGGTCCGGCTTCCCCCGAATTTGTAAATAGCCATCGTTTATTCGTCGACTTACGTTGCGAAATTGGCTGTGTAAACCATTGAGTGCAATTATATAAATCTGGTTCAAACATAAATAGCTTCTGTGTTGTAAATAATCGTGTGAATATAGTTAATAGACAAGTGCGAATAAGTGTACTAGATAAACTTCGGTGTGTTTGTGTGTTGTAAATATTTTGTGTACATAATTAGAACTTTATATTCTTCTGTTTTCTATTTTATTATTTAGAACTGTCGTTATTTTGTTTCTGTTAACGTTATTATTACTGTTTGTTAAAGAAGTATGCTTTCGTTGTGTGTTTAAGTATCTTGTTAAACGTTTATTTATTGTAAATAAATAATTTCCACCACGGAGTAGAACAGTTTTGTTACAATAGACAGATGGTTCAAAATATCTGAGTTTCGTTTTTTCTATCGTAAAAGCCGACTTTTAAAAAATACATTGTAAAATCAATCAGTGTTTGAACTTCAAATTTAGCAAGTTCTGGAACACTCCGTATTTCGTGATGCGTCCAAACGATTCGAAAGCACAGACAAGATTAATGTCTCTCTGATAATTATCATGTAAGATAGAGTTGGCTTTGGGCCGGGGGACTTTTGCCGTTTGGTTTGAGTGAAGATAACGCGGACCCCGACCAAACACCTTGCAGTACAGTTCTCTTATTCATGTGCGGCGTCAACCGTTCGCTTTCTGTGTGCGTGTTTTTATGGCTGCGTTTTGTGTGCGAGTGTACGTTCGAAATACAACTGATTAATGATCCTAACTTATTTTAAGCATATATATAATATATACTCTTTTATATTCTTTCATTTTTGCGATGCTACAGATTTCTTTCTTCCCCGCGAGGTTAATTACTTAAATGGATTTTTTTATGTTCTACAAAATGTTACGATTTTAGTTTTGCTTGCAATGATTGATCTTGTCTTGCCTTACTGATTTTTCAAGTAAAACTTCTTTACGCACGCTTGACTTGGGGAGTAAGCTGGTGAATGCGTGACGAGAGCGTTACGAAAAGTGTGATCGGGCGTTACGTGAACGGTGATTGACTTGGGGAGTACGCTGGTGAATGCGTGACGAGAGCGTTACGAAAACTATGATCGGGCGTTACGCAGACGATGATAGACTTGGGGAGTAAGCTGGTGAATGCGTGACGAAAGCGTTACGAAAAGTTTTTTCGGGCGTTACGCGAACGGTGATTGACTTGGGGAGTAAGCTGGTGTATGCGTGGCGAGAGAGTTACAAAAAGTGTGATCGGGCGTTATGCGAACGGTGATTGACTTGGGGAGTAAGCTGGTGAATGCGTGCGGACGAGAGCGTTACGAAAAGTGTGATCGGGCGTTACGCAAACGGTGATTGACTTGGGGAGTAAGATGGTGAATGCGTGACGAGAACGTTACGAAAAATGTGATCGGGCGTTACGCGAACGGTGATTGACTTGGGGAGTAAGCTGGTGAACGCGTGACGAGAGCGTTACAAAAAGTGTGATCGAGCGTTACGCGAACTGTGATTGACTTGAAGAGTAAGCTAGTGAATGCGTGACGAGAACGTTACGAAAAGTATGATCGGGCGTTATGCGAACGGTGATTGACTTGGGGAGTAAGCTGACGAATGCGTGACGAGAGCGTTACGAAAAGTGTGATCGGGCGTTACGCGAACGGCGATTGACTTGGGGACTAAGCTGGTGAATGCGTGACGAGAGCGGTACAGAAAGTGTGATCGGGCGAGGCGAACGGAAGTTGAGAGGGAGATATAAGTTAGTGAAGATAGATAGAGAGAGAGTTACGTTTCGTATATTACTGTAGGGGCAAGAGAGATATAATTCCATTTTACCTTCATTCTAAACTCTAGAAATTCAAGCATCGTAAGCGTCTATTGTGATTAATAAATTAACAAACATCAGTCTGTCCTAAATGGATTATTTATGTACTTAATTTGTAGAGGCAAACATAGGTATAAGTAATTTAAGCGCGTCAATAGGTAAATATTAATTTGACTCGGCAAACATTCTCTAACAATAATTAATTATCTACAAGTTTCTAATTTCTTGAAATTACTTTGACAAGACGATAATAAATGTTGTCAACACATTTTGAACTATGTTTTATAATTTTAGAATATTCTTTTCCAATTATTAAAAAATTACATCAATGAAAATTAAAGAACAAGCCAATGCTCCATTTTTACTGGGGAGGAGACCAGCAAAATTTATTTCGATAAAATTTTGCACTTTCTCAATAAATATTAACTGAAAGTACAGTTTGCGGCCGGGTTAAAATTTATTTTCGCTCAAGATGGATGTTAATGCAGACTTGTAAATAATACTTTCTGAAAGTATTTAAATACAAATACTTTTACTGCATAGAGTATTTGAAATACAAATACTTCTGAAGTATATATTTGAAATATAAATACAAATACTTTTGTGAAAATATTCTCAAGCAATTGCTCGATCTGTCAGCCAGTACACAACTCAACTAATTAAAAAATTATTCTGAAGCAATTATATATACCTGTAAAAAATAATTTTAAATATTTAAATACAAATAACAAATACTGGATTTTGAGTATTTAAATTCAAATAATAAATACTTTCATTAAATAGTATTTGAAATACAAATACTAGAAAAGTATTTGCATTTGTGTTTTGAAATTATTTTACTCAAATATTTTACAAGTCTGGATATTAAGCGGCCCATAGACGATCAATATTATTGCGCAATATTTGGGTTTGTGCAATATAATTGAAAGTGTGTAGACGAGATTGGAAGGTTGCGCAATAAATTGTGTGATTTTCAAAATCTTGAAAATATATTGCACAAACGGGGAAATATTGTGCCGTCTGTTGCGCAATATCCCGTCAGTTGATCTCAAGTAGCGGTCGTTTCAACAAGTCGTCTCAACTACGCCTCATCATAGGTGGCAAGAAAGCCGAAAGACAATTTATTGTTGAATTTATCGAGGTGTACATCGTGGTCTTCCGGCTCTGTGGGATGTGAAGTCCAAAAGTAATCGTGACAACATGATGACTGAAGTTCTGGTGGAGACTGTTTGCACAATGTGGCTGTACCGTCTGTGCTCGCAATTGAGCAATATATTGCACAACCTTCAATATCGCCTCCATACAGTACAATTTTTTGCACAAACTAAAATATTGACCGTCTAGGGGCCGCCGTCCAAATATTGTGCAACCCACATTGCACAATAATATTGAGCGTCTATGGGCCACTTTAGATAATATCTATAGTATACACTAAATAACGAAACAGATATGTACTACTAAATCGCGCGTTATTATTAGCGTAGACAGACTTGTCTAGAGAGCTTGTAATACACGAAGTGCAAAAGGTGGAAAGGTCACGCGAATATGATCGGTTTGAAATTTATTGTCTGCTCTCGTCATAGCATTGACTTGTCTATACAGACTCTTCCATAAATAATATAAACAACAGCCGATGGACCAGGGGTGCTCGAACCTTTTTATGCTCGCACCTGAATACAGTAAAGTTTCAAGATTAACTTCTCAATAGGCATGAAGGCAGTATAAAATAATCAAAGAATAAATAGTTTATGTGAAAAATTTATGTTGAGAGGATTCTAAAAAATGTCCCAGTATTAATATAAACATTGAGATAAATAAGCCTTTTAATAAAATAAAGGTATAAAATACTCCAATCGGCCATGTTGACTGAAATGACGTCACGCCTTCTTAAATCAAAGGGAATATAAACACTTGAAGTAAATAATCACCATGTCGCTTGAATTTTTGTTGCGATCATTCACTTCTGGATCATTTAATTAGTTGATTTGTTGTTTATTCGTTTTTTTTATATTTTATAACACCTATGTCATAGGTCATTTTTGAAGTTAGTTAACTCGCGGCTAAATAAATCCATTCTATTTTTACTACTAAGTACCTACTTTTATGAAAATATTTAATATAAAATTCATATCATAAGTAAATTTGCATATCTATCTGCAAATACCTCTGCACCACAGCTCTACATCCATAAATACATCAGTTGGCACTTAGGCGTGACGTCACAAGCGGACGCCATGACACCTACGCGCTTAATTCAAAATAGAAAGATAAAAATGCAATAATTTGGATTAAAATTTAATTTATTGCTGAAATAATGTTTCTTTCGAAAATAGTAGACATGTAGATTGTACCTACATAATATATAGAACGGGATTTAAAATCTGTCATCATGCATATTGTTGCTGAAACCTTTTTCAAAGTTAAAGCAATTTTTTGGATACTATCAGAAAAGAAGTCTTATAATTTAAATAGCTTAATTTTGGTAATGACTACTGGATTACAATAAAAATCTTTTTCTTAATAAACAAAATAATGAAGATCGCGATTTAAGGGTGTTGTAGCGTCCGGTCTAACATGATCGGGGCAGTTGGAACCCCTGCGGTAGACCATATTAATACAAAGTCGTCGTGATAAATAGATACCATTATAATACAATCTCCACAAATGTGTGTACCTTTACTCTATCCTCCTATTTTGTAGACGATACAAAATAGCCGTAGGTTTAGAGTTTAAAAGGGCTCAGACTATTAGAGATGAGCCATTCATGATTCGTTCAAGATGAATGTATCAAACGTATACAGGATCACAATATTTCTCTTAAGTTTGAAACTATTAATGTCTTCCTTACGGCGGCTGTCATACAGTTCGGCCCGCCGCGCCGTCCTGCCAAACTGATTAACAGTACCGCATGGCGCGGCGTATAATTTGAACGTCGGCGTCGTCGAATCAAAGAAATATGGTTTAAAATATACGATTCTTTGGGTAACTCAAATCTCTATTTAAAGGTAGTATATAATATGACCGCACTAAACCCCTTCTTCCTGTCACAATTAGGCTTTTGAAAAAAAAATAATTATCGATTTTTTTATTGTATTTTAAAACTTTATTATAAATAATATTGAAAATCGATGCGAAAAACTTTCAAAAAACTTTTTTGAAATTAATTATAAGCAATTTAAAATTGATAAAATATTTAAAAAAATCACGTGACTGCAAACGCACTAAAATTGTTTTTGACAGTTGTGACGTCATAATGGTAAAATGTATATACGCAGTATACTTATCAATGGCTTCTACATGTGTGTTGACTAAAACATTATGACGTCACATTATGTTCGGGAAATGTCGGCGCGTTCTCGGAACTGGGTACAAAAATTAATTTTTAATTTGATATAACTTTTGAATTATAACGAAAATAAAAAAAAAGGAAAATAGTTTTGTTATAAAACTTATATACGATCTTTCCATTTATGACAAAAAAAAATTTCATTCAAAAGCCCAATTTCAATCAATGCGCGCCAGGGGCGGATGGGCTCAACTTTACCGGCCCGGGAAAAAAATATTCAAAAACTAAAAAGCTAATATTTTTAAACCTATTTGTTGTATTAGGCAAACCAGTATTTGTCCGGTAGCGAAAGTATTCTTTACGGTATTGGATTCTAGTGACTTTAGTTACATAAATAAAAAAATTATCGTTTTTGATACAATGTTGGATATTTTGTATCGATATATCGGATCAAAATATATCGGCTAAAAATATCGATGTTTTGAATAAAAAATATCGATACATCGATACTTTTTCAACATTCCTATTTTAAGCGTTTCTGCTGTTACACCATTTGTTTGTAATCAGTCTGTAAAACAAAAGCCAACCCCGATCAATCATTGTAATGAAGTTTACGGACAACCTGTGGAAGAAGTCTTCAGCATATTGTATTATGTAGTACGTATCACACCCCGTTAATGTTGATGACAACCCTTATAGATGTAACCGGAGCTGAGTGAATGGATTTCAGCCGGCTATGTACGGAATATTATGTCCGTGGCGAAATAAAGCACGATTTACATTTGATTTTTGCTATTGTACCGTTGACTCGCAAAACGCATTGTCAATTTTTATATATTCAGGAATAGTCTATAATGTTGTCAAGCTCTTTTTGTAAAACTGTACTCACCGAAAAATGGCTTATCTGTAAAGAAAGCTAATTTTTCTTTAAAATGTCAAAAATTCTATTTTTTTAATTATAATCAAATGTCAACATTTTTGAAGTTGGAATGGTCCCGTCGCCCAATTGGCTGGCATTTTTTCTTTGGGGTTATGTGAAGGAAAACGTGTATGCGAATAAGCCTGAAACAATTGAACATCTTAAAGAGAAAATACGGCGCGTTATTGGTGAAATACAGTCACATTTATGCAAAACGTTATTCAAAATTTCAACAAAAGAAATCGGAACTATTTTTCTTTATCTATACTAAAATATAAAGCTGAAGAGTTTTTTGTTTGGTTGGTTGGTTGAACGCGCTAATCTCAGAAACTACTGGTTCAAATTGAAAAATGTTTTTTTTTGTTGGATAGCCCATTTATTGAGGAAGGCTATAATATAATATCACGCTACAACCAATAGGAGCGAAGCATCAATGAAAAATGTTGCAAAATGTATCTCAAAAATAAGCTCTAATTCAGGTGAAATGCCCTAATGAAATATACCAATATTAGCGTTGTACATTCACAAGCCCGGCTGGCTCAGTCGGTAGTGCATGCGTCTGTTAATATCAGGGTCGTGGGTTCGAGCCCCGCGTTGGGAAAATATAATTTTATTTTTTTTATTTTCTGCATTACTTTCTTCTAAGGTTTACATTTAAATTTATTTTAATTTTATTTACGACTAATTAAAATTAAATAAATCTAATTAATAGCTCATTTGAAAATTGTTTAATAAAAATAATTTTCCTACAGTGTTTTCAATTAATTATTTATTATATTTAATCAATTACAGTAATTATTGTTTTAAAAGAAATTTATTACTTAAAAAAAGTGTAAATACTGCTTTTTGTCGACAAAAACTTTTGAACGGTAACTCCGATCAGCATGAAATTTGGACACAACATTCATCTCGGTAAACTAAGATGAATGTGCGTACTCATGTCCCTCCCTTCCCCATTCGTTCTTTTGCATCCGGGTGAAACCGGACGGGACCGCTATAGTGTTGAAATAAAAAAAATTGGTTGTCTGTAAAGTCGGTTTACGGACGATAGTTTTACGTGATAACGTATTCCGTAATACATAACCTAAATTCTACATATAATAATTATAATAATTCGAATCTATGATATTGCATCTTTCGCTTCAAATTTAGGTTAATTTTATTTATTAAATTACTCACCACCTATAAAAATAATTTTTTTTATTAACTTTCTTTCTTCCGTATTTATTTAAGTCTTAAAGATTAACTGTCATAATATTTAGAAAACAATTGTTTTATTGTTTAAGTATATAAAATTCCAAAACCTACTTACAATATTTAAGTATTTTCATACGTCAAAAAATTGATTTTTATAATGATAAAATTTGTAAGAAAACGATTTTTTCGAGAGATGAGACCTAGCTAAAACGATTTTTTGCCCCCCAAAATCCCTTTTCAGTAAATTTCATCCAAATCGTTAGGGCCGTTTTCGAGAAAAGCACGCACAGGGTCAGGCGGAACGTTACGCGTTACGCGTTACGAACGTTAGGAACGTTACGTTAGGAACGTTACACTTTTTCGTGCATGCAGCCGGTGTTTTATCAATTTATAAGATTGGTGATTCATCAATTTATAAGACGTTATCACGTCAAAATGTTTGTTAATTCAAACAATAATAATGTGTTTTTCTTTAATATTAAATCCGGCGCTCTTGTTGGGACACTCTTTATAAGTTTGTGTAACACCTTTCGTGATATATCGTATGTGAACCTGACTTTTCGTAAGCGTCAACGAAAGTGAAGCCGGCAGCGAAGTCCTGGCTTGTGTCGACACTTTGATGTATTTCCCTTTCTACCATAATAGATCGACTACCCTTTTCAGGTGACCCATTCAATACACTACGTGACCATACCCCGTCTACTGAGTTTATAAATAATTGTACGGTTGTCAGTTTAGTGAAGCGCAACTTCTAACGATTTTCATAATCAGCAGTAACATAATTTTAAATAAAATCCAGTCACATAAAGCTTTGACGAAGTTTTTTTCTCTTGTGTTCTTTTTTTATCTCGTATTATTTTACACATCTGTTCGAAAACGATATATAATCTATACTAATATATAAAGCTGAAGAGTTTGTTTGTTTGTTTGAACGCACTAATCTCAGGAACTACTGGTTCGAATTGAATTTTTTTTTGTTGGATAGCCCATTTATTGAGGAAGGCTATAGGTTATATAATATCACGCCACAACCAAAAGAAGCGGAGCATCAATGAAAAATGTTGCAAAATGTATCTCAAAAATAAGCTTCTATTCAGGTGAAATGCCCTAACTGAATATACCAATACGTTGTACATTCACAAGCCCGGCTGGCTCAGTCGGTAGAGCGTGCGTCTGTTAATATAAGGGTCGTGGATTCGCATAGAGAAATCATATAAGATAGATTCAAAAATTCGCAGGATTACGCCTGTCAACAAATAAATAGACACGTTTTTAACCCCTTCAGAGGGTGAAAAGAGGTAAATAGTCTGAAATTTGACATGGGTGCCATTTTCAAGAATTGTCAGGACGTTGATCACGTGAATGTCATCAATTTTGGAATTATTAGGAGAGTCTGTGTTGAGAAAGAAGTAACTATGCCAAAGAATGGATAATATGCATCTGTGTTTCGTCTCAATCGCGTGCGAAGCCGCGGGTAACGGCTAGTATTTAATATTTATAATGCATTCAGCTGTTAGTAAAATTATTATCGTTGTACATTTTACACTAAATAAATAATTACGTTTTGAATTATTTGCATTTAAGAACTTTATTTTATAACAATTGTTTTGCATAAAACAATCGCTTAGTCAGATCAAGATTTAAAATTGACGTAGCTATTGTTTTGTGCTAAACAATGATTTATTACTAAATAAAACTAAATTCAAAAGTGTAAATAAATTCAAACGTTGCAGTGTTTTATTACATTTAAAATGTATAGGTATTCAAATGGCTTTATTATACTTGAATAATATAAAAGATATTGTTTTAACTACTTATTGCGATATAGGAATGTTGTGACTGTGCGATTTTTGGTTATATATTAAATAAAAAGCACTTTATTAATCAAATTTTCATTATTTATTTGTGATGTTATATTCAGGGGCGACGCAAATCATAAACACGGAAAGAATTATTTGGATTTACAGTTAGATAAGTTAAATTTTAGAAACTTTATATGTTTAAAAACAAAGTAGTTTAATTTTTTTGAAATCTTTTTGAAATGCCTAACTGAAACATAATCCCGTCACAATTAATTAGAATGAGTGCTTTTGCGTTGCTTTTTATTAATTTCGTGAGCATAAAGCTTTTTTTTGCAATTTGAATAATTGCTATGTTGAACTGGATCGATAATCGAATTATTTTTCCACTGTCAAAATTTTTGTTGACAAAAATACACAAAGGTTAAAGGTTCATTGTTAGATATTAATCACTGCCAATATTCTCTGATGTATTGAAATCCATCCTCTGAAATATAAAAACATCATGAAATAATTAATTATTTGTGTGACAATTATTATTATTTTATTCAACATATTTATTAACGTAAGTTTGTGACATGAATATTATTTAATTACACATATTTATTAACGTAAATTTATAACATGAATATTATTTAATTCAACACATTTATTAACGGAAGTTTGTCACATGAATAGTATTTAATTCAGTATATTTATTAAAGTAAGTTTGTAACATGAATATTATTTAATTACACATATTTATTAACATAAGTTTGTAGCATGAATATTATTTAATTCAACACATTTATTAATCTAATCTTTCCTCTGTTTCTCCACATGACCACCAGGGTACACCAGTGGCGGCGTGGTGTTACATTTGTACGTTTTTGAATTCAAAGTGAAAAAGGCTCTTTTTTGAGTAACCAATAACAGTTTTTTTTCTGAAAAATATACGTTTGTAAATATTAAAATTTTGTAAGGTGCTACCACCTTTTAGGAAAAGTCAAATGGGTCGCCTTGGATATTCCAGCTCAGCCCGATCTCCTGAAGATTTTTAAGTTCTTTTGATACTCACTTCCCGCCCTTCTACCAGATTTGACCATTTGTAACCCAATTCACAATGAAACTTGTGTATTGAATACCAAATGGTCTGTTCGCAGGCGAACGATGACATCCCGCGTAAGTTCACAAACCGATCGAGAGAGAGAGAGAGAGGTTCACAATCCCGGAACGTCTTTTTTACGCACGGCTATTTTTAAGAACAACGGAAATCAAACTGAAAAGTACCTGCCTATTTTTTTATATTTTAAAATTAAATAAAACATGTTTAAATTATTTACGGTTAGATATTGTTTACATATGACTTACAACTGAGGTTATTTTTATAAAAAAAAGAAGGACAAGTGCGAGTAGAACTCGCGCTCTAAGGTTCCGTACCGTTATTTCATAAAAAAAATAAATCAAGTGATTTGCGATTCTAAAAACAAAAAAATATAATTGCATCATCCGGGAATCGAAAACGCACAAGTTTTTTAGCAATGGTCTTTTCTAAAAAAAGGGTTTAGTTGTGTACTTTTGATATTCACCACTTGTATAGTAACACCCAACACGGAATACGATTTGCATGAGTCGTCTTTTATTATATTATATCCATACAATGACACAAAATATCGTATAATATAGCAGGGATTCCCCAACGGGTATTCCGACAAATTTCGTAAAACTTTTTTTCTAAACTTTATAGTTTCAGATTTATGTTGAAAATAAAAAAAAAAACAGCTAGTTTAGGTTAAAACGCGTAAGGTGCACATAGGGAAATTAGCATTGGGAAAAAACACTTGGATCAGAGTTAAACATGACTGCATTAATTGTTATTTCTATTGAATTATCGTGGTAATCTTGAGAATTTCTATTTTATTTTGATTTATTTTTATTTAATAATAAAAAGCTCTTATAAATCATTATTTTAATTTTTTTGTACAAAAAAAAAAACAAAAAAACAACTCCATCTGTTTGGAAACATTTCATTCAAAAATTGTCTAACTGGTATGATGTATGCGCGTTGGTAAATCAGTGACCCAATGTCTTTAGGCTTAACACGAATAGGCGGAGATATTTGATCTCGCACCATATTTAAGTATTTATGGAAATTTAATGTCCCATTAATAAAAAAAGTCCGATTATGTTGTAATCATTTGAATATTTTCTTCGGTAGTATACACATTCATTTTGCAAAAGAATATTATCTGTCAAATTGAAAAACAAGATTTCAAGGCTCACTCTGATCCAGTGATTTTTTCCCAATGTTAATTTCCCTATGTGCACCTTACATGTTTACATACTGTATATGTCAGAAATAAACTAGTTAGGCATGCTTTGATTAATTTTAACATGACGTGGAACATATTATGTAGGTAACCATGGCGACGAATAGCAAATATCATTTTGAATACTAGCCATTACCCGCGTCATCTCACGCGATATCAGAAATTGTATTTTCTTTATTATACTACCTATATCAAATGCCAACATTTTGAAGTTGGAATGATCCCGCCGCCCAATTGGCTGGAATTTTTTTCATTATTTTAGGTTGTGGGAAGATTTTCGGTTAATGTTCTATTAAGAATTTTTTATAAGTGGGGCTAATTGTCTGCTATAGAGTTTACAGTTGCGAAATATTTTCAGTTTTCAATAAGTTTCAGTCAAATGTAACGCGAGAATATTATTTTCAATGAAGAGTGTTGCGAAGTGAAACATGTTTAGGGTCCCTGTAATATAGGGACGAATGCACTTGCTATTTTCCTCGGTAAATGTAACAATATTTCCGATATCGTATTTATTTATTTGATCCGGTTACTGGATTTACAATGAGTTAGTATTCAGTGTTTGTTGTCGTAACAAAGAAATTTATTTTGAAAGACTTATTTCGAGCACACATACTTTGCAATCGCTATATATTTTAAAATATAAATTCCACCACATAAATTCTATCGCCTTATTTCACAGGATCAAAAAAATACATTATTGGTTTTTATAGTCATTGCAACATACAGTATACTTCTAATTTTTTGTATAAGCACTCTTGAAGTAGTACAAAAATTAGTAGAAGATAAGGCGTGGCTTCGTCTTGCAGAAAAAATAGGTAAAAAGTTTTTGAATTCGATGATGTACTAAAAACTGTAGAAAATAATCATTGATTTACATTATGGTAGAAGTAGACAGTCAAAAGCTAAATATGATTCAATCCACCCTAGCACTGGCTATACCAAGTTGGGTGGATCAATTTCAATTATAAGACAGCAAATTATACATTAACTGTACAATACGCGCCACGGATCTAAAAGGTTCGGAAGTTAGCTACAAACAGCGCCGCAAAGGCACATTTTAGAGCCGTTGAGACTCCCACCACCTCCCAGCTATCTGCACGGAACGTGCGCTCGTCGGTGATTGGCCGTGATCATCGTTGCCTTTGTCAATTGTCGCTTTCCTGCTTTAAAGTACAGTCGAGTACGCTATTGTCAAGTTGTTATTGTTATTTTAGTTTTGTTGAGTTGCGAGTTTGTAGTTTTTCAACAGACTGTACAAGCGCAAGTCCGCATTTGCATCTAACTTCCGAGCCTTTTAGATTCGTGGCGCGTATTATACTATAATTATTGGAATAAATTTATTATTATTATTTCGTCTCAAACAAATGAAAACTTTCTACTAAATGCGCCCCACGATTTTATTTTAGTTTAATCAAAGCCCCCCTAAGGTGACTCAAAATTATTTTCTAGTTTTTAGTAAATCATCGATTGTACAATAAAGGCTTTTATATCAATTTTTTAGTGTGCTTTATTAAAAGAACGATTTGTATCCGGATGAAACCGGACCGGTCAGTTAGTTATTATAATATTGTATTGTCATCGGAACTACATACGTATGCAAAATTTCAACTCAATCGGATAACGGGAAATAGTTGAAAAAGCTGTCGCAAGGTTTGAAACAAAGATAGTTGTAAGCAAATATACGAGGTCAAGCTAAATAAAACCGTTTAATAAAATAAGGTTCAAACACGGGAATGTTAATATTAACAACATCTTTCGCTTCTTCTATAATATTAATACGATCTTTCCAACGGTAGTCGGGCAGTAAATGAAATTTCGTGTAAAAAGTTGCAAGAAAAATAAATAATAGGTAGAAAAACAGTTGCCTCTTCAGTTGAATTTCTGAACAAGTGATAGCAGACAGAAAACAGAAACTAAATGATAATATGTTTCGAGAAGGCTTTTATAATCCGGAGACGGATGCTGTAACAGACAAGATACGTGAGTCGTCATGCGCATGCGTAGTTGTTACGCATTCACTGGAAAATTGGTCAACCTTCCCCCTTTCTATAGGTTTATTATATACCCTTGTGTCTTGCTCTACAAAAGGACTAGGTCTATGTACGAAGTGACACTCAATTCACAAATAAATGGCCGACCGAAAACAAAATATGACATGCTTTTTTTTTAATATTTTACAATTGAAAAAGTAAATATCGGTTATTACGTACTATAATGAACTATTATTATTACAAATTATTTTTAATAAGGTTTAGAAAGCAGGAATAAAAAGCGAACTGTAGAATCAGAGATAATAATTTTATAATACAGTAGGACCTTTGTAAGTCGAACTTCAAGGGAGACGCCAAAAAATTCGAACTACAGAGTCGTTAAGAATTTTTAGTTAGACGGATTTCGACAGGAAATATTCGACTTGTAGAGGTTAAGATTTATTCTAACTAATTTTGCTATGTTATACATTAATGATCTCCCAAAAATAACACAAAACAAAATGATACTGTTTGCTGATGATACCACAGTTTTCTTCCATGATAATCAAGAAAATTCACTTAAAGAAAAAATTAAAGACACTTTCGATACCTTACAAAACTGGTTTGAAAACAATACTTTAAAATTAAATGTTGACAAAACTCATCTTCTCTGTTGTAGAAATACCTTAACAAAAATAAAAATAGGAAGAGGTAATCAGGAAATAACTGCATCAGAATATATTAAATTTCTAGGATTATATTTAGACACAAATTTAAATTCAGGCATATCCGTGACACTTTTATATTTTCCAAAAAATTGAAAAAATTTTTATCGATGTTTTTGCAAATCGGCGGCTTTTTGAGGCACTAAGAGCCTTCCGATGGGGTTTATATTATGTGTTCTTATGGAAAAAATCACGCTGAATCCAATCATAACATTAATTTTCTCGATAGAAATCAAAAGGAAAAAATTTGGTTCTCGCTGTAACGACTCCATTTATATAATCTGTTAATATCGTGATTCAGTCAGCTGGTCGGTTGAAGAAATATTATAATAAATGTGTTTTTGTAACATTCAGTATATTGATTTTGTACTGGTTCACTTTACAACGTACTGATAGATGCCAACATTTTATCGAGTTTGAAATGTTATCTCTCATAAAAAATGAGTTTATTTTTTGTGGTCTACTTTGACAAAACCTACCAAGTATGAGATGTGACAAGAAATACTGCGTTTAAATAAATTTAAATATATGTTGAAAATTGCTTCCCCGGATGCGATAGTTATTCATACACAGCTAACATATTAAAAAGGAGCGTTTAGAATTGTTGCTTTATAAAAATTAAAAACAAAAGTTGTGAGAATACATCTGTGGATAGCGTCAATAAAAAAAAATGTTTGCACTTCGGGAGTGCCGGGAGAAGTGAAAACTTGAATATTAACGTCTGACGAATTTTCGATCAAAATGGTTTGTATCATAGATTGCATTTTTATGTAGGTACGATATTTCAACGCTAGATGGCTAACGTTGTATAAATTAGAGAGTTTTCTCGCTCACCCAGTTCTTACTTTACCTGACGACTGACGCCTGACGCGAGTTTTACATTTTTTACCCATTACAAAAAAAGTGTACAACGCCGCTAAAGAAGTTTTCACTTCAAAAATTAATCGGTAGAGTAGAGATTGTTGGAGAATTGTCTAAAGAAAACGTTTTAAATGAAAATATAAATTGCTACTTTGGCGAGTTTAAAACGACTCGACAAAATAGTATGTTACACCACAAGGGCAGAGAGTTGTCATGATGTCAGAGACGAGCCGAGGGCATTATGACGCGCACTTCAAAGCTCACTTTCTGCTCGTGTGGTGTATATTATTTTTCTTCATACCTCGGTCGAAAGTACGCTTTTTAATTACATTAATTAATTTATTGCATAAAACACGATAAGTTCCAAGCAAGCAGGTTTGAGGTTATGTAAATACACGAATGACAGCTCTTCCCGATGGAGGCAGTAGCGACAGTCTCATTGAGCGGTGTACATGATAATTATTTCTGTTTATAGCCGGTCGAAAGTACATACTTCCGGCATCAGTGCGTGTAATTTCACCAATGTATAAATGTTAGACTTTCTGCCCTAAAATTGATGTACGTACTTTCGACTGAGGTATGAAGAAAAAACTTTTTACTAAGACCGCTTCAGTTTTGTTTGATAATTGAGTAAATACAAAACAAATGCAGTCCAATGTCCGCGCATAAAAACATAAAAAAAGAAGTATTAATCGAATGGTTTATTTACATGTAAAACTTTTAAATTGACCAGCTAACTGTAGGGAAATAAAACGTTAGCGTTCAGGAGACCATGAATAATAAAACAAATGATACGAGCCGTAGGTACAAATCAACCATATAATATAATAAAATGAAGAGAGAAGTCCAGGTAATAAAATGGACACTGGTTTGTTGTGTGTTATGCTCGAAGGCTTTGATTACAAATAGCTAATTATTGTATTCGGTATTATATAACCGCACTAATTCATTGCATAATATTGACTGTGTTAGAGCTATCATTATTGTAACGAGAGAACACTGCATAGACAACAATGCGTTCATTGTTACACGCCTTGTTAAGTACATTGTTATCGGGGTCACATAGAAGAATGCCGAAGCTTCTAGAACGCCGAATAATGTTCCAGAAGGACTGAAGAACTTATATAAACAGCGCAAGCATGGAAGGCAGGGCAGTCAGTTAGAAGTCAGTGCCAGTGACAATGAAATAATTAAATATAGTGACATAAATATAGAGATACATAGACATCTGTGAGATATAAATATTCTGTGTACGTAGTAGTTTAGTGTTATTACAGTTGTTTTAGAATTAGTTTGTTTTTCGTTATTTATTGTATTATTTCAATTTTCATTATTATTAAAGAAATACTTTATTTTGTTTTTGTTGACGTTTCTTTTTGTAAATAAATAGTTTTAACCAGTAAAGAAGAACAGTTTTGTTACATTATATATGGCATCGACTTGTTTTCGAATACAGTGAAACCTGCTATGTTGGCAACCTGTTTGAGTTAATCTTTTGTTTAAGGTCAATAATCCTTGACCTCTCAAGTCCCAGTGTTCATCGTTATTGGCATAGATAATGGACTGCTCATTCCCTGTGTACAGAAAATGTCAGAGCGATGAGAAAATAAATTGATTGCCACGTTCCGTAAACTCAGTATTTCGAATCTGAATCTCTCTGAACGCTGTTGGTCTGAGTCTATAATTCTGTGAGCGCCATTGGTTCGATTCTTATTAGAAAAGGACGTGAAGAGGTAACATATCTCGTTCTACTGAACAACATTTTTTTCTGATCAATTATAGTCCAAGCTCCTATGACAAAAAAAGGTACCCCATCGAACACCTCAAAATTAAAAAGTGGAAATGGCTGAAAAACATGTTACGCCTGCTAGACTAGTAAAAATTTGTCAGCCAGACAAGTTGTAATAGATGGAAGAAATCTTAAACTTTATTTAAAAAAAAAATTCAAGGAGGTGTTATGAAGTACATTTTCATAAAAAAAATAATTTATAACAGATGATCTGTCAGAAGCTAATTAACAAACATTGTCAGCCAGACAATTTTTTTCAAAAATGGTACATTATTTACTACAAATTTCAAGCAGGGGTTTTGGAAAAAAAAATATTTTTTTTAATTTCAAAAATTCATAAAAAATAACAATTAACAAATTTTTACTAGTCTGGCGGGCGTAACATGTTTCTTTCATGTTTTTCAGCCATTTTCACTTTATAATTTTGAGGTGTTCGATGGGGTACCTTTTTTTGTCATGGGAGCTTGGACTATTACCCAATCTATTTATATCTACATCATTGGTATTTACGATAGCCGTTTGATATTGCATATGTCCGCTTACTATAAATGAGGAATAGCGCTAATCGATGTCTACTAATGACATTTTTTTTGGAAGAAAAATAAATAATTGAAATCTAACAATTTAGTATTTTTTTGATTTGACTAACAATTTACATATCCTAATAACGTTTAAAAAGTTTTCCACTTAATTTAATATCAGGCAAGGTATAAAATAAAAACGTTTATGTATGTGACATTACGCTGTCACGCTTTAATTTTTTTGTAACTTTTTTCAGCTTTAAAATTTTTTACAGAGACGATTTTCATTAAAAGTTTAAATTTTTATACTTCAATGTTTTGTTTATGCATTAAGGGTGAAGAGAATCATTTATAAAACTGTTTTGGCTCGACAATGTGTAGAGTTTGGTTTGAGACTCTGTAAGTTTTAGGGATGGCCATCTTTTATTTCTTTTTTTGCCCTCGAGTCTCGATTATCAGGAAGCTGGTATCTACGTTCGGACATAGTATTCAACTGTTTTGGTTACGGCACGATTCTTCATGAACGGTAGAACAGTAGAATTTCGACTTATAATGATGTTTGCGCTATGGATACAGCAAAAGTCTGACAACGGTCCGAAATTTCCTGAAAGGTAGGTTTTCGTGAAAAAGTTCTGGACGAATGTTGCTCCACTAGGAAGGTGAAGTCGTAAAAAAAAATGTGCATTGCCATTTAAAATTTTAGATTTACCCCCACCACCTGCAAGTTAGTTTTAAAATGAAAAACAAGTTCCTGAAACGGAACCATTCTAAACTATATTTTGAAATATCTTTTTTTTAAAATCAATTGTTTAATGAGCACTAGTTGTGAGTTATTTTATAATATTATATTTAAGTAATTTAAGACCGTTTTATATAAAAAATATTTCTGCTGGTAAGTACTACCGTATTGATTTGTATTTAAATCGAAAAATCGCGTCAAATGATATTATGTCACATCCTTGGTTTGTCTTTTTAAATGTTTGTTCTAAATGGTCCAATCGTATAGGCTGTGTGCATGAAGCCTACTAGCGCTGCTAGTGAGTAATAGAGAACTATTGAACTCACTTTTAATGGAAATCGCGACATGTTTCTATGGTGATAAGTCAAAAACTTTAGTAGTCAAAAAAAATGTAATAAGGAAAACTGATGTTAATTTTATATAGGTACCATAAAATTCAGATCAAAAATCATTATATAAATAGCACAACATAAAAGGTATGTGAGAATTATTTGTTTATCAATTATGACGTACAATATACAAATAATTAATTTGTTTAGTCAGCGGAACGTCAAATGGTTTTTATTTTACTTATTTCGCCATCAGCACAACAGCCCGGAACACAAAAAGTATTTCCAGATCGCTTAGTTTTGCCCATGTTTTCTTTGTAATTAAAAAACTTCTTAAATTATAATTATTTTCACTTTTAATAAACACTGCTCACTGACATAACGAAAAATTTGAGGTAGAAGTTTCCCTTTGTGCTCACCACAAACGCTCGCATCGAAAAATTTGTAACTCCGCCTCCTTGCACATAGCCCATACATTTGATACTCACTGTGTATACATAAACCTTATAATATGATCTTACAGACTGTATAAAAATAATACTTCAATGAATCAAGAAAGCTTTATTGATTACTATAAAAAAAAAAAAAACAGCGGAATATCTGTTGTTTGCACGGACGATGTCAAGTTTGACCAAAGAATCGAGTTTAATTAGCTTAAAATGTTAAGAAACTTTTTAAATTGATTGAAACAATCTAAATTCGACATTAGCTTGTGATAACGAACCGAGTTTCGTGTGCAATTAATACTAATTATATAAATCGTATACAGTTTTCTAAACTAACGTTATATTGAGACTTTCAAGAACGGACGTTATTCCGTAAAAGCTGTGTTTAATAAGCTTTTCCCGCGACTAATAAATATTAAAGTTTTATTTGCGCAAACGAAAACTGTTGTTTTCATTTTGTGTATTCCACGATCGATGCGATCTCATTTAGAACGTGAAATTGTTCTCTATATTTTTAATGCATGATATTTTATCTGCAGTGCCATTCCTACGCTTTGTTTCTCGTAGAAAATACGTCAGCCGAGTCACAAAGTCATCGTTATATAAGCCGTTGTATGTTGATTGTGTGTACCTCAAAGACTTTGATTTAAATGCATTTCTTAACCTGAATTCTTAATTTATAATCATTACATGAAATAGTAACGAAACATTTGTCAGTAAGTTATTTGAGTTTGCAGGTATTTTTCATGATCCAATCAAAATACGTTCCCACAATTTTTAACTATCTGTTTATATCTGCATCACTTTTAAATTCGGCTACCGAATTTCATTAAAATTGGTATATATATAATATACTGTAACGAGACGCCACTGGTGGCGGCGGCAGTACATTTTTGTCAGAGCCGCGTAGACAACAATACTTAAATTGTTGTCGGAACCGTATAAACAACAATGCACGTATTGTTACAATCATTGTTATCGGACAATGTCGAAGCTTCTAGAGTACCGAAGAATGCTCCACAATGCGGCTGAAGATATATAATATTATATATAAACAGCGCTTGCGTGGAAGGCAGGGCAGTCAGTCAGAAATCAGTGTCAGTGAGAATGAACAGTGCGTAACATAAATAGATGTGTTATAAATAAATATAGAGATAAATAGACATCTGTAAGATATAGATATTTTGTGTATCTACATAGTAGTTTAGTGATATTATTGTTGTTTTAGAATTCGTTTGTTTTTCGTTATTTCTTGTATTATTTCATTTTTCATTATTATTATTAGAGAACTACTTTTTAGTTGGTTTTTGTTGAAGTTTCTTTTTTGTAAATAAATATCTTTCCCATCTAGTTCAGGACAGTTTTGTTACAATGTGGTCGAGTTTTATTCAAAAGCGTATTTAACGCAAGCGAAGCCACGGGTCAAGTGTAATAATTAAAAATTAAGTGATATCTTTCACCAGTTCCTAGATAAAAATCTGGAAACTGGACATCTGTAATATTTTATTTTGTGATCTTTGATTTTATATGCCCAATTCTAGAAAGCTATTTCACAAGCCATGTTCATTCTAAACGCCCATTTGAAGTCGTAATCCTTTATTATCTCTAACCCTATAAAGATAATGTTTCTCATTTCGCGTTACCCGAAGCTTACTACAGGTGTTTTTTGTTCATTACAATGTCGGTATAATCATTGTGCGCTTTGATTTTGTTTACAAAATACTGTCACGTTACGTCCACCATAAGACACGTCCTCCCACCACATTTGTACTTTTTTAAGGTTGGTTGAATTCTAAACTAAAATAAGTAATAAAACACTTGAAAATTAATCATGTTCTACCAAGTGCCGAGTGAAAAATCAGTGCAAATTAGAATTCTAAACTTTTCTAACTGTTTTATTAACTACAGATGTTTTAAACTATTAAATTTTTATTTATTTTTTGTATTGCGCTCTTCAGAATAAATTTTGAAAGTGCCAGAAAAAATATTTCAAATTTTAGTATTTTAAATTTATTGTGGGGAATTGACAAGGCCTTGTTTAATTTAAAATAAAATGGATTCTGTGTAAATCTTACGCGTCTGCAGTGAATATTTATGGGTAAACAATTGTATTATGTGTAAACACCAATTATAACTACATTCGTTATGTAGACATATTAATTGTTATTTGATGTTATCCAATATACCTACTCTTGGCGTTTCGCTGTTCAGCCCTGCCTCCTGGGTACTATATTTTGTAATATGCGAATAGAAAGAGGCGTATCGACCGAGTTTCCCTCTCAGCGTACTACCTGTTAACCAATCCCAATCGGTTCCACGCTAGCAGCTCATTTTTTCCATGACTGTGTCTTTTTTTTATTATTTCGTTGCACTTTTAAACGAAATTGTTTTCATCGCGGCTCTAAAAAATAAAGTTCGACAAAAGACCCCGCACAAATCTTATGGAAATGCGAGCGGCTCGCTGGCATGAGGCAGTGGTTCGTGAGTTGTTAATGTGTTGATACAAGTGCTCTGGCTTTGCGACATAAATCATTCAGTTATACTGTGAAGATAAATAAACTTTGGTGAGTGCAATTATATAAATCTGGTTTTACATAAATAACTTTTTGTAAATAATCGTGTGAATATAGTTAATAGACAAGTGTGAATAAGTGCACTAGATAAACTTTGTTGTGTTTGTGTGTTTAACTGTTTTGTTAAACGTTTATTATTGTAAATAAATAATTTCCACCACGACCTAAAACAGTTTTGTTACATTATTATTATTATACATTACACAGCGTATCTAAGGAGTAAACTCTAGTCGTGCGTCGGAGCTGACACACACACACACACTTTTTTTAACAATATCGTGGTGAAATGTACGTTAGTTTGGCAACACTGACAAATGTCTGGTATAGTTAACGGTAACGTGGTTTATTACCAACATGCAGAAAATACATGGCAGAACCTGTTCATGCATAAATAATGCAAAAGGTTAGGTTAGACGTTTGGTTTCCAAGATTCCACTTCAAATTAGCAACCTTCGACTTCTATTATGCCGCGCTCTCATTTCCCTAATTCGCGTTTGAATTCAAACCAAATACAAACTTGCTTGCATAGGCAATGCGGATGACCTTAAACTAGACGGAAAATCAAGTGCCGTGTCGTTATACGTAAAACTCGAGTTTATCTTCTCGAAAAACTCATCGACACAAAAAAAAACCGTTTCACGAGTGCCTAAAAAACTTTAGCATTTATTTAGGACTGCAAATTACCTGTGCTGTCAGCAGTTCTGGATTAACCTATAAGCAAAGTAAGCAACTGCATCACGTCTCAGGGGGCACAAAAAATCAAGACTCAGAAATTAAAAGTACCTCACTAGACCATGTCAACAATTTTTTTTTTCTTTTTGTCATGTTCTCAAAAATTTGATCTACTGATATAAAACTATATTTAGAAGTAAAGAACTTAAAAATGAATAATAATTAATTTTTAATATGAAAAAGAAAAAAATGCTTTTGTTAAATGAATAAAAATGTTTAAGGACACATTTTATAGACAGCTAATTTTTTAATGAGAGCATTGATTGCAAAAATTAAATTTTTCTATGCTTCTTAACTTTTTTCTATCTTTCTTCTAATTTGGAATTTTTTTTATAAACTTAACACAACAAAGACGGATAGTATTACATTTTTTTAAAATTGCTATTACAAATGGGGGCCCCATCGGCAAGAAATGCTTAGGGCATCAATGAGTTTTAATCCAGCACTGGCTGTCAGTAAATTCATTTTTTCGATTATAGGTTTGGACGTTGATATTTTATATTTATACAAAATTTCTCTGTGTTTAATTAAAAATGACTTACCCTTATCTAGGCTAAACGAATAAAGACCCAAACTTTCTTTTCTATCTATAGATAAACATCTCGAAAGGGCAAATTGTTAGTGTCGGAGTAGCATCTTCGTAATCATGTAAATTCGTTCTGTTGTAAAGCATGCAAACGAACCGGAGGCGAAGCCCGAGCTGTTGTAGCTCAATATTGGTACAACTAAATACTTGATGTATTGAATTAACTTTTATGTTTTCCCTCATCTTATACTCGAAATAAACTTTCAATATATGTATAATATTAATAAAATTACTAACTTCATTAATTAATAATTAAAGATTTATGGCGGTAAAACCACATTCTAATAAAATTTCTTACTTGATTTAAAATAATTGTCTGCGTTTTAAATTAAATAATTAAATAAAAAAGATTGTTTATGGTCAAGCAGTAAAACAAAATAATACAGTTTGTTTTTCACAAGATTCCGCAAACTTGTGGAATTTAACTTTTAACACAAAATGTGTTTAAATGAAGAAAGTAGTAAATAAAAATAATTATAATTATGACGAGGAAAAAAAAAATAAGCCCTATAATCTATATATATAAATTTCTCGTGTCATAATTTTGATCGCGCTAATCTCCTAAACCACTAAAGCGATTTTAATTAAATTTTGTAAATGTTACTTGGTGCAGCTTACGCTATGTGATAGTTTTTATTAAATATTTTGTACAAAATTACGGTGTATTCTCAAAAAAAAAACTGTTTTAGTAACATCTAACGACATCTGACAGAATTTTCTCAAAGCTATTAGTTCAGAAACAAACAAATAAACTATTTTAGTACCATGAAGTAGCGACATCTGTTAGAATTCGCTCAAAGCTATTAGTTCAGTAGCAAATCCGGTAGAATTTGCTCAAAGCTATTAGTTCAGACGCCGAGCCGCAAACGAAATACAATTTTCAGAATTGTATCTATCGCACCCGGCTGAAACCGGGACGGACCGCTATAGTAAATTAAATAAAACACAACATTTTAATTTATGTACGTTAAAGAATTTTATTTTATAACAATCGTTTCTCCCAAAGAGTGTGAAACAATTAAATACAGTTCCCAAATGTAAATATTTTAAAACGGTTTTATTTACCCGTAACTTAAAATGTATAAAACTAGGTTCAACATTTTTTATTTTAATTTATTCGTGTAATTTTTTATAGGTCTCATATCATTTCGGGATTAATTTTTTTCAACCTTAAAACCGCTGAAAATAATCCGATTTCGTCCATTATAAATAGATTCACACATACACATTCACACGCAACGCAAATAATAGATGTCTCTATAATATATTATATAATATAGGCAAATATACTAATAATTTATAAACTGAACCAAATTTCCGCGTGTTTCAGCGACGAGATACGTTTAACTGCAGTCGGTTTAAATGCCAGCGCATTTATCATTTTATCCGATGCGGTCGACGTAAACTCTCTCTCTCTCCCTCCCTTTACCAGGATATTATGTAATGTTTAATTGCAACCACAAATTTGAGCTACATGTCGAATTAATAACATTTATATCGGCCTAATTAATTTTATTGGTGCTTAAAATGTTGACAAGCTATATCTTTTTTCTCTGCATCCGCAGAACAAAATTACGTTTCTACCACTTCATTTTGAAATCTCGTCATTGTTTGACAAACAAAAAATCAAATTTGGATTACAAAAATTAGGTTGATAAAAGAGAGATGCTTCTTCCTGCCATAATTATTTTAAATATATTTATTAAGAATAATGCGTAAATACCACAAATTTGCTCATGTTAAACTCATAAACGAACAATAATATGCAGTCGGTTCGTCTCAAAGTTTATCGAACACAATATAACCTCACTCTGTGGCACATATCTACAAAGACGAAATGTTTAAAATATAATATTTGATTAATTAATAGGCAAAATATGTATATATATTTATTAGCATAATTTATAATACATTTAAAAGGATTTATTAACTAACCTACATTATATTTATATTTAATTTTTACATTTAATGCGATACAAGCTGTAATTATTAAATTAAAAATGAAACATATCTTTAAAAACGTTAAGAATATCATCTACCAGTTTTTAGGCTTGAGTGCTAATTTAAATGTAACTTTATTTATTATTTTAAACGTCATTTTGTTGATCATAGCTGTGTTCCGTTTATATTTTTAATTCAATGTTATACTATTAGTTAAATAATTGTAATTTATTCTGTTACCATTATATAATTATGAAAATATTGTTTTTTTAAGCGTTTAATCTTTAACAAAATAAACATTCCGCTTTAATATTTTGTTTTATGAATTAAAATCTTGAAAACTATACAGTGTGTCCATATTTCAGTGCCTTTTTTAATAAAAAAAGTGTTTCAAGTGAATTATGGTGATCGCCAAGCATAAACATAAAAAGAAAGGAAGAATTAAAAAAAAAACAATTTTACTTCACGAAAAGTATTATCTAAACCCAGAAATATGGCAGTAATTAAAAGTGTCTTTGATGTGTTTTTTTTCTTTCTGTTTTTTGCAAAAGCGCCTGTTTGTGTGCAGCTTTCAAGCTTGTACTTCGTCATAACAGGTGAACGGTTCCCCTTGCGAAGTGTACACAGTCTGTAATTAGCGTTGTTTACCTGTTCAAACATAGTCGTCGACATTAAAAAGTTCCATGTGGGGCGACAAAATATTAAAGAAAATTGTGCGTAATCTTTACGCGTCGTTGAAATAAAATAATTCATTCCTGAGATATACCTAAAAGATTTCTTTCGGTTATTTTCGGCTCTTAGTTCGGCTCTCAGATTGAAAATACTATACTTAAGCTACATGCATATACTTAGTTTATACTATATACTATGTGAAGGCAACTCACGGAGTTGCCACCTCGCGAATTCACAAAACGCCTAAAGAAGTTTTACTTCAAAAACGTATGTATACAAACAGCGTTGTTCATAATCCGTCACCACAGAACTGGTAAAATTATCCTTCGAAAACATGATTCTAGAGTATTTCTACAGTCCTTATTTCACACATTTTTGAAATAACTGAATATGTAAAACAGAATATCGCTGCTTTTATTCGTAATAGTGATTTACATGATTATAATACATGCCATAACAATAATATTTACATAGGCAATTAACAGTCTCTATACATAAAAGGACATAATTATCTGTACAGACATTGCAATATTATTTAAACAAATTACCTGATGCCATTCGGTACACCAGCGATTTTAACGGTTTCGAACGGATTTTAACGAAATTTTCTACTCACTAGATTTATATTGTATAGAGAAAAAAATTCCAACCAATTGGGCAACGGGACCATTCCAACTTCAAAAATATTGACATTTGATATATGTAGGAAAAAAAATTTCTGATATCGCGTGAGGTGACGCAGGTAATGACTAGTATTCAATATGGTATTTGCTATTCGTTGCTATGGTTACCTACATAATATTATGTTCCACGCCATGTAAAAATTAATCAAAGCATGCCTAACTAGTTTATATCTGACAGATCCATAAAACAAAAGAGCGGCTGATTTTTTTTATTTTCAAAATATTTTCGAAACTATAAAGTTTAGAAAAAAAATTTTTAACGAAACTTTCTTGAAAAAATAAATAGAATCATAAGCCGTTATGAAAAGTATACCATTATTATATAAAAAATACCGATATAGCATATATATCTCTTCTGCGCATGCGCCGATTTTCCCCGAAACGTCCTCTCAAAATTTGGTTTCAATCTGTTCATCCGTTTGATATGTATCGTGCTCACAGACAAACAGACGCACAGGGTTTTTCAAAAAATGTGTTTTTTGGATTCGGGGAACCTCAAAACGAAAAAGATATTGTAAATTTAATAAATGTGGTATTTTGTTGGAATGGTGAAAAGAGCAGACTCTGTTTCCATTAAATAATTTGAGTGTAGCAATTTATTCTGGCGGTAAATATGAATTATTTGCTTCTTGACAATTCTTGAGTGGTTCACCTGAACATAAATTCACATTTTTGACAGTAATTAATTTCGTGAATTATCATTTTTATCTGTGAATTGCCAAAGATTACTAAAATTGATAGGTAATAATCTAAAATCTGGTAAAAGTATAATTTTGTAACTAAGAAACTTTCACGCTTTCTTCTTGAAAGGTGCGTTGTACGTCAGCTTCAATTGTGATAATGACGAAAAGATTAGGCTGCTCTGACAACAAAAGGCTGCCATTTTGTGCTGAAATTCTTTTGAGAATAAAGGAATGCGGGATAAAGAAGTTGTTGTGATGAAAATAAAGACTACATCTTATATAGTATAATATAGCAGGCGCGACATGTCGATAACATTTTTGGATAGTGATAAAAATTACGACTGACCTTCTGTTGCAATTTATTTAAGTGAAACTTCTATCGCCGCGATGGCAGTAATTTTGTTCAACAGCGCAACGAAAGCAAAAATGATTTACAAACCCTTTACAGAAAACCGCATCTGAATTGATCAAACCGTTTTCAAGATAAATGACGACATTGATCGAGTGCACAAACACACATACAAACAAACAATCTCTCAGGTTAAACTCATATACCTGCTCCGTTCCGTCGTGGGTAAAAAGGACATCATCAGGAGTAAGAGAAATAGGTTGCTAGCGGTAAACCGTAACCAATTGATTGACGGGGTATGGATACATCGAGGGGAAAGCTCGGTCGACACGCCCCTTTCTGTTTAGTGTTTACTTGATTCCAAACGTTTCGCCAGGAGGTTTCATTTCAGACGTGCAATATTTCTTCGCACTCATTTTTCTTTATTTGTGTTGGCACGATGAATTGGAAATAGATAGTTGTTTATACTTTTCCATAGCACTACAAATAGCCTGAATTTGGCTTAAAAAGTAAAAGACTAAAAAGTACGTAATTGGATAGGAATAAAAATTTTCTTTCAGTATTGAAACGTAAAAATTTAATGGTAAACATAATTGCCGATGACTTGTTTATTACACGCTTTATATTAGTTTCAATTGTAAGTTTGTATGTATGTATATGTATGTATGTAAGTATGTATGTTTGTAAACTCGTTTGGACTACAGCAAGTGGTTTATATAGTGGTATAATATGCCAGCACTGTAAGTACACTTGCTAGCCGCGCGGTCTAAGACACGGGTCTTCGCTTTCGTCAACTCTCGGAATCACGGGTCGTGGGTTCTAATCCCGTCCACGCCGAAAAAAAAATGTGTTTTTTTCGGCAAATTTTTGACAATAAATCGAACTAAAAAGTGGAAAATAAATATATTAAAAAAAACTAAAAACACGCTTTATATCGAACTAAAAAGTAAAAAATATTTTTTTTTAAATAAGCTTAAAACAATAATGAATAAAAAATACAAGTATTATTGTGAAAAAAGCGTGGGGCCCTCGATGTACAAAAATGTGGAACAAAGCGCCCCACAATAATACTAGTATTTTTTATTCATTATTGTTTTAAGCTTATTTTAAAAAAAAAATATTTTTTACTTTTTAGTTCAATATAAAGCGTGTTTTTTAGTTTTTTTAAAACTATATTTATTTATTTTTTAGTTGTAAAACATTTTATTGATAAAAGAAATTACAGTCATCAAGTAGGTTGGCAATTTTGTTGACGCAGAAGGTTTTAAGTTTGCTAACTAGAATTTTGTTATTACTAATTTTATAAAATAAGTCTTAAATTTAACACAACCCATTAAAAAAATACTAAATCGTACTAAAAACGCTGTTTTAATATTTGATGCTTAAAAATGTGTGGAAAACTTCAAGATTTCTTTTTTAAAATTGAATTTATCTTTAAAAAATAGTTGCGAACATTATTTTCCAATCTTTATTACGGTCGCAAAGTGCTACTGAAAAAGTTACAAAACAAAAATAAAACAGTCGATGTGTATTTTTAAAATTAAAAAAGGCAAAATTTGAATATTATTTATTAAACGGATATTGTAATAACGTGGATGGCATCTGTTATGTCAAAAACATTAATAAACAAATTGGTTATGGATGAGTTTTGCTTTTTTCATTTTATCTGTTTACCATGTGGCCTTATTTTCACCGAATATAATTTTTTTTATTTTGTTATTTCAGTTCTATTCTTAGTTTTTCAAAGAGATGTAGCTATGAAATTATTGCAAACTTTTCAAAAATTTATAAATTGCTGCTAGAGACTCGGAAAATCTTCACGGAAGAGGTATATCACGGACGTAACGCAGAGGTCTAATGTTTGTTTTTAACGGAACCCTATTACTAGGCCTCCGCTGTCCGTCCGTCTGTCTGTCAGAAGGCTGTATCTCATGAACCGTAATAGGTAGAGAGTTGAAATTTTCACAGAGTCTGTATTCCTATTGCCGCTATAACATCAAATAATGAAAAATCAAGATGGCGAATTTCAAAATGGCCGTCATTCAAATTATAAAAAATCTCCCTATAAAAAGTCATATCTTATACGAACCCTTCATGTGCGAGTCCGACTCGCACTTGACCGGTTTTTTCTTTGTTTTGAGGTTATATGCGGCTGTAATCGAATTTGAATGTTTGCTCATTTTTCAGGAGCGTCGGAGGGTCACTTTTTTAAGATTTATTTTTATTAAAACTGCTTGTATAAATTTCACTAAAAATTAAGAATAATTGATAACAAATAACCACAGAATAATAATTTACCAGTGATGACGTAGCTGAGCTGAAAATCCGTTTTTTAGCTGCTCTGCGTTAGCTGTGAAATTTTCAGCTGAACATTGTTTAGGAAGCTTGGTAATTAGCAGTTAAGAGGATTATAGCGACGCGTTTATACAGACAGACAAGAATATATATTTACACTAGGGCTGGAATAATTTTTTACACATTAAAATCATGTATTCAAAAATTTGTTATATAATCGTCTCCTATTAGTTTTTTGGTTAGGACGTTTGCTTCTTTTTTGTACGTTTCTATTGACTAAAAAAAAAATCGTAGAAGGGGAAATAAATTTAATTTGTAGGTTATGTGGATTTTTGAATTAATTTTTTGGTCGTAATTTTTGTTTTATATTATACTAGCGGCCCGGTCCGGCTTCGCCCGGATTTGTAGATTGCCTATTAAAGATAATATCGAATAAGAACCGTATTTGTGTGTATTTGTGGACACGATATCTATAATATATACTTGATTAGAAACATTTGAAAAGAAAAGACCATCCTTAGTTAACGAAGATCTGACTCTTCCAGCGCATGGTGGAAGTGGCGTCACAAATAGTATTTTATTAGAAAAAATAAACGAAGTTTTTTCAGCGAAGAAGATATTTTTTTAATTTAAAAACTAGTGACGTCACCCTATATTTGTTATCTTTAGCATGCAGCGTAAATTGGATACAGGCTTAAAATAAATAAGCGGTGCGAGAAGAGATCAGAACTTGAGCAAATATTATATTTCGTACACTTGATACGAATTTGCTTTAACCACAAAAAAAAATCGAAATTACGTCGTAAAAACGCTTTTTATATGTATAATATTATGTTTTTGTTATATCTAAATCTTCTTGGTTTCGGAGAACACGAGCACGCTGACTATAAAAGACGCAAGTACTACACTTGTCGACACACTTACCTGTGAGCAGCCTAGAAGGACACTTCGCCCGCTACCACATCGTCTTTGATAATGTCTACTGCAGTTGTAGACGAAACGTCAGGTAGTAATACCAATGAACCACGGCATACAGGCCCGGAAATCAAGAAGATTTGTATTAGCGCCGGCCGTGAAAGCCTAACTTTTATTAATTTTTATTTTTAATTAGCTGTTTGACTCGTGACTAGCTGAGTTTTTAGACATATACGCAGGAATGTGGAAAAGGTATTAATTTTTGTACTTAATTAATCGAATGATATTCGCTTTTTTGTCTAACCGAAAGCACTCTCTGAACTTTAGTGTCGCTTTAGAGTGCATTTGCAATGCATATATGGAAGTACAAACTGAATAAAACAAACACGATATATCATATAAATGTTTCCTGTGAATTGGGACACCGCGAACGACGCTTATGGGAGGATTGGGGACATATTATTACACTTAAATTCGCCCCACAAATTAACCAAACATTTTCAGCTGTAAAATAAAGACAAAGATAGAGAGTTTTGCAGCATGTTCGATGCACATTGTAATATTAAATACACCCATCCCCCGATTTACACGGTACTTGTTTTACACGTTTTCGCTTTTACACGGTTTTCCAAATAAGTTTTTTTTGTTTTTATCGCACTCTACTAAATGCTACTGTGATTGAACACGTGCGCTGTGTACACATCTCACGGGGAATCCCGAGCTTATGTGCTGACTTGCTGCACACGCACACTGTGTCTGTATTTCTTCGCATAAAATTAAAGTTTTATCTACGGAAAATTGTATTTGAGTGAAAGCCTCACAGTTTCAGAACCTGTCAATGCATTTTATTTTTATTTCTGTGTACACCTTAAAATATTGAAAAAATTCACAACTGTTAAATAGCAAAATTATGCATTTTCTGCAAGCTTTTCGATTTACACGGTTTTGACTTGAAAATTTTTAATTTTCGATTTACACGTTTTTCTCAGGAACGTATCTACCGTGTAAATCGGGGGATAGGTGTATTATGTACAAGCTGGATCTAAGAAATTTGTCGTTGAAAATTGCACGATAAACAAGGTCCGAAATTGTTTCAATGTTTTTCAACCTCTGCGGACCGGCAACATGCCGATGTAAGTTGATTTAGAACTCGTGTTTTTCATTTTTTAAATATTTGAGTAGTCAGTTTTAATAAAAAAGGTTTAATAATATTTTTAAAAATTGTTGTTGTGTGTGTTTTCTTTTAATTTATTATCGATTGTCAAACATAATTTGATTTATATTACATTTATTGAACTGGAAATGGATAAAGACAAGAGATTTAAAATTCTGCTGAGACATACAGAAAATGGAACTATATATTTCCAGAATAAAAATAAATGCTGCAAAAACATAAAAATAGAATATATATACTTAAGTATCAAACAAAGATGAATTGCTTTAACACGCAATTTGATATAATTTTTTATTAAAGTGAGCATTTGTATTATTTTGATTAATTAATTATTAGTGGAGTGGATTGGAAAAAAAGTCTTGAATTCGGTGTGACTCGAATTAAAAAAAAATTCTACAAAAACTCGAGCTCCCCCAGCACTCAGCATTTTGGTATAATTTGTGACCGATTGTCAGAGAGGGTAGGGGAATATGTCGCTTAAAAGTTCCCGAAAACCTGTTATTGCTTCATAACTCAACCATTATTATCGGAGAAAAAAAGGTTCCAATAAAAGTTGTAAAGAAAAAGAATCCGCGAAAGCATTTAATTTTTCAAAATTACGCGCACTAAAATCGCGATATCTTGGGAACGGGCTGTCCGATGCGACCCGGTTTGGAACGAGCTTACGCGGAATTTTTTTCTCTACAACTTTTAATTGGACATTTTTTCCCTCCTGATAATAATGGCAAGAAATAAGGCTAGAAATTATACTAGCATATAAATTAATTTTTTTTTTGTGTCTAAATCTTCCATTTTTATAAATTCAAACTAAAGGTGTTAAAATGAAGTAGGAAATGTGCGCCAAAAATCATATGTTATGGAATTACCATGAATATTCATCAACGTTGCATTCGCCATTACTCATTTCAATATTCGCTAATGAGATTCGATTTGTTTAAAGTTTTAAACGGTCAGCTGCCACTTTTTTGTGCTGGTAAAACGACCCTTTCAAGTATCCACATCGCAAACGCAAGTATAGTACGCGCCACGAATCTAAAAGGCTCGGAAGTTAGATGCGATTGCAGGCTTGCGCTTGTACAGTCTGTTGAAAAACTACAAACTCGCAACTCAACAAAACTAAAATAGCAATATCAACTTGACAATAGCGTAGTCGACTGTACTTTAAAGCAGGAAAGCGACAAGTGACAAAGGCAACGAGCGATCACGGCCAATCACTGACGAGCGCACGTTCTGTGCAGGTAGCTGGGAGGTGGTGGGAGTATCAACGGCTTAAAAATGTGCCTTTGCGACTAACTTCCGAACCTTTTAGATCCGTAGCGCGTACTATATGTGAGAATAATCTACCCGAACTAGATACTTCCTATAGAAAGTTATTGTAAGAGTTTTGTGGTGTTAAATCGAAGTCGATGCGTGCGAGTGAGTAAGGCACACGTTGTAGATGAGCGTTCGTGTAGGAGAGAGAGAGAGGCGAACACGTCGGCGCGACGTAAAAGATAGCAAGTAGCCGATATAAGACGGCGGTCGCAATTTACATATCTAACGATTTATGGTCTACGAGCAGCCCACCAGCTTTCATTAATGAATCTGATGGAACATAAACTTGTAATTAAGAAACAGTCGCGCTTTGCTATCACTGCATCGTCTCGCGATAACGTTTGTGGGTAATGCAAAAGAAAATTGTCCATGACGGGTATTTTCAAAGCGACTATGTAGACTACAGACGCTCGACAACTTAAAGAGACATAATCTATTTTTCATTAACAATGAGAAATTTGCGCTTACTGTAACATTGAATAATATTAAGCAATAGAGTTGGGGAAAAAATAACTTCACAATGAAAAATCACTGTGACAAGCCGTCTAAAATAATCACTGTGATCTGACAAGAGATATCTACGTTCCAAAGTAACGTATGCCGTTTCATGTCACCGCAGTCACGACGGTCGCTCCAAGTTCCAATAGATCTACGTTCCAAAGTAACGTATGTCGTTTCATGTCACCGCAGTCACGACGCTCGCTCCAAGTTCCAATAGATCTATGTTTCAAAGTAACGTATGTCGTTCCATGTCACCGCAGTCACTACTCAGTACTCACTGTCGCTCAAAGTCAAACATGAACGGAGTAGGCAAACAACGCCGTTGTGACGTCAGACCGTGCGTGATGTGAGTGATCGACGTGACAAAGTCACGATGATTTTTCACTGTGATTTTTGTGTAACCGGAATAACAGTCACTGTGATCTCATAGTAACGACTTTTCCCATGTCTATTAAGCAATATACAAATCTTAGATTAACGTCTGAATAGAAATCTTCAAATAAATAAAATTATCAACCAATTATTTCAGACTGTATATTGACAAAAAATTATAAAATTGTAATTCAATATCTCAATAAATTACGTTTCGGTCCGGATTTGGATTTTCTTCAGAAATATGTAATCTAAAAAATATAAAAATGAATTAGTATCTACTTATTTTACAATAGAATTAAGTTCCATATCCATCACTATTATAGAAAAGGTTACTTCCGTTACGTTTTGTCTATATCCGTTTAAAATCACTCACTGAAGTTTAACTTCAAAATATACGTTATACAGGCGAAGTTTATTGTAATTTTGATGTGTTTTCGTGGTATTTTTTTCGCTAAACTAATGTTTGTTTCAAAACTAGTTAAAGCTACATAAATTTGCAAATTATGAAATTATACGACGATAATGCAAATTTATTTCAAACACAGAAATGCATTCGTGTTTTGTCGTTTTTTTTTTTGGTTGCAACGAGAAAATAATTGCAAAAAATGTAAAGGAATGTTTGAATAAATTAAAAACAGTGTATAAAGTAATAAATATTATAATTTTCTGTCATGTTTTTATAATTTTTAAACAAATTGAAATACATATGTTTTGAATATTCAGAAAAAAACTCTCGACATTGGAAATCTCTCAAAAGAAAAAATACAATTAATTCTTTTTTTTTTTTGGACACAAAATTTAATTATGTAATAAAACATAATGTATTGCTTACTAAGGATGTGGAAATATTCTTCTTTAAGAAATGAGTAAAGGGCTAATCACTCGCTTTTTTGGCAATAATTTCTATAAATCACTTTATTATTTATGGCGTTTCCTATAATAAAAAAATACACATTTTTAATGATAGTTCAATAATAGTTGGAACAGTTGGAAACCGCAACTTTATTTTTCGAGTGTGTGATTGGCGCAAAATTGCCCTTATCAATCGACCTCCTTTGGCGTTTTTAAATTATGACTGAAAATGAAAAATAAGAAAATATTTGTTTGACCAGTGAAAATCTATAGGTATACTTAATATATAAAGCTGAAGAGTTTGTTTGTTTGGTTGTTTGTTTGAACGCGCTAATCTCAAGAACTACTGGTTCGAATTGAAAAATGTTTTATTTGTTGGACAGTCCATTTATCGAGGAAGGCTATAGGCTATATAATATAACGCTACGACCAATAGGAGCGGAGCATCAATGAACAATGTTGCAAAATATAACTCAAAACTTGTCCGTCCGACAAAAACTTTTGAACGGTAACTCCGATCATCATAAAATTTGGACACAACATTCATCTCAGTAAACTAAGATGAACGTGTGTACTCACGTCCCTCCTCGTCCATTCGTTTTTTGCACTCGGGTGAAACCGGGCAGGACCGCTAGTATACTATATAAATAATAAAGTAAAAGGAGTAAAGTAGAAGCTCAGTGTTGGTTCGTGGTTAGAATAATAATATATTAAGGGTTGTCTCGCGTGACCTCTCCAGTGTGAACTTGTGTTGTGTTCTGAGGTGGGGTGGAGCACCTCGTGTATTATTTTGTGCAGCTGGGATAGAACAACACTACTAGAGAGCTCGCATATAGTTAAAAGGACACAGTTAACACACGAGAGCGCTTTTAAGACTGCGCCCTCCAAAGCTCGTTTCTGGACGCTTTAACGACCCGAGCTTTCGGTCGCACGCACTGTACGTCCGCAGTTTAATGTGCCTTATGAAAAGTTATATTGTTGGCTTGCCTCTTCTATTTCTCAGCCGTTTTCTAGTAGCACAGACACCCGTTTGTTACGCAGATAACTGTCGCGTCATATTCTTTACTAGCGCTCCCGTCTAGTTTCACCCGAGCGCAAAAGAACGAATGAGGAAGGGAAAGACATGAGTACGCACATTCATCTTAGTTTACCGAGATGAATGTTGTGTCTAAATTTCATGATGATCGGAGTTAACGTTCAAAAGTTTTTGTCGATAAAAAGCAGTATTTATATTTTTAATAGGTATAGATAATAAATTTCTTTTAAATCAATAATTACTGGAATTAATAAAATATAATAAATATTTAATTGAAAACACTGTAGGAAAATTATTTTTATATAGGTACCTATTATAGTTGTAACAGTTTTCAAATGAGCTATTAATTAGATTTATTTAATTTTAATTAGTCGTAAATAAAATTAAAATAAATTTAAATGTAAGAAAGTAATGTAGAAAATAAAAAAAAAATAAAATGTATTCACCCAACGTGTGGCTCGAACCCACGACCCTCATGATATTAAGAGTCGCGTGGTCTACCGGGCTTGTAAATGCACGACGTTAATATTATAATATTTAGTTATATAGGGCATTTCACCTGATTAGACGCTAATTTTGAGATACATTTTGCAACATTTTTCATTGATGCTCCGCTTCTATTGGTCGTAGCGTGATATTATATAGCCTATAGCCATCCTCGATAAATGGACTATCCAACAAAAAAATTTTTTTTCAATTCGAACCAGTAGTTCCTGAGATTAGCGTGTTCAATCAAACAAACAAGCAAACTCTTCAGCTTTATATATTAGTTGATTATTTTAATTGAATTCTTATTGAAACATACATCGAATAATTGCATTCAAATTCCTTAGAGAATTCTTCCAAACTCAGTTCCGGTTGGCGTTTTTATTTCGTTTGAGAATTATTCAGTGCGCGAGCAAGCGAGACAAAACTAGACCCTTGAGCAGCGGGGGTTTTGTTTTAAATTTATTGTTAACCCTCTTATTTTATTAACGAAACCCGCCCGCTGGCGGTTGAGGACAACAAACTGAAAAATAGGAAAACGTAGAAAACGAGAATTTAAACAGTGACCTTTTGGACGTACACTGAAATATTCCACCTGATCACGCAAACTTCCACTACACAAATAAAGTTGATACCAGAATAGAATGCTTAAATGCTCGGGAGGCAACAGCTGGATTTCGTTTTTTATCACCATCAATCCGTCCTTTCACTCGTTTCAAGCTGAAAACTCAACAAGAAAATTTTTAAACTATTCAGAGCCTACTATGTCATAGCACGTCGTGTCTTCGCAGACAAAAGAAGACTATCCTCATCGCATTCCCGAGACGTTTTTCTGACAATTTTTTTGTTTTTTAAAGCGAAACTTTTATTCTATCGCCCCGAATTTTTCTGGCCGTCTGTTGCATGTCGCATTACAGGCGGCCGCGGAGTAGGGGTAAAGTGAAAGGCGCTCGGAGTAGGCGCTCGGTAGAGCAGCCAAGGCCAATATGGCGGCGCCCATAGTTAGCATCAGCTGACCGTGTAGTATGTATAACACATAGTCAGTCTGTCATGCGGGCAAGTGCTGTACAGTGTTTACATGTTTTTATTCGTGTATTCATGTGAATATTGTTGTTTATAATTAATTGTGATGGATAAGTGTCTACAATCCAACGCCTACAATCCAATAAAAGTTTCACTTGCGTCGTGGTTTCTTTAAACCACACTACTGTTTTTTTTCCCTCGCATGTTATGCAATACTACGAGACAAGTATAATACGCTCCACGGATCTAAAAGGTTCGAAAGCTAGTCACAAACAGCGTCGCAAAGGCACATTTTAGAGCCGTTGATACTCCCACCACCTCCCAGCTACCTGCACGGAACGTGCGCTCGTCGGTGATTGGCTGTGATGGCTCGTTGCCTTTGTCACTTGCCGCTTTCCTGCTTTAAAGTACAGTCGAGTACGCTATTGTCAAGTTGTTATTATAGTTTTGTTGAGTTGCGAGTTTGTAGTTTTTCAACAGACTGTACAAGCGCCAGCCCGCATTCGCATCTAACTTCCGAGCCTTTTAGATTCGTGGCGCGTATTATAAATGAACATGTGTGCAGTAGTTTTTTCTCGTGGAAATTTTACATTTGTAAAACTATAGATAATAAGAAAAATTATGCCAATCGGTTTCCAGTTGGCAGGTCATTTTCCCCACTTCTGGCGGTGATGTTTTTCGTTATGCTGCCGAATGGAATTACTTCTAGCGCTACTAAAGTAGTTTCACTTCGAAAATGTCTGTCTGTGACGTGATTTTCACGTCGGATGTCATGCATTGTATTTAGTGCGCGGTTTGACATTCAAACAACTCGACACAAACAGGAGTGTTAAACTGTCGGGTAGTTTTGTTCGGCGGAACGGAAACAAGCTGGCAAAAGTGCTTCTAATTAGAAACAACAATGAAAGGACAAGATTGAAAAAAAATATCTTCTTTTTCTTTCTGGATATTATTCTCTCGTATTCTCTACTCCTGTCAATTCCTTTCATTAGTCTACTTGTCGTTATGGCATGTACACTATTGATATTTTGGTCGCATGGCGGAACCCAGGGACTTACAATAATTAATTATTGTGGTCGGTTAATAATTGATTAATATTATGTTTTTTTCTTTAACCAAAAATCTCTTTTTGCGAACTATAATGAAAAATTGCAAGTAGTTCGTAATATTTTATTATATTATTCTAATATTTTGGGTTGTTGTTCATCTTCAAGCAACTTTTAAAAAGTGTACGAAATTCTCCAAAGAAATAAATATATATATTTTTTCGTCCAAATAATCGATTTGTTTTATATGCTGTGCTAAAAGCATATACTTTTATTCTATACTGAGGATAGGAATAAAATCGCAATCGAACCATTACGGTGCAAACATATACTTTTTTTACGCCGTAAGCACTGGCGTATCCAGGAGGGCAAAACAAGCACGGGGGACCCGGCTTAAGAAATTTCTAATTTGCTCCCTCCTGGGCTAAAAGGTGGGTACGCCCATGTTAACGTCATAGAAAAAGACAAAGTTTTTGAAACAGAGATACTTTATTCCGATTGAATGCACGTACATCATCGGAGAAATCAGGGAATTACATCGAAGAAAGAGACGCAGATATATTTTCGATACGCTTTGTTGCCTTCGCTCACCGCACATTGAGTAGATAGACAATGATTCATATAGTAAATTATTATTAAATATATATTATGGCTAAAAGACAACTTGTTTTAATTCACTGCGCTTCGCATCCGTGATAATGTGTAGTAAGCTTTAAAACAACTCGACATTATTATATCTTTTGATTAACCTGTTACATTCTCACCTCTTACGTAATTCCGTTCGACGACGGCTAACAAAAATGAAACAAGTTTCATTACGTTTTTAACGATTCTGTAGATAGTAGATACTATCATGCTGTTAAAAATAAAATTTAATAAAAATGTAGGTATACTTCTTTATTATCGTAAATAACAATAATTTATTTAAATAATATTACTTATTGTAATTGGTATTCTTCGACTTAGATCTACATCATGGGAACACTTTTGTTGCATTTTTTTTAGTTTAAAACTATTTTTATTATAATATCTAAAAAATAAATTATAATTAAAATTCCTTTTGACGTGATAACGTCTTATAAATTGATGAATCACGTCAAAATAAAAAGATGAATGACCTAGCTGTCGACCCACCTATGTAAATAAAAAAAAATAAAAATAAAAAGATGAAACACCGGCTGCATGCACGAAAAAGTGTAACGTTCCTAACGTTCCGCCTGACCCTGTGCGTGCTTTTCTCGAAAACGGCCCTAACGATTTGGATGAAATTTACTGAAAAGGGATTTTGGGGGGCAAAAAATCGTTTTAGCTAGGTCTCATCTCTCGAAAAAATCGTTTTCATACAAATTTTATCATTATAAAAATCAATTTTTTGACGTATGAAAATACTTAAATATTGTAAGTAGGTTTTGGAATTTTATATAAACAATGAAACAATTGTTTTCAAAATACTATGACAGTTAATCTTTGAGACTTAAAATAAATACGAAAGAAAGAAAGTTAAAAAAAAAACAATTATTATTATAGGTGGTAAGTAATTTTAATAAATAAAATTAACCTAAATTTGAAGCGAAAGATGCAATATCATAGATTCGAATTATTATAATTATTATATTTTAGGTTATGTATCACGGAATACGTTATCACGTAAAACTATCGTCCGTAAACCGACTTTACAGACAACCAATTTTTTTTTTTTTAACTTTTGATTTTTGTAATTTTTTTTTCAGATCTTTACGATTCGCGATAGTCAAAATATACTCGTGTGCTGTTTTCTCTTACTTTTTTGTATCAAACGAGGTGAATCGGTGCCAGCAGACTCTTTGAAAATGTAAATAAATAATTATATTTTTTGGTATTGTAAAAAGCCAATTTTAAACAATCTATAAGTTTGTTTTCAGGAGAAGAAATTAGATTCTATAGACAGCTGCACTTTGATTGCTGACTGTCGCTCCAAAAACTCAAAATTGGTGTCATTTTCGGATACTTTATTAATGTGTTCAACTTGCTCACTGTGGAGGAACTTCGCTGAGGAGCGTTGAGGAATAGAGTTCTGTTATAATATCAGAACAGGTTGGGGCGCCCTCAGATTCTGTATGATTTTTTTTTTGTTATTTTTCGGTTTTATTTGGATAACACTGATCCCTTACTGTTTTTGAGAAACCGATCACAAATTATTATAAACCACATCTACTTGGATATACTTACAGCGATATAAATTCATACCATCGAAATTCGAAATAAAATGGCAAGACATCACTTAAAACAAAATTGCCTTCAGCGCAATAGTTCTTTGTCAAATTAATTTTGTGACTTCAAATCCCATAATAAATTTTCAGTTAATATTAGAATTAATTAAATTAAGACATTCTTAATTGTTCTTTTTGTGTGCGAAGGCGTTTGAAGGATATATTTTTTTTCTTTTTGGCTAATTTAGGTTGGTACGAGGAAAATTCACCAGAACGGAGGTCTGTACAAGAGTTGACTTCATTTTGACTCAAATTCAAGTAATATTGTTAATAAAAGCCAAAATTTCGGTATAAAAATTTCCTGTATGCAGATTACATCGTTTTTTTTATGTTATTATGTACTAATGAATATTTTCGGTAGTGCGTGGCGCCGGTTACTGGCTCTCGCGTTTACAAAAAGTGCGGGAGTATCTTCGTTTTTTGTCTTGCTGAAATGGTCCTGTCCCCGGCTCCGCGATCGCGCGAGTAAGTGTTTAAATAAAGTTTAAATGAATAAATCGAAGGTCTTTTCTTTGGATGTCGGGATTTCCAGAACAACGACACGATCAACCAGACTAAATGGACCAGAACTGATCAGTGCAGTGAAAGTGTTAAAAACGTTAATTAAAGAAGTGATCGCGAATTTAAACTCGTATTTATTAAAAATAATTTATTTAAAACGATAGCCCAGTGCAGTGTTTTAATGATAAATAAAATAACAGTCAGTAGTTCGCGACTTTTACCTTTCGTGTGATGAACTGGAGCTGGAATGACCTTCGGGCGCTACAAAGATTTCGTCACAAGTATGTATTTTTTTTAGTTTTGTTTTTCTTGAAATTATTGAAAATATTATGCTAATTATGATTTTTTGTTTGTTGCAGGTGCTGACGAAACTCTAGTGCAGAATTTTGGTGAGTGATTTTGCTTTTATTTATTTGTCCTGTTACAGTGAGCTGGAGTCAACAGAAGCCCTCCCGTATATTTTATTGTGATATACCCGAAAGTTAACTCTTTGAGGGGTTTTGGGTATCTAGAATTGTTAGAAGCTCACGTGACAGATAAAGTGATCACAGATAGAAGTTTTGTTTTTTTTAGAAAACTGTTTGTATGAATTACAAAATCAATAACAAGAACTGGAAAGTTCAGAAAAGAATAGATAAAACTTTGGTATCTAGTTCTCAAATGAAATTTAATGTACATATCTCGTATATAGACAATTTAAAATACTATTGTTTATTTGATATATTGTCGGGTCGGATCGGTTTGTCAATTTTAGTATTGACTACGCGGTCTATATAAGTTCTGTTTCGTGTTTTTCAAGTTAATTTTTCAATAACCAAGAATTTTAATTGTGTAAGTATTTAATTTTCTAATTTTCATGAAACGTATTTCTGATTATATTTCTTTTTACTTAAATTCCTTTCTTTTTTAGGGAAACATAATTATGAACGAAACGACGACCGATATGAAAGGAACTTATTTTGAAACACTCTGTATATTATAATGACTTTATTTCCGAAACGGAAGAAAGTACAAAACACCGGCGGGTTTATTGAATCTAGCGTGAAGTTTTCTATAAACATGTTGAATTTGAAAACGGTAAAGATAATTTTTTTAAAGGCTTTCTCTTCGAAATGGTAGATTTTTTAATCAATATAGAACAGCAAATGTCCCGTTTTTTAGTAATAAAGTTATTTACTTATGAAAGTGTAAAATGAAAAGTGCAAACAAAAATATTATTCAGAAATTATAGAGTCTTCAATATTCAGCAATTTTAAAACTAATGCTTTCTTATATTATATTAAATATTTTAAAGAAAAATACTTTTAGAGACACAAAAACAAGAAACACACGCTTTCTTGTTTTGAAAGATAATGTTCTATTTTTGCTATAGCATATTTTATTTGATCCCGCCAGTTACGGGAAATTTATTTTTCAAGCTAAAAATTAAAATAAATATAAAATGAATATTATTGTAAAGGTAATGTTTCATTAGAACACATTAATAACTGGCTCTGGAACAATTTAAATATTATGTAAGCAGAATTTTTACTAATTTTTGACCCCCCCTCCTATGCTTACATAAACATTGTTATATATATTTTTTTAAATCTGTGCAAATTTCTTTATTGTGTTATTCATGAGCAGCAGTTTTTAAGTCTAGAAAAATAAGAAATTTATAGACTATAAAATAATTTAATGCACATTTAATATTTATTCAATCCAATTATTGACATCGTATTTAGATATTATATTCTTAACATTAAATTAAAATTAAATTTTGAAAAAAAAATCAAAAAAAGTAAATAAATAATAATATTGATACTTGATTATTGGCTCAATCAATAGTTGTATGATTAATAATAATAAAAGAAACAATTGGTCTCACTATTTGTTTTAAATAAACACTGTACTTGAAGAGGCTTGAGCCGAGATGGCCGAAACGTTGTGACGTGAAGTGTTTGTTTTAAATAAATAAATAAATAGATAGTGAGACCAATTGTTGTTTGTTTTATTATTATAAATAAATATTGTTGACGTATGGTACGCGCCACGAATCTAAAAGGCTCGGAAGTTAGATTCGAATGCGGGCTTGCGCTTGTACAGTCTGTTGAATAACTACAAACTCGCAACTCAACGAAACTAACATAGCAATAACAACTTGACAATAGCGTACTCGACTGTACTTTAAAGCAGGAAAGTGACAAAGGCAACGAGCGATCACGGACAATCACTGACGAGCGCACGTTCCGTGCAGGTAGCTGGGAGGTGGTGGGAGTATCAACGGCTCTAAAATGTACCTTTGCGACGCTGTTTGTGACTAACTTCCGATCCTTTTAGATCCGTGGCGCGTCTTATAATACTTGAATGGCTTCTCTTCACTGTTTGACAGATTTATTAAAGTGGAATTTAATTAAAGAATGCAAATAAAAGGAACTAAAAATAGTATGTACGTCTAAACGGGGCATTATAGTGAAGTGATTTCTGATGTTGACAACATAATTAATTTTTATAGTAATACTGCCTCTGGTCGGTACAAAATGGGAATTTTCTTCAATCCAAGTTTAACACAAACTGTAAAACTACAGCCTCTTAAATCAGGAAAGAAATATGAAGGAAAATATGTCTTGTTAAATTCAGATATTGAAAAATATTTCATCAGAATATTTTGACGAAATGCCAAAAATTCCAAACGAGGGCACAAAAACTAATGGTTTTCAACGTTACAATGCATAATAGAATAAATAAATAAATTTATCTTCGGACTGAAAGGTAAAATACACCGTATTCGGAAACAATGCGTGCACAAAGCGGCTACTTTGGCGTCAGCAATTTTGGCAACTTTATATTATCCTTTGTTGTGTGATTTTATATATTATGCATTTATTATATAACCATGAACAATAGACTGTGCTGAAAAACATCTGAATTTATTTACTGTTCTGTTAAAATTTAAAAGATAGTAAAATTTATTTTGAAGACGTTATTTAAAATATTGGAATATTCTGGCATTTGTCATCTAAATATATAAAAGGAGACCGTGACTGACTGATCTATCAACCCACAGCTCAAACCACTGGACGGATTGGGCTGAAATTTGGCATACAGATAGTCATTATGACGTAGGCATCCGCTAAGAACAGATTTTTGAAAATTCAACCCCTAAAAGGGTGTTACAAGGGTTCAAAATTAGCATACAGAAATCATATACAATGTGTCAATTGGAAAATGCGCAGGATTACTCCTGTCAACAAATCAATAAACGCGTCTTTCATGTTTTATCAAAAACAACCCCTTCAGAGACTGAAAAGAGGTCTAGAAATCAACATGGGTGTAATTTTCAAGGTTTATCGGGACGTTGATCACGTGAACGTCATTAATTTCGAAAATTAGGGGAGTCTACGTCGAGAAGGGAATATTGGGAATGCATCCGTGTTTCGTCTCAATCGTGTGCGAAGCCGCGGGTAACGACTAGTTTTAAATATAAATACCTTAAATTTAAAACGTGTATAAAATATGAGAAAATAAAAAATGAGAACAAAAAACTTCTTTATTAAAATAGAATATTGTTAGAGGATAAGAAACTTTCAATCGGGTTGCAGGGCAAAATTCATTTTAACAGTTGATTGAACCCATTCTGGTCACGGCGTAGAAAGTGTGTCTGTCTATGAAAATCGTTGTTCCGTCCGTCCGTCCGTCCGTTCGAAAATTGCAGTAGGCAGTGTAATGTGCAAACGTTCTTATATACAGTGTGATTTCTTTTTAAGAATGCAGGTGTACCAACATCTGTCTTAATAATAATTATTAATGACAACGCGTCTCATTTTTTAAGTTATGGTCAGTGTCAAAAGATCGCAATTGAGAGGTAGGACTGACGCTTATGACATCTGTTGTCGACCATTAGTAATTTAAAATATCTGCTTGGAAGGGAAACGCTGAACGACCGTGCGCGCTTAGCGGCGAAACCTGGCATTTTTACGACACTATGTACTGATATAAAATCAAAGGTAAAAAATGACAATTCGTAAATGCTGCATAATTAACTGTAATAATATTTAAACAAATAGTGATGTAAGCTTATATTATTGAACTATTTGATCACAGTTTTTATAAACTTTAACTTTTCTTTTTTCACATTTGGTTTGAAACTTTGATGTTGCACATTAATTTTAATTCACTAGTTGTCCCATTTGACATAATGTATAACAGTGGGTTCGTCGATCAATGGCGCTAGTGTCGCTACTTTGGTGTTGCACGTAGTGATGTTATTGTCTTAGAATGTCTACGCCCTGCCGTAAAAAATAGTCAATATACAGTAAAACATATAATTTAAAATAAAATAAGACACCTTGATATTATGGTATGATAAAATTATACGGGATACAAGGCTAAATATAAAAACAATTTTTATTCACTAGAACATCGTCAACGTTTCAGCAGAAATTTTACTAGACATTTTTAAGGTCCTGAAGAAGGCATGAATGGAACGTTGACGATTAAATGATGTTCTAGTGAATAAAAATTGTTTTTATATTTAGCCTTATATCCCGTATAACTTTATCATATACTATAATTTAAAAGCTATTTGAAACCTGTAAATTTTCAGTTCTCACTGCGACGCTAGAAAAAAGAAATAATTGTTGACTATAGTCGATTTGACAGCGTAGATCATAAATTTTCATTTAAAAAGTTTAATATTTCTTTCTAACCTTAGAATCAGCTACAAACATTCCATTAAGCCAGGGGTCGGCAACCTGCGGCTCGCGAGCCGCATTCGACTCTTTTGGTGTAAAGTTGCGGCTCTCCAGTTCCGCATTCGCAAAAAATAATTGTTTTATTGCATAAACCATTAAAAATCGTCCAATCGATCCATAATTGAGTACCATCTATCTCTCAACCATTTCCACTCGCGTCTCACCCGCACCGCCCCAGTCGCGACGTGTCGTCCTCGGATATATATATTATATCTATGTAAGCAAATACTATAATACTGAAACGAAAATGTTTAGTGGCTCTTTAAAAACTGGGAAATTTTGTAAATTGTAACTTTTGGCTCTTCCGTCTCAAAAGGTTGACAACCCCTGCTTTAAAGAGACCGTCTGTATGTCGATTCGTTTAGAAATTGAGGGCGCCTGATATTATTTTTTAGTTTTGCCAAAAAAGCTTTACACACTCATAAATTCGAAAGTGAAGTTTTCGAGGGAGTTGTTGTTTTTTGGGAATGTCCCGGTATATTATCTAGGCATAAACACGTGCAGTAGTCCCGGTCTTTCCTACGGGAGCTGCGTAACAAATGGCGCAATGAAGAGGCGACCGGCGAACCGGCGCCAATCTCTGGAACTCCAGTTCGACGACAAACTTTATATATGTTGGTTATATCGCCCCTGTTCAATAACACGACAAATATAACAGACATCGATAGCCGTGTACAAATAACAGAATCAGAATCTCTCTTGTGTCGCGATGACTGTTTGTAACCAACACTGGTTAACCCCAGATGGCAGCACCCTATCTTGGAAGAGGTAGGAAGGGCGTGGCTTAGTCGCGATCTGAAAAGTACAATACACGCTACGAATCTAAAAGGCTCGGAAGTTAGATGCGAATGCGGGCTTGCGCTTGTACAGTCTGTTGAAAAACTACAAACTCGCAACTCAACAAAACTAAAGTAACAATAACAACTTGACAATAGCGTACTCGACTGTACTTTGAAGCAGGAAAGCGACAAGTGACAGAGACAACGAGCGATCACGGCCAATCACCGACGAGCGCACGTTTCGTGCAGGTAGTTGGGAAGTGGTGGGAGTCACAACGGCTCTAAAAAGTGCCTTTGCGACGCTGTTTGTGACTAGCTTCCGAACCTTTTAGATCCGTAGTGCGTATTATAGCAGGCCCGTTCAAGTGCAAAATTAGATTTTTTTTAAACGTAGAAATAACTGTTTTCAAGTACTTCAAAATATTTTTTTTCATTACTTCACTCACACTGTGCTAATATCCACTGGCGTAACTATACCACCTGAGGCCCGTGGCAAATTCATCGGATGGGGCCCTCCCTTAATACAAAAAAAGCCTCACATTGTAGTTTCATCTTTATAGATCACGAAGTAAAGTAGATATTTGTATAATTCGTTCAAATTTTGTAATAAATGTTGGGTTCCTTGTGGGGCCCGTATCATTTTGCCCGTTCTGTCAGGCTATTGTTACGCCACTGCTAATATCTTAACTTAGTGACGAATATCGTCAATTAGTTCACATAAGGCACGCCCCAGCCTCTTCCAATTTAAATACTGTACCATTATTTACGTTATATCTTAATACACTGACGCTGATGAACTCAGCTGTCGAGCGTCTATAATCTACAATCTATAAACTAATCTAGAACTCGTTTCTGTAATAAATTGTGCTTTAGGCGTGTGGATTGCAATGACAAGAGACTGTATTGCTATACTGGTTTAAATTAAATAATGAGCTTTACAAAACGAATTATTTAATCAGAACATTATGAAACGCTTTTTGTATTGTTGAATTTTCTTTATTACATTTTTGTTATTTTGCAAACATATTCCGCAAAACAATATGTTTGCCAGTGTATGGTTTCAGTTTATTAACAGATTTCTTGTTTTTTAATAACCATTTTCAGTTGTGAACTCTGTTCATTTATGATTGAACTTGAATTCCAATAAATTCATATATGATAGTTTTTTACGGGATGTTTATTTTTTGGAAACTTTGGACTTTTTGTATGCTGTATTGGTCGTAAGTATCCACTATTTGAAAATAATAGGTCATATGCATGATTTTTTTTTATATTTTTAATAGATTATTTAGTCAACCATAATACGGAAAAAAATTGATAATCATTTAAAAATGTAATATTATCATAAGAAAAAAAATATTAAATTCCACATTCAAAAATAGACAGTTTAAACAATCGGCCATGTTCGCGGGCTTATGTGACGTCATGATATACGATGCACGCCAACCTTGATGTCAAATTGTCAATGTTCTAAATGAAGTTTATTTGTTGTTTTCTCTAAATACTGATATAATCTTACTGTGAGACGACACAGTCGTCATGAAAACTGTTGTTGAAATATACTCTGACGTCACGATGCGTTTTGAAAATTCGAAAATAGCGCTTATTTTCTACATTTCTTTTTTATTATTTGTATTTTTTTCAGTGATTAGATTAATAAAATAACCATTACGTTATGATCAAGAACTAAAATATATTTCACAATAAAAATTTTAACCAATTTGGAGTTTTATGCATATGACCTATTGAAACATATGCTACAAAAAGGTCCAAAAAATATGTTAGGGTATCTTTTAAGCTGAATTTAACAAAATCTTTCAGATCCTTTTTAAATTCTGTATACTTATCAAAAAGGGCACACCGAAATCAGCAAATTTTTACTGTTTTCAAAATTCATATTAGCAAGAATGTTACTTTTTACCAATCCAACTCACAAGTCGGGAATGGTACTAGTTTAGGTATGTCAAAATTCACTTTTCAAAATTTTACAATATTTTTTAGTTTTGAGATCCCCCGAATCCAAAAAACATATTTTTGGAAAAACACTATTCATCTAGTCTGTTAGTCTGTGAACACGATACACGTCAAACGGATGAACGGATTGAAACCAAATTTTGGGAGGATGTTTGGCATGCAAATATATTGTTTTTGGGGAAAATCGGCACATGCGCAAAAGAGATATATATGCTATAACGTTTTTTGTATAATAATGATATACTTTTCATAACGGTTTATTATTCTATTGATTCTTTTTATAAAGTTTTATTAATTTTTTTTTTCTAAACTTTATAGTTCCGGAAATATTTTGAAAATAAAAAAAATCAGCTTTTCTTTTGTTTTTTAAATTGTATCTCAAACAGTCTACATTTTCTGATAAATGGGAAAAACCGTTCAAATGTTTCAAAAAATGATAGGTTAAATCTAAAATCTCTTTGAGTTTAAGAAATACAAACATTTCTAGTTTTTTAAATTAAAAAAGAAATGCATATTTAAAATAACATCCGCCGGCACCGTGATTCGATTATTTACGAGAATAGAGATACGGCTTGTAAAATAAGCAAACGTACGTAGAGGTTTTTGCGACCGTGTTATTTCGAAAAAAAAAATATACAACGCTACCTCGAAGGAGAGAGGAATGTGCGAAAAAGGAATGAAAACAAATAACAGTAGTATCAGTTTTGTGTTTGCTATATATAATATATAGCTGTGGTATTGATACAGTTCACTTCTGTTTTCTTGATAGCCACTGAATTGCTTTCGTCATATTGAAAAAAAATATAATAATAATATGTTCATACGAGTAGGTATAACAGAAAAACTACGTGCTGTTTCACAATACCAATATAATAATATCAATAGATTTATTTCAGCACTAGCGGTCCCGCCCGGTTTCACCCGGGTGGAAAAGAACGAATGGCGAAGGAAGGGACATGAGTACGCACATTCATCTTAGTTTGCCGAGAGGAATGTTGTGTCCAAACTTCATAATAATCGGAGTTACCGCTCAAAAGTTTTTGTCGTTAAAAAGCAGTATTTATACTTTTTTAAACTAATAATTTTTTTTAATATAATAAATATTTAATTTTAATTAGTCGCAATAATATTTTAAAAAAATTGAAATGTAAGCCTTAGAAGAAAGCAATGTAGAAAATAAAAAAAATAAAAATATATTCGCTGACGTGGGGCTTGAACCCAAGACCCTGGCATTAAGAGTCTTACGCTCTACCGACTGAGCTATCCGGGCTTGTGAACGCGACGCGCTAATATTGCAATATTTAGTTAAGGCATTTCACCTGATAATATTTGTCGGACGGACTAATTTTGAGATACATCTTGCAACATTTTTCATTGATGTTCCGCTCCAATTGGTCGTAGTGTGATATTATATAGCCTATAGCCTTCCTCGATAAATGGGCTATCCAATAAAAAAAAAATGTTTTCAATTCGAACCAGTAGTTTCTGAGATTAGCGCGTTCAACCAAACAAACAAACAAACTCTTCAGCTTTATATTAGTATAGATTTTGATCAAAATTTAGCTTGAAAAGCTGTCTCTTTCTATGTAGAACAATTCTTTCTTTTTGTGTGGTTAAAATCTAACGTTCTAGAACAGCGATTCCCAAAGTGGTCTAAATCGACCCCCAGGGGTCGATGACAACTTGCAAGGGGTCCATGTCAGGGGGAAAAAATTGGGGGTCCATGAAATGAAAATGGGGGTCCACGATAGTAAATCTTCTAATAAAAAAAGAAACAAACTGGACATCGTTAACCGAAGAGATTTAAGATTAAATCTAACTAAATTGATGCAAAATGTTGAAAATTTATTATTAAAGCATCAGGTTCATCCCTCACACTAAAAGCATTTATTTTTTGCTTAGTTATTTTATGTAACAAAAATTAAATTTTAATTTGGTTCGTTTTAATTTGAATCTAATTAATAAATGTATAAAACTAAACATTTCACACTACATTTCACTACCGTTATAAATTTAAATCGTTTAAAGTGAGTAGCACTATACCGGTTGTCAAAAATACATTTGAAATTAATGAATTTGCAAAAAATCAATATCAGATAAGCAGGGGGTCTACCCAAAACCGAAAAATATGGCAAGTGGTCTACGAGACAAAAAAGTTTGGAAACCTCTGTTCTAGAATATGACAGGAAATACGATATTAGACTGCTCGTGATGTATGAAAACTGTATTTATATAATCACAATCTAAGGTCATTGCCAAATCAGTTTTTTTGACAATCTTTTCAACTCAGCATCATTGTTCTTTATCTGTTAAACAAGGAACGTCTGTGAAATAAATGGTAAAAAACTATTATTTTTTATTAAAAGTGAACGATACGTAAATCAATTAGTGAACGCGGAGATGATTTTTTGAAATCTAATAGCAAGATAAACGAGAAACGCATTTCGCGAAGTACGCATTTCATTCTCTTCGCAGCACACGAAAAGTTTCCCGTGATATCATATATAGGAAACGTGCCGCTCGAAGCAGAAAAGAAAAAAAGGTTATTTAAAGGTTGTTATATATTTCGCATTATGCTGGTCGCAAAAACTTAAAAACCTGAGTTAAGTCTTAGACACTCTTTATTGTATCGTGGTTTGTAGATTATATAGACGGTCGCCAACTAAGGTTGTTAGCTCTTATTACATCGAATTAAATTATATCTCATTTTACTCTCAAGATCACTAAGTAACAATTCAGATAAAGTAAGAAAGAATGAGCCTTATGCCATCTCTCGTTACGACATGTCATAATGTTCTTTGTGCGGTCACAGTTTTTTCGTTTCAAAATTTTTCACCAATAGAGTGTTTTTTAAAGTGAATTTTTAGTTTTTGCTCCATTAAATACTAAAGGGAAGGAGAATCCGAATTTCCCACCAATCTCTTCAATTCGTATTCGTTTTGAACTTTATCACATATCGTAACGAGAGATGGCACGGGACTGTTCCTTTCTTACTTTATCTGAATTGTGGCGCCATCTGTGTACAAAAACATATACTATTTAGTGATCTCTTCGAGCGAAACAATCGATATAATTATGATCGAGCGTAGAACGCGAATTTCAAACCCATGACAATTTAATAATGAATTGTGTTAATAATTTGTGCCGTTCAATTATTGCTGTAAGGTAAGGTAGACGCTCGACAAGTAAGATAGAATGGGGACAAATTATTCATAACGAAATAGTGAACACACAAAGAAAAGACTACTTTTAAAGTGAAATTTAATTTTGTTTAACAACTTAACGAAAAATGAGGAAAAATAATACCGTCAGTAGTGGGAGAAATGATCTGCTAGCGGGAAACTGACACCGATTGGCTGACAGTTAGTGCGTACGTACGAGTGCGTCGAAAGGAACATGCAATCGACACGCCCTTTTCTGTTTAGTGTTTAATGTTTAACCGTCAAGTTTCGCTTCACGCACTTGAGATTTATACAAGTACCCAGTTTGTTTTTGTTTTCTTATAAAATTGAGAAAAATCTGCTTATCCCTTTTTGTTTTCTACCAGTCCGTACAATTTCGTAGTGACAAGGAGGATTTAAACGGTATAAAATGTTAAATTCATGAGTAGCTCTATACCGATAATAGTGTAAAAGAAATGTAGTTGGGCAACGGTGGAGCTAAGTCAAGACCATGTATCAGGTGTATATCAGCCTAAAGGCATACGGAAAATGTGACTCGCGTGCAGTCTTTATGCGAGCACGGACGGTCAGAAAGGCTGGATAACAGCTCCAACGGGAGAAATGTTTCCCTAGTCGTCGATATATGCTTATGACTTACCAAAACGCATTATGTAGGGCTCTGCCCCTCTATGTACCTACATATATGTGCTACCTTGTAGAAATGAGTTATTCAACTTTTGTTGCGTCGCTAACCTGCAGTGTCAGATCATCAGGGATGGGATAATAATCGCGAAAATTAACATATTTATAGAACTAAAATCTTTTTTTAAATATCGTCAAAAATCATATTTTTTGAAAGAAAACTTGCATAATTAAACTTTTTTTTAAGTAAAACGTTTGAAATTTTATGTTACTTTAAAGGGGAAATGATTCAATGGCGGGAAAATATAAAAAAACCTTGATAACCCATCAATGAAACGAGTTCAAAACTATCAATTGGGCTTGCATGTTTTTTTCTTGATAAATGGCCTTTATGAGGGGCGTCTCTGTCATTTTCGAGTAACTTTAAAAGTCCGTAACTATTAAATCTGCAAAGATACGAACATTTTCGGGTGCATATTAAAATCAACGTGACGTATTTTTGAAATGTTCGTAAATATTATTAAATGAACCGTTTTATATTACCATTCCAACTCATAAATGTGGAATAGTACTACTAATTTAGGTCATTTTTTTTTTAATTTATAATATTTTTTCGTTTTGAAGTCCTTTGAATCCAAAAACATATTTTTAGAAAAACTCTGTGCGTCTGGCTCACGATACAGATCAAACGGATGAACGGATTGAAACGAAATTTTGGGAGGATGTTTAATATGCAAATATGAAGAGCCCTATTGTTTTTATAGAGATATATGCTATAACTGTGTTTTTATACAATAATGGTACTACACTTTTTATAATGGCGTAGTATTCTATTTATTTTGTTAAAAAAGTTTCGTAACAATTTTTTTCCTAAACTTTAGTTTCGGAAATATTTTGAAAATAAAAAAAATCAGCTTTCAGTTATGTATGCTTTGAGTATTTTTTCCATGACGTGAACATATTATGTAGGTAACCATGACAACGAATAGCAAATAACATATTTTAGTACTAGCCATTACCCGCGTCAAATTACGCGATTTCAGAAATTTTCTTTTTTCATTATACTACGTCAATATTTTTTAAGTTGGAATGGTCCCGTCGCCCAATTGGCTAGATTTTTTTTTTTTAATTCTTAAGTTAACACAACGTATAGAGAGTAGAGACGCACCGCAAGTTGAAGTGAAAAAGATGTTACGTCTTATATATTCAAAAGAAAAGGCTTTGTTATATTCTTGAGCTAAAGTTTTCTTCCATGTATAAAATTCGGTTGTTTTTGTCACAGTATTAAAAGTTTTTCCGGTGAAAAAGTGAGAGAGTTTGAAATTATACTTTTCACGATTCGATAGCAACATCAATTTTCACTTTCACTGATTTTCAATATATTGAATGAAAATTGCCTGCAATTTATAACCGACACGAATTGCTTATGAAAACGTTTTCTCTTTTTACATATCTAAATAGCAATCCAAACAAAGAGTTTGTGTTTAATTGCTAAGTTTTTAATTTTTTTTTCTTTTGCTTATTAATTAATAATTATCGTTTTCATTGCCTCATTTGGAACTTGAAATTTAAATGTCTAAATTTCAAAATATCGTTTACAGTTAGGGAGCTCACGTGTAAAAAAACGATGTCGTCCCAACCTTCTGCCTATTGGTACATACCTAAGCTATTTAATTAATTTAGAGCATTTTTTCTTATACGATATATAGACGGAATCTGAACCCATTTTAAGATAGGGGGGATCAAAAATTTCAAAGTTGGTAAAAAATGGTTAAAATTTAAACAAATTCTGCAGCTTCGTCTTTAGGTTCTGTTAGAGCCAAATGACCAGGAAATACCAGTCGCAGAAATTTTTGACCAATTGCAATTTTTAGTTTTTACACGCTTTATATTAGTTTCACTTGTAAGTTTGTATGTATGTATGTTTGTTTGTAAACTCGTTTGGACTACAGCAAGTGGTTTATTACAGTAGTATAATATGCCAGCAATGTAACTACAGTGTTTAGCCGTGCGGTCTAAAGCACGGGTCTTCGCTGACGTCAACTCTCGAAATCACGGGTCGCGGGTTCTAATCCCGTCCACGCCGAAAAAAAAATTGTTTTTTTTTCGGCAAATTTTTGACAATAAATCGAACTAAAAAGTGGAAAATAAATATAGTTTAAAAAAAACTAAAAAACCCGCTTTATATCGAACTAAAAAGAATTTTTTTTTTTTAATAAGCTTAAAACAATAATGAATAGAAAATACTAGTATTATTGTGAAAAAAGCGTGGGGCGCTCCATGTATGAAAATGTGGAATAAAGCTCCCCACATTTTTTCACAATAATACTAGTATTTTTTATTCATTATTGTTTTAAGCTTATTTTAAAAAAAATATTTTTTACTTTTTAGTTCGATATAAAGCGTGTTTTTTAGTTTTTTTTAAACTATAATTTATCAAATTTTTCTTCAGCCAAACTTTCCTTCTATGTTAAATAAATTTATATCCAATTATTGATTATAGTTTTACCAGTTTTCGAATTTTGTATGATTCAAAGTTAACCTTTGTAAGTGTTGGAAAATACAATAGGTAAACAAAACAGTGTCAGTGCACTGAGAAAGTAGTAAAAATATTGAGAAATAATTTAATGGGGTTTTATAGAGATTTGACCCTGACTTTTTTTTATAACGTTGAATGGACAATAAAAATTTTATGACATAAAACCAATAAACCAAACATTTTCAGTTGGCAAACTTTTCATCACTTTTCTTTAAGAAAACGTATGTATAATATATTTATTTATAAAATGTTGTTTATGTAGATCTTAAACAGTTTTAACAAGCGATTGTGGCGTTTTATTAGTTTGAAACCGTATTTCAGTTATGCGGCTATAAAAACTGTTGGAATTTATGTTAGCTGCATGTAGGTATACACAGTTTAAAAAAAATATTGATTCAAACGGTCAATAATTTGTTCGAGCTGGACAAAGCTTTTCTTATGGAAAAATAAGTGTGGTCACTATTGAATGGCTGTCAATTTGATTTTTCCATTCCAACACCATAAGTGGGGAACGATACTAATTTAGGTCAAAGTTCACTTTTCAAAATTTTACAATATTTTTGTTTTGAGGTCTTCCGAATCCAAAAAAAATATTTTTGGAAAAAAACTGTGCATCTGTTAGCCTGTGAGCACAATACAGGATTGAAATCAAATGTTGGGAGGATGTTTGGTATATGCAAATATGAAGAGCCCTATTTTTGGGGAAATTCGGAGCATGCGCAGAAAAGATAATATATGCTATAACGGTATTTTTTATATAACAATGGTATACTTTTGTAACGGCTTATTATTCTATCTATTTTTTAAGAAAGTTTTGTTAAAAAAAATTTTTTTCTAAACTTTATAGTTTCGGAAATATTTTGAAAAAAAAATCAGCTGTTCTTTTGTTTTGTAGATCTGTCAGAAATAAACTAGTTAAGTAGGTACCTTAAAAGCTAGGGTTTAGACCTTAGAGATTAACCTGTTTTTCAGCCACCGCTTTTTAAAGATTTCATAAATAAAAAAACTGCAGTTCTAGTTTAGATAGGGTTTATTTGTTATGAAAAAATTGAAAAAAGAAAAATGACCACCTAAATTCCAGCCAATTAGGCGACGGGACAATTCCAACTTCAAAATGTTGACATTTGATATGGTATAATAAAGAAAGTAAAAATTCTGATATCGCGTGAGGTGACGCGGGTAATGGCTAGTATTCAATATGACATTTGCAATTCGTTGTCATGGTTTTCTGCATAATATTATTTTCCAAGTCATGTAAAAATTAATCAAAGCATACCTATTCATTGATTAAATTTGCTTTCGTTTAGAAATTAACCTCGTAAAAAACGAGACCGGTTTTTACTTATCAATACATCGTTTATCTCAGTAATGTAAAAAAAATGTCTGTCTTCTGCTAATTTGTTGTCACGTTTAATTAAAACTTAATTAAGTAATTAATTAGCGCGTCTTTGTCTCCCGGTATCTTTTAATCCGTCAGATCGTTTACCCATTGTTTCACGTTTTATAGCAAACGTGTTTCGTGCTTCGAGTTGACGTAAATTATATTTCTCATTCATGTGAACCTACTTAGGTATATCATCTCTGGCTGTTCTGTTATTGGCGCAATGAAAAGAGGTGCGTTGCTCGAACGTCTTCTTGTCAGCACTGTGCCAAGTAACAACACGCGAGCTTCAGCGATACTAAAACTTGTTTGACCGGGCGATCGAAGCGAGTGTTGTCCCGCTCGACTGTGACCGTACTGATTTTTCGCTCCGTCTCGTAGTTTTGAGGTTACGTCGAAAGATTTTGACTAAATTCAGAACAAGCATTTTTTGAACCTAGTACTAGAGATGTATGTAAATAATTTGGCGGTCAAAATGTTGAATACCGGATGCAAAACCTTTAACGTATAAAAAATTGTTTAAGACAAAATTTGTAGAGAATTTTATACTCTACAACTTTTATAATAAATACAAATACGATTTGAGGCAACAGAAGCGAGATATTTCCAAAAAATTGATTTTGACCTTGAATATTGAAGGACGCTCACACGTGATCTTATAAAACTTTTGAGACAACATTTAGAATGCCAAAGTAAAGGTTTATATACAAATATTCAGGTTATTCCGTTTTATTCCAAGGTGAAACACTAAGGTGACTTTGGACTATTAGTGAAATACTCCAACCTGGTGAAATGACCTTCACGGAGTTACCCTCGGCACGGGAGTTTATGTGAATATTCAATCCTGATCGTTGTCTTTAACTGGCAGGATCGTTGTCTTTAACTGGCAGGATCGCCATGTATTGTTGGTGGTTGTTCAGGTTCTTTTTGAGTTAATAATATCTTTCAATTTGATTTAATTATATTTTTTTACAAACACCAACGTCGACAAATGCCAGCTTGCACTAGCATAGCCACCGCCTGTTCACTAAATAACTCTCTTCTTCCTTCCAATATACATATATTTATATTGTACTAGCGGTCCCGTCCGGTTTCACCCGGGTGTAAGAACGAATGGGGAAGGAAGGAACATTAATACACACATTCATCTTAGTTTACCGAGATGAATGTTGTGTCCAAATTTCATGATGATCGGAGTTACCGTTCAAAAGTTTTTGTCGATAAAAAGCAGTATTTAAACTTTTTTTAACTAATATTTTTTTTTAAATTAATTAAATACAATTAAAATAAATTTAAATGTAAGCCTCAGAAGAAATCCACGACCCTGATATTGACAGTCGCATGCTCTACCGATTGATCCACCTGAGGTTGTGTTAGTGCATTTCACATGAATAGAAGCTTATTTTTGAGATACATTTTGCAACATTTTTCATTAAAGCTCCGCTCCTAATGGTCGTAGCGTAATATTATATAGCCTATAGCCTTCCTCGATAAATGGGCTATCCAACAAAAAAATTTTTTTTCAATTTGAACCAGCAGTTCCTGAGATTAGCGCGTTCAAACAAACAAACAAACAAACTCTTCAGCTTTATATGTTAGTATAGATTGAAATGCAACCCACGCACTATTAACTAGAAGACTTAAGTAGGTAAGTGTTATAATCAACACTACCTTTGCATTTTACATTTCAATTAATATACGGAACTTAACCTACTTAATGTACAGGCGGCTGGCACAGTTTAAGAGACGCTATGTTTCGATACATTTATTTTATAGTTGGTAGAGGCGTATGACAAGTTTCTTGTTCCGTTAGCAATATTAGCAACTGCACGAACCGCTTCTTTGCAGAGATTACGCGCTTCTCGTAAAACCGTGTACTGCTCGGTTTAATGCCTCCTTTGCAGTGGCGGAGTACGTCGGGTTTCTAAAAATAAACTTGATTTATTTGGAAAATTTATAAAAGTCAAATAACGTTCTGCAAAATGTGTGATATAAGCAAGGGGATAAAAATACAGTTGCTTACTTTGTTTGCAACCGTTTATGAAAATGTATTTTGATACAAAAACAAACAGTAAAAATAAATAGATTGCTTACTAAAAAATACTATAATAAAATTAAATTAATAGGTACAGGAAAGGACCCCACACTAAGCCTTATGGGATTTGGTTCTCGGTTAAATTGATCGAAAATTGTTTTATTATATCTTATGTTTCGCTCTCAAGATCACATTGTGGTACATGTCTTTGTACACAGATGGAGCCACAATTCAGAAAAAGTAAGAAAGAAAGAGACAGCCCAGCGCCAACTTACGTCCGATTATGTCATTTTTTTTTTTAATAATCCAGTTTTGATATTATCAAACGTTGTTTTTTTTCCACATTGTGTCTAACTCTAAACATGTACAATGTGATCTTGAGAGCGAAACATGAGATATAATTGTATGATTGATCGAAAGATCACCCCCATCCCAAGCGTTGTTCCATTAAATGGTAAAGGGAAGGAAAATCAGGATCTCCCACTCGTGATCTCTTCAATTCGTCTTCACTTTGAACTTTATGACATAATCGGAAATGAGTTGGCGCTGGGCTGTCTCTTTCTTTCTTAGCTACAGATATGTTTAGCAAGATTTTTTCTGGAGCTTAGAATTTTTTTAAGATTGTGAATTCAATGGACATCCCTATATATCTGAAATCTCGCTAAACTTATCTGTAGCTAAAAACCTGTTAGTTTTTAGGCTATGTGGCCATGGACACTTTTTCTTAGTGACCTTAAAACTATAAAATAAAACCATTTTCGATCAATTTAACCGAGAACCAAATCCCATAACGTTTGTGCGGGATCTTTGTTTTATTTAATCTTGAATATTTTGACGCGTTTTTATTCATCTTTAGTTGCCAATATATTAAGTAATGTATGGCCGTCGCGTAATTATCTAATTATCAAGTTTTATGTGAATCGATCCAGCAGTTGTAAAATGACGACCATGTTTTTTCATATTTTTCAACCATGTATTTAATTGATTTAATTCAACATACAAAATTGACTCTCAGCTGAAAAAATATTGGCAATAACTGCATCTCATGGATATTCGATAACACAAGTTGCGCGAAAGCAACAGCTTAAAGTGACATCGTGGCATTATAATCGATAAAGTAGTTATCTGAATTACCCATATAATGCGGATGTATGACGCGAACTATATAAACTTCAGGGCTGGGGTTTCTACGATGTCCCACATTCATTCGCAATATCTTCATGCAATACAAATCAAAAGAAATCCACCTCTGTATATAAATATTAGCCACCTGAAAAATTCGAGCCAATTTTTTTTCCTGTCACTTTTAAAAGAAACGCTCGGGTGGGGCGGTTTTTTTTGCAGAATATATAGGTGACCGGTAATTGCTCGTATTCCTCTCGGGAGAAGAAACTACGACTATTTTGGAATGACTTAACCTTATCACTTGGGGGTCGGAAATGTGTCATTTTATATGATAATTGCACTTCTGCGAAGAATTTTTATTTTTTGAATTTATTTATTGTAAGTTTTAACACACAACAAAATCTAACAGTTTTGTCGTTTTTAGCTTTAGGAAGGTTGGCCAAGTGGTAAGCTAATCAGATCATAGAAAATTCAGGCCAAAGAGTGAGAATATTTTTTTTTAATTTTTAAACTTGCAAATTTCGGATTTTTTTAAAAAGATAACCGAAGTAGATTTTCTCGAAAATGACGCATTTCTGACTCCCAAGTGATAGAGGTTAAATCATTCGAAATTAGTCAAAGTTTCTCTCCCAAGAGGAATACGAGCAATTATCGGTCCCCTATAAGAAGTAAACAGATGGTAATTTAATTTGAAATATATTTCCATCCGCTTACTAATTGTTTACCATTTCGAAATCATTTAAAAATCCCTGTAATAACGAGAATTTATGATTCTTTGATGATTTTTAACTTATTTTTAAATATCTGTCATAATTTAAATGTTAATACATGGCCATGTACTATGAATGTCAGTTGTTCCCGCATTCCTCGCATTTAGCGTAGATAGACAGAAGGAGATATTATTCCCGTCGCTGTAACCCTTCCGTTCCAGGTTGTTACACGGGATTCGGGAGTGAGAGAGATCACATAACGCGTTATGCGGGAAACTGTAGATTAGAAGCAATACAATGGCCACAAAACAGAGAGGGCAGTTTCTCGCGCAAGTACGGGCTGTCGAAAAATTGTCGTTTCGAAATTTAGTAGCCATTACATGTGGCGCGCTTGCTTTGTTGTCGGTTATAACGGGAACTATATTTGAAGAATCAGAATTTTACTCTATACCAGGTTGATTTGCAGAAATCGTTCGTGCCGCTCTCAACTGATACTGGCAGAAAATAGTGAGAGGATGCTTTACCTGTCTAGATGTGGTGCAAACATTTTTTTAACTTGTAGGATTTGAAACGAAAAACGTGGGGCGCACTATTCATTTTATCTCATAAATATAGATTTTTTTATTGATAGCTACTCTCTACTTCTTATATAACTGTCGCATGCGCCCCACGTTTTTCGTTTAAAATTCTACATGTGAAAAAAGTTATTTTATACTTTTTAGTTCGTTTAAAAACGTGGTATATTAATTTTTTTTATTTATTGTATTATTTTCTTCCTTTTAGTTAATAAAAACACAAATACGTATGTTAAAAACAACAATTTTATATGGCCCATGGGGGGATCGAACCTGCGTCTTTCGCGTTATTAGCACGACGCTCTAACCAACTGCGCCACGACCAATGATTTGTAGGTGCCTTACATGGTAAATTTGTAGGAATAAATTAAATTTATTTATTACAAATTCTTAATTTCTTTTACTATTTTCTTCTTAATTTTAATATTGTCTCGTATTGTCATCTAATTCTGAGTTATGTTAAAAATTCCAAGTCTATATCTCATCAAGAAGTTTTAAACTCATATTAGAAAATACTGCCCGACATACACGAAAAGCAAGCTAATATAAACCTTGTAAAAAGCAAGGAGCCATCAAAAATCCACAATTAAAAACGTAATTACAGATACATGTCTCGTTGCTATTTCATATCTTAACATGAAGAAAAATTAATTAATAATCGTTCATAAAAATAAAATAATTTTTAAAAAATGTCGACGTGTGTTTCGCTAACCAAGTTAGCACCGTCCCAAAAATCTCTTTCTTAGTTCAGCAAAATGAGTGTTTGTGTGTGGTTAAAAAATCATTTTACTTTTTTTTAGACAAAATATTTTTCTGAAAATTGTGACTACTCTGGGACACACTTTATAGTTATTGTACACACTCTTATGTATAGGTAGAATAGACACTGTATGTATAGAATTCCGCCAGTCAATATTCTCCGGTGCTGCGGGGTCCGGCATGACTGTACCGGAGTTGGATTAAAGGTCTTATCACAATGCTCTCGTAAACAGTGCTTTAATTTGTCTCCAACTCTCCGGGCACTGTTCTTGTCAGAATCAGCTACTTACACACTACTACATGCCCGGCAACATAAATAGTATAAGTATAATAGAGAGAAAGTATCTAGTAAAAAATAACATGTTTCATTGCCAATAAATATATAGATTATTAACACCGCGAAAATGTGTTTAGTTGATTTTATTTTTCATTTCGAATTTATTTACTTGACTTGTACTGTTTCTGTTAAATTTTTGACGTGATAACATCTTATAAATTGATGAATCACCAATCTTATAAATTGATAAAACACCGGCTGCATGCACGAAAAAGTGTAACGTTCCTAACGTTCGTAACGCGTAACGTTCCGCCTGACCCTGTGCGTGCTTTTTGCTAATTTCTCGCTCAATTTAAATCAGATCGGTTTGAAACCAGTCTTAAACGAAAGAGGAGAACATTTTACATAGTTTTCGTATAACAGAATTTGCCTAAACAGTTTTTTTATACAAATTTATATAGAAAAATAGCTGTATAAATGCAATGTTGTCTAATGCATGGCGCGACGCGGTCGGTCGTCTTTGTTTGCCGTACATGGAAATTAGAAGATAACGTATGTCTTGTCTTAACATGAAAACGGCTGCATTTCTAATGTTTAATTCAATTTTTTGACATTAGTATTTTGTGAAATGCAACGCCTTCTAAGTTAAGTATTGGAATAACTAATTATTATTAGAATATAATACTTTGACAGTTGCAAACGTCACTTTTGACATTTCTTATCATTCCGACACCAAGGATAAGCGGATTGAAACCAAATTTTGGGAGGATGTATTACGGAATACGTTATCACGTAAAACTATCGTCCGTAAACCGACTTTACAGACAACCAATTTTTTTTTTAAACATTGCCACGCAACTTCCAACTTAAAAGCACGCACCTCCACCATGAGACCCGTACTTCCACCACCGAAGAAAAAATAAGTTACCATTTAGAATTTGGGGTTCTTGTTTGAAAACACTGCTGAATAGTTCAGTAAAAACAGGATTGAAAATATTATTTGAACGGGGAGGCTAAAAATTCGAGGTAAGGCGTTGTTAGACTGTCAAGAAATATAGTAACTTTTTCAATTTATTCTGCCATTTTTGAGCTAGTGGAAAAACAAGCTTTTGAAGCATTTTTTTTCAATTTTTTTACTATAATACTCGCCACGAATCTAAAAGGCTCGGAAGTTAGATGCGAATGTGGGCTTGCGCTTGTACACTCAAAAACTACAAACTCGCAACTCAACAAAACTAAAATAACAATAACAACTTGACAATAGCGTACTCGACTGTACTTTAAAGCAGGAAAGCGACAAGTGACAAAGGCAACGAGCGATCACGGCCAATCACCGACAGCGCACGTTCCGTGCAGGTAGCTGGGAGGTGGTTGGAGTATCAACGGCTCTAAAATGTACCTTTTCGATGCTGTTTGTGACTAGCTTCCGAACCTTTTAGATCCGTGGCGCGTATTATACCTGTTTCGATGACTCAGGCTCTTAAACATTTATAGGTACTACGTTTCTCTCCAATAGTAATTTCGGAATTATTTTTCTGCGCTATGAAAATAGTCAAACACAATGAATATCTAGGTTGCTGTTTAATTTTTATTCCAACAATATTTCAGCCGGGTCATCGAATTATCTGAAACGACTGACTGTATAATTTGTTTTTTTTTTTTTGTTTGCCAATATATCAGTGAATGTTAATTTGAGTTTAAAAATATTTACAGCTGATTAACGACGCTGCCTCACGATCTAAATAAAATAATAACTATTTAGTTTATTTAAAATAATGTTTGTTTGAAAACACTTTTTTTTTTAATTTGACTTATTGTAAAATATTTGCAAACTAGAACATAAAAAAAAACCACTTAACAGAAATTAATTTAATTAATATTTGTCATGTGTTTTTATTATATTCAATTACCAACAAACAACAGTACAGTTTCAAAACTCTTTTTATAATAAAATCTTGTTATTTATTTTATGTGGAAACAAATTGCCTTCAACACGCAAAACTTTGATTCAAAAATGGAACGTAGATATTGTTCTATGCTTGTATTCTCTTTTAATATAACACACATTAAGCTACAAAATGTTTTATCTTCAGGGTTATTATGTAGATCAGATCTTTATTGATTGACTAGAACAATATTTTTAAAGCTTCTATAGAAAATTCCAGCCAATTGGGCGACGCGACGGGATCATTCCAACTTCAAAAATATTGACATTTGAAATACTATTTCAAAACTATTTAAAATAATAAACATTACATTTTTTAAATAATTATTTAATAACTAGTGTGGCCTGTGCGAATTATTCGCACTAAATAAGTATAATAATTATCACTTTACAAAATTATTTTTTAAATATGATTGCAGGTATTCAATTCGTTTCTAATTTTACACACTGCTTATAACGTTCTTCTTTTTGTTGTATTACAATATGAAGCTCAGATGACAGATCGAAGAAATATTTTGCTAAAATTGCCATATAGAGGCGCAAGTAGCAAAAGCGTTGAGCTAAGCCGTCAGATGGCATCATGCAGCATTGCTGTGACGTTGTTCAGCGTTGCTCGCTGTTTCAAAATTAAAGCCGTCAGATAGCAGTATGCAGTATTGTTGTATTACAATATGAAGGTCAGATGACAGATCGAAGTGTTGACGTTGTTTCAAAATTAAAGCCGTCAGATGACAGACGTTGTTCAGCGTGGCTGTATTTTAATTAATTTACAAAAACAAAAGCAATAATAATTTTTTTAGTTGTCGATGTCAGTAGAGCAAACAATTATCTGTAAAATGATATATAATTTATGTGGAGAGGCAAACATCTTTAACCTTAGCGTATTAATATATATGATTTGTAATGTATATTTGCAAGTTTATTTAGTAATAAAAGGCTGCACAACTTCGTAATATTTTTACCACTTTTTCAACACCTCGTATAATAGCGCATTTTTTTTGAACGCACCGTAAAAATATCCCAGTTGTTTGATGTATCAACTTAATGGCGCTGATTCATTAAAAATGTTTAATTTAAAAGCTTTTGTACCCAAAAAAGAAACCCGCATAAAAATATATTATATTAAACTGATCTCTCCGTGAAAATACGTGATATAATTATTAAAGTTTAACATTTTTAAGTGTTTATTTTTTATTTCAAATAGAATAAACTTGTTTTTTTTAATTGTTGGAGAAGTGTATATAAATAGAAAGGAAATAGTTTCTCAAAGCAATTTTTAATTAAAAAAGTATTGGTTTTAAATGCTTACATTCTGAGAAAATGAAAGATATAACAGACGCTATTTTTCCGTATTTATATAAAAAAAAATAACAATATGGGAAATTATAATTCACATAATGTCGAAATCGAAAATTATGTAAAAAAATTACTTTAATACACTCTCAAAGTGCTTGTTTTTATACAGCTTTTTTATGCTGCAAAAAATTACGAGTATAATAGCTTGTCAGAGAGCGTAAAAAATGGCCATTAAACATTCAAATTTAATTCTGAACGATATTTTTATAATAAAATATTTGCATGAATTCTCCATTATTTGTGATCGGAACATTTTTGTAAGGAAACCGCATGGTTTGCATATCTTTTACTATCTTTGTTATCGGATTAATTATTCTAATATGTTTACCTACTGACGTTTTGTATCCATTTTATAATGGCGCAACAAATAAACATTTATTTATTATTATTATCTTATGTTTTTTCTTCGTACTTCATAGTTTCAATGGAATTTAGTTTTTATGACAATTAAGTTTTCAAAGTTCGTAATTACTATGGGTTTTGTTTTTTTAAGGGACATTTTGCACTGTTGTGCTAATACAGTTCGCAGTAAACGAGGGCGTTGGTTATTTTTGTAGAGTTAGACGAACTAAGTAGGGAACTAATTAATATTTAAATAGTTCAAATAGTGTGCGTTCTTGTCTTTGTTTGGCAGTTTTATTGTTTTGAGGGACTTTCGGCGAAACACTCAACCGAAGAAATAAAAGTACATTAGCTTGTGTCATGAGTACATAAAAGGTTTTTATTACTTCTAAATGTATGGACGATAGACATATAACACGAGTACGTTCAAAGACCTATTGTGCCGTCTTCTCACCCTACTTGTATACGGTGCGCGTCAAAAGTTTTCCATCCTTTTTATTTTTTTTACAGTATATAGTATAACTATAAACCAACTGTTATTGTTTTTAGAATGTATTCTCAGAGAATGTGCAAAAAAGCACAGGGAAGATGCGTTCTAAATATGTAATTCATTTGCTTTGTTACCAGTTTCTAATTTGGGGCAAAATATTACTTTTTGAAATAAAATATCTCGAGATATTCTATCTACACAATTCAAATGAAAATATTGTGACGGGACTAACAGAACTTTTCTTTGTTGGGGATAAAAGTATTTATTTACAACGATAAAGGTTACCAAAACTAACTAACTCTTTACTATGTGCAAAGGACACCAAAATTTATTTAGCACACTTATTTATTATTTATTTACAATTTCTCAATTTATTTATTTAGCGTCTATTTATTTATGTCGTTCTCGCACTGTTCCGTGTTCACTGTTCACCAATCAATGTCTATTCGGTATAACAACGCTTTACTTATATTCATTTATTTATTTATTTCTAGCAGTTACCTCCGTACTTGTTCGCGGTACTGACTGTTTATTTATTTCGCACTAGAACTGTCTTAACTGACTGCACTGACTGGCCGCCTGCCGACTGATTGCTGCTGTTTTGCTTACATATCCCTTCAGTAGCATTCTAGAACATTCTCGAAGCTTCGGCATTCTTCTATGCGTTTCCGATAACAACGTGCTTCGACAATGCGCGTATTGTTGTCTATGCGGTTCCGACAACCCTGCCGGCGCCTCTAGTGGCGTCTCGTTACAATATGTTTAATTTTTTGGGCGAAGCAAAATTTTTATTTTATTTAAAGTGCTGCCAGTTGCATAAACAGAATATTCAAAAAATTCTCGTGTTGTGTTTAAATTTTGAAAAAATAAAATCAGCTACCTATTTTAAGTTCTAAGAAAGTACTCCGAAAATTAGATTTAAAACATTTCTGATCCGCACCGTACGATATGAAAAAGGAGATGCGTCATAACTCGTCTACATTGAACTGTTTTTTTTTATGTTTACCGTATTTTAGTGTAATTGTGGCTTCCGAATATATTGTGGTGAAATAATTGCTTGAATGTTATAAAAAGAAAAACTCATTAACCGGTTAACAACTAAATTTATTTGGCAATTTGTCAAGCACAATAAAAACATTTTTAATTCGGCTGTGATTTTACCAGCAATACATATCTAATATCTGTGCTTATAACACTGTGAAATTAAAAAAAAAAAACATTTTTTTCACCACAGCAGATAGGGCTGCTAGGGATGTGTTACCTACTGACGGTAAATCAATTTTGACGCAAACAAATTGGGTTTAATATTTTTATTTTATTGCGCTTTTAAAAGTTCAATTATGGCATATTAACCGAACATAAGTAGTTATTTATTCGTTTCATTTGTTCTTCAGGTAGCTATTCCTTCGAATAAATAGCGATAATTCAATTCACCAAACATAATTATGTTTACTGCAGGCATAAATCTATTCTGTCTTACTTCAAGGATACAAATATTTATTCGCTTGATAAAATAATAATGGCCACCACATAGATCATAATATCTAACCTATAAACGTGGAGTATTATATCTGCAGTTGCTCTTGTGAATTTATTTATGCGTTGTTTATTAACATTTTGTGAAGTATATCTATAGTTGTAAAACATCAAAGCTAGTGGAAGTTTTCTGTGAAATTGGGTTAGGATGAAAAACTTTTTTTGACATTTACACTAACGCCATCGGTCGGATTTTTAAGTGAACGTCAAAATATTCAACAGAAAGAGCAAGGAGTATAGCGCACTGTATATTTTTTCTTTAATTAACTTTTCTACCTGATATTTTGCCGGGTGAATTGAAAGTAAATTTTATTCTAACGAATAAATTTATTCCAAGATTAGTAATATCTTTAATAAAATTTAAAGCTTCTAAATTTATTATTTCGTCCTAAGCATCAAAGAAAACGTCAATAAAAATAAACTAAAATGTAATCAAATAAACCCGAATATTAATTCATAATAATCGGTGCTGAAAACCCCAATTTTACAAACAAATTCACTTACATGACTGAAATACAGTTTTTAGATAACAATGTTGACATGGATGTTGCCAAGCTATGTAAGATAAAATTTAAAAGCCACTGCCAGTTGCAAATTATAACCTTGTTACATTAATGACAACCATAAGTTATTCAAATTTAGTATTTTCTCAAACTTAAAAAATTTAGGACAAAAAAGTCAAGTTATATCAGAATAAGTATTAAGTAATTTGGATGACCGTTTCCTTCATTTGTTTTCTGTGACCTAAAAACTGCGGCCAACATCAACGAGTAATAAGTTCCGAATGTCATTTGTTTTGTCACATCAAAAAAAATGTATAATTTCCGTTAGCAGTGGATAAAGAGCGCCGTTGTGTTTTGTTTACCTCCATTTTTGTGAAAATAAATAAATCAGCGTCAATATAGCTCAGGGTGACCCACAATGGTAAGCGCTGGCCCAGAAAGATAAAGAAACGAACTGCCGTTGTGTGTATGTATATTGTATGTGTGTGCAACATAAGCTTTATTCCACGTCACAAATTGTCCCGATGTTTCGTATCTTGCGCTAGCGAATATATTATTGCGTTAATGAATATTTCACGATTATTGATCCAAAGTAAAACGGTGGCCTAGAAAGATAACGAGACTGAGTAATTTTTTTTTAATGCAGGATATTCGGAAACGCGACGGTGACACAAAAAAGCGAGTGTGCTTTAGACCACACGACTGAAGTAAAACTTCTTCCTGCCATAATTATTTTAAATATATTTATTAAGAATAATGCGTAAATATACCTCAAATTTGCTCATGTTAAATTCATAAACGAACAATAATATGCAGTCGGTTCGTCTCAAAGTTTATCGAACACAATATAATCTCACTCTGTAGCACATATTTACAAAATACAATTTTTGATTAATTAATAGGCAAAATATGTATATATATTTATTAGCATAATTTATAATACATTTAAAAGGATTTATTAACTAACCTACATTATTTCCCGTTACAAAATGCACCAAAATTCGATGAAATGTATATATTTTTGATACAAAAAAACAGTTGTTTTCATTTTAAACGTCAAATAGTTGTATTAATGCTCCGTCTTTGTCGCATTCACTAACTTATATCTCCCTCTCAACTTAATGCTCCGTCTTTGTCGCACTCACTTACTTATATCTCCCTCTCAACTTAATGTTTGGTCTTTGTCGCACTCATTAACTTATATCTCCCTCTCAACTCCGATGATGCACTTCCGTAAACGATTTCGTCAGGCATCGCGATATGATGCACATCCGTAAACGATTTCGTTAGGCATTTACCAGCTTACTCCCGAAGTCAAGCGTGTCTAAAGAAGTTTTACTTCAAAAAAAAAAAAACGAAAACTTATCAACACAATAGAAGTGCTTCCCATAGACATATTACAATAGACTATGCGAGAAAGCAGTGAAAGTGAAATCTAACCTCATTCGTTAAAAGTACATAAATTATTGGAGTGTAATTTGAAACAATGCAGCTCTAAAGGCAGAGCTTGATTCATTCACTCAGAGAAATACACGAAATTTCTCGTTTAGAACAAACAATAGACGTTCACGCAACCATGCACACAAAAGATTGATTTTTTCCGGAGGTGAAAATTTCTCACAACAATAAATTACGTCAAAAACTGTCATTTTGCTTTGTAACGAACCTTCCAGTTTCTACTTGCATCTGCATTATTTTTTGATATCATTATTTACTTTAACTGACACAAATGAAGACGCAAAACTACTTTTCATATAAATAATATTCAAACCTTTTTTTGTAGTTCCTTCAAAGATTTATGGATTTTAAATACATTAGACGTATTTTTTGAACATATCGACGTCGTATGATAACCCAGGTATGTATATTCCCATCAAAAACATAAATGTGAAAAGCCAAGTTCAATATTAAGAATCATTTTCATACTGTGAAAAATGACGCCATACCTCAATACAAAAAGAATTGAGATCTAAAAGAGTGCCTAGTTTTTCACTTGGCAAGTTTTCGTGTCTTATATTATCATTTATCCTAAACTTCATGTTTATATGTATGAGAAATTTCCAAATGAAAACTTGGCAACCTTTTAAAACTCAATTCTTTTTGTATTGAGGTTTAGCTCAATTTTCACAGTATGAAAATAATATTCTTATAATAGTGAACTTGGTTCCCTTTTTCACATTTATATTTTTGATGGGATACCATTACTTTTTGTAAAGAAATTATTATTATTTTATCGTTCAAAATTGGTTTGTAAAATTAATATTTTTTCCTGTATTGTTTTCTTTTTCGAAAGGCGCTAGAGGTTAATAAAAATCAATTGGTTGGAAAATATTTTTATTCAACTCATGCGCGCTATTCATGTTTTATCATGCCTAAAAACCGAACCCTAAATAGCCATTTACCGACTGGTGACAATTACTTGTCATAACTCAATGAAAATTTCTACTAGCTCGGCCATTGTGGAGTAATGAAAATAAACGTAACTATTTTCTGAGTCGTAACGAAATAGTAGGTAACAACAACTCCGTTGTTACCCATTGAGGCTAAAATTGAGAGGCCGAATGTTTTCGACATGGAGTTTATTCATAACCGGCTAACCTCAAACCAAAACATTGAATCGTGCTGTTTGGTGCTGTTAGTATTGACAGTTTTTTTTATAAAGAAATAAATAGAAATTTACAACATCTCATTAATAACAATAAATAAAATATGAATAACGCGCAATTGTTCAATAAAATTATGGGCGTAACTTCTGTCATGAATGACTTAGACTACTAGTTACGCCAATAACTATAAATCTTAAAATCTCACTTTTTTCTGATTTTTTCCTTTGTTTAAACACAATTACCTAGCTGGACGCCAAATTTTAACTTTCGAAGTCATCTGGAAGTGGGGTAGGTTTTTGATATATAATAATATGTCGGTGAGTCAATGATAAAAATGCCTATTTTCAGACGTTAATATCTCAACAACCGTTTGAGCTGTATTTATGAAATTTGGGGTTCTAATTAATCTAAGGGGTTTTAATAAATGTGTTTATTTTAAATAGATTTTGAGTTATTAAGGGCTCAAAATTGGCACCAAATGGTTCGTGTGATATAACACCCGGCTATTGTTTCCTATTTGTTGTTTGAACTTGGCTTGACACGCTTCCGCGTGTCTAGATACAAGTTTAATTTTCTTTTTAAAAAAACGAATCGACATTTTAATGTTTTAAAAATTTTCAGAGTCGACCTGACATGAGTGGGTGTTAGCACAGTTTTATGTTTCAACATTTTGCCACTAGAGGGTTACCTACGATGTCAACACCGAACCGGGTGTGTTTTATAGACACACGACTAAAATTTTATAAAATTGTTTTTGTCTCTGTATTGATATATTCGACTTTTATTTAAATTTTCATTTTAATAATGTATATTATGGACTACAGTGGATAGGAATTTAAATTTTTAATTACCAGAAATTCGCAAAACGATCAATTATTAAACAACATTAAAATGAGAAAAAAACAAAGTTTTTCAAATCCAGCACTCTTCATAATACGCAAATAGAACAAAAGATAAGAAATGAAATTGCTAGTCCGACATTTCAGTGCCAAGTAAACAATGTTTTATGTCTGCTCTTACATGAACTGCAGCTCATTTATCTTTATATTGAAGGATTTTTATGAATGTCTCTGATAGAACAATAATAAGACATAAAATAACATCCATTTAATTTTTAACAATCAACTTTGACTTTTTATTATCGTAAATTGGAATACCATATTCGCTTTGGATGCCGCCCAATTACATTTTTTTATACCTGGCCAACCGCAGAACTCTTTCTTTTACATAAATAAAATTATCGACCATTTTTTGTATATTGACAAAAAATTATAATTTTTTGTCAATATACAGTCTGAAAAAAATGGTCGATAATTTTATTTATTTGAAGAGTTCTATCCAGACGTTAATCTAAGATTTGAATCTTTCTTTTCAGTATAGAATTGATATTTATTAAATTTAAGTATTCTTCATCTCAGTGAATTTTCTTAAACAAAATTAATTCCTTTCTGTTGTTCGACAGCCAAATAAGTTTTTAAGAAGATTGGATAATAATACCCCCAGCACTTTCCGTCTCAAGTCTTTCCCCCTCGCCAAAAAAACGGTTCCAATTCTCCCGACGCCATTTTTAAACCTAACTTGTTATCAAGAAAATCTCCTGTAGGATGAGTATTTCAGTTGCTTAAAAGGATAGCTGTAGCCGTTTTTAGACGAGGGAAAATGATTTGAGATATGAAGAATATAGATGGAATATTTATAGAAACTAGTGTGACCTGTGCGAATTATTCACACTAAATAAGTATAGTAATTATCACTTTACAAAATTATTTTTTTAAATATGATTGCAGGTATTCAATTCGTTTCTAATTTTGCACACTGCTTATAACGTTCTTCTTTTTGTTGTATTACAATATGAAGCTCAGATGACAGATCGAAGAAATATTTTACTAAAATTGCCATATAGAGGCGCAAGTAGCAAAAGCGTTGAGCTAAGCCGTCAGATGGCATCATGCAACATTGCTGTGACGTTGTTCAGCGTTGCTCGCTGTTTCAAAATTAAAGTCGTTAGATGGCAGTATGTAGTATTGTGTCTGTTGTATTACAATATGAAGGTCAGATGACAGATCGAAGTGTTGACGTTGTTTCAAAATTCAGCGTTGCTGTATTTTAATTAATTTACAAAAACAAAAGCAATAATACATTTTTTAGTTGTCGATGTCAGTAGAGAAAGCAATTATCTGTAAAATGATATATAATTTATGTGGAGAAATTGTGAGGTTTTTTTCTAAAGAAAGAGGCAAACATCTTTAACAGCGTATTAATGTATATGATTTTCTTCGAGGAATAATTTTCGTTCGTTATCAGAGATGTCGTGTTTGATGAACTTAGCACATGTCTAGTTCTGCCAATGTCAAATATAGAAGCTTTTTGTGTTCTCAGCGGTAGGAAATAAACAGACTACAGTGGCATCCACTCCGGCAGCAGGCAGAACAGCTCGGAGGTCGCCAGGTGACATGAATGCCATCAAAATTTTATGATTACTGCGTCGCCGAAATTGAATACGGAGCATACGACTGTCATAAAGTAGAGTTTCGGCTCTTATTATATAAAAAATGAAACAAACCCGGGAATACGAGCTCTCCTTTCTTACGTTACGCATTATTAATACGTCTATATGGAGCGCGATTAAATGTCTACCACGTTTATGATATAAACCGACAGAAGAAAATCACAATTTTATTTTGTATTAAAATTACATGTTTATTTTAAACAAGGGGGCGTTTACAAATTACGTGAGGCGTTTAGGAAGAGAGAGGGTCTAGTCGAACCTCACTTAATCTCTCGGAGAGGAGAGGGGTAGTCTCTACCAATATTTTGCTATTTTTTCCCCGCTAGAAACGGAGTAAAATTGCGAGAAAACTGCAGGTTAAATTAAGTAAAAAATGTTTCTCCACTAAAATATGGCTAAATCATATGCAATAATATTTATCGCGGTTAATAATATGTTTCTATGTTTCTTTAAGAAGTTTTAACTAGTGAATAAATAAAATATATAATTAAGAAAATTATGTTTATTTAAATAAATCGAACGCACTCAAGCACAGATTTATATATTTATGCATTTTGATAAACCTCACGTGAGATTAGAGGGGATAAGTCGAGCAAAATCTCACGGCATCTTACCAAGGGGGAGGGGTGTCGAAAAATCTACAAATTTGCCTCACGTAATTTGTGAACGCCCCCCCCCCCATGTAGTATTCGTTGTGATTCGAACAGTTTGACCAATAGCGGTATTTATAACGACATCACGTTAAATCAGCGAAAGACGTGGTAAATAGAATCATATATTTAATACCTTCATATTGCTAGCAAAGATCGGGAGAAAGGCTTAAACACTACGGCGCAAACACATATACGTCTGTCTCACTTATTATATTCTGAGTCTTATGCGCATGTCCGTGTCAGTTTGCACATGGAACTAGGGAATTGACTTGCTCAATTCCACTTACTATTTGCCCCACTACAGATGCGACACTTGCGCACAACGGGTCAAGTAAAAAGGAAGGGATAGAAACAGCCATTTGCTGTCTCACTTCATGGGCCACGCTTCCACTTACTGCCACTAGCAACATAGAAGTTATTAAATATATTAAATATTTCACAAAATAAGATTGCAGCAAGCATATAGCTTTTACAAAGTTTTTGGTTAGGTTTGAGTTCTGTGATGATGCTATAAGAAAACGCGGGATAATCCCCTTAATAAATATAGAAAATGTTATCCAATCAGAGCCCAATAAATTAGGTCGACTACATTAATTCAGTGTTATGATTAATTAAATATATAAATTCAGATTGGGACGCAAGTTTGACACTATTCATTCAAAAGTTTACGATGTGCTAAAGTTGTTGAATTACCTGCGTATATACATTGAATATACAAATGACAAAGTTTTATCGTGATGTAACCTTTAACATGTTTTACCTGATCTGACAGTTCCGTTATAAAATTATCCAGTAAAAACACTCGCTGATTATTCAAATACAAAGTCTATTGTTATAAAAAAAAATATATATATACTTACAGTAAGTGTCCGTTGTCAATCGATCAATTGTGTCTTGCTTCAGCTTTGAATTCTTTTTACCCATGGCTACACTAATTTAGAAATATTTTTAAGCGGTGAAATCAAGTTTACTTTTTCACTTCACTTATAAATCTCACATAAAATTTTACTGGGATTATTAACACAGATGCTGATATTTTTTTATGAAATTGTTCGTTGACAGTTCTTAGATTTAGAATGAAAAAATTAATGAATCAGTTTATACTTATTCCACTACGGAAAAACGATTTAAAAGTTTTAGTGTAATGTGGATTTATTTTATGCGTTCACTTTTTTCGTTTGAAATGTTTAGGTCCAGCAAATCATCTGTAAAAATGTATTTAGTAACATATATTAGACATCGTGTCCATCGAGATAATAATTAACAAGAAAAATCGCAGGATTGTGGACAAAAAGTTAGATTTATTAATGTACGACGTTTCGTCTATAGATTTAGATTTTTTCAAGTACAATATATTGTACTTGAAAGGACGAAACGTCGTGCAATATATTGTACTTGGAAAAATCTAAATCTATAGACGAAACGTCGTACATTAATAAATCTAACTTTTTGTCCGCAATCCTGCGATTTTTCTTATTAAGTATTTAGTAACGAAATACAATATTCAGTAAATCAAAACATTCAAAAATATTTTTTTCATTGCGTCAGGATAGTATAGGCCAGCAAAATGACGAACTCAATTTCCACTAGTTCTAAAGTTGGAGAGACAGTTTTGGTCCAATTTTTAAAAATCAATAAAAAATAGAAAAATTCAAATAATTGATACTTTTTCGTATTTTTAAATGTTGGGTGTTTTTAGATATTTTCTTAGCCGTGGAAATTTTCAACTTCTCTACTTTAATAATTTTTGACAACAGGTGGAGAATTGTTTTTAAAGTTTCGCGAATCGGTATCTTTTTTTACAATATTATCAATAAAATATGCCTAGTTCTGTTCTGGAGATACATGCAAAAAACAGATGAAATACACTTTTTTTAACTCTTTTTGAACAAGTTGCAGTCATCACAAAGGAAGGTGAAATTTTGACAGATTATGTATTATACTTATATAATTGTTCCCTCGCACCCCTTTTCGATTTTGTGGAAATGTTTCGGGTCAAATCATTATCATTTTACTGGCCTAAGTAAGCGAAGCGTTTGACGTTTGAGTTAGTTTTTATTAAAATATCGGTACTAATTAACCCCTTCATAAAATATAAAATACTTTTTTTATATTAGTATTAATTTTAAAATTGCTACCTGGCTACTCCATAACTTATAGAACAGTCTTCGTCAAGGAGACAATAAAAACCAAATTTGACTAGTAAGACATATTCGTAGACTAGTTAGGAAACCAATGCGATAGAAAACAATTAATTTTTTTAATTAGAATGTAAATAAAAAAGATATCATTTTCCAAAAACATTTTTGATAAATTGAGAAAATTATAAAACAATCGATATTGTTTAATTTACAAAGAATGCATCTATTACTCATCTATCAATAAAACAAAACAACGTCACGAGCATACAATAATCCTTGCTTTTTTGTTCGTTGTTAATTGTTTTGCGTTCAGTTGATTGGCGTGTGTAATTTAAATGAAAAATTTCGCCACGAGGGCTCCGAAAATTGCATCAAAATTAAATTCACCTCGTATTAATCATCGGAATTTTTTAATTTGTCAGATTTTTCATTATCGTGGCACTCGTTAGCATCCAAATTTCTTCTAATGACCTTAGTAAACGTTTTTTTTTTTACTTTTAACTTTAAATCTTGAGTTTTTCACAGAAAATTTTGTCATAAAAAAATCTATTCAAAAAACTTTATTGCAGATTTTTAGGCGCGAATAGCGTATACTAAAGCGCCTATATGTACTCGTTTTGTCTGTGAATCTGTGAACCTGTATGTCACGCTTTTTTGTGGATTGTGTACAGCTCAAACGCCTTAACCGATTTTAAAAAGCTTTTTTTTTTGTTCGATTCGTCTTCGGGTAAATAATGAAAAAAACTTTATTTCAGATTGTTTTCATTATTTTCGATTAACGCCTCAACCTCCTTAAGGAGGTTGATGCGTTACAGTCCCAATCAAAAGTAAGTCGAATTCTAAGTGGGAACTTTTCCATAATACATTTTTACAAAAGGTTATAAGTCGATAATACTAATAAATTATTATCATAAAGGCATAAATAAATAATTTTTTTAATATTAATTAATTATTTCAGTATTTTACTTAATTGACTAACTTTTGAATTTTTGTACAAAGTTAGGTTAGAAAAAATAAATTTGTGTAAATATCTGTATTTTACATATTTTTTCAGTAAATAATTAAAATAGAAATTAGAAGTAATAAAAATTAAAATTGTCAAGAATAAAATTCCATGATCGAAAAGGTCTAAGGTTTAATAATTTTTCTCAATGATTACAAGTCTCCTAATTAAATTGCAAAAAAATATTAAAATATGCGTAAGACATCGATACATAGTTAGTTTTCGGAACTGCTGACATTATTTGGTTATTTGCATAAAATTAAAAATGTACCGTTTGCATGCTAGGTTGACATATTTTCCATAAGACTACCTACATGTAAAAGTTTTTTTTAATTTTTAACTTTATAAAAATCTCCTAATGATTTTGGATTTTTTACAGAAAATTTTGTCATAAGAAAATCTATTAAAAAAACTTTATTTCAGATTTTTTTCATTATCTTCGTAAAACGACTCAACCTCCTTAAGTTAACTTGCTGTGGAACAATTCTATCGATGAATGGAAATTCAGTGAAGGCATTCGAACAACGAATAAAATTTTAGGAGCAAACTAGACAAAACTTCGCATCAAATCATCATAGATCAAAATGCACTGTAACTGTGTCCATTTACATATTATTATGACGTTGATAAAAAGAGAAAACTAAAGAATACGTCGACAAATTCAGCTATCAGAGAATTGTTCGCGAATTTCGCAAAATGTCTCGTTCTGGTATATTTCTGCTGATGGAACATAAAATTTTGAACGATTCGAACAGTTTCTGCACTAAATTGGACTAATAAATAAAATACAACGTGTATGTGTTGCTTCAAAATTTTATATATTTAAGTCATTCTTTCACGATTCTTTCCTTAGACGAGTTTTGGATCATTCTGAGAAGTTTTACAACAGAACAACATAAAAGACATCGTCCATAATGTGTTTGCCATTTTGAAATTACCGTTTTAAGTATCAATAAAACGAGTGAGTACAAAACATTTGCGTCGGGGTAGTTTAGTAGTTTTTTTATTTGCATTGTACAGGGTCATCGAAAAATTTTTATTATATCTAATAGTTTCTGCCTTTACTTGATGAAAATCCATTATAAAATAAAATAAATAAAACAATTAAGTTAAAAAAGATTCTCACTTTAATTATCAATATCTGATGAAGCTGCTGTGACAGCGAAACATATGTTATATTTTGATAATTAAAGTGAAAATCTTTTTTAACTTAATTATTTTATTTATTTTATTTTTTATTATATAGGTATATATGTCGCAGGTATATTCACAAATCCGTGATATTATAATTTCACTAGTGAAATTATAGTTGCACAAAACTTAATTTTTTACAATTTGGCGGGCTCATTTTGTGATGTGTATCAGCCTTTATTTAGAATGTTGAATAATGTTCATTTATTATTACGTAGGCCTTAGATATAAGATTGCAATATTAAGGCCTAGTTTATATGAGAGGCGTTCAACGCGCGTTGGCCCAACGTGCGTTGAACGTCTCTCATATAAACTAGGCCTTAAGTTTACACAAAATTTATAAATCATTATAATTTCTATAATCATTGAATAAAGATTAATTTAAAATAAAACAAATTAGACATTATGACATTATAATTCCAATAGACCCACTCAGTGATATTGCACGACGGTAATATTTTGACGGCCAATGATTGGTTCATCCGTCAGAACCGTAATATAAAAACGCCATCGCATCGACACGACCTCGTAATTGTTTTATTTTAAAGAACTCCCCCCAAACGCCCTCCCTTTTCACTGCGCAAAAAAACGCCATTGCATCGATACGACCCCGAAATTGTTTTTTTAAAGAGCTCCCCCTAAACGCCCTTCTTTTTTCACTGCGCGAAAAAAACGCTACCGCATCGACACGACCCCGTAATTGTTTTTTAAAGAACTTCCCCCAAATGCCCTCCTCTGTCTATTACTTCGTAGCTCTATGGTTGCAAAATTTATGAAAACGGACGAACCAATCATCGATCTATGTAACATTGAGGGAAATTGTCAAAATATTGTTGTAAGAACAGAAGGCGATTGACAAAGTTTCGTGCAATTATATAATATTTGACTAGTGACATTATAATATCATGAATTTGACAATATACCTGGGACATAATATATAACATTCGGCCGTTACCTCATGTAAATTAGCGTTAAATATTTTAAATTAAGTAAATATAACAGTTTCAAAATTTATTTACACTTATCATATTTTTTTTATTACAAATGTTTCGCACAACACAATCTTCGTCCGACAAATATCTTGAACTAAACTATGACTTGTAACAAAATATTAGACATTTCAGGTCAAAATAATCTAATCAGTTTACATAAAATTTCTTATCATCGATTCCAAGTATCAGCATAAGTGACAGCAGTCCAAAGTATGGCATATTATTTGGACAATTTTGACCTGAAATTTTGTCTAACTTTAAAATTTTTGTTACCGCTGTGCTGTGCAAAACAGATGTTAAAAAATAATATTCTAAGAGTAAAAAAATTGAACCTCTTTCAAAAAAGGGTCACTAAAAAGCGTAAAAAAGTTTGAGGTTGGCACCAATTTAATATACCTAACTACATAAAACGCGCATGATAGTAATTAAATAGGCACAAAACTTTTTTACGCTTTTTAGTGACTCTTTTTTGAAGGAGGTTCAATAAAAAAGATTTTTTTAGTTACATTTTGTGCATAAGTAAAAGCAAAGTATTGAAGTCATGTTTGTTTTTTTTTGTGAAAATATTTTTTTTCTAAAAAGCGGCTGAACCGATTTTGCTAAAATTTATATGGAACCAACTTTGAGACATACTCTATCGAATAAAAAAAGAATCATCGAAATCGGTTCACAGCAAGCAAAGATATAGACGGAAACATATACAAAAAAAATCGACTTGAGAACCTCCTCTTTTTTTTTGAAGTCGTTTAAACATATAAATCGTTGCTTTTTTATTTAATTAAGAAGTAAAGTCTTCTAACCCTTTATTTAAGAATCGTTTACGACTGAGGTTTGTCCCAAAAAATTATCGAATTGCAGTAATCATAAATAACAGAGGAATTAAAGCAGTTTCGAACGACGTTTTACTGAGTTGACATAGTTTGGTCGTGGTTAGCCGAGCTGTACAATACGAATTTTTGGAATGAAATGAACATTTATTCAAACTAAAATTTATTCCAACGAAAATATACGAACTAAGCCGAACTGTTACGTCACAGCTAGTGCAACCGACGCGGACGTACGAATTTAAATAGTCAAAAAATTTTAGCCCGAACGGTAGAAGCCCAGAACATTAATCATGTCAAGATTTAAATTCGCTGTGTTAAGTCTAATGTAAACGAATGGTCTGACCAATGCATAGTATAATGTTAACAATATAAAGTAGGAAGAATCCAAGGCGGGGCTTAAAGAAACGAATGTTATTTATAAAACGTTTGTTGAATTTAAAACTTCTTTACGCACGCTTGAGTTGGAAAATAAGCTGGTGAATGCGTGACGAGAGATTTACGGAAGTGTGATCGGACGAGGCGAACGGAAGTTGAGAGGGAGATATAAGTTAGTGAAGATATAGAAAGAGGATGACAAATACTTCACTGGCTAGTGGCGCCATCAGGTGGCCGAAAATATAAGCAGTACTAACAATAGAATGACACATACTTTACTTCTACGTTTAAAGTGAATAAAATTGCAAAATCATTTTAATGTTTATATTTTGTAAATTTTTGGGGGAATAATATCAAATTATGGCAGGAAGAAGTTTTACTTCAGTCGTGTGGTCTAAAGCACACTCGTTTTTTTTAACGTAACGCTTGAATATAGTAACGACTTGATGGCATTAGTAAGCTAATAATTCGTTTTATTAGAAATTAATTATTTAAAATAAATATAGGGATATACACTATACAGTGGGTACAGGCTAACGCGATAATAGGCTTTGCCTTTTTAAAACTCGAAATTCTGCATAGGTAATCGTCGTTCTTTTTGTTTGCGCAGAAGAGATACATGCTACAACGGTGTTTTTTATATAATAATGGTATACTTTTCATAACGGCTTATTATTCTATTTATTTTTTCAAGAAAGTTTTGTGAAAGTTTTATTTCGGAAATATTTTGAAAAAAAATCAACTGTTCTTTTGTTTTGTAGATCTGTCAGAAATAAACTAGTTAAGCATGGTTTGAGTAATTTTTACATGACGTGGAATATATTATGCAGGTAACCACGGTAACGAATAGCAAATATTATATTAAATGACTGTAAATGTTCATGGGTATTTGGATTGACAAAACATTTATTATTTAAACAATTCTTTAATATCATCGTACGACGTTTCATGACTTTTGTACTTGTAAAATAATATTTATCTATTGTTTTTTGTATTCTTGTTACAGTACCTGAAGAAGTCTCGAGAGAGACGAAACGTCGTACGATGATATTAAAGAATTGTTTAAATAATAACTGTTTTGTCAATCCAAATACCCATGAACATTTACAGTCATTCAATAACATGGATATGAATAGAATAAACCATTACATTAAATACTAGCTATTACCCGCGTCACCTCACGCGATATCAGAAATTTTATTTTCTTTATTATATACTTATCAAATGTCAACATTTTGAAGTTGGAATGGTCCCGTCGCCCAATTGGCTGAATTTTTTGGTATGAAATAAGCCACGCCTTGTCCTCTTCTAATTTGTTGTAACATATGCCGGATATTGAATGTCCGAGGTGAGCTTTTGTGGTTCGAATGCATATCGCCTTACACAAAACATATTTTGCAGATGTTTTTGACAACCTTCTTATCTACAGCCCAAGGTTTACTTTAAAACAACTGTTCAACTGGGCGCATTTATTCACGTCGGTATTTCATTCATTTTGTTTTTATGAATGAAAATAACAAAATATTCATACATTTATTTCACAGAACTTAATGACTGTTCAAATTTTTTTGGCGCTTTTTTATTTACTTAGATCAATGCTTCAGAGATTAATAAAATTACTTCTTCATAATATCTCTGAATACAGGTCTACAAATTTTTATGCATAAAATCGAAAGGATATTTTGGGGAAATTTGTTGCTCAGCTTTTCTCAAATTTCTTTTTGCTTTTTGTGACGAAACTTAAAAAAAATCTATTTGTTAATTAATAATAAAAAAAAAATTGAAACAATGAATTATCGCGAAGTAACAGACTTATGATCTTGCAGTTTTTTTTAAAATAACTAAATAATTATATACCTACAAAGCAAGAGAAACAATAGCTTATTAAAAGTTTTTATTTTAAATATTTTGTAAGCCTATTGCATGCTCTGTGCTTAAAAACTTTGAACAAGAAAAAAAAATAAACGAAAACCAATAAAAGACATTTTAAATGCAAAGATTTTAATAACCGACAACAAAGCAGACCTCAACTTTTAATTATATTACGAATATTTTAAATTAGATTGTTAACTATTATACCGCAGACTTGTCGTATCGACGAGAAGCTTTCACTCTGCTGTGTGGTGAACTTGTTTTAATTTAAAGCCGCTGCACACGAGGCTAGTTTTGCTGCTAGATTCCTTGCTAGTTTTTAAGAGTTGATTTTCTTGATAGCTTTTATGTGTTCGCTTCACACGATGCGTGTTTTGAAGCTGACTTTGTAGATGGGTTTTGTGCGCGCGCAGTGATAGTTTATTGTCTCTGAACAGAACACACACTACGACGCAATTTTTGTTTGTGGGCGTTTGTCTATGTCGCCCACTTGACAAGATACTGTGTTCTGATTGGTTCTTGCTCAGAACAAGCAGACGATCAAACAAGAAAAATAGTGACGTCATTTTCATCTTCGTAACCCGTGTGCAGCGGCCTTTAAAACGAAAAAATATTGTAAAATTTTAAAAAGTGAATTTTTACCTAAATTAGCACTGTTTCCCATTTATGGTGTTGGAATTGGGCTTTTGAATGAAATTTTTTTTTGTCATAAATGGAAAGATCGTATATAAGTTTTATAACAAAACTATTTTTCTTTTTTTTATTTTCGTTATAATTCAAAAGTTATATCAAATTAAAATAAATTTTTGTACCCAGTTCCGAGAACGCGCCGACATTTCCCGAACATAATGTGACGTCATTAGAAGCCATTGATAGTATACTGCGTATATACATTTTAACATTATGACGTCACAACTGTCAAAAACAATTTTAGTGCGTTTGCAGTCACGTGATTTTTTTAAATATTTTATCAATTTTAAATTGCTTATAATTAATTTAAAAAAAGTTTTTTGAAAGTTTTTCGCATCGATTGTCAATATTATTTATAATAAAGTTTTAAAATATAATAAAAAAATCGATAATTATTTTTTTTTCAAAAGCCTAATTGTAACAACAATTTGCAAGAAATAATTTAATTAAGGGCATATTTTTGGGAAGTTGGATAACTGGGTATTGAGTAATTGCGAAAAAAAACCAACAAAATTTATAAAATGTAAAACACTGAATTTTTTACTACCATGTGTGTACCTATATTTTAGTTCAAACCGGACTACAAATTTTCAATAAAAGCTTACCAACATTTTAAATTATTAATTTTCGTTGAAATATATGTAGGTATCGTTATTAAATAATTTTATCTAAAACAATTTGAACGTTTACATTCTATTATAAAATCGATTTCTATTCATGCGAGTGATTGATCGTCGACTGTAGACAAAACACAGTACCTGGCCTATTGTGTTACAGGTCAATAGTCCACACGAGGCACGCGAACGAAGTATCGCCGTTGCAGGATATTTATGTTTAAGAGTGGGAAAAAAATTACATTATCCTACAAATGACGGTTAAAATTTACGTCGCTTTTACTTCTAATTTATTGCTTTAAGAATGCTGCTTTTATGGCACTTGCAGTTCACGTGTTGAATTAACTTAATGTTTTTTTTATCTACAATTGGAATTAGAAGCTTTAATCAATACGAAATACAAATAAAATCGTAACTAAATTGTCAACAATTGGATAAGTTTTTAAGACTGTAGGTAAATTCGATTGCATTTTTATCTGTTTGCCTGTCTATCAGCCAATAGGCATGATGACAAATTTTGAAATCCAGTAATTTATGTACACGTGTCTACTATTTTCGAAAAAAGAAATTATTTCAGCAGTAAATTAAATTTGAACGCAAATTATTGCATTTTTATGTTTCTATTTTGAAGTGATCGCGAAAATGCTTGTGACGTCACGCCTTAGTGACAGCTGACATTAGATTTTGTATTTATGGGTGTAGAATTGTGGTCCAGAGATATTTCAGATTAGAAAGGTATGTAAATTTGCTTAATCATATGATCTATACTAAGTATGTTTTTAAAAGTAGGTACTTAGTAGAATAAATAGTACGGTTTTCATTAGTTGCAAGTTAACTAACCTCAAAAATAACTTATTACATAAGTGTTATAAAAAAATATTACAAAATAAATAACAAATCAACTAATTAAATGACCCAGAAGTGAATGATAGCAACAAAAAACACGGTGATTATTTACTGATTTAAAAAGGCGTGACGTCATTCGGTGTTTCAGTCAACATGGCCGATTGCAGTAGGTATTTTATATTTTTATTTTATTCAAAATCTTATTAATCTCAACATTGGGTCATTTTTTTAGAATCCGATCGACATATATTTTTCTCTAAAACCATTTATTCTTAGATTCTTTTATACTATCGAAATTAAACAAGCGTTAAATAATTAATCTTACCTTTTTGACATAAAAGTAAAATATGTTCGTTGTAAATGAAATACAACAAATTAAGAAACAGCGCTTGCCTAATTAGTCACTTTATCTGTCTTTTATTTTATTAGTTATTAATTTTGTGTGTGGTTTATTTAATAGAAAGTAATTTATATAACCCTAAAATAAAACCCCTGTTGCTTTATAACCTCAATATTTTAAAATATTCCATTACGTGTTCTTTTTGATATAATTAATCTTCATCTAATTTACAGTAGGCGGTGAAACATAATTACAGAGGCCTTTCATGAAAATACAGACACGTCAGCGCAAATTTATTAATTGTACTGTATTTTCAAACCAGAAAATAATAATTTTAATACCACGAACAATTAGTACAACAATTTATACGGTGAAAATTATGCTACAAACAAATTTTATTCTAAAAATTGTAGCATGAAATAACTTCAATGTTCTATCTATAGAAAGAAATAAATACTTTAATTTCGAAATGTTCAAATACTAGTTTCAGAAAGTGTTAATTGTATTTCTTTATTACTTTAATTAGAATATTCAATATCAGTAAAAAGAAAACTGAATTTCACATTGAAAAAAAATAGATGTGATAAAAAGAGACAACTAATATACATATAATAATAACATAGAGTAATTTAGAACTGAAAACAAATTTAAATAAAAGAACAACAAAATCGTGTTAAAACTTCATTACTTTTTCTACTTAAATTTGTATCAAAGCAAAGAATATTACAGAATGTGCAAACGGATAAAGCTTCAGATGTTTGCTTTGCATTTAAATATATTATGATTACACGGTGTCGCAAAATTTTACTCAAATTACTTTTATAAATGCGTTCAATTTTAAACCCAATTCATATTTTTCATGGATAATTGTACGCTTTTCTGCGATGGTTACATTTAGTAACAAATTTTCAACCCACATTTTTTTAGTTCAATCTAATTAATTTTTGCAGTTCCGATAGTTACATTCTGATATTATCAATATACAGTATACAGTATGTGAACACGTAAGGTGCACATAGGGAAATTAGCATTGGGAAAAAAATACTTGGATCAGAGTTAGCCATGACTGCATTAATTGTTATTTCTATTGAATTATCGTGGTAATCTTGAGGATTTCTATTTTATTTTGATTTATTTTTATTTTACTTGGCTTTTTTAATAATAAAAAGCTCTTATAAATCATTATTTTATTTTTTTTGTAGGTACAAAAATAAAACAAAAAAACAACTCCATCTGTTTGGAAACATTTCATTAAAAAATTGTCTGACTGGTATGACGTACGCGCGTTGGTAAATCAGTGACCCAATGTCTTTAGGTTCAACACGAATAGGCGGAGATATTTGATCTCGCACCTTATTTAAGTATTTTTGGGAATTTAATGTCCCATTAATAAAAAAAGTCCGATTATGTTATAATCATTTGAATATTTTCTCCGGTAGTAAGTATACACATTCATTTTGCAAAAGAATATTATCTGTCAAATTGAAAAACAAGATTTCAAGGCTCACTCTGATCCAGTCATTTTTTCCCAATGTTAATTTCCCTATGTGCACCTTACGTGTTTACATACTGTATATGCAATGCATAATATAGTATGTGTAAATATTTACGACGATAAGTTTTGATTCAGTCGGTATAAAACAAAAGTATTGAAGGTGGATCAAGCAGGTATTTCTTCAATACGTTCATTGAATATTCATGAAGATTTTGCATTATCAAACTTCCTTTCAAAATGCTCATTTAAAAGACCTTGATCGTTTTTTTTTGTCATGCCGGCAAATATCTCATCCAAATTAATTATCGACTAGCGTTGACTTTTTTTTTAATTAGTACAAAACGACGTACGCGACACACAATTTTAGGCTGTACGCATTAATATTTTCTGCATAATAATTAATAATTATATAAACTACAGTGTAAACCCTTTATAACGTCCTTCGTTGTAACGAAAAACTCCCTATAACGTCGAATTTTTTACGATTTGGTTGGTTTACCTTAAAACCTATACATTAATACCTTCTTTATAACGCAACAGCCATTCTCTATTACGAAGAAATATGTTCATATTTAGGCCTCAGCAAATGTTTACAGACATAAAGAGGACCATTCTGAACCATCAACAAGCACTTGATGACGCCAAACTATAGGTATATGTGTTTGTATATTTGTTTGGAATAAATTAATTTTGTTAAAATTGGTTATTTTTCTTTCTTCCCTCCATATAACGAAAATTCTTTATAACGAAAAAAATGTTCGGTCCCTTAAAATTCGTTATAAAGAGATTATACAGTACATTGAAGATTATTGTTAATTTGGTTGTTTTTCTTTCTTCACTCCATATAACGATAACTCTCTATAACGATAAAAAATGCTCGGTCCCTTGAGTTTCGTTATAAAGAGTTTACACTGTATATATAAAAATTCCAGCCAATTGGGCGACGGGATCATTCCAACTTCAAAATGTTGACATTTGATATAGTATAATAAAGAAAATAAAAATGATGATGTCGCGTGCGGTGACCCGGGTATTGGCTAGTATTCAATATGATATTTGCTATTCGTTGCCATGGTTACCTACATAATATGTTCCACGTCATGTAAAAATTAATCAAACCCTACAATCGTTGTCTTTGAAATATATGAAATTTCAAAATTAGCAGCTGCGAAAATTTCAATTTTTATTCAAAAATTGTATGTTAATATTTCATGTCGTACCTACTAGCTTTTATCCGTTCCGCTCGCGTTAATGACCCTATACTTTAAGTTTGGATGTGAGTTGATACCAGGTTTCTTCAAAATTGGTTCAGCCATTTTCAAGTGATACTAGTACTAACAGACAGGTGCAAATTATATAGAAACCCGTTTGATCGTATATAGGGGAGAGATAATAGACGCTCGACAAGTCAGTTTCCTCACCTAGGTATCATTCACAATATCAAAAAGAAATAAAGATCCAGTTAGTGTTTTTTTTTTGTACCTAATGTGCAGAGAGGCGAAGTTACAAATTTTTCGATGCGAGCGTTTGTGGTGAGCACTAGAGGAAACTTCAAGCTCAAATTTTCCGTATGTCAGTGAGCAATGTTTATTAAAAGTGAAAATAGTTATAATTTTATGAAGTTTTTTAATTAAAAAGAAAACATAGGAAAACTAAGCGATCTGGAAATGCTTGTTGTGTTCCGGGCTGTTGCGCTGTTGCCGATTTAAGTAAAATAAAGATCATTGGCGCCCTATAATTTAACGTTCCGCTGTCAGTGTCAACAAATTAACATCAGTTTTTCTTAGTACATTTTTTTGACACATCGGCCAACTAAAGTTTTTAACTTATCACCTTAGAAACATGTCGCGATTTCCATAAAAAGTGAGTTCAATAATACTCTATTACTCACTAGCGGCGCTAGTAGGCTTCGTGCACACAGCTTATAATTAAAATAAACCCAACTGTTTTCTGTATATATTTTATCGAAGCAAATTGTTTTTAATTCAGGGGATCGTTAACTTTTAACTTTACAAACAACTATTAATAATATATTTTGTTGTCATGTTGAATAATAAAGACGTCAATTTTTATAATGGGGAAAGTCTTTGTCGTGGGGCGAACAATCAAGTTACGTTTCCGTAGTGAATAATTGATTTGATTTTCTACGTGCGTCGCAACAATATCGTGCAAATAAACTATTCCAGCACAACAAAGCTTCCGAACATAGAGACGTTTTGTTTCTTTTAATAATTTATATTTATTATTGAAAATCATGAACCGAAAACTTAAAATTTGTTGCGTGCAAAAAAACATACACATCTATTAAACAAAAAGGTCAAATATCTGAATCAAAATTTCTGCGACTATATTGCATATGTATAATACGCGCCACGGATCTAAAAGGTTCGGAAGTTAGTCACAAACAGCGTCGCAAAGGCACATTTTAGAGCCGTTTATACTCCCACCACCTCCCAGCTACCTGCACGGAACGTGCGCTCGTCGGTGATTGGCCGTGATCGCTCGTTGCCTTTGTCACTTGTCGCTTTCCTGCTTTAAAGTACACTCGAGTACGCTATTATCAAGTTGTTATTGTGATTTTAGTTTTATTGAGTTGAGAGTTTGTAGTTTTTCAACAGACTGTACAAGCGCAAGCCCGCATTCGCATCTAACTTTCGAGCCTTTTAGATTCGTGGCGCGTATTATACCGTGCGTTCGATAAATTTTATTTTCTGTAGTTTATCGATTATACTATTTCGACGAGTTCATACAACGCTTGTATATAAACTCTACTTATTTTTATTCCTTTTTTATTTTTTCTGCTTTTACAATTCGTAGAAAAAATTCTTAGTCGCATAGAAACAAAATAAAAACTGATTGTTAAAATTGCATTCTTTTTGTGGATACTGACTCTTCAACTTTTTTTTTGCCAACTTATTTAAACAGTCTTTTGGTACAAATAAACATTGAAAGTATGTAAATGATTCACTGATTTGTTTTTTTAAATCCTAGTTTTTTGTAGTAGATTTTGAAATTTCAAAATGATGTGATAAAAATCAATAAACTATTTTCCCACTTTGATACAGAGCTGAGCATTTCTCAAATTTTAGTTTTTAGTTTTTCGACAACAGTTTAATAAAATAATAACTGATGCTAGTTATTTATGTTCACGAGTTAAGATTTATAAAATATGATTTTTTTGAATATATGTGTATTTTACGATACCAGATTCTCCAATAATCAAGACATATATTGTTTTTTCTTTATTTAAATAAAACACGCTCAGCATCTAAGGCTATTGCGTGGATATATCGTTATCTCCAGGTAAGGTATTACAATAATAATTTATGATTACACTTGTTTATGATGTACATGCTATGGTAAGTATCATAAGACATATTAAATATGTAATATCTGCTTTATAAAAACGCAAATATACCTGAAGAATATACCTAGCTCGTAGCATATTTCAATTGTCTTAATTATTAGAAAAAACTCATCTCTTTTTCAAAAATATAAAACATGAAATAAAAAAAAATGTGCAGTACTTTCAAATTACTGCACCAAATCAAATTTAATTCCTTGATACAGATAAGTATTATTATTATATGCCAAACTTTTCATGTTAGAAAATTCTGATAATTTGCGACATGTTAAATTGATTGCGTTGATATTTTGTTTGAACTTTAAAAAATTAAATAAAATCCTTCAAATTTCTGTATAAGCGACTTCATAGTCAATATAAAAAAATATGGTATGCAGTACAAATGTTAAATTACGAAAGATCATTAACACTCGACATACAAAATTAAACCAAACAAAAAATGATATCACAATAATTATCAAAAAAGCTTTTATTAATCAGTGAAGTACTTCATATTTTATGTACATAAACAATAGGTTGCAGTTGGCTCAAAACTGACTAAACATAATTTACAAAATCCTTACATTTCTAAAGATATTTTTTAGTGCGAAATTATGCGAGGTATTATAAAAAAGTCACGTGCTGAAACAAAATTTTGTAACGTAATAAATCGATTTTAACACAGACAGTCAGTTTTTCTTAACAGTTACAATTCGCAACCAATAAACGGTAAAAGTTACATGCCTGATTTATAAACCTACAGTTTAACTTTATATTGGTAATTTAGGAGTAAGGTTATAGCGCAATTTTGGCGCAAACAGTTTAATCGAATTTTTTTCAACAACAAAAAAATCACTCTATAAACTTTACAACGATTAGAATAATTACGTCGTGTTTTTATTTGATGAACGATGCAAACATACACTGAGTGTTTTTTTTTTTTTTTTGTTAAACAATATCGCAGCAACCACTCACAATGTAAAGAACACCCGCGGCGTTATTTTGATACTGGATCCGTTCAAGTTGATTGTTGGTTGGCGAGACGCACCGCGACGGTGACCGCGCATCTAACACGCATGCGTAACCATTAGATACAGGCAACGGCAGTATGCACCCGTTACCTACACCATAAACGTACCCGTCGCTCACACCAACAGTACGGCGTCGCAGCGCGCGCGGACAAGCGTGACAATTACATGAAACCGAGGCGCTTTAATAAATTAACGTCGATATATTTAGCTGACACAAAGAATGATCTTAATTTATTATATTTCTGTATGAACATCATCTACTCGGGGAGTACTGGAAACCTTAACGTGTTTGATTTTTTCAATCTGTTTTTTTTACCCGACTGCGGCGAAGCCAAAAGGAAGGGTTATGAGTTTAGCAGTCTATGTATGTTTGTATTTACGGATGTTTCACCGTAGCGCCTAAACTATTCATTCGATTTTGATAAATAAGGTGTCAATCGATTCGTTATGATGGCCCGGGTAACATAGGCTACATTTATTTTTGAATTTTGGTCCCAGAGGGGAGAAAATTGAAAACAAATAAAAAATAAGTTCAAAAAAATAATTTGAATAAAAAAAAAATAAGTTAAAAAACTAAAACTCGACTACTGAAAAGTATGAACAAGAAAATATTCTCATCTGAGGATAGTCGTCATCTCAAATATTATATGAGGCACCTCTAGATGTATAGCGTGGTGCACTTTGCTCTAGAGCAGGCCTGGGAAAATGGCGGCCCGCGGCCCGGATCCGGCCCGCGAAGCATTTCATCAATGATTTATAAAAGCAAAAATATTACTGTTTGCCAATATAAATTGGCGCATAAAAAGAATTTTAGAAAAATAGTAAAAAGTGTTTAAAAACTTGAAATTGATGTTTCAAAAAAACTATACTAATTAGAAAAAGAAATTGTTTTGCACGCAATGTAGCCCGACGATCAAAAGATTTGCCCATCCCTGCTCTAGAGCTTATGATCGCTTTTTACTGTCAAAATGTAATGTTTTGTTAGGGTAGGTGGCATATGACCACGGCTATCCTCAGATGAGAATGTTATCTTGTTTCATACTTTTCAGTAGTCGGGTTTTAGTTTTTGAACTTATTTTTTTTTGACGTGATAACGTCTTATAAATTGATGAATCACCAATATTATAAATTGATAAAACACCGGCTGCATGTTCGAAAAAGTGTAACGTAACGTTCCTAACGCGTAACGTTCCGCCTGACCCTGTGCGTGCTTTTTGCTAATTTCTCGCTCAATTTAAATCAGATCGGTTTGAAACCAGTCTTAAACGAAAGAGGAGAACATTTTACATAGATTTCGTATAACAGAATTTGCCTAAACAGTTTTTTTATACAAATTTATATAGAAAAATACTTTATACAAATTTATATAGAAAAATAGCTGTATAAATGCAATGTTGTGTAATGCATGACGCGACGCGGTCGGTTGTCTTTGTTTGCCGTACATGGAAATTAGAAGCAAACGTATGTCTTGTCTTAACATGAAAACAGCTGCATTTCTAATGTTTAATTCAATTTTTTGACATTAGTATATTGTGAAATGCAAAGCCTGCTAAGTTAAGTATTGGAATAACTAATTATTATTAGAACATAATACTTTGTAAGTTGCAAACGTCACTTTTGACATTTCTTATCATTCCGACACCAAGGATAAGCGGATTGAAACCAAATTTTGGGAGGTTTAGGTTATGTATTACGGAATACGTTATCACGTAAAACTATCGTCCGTAAACCGACTTTACAGACAACCATTTTTTTATAATCAATTGCGATTTAGAATTATCTACTAAAGTTATTTTAATTTTGACAAAAATTTGTTTCGGCCATTAAAAAGGTCTAAAAGAGTCCAGAGTTGAATAAATCTCAATTTTAACTCAGTCGTATTGAAAAATATTTTTAATACTGGGAATATATTTTGTATTAAACGCGAGCTACTGATTGTCAGTAGGATTCCGCGCGCAGCTTCAACAATAACAAATTTTTAGACTGACGCCCACGTACTGCGGACGTCGCGAAATCCTGCTGGCAGCGTTCCGTGACGTCTAATTTATTTACCACAAATTAACTGTATACAAAACTCAACTAATTGATAAACGATATTTATTGGAATTAAGAAGGGTGCAGTGTTTTTCAAAATGTTGTCCATTTGTTTGCGCAGATGTACGTTTTGCGTTGATCTACGAAAATTATAACATTACGAACACGTGTTATACCCACCGCTATGTTTAAGAAGTTGTCTACTTCATTCTGATCAACAGCTCACATTTTATATCAAAAAACATATTTTATTCAACACGCGTGAGTATAATATAGAATTTCGGGGTCCTGCTAAATTCGGGAGAAATAATAAATTACTCCATGTTGACGCGTAGAGTGCTAATAATGAGCCGAAACTGTACGATAATGTATTACTGCATAGTTTCTGGACCAATAGGAACGCGGTATCGAGCCGAAACTGTACGGTAATGAATTATTACTGCATAGTTTCTGGACCAATAGGAACGCGGTAGCGATTTGTATATATGAAAACAGCATCGCAATTCAGCGAGATTCAGGGCCATCTTGTGTGCATCGAGGGCGGTGGGTACGTCAATCAATGAAGTGATTTATTATTTTTCCCTCTTGTATCAGGGCCCCGATTAGATATTAGTCGTGCTAGTTGAATAAAGTATTATGTGCGACCATTGATCGAAGGAGAATATTCCACTCGCGTATTAACGCATTCGCTACGCTCGTGCGGCAAATTTCACGCTCATGGAATCTTCTCTTTCTCTCATTAGTCGCGCAATATACTATTGGTTAGGTATTGTAACGTCAAGATGTACTCTTTTTTTAATTGTCTTAATGCAGTAGACAAATCTTTGATTAACGTCTGAATGGAACTCTTCAAATAAATAAAATGATCGACCAATTTTTTTCAGACTATATATTGACATTAAAATAATAAAATCATAAATCAATATTTCACTAGATGACGTTTCAATTCAGAAATAATCTATAAAAAATATAAAAATTAATTAGTATATCTACTTGTTTTCTAATAGAATAAAAATTAATAACAAACAATTTTTTAATGAGTAGTCATGGATATCTATGTATCTAAAAATAGATATCCATGACTACTTACTAAAAAATTGTTTGTTATGAATTTTTCATTAATATTTCGATAATTCAACTCCATTCTATTAGAAAATAAGTAGATATACTAATTAATTTTTATATTTTTTAGATTATTTCTAAAGAAGATCCAAATCCGGATCGAAATGTCATCTAGTGAAATATTTCAATGTCAATATACCTATAGTCTGAAAAAAATTGGTCGATAATTTATTTATTTAATGCAATAGAGCTATGTAAAATAAATACCTAAATATTTTTACCAGCTCGCAGTAATAAGTTAAAAACGAGAGATAGTAAAAAACAATAATTTGTAATTATTTATTTTTGTAAAAATGAAAATAATATCCTGTTAAAATGATAACATTAAATTTCTGTACTTTTATTGAGAAATATTATTTAAACACAAGTACCTACTGAGTCATTAATTTATTTTAAACTAAATTATGACTCATTATCTAAGCGTTTTTGTCAAAAAGAATGAGAAAAAAATGATCAAAACATACAATAATTAAAGTATTAGTTGTAGTACAGTCCAGTTTGCCATATTCATAAAACATTTCACTGACATGTTCCACGAAATCAATGCCCTGCACGCAAGTGCAATAATAAATTTATTATCTTATCAGAAGTGTTCTCAACAAAAGCAAACACTACAGGGATGTACAAACTTAACATGTATAGATTTATAAGATAAACATAAAACAATAGGGTATATGCACAATATTTGAAAATATTTAAAAACAATTTATTTCATATTAAAAAATGTTGGTCTATGCCAGGGGTCGGCAACCTGCGGCTCTTTTGATGTAAAGTTGCGGCTCTCCAGTTCCATACGCAAAAAATATTTGTTTTTTATATAAACCCTTAAAAATCGTCCAATCAATCCATGATTGATCTATCAGCTATTTCCACTTGCGTCTCACCCGCACCGCCCTCGTCGCGACTTATCGTCTTTGGATATATTATACCTATATAAACAAATACTATAATACTGAAACGAAAATGTTTAGTGGCTCTTTAAAAACTGGGAAATTTTGTAAATTGCAACTTTTGGCTCTTCCGTCTCAAAAAGTTTGCGACCCCTGGTCTATGCTGATTGATTATCGAAGTGTATGGACTTTTCACAGCCCTGATTCTTTGTGATAACGAACGAATGTGCGGTTTGAAAAACTCGTTGTTGTTACTTGTTAGTCATTTGAATTGAATTCGTTCATCTACTTTGTTATTTAAAATAGAATGTCACAAAGACAGCATAATAATTTGTTCAGTGCAAAATAATATTATAATTTAGTGATAAAATCAAGGTAAAATTAATTGTTAAAATGTAATAATTCGCAACATTGCGTTGATCAATTAATATTTTTGTTGGTTAAATTAAAGAAGTTAAATTTTTATAGCCGATAAATTTATAATTATTGAACGAAATATCGATTTTGATTCTGCATTGTTATATAAAGTTAATTTCATGTTTTATAAAATGAACGTGCATTTTTTTGTAAAATTCGATTTTTTGACTTTAAAAGATCGGGAGGCAATAAACCACACGTCAAGGATTTGTGACTGATCTAATACATTGTTATCGTGGTTTGAACCTAAATAAAGGCAATTGTTAGGGCAGTCGATCGTACGTTAAACGATTATCTCGACTTTTCATTGGGTGTGTTTCCTACTAAATTTAGTGTCACTCACTATACTTACAAAATTTTCGGCCGGAACACAAAATAAGTGCTAACGCAGTAAGCATGGCTTAATATAAGACGCCATTTTGCTTATTGTTGATGTAAACAAAACAGACAGGAACAGACCTGTCATTTATCCATTTGCAACTATTTACATGAATTAAATTATATTAATTTTAGTACTGTCAATTATATTCATTCTATGAGGTTATGTACGGGATATATAACGTAAACCAGTGTTTTGAGTTATGTCAATCCAGTAAGTCTGTCCTGGCCGAAAAGCGCTGTAGTCAGCTTGTAAGATTTTAATTTTTTTATGCTAACTGGCTTACTAAGTTTAGTAAGTACTTACTTCGGCCAAACACGCCCATTGTGTATTAAGCTACTGTTCATATTTAATTTTTCAAAAAAAAATGAACACTTTTTTTTTGCGTAGTCGCCAACATGTTTATTAATTTTGATAGTCGGTTTGTACTTTTAAAAATAGGAAGAAGAAGAAATAAATTCATGAAAATAATATTTTGATTTAGGTGCTTCCCATATTTGGCAATGGCTATGTTTTTTTTATCTTCAATTTGGAAAAAAGATAACATTTTATAGATAGTTGTTATTCATATTAGAGATAAGCGATAACATTGATAATATTGATAAATTGTACTATGATTTGCTTTCAGTATTACAGGAAAAAATTAAAAAATCAATAGATATATATGTTAGCCAATTTATGAGTCACATACATAAATTACAATGCAGCCATCAAATAGAGAGCAAAATTTTGCTCAAACAGAATCAAGACAGGTAAGTAAAGTTTGTTTTAGTTTCATTTTAATGAATGATTGATACGCAATTAAAAGAAATTAATGTTTTTTTCAGACACTCGTAACTCGAGTAACAACTAGGGAAGAACATATAATAACTAGAAGTATTTGGAGTACCAATAGTAGTCGGTAAGTTCTTATTTAAGTCGCTTATTATTCTTTTAAATACGTATTTCAAGCTGAAATATTCTTTTTCTTCATAACTCGATCGAAAATACATACTTTCGGCATCAATTGTAAGGCAGAAAGTCTTAACATTTACGCACTGGTGGGATTACACGCACTGAAGCGGCAGTAAAGAAAAACAACCTTTCAACTGCTGTTTACATGTCGTTTCCATAGCAACCGTATTAAATTTTAGCTAATAGTCGCGAACCGCTGTCATTCGTGTTGTTACGTTTAACCTCAAAGCTGCTTGCTTGGAATTTATCAGTGTTTTTATGTAATTGATAAGTAATTAATTAATTAATGTATTTAATAAGCGTACTTACGACCGAGGTATGAAGAAAAATAGTATACACCACGCTGGCCGAAAGTTTGATATCCTTGGACTGCGCGCCATGATTCCCGAGGCGAGCGAGAGTTAAAGAATATCAAACTTTTGGCCCTTGTGGTGTAATATACTATTATTTAATATAAATCTCGTGAGGTACCTACTGCTCAAATACAATGTCGAAAAATACCAAATGAGCACAAGCTCAATACTGTATCTCTTACGATTTTTGAGTTATGGATCCAGAGCACTTGTATCAACACATGAACAACTGACCCATGTCAGCGACCCGCTCGCATTTTATAGCTTCGATCCCCGCCTGATTAAATCTTCTAGAAGGGCCGAGAATCTCTCTTTACCTGCATTGGCTTCTCCAGGCAATTTCTATGAAGGTCGGGTTTTCATGGCTACCTGTTTTCCATTGTTGTTGTTGCTAGAAGATTCTACAAAACCCATAGTCGTCCCAAGTGTTTAAAATCAACCAATACCTATATCTATTTTTTTTTTAATTTTAAGGCTGGACGATACAAATCCAATAAGAAAATTTTCAACAGCTTCGTCCAATTCGTATCAAACTCCATTCAATGCCGGAAGTTACAGTCGTGCGACCGGTATTGGTTCGACCAGCGCCTCTCCAACAATTCAACGGCAGCGATCAAACAGTTTTAATCAAGAAACGTACAAGCCAAACATTAACTGGAGAACGGCCAGCAAATCCAATTCGCGGCCATACACGTCACGTGATCAGAGAACAACAACTGCCGCCCCTTATATTTCTCAACCGATCGGAGCGCCTTATCGCAGCGACACAAAACCGTTCCAGAACCATCCCAAAAAGTCCGTAAATAGTTCACCGCCGAAACTCAGCCCATTGCCAAGGCTTCAGCCTCCGTTGATTCAACCGTCTGAAGCCACTGCGATTAGTGATCCAGGAAGCAGCAAAATTGAAGTTAAGAGTAAGAAGGGAAATAGCACACCAGTAAAAGGACAATCCAGGAGTGCCACCCCAAATCCCGTTGAAGTGCATATATATCCTATGAAATCGTGGATTAAAAATTCTGTGCATATATTCAATCAGGAATATTTCGAAAGAAATTTAAAACTAAGTGCCAGAGTAGGTACAAAGAAAGACGTTTCGAGATTAAAGATTTGTTTTGAAAACTTGAATTATAAAGTCGACGTGCATAACAATTACGGGAAGTTGAAAATTTTGATGACTTTGGAAAAACGTGAGTATTAAAGAAAAGAAGAGTGCTTGTGCTTAAAACCACATGATAGAGATAAACTACGGCCCGATTTTTAAGACGGGCCGACGCGCAGTGTTCAATAGGTTAGTGTGAGTGTTTGTTAATGCGACAGACATGTAACCGTTGCAACAAAACTCAACGGATACCCGCACGTCGCCCCTCGGCGCGACGGCGGTCGGTCCGATGCAGTGTACCCCACGTAATTTCATAGAAATCTGTTGACGACGACGGATGTGCGCGCACGTTTTTACCTATGCCTACCTTGTACTGCTCATTGTAAATATGGAGTTTAAAGTTGATATTGATATGGATTTATTAATTACCCTTGTTCATAATAGAAGACTTTAGAAAATTACATAAATAAACAAGCAAGACATAACGTACTTGCACTTCTTCGCCCTTCAAGTATAGAACTGATATCGATAACAACGGACGCGCTCACGTATTAGCGGATCGTGTACAAAGGTAACCGTTTCGCGTCGGCCCGTTACCCGTTGACTAAAATGGTCTTTAACAAGAGCCCTAACTACTTCGTAGTGCTTTTTTAAAGTTATGAAATGAATGTGTTTGATTTTTTTAATATATGTTTCAGTTGCAACAAGAAAAGATCCTAAGAATTTACTGGTGGTGATATTTTTGACGCATGGAAATAAAAATGGGGAACTGAGTGCCAAAGATGGAACGTTCAAAGTAGACGATATTTGGATGAAATTTAGAGCCAGCAATTGTCCTGCGTTGTCTGGAAAGCCGAAACTTTTTATATTTCAGGCGTGTAAAGGCGAGTTTCTCAGCCAAGCTCGGTCGGTGAAAAGCTCTCTTCAAACTGATAGCAGACCTGTGAATCGAGAATATTGCGATTATACAATTCCCGACGAATCCGATGTTCTTTTGGCATACAGCACAATTGAAGGTATGTAACAGATTTAGAGTTTTAAGCTATTGCATAGCTTCTATCGCGGGCTTTGAGCGCGGCGACCGAATCAAGAAATTCCGTAACGAAAAAAAACCTAACACCTCCCACTCCGACCGGCACAGCGGTGCGGCGTTGACAGCCGTGCATCGTCTAACGTCGTTTCAGTTCGGCAGACTTCGGCACGGTGTTTGTGTGCTCATAACTGCATAACTGCTCATAACTGATTCTATCTTTATTTGTGTATAAATGAATTTATATATAATACTGCTATAAAAATAACCTAAATTATTTAGGTTACGTGCAGAGAAAGTATATATGATATTATATCTATATAAATGTACATCGCGCGAAATTCTATGATCAAACTCTTAATATCGTTCTTTTTGTTCAAATTTTTTGAATGAATAATTGTTTTGGCGTGTAATTACACTATTTATACCTTATTATTTAGGTATACCTAGCTATTTTCGTTTTATAGAGAAGAAAAACTTAAAGACCTAAAAAGAATATGCAATAGCTTTACCGCGGCAGTCCCCGAGTGCCACACGTATTTTTTATTTAAAACATTTAATTTTCGGATTCAACACGTTTCAAATGCACGTCTGACACTCGCTTCTGAAACTAAAATGTTTTTTTTTTTTTGTTCAGGAAGAAGTTCGACAAGATCCCCCACCGAAGGATCCGCTTATATACAGGCGCTGTGCGAAGAAATCACAAAACATGCGCTCAAGGAGGACGTGGCAAGCATATTAACTAGGGTGTCAAATTCGGTAGCTCAAAGAGACTTTACTATAAAAGATGACGAAGGAACTAAACAACAACCCTCCTATCATACGACATTGCGTATGAAATGTTTTCTAGTCGGTCAAGAAGACAATGCAGCTTGTGATGGTAAATTATATTTCTTAATCAGTAACCTTTTTACACGCTTTATATTAACTTCACTTGTAAGTTTGTATGTATGTATGTATGTTTGTTTGTAACCTTCGTTTGGACTACAGCAAGTGGTTTATTACTGTAGTATAATATGCCAGCACTGTAACTACAGTGGTTAGCCGTGCGGTCTAAGGCACGGGTCTTCGCTGACGGCAACTCTCGGAATCACGGGTCGTGGGTTCTAATCCCGTCCAAGCCGAAAAAAAAATTGTTTTTTTTTTTCGGCAAATTTTTGACAATAAATCGAACTAAAAAGTGGAAAATAAATATATTTAAAAAAAACTAAAAAACAATCATTCTATCGAACTAAAAAGTAAAAAATATTTTATTTAAAATAAGCTCAAAACAATAATGAATAAAAAATACAAGTATTATTCTGAAAAAAGCGTGAGGCGCGTTGTTCCACATTTTCGTACATCGAGCGCCCCACGCTTTTTTCAGAATAATACTTGTATTTTTTATTCATTATTGTTTTAAGTTTATTTTAAAAAAAATATTTTACTTTTTAGTTCGATAAAAAGCGTGTTTTTTAGTTTTTTTAAAACCATATTTATTTAGAAATACTAAACGCAATTTTATTTATCTTTGGACGTTATTTGTGATTTAAATTAATTATTTTTAACTTTTTTTGTTACCTTTTGCGGCTGTAATCTACAATCTATCTCTATATAATAATAATAGTAATAATGCGGTTAACGTCCGTTTCTCGAATTTATGTCAAAACAGACGCTATTCACACCATTACTATTTTTCATTTATCACATTTCCCGTTATATAATCTACTTTTGAAACTTTCAATTAATTACTAGCTTACGAAAGAATTTTGGGACATTAGGATAAGGTAGGCAAATTTTGAGCACAGGAGTTTGACAGGTAATGGGCCATGGCCTTGAATAAGGAACCATCCCGATATTTATTTGAAATTATTGAGGGAAATCATGGGAAACCTCATCAAGATAGCGAGTACAGGTATTACCTTTTCTAGGCGAGAGGCAACAGGAAAAAGTCCTAGTCACATTTGCCTCCGCCGGGATTCGAACCCGGTACCTCTTCAGCAGTCCAGTGCTCTCACCACTACGCCTTTGTAGATTATAGACGCTCGACGGCTAAGGTCATCAGCGTTATGGTAAAAAATTCTTAAATTCAAAAACGAGTATTGTTGTACTTTTTTTCATATAAACAATGTGTAAGAACATGCCAAAATTTAAGAAGTTAGTCATTATTAGAGTACGGTTTGCTTGATGGAACGGTAGAGCAATGTAGTAGTTTGAAAGCATACCCATCCCATGTATAAAACTGTGCCGCCTGTATTGTTTTGTGAAGTATTTATGACCCATTCCTTAAATTTTGAATTTATGTATATAGTATATTTTTTTTTATATTTTTCAGACAATACTTATACAAGTGGTATAGTTGCTACTCCTAAAGGCAAGAAGGGTATGACTTTGGACAAAAAGAAAAGTGGAAAGTCCAAATCGGATACCGAGAAAGAATGTGTAATATTGTAATAAAATAAATATAGTTAATATTAAATAACTGATGATTTGTTTTTTTTTCACACCATTGTTGTATGATATCCAAAAAAGAAAATGAAAAAAATCATTTTAATACACCCCTGCACACAGTATGTTTACACACTCATATACGTATCATGCGTTGATACAATAGAACATGTTAATAATGCCTATTGTTAGTTTTGATTATTTAAAAAGAAGATTAACCGCGCTAAAATGTTTATTTATATTTTTTAAAATAATAAGTATTTTTAGATTAGATATTGTCAATCATTTTTTTACGGTGCCTTTTAGTGTACAATCATTCTGGAAAAGATTCTTGACATTGTTCAAAACTGATGTTTTCCTTCACAATGGAATTGTTTTTTCTTTGTGATCTGTTTACTGAATTTAGATCTAGTCGCTCAAAATAAATAGACCCACCCCGAAAACACCACATCGACTCTTAAAAGCAAATTTACAACTTTGAATTTTTTTTATTTTTGCGGAATTTTAAACGCAAACGGCTTATTAACTAGGAAAATACGAACATTTGCTTGTGCTTATTGAAAGCAGTGTCTTTTACTAAAAGGGTGGTAAGTTTGAGAAAATTGTGAAATATTTGGAAAAAGTTCATTTTTTAAGGTGTACGCCTTAAAAAAATGGCAAAAATCGCAATCTTCCTTGTATTTTTGAAATTGAGGATGCTTGCAGAAAAAAAGTTCCAGTCAATTGGACGACGGAATCATTCCAACAATATTGACATTTGACATACTATAAAAAAGAAAATAAAATTTGTTATCGCGTGCGGTGCCGCGGGTAACGGCTAGTATTAAATATTAATTTGCATGCTTACCTACATAATATTATGTTTCACGTCATGTAAAAATAAATCAAAGCATGCTTAACTAATTTCTTTCTGACAGATCTACAGAACAGAAGAACAGTTTATTATTTTTATTTTCAAAATATCTCCGAAACTATAAAGTTAAGAAAACATTTTTTAACAAAACTTTCTTGAAAAAAATTGGTTGTCTGTAAAGTCGGTTTACGGACGATAGTTTTACGTGATAACGTATTCCGTAATACATAACCTAAATTTATATAATAATTATAATAATTCGAATCTATGATATTGCATCTTTCGCTTCAAATTTAGGTAAATTTTATTAAGTAGAATAATAAAACACTATAAAAAGTACACTATTATTATATAAAAAACAACTATGGCATGTATCTCTTTTGCGCATGCGCCGATTTTCCCCAAAAAATTTACAAAAATTTCTAGTAAAAATAGATAGAGTAAAAACCGTTTTAAAAACTATATTATTATTATATAAAACATCATTATAAGAGATATATTCTTTTACGCATGCGCCGATGTTCCCCAAAAACAATAGGCCACTTCATATTTGCATATCAAACATCCTCCCAAAATTTGGTTTCAATCCGCTTATCCTTGGTGTCGGAATGATAAGAAATGTCAAAAGTGACGTTTGCAACTGTCAAAGTATTATGTTCTAATAATAATTAGTTATTCCAATATTTAACTTAGAAGGCGTTGCATTTCACAAAATACTAATGTCAAAAAATTGAATTAAACATTAAAAATGCAGCCGTTTTCATGTTAAGACAAGACATACGTTATTTTCTAATTTCTATGTACGGCAAACAAAGACGACCGACCGCGTCGCGTCATGCATTAGACAACATTGCATTTATACAGCTATTTTTCTATATAAATTTGTATAAAAAAACTGTTTAGGCAAATTCTGTTATACGAAATCTATGTAAAATGTTCTCCTCTTTCGTTTAAGACTGGTTTCAAACCGATCTGATTTAAATTGAGCGAGAAATTAGCAAAAAGCACGCACAGGATCAGGCGGAACGTTACGCGTTAGGAACGTTAGGAACGTTACGTTACACTTTTTCGTGCATGCAGTCGGTGTTTTATCAATTTATAAGATTGGTGATTCATCAATTTATAAGACGTTATCACGTCAAAAATAAATAGAATAATAAACGTTATGAAAAGTATGTGATCTTTTAACAACTTTCAATGCATCCAACTTCTAATCCAGAAAAGATGTTCGCGATTAGAGAAAAAGTGAATTAAATATTGGTCCGCATATTAACACACACGCACACGCACCCACTCATAGACATTCATTTGTTTGCGTTTAGAACTTCCACTGTCAAGCTATGATATGCAAATTGACATAAGTTACAAACCATGTTTGTTTCACCGAAGCAAATAGCATTTTCCCCACTTCAAATATTTCATTTTGTTTTCCAATGCCTCCACCTGCGACTTTTAATCCTAACCCATTATCGACACACTTGAGATTTTTAAGAAGTGAATATTGAATTTTCACATTTACACAAAATGTTGAGGCAGATGATCAAATGATAATCAAAATGTTAGTTCTATAAGCAGGAATATCGCATATTCTGAAAAAAATCCAGTTAATTGGGCGACGGGACTATTCCAACTTCAAAAATATTGATATTTGATATAGTTTAATAAAGAGAATCAAATTTCTGATATCGCGTGGGGTGACGCAGGTAATAGACCAGTATTCAATATGATATTTACTCTTCGTTGCTATGGTTACCTACATAATATGTTCCACGTCATGAAAAAATCAAAAAATGCTAACTAATTTATTTCTGACAGATCTACAAAACAAAATAACAGTTGATTTTTTTTTTCAAAATATTTCCGAAGCTATAAAGTTAAGAAAAAAAATTTTCGTGAAAAAATAAATAGACTAATAAACCGTTATGAAAAGTATACCATTTATCAATTATTAATAAAAATCGCAGGATTGTGGACAAAAAATTATTTATTTATTTACTTTTTGTCCACAATCCTGCGATTTTTATTAATAATTATCTCGATGGACACGATATCTAATATAAACCATTTATCATATTAAAAACAACGTTATAGCATATATCTCTTTTGCGCATGCACCGATTTTTTCCAAAAACACTAGGGCTCTTCATATTTGCATACCAAACATCCTCCCAAAATTTGGTTTCAATCCGTTCATCCGTTTGACCTGTATCGTGTTCACAGACAAACAGACGCAGAGTTTTTTTGACGTGATAACGTCTTATAAATTGATGAATCACTAGTCTTATAAATTGATGAAACACCGGCTGCATGCACGAAAAAGTGTAACGTTCCTAACGTTCCGCCTGACCCTGTGCGTGCTTTTCTCGAAAACGGCCCTAACGATTTGGATGAAATTTACTGAAAAGGGATTTTGGGGGGCAAAAAATCGTTTTAGCTAGGTCTCATCTCTCGAAAAAATCGTTTTCATAGAAATTTTATCATTATAAAAATCAATTTTTTACGTATAAAAATACTTAAATATTGTAAGTAGGTTTTGGAATTTTATATAAACAGTGAAACAATTGTTTTCAAAATATTATGACAATTAATCTTTGAGACTTAAAATAAATACGAAAGAAAGAAAGTTAAAAAAAACAATTATTATTATAGGTGGTGAGTATTTTAATACATAAAATTAACCTAAATTTGAAGCGAAAGATGCAATATCATAGATTAGAATTATTATAATTATTATATGTAGAATTTAGGTTATGTATTACGGAATACGTTATCACGTAAAACTATCGTCCGTAAACCGACTTTACAGACAACCAATTTTTTTTTTAGAATACTCCATGGTTTCTGGACATACCCCTCCATCGTGAAAGTGTATACAGAATACTAGTGACTTGTTATTTTTTTAGGAAACTATTTGTATATGTCTAAATATATAAAAGGAAACCGTGACTGGCTGAATGACTGATCTATATCAACGCACATCTTTTTTAACCGACGAAAAACAAAAACGGAGGAGGTTCTCAAGTCGACGCGTATATTTTTTTTTTCAAAAATATGTTTCCATTTATCCGTTTGACTTGTATCGTGCTCACAGACTAACAGACAAACAGATTAACAGACTAATAGACAAACAGACGCACAGAGTTTTTTCAAAAATATGTTTTTTTGGATTCGGGGCACCTCAAAACGAAAAAATATTGTAAAATTTAGAAAAATGAATTTTGACGTAAACTAGTACCATTCCCCACTTGTCGGTTGGAATATGTGGTCTGAAATATGTGTTTGTTTTGAAATCGTCGGTGAATAAAACGTACACCCCGTACGTAGTTAGCACCAATAAAATTTGCATAATCTGTACAAAAACGTCGAAAGAGTAAGCAGGTCTGTTCCGTGACGATTTCTTGCAAAGATAAGTATTTCTTTTTTCTGTTGTGACTCAATGTAATTAGGTTATTAGGTTAAAACCATTATTATGAACACGAAAGGAAATTAAATAAAATAATATACAATGCCATAAAACTTGTTTAAGTCGAGTGAACTTATTAATTCTTTGCAAATATAAAAAGTTGACCCAAAAAGAAATTTCTGTTTGACACGATGCATATCTTGGTTCAAAATCGGCAACAAATTGCGAATTTTTAAAGCTTGACAAATAATAATTAATCAACTAAGTGTAATTCAAATGACGTTAGCTGTTGTCTGTCTATAATCTATTATTAAAATACAAATTCCAAAGAAATAATGTAAGGAGCATTGATTGATATTTTGTAGGTAGTTAGCATCACAATTCGAACATGTATATAGAAGAAACTATGACTAATTTGGATGATTTAACCTCTATCACTTGGGGGTCGGAAATGCGTCATTTTTTTATGATAATGACACTTCTATGAAGAATTTTTATTTTTTTTAACACACAACTTGAAATCTAACCGTAAACGTGATTTTTAGCATAAGCTATCAGATCATGAAAAAGTTGAGTCCAAAAAGTGTGATTATTTTTTTTTTTATTTTTAATTCCAAAAACTCGGATTTTGTAAAAAGAAAACCGAAGTAGATTTTCTCGAAAATGATGCAATTCCGACCCTCTAGTGATAGAGGTTAAATCATTCAAAACTAGTCATAGTTTCTTCTCTCGAGAGGAATACAAGCAATTACCGGTCATCCTGTATAAACGCTAATAACATCAGTAGTCGAACAACTGATAATCTGTAACGGAAAATGCATTTTTAACGTGAATAATTATTAAGTTAACCTCAAAAATGTTTTGACAATACGACTTCATGAAATGCGTTATAATTTTCGGTGATGGATTTTCGTAATATTCCTTCTGAAATATTGAAAAGTAATGAAAGGCCAAAAGGAATGGGAAGATCTTCCTTTCTTCTTGTATTGTAATGGTGCAGGGACATATGATTATGAAATTCCTTGAGAAAACGATAAATCTGCTGTTGACTTTTAAAATATATACAGTATGTAAACACGTAAGGTGCACATAGGGAAATTAGCATTGGGAAAAAATAGTTGGATCAGAGTTAGCCATGACTGCATTAATTGTTATTTCTATTGAATTATCGTGGTAATCTTGAGGATTTCTATTTTATTTTGATTTATTTTTATTTTACTTGGCTTTTTTAATAATAAAAAGCTCTTATAAATCAAGATTTTAATTTTTTTGTACAAAAATAAAACAAAAAAACAACTCCATCTGTTTGGAAACATTTCATTCAAAAATTGTCTGATTGGTATGACGTATGCGCGTTGGTAAATCAGTGACCCAATATCTTTAGGTTCAACACGAATAGGCGGAGATATTTGATCTCGCACCATATTTAAGTATTTTTGAGAATTTAATGTCCCATTAATAAAAAAAGTCCGATTATGTTGTAATCATTTGAATATTTTTTTCGGTAGTATACACATTCATTTTGCAAAAGAATATTATCTGTCAAATTGAAAAACAAGATTTCAAAGTTCACTCTGATCCAGTCATTTTTTCCCAATGTTAATTTTCCTATGTGCACCTTACGTGTTTACATACTGTATATACGAGTATATTGCATAACATAACGTTCCGCTAAATGTACCACCCCAATATTGACCCTGTCGGTGATATTGTGATATAGAGTGACTCGTCTCTGTGGGTTTAATGCGAAATATGCATGTCAGAAGATCGGAGGATCGATGACGAGGAAAATGGGGTTGAACTTATCATCATGTCGAATAATTTATGCAGTACTTAAACAGTAATTAACTGTTCTAAACCCGCGTTTCGTTTAGATTAACTCCTTATTCGTGCGTGATGTGCGCTGTTTATTATAGAGACGATCTCTTTTGCAGACATTTATTTTCAACTATCCGATTTCAAATGCATCAGGGCAGATAACGAACTCCGAGTGACTAGTTGTTGTCCATACGCTAAAAACCGGTGTTCCACTGATAAGGTTAGAAAACATCGACCGGTTAGCATCATTAAGAAAAAAAATTGTCGTTCTCTTGACTGTTATATCATATATATTAATACGCTAAGGTTTAAGATGTTTGCCTCCCTTTTTAGAAAAAACCACACCATTTCTCCACATAGGTAAATTATACAGGGTGTTTGGAAGCTGGGTGCAAAGCCTTAAGGGGGTGTTAGTATAGACCATATAGAACATTTTGAGCCATATTTGTCCTAACCAAAGTCTGATAATTTTTTTTTAGGGAACTTTTACGATTTTAGTAGCAAAATCCCAAAATTTTCCAATTAAGTGCTAATAACGCAAAGTTTAAGTGGAAATGTTTATTTTTTTTAATTTAATTTATTAGCCTAATGTGTGTTTAATGGTATCAAATAATTTTAAAGCACCGTTTTTACTAAAAATATAACTTTCAGACTATTTAAACCTAACAGAAAAAAATGTCAAAGAAAAAGATGGATTTTTATTGACATTTAAAAAAATAAATAAAATAGCTACAGGTGTTCAGACAATTTTAAAAACATGCTGAGTTATTGTTCTTTCTGTTAAAGTATCATTTACCTGGATATCTTTACCATTTTTGAAGTTAGGGTGCCTGAGCCAGTTAAGGGTAAGAAATTAAAAATTTTAAGAAAATCAAAACAAGCCTAATTTTGCTCAAATAACTTTAAACTGATGTCTAAAACAATATCCGAGATTATTTTTTAGTCTACTGTGTAATAATAATACACTTACCCGAACAAAAATGTAAAGAGGAGCCTTACAGAACTAAAATCGTAAAAGTTCCCTAAAAAAAAAATATGAGACTTTGGTTAGGACAAATATGGCTCAAAATGTTCTATATGGTCTATTCTAACACCCCCTTAAGGCTTTGCATCCAGCTTCCAAACACCCTGTATATCATTTTACAGATAATTGCTTGCTCTACTGACATCGACAACTAAAAAATTTATTATTGCTACTGTTTTTGTAAATTAATTAAACTCTGAACAACGTCTGCCATCTGACGGCGTAACGTTAACATTTCGATCTGTCATCTGACCATCATATTGTAAATACTGCCATCTGACGGGCAACTCTGAACAACGCTTTTGCTACTTGCGCCTCTATATGACAATAATTTAGTAAAATATTTCTTTTACAACAAAAAGAAGAACGTTATAAGCAGTGTGCAAAATTAGAAACGAATTGAATACCTGCAATCATATTTAAAAAATAATTTTGTAAAGTGATAATTATTATACTTATTTAGTGCGAATAATTCGCACAGGTCACGCTAGTATTTTTTTAATCCTCTATGAAATAAACTATTCATAATCAAAATACGCACAAGAAGAAATGTCAGAATAAACAAAATAATCTTGTTATTCGTATAACTGTAGTTGACTTTTTAATCTGGGAATTGTCCGGGATACAGATAAAATTCTCTATTCGTAACTCTTACTTCCGGAAGCCTGCTAATTTTAAATTAATATTATTTTCTTGATAAGTGAAATCTGTATGTAAGACAAAAATAGGCTATACTTACGTTTAAAATTAAGTTAAATTCAACTGGGTGCGTTGAACACGAATATTAGCAATTTTTAGCTGAAAAAAATCTAAATATATAAAGCTGAAGAGTTTGTTTGTTTGTTTGAACGCGCTAATCTCAAGAACTACTGGTTCAAATTGAAAAAAAAAAAAATTTGTTGGATAGCCCATTTGTCGAGGAAGGTTATAGGCTATATTGATATTGATATTTATTTTCGTCAATTTGTAGATACAAAATATCTTTCTGACATGTCAAGAATAAAAGAAAACAATAGTTAAAAGTTAGACATTAAAATTCATTAATATTATAGAGGCACGCTTCGGTCAGAAATATTTTAATTTTCTTTTTAAAAGGAGTTTCCGACAAACTTTTTAAAGATGTGGGCAATTTATTATAAAATTTTTGTGATATGTAATGAAAGTTTTTCTGTGTACTAGACAGATGACATTTTGGCAATCGTAATGCTTCTTTATTCCTAGTATATATAGTATATAATATTACGCTACGACCATTTGGAGCGGAGCTTTAATGAAAAATGTTGCAAAATGTATCTCAAAAATAAGCTTCTATTCATGTGAAATGCACTAATTAGATATACTCATATTAGCGTTGTGAGAACATAACCTCAGGTGGCTCAATCGGTAGAGCATGCGACTGTCAATATCAGGGTCGTGGATTCGAGCCCCACGTTGTGCGAATATATTTTTATTTTTTATTTTTTACATTACTTTCTTCTAAGGCTTACATTTAAATTTATTTTAATTTTATTTAATGAATTTTAAAAAATTATTAGTTAAAAAAAGTTTAAATACTGCTTTTTATCGACAAAAATTTTTGAACGGTAACTCCGATCATCATGAAATTTGAACACAACATTCATCTCGGTAAACTAAGATGAATGTGTGTACTCATGTTCCTCCCTTCCCCATTCGTAGTTTTACACCCGGGTGAAACCGGACGGGACCGCTAGTGAATTATAAGATAATATATATTTAGAATAACGTGATCTAGTAGCATTAATTTTAGTCTTCTTTCAGTTTCTTTTTGATGGAATGATCAAACTTAACTTTATCTGAGCCATTTGAAAAAAATATACCTATAATTAGATAAGTAAAAAAACATTTTAATCTGAATTATGTAAGGCAAAATGAATACTATTTGAAAATTTTTGAAAAAAAGATTTTATACAGTTTTCAACCGAGTGATATAGAACTTTTGAACAGTCTGTATTTGTTATTAAGATGACGATAGCCGTGTCTTACAAGAAGATTGATGATTTTTCATAAAAACAGTGTGACAACTTAACGGAAAGTGAAGTATTTGTTGCTACTTTTTGTTATTATTCCGAGACTTTCTCTGATCTATTGCAAACTTTTTCTAACCGTAAAATAAGGTTTGTTTTTCCATATAGAGTCAAATTTATTGTTCAGAATATGTATAATGTAAAAGCTTTTTAAAACTTTCTTCATTTAATAAAGCTTAAGAAATCTGACTGTTTTAGTATTAAAAAATAAACAAACAAAACAAATTACGTGGTTAATGTGGTCTGAATTTCTTTTTTGTAATCCGGTGTCGCAAAAAATTGAATTCTATATTTTTTTGTATTCACAATTCGTATCATTTTTTAACCTGTGATTCTTCAGTTATAAATTCAAATAGATATATTATAGACACTCGACAACTAAGGTCATTAACGGCCTAAACAGCGCTGGATGTACACTAGAAACGTGGGAAAAAAAATTTCAAATTACAGAAAATTTTTCGAAACGTGTGTTCGTGTTGAAAACATTCATAAATATTTTTTTTCAGTCAGACGCGTTTGCTTCTGAAAATATCTCGCATTTTGTTTGTCAATTTATGATTTTTAATACGAAAAAGAATGTTTTTTGTCTTATTATCCCATTAATAAAAAAAATATTTTTGGCATAAATGAATCATTTTATTTAATAGAAAATTGTATACCGAACCTTTACTCCATTTTATGTAGGATTTAAATTATGGCCGGCATTTTTCACGGTGCCCCAGGGCGGCACTTAGGGTAAATCCGGCCCTGGTCTTGAATCTAGGCAGTGCCAAATCAGCAGGCAGTCTTAAGAAACGCGCGTTTTAGTCTCAAAAAAATCAGAAAGAATATAAGCTTTTTTACATTTAGCGTTTTGTCAATTGACAAAATATATTTTAAAAAATTATTGCAGCGTAATATTTGGAAAGAGTTAGAGAAAAACTTTTTACAAATTGGTTCAGTAGATCCTGTTATTAGCCACGACAGATGATTGTGCAAACTTTCCTCTTTTTGATATTGCAATAGATTAACTTATTCACTTACCAGTCAATTGAGAACAAGCTGTATTTGTAAATATTCCAAAATCGATTTTGGCATGGAACATCTGTAACACAACTTTACAAAAAATGAAACACAGGTTCATGGAAATAATTCAACTTATATTTTCACTGAAGACGTTTCGATAAGTTTAAACATAAACAGATCTAAAACACAAAATCTATTTTATAAAAACTAAACTTGTTTAAAATATTTCTTTTGTAACATGGAATATTTTATAATGTATGTAACAACTTTATTCTTTTATATTATTTAATTTGTCGTAAATAGACAGAGAAAATGTTTGTTGTCTATTAAATTTGTAAATTTGGTAATCCACGATCATACGGAAAAATTGCTTAAGTTCAGTTTTTGTTGATTTGTTTCATGTTTTTTGTCTAACGTTATATAAAATTGCTAATAGTTTAAAAGGTAGTCTTGGACAGTAAACGTGTAATTATTTTTTTTATTTGCCAACGTTTCGACTATAATTAAGCCTTTCTCAAGGTTCTGTAACAAATTTTCGAAATATAATTACATTTATAATCTTAGGTAATATATTATTAATAATATACAGTATGTAAACACGTAAGGTGCACATAGGAAAATGAACATTGGGAAAAAATGACTGGATCAGAGTGAGCCTTGAAATCTTGTTTTTCAGTTTGACAGATAATATTCTTTTGCAAAATAAATGTGTATACTACCGAAGAAAATATTCAAATGATTACAACATAATCGGACTTTTATTATTAATGGGACATTAAATTCCCAAAAATACTTAAATATGGTGCGAGATCAAATATCTCCGCCTATTCGTGTTGAACCTAAAGACATTTGGGTCACTGATTTACCAACGCGCATACGTCATACCAGTCAGGCAATTTTTGAATGAAATGTTTCCAAACAGATGGAGTTGTTTTTTTGTTTTTTTTTTTGTATAAAAAAATTAAAATAATGATTTATAAGAGCTTTTTATTATTAAAAAAGCCAAGTAAAATAAAAATAAATCAAAATAAATTAGAAATCCTCAAGATTACCACGATAATTCAATAGAAATAACAATTAATGCAGTCAAGGCTAACTCTAATCCAAGTATTTTTTTCCCAATGCTAATTTCCCTATGTGCACCTTACGCGTTTACATACTGTATATTATTTCTTTGAACTTATTGATAAAAAAACTAAAATTTATAACAAATATTGTTTTTCTTACCTAATTTGTCATTTAGTATAAAAGTAAATAACACATATTTATAAAATATAAAATTAAAATTTATAAGATATAAAATTAATTTGCAGTTGAGAGCGACAATTAAAGAGACTGCACTTCCGAGTTCCGATCAAATGTTTCGATACCTCGATCTGTTTTCGAAAACTCTAATTTTCTCTTTCTAATTTCGACAAGAATTAATACAGTGGATGAATATTTGCTCTAGGATAGTTGGGTAGTAATTAGATATATTTGTACAGCAATTTACAGGATATATTGTTTAACTTCAAACAGTGGGCTAAGAGTGGTATTTTTAAAGGGATATGATGGACATTTAACGTGTTTTATAGACAGTTTCAAATATTGTGACTATTTTCTAACAATGCTATTTTGACTTTTTTTTAATTGGCAGTAACGGTATAATTGACGAATTATTTTCACTGATTAACTTCAATATCTATTTATAAAATTAATTATTTTTCGTTGGAAATAACAGTTATTTACAGAAAAAATAATTTTCTATGAAATACTCATCGAAATCTAGAATTCACATTTTCTGACAATATTTTGGATATAAATCATTGGGATTAGGTTAATCGACATTTTGCAATATATATTTTTCTCATAATTTTTTCAACAATTGTATTTTTTTTATCTAACAGATAATACGTGAACGGATGTTCGTGGGAAAATTAAATATTATTTACAAAATTTTTATCACAAATATTTATAATTATTATATTTTACCTACTAGTCACTTGCTCCATTTTAAATGGACTATTTTAAAATTTAACGCAGAAAAATTTCAAGGCAAATATCAAACCACAGTTTTTTTCTAAAATTTTCAAAATACAAAGTAGTTCGGTCAAAATAAACAAAAAAATAGTGATAGGTTTCCAATAATTCGCATAGAGCTGAAAATCGGTATCGGTCTTTACACTTTTCCAAATGAAATATCAAAGCCTACATCTACTAAAAAAATTATTCAAGGTCAAAAGTTATAAGTATCGGTTTTTCGCACTTTTCTCGTAAACGGTAAATGTTATTTAAAAATAGATCAGACAAAAGCTGTAGATCATGTAATTGTCTACAGAATTGTTCTTATACTTTTTTTTCCTATGAATCACCATTCTTTTGAAATGGTGATTTCATACTTTGAAAATACTAATATGCATATTAATATTTAACGTTATTTTTGATAAATACGTTCAGACATTTTGCTCCCATATCTCAGGAATAGTGATTATTAGGGAAAAAAATATAAGAACAGTTTTTGTAGACAATTGCATGATCTACAACTTTTGTCTGACTTATCTTTGAGAAACATTTACTGTTTACGAGAAAAGTGCAAAAAACTGATACTTTTCACCTTTGACCTTGAATAAATTTTGAAGCAGATGTAGGATTGGTGGAGACTTTTGATATTTAATTTGTAATAGTAAGGCCCGTTAAAAATTTTCCTTAGTCCGACACCATTCTCAATTATTATTATACTAGCGTCCTAACAGTCACAACTCGAATGCATTGAGTTTTTTCAGTTATTCATAATTTTTCCAAAAAAAATTGTCTGCGTTAAATCTTCAGAAAATACAAAACAAGTTCCGTTTATGCACGTCTCTTTTCTTCTTCTAAATTTGAACTGCGAAATAAAGACTGCTGCACACGAGGCTAGAAACGCTGCTAGGAGTTCTGTTAGCCGATAGGTTGGGGACGAAGCTGGAAATGACGTCACTGTGGGCTGGCCTGCTAGCTCAAAAGAACAGGGGTCTATTTCCCTGCTAGATCCGCTGCTAGGAATCAGGAAGCAATATCTTATCACGTGGGCACTTGAACAAACGCCCACAAACCAACATGGCGTCATTCAGCTCAGGCTCAGACAACAGACACGTTTTGCTCTTTATTCATATTCGAACTGTCACTGCGCGCGCACCAGATCTATCCACAAAACAAGCTTGAAAAATAGTCTCGTGTGAAGCGAGCACTCAAGAAAACCAGCGCTAGAAAACTAGTAGGCAAATCAAGCAAGGAATCTAGCAGCGTTTCTAGCCGCGTGTGCAAAGAAAAGAAATGCATATAATTCGAACATTGTTTGTAGGTGTATGATTTAACAATATTGCTAAGAAATCAAATCTTTGCATCGGAATGTAGAACATTAATTCTTTTTTAATATTTACACACTTTTATTACTAGTCTGTTTTTTTATATAAATTTTATACTGTGAAAGTGAATCAATTCCTTCTTGTTGGACTTAAGAGCGCTTTTTTAAGATGACAGCCTGGCGTAAGATATCTAATCTACAATTTCTATAAAAAATCAGTTTTCACAAAACGTATACGAAGTTTTAAAATTATAAAACACTCCCAAAATATTGTAAATTCGTATATAATATGTTAAAAAATATTGTATATATTTCCAAAAGTTTGACGAAATAAATTTTAAACGTGAATTTAAAAATTTTTGTCGATCGCGATTATCTGAATTTTAAACGTTCTTAAATTTTCTCGATGGTCTTTAAACACATTTTGATATTCTTATTAATCATTGAGGCACTATCAAATTAAATCGATCTAAAACGATACTTGTTTTCAGAATCAATTTTGTTTCTTCGATCATATTAGAAATTTTGGTTTTGCGTATTTAAAAAAAAAATTAAGCGTAAAAATTATGAATAGAACAAAGGCACAAGTAACATTTTATTTTAATGAAATTCGTTGAAGAAGGTAACCTATTATCACCTTTTTTTTCATTAATTAAAAAACTCGTGCGTCTTTTACAACATTCGCCTCAATAACACTGTAGAGTAAAAAAATGTTTGCCTATTTGCTGTTTTCGGCCATTTTTTAGTTAAATTTTATATGGCTTTGCCGCGACCTAACCATCCGTTCGCTGATTCTAATATGAGAATCGGAGTAGTGTCCGACCGAAGCTTCGGCTTCGGCATCCTTCGGCGAGATCTTCGGCTTGGGCCAAAATGTGCCGAAGTTTAGGCCGAAGCCGAAGGTTTCTAACAAGCGCCGAAATTGAACGAACTGTTACGAATGAGCGAAAGCGCGATGGACGTGGAGACTTTTAGAGATGATTCAAATTACCCTTTTATATTTAAACTTTTAATTTAAAAGTTTTAAAATCATGCTAGACCCAGAAAATTCTCTGAGAAAAAAACATTGGAAATAATACGTTTGCTGAAATAAATATTAAAAGAAAAGTATACAAAAAACATTATACAAGGCTATCATTTGATATTTTTATTTATAAATTGTGTAGACGCACTTCACAATTTGAACTTGGGAAATAAATTTTATTGAGACGTATGTCGCAGATCGCACGATATAATACCGTATTTTAAAAATAAAAATACAAAATATTGACAATAATTTATTAACCGGACGTTCATTTTTGTAAAGGTGCATTTGCACGACGAAGTAGGTATACCACAATAGAAACGAACTTTTACATGTATGCAGAAATCACACACATTTTTAATTTGGGGTAAATAAATAACCGCGACAAGTTATTAGTTTCACAGAACAGTAAACGCAATTATATATTTACTTAGTTTTTATACAGGGTGTCCCATTAAGAATGGGACATAGAACAACCGCAGATTCTCCAATTCAAAATAAAACGATTAAGCGAAATATGCTTAGATAAAATGTTACTCGCTCTACCAGTGGCGTACGGCAGGAGTAAGTAATGCTTGTACCCCTTCTAAATGTTACGCCTCTGTCTAAATTTTAATTTTGACTATAAATTTAATTTTTTTGATATTTTCTAAGTCAATAATGTACACTTGTTAGTTTGCTGTAAAGTCATTGGTTTTTGAGATATTCGCAGTTTTTTTAAGACAAAATTGTAAAAATGAATATTATTAATACTTAATAATACAAATAAAAAGTACATGTCTATCTATCTTTAACTGCGAATATCTCGAAAACCAATGACTTTACAACAAACTAACAAGTGTACATTATTGACTTAGAAAATATCAAAAAAATTAAAATTATAGTCAAAATTAAAATTTAGACAGCGGCGTAACATTTAGAAGAGGTACAAGCCTTACTTACTCCGGCCGTACGCCACTGGTAGAGCGTACTGAACTAATTTTTTTATTGTTAAATGCATCTTATGATATTTAACAAGTGTGCCGATTTGAGTAAAATTATACGTTGTAATAAAAAAATTATGGACATTAATAATTTTTCAGTTTTCAACTCAACACCGTATTTCGGAAACGAGTAACATTTTATCTAAGCATATTTCGCTTAATCGTTTTATTTTGAATTGGAGAATCTGCGGTTGTTCTATGTCCCATTCTTAATGGGACACCCTGTATACGGACTGTCTCACGGAACATTTTACTTAAACGAGTTAGAAAAATTCGTGATCTTGCGGCTTGCGCGGCTTTAAATTCGGTGCTATTGCGGCCTACTTTCACGTGAAACTGTACACCAAACCATCACCTCGAGTCGGCTGTTTAGTCGGGTTCAAGGTCGTCGTACGGCATAGTTTTTATCTCTTTAGACCGTACCCCTGTACCTGGATTCACTTCACAGTGCACACTCCTATATGCTAGTCCTAGTGGGTCCGTTAACACTGACCCCACCGGCGACGTGCCATCATATACTCGATCTGCAGCCGGCAGCCGCCGAAGTAGCGGTCGGCGGCGTCGCCGTTGTTGTCGGAGGACCGCCGCACGATACCCGCAGCTTGTTGGTCGGCGCGTGAGACCGGTGATGATGCGAACAGGACGCTCCGGCCGAGCTACACCACGGCCACTGCATCGTTCGCACCAAGGTGTTGCGGAAGTCTTCGGAGAACAGGCAATATATGTAGAATGTTAAGGAATAGTTGGTTACTTCTAGAAGATTCGCCAGGGCACGAAACACCTTCAAGCAATGAAAACAAATTTTGGTACAAAATAATCAAAAAAAATTTGAAAAGAAGTTTGACCCTGCAGGCCATCCCTGTAACTTCCCGCTTTTTTCGAGTTCAGAACGCTCAAAAATATATAAAATATAGCAAAAGTTTATTTTTTTGCTCTTCGAGCTCAAAAAAAAAACACTTTGTTACGAAATTTTCGTTCACGATATCTCATGAACAAATGAACCGATTTTGATGCGATTTGCGCAGTTTTTTACCTAAAAATCGATCTCATAGGAATTTTACGAGCAATTTAAAAAAAAACATTTTTTTGCTAATTTTTCGTTCACGATATCTCGTGAACAATTGTGCTGATTTTGATGCGGTCATCATCTCATCTTCAACAAACACTAAAGATGAGAGCATAGCTTCCGAAATGTACATCCGCTAATAAAACTGTTGTGGTAAGAAGTAACTATTCTGTATTTTTTATTTTTGTTTCAACCACAGTGCTCTTAATATTTGTAAAAACTTTTTATTTTCTATCCAAATCAAGTCAGTATTTTTTTATAGCTAGCAATGTCGCAACTAGCCCGGTACTAGCTTCTATAGGCTGTGTGCGCGAAGCCTACTAGCGCCGCTAGTGGGTAATAGAGAATTATTTAACTCACTTTTTATGGAAATCGCGGCATGTATCTACTGCTAAGTCAAAAACTTTAGTTGGCCATGATGTGTCAAAAAAATGTAATAAGGAAAACTGCCGTAATTTTATATACCATAACATTCATATTGCAAACCATTATATAAATACCATAACATAAAAGGTATATGAGAATTATTTGTTTATTAATTATGACATACAATATATATATAAATAATTAATTTGTTTACACTGATCTTTACTTAAATCGCTTTCAGCGCAACAGCCCGGAACACAACAAGCATTTCAACATCGCCTATAGTTTGTCCATGTTTTCTTTGTAATTAAATGACTATTTTCACTTTAAATAAACTTTGCTCACTGACATACGGAAAATTTGAGTTGGAAGTTTCCCCTAGTGCTCACCACAAACGTTCGCATCGATAAATTTGTAACTCTGCCTCCCTGCACATAGCCCATAACTGGACCCTTGAAAAATGTTCTAATCTTAAAACTTGATCCTGGTTTGGTCATTTCTGCTCCACTCCAGGGTCTGTGCCCCGAGTTACGGCACTGATAGCTGGCATCAAAATTTTGTAATATAGCATTAGGTATAGCAAGATCTGTATCGACAACCACTGTACTGAAACGATTAGCTTCGGACTTTTTCGGATAAGCTCACGTAATCGTCTCGTAATATAATTTAAAATAAATTTTAATAAAATTAATAAACAATTTAAAATATTTATTTTGGTTGTTTTATTATAAAATTGTTGTTAACAAGATATCTTAGAATGTACACACAGAAAATTTCTGATATCTTAATGTGATTGGGATTGACAAAGTGAAAAATAATCAATTAAACGACACATGCAAAAAGAAATTTGGATCGGTAGATCACCAAGTACTCCAGATTCTCCCTGATGTGGTCTAAAGGAAATATTTCAACACTTTTTCACAGCTTATTTTAATACATTCTATTTCAACCTTTTAAAACCTACTACCTTTTTTCCGACAAAAAACATATTTTTTTCTTTATTACACTCCGTCGTTCAACATGCCAAAACCAAAATTGACACGCGCCGTGACAAAACAAATAGACAAGTATAGTAAATACCCAATTCTAATTATTACCTCTAAACTACGTACAATGTAATCTAAAAGTTTTGAATCGTTACATAGCCCCCCCAGCGGTTCATACGAACAATTTTAGAATAAAGAAATGCATGGAGGATGAACCGCTTAAATAAATGAGAATTATGTACTACCTGGAATTTTACGAAGATTTACCACATTGAATAAAATACTAATCTTCGTTTACACGTACTATATAAAATATTAAAAAAAAAACATAAAAATTTCAAAACAATTAAAAAAAATTAGTTAATCAATCTTTTCAACTGAAAACAATATAAAATGTTCGAAGAATTTTCAACTATAAAAAAAAAACAATTGTGTTTATATTTACTGCAAGGTATAAAATAAGGATCTGTGCATTTAGATGTTCAAAGACAAAATTTAACTAAATCATATCACAATTTATGCACAGTCATAGCGCGTCATAGTAAAATTTAATTATGAACTATGACTGTCCATAATTCCGCTTTAAATTCTTTATGCACCCGATAAGAATGCACATTTACACAAACAATTGACTATCTACTTAGTTGCTGTTGTTGCAGGGCTTGTTGATTAGCGTAAAAGGAATTAGGCACTGCTGCGCCCGTATTAGGAGCGAAGTTTTGAGATTGCATCGTTTGTTGAGCCATCACAAATTGATTCTGAGGCGGCGAAACAAATGTCGATTGGTTTTGAAAAGCTTGCTGCGGTTGCGAGGAAGCTTGCAAGTTTGTCGGATAAACTGGAACTTGAAATGCTTGTTGCTGAACTTGAAAGCCAGGAATTGCCCCTGTCGGAGCGTAATTTGCTTGAAATGTGGTTTGTTGCATCGGAGCATTGCCGTATAATGCCAATATGCTATCTTCAGTTAATTTCGTCTCTTCTTTTTCGGTCGGAGTCGGTTGATTAAAGAAACTTTCTTCTTCGCTTTGAACTTTCGCGTTTTCGACACTGGATTTGTCGTCTTCTTTATCCCAATTTACTTTTCGCAGTGCTGGAGGCACCCATTCTCTGGCGATATACTATTTATGTTCATATTTCGCGCGCACAAATGACTCTAAACTAGAATCGTTCTGAGAACGCCAGAAATGGTCGGGCAAATTTACTTCGTAAACAGCCTAAACACGACTGTTGTACATTTGTTGAGATATATGTCCATGTATCCAGATTCACTGATTTTACTTTCAAAATATGAACGCCGAGATTTCTGTGTATTCCTGCACATCTTATACATAAAAACACACCTATGTTCCACGATGCCCAACGAGGACCTTTTGTATCGCAATCGACACAATATTTATTATCCGCATCTCTTAACAAATCATTTACTTAGTACTTGCTGGCATTTGTCCTGAATTTGTTTTGCACGATTTTTTTTTTCACTTTTTGTAGTCATTTTAATAACTTAAATTTTATAATATATAAACACATCGATTTATAGTTAATTGATTGATATTGATTTAATAATAATTATTGATATTATTATTAAAATGTCCAAAATGTCACTTGGTGTTAGTCTGGATAATTTCCAAGGTCCAGTCTTTTTTCGGGCGCCAAATGAAACGATTAGCTTCGGACTTTTTCGGATAAGCTCACGTAATCGTCTCGTAATATAATTTAAAATAAATTTTAATAAAATTAATAAACAATTTAAAATATTTATTTTGGTTGTTTTATTATAAAATTGTTGTTAACAAGATATCTTAGAATGTACACACAGAAAATTTCTGATATCTTAATGTGATTGGGATTGACAAAGTGAAAAATAATCAATTAAACGACACATGCAAAAAGAAATTTGGATCGGTAGATCACCAAGTACTCCAGATTCTCCCTGATGTGGTCTAAAGGAAATATTTCAACACTTTTTCACAGCTTATTTTAATACATTCTATTTCAACCTTTTAAAACCTACTACCTTTTTTCCGACAAAAAACATATTTTTTTCTTTATTACACTCCGTCGTTCAACATGCCAAAACCAAAATTGACACGCGCCGTGACAAAACAAATAGACAAGTATAGTAAATACCCAATTCTAATTATTACCTCTAAACTACGTACAATGTAATCTAAAAGTTTTGAATCGTTACAGTACGTATATATGAAATTAATATATAATCCGACAGCTTTGGGGAATTGAAGTTATACTATAAAGAGCCGCTACAATACATCAATCATTGTCTCAATTGTGTCGTGGGGCAAAGTCCCGAGTCCCCGAGTGGTGACAACTGGCGGGTGCAGAATTAACGTCGCGTATGAACCAAATTTTCTACCTGGCGCTCTGTATCTCTCGTCTATCTGCTGGGAATCCCCAAACTCTGCATAGTCTTAACTTGTAATTACTGCTCAGGTAATTCCACGTATTCCTTAGAGTAAAGTTAATTTACATTCATTAACATTCCGTGGCATAATAATGCTTGTGGCCTCCAGGTAATAACATTATATAACGTGATTAGAAATTAAATTTATAAAGAAAAAGTCGAGGTTCCGTTTAAGACGAACTACTTACTACAGTATGATAAGCAGCTGAGCTAAACATATGAAAAATAATCCCAACAAACAAAAGAACGAATTTCTTAGAATCTTCGGTACGCATGGTGCCGACAACAAAGCAACAAAATAACAAACGAGTACTGTTTATTGCTTAATGATGACGTATTGTTGTCGTTATTTAGAGCGGGTGTGTAGTTATTTAGAATGTATCATTGTATGAACAACAAGGTAAACCAACTAGAGTTAAGTAATTTCGACGTTTTAAGGAGTTTGTCGTTTTATTGTGGGACGTCAAATTGAGTATACATCTGTACTTAAATCCCATGTTTTTGACGTGATAACGTCTTATAAATTGATGAAACACCGGCTGAACGCACGAAAAAGAGTAACGTTCCGCAAGCGAGAGCGCGATATAAGCGATAGTCTCTCTCTTCTCGCCTGACGTCGGAGAGTAGTGTGCGTTCAACATTTTTTTCGGCTGTTCCAGCGAAAGCTACATCTGACAGATGGCCAGATAAATTATACGGTTTGTTAACAAATACCTATATAATATATATACATTCTTTTAAATGTCTTTTATAATTGCTTAAAAATGTGTATTTTGCTTTGGTTAATCAAATTATTAGTCGGTAAAAATGTAGTTTGACAGCTACTAAAATTTAGGTTATGTATTATTAAATATGATATTCGAGCGGAATACGTTATCACGTAAAACTATCGTCCGTAAACCGACTTTACAGACAACCAAATTTTTACCACGAACAAAAGTTAAATAACAAAATAAAATAAGACACCTTGGTATTATGCTATGATAAAATTACACGGGATACAAGGCTAAAATATTAAAACAGTTTTTATTCACTAGAACATTATTTATTGGTTAACGTTTCGGCAATATTTCTTGTCTTTTTTAGGACCTTAAAAATCTTTTAATTTTGTGACTTTTCACTAAAGATTTTTAAGGTCCTGATGAAGAAAAGAAATATGGCCGAAACGTTGACCAATAAATAATGTTCTAGTGAATAAAAATTGTTTTAATATTTTAGCCTTGTATCCCGTGTAATTTTATCAAAAGTTAAATAGTTTCCCGATTTTGTATTCTGTTCAATACCTACAAGGTGATTTTCAACATTGACTGCTTATTTTGAGCTAGAAAGTTCTAGCCATATTTATTGCGGCATTTTTTTCCAAGGTTGTCTTGATTAATTTTATAATTTTAAAACTCTTTTAGAGAGATCGAAATAACTAATTCGCCAGCTGCATGCTATGGAACTTGCGCACTGATAACATTTAAAATTCTTTCTTCGATTGTCAAATAAAGATAATATTTTTCATACCTGGTACGGATAATTGGCTAGATTATCTCTGCTCAAAGTGACATTCAGGATAACCATTGGCGACACACATACTAGAAATAGTATCGACGTGCTCCCCAGCAAGAAGACCAATCGGCGTTCTTCGGCAAACTTTCGTGGATCTTCGTCACCGGAAGTGGTTCTACTCAATGTCATTCGTCTACGCCGGTCACATGACTGTCTGTATACTATCATTATTCTTAGGTTAAGACCGGCCAATAATATCGTAGGCGCTACTTTAAACACCAACTCTAAGATTACTTTGTATATCTGCAAAAACAAAAGGACACCAATTAATTAAATAATTATCAGAAATGAAATTAAATATGCTTCAAACAAATGATTATATGGTACCTAGCTTATAAAAAAAAATAATCTCATATCATTTTGAACTTGAAAGTGTATGTAATTTCAGAATAGATTAAAAATGAATATTACTTTTTAAAAGTGTCATAAATATTATAATATCACATTTATTCGTTATAGAAATGGCATTGTCATAAACATTGTATCATATTCATAACAAATACGTAGTGCAGACAAAATCTACTACAAGGTGCGACTGAAAAGTAGTATTCTGATTGCATGACGACTGAAAATTCGTCCAAACGCTGTAAGTTAAACACTAATTGTTACATAGATATATATTAGATATTGTGTTCATCGAGATAATTAATAATAAATCGCAGGATTGTGGACAAAAAGTTATTTATTTAGTGTACGACGTTTCGTCTATAGATTTAGACTTTTTCAAGTACCAATGTGAAAATTTAAAACAATAATTATGAAAATAAACATTAATTACTAACCATAGCAATTAACAAAAGTTAAAGTACATAAGAAAGAAAGAAAGGTTCACGGCGCTTCTAGAACATTCTACAGGCGGGGGACGAAACTATAAAATGCGGGCGGAGTGGTCGGTGAGTCAGTCAGTTGGTTAGTTGCCGCGCGTACGTACAGTGGATTACAGACAACTCTGAAATAAATTGTTTAGTCGGCACAGCAAGGCCGAAGTAACTTCTAAGATAGAAGATAAATGAGCTATGAAAACCATTGAGTGCAATTATATAAATCTGGTTTTACATAAATAGCTTGTGTGTTGTAAATAATCGTGTGTATATAGTTAATAGACAAGTGTGATAATAATCTTCGGTGTGTTGTAAATATTTTGTGTAGATAATTAGGACTTTATATTCTTCTGATACTTAGCTTTCTATTTTATTATTAGTTTTGTTTCTGTTAACATTATTATTACTGTTTGTTAAAAAAGTACGATTTTGTTGTGTGGTTTAACTGTTTTGTTAAACGTTTATTATTGTAAATAAATTATTTCCACGACGAACTAGAACAGTTTTGTTACATTATGCAGGAAGACTTAGCTTTATGGCAATGAAAATAGCAAACAATAATATTTGTTTTAAACCCCTACCCACAAGAAATGGGTGCTGGTATTTGTCTTGTATGCTTTGCGCTAAGTGGCCAGGAACGAACTCACGAGCCCACTTATCCAGAACTGATTCTTTTTTTTCTTTTTTGAAGGACTTATTCCAGTGATGGTTTAATTTTTAATATTATGTATGTGACTGGTTATTTTTTGTCGGAAATGTTATTTCGTGTTTGTCTTAATTTCTGGTGCACCTTGTATATAATGCATAGCTCGAATGCGGATTTAATATTCTTTTTATGAGAACCATAAGTTTGTGAATTTAATTTAAATGCACTATTATGAATGTTGAAAGTGGAATATAAACTGAGAAATGATTGAGACGATACTAACTGCATTTTCTTTTTAAATTTTTAATACCACTGGTTCAGCTGTGATTAGGCTATTCACAGTATCGATAAATAGAAATCAGTATCTAAATATGTAAAACGAGGCTTGAAACCCTGCTGGAAACACTGCTTGTACTTCTGCTGGCCGTGGGCTCGCCTGCTAGCTCACAAGATGGATTTTTAAATTAGAACAGGGACTATTTTTCTTGCTAGATCTTCTGCTTGCTCTTATATTTTATATCAATCTTGATAGTGTGAACTAGTGATGTGCCGGATCGTTAAAAATGTATATCCGCGGATACGGATCTGAATACGGATTTTTGGTTTCAAGATCCGCGGATACGGATACAGACCTATACTTTCTTAACGTACGTGGCGGTAAATATTGCACATCGACCTTTGGAAAGAGAATATCTGTTATGGGAAAAAGTTATTGACCTCTTTAAGAGTTAACTCTCATAACAGATTGTCTCTTTCCAAAGGTCGATGTGCAATATCTCATTATAAAGATAGTTGATTTAGTACCTTTGAGTTATGTACTATTAGTATGGTACTCACTACGATAAATGTTTGCAATATAAAGGTGCCAAATACGATTTAAAAAAATAAAAAATTATCTGAATGGAATTTAACAGGTTTTCATTATTACCTAATCTCCTATATATATAAAATTTCATCTATGAATTGAAAATTAATAAGGTAAAAGATCCGTAAAAGATCTGCCAAAAACTAACGGATACGGATCTTTCAGTTTCTTCGGATATCCGCGGATATGGATACGGATATCCGGCACATCACTAGTGTGAACGTGGTTTAGGAAATGCCCTTTTTATTGTTTATTTGTTGTATTTATTTGAGTAGGTAGAATAGCTGCGGCGAAAGATCAAGCCACCGCGTCATAGTGACTTGAACGCATTGCGCCCGCCTTCTAGCTTGCTATTGGCTGTTTCGAAGATCCATGTGCGTCGAGTGTTTATTTTTATTCTACCGCTATAAATGGATATGTCGAATTTATTCCACACGCCACTGTCTGCGGGCAAGTAGGCGTTCACTAGCATAATATTGATGACGTGCCTGGCTTCAACTCTCACCGCGGGCACTATACTTATATTTAAGTTTAGAATTTCTTAACTTGGCAATGACTAACTTTCAGATATCACATGTCGTCGCTGTAAAAGCTCTAACATTTTATAAGACGGCTTATTAATATTAAAATACGTCGTCTGATTCGAAATATCTCATAAAAATGCCGGCAACGTGTCATATGTCTTATAATGTGATGCTTCATAAATAAATAATAGATAAAGAGAACGTCATAGCCATGGAGCATAGAGAGTAAGGAGACTATTATCCATGGATGCACCGTTGTCCAAAAAAAAATGACGTAAACAGGCTATGAATTGTGAAATTAATGTCTCTATTTTCTTCATTTTTGTGACAGGTCCTTATGGTTTCCCTTCCAATTAATACTAGTAGATCCAGAAAAATGATTTAAACACTCTCTTTTTAAATATTTTTATTCACACAGACTCAATACACTTTCTCAGACTCCAAAACTCTCCTCTCCCTCTCGCCTTCCTCGATCTCTAATTCACACACACTCTCCTCTCCCCTCTCGCCTTCCTCGATCTCTAACTTCACAATTTTATCTAACATGAAACCTTAAACAAAACGTCATTTATAAATGACAGGAAATACGTTTCACTGTAGTCCATAGGCGCACAGGACAGACAGTTTGAGCGCATGTTATAAATGAACCAATTAATTAGGTACATCGTTGGATTAAAATGAACTGGATGACAATTCTCCAGTAGCTGACTAGTAAATTTTCACAGGAAAGCAACTGTGATATACAGGGTGTCCCACGACATGACTGCCATAGCTTGGGACTGTGTTTCTGGAGTGATTTTAAGTCAAAAATGTCTAATGAACATATATACCCGGAACGCTATCCTAACTGAGCTAGAGGCATTTGAAATTTTAAATAAGTAAGCCCACTAATGCAGGTATTAGGTTCGGCTGTTGGTTTTTTTATTATTAAAAAGACCAGGTGGCTGTGAATCACTATTCGTGCTGATCCTGAGACTCTTCGCAGAGCTACCACTTCAATTAAAGAAGAGCTACAGCAACTGGGTGGACATTTTGAGCAACTAATTCAATAAAGCGATTTCTTTTTAAATTGTTTTTAAATTAGTAGGGAATTCCTACTTATCTATAATTTCAAATGCTTCTAGCTCAGTTAGGATAGCGTTCCAGGCATATGTTCATTAGACATTTTTGACTTGAAATCACCCCAGCAACACAGTCGCAGGCTATGGCAGTCATGTCGTGGGACACCCTGTAAGTAGGAAAATTGTAAAGGATGCGATTTAAAAAAAAAGGTTTGAACGAACCGAATAAAAAACGGAATGTACAAAATCGAGATTCTCCCGTTTCTGGTAGATGAGCGGTCCATTCTGCGACAGCATACACTGGACGATTTGATCTCTGAACACGTTCGGCAGATAAACCACGAATGTGGCGATGGGGATGAGCGCCACTGTGACATGCGGCGGTCCCATCAGAGGTCGCGTGTATCCTGGGTGACACACGGAGACGTACCGTTCGACTGTCAGCGCCAGGAGCATCATTACGCCGACTCCTGGACAACAAAAAATATTTTTTTTTGTTAAGTTGCATGTTCAATTAACTGGAATCTGATGATTGTTGATATGTAAAAAAAATTTAATAAACTCTTCGTGGCTGTTATATACAAATTATTAAAAGCTTACTTATTCACTACTTCTGGTTTGGTAGAAATAGAAATAGCAGTAAGATTTATTTTTTCAAATTTATACATAATTTGGTATTACATAAATCGCAATTTAAATATTTGAAAAAGTAATAAGTGTATCTGTAGGGGGTCCCCGTATAATATATACTTTTATTCAACTCATGCGCGTTATTCATGTTATATCATGCCTAAAAACCGAACCCTAAATAGCCATTTACCGACTGGTGACAATTACTTGTCATAACTCAATGAAGATTCCTACTAGCTCGGCCATTGTGGAGTAATGAAAATAAACGTAACTATTTTCTGAGTCGTAACGAAATAGTCGGTAACAACAACTCCCTGTTGTTAATCATTGAGGCTAAAATTGAAAGGCCGAATGTTTTCGACATGGAGTTTATTCATAACCGGCTAACCTCAAACCAAAACATTGAATCGTGCTGTTTGGTGCTGTTAGTATTGACAGTTTTTTTTTATAAAGAAATAAATAGATATTTACAACATCTCATTAATAACAATAAATAAAACATGAATAACGCGCAATTGTTGAATAAAATTATGGACGTAACTTGTAGGCTAAGTCATGACCTGTCAGCGCGATGAATGACTTAGACTACTAGTTACGCCAATAACTATTCTAAAATACCATTTAAATGTCTCCGTTGAAAAGAAAATTCACAAATAGGTATGCATATAAGAGAATTTTTTTTTAAATAATCGAACTAAACTAAATTTGTCTCATAACATCAAAAAAATATTCAATATTTTCAACGGAAAGTAGCCATGACTTAATAAAAGCAAAGCAATACCAAGACCAAGACTGTTGTTCTTGCTCAAATGCTTCTAGTCTTGTTTTTGGTTTCGGACTTGTTTACTCGGTCTTAGTCTTGCTCTTGCTAGTGTAATTATGGCCTTGATCTTGGTCTTGCGAAAAAGCAAGATAAAAGACCGCAAGACTGCAAGACTAAAACCGATTTTACTTATTAAATTATTAATTATTATTTATCTGAATCAGTTCCTGTAAAGACTGTAAGCACTGGATTTGTGCAAGCGCTGAAAGTAATTTTATATTCTTTCCGTAAACTTTTTGATCCACCGGTTTTTTTAATCTACCGTTTTATTTAGGTGGACTACCGCTTTTTAAGAGACCAGGTCTGGCAACACTGACTATGCACACGCGGACAACAAGACTTGCTTGCTACTACGCTTTTGTTTAGTCAAAGCGGGTCATTTTTACGTAGTTTGGGGACGTATGGTCACGTTAAGTATACGACAAAGGCCAGAATCTAACAAAGCAAAATATTAGATTTTTTTCTGAGGACGGAAATAATAGGAGGCTTTTTCGAAAAAGCCATGTTAACTTTGATCAGATTTAAATGTGCAAATATATCAGAAACAACAAATAATGTGGCTATTTCTATTTAATTAATAATTTAAATAATTCATGAACAGTTAACTGTATAATAATTAATTATTACAGTTATAATTAATGAAAACAATTATTGCTTTCAGTTGTGGTGCTTCGAAAATGATTGAGTTAATGGCATTTTAATTGTACAGATGTTGTATTTTATACACAATCATTGCTACAGAGATATTTATTGTTATTTTGGTAATTTTAACACGGAAACGAATTATTATGCAATAATTACACAGCAATCAGTCACGGTTCATTTTTTTTTTCACTGCATACAATGAATTCTCATTCAGGGGGACAGCGTGGTGTAATGGTCAGCGTGCTGGCCTTTGGATCGCACTGTCGTGGGTTCGAATCCCACCTCTGCTCATGGATATTTTGTGTTTGTCGTTTAGACCCAGCTTTGATATTTATATTTACTGGCCAGATACTAAGAGGTAGTGCCATCCCCAAGTGATATTCTCTTGTATATGTGCATATGCTCTATATATGTGGATATATACAATTGGATATACCTTTTTTTTAATAAAAAAAAAAAATTCTCATTCACCAATTTGAAATGAAATTTAGAATTGACACAGGAAGATCTCGCGACAAGCTTTTATACCATGTAAATTGTATTATGAAATGAATTTTGATTTAATTTAAAGTTTATTTTTTTCTTTGTAGTGCATTTACACAAAAGCTTGTTTTTAAAAATGTTTTTTACTATTAATTTTATTTTTAAGTTTTTAGTGTGCTTTATTAATCCGGACGAGAGTTGGGCCGGTCAGTTAGTTATCATATTATTATATAACTACATACGTATGCTAAATTTCAACCCAATCGGATAACGGAAGTAGTTGAAATGAGATTTGCATCCGGGCGAAAACCGGACCGGTCAGATAGTTATTATTGTATTGTCATCGGAACTAGATACGTATGCAAAATTTCAACTCAATCGGATAGCGAGAAGTGGATTAAATTTAACTTTCAAGATTTGATTACAGACAGACACCGGGACAGGTGAAACAAAATAAAAGCTTGTAAAAAATTGAAAATATGAATTGGTTCTCTGCTCAAACAATCCCAGCTGTTGAAAAACTTAAACAAATGTAAAAATTAAATCAGTGACGGTTGAAGTTTATCTTGAGTTAGACAGTTTTGACGGCAACGCATCGACACTTCCCGCTCTCCGACCTTTTTGAGTGTTCGTATCGCATAATACAGTGTTATTGGAAAACCATTTCGCCTGCCCGGCACCTTATTGAACCTGTGGATGTTTTTGTTCTGTACCCACAGCTACCTGGATCAACCCACATATTATTATAGAGTCAACACAAATGGCTGTGTAATATTCTCAGTTCCATATTAGCTAGCGTGATGGCGACAGAAACGGTCAAGGAACACTGAGTGGCAGAAACTCTCTCTTTCGTGTAGTCTTAGCCCCCCTCTACAAATCTGGAGGAGTAGGGGTCTAGCGTGTTGCGGAACGCTGCTGAGGCGCTTAAAAAACGGCAAAATTCAAAAGTAAAGCATTAATGACAAGTACATTAAACTGCAGATTGTGATCTAGCAGTGACAAAATTGGCAGATAATATTTTTTACACACTTTTTGGGTACTAATAGAAATCCTGGTTAGAGTTTCTGCCACCGCGTGAATATACTTTGCGAATTTTTGCCTGTGCAAATTTTGAAGAATCATCGAAAGGAAGTGAGGTCACTTCGAGCCACGGAAATTTTTTCTTGTATTCCGGGCCACCGAATAAACCATTCCGTCAAGTTTCAACTTTAAATTCACTCTTTTTAAATTTTTTTCTTGATTTTTGAAGGGATTTTGAAAGTCTCTGCAAGAGCTAAATTGACAGAAAATGTCTTTCATGTAACTAGGAGGTTCCTTAGATGCTGTTTAGTCATTTTCTTGCCATTTCGTAGGGGACTTTTGAATTTTGCAGTTTTTTAAGCGTCTCAGCGGCGTACCGCAACGCGATAGAGCCCTATTCCACTAAGCGGATTTGTAGGAGGGCTCAGACTACACGAAAGAGAGCGTTTCTGCCACCTAGTGTTTCGTGACCATTTCTATCGCCATCTTTCTAACTATAAAGTGGGTATTCCTTAATTACAATTCAATTAACAAATCCCCACATCGAAATATTGAATCCAGATCACCGACGCGAGATAATTGTGAATCCATTTATCTTCTACTTATTGCTGTTTAAAGACTTTCAAGTCTGAACAAGTCATTGCTTTATTCTTGTACACATTGTTTGCTAAATCATTTAGCAATTTAAATATTTACAATAGCGTAAGTAGGGTACGGTAGTTAAGGGGAGACTGTTAACGCATTTGAGAAAAAAGCCATCACGAAACGTTCACGAAATATTTGTTCAACAATAAATTGTTTAAAAATCAAAATGAATATATTAAATCATTATATCAAGTTCAGAGCCGTATCTAGAAAAGTAAAACATCATAAATTTGAAGTACTATACCACAGTAAGGCGGAATATTGTATTTTGGCTATTTTGAAAATATACATGGTGACCGGTAATTGCTCGTATTTCTCAGAAGAAACAATGACTAATTTGGAATGATTTAACCTCTATCATTTGGGAGTCGGAAATGCGTCATTTTCGAGAAAACTTACTTCGGTTTTATTTTTACAAAAATCCTAATTTTGGGAGTTAAAAATAAAAAAAAATATTCTCACTTTTTGGCCTGAATTTTTCCATGATCTGATAGCTTAGTAATTGCCCATTAACCTTCCTAAAGCTAAAAACCACGAAATTTAATGTTAAATTTTATACTGTGTATTAAAATTTACAATAAATATAAAAAAATTAAAATAATAATTCTGGCTCGCAGGCTGGGTACGAGGCTGGAAATGGCGTCACTGCGGGCTCGCCTGCTAGCTCACAACATAGATTTTAAAATTAGAACAGGGGCTATTTTTCTTGTCAGATCCTCTGTCTGCTCTGAGCAAGAACCAATCAGGAAAGCACTATCTTGTCAAGTGGGCACTTGAACAAACGCCCACAAACCAGCATGGCGTCAGAGTCAGGCAACAGATTATATTTGAACTGTCACTGCGCGTACACCAGATCTATCCACAATACAAACTTGAAAAAACGTCTCGTGTGAAGCGAGCACATAAAAGCAATTAAGAAAACCAGCGCTAGAAAATTAGTAGTTAAATCTAGCAAGGAATCTAGCGGCAAATTTAGCATCGTGTTCAGCGGCCTTAAGCTAAGGTGCTGTTATCACCCCTCTTATCTACTTTCGTGTATCAGTTAACAATTTGTTAAATTCTATTTAAAAATTCAAAACTCAATCTGAAAAGTGTATAAAATTGTGCCAATTTTGAACATGCATGCATGTATTATTGGGGAAGTTGTGCGTATTTGTGCAAATAGCTTTAGATTATAGCGATATAGATAGGTACATCTACAATTAATACAGTATTTTGTTTTATTGAAGAGCTCTGAATAGTTCGGAACCAAAATTAGATTGACAGGATAGGTTCTATGTTGCATACGACTGAAAATAATCGAATTCTATTTCAGAAATAATTCTGACTACAATATTTAATCTATCTATCGGCATTCCTGAACATTCGAGCTCTAAGAAAACTGATTTTTGAATAAAGAACAATATTAAACCTCTAAGAAAAGTTTTAACTGAATTTAAAAAATATAATAAACTAGCGGTGCCGCCCTATTTCACCCGGGTGCAGAAGAACAAATGGGGTGGAAGGGACCTGAGTACGCACATTCATGTTAGTTTACCGAGATGAATGTTGTGTCCAAATTTCATAATGATCGGAATAACCGTTCAAAAGTTTTTGTCGGACGGACAAATTTTGAGTTACAATTTTCAACATTTTTCATTGATGCTCTGCTCCTATTGGTCGTAGCGTGATATTGTATAGTCTATAGCCTTCCTCGATAAATGAGCTATCCAACAAAAAAAAATTCTATTTGAACCAGTAGTTCCTGAGATTAGCGCCTTCAACGAAACAAACAAACAAACTCATCAACTTTATATATTAGTATAGATGTCGTTATTTTATAGCATCGAAATAGCTCACTACTTTATTATTTTATTATTAAAAAACTATTTGCACAGTTTATCATGGTAGCTATAAATCTATTGCAAGTAGGTACATGTGAATTTATAAGCAGTCTAAGTCGACAAGATCTAAAGGTAAATAAACAACACATGGGGTATAACACAGTTCGAGATGCAACATGGAAATATTGGAATTTATATCAGCTTATATTTCCCCGGGTAAATATCAAAACAGTTTTCAATTTTAGAATTGAAATTCTACTTGTTAGCTTATTTGCATTAAATTGATCATTTTTCAAATGTCTGTTATGCATCGAATTTTCTTCCAATTTAATAAAAAAAAAACAGTTTATGGTATAACTTAAGGTGACTGTGTACGCAGATTGTAAAATACGCACTCGGGAAATTTCAAATCGTGGCCACAAAATTCATTTTACTACTGTTTTTATTAGCTGTGATAGAGCATTAAAGTTCATAAAATTTGGCTTGCTGCTTAAAAATTTAAGAAAACACATTTTTTTGCACTAAAAATTTAATCAAAAAACGCCATATTCGTCAATATTTCTTTACAGTATGTCACGAGATTTCAAATTACGGGAAGGCAAATTAAAATTTTACAGTTTTTTCTTCGCAAATTGGTGTCAAAAATATTGACAAATTTGGCTTGCTCAATAATTTTTAACAAATTAATTTTTTTCTGTACAAAAAATTGTGTAAAAGTTATGCTAAATTCTCGTTTTTACCCGATTTTTATTCGCTTATTTAGGTCAAATAAACTGTAAAAACTTCGTTAAAAGTCATGTGGGAAGAATGGTGCATGTTTCTAGTTTATTTTGAAACATTAACACCAAAGATTGAAAAATATTTTCCATAGAAATTCTAGATTTTCTAAACTGATGTTTTTTGAGTTATGTTTACTAAAAATGATTCATAGATGGAACCACCAACACAAACTTTTACAGTGGAAGTAAATTGTTTTTCGTAAAATGTGTGATGTGCAGTAGCGGCTCGTATCATTTTTGATCAAAAACATTATATTATAGAATAGAATAAAATATAATCTTTATTGACAGCCAAGAGGTATATAATAACGTCATATAATAATTTCAATTTACAAATTCGAAAAACGTGCGTGATTAAAATTATATAACTAAAATCGTATATGAGAATCATATGGACACAAGTCCATCGACATTTTTTTTAATCTATTTTTGAAGGCAGGTATGGCTTGAATAGCTTTTATATTAGAAGGTAACATGTAATATTTTTAATATTTTTTACCTTTGCAATTAAAATTAAACCGGTCAAGTGCCAGTCGAACTCGCACACGAAGGGCTCCCTACCATCGTACAAGATAAAACACTGTGTACTTTGTTGGGATTATGGATTCGGTGACGGTGTATTTATTAAATAATTGAAGAGTTTAATTATTAGAAGATTGTCTTTTATTCAAAATAGAGTATTGGAAGTATGTCTTGATAGTGTCACAGATCAGAGAGAACTAACTATTAACAACTGTCTTATAATGGTTGTCCTTTTACCTCTTGTAATATTTTGGGTCTATTCTACGGTGAAATTATACCTAGGTTTTATGACTCGTAATTCGAGTACTAATTACCTTTACTTCTAAGAAAGAAAATAAATCCTTTTACAGGATTGATAATGCGTTTACCAAATGTTATCCGAAAAGAAAACTTTCACTTTTAAAATAAGATATCTTAAGAGAGGGATATTTGAACCCAATATTTCCACATACTTTTAAAACACTTTTGTAAAAGAAACAAGAGAAGTGCTATAACAATATGTAAAAATTTGGCAAGTAATTGTATAATTTAATTACATCTATTCGAAATTCGCCGTCGTGGTGCAGGGAAGTAATACGAATGCAAGGAGATAGCACAAAAACGATTACGCACAAAGACACTATAGGAGGTTTTTTTAATGTTTATGGCAGCCATTTTGAAATTTGCCATCTTGATTTATTTGTTGTTAGAGCGCCAATAGAAATACACACTGTGAAAATTTCAACTATCCTACTACAGTTTATGAGATACAGCTTGCTGACAAACGGACGGACGGACAGCGGAGGCTTAGTAATAGTGTTCCGTTGGCACCCTTCGGGTCCGGAACCCTTAAAAGAAAAAGTAATAAAAAAATTGGTTGTCTGTAAAGTCGGTTTACGGACGATAGTTTTACGTGATAACGTATTCCGCTCGAATATCATATTTAATAATAAATTACTGCGCTCTCGCTTGCACGCACAGGGTCAGGCGGAACGTTACACTTTTTCGTGCATGCAGCTGGTGTTTCATCAATTTATAAGACGTTATCATGTCAAAAACTTAGTCCGCCATCTTTAGAAGTCCGCCATATTGGATTTAGAATGACGTCACTTTATTTTTCGAGTTATTGTCAGCAAGCCGTTTCATTTGATACCCATATTGTAGGAAAGCATAATAAAATTAGTCCTCCATATTGGATTTAGAGTGACGTCACTTTATTTTTCGAATTATTCTCAGCAAGCCCTTTCATTTGATACCCATATTGTAGGAAAGCATAATAAAATTAGTCCGCCATCTTGAAGTCTGCCATATTGGATTTAGAGTGACGTCACACAGCTAACCATGCATTGTCATTCAAACTAAACGTGTATACAAATTTTCATCTCAATCGGTTGATGATATCTGCTTCAAAATTACCGAAGGCATTCTAGTCGCTCACTTAGTAACGTTAGGAACGTTACACTTTTTCGTGCATGCAGCCGGTGTTTCATCTTTTTATTTTGACGTGATTCATCAATTTATAAGACGTTATCACGTCAAAAAAGTCTGTAGGTATATTTGGAACATGTATTGACTTAGATATTTTAACATTAAATTAGCATATTATCAATCCAGAAAGTAATTGTGACCAACTTTTTCGAAATTTTCGAATTTTGTGTTAATTTAGAAACCGAATATTTCTTTAAATTTTCTCTTAAAATCATATTATAAACAACTTTTTTAATACCATTTTTCGATATATATTATACTAGCTTTTGCCCGCGACTTCGCTCGCGCCAAGTTTGATGTTGATAGATCAGTCAGTCACGGTTTCCTTTTATATATTTAGATAAATGTAATAAAATGTATGAGACACTTTTTATTTCGCATGTTTTTTATCTCTTGATATGCTTAGATGAACGCCCAAATAGTTATATTTATTATATTATTATACCTACGCCGCTGCAATAATGTGTTTGCAAACGAAACAGTAACACAAAAGATATAAATTCTTCGCAGATATTCGTATCAATAAAATTAGTGAAATCAAATTATCCGATAATGTACGAATCAATCTTCTTCCATAGTGCATTTTGCATTTATATGCTCGTAACATAGGCTTTTGCGGGTGCAGAGGGGCATGTAGAAATGAAATCTAAGTTGAACAGCTGGGCTCCAGCGACCTTAAACAACGTTCGCAAAAGTCGATAGAATATGTTTTTCTTTTTGTTAATAAACAATAAAAATAACAAAAATATATTCAGAACAGAGGTCCCCAAACTTTTTTGTCTCGTAGACCACTTGCCATGTTTTTCGGTTTTGCGTAGACCCCCTGCTTATCTGATATTGATTTTTTGCAAATTCATTAATTTCAAATGTATTTTTGACAACCGGTATAGTGCTACTCACTTTGAACGATTTAAATTTATAACGGTAGTGAAATGTAGTGTGAAATGTTCAGTTTTATACATTTATTAATTAGATTCAAATTAAACGAATCAAATTAAAATTTACTTTCTGTTACATAAAATAACTAAGCAAAAAATAAATGCTTTTAGTGTGAGGGATGCTTTAATAATAAATTTTCAACATTTGGCATCAATTTAGTTAGATTTAATTTTAAATCTCTTCGGTTAACGATGTCTAGTTTGTGTCTTTTTTTGCTAGGAGATTCACTATCGTTGACCCCCATTTTCATTTCATGTCCGATTCAAATATCTCTAAATTAATTTATCGACACACAAAGCGGACAATACTCATAATATAAAGCTCAGCTCTTGGTAAAAGTATTTAAAACATGCGCGGAAATAAGGATTCCTTGTTCTCATACCTAAGCATCCGTTTCCCAGGAAGAGTTCCAAGTGGGCGTGATAGAACGCTTGTGGGAAGTTGTTCCATCGACCGGTGTCTTTGTGGATCATCACCCGCAAGGCGAAGGGAATCGCGAACAGAATTGCCAACAATGCAGCCGCTGAATACCCTGCAAGAAAATAAGAAAACGACTTATTCGTATGTTAGTTGTTATTATATTTATCTCTTTTGATCAAAATTGTAAAGGAAAGTCATTTCATTTATGGAAAAAATACAGTTTTTTAAAGGGGAATTATAAAACGGTCGAATAAAAAAAAATTTGGTGACTGATGATGAGATACTGATTTAATAACTTGAGATATTAAAATAATAGTTGGGTGACTAAATTACTAAGTGAGCGACTAAATTACTAAGTGAGCGACTAAATTACTAAGTGAGCGACTATATTACTAAGTGAGCCTTACTTTTTATTTTTTTTTCACTTTGAGACTACAACTTAAAACTCACATTTTCATGAAGATTGAAAACCACCGCTTTTTTTGATAAAGGGGTATGCGAATTGTCTCGCAGCAAAACGCGATGGGGCAAAGGTGGAGTTTTTAAACAAATAATTCCGGGTTGAACGATAAACGGGTATGCGAATTGTAATTCCGGGATGAACAATAAAGGGGTATGCGAATTGTCTCGCAGTGAAACGAGAAGGAGCAAATGTGGATTTTAAAAAAAACAATTCCGGGGTGAACGATAACGGGGCATGCGAATTAAATAGTTAATTGTTTGAATAGAACTGCGTTTTCTAAAAAATGTATATTTAATTGACAATCAATTAAATATATATTTTTTAGAAAACGCAGTTCTATTCAAACAATTAACTATTAACAACTTAGTAATTTAGTCACCCAACTATTATTTTCTCGTCACGCGCAGTCAGTCGCTCACTTAGTAATACAGTAACCCAAATTGATTATTTTTGTCACCCAAAATTGTAATTTACAGTCACTCGTTTAAATACTACCCTTTTTTTAAACATTTTAAATACTTTCAAATCATAATGATTTCTAATAGCACAATTAAAATTAAAAGTGTGATAGCAAGTAAGCAGAAACAACTCTATTTTTTTACAAGCAGACTTATATAAAGAGATTTGTTATAGAAAGTCGTCCTAAACTTAATTTTCTACAATGAACATTCTCGCTAAATGAGTCAGCGAATTTATTTTCATCCAATTTTGTCTAACGAAAGTTACTTCGTTAAGTTTCACTGGTAAAGTGGTTCAAAGGTTATATAATAGAGTTTATTCACCCCTGTCATAAAAAAACCACATGTCAGTTGAGAGATGCGTTTATCTTTTGTTTTACGTGACTAATCGGAATTCCAGACGGAACGTCGCCGAATATCTGTTTTATTAGCGTAAAAAAGTTTTTTAACCAAGATTTAATTTCACTAATTACTTGTAGGTTTTATAAAATAGCCTCTCTTAAGATTTTTAAACATGCGTTTCATAGTAATTTTCTTTTTTTTATATTATTTGCATTAAAGTGCATGTTTTTTCCTAGAAAAGTTATTTTTTATGTATGTAATTTAATTATTTAAATTTTATGCGGACACTAAAAACTGTTGAATGTTTTAGAAAATATAAAAGATTTTATGATACATATAAAGATTGTAGATAAAAGACGCTCAACAACTTTGCCTTAACATACATAAAACCTTATATGAAATGCTAGTTTCATATTTTAAAATATTTCAAGTTATAGGTATATCATATATGAGTTTATTAACATGAAAAATGTATAACAAACAGATTTCATTTATTTTCTCTATTTATCTATATCTATATTTTTTTTGACATTAGGTAAAAATGTCTTTGTTGTCGAAGGCATGATCTCCTTTACCCCCCTCCAAAAATCTGACATTGATCACAATTTAAGGTATAGTACGCGCCACGGATCTAAAAGGTTCTGAAGTTAGTCACAAACAGCGTCGCAAAGGCACATTTTAGAGCCGTTGATACTCCCACCATCTCCCAGCTACCTGCACGGAACGGGCGCTCGTCGGTGATTGGCCGTGATCGCTCGTTGCCTTTGTCACTTGTCGCTTTCCTGCTTTAAAGTACAGTCGAGTACGCTATTGTCAAGTTGTTATTGCTATGTTAAGTTTTGTTGAGTTGCGAGTTTGTAGTGTTTCAACAGACTGTACAAGCGCAAGTCTGCATTCGCATGTAACTTCCGAGCCTTTTAGATTCGTGGCGCGCACTATAAGGGTTGTTTTTTCTCATTTTCAACGAAATAACTTAAACAAGGTTATTTCTGCAATGCACAGACCAATTCGTAAAAAATCGTAAACTTATTCTTCAAAATTCTGGTTGTTTTAGAATCCGAATCACGTATTGCAACGGAAAGGTCACAAAAAAATAAATAAAAAAAAATAAAAATAAATCGACGATATAATTTAAGACGGAGGAGTAAGAAAAACAAGGAACGGAAACAGTTGTCTGTGTGTTTTAAGAAAGTTTGCACTCGACTGCCTGTGAATTCAGAGCTGCATTATGTATGTTATACAGTGCGTGTCAAAAGTATTCCCGCGTCTTTTATTTTCATTTCGACAACACAAAAACTACTAAATTTGGAAAGTTTTTTATGAACTCGAAAATACAATTTTCGAGATACGAACGATGATCCGATACAAACAGCGCGGGGAGTTTTTAGGCAGATGAATGAAACACTAAAATTTTAGGTCGCTCTATACAGTGCGTGTCAAAAATATTCCCCCGTCTTTTATTTTCATTTCGACAACACAAAAACTACTAAATTTGGAAAGTTTTTTATGAACTCGAAAATACAATTTTCGAGATACGAACGATGATCCGATACAAACAGCGCGGGGAGTTTTTAGGCAGATGAATGAAACACTAAAATTTTAGGTCGCTCTATACAGTGCGTGTCAAAAATATTCCCCCGTCTTTTATTTTCATTTCAACAACACAAAAACAACTAAATTTGGAAAGTTTTTTATGAACTTGAAAATTATTTTGAGATACGAACGATGATCCGATAGAAACAGCGCGTGGAATTTTTAGGCAGATGAATAAAACACTAAAATTTTAGGTCGCTATATCCACTTTTTGTGATTCTCTTAGTTGTTGACCGTCTACAATCTACAATAAATATTTATTGCCTACATTTCGCTGAATGATTTTAATCATATTTCATAAATCTATATACATTAGAACATCTTTACCTAAGTCGAACTTCGATATGTCCAAAACCTCCAAAACTCGAAAAAATGTTTTGTTTCTCCTCTTCAAGCTCCAAACTCTCCACTACTCGAAATCTCTATCCTCTATAGGTCGAAATAATCAGTGAGTCCGTACAAGCCATTTCGGTACATATTTTTCCTCCGTAACTCCAAAAAGAAAAACAAATTGGACCTCTGTATCTCGAACGTAGCAACTCAAAATTTGTTAGAATGGATCTTAACCTCTACAAGTTGAATATTTCCTTACAAAATCCAAGTTCAAATCATTCATAAGTCGAAAACTCTACAACTCCCTTGAAGTTCAACTTACAGGGGTTCTACTGTACCATTTTATTGTCATCATTCATTATTTTGTCTAGGAAAAAATTCAGAAAGAGTAATTTGCGATAGTTCGTCACATTCATATCTACAATATCGTTAAAAATATTCAACAAGCGTGTTATACTTCTGACGGGCACTGTACTCGTGTCTATTCCGAAGAAAGCAATATAGACTTACGCAGCACAACATGCAATGCAGGTTCTATTGCTAAACCAGCATACTGTGATCTCTAAGTTCTGAGATTCAATGTCTTGACAAAGCAATGAATGAAGTTTTACTTAGCTTTAAGTTTTATTTTATTAAAATATTAAAGTAATTTTATAATCTATACTAATATATAAAGCTGAAGAGTTTGTTTATAATATATTTTATATATAATATGGTATGGTTGTCCGGTGTCTGTATATATAGTAACGGATTAAAACGTCAAATAGTTGTCAAAAAAAAAATAATTTCGATTAATGTTCCGTCTTTGTCGCACTCACTAACTTATATCTCCCTCTTAACTTCCAATATACGAAACGCAACTCTCTCGCTTACTATCTTCACTAACTTATATCTCCCTCTCAACTACCGTTCGCCTCGAACGATCACGCACCGTTCGCCTCGTCCGATGATGCACTTCCGTAAACGCTTTTGTCAGGCATTTACCAATTTACTCCCCAAGTCAAGTTTTAAAAAAAAAACATCTTAACGTTTTTAGCAAATCGTCGTCAAGCAAAAGCCACATCGGAATCGTATTTTTCAAAGCTCTGTTGCAATAAAGTGAACTTGTTTACATATTATAGGTTAGAGCTTAGGCAAGACAAAGAGCTGTAACCAGGGCGAGTGTTGCAGCAGGGGAATACCAGAATACGTATAGTGTGTTTGGGTGCAATAATAGAGCCCTCCCTCTCTCTTAGGGCTTACGGAGTGTCTATTTTCATGCAAATGTACTTACTTTCTCTCCATGCGACGACGGAGAGGCAAGGATGTGAAATGTTGTTCCCTGACACAATGTTGTAATATATAGTTTTTCATTTACATTTATTTGGAAGGGTTTTGCATAATATTTTACGTAGCTTTTTATGCGTTTTAAACAAAAAAAAAGTATCTTCCAACCAAATTGATATGTTTTGTTGACAATGCATTGATTATTGCGTAGTTGAAAGATATAGTTTTTCAAATTAAAGAATTATACAAGTCAAAATTATTTTAAATTAGAAATTCTAAAAGAAGAACAATTCCAAAATAATTTATTAATATTATTATAAATATAAATAAATAATAATGCGTTTAACTTCCGTTTCTCGACTTCATAACAGACGCCATTCACACCATAACTATTTTCCCGTCATTTTCTACAATTTTTAAACTTCAACCTAATTAATAGCAATGGGCGAATGAAGGAATTTTTAGGAAATTAGGATAAGGTAGGCAAATTTTGAGCATAGGAGTTTGACAGGTAATCGGCCATGGCCTTGAATAAGGAACCATTTCGATATTATTTTCTAAATAATGTCTGAAGATGACTGAATGTCGAAAGCGCTAATATTAATAAATATTTCATTAAATTATTTTGGAATCGTTCTTCTTTTAGAATTTAAAATAGTTTTTCAAAGTTTCGACAACGTTTAATCTAAAATAATCTATCTGTAAGTTTTTTTATTATCTAATAATTTACCATTGAAAACTCAAGAAAAAAAGACATCTTTCATCCCAAACTTATTTTTATTCAAGCTACAGATCACCGATTACGTGGGATAAAATTTTGCAGAGTCTGAATCAGACAACGTAGTGGTGTTTCATTAACCTTCAAATTCTATTTTAAAAACGACAAACAAATCTTTAAGATTGTTGCCAAGGTCAAGCAAAAGAGTATCATTCCTTGACCTATTAGAAAATTAACAAATTTTGTGGTAGAGGTGGAGGCTAATTCGAAAAATTTTACCCCGCGTACTCGGTGATCTGTAGCTTGAACAAAAAAAAGTTTAGGGCGAAATATGTCTTTTTTTGCCAGAAGAATTCGGCCCAATAAAAAAAATGCGGTTGCTATTTAAAATTTCAGAGTTGCCCTTTGGGAGGAATTTTTGTGACTGAAAAATGCATTACAACGAGTTGAGCAACTTTCATTCCCAACATTTTTCAAAAAAACTTGATCTTTTTGAGATATTCAGGCGTTTTTGGACTTTTTGAACACCCGGTATAATATGTATACAGACATTCATACGTACATATTATATAATATATGTAAGCGAAAAATATTAACAACTCGCGTGAAACTCCGTGACATGTAATTCCATATTATAATGGTAACAACAAACATATTATAGAATATTAAAGTAGTTTAATGATAGCTCTATGGCACTCTATTCAAACTGAAAATGTAGCAAACTCATCAAATTTGCTTAATTAGCTCTATGTTTTATCTATCTGTTAATGAATCATGTATTATAATTTATAATTATTTCAAAACTTAATATGAAAATTTGCATGGCTGAAATCATGACTGCAACATTGCAATTGACGGTTCGATTGATGAGCGTCTATAATATCTATCTAAAATAGATAATTTCGCCAAAAATGTTTTTTCATCCGTGGTTATTATCAAAGTTTGGTCTACAATAACAGATGCATAAGGTTAATAAATTTAAGGTAAACATTTCCACTTTGGCAAAAATTTAAAAAATTGATAAATAGTATACAATTAAACCTCTATATTCGGCCACCTCTAAAAACGGCCAGTTTCAAATAGCCAAGAAACCAATTATAAGGATTATTTGTACTATAATGATCGCTCTAATGGCGGTACCCCCATAAAACGGTCACGACTACTTCAAAGACAATTTTCTTCATAAAATATCTGCAATTGTATCTCTCACGACCGGTTATTATTGGCAGAAAATATGTAGGGGAGAACGGGGTCAATTGTAACACGGGTCAATTGTAACAGTGACTATTTTAGTGACATCTACCAACAAAATAAGAACATGATACTACTGCCTTGATGTACATTCAGTCGCTGAAATAGTCACTAAAATAGTCACTGTTACAATTGACCCGTGTTACAGTTGACCCCGTCCTCCCCTACCTTAACTTTTTTGACACTTCGTTTATTACTCAATGTAAATTTACGCCTTCGGCATTTCTCGATACGTTTTGTATATTTGTTGCATATTGTTGTCTCGCCGTTCTAGCGTTTTAAAAAAATAGTGCTTCGATCCGAACATGATAGGTGGAGGTAAAAATCCATAGAAAAAACAAACTTACAAGAAATCGACTTCGAAATTATGTTTGCAAATAAAACACGTATTCAGAGCTTTATATTTAAACATAAAAGTAATTGTAAAAGCTTGTTTTTTATTAACTATACCAAATAAATTGCATTTAGTTTGAAACGAGTATATTTTTATAATTTTTTAACATCCTTTTCAAATGAGAGCAATAACTGTTAATGGTCCACAAATTTTCTTTTAAAAATTTAGTTGCAACGTGCAGACACTACTTTTAGTTAAAGTAAAGTAGTTTTAATGTTCGTCGTAAAAGTTTGTTGCAAAAAATAAGCGAATAGTTAAAATTACATTAACATTAATATTCTAATTGGATTAGCAGACGCCGAGAAATAAAGAAAAACAAGTATATAAGAGAAATGTAGTTACGAATTGATCAAATAAAAATAAAGGAAAATTATCTTTCCGAAAACAAAGTTTCCGACATATTAAATTATAAATTTTACATTGTATTACTGTAATGACTCATTACTTCCACCACATAAATTTCTTTGCTTCCACCAGCTCCGTACAGACTGTTAGTTAACAGAGGAGATAGTGGCCTTTCTTCACATTATTAAAATAATGTTCCGGAAAATATTTGATTCATAACACTCAAGTCGTTTTTGATTTGTTTTAGTCGTCATTGGTAACGTCATAAAAAGGTTTTTGGTAGTATTTTTTACGGTTCATTTATAAAGTAATGTTTTTTTAAAACTGGATGATATACACCTAGAAAATGTAATTGTTTGAAACTAATTTTAATTAGTCGACTACATAATTTTGATTATTTGTGGACTAAAAAAAAATGTTAAATGGCATTTAAAAATTCTTCTTCGATTCCAGCAGTTGCAGGGCTGGATTAACCCTATCCGGGACAGTAGGCAATGCAATCAGGTCTTTTCAAGTTAATAAAGGGATGTGAGTAACTTCCAGATGATCGCCTCCAGACATCCTGTTACTTCAATGTCTTATGTGATATTGTAACAACATGATTACTTTGACTAGATGCTGCAGCATCGCCTTACCTGACTCGTTAGCTTTATTGAAATGGTCATAATAAATAGGTTATAGACAATTTATGATCCAGGTTTTTTGATGGGTTAGGAAAGAGAAATGAGACGTGACGTAGTTATTTTAAATTTCATCTTATTAAATGCATTAAATTACAATAATCAACGAAAGAAAATAATATTGTTGTTGGGAAATGTCATACAAATTTTCAAATAAAATGTTCGTTCAATGAAAAGTTTTTTTTCTTGGTGCGTGCACGGGCCTCTAGTCGATGCGGGGCCCCTAGGCAGTTGCCTACTCTGCTGCAGGTGTAAAAAAAACGACTTTTCGAATCAATAAGCATTCCATGTATATAGAAAACAAACCTTGAATATACTATACAAGCATTGAAATTCTTTTCACATGCGAGTATTAATATCATATTTAATCAATCAATTTACGTCAAAAGATTTCTTGACTGGCGCGATATAAATAACTGACGCCACACAAATTTCTGTTTCTTTACAAAATCCGTAGACCTCGCATATTTCAATCTAAAAACGTCGAATCGGTTCTTTTGTTCGAAAAGAATCAAAATGCAAACATTGCATTAAAGTTGCAGACCGAGGGACAAATTTCAGTCAGATTTCCACTAATTACTGTAAAAATATATATTTACGCGGAGAATATAAAACAACAAATACTCAAAATAGTGTTTAGAAACGTTAAACGCAAAAACTAAATACTACTCTAAAAAAGGATGCTTATGATGACGTATGAGGTAAAGTCACTTTACCTGAAAGTATCTGTATTTATTTCCTAACTAGCGGTCCCGTCCGGTTTCACCAGGGTGCAAAAGAACGAATGGGGAAGGGAGAGACATGAGTACGCACATTCATCTTAGTTTACCGAGATGAATGTTGTGTCCAAATTTCATAATGATCAGAGTTACCGTTCAAAAGTTTTTGTCTATAAAAAGCAGTATTTATATACTTTTTTTTAAGTAATAAATCAATAATTACTGTAATTAATAACATATAATAAATATTTAATTGAAAACACTGTAGGATAATTATTTTTATATTGGTACCTATAGTTATAACAGTTTTCAAATGAGCTATTAATTAGATTTATTTAATTTTAATTAGTCGTAGATAAAATTAAAATAAACTTAAATGTAAGCCTTAGAAGAAAATAAAAAAAAATAAAAATATATTCGCCCAACGAGGGGCTCGAACCTACGACCCTGATATTAACAGTCGCATGTTCTACCGATTGAGCTAGCCGGGCTTGTGAATGTACGACCTAATATTTATATATGTAGTTAGGGCATTTGACCTGAATAGAAGCTATTTTCGAGATACATTTGACAACATTTTTCATTGATGCTCCGCTCCTATTGGTCGTAGCGTGATATTATAATATAGCCTATAGCCTTCCTCAATAAATGGGCGATCCAACAAATTTTTTTTGAACCAGTAGTTCCTGAGATTAGCGCGTTCAACCAAACAAACAAACAATTTATATATTAGTATAGATTTTTAAGGCCACCAATAGTCAGGGGTATTTAGAGTCAGTACCAATTCATTTTTTCAATTTACTGTTTTTTAACAGTAGGTACTATTGGAAACATCTTAGAAATTTCTAAAAAAGAAATTAATTTCATTTTGTCTTTTAACTTCAAATTAATAGCCCCAAAGCGCATAATATAATATTGAAAATAGTTCAAGATTTAAGAGATATTAAAGTCGATAAAAATATGGAACAAAAAACGACCCCAATTTTAACGCAATTAAAATATCTCGAATGATGTCCCCGGTCTGTAAAATGCAATTACATTCATACTGAGCTGTTTCAACGCATTACAACAGAATTACACCGTTTGAAATGGATAACACTCGCTAATGAGAGCAAGCCGCACTACACAAAGCTCTGACCGTTTTATGGGAAATCAATGACCGACTCGTAAGAAGTAACGCGTGCTGCCACCTAGTCTAAAAACGGTGAACTTAAAAGCGACGCCGCGTCGCCACGGAACTAGGAAACTGCGCTAAGCGACGAGCAGACATCGAGTTTTAGTTTGTTGTCTCGCCGTTAGATGGCATAGTCAATGTTTTAATTCGCTAATGAAATAAAATCGCTTTGAAAACATAACATTGTTTCAATAAAATTGATTTAATTAAAAATAGACATGAAATATATATTTTTCCAACTGCAAAATGTAAATTTATAATCTGTCTGTTTATTTAGACTAAATTGTTCTTCGTCTACTATTCTCGTTCGTATAAAACTTAACAGGTTATGCAGAGTAAAAAGTAATAATTAATTAAAAGCAAACACTTCTATTATTTTGCTTAGATAAAAAGTAAACAAACTGATTGCAATACTCATGGAATTCTTCTTCTTAACATTGTCGCTAAACAATGAATCTTTGAGCACAGAGACATCCCTATATTATTAAACGAGCTAATCTTGTATCTACCTATCTATGTACCTATGTCCCTAAATATTTTCTCGAAAACGGCCATAACGATTTGGATGAAATTTACTGAAAAGGGATTTTGGGGGGCAAAAAATCGTTTTAGCTAGGTCTCATCTCTCAAAAAAATCGTTTTATTACAAATTTTATCATTATAAAAATCAATTTTTTGACGTATGAAAATACTTAAATATTGTAAGTAGGTTTTGGAATTTTATACAATGAAACAATTGTTTTCAAAATATTATGACAGTTAATCTTGAATTACTATCCAAGTGAGACTTAAAATAAATACGTATTTGAAAGAAAGTTAAAAACAATTATTATTATAGGTGAGTAATTTTAATAAATAAATTTTTAACCTAAATTTGAAGCGAAAGATGCTATATCATAGATCAAGATGACGGCGAATCAGTTTTACAAGTACCGGATTGCCATAAGGGCCGACAATCCTCTCCACAAAGGAGTCAAACTGTTTCAGCAATATCTTATTGCTTCACAAAAGGAAGCGAAGCTTCCCCAGAGAACCTACGGTTCTTATATGGAGAGCCGAAAGCTCGACTAGTGTCGTTTAAAACCGAGCGGAACACAGCCCCGCGAGGTAAGACTGTAACAAAGGTGGAGACGTAGGCTCCACAAAGGGAAGCGACAGAGAACCTACGGTTCTCAAAGTTTTGGCGATATCAGCATATCAGTATTTTATTTAACTTTCCGAGCAAAGCTCGGCCACCCAGGTACTGTAATAATTAAGTTAACCCTTTCGGTCCTGGCGGTCATTTGAATGGACATACTATTCTAACGCGCGTAATTTAAATCAGCGTAATTAAATATCAAATATAAACATTTCATTGTGCTTGGGATTTATCTGAGATGTATAGGCATGCCAAACACAACAAAGAAATACTATGTGTGTAGATCGAAATATCGAGTCAAGTGTTGACCGTAGTCATGGATTCACGCAAAACTGGTAAAAGTGTACATTCTAAATATGTATTACTTTAGTATAGCTTACGCATTTTCATAATGTAATCTATTTTTCTTGTGCGGATATTTATTTTAATTTTATGATGTTAACTTGACTAATTATACTTAAAACTTAAACATTCTATGCAAGTGATTACCGTAAATAAAATATTTAGTTTTGGCCTGTTTTCCATTTGAAATAACATAAGATATTCCAAAATTCTGTAAATGTTAAATTTAGTTTTTCACTGAATATGCCTTAATAAAACCCTAAATAAGCCCAACATATTTTGTATTTCAAAAATATAAAATTCAGGTTCAAGGGGTTAAATATACAATTTTCCTCAACACAAAAAAATATTTTTAAAAATTGCTGTATATTGTGGCCGCATCTAGAAGTTAAGGCCGCTGCACACGGGGCTAGAAACGCTGCTAGATTCTTTGCTAGATTTGCCTACTAGTTTTCTAGCTCTGGTTTTCTTTTTTTTTATTTTAAAAATACCGAATCGGCTTCTATGGCCATTATCGCATAATATTTACAAATGTATATGTACATAGGCATGATAATATCTGGTTTTCTTGATTGCTGTTAAGTGCTCGCTTCACACGAGACTATTTTTCAAGCTCAATTTGTGGATAGATCTGGTGCGCACACAGTGACAGTTCGAATACAAGCACACAACAAAACGTGTCTGTTGTCTGACTCTGAACAGAATGCGACACCGTGTTGGTTTGTGGGTGTTTGTTCAAGTGCCCACGTGACACGATACTGCTTCCTGATTGGTTCTTGCTCATACCTAGCAGCAAATCTCGCAGGAAAAATAGCCCTTGTTCTAGTTTTAAAACCTATCTTGTGAGCTAGCAGGTCAGCCCACAGTGACGTCATTTCTAGCTTCGTACTCAGCCTACCGGCTAGCAGAACTCCTAGCAGCGTTTCTAGCCTCGTGAACCATTGTTTTTATTCAAATTGTGAGACGAAATTTTATACCATAGTTCGAAAATGGAAGAATTGTGGTCTCCCTACTAACAGGTATACATGCATCTATTACGTAGGGTAAAAATGCGTTCCCTTTTAAATTAATGCAGTTAATTAAACTATTTCGAAATTAATTTAAAGAACATTTCACTGTTCCGACTTTTAAGTAAAAAAAAGATCGACATTCAAAATAGGAAGTTTCCGTTTGATTGAAAAGTAATTTAATACTTAATTATTGAAGAAGCGAGACGCCGGCAATGTAAAAACAATTAGTTGAAAAATTAATTAAAAACTCATCTTCACAAGTAATTTGATCTTACTTGAAGAAAACATGACATTCGAGTACTTAATTAAGAAATCGAGTTGATCAGAGGCGGCGTCACACCTTTTTTACCAATTATTTTTTATCGTAATCGATTGACTCGTTCTAAATGATGCCGGTATAACTAAACAAACATTCTAGAAACACATTTCCGCGGCAAAATATTTTAAAATTTCGAAAACTCTCAAGAAAGTCACGGACATCGGTCCTCTACTGCTTTTTTTATGACATGCATGTTCGCTTGTTATTTTTGTATAACATCGTCGTTGATATCTATACTAATATATAAAGCTGAAGAGTTTATTTGTTTGTTTGTTTGGTTGAACGCGCTAATCTCAGAAACTACTGGTTCGAATTGAATAATTTTTTTTGTTGTATAGCCCATTTATCGAGGAAGGCTATAGGCTATATAATATCACACTACGACCAATTGGAGCGGAACATCAACGAAAAATGTTGCAAGATGTATCTCAAAATTAGTCCGTCCGACAAATATTATCAGGTAAAATGCCTTAACTAAATATTGCAATATTAGCGCGTTTCGTTCACAAGCCCGGATAGCTCAGTCGGTAGAGCGTAAGACTTAATGCCAGGGTCTTGGGTTCAAGCACCACGTCGGCGAATATATTTTTATTTTTTTTTTTTATTTTCTACATTGCTTTCTTCTAAGGCTTACATTTCAATTTTTTTAAATTTTATTATGAAAATAAATCTAATTAATAGCTCATTTGAAAACTGTTACAACTATAGGTACCTATATAAAAATAATTTTCCTACAGTGTTTTCAATTAAATATTTATTATATTAAAAGAAATTTATTACTTAAAAAAAGTATAAACGACAAAAACTTTTGAACGGTAACTCCGATCATTATGAAGTTTGGACACAACATTCATCTCGGTAAACTAAGATGAATGTGCGTACTCATGTTCCTTCCTTCCTCATTCGTTCTTTTGCACCCGGGTGAAACCGGGCGGTACCGCTAGTCTCTAATATACGTTTCTGTTCTGTGGAAGTCACGCCCTAGCCTCTACCAATTGTAAAATTAGTCCGTGCGAACTTTTAAAATTTAACGTTGCTTCTAAAAACACAAAACTCCACGTTAATTGGGTCATGTATCGCATCTATAATAAATATAATTAGAGGTAAGGCTTTATTACCGGATTAATGGATATTGATCGTAGGCGGCGCGCGTTGAGTGCAAGCGAGGCTCCAAACACAACGACAATAATTTTGTATGTGAGTGTGTGTGTAACGTTGAAAGCTTGAGACGATGCATCTGTGATAAGCTTAAAGCTAAGATAAGAATCACTTTAAATGTAGGTACCTACACACAATTCGTAATATCAGCAGTTAATAAGCAAAAGTACACAAACAATTTTTTGAAGTAAAACTTCTTTATTAGTCGCTTATTTCGAACGGGTATAGATCAAATGTAACGGAAGTATAACATTTCTATACAGGTGATCGGTAATTTATTAATTAGTTTCTAATTGGTTTTTAAAAGAAATCGCTTTAAGAGTATTCGTCCCTGCACCCTTCATCTCAAATCTTTTCCCCTCGCCTAAAAACGGTTGGCGCTCTCCCGACGCTATTTTTAAAGCTAGAGGGTTCTGGTAAACGCCAAATGAAAGACAAAGAATCAGACTACAGATCCTTCAGGCGAATTTTTTGAAAAACAGTTTCGCCTACGTGTGAAATATTACGTAACTTATTATTTTTTTCAAAAGGTTGTAAGTTTTTTCAGGAATTTTTTTTCAAAAAATTCGCCTGAATGATCTGTAGTCTGATTCTAATTGTCTTTCATTTGGCGTTTACAAGAACCCTATAGCTTTAAAAATAGCGTCGGGAGAGCGCGAACCGTTTTTAGGCGAGGGGAAAAGATTTGAGATGAAGGGTGCAGGGGGTTTTTGGAGGGACGAATACTCTTAAGTTTTTAATTATCCGAATTTGGACCTTCTTCAGAACTGATCTAAAAAATATAAAAATTAATTAATAATTAGTTTCTAATTGGTTTTTGATAAAAATTCGCTTCAAGTTTTTAATTATCAAATATTGAAAAAAATAATAATAAACAAATTTTTTTTGGTTTGTTTGTTATTATTTTTTCAATATTTGATAACTAAAAACTTGAAGCGAATTTTTTTCAAAAACCAATTAGAAACTAATTATAAAATAATTTTTATATTTTTTAGATCAGTTCTGAAGAAGATCCAAATCCGAACCGAAACGTTAATGTATTAATTTTACATATTTTTTGTTAATATATTTGTCTGAAAAATTGGCCGATAATTTTAGTTAATGAATATTTATATATTCTTATAATAACAATGCAGTGATATTCTTTTGTCCGTGAATACAAAAAAAGCTTTCATTTGTTAAAGAAATGAACGAACCATGAATATTTAGCTTGTGTTTTTTTGTTCTTTATAAATAGCAGTTTCTAAATATTTATGTTAATTCAAGAGAAAAATCTTCCAAGGGTTGCTATTTTAATGTTTTTTTCCCGGTGCCCCGATTGCAATATTAAAAATCTCATTAAGTTGCATCTGCTGCGTTAAAGAAAAAAAAGTTTTTTTTTGTTTCTGTACAAAGCATTGTTTCGTTTGTTCATAATTCATTTTCAAAACATTGTTTTAACTCGTCTTTAATTAGCTCTTTACATCAAAGTCATCTGTGGCCGTGCTTCGAAATGAAACGATTTTTTAAAAGCGTCCCCCATTTTCGCACTAGGTAAACAGTAAATTATTTTGTCTCGCTACATTCCATAATTTACATTTATGTTACCGCGTTCCGTGTGCCGCGAGTATTGTGTAAATTTTATTGTGCAGAAGTGACTTCTGGTAAATAATCTTTACACGGCTAAAAATGAAATTTACATTATTTCGCGGGCCCAAGAGATATAATTTTACACAACTTTTGATGCTTTGAAATTTCATCCACGTATAAAATAATGTCTTTTCTTTTACGGAGAATACTTCTACAACTTTTTAACATTTATGTAATGTTATTTTGAATATTTAAATCTGCAGGCTTCTCAAGAAAATATTTCATCGCCTGAATATAATACCATTTTATTCTTAAAATATGTTAATTTGAAGGGTTGGCATTTTTAAATACCTACATTTTTCTACCGTATAAATTATTTTAAATAATGCCGGTGTCAAAATAAATCTAGAAAATTATGGCCAGAATTTTTTCAGGATGATAATAGTGTACAAGAAAAACATGAAAATATTTTTTCGATTGCTAACAAAAAACGCGGAAAATCCTTTGTTTTATATTTATTTCAATAGACGACTATGATTTCAGTTTATAGTCCAGTCAAAATAAACATTTCAATTTACTATAATTCGGATAGACCTGAAAATTGATACAGGGCTAAGTTCACTACTACAAATAAACTATCAAAATCTTCTTGGTTACCGGGCTTGTATGTCATGGTCCATTGGTATTTCTACCTGACGTTTCGTCTACAAATGCGGTAGACATTATCAAAGGCGATGCGGTAGCGGGCGAAGTGTTTTTCTGGGCTGTTCACAGATAAGTGAGTCGACAAGTGTGGTAATTCCGTCTTTTATGGTCAGCGTGCTCGTGTTCTCTACTCGGTCGTAGTATGCTCTTCTGTGATTGGTCGTTCCATTCAGTGGGTCAGTATTGCACAGTGCTGCTGTCCAGGTTTTACTTAGATTCAAACCTTCATCTTTCCGGTTGAAATTATTTGTGTGTTTCTGTATTTCTATGGCCTCTCTGTATATGCATGGGGATGTTCTGTCTATAACTTTGGTTTGTTCAAAAAAGATCTTATGGTTGTCTAGAGTCAACGTTTGCTCGGCTATTGCATTTATTTATTATCCATTATAAATTATATGACGTTTACTTTACATTTTTTTTTTATTTAGAAAATAATATAAGAAAAGAAAACAAATAAATATACATAATTAAGGTTGAAATAAAAATAAAAAAGTGTGCATCAACTACTGTGGACTTTACATTTGATTAAAGCATATACAGCTTTTATTTTCTGCCACCAGGTAACACTACGATCAGTTCCCATGGCGAATTAGTTGAAAAAATCATGTATTTTTGCAAGCCATCCTTTTTGACGTGATAACGTCTTGTAAATTGATGAATCACCAATCTTATAAATTGATGAAACACCGGCTGCATGCACGAAAAAGTGTAACGTTCCTAACGTTCCGCCTGACCCTGTGCGTGCTTTTCTCGAAAACGGCCCTAACGATTTGGATGAAATTTACTGAAAAGACATTTTGGGGGGCAAAAAATCTTTTTAGCTAAGTCTCATCTCTCGAAAAAATCGTTTTCATACAAATTTTATCATTATAAAAATCAATTTTTTGACGTATGAAAATACTTAAATATTGTAAATAGGTTTTGGAATTTTATATAAACAATGAAACAATTGTTTTCAAAATATTATGCCAGTTAATCTTTGAGACTTAAAATAAATACGAAAGAAAGAAAGTTAAAAAAAAAACAATTATATTATAGGTGGTGAGTAATTTTAATAAATAAAATTAACCTAAATTTGAAGCGAAAGATGCAATATCATAGATTCGAATTATTATAATTATTATATAAATTTAGGTTATGTATTACGGAATACGTTATCACGTAAAACTATCGTCCGTAAACCGACTTTACAGACAACCAATTTTTTTTTCCGATTATAATACTAATTGAAGCGATTTGTTTTGCAGACGCTCTAATAAACAGACGGAGTCAATTTTATCTTTGCGCACGTCCGACAATTCGCAGGGGAGAGAGCTGAGCAAAGCCTACGCAATCTCTTTGTAGCAGCCGTAAACAAACACATTAACTTATCCTGTGTATCACGTGAAATTTATTTACATCGTTTCGGTTTCCTTCCCGTTCAAAAACCACAGGATGTCACAGGCGCATGCGCGCGCGCGTTAAACGTGCGTCCGTTCAGTTTAATTAAGTGTCAGAAAAATATTTCACACGCCGGCCGCGTACAGAAGATGCGGTCATCCTTGCGAACCAAACGGGAATTGATATTGCTTTTATGTGTCATTGGGGAAAATTTTCCTTCGCTTTTCTACGCGCGTCTTATGAGCTGTGACACTGCAAATCAGTGTTTCTTGACCGATCGGCTGTGAAACTTCTCGTAATATAACGTGTCTGTTATTACAAAAAAAAACGAGTGTGCTTTAGACTGAACTAAAACTTCTTTCTGCCATAATTTGTTATTATTCACCCGAAATTCACAAAATATGAACTTTAAAATGATTTTACAATTTTATTCACTTTAAACGTAGAATATTTAATGTATTGAACAAAATATTAATTTATAAAATTGTTCAAGAACGAAATGAACTGTCTAATGTAAGAAAAAAGAAATATAAACATAAAGATAATGAAAACAAAAGTAATACATTGCAATTACTTAGCTCTCGTTGGATTTTAAGCGTAAATCTTTATGAAATATTATTTAAAGTAGGTTTACAAAACTTTTTTCAGTCACCCGATAGCACCACTGGCAAGTAAAGTATGTGTCATTCTATTGTTAGTACGTACTGCTTATATTTTCGGCCACCTAATGGCGCCACTAGCCAGTGAAGTATTTGTCATTCTCTTTCTATCTTCACTAACTTATATCTCCCTTTCAACTTCCGTTCGCCTCGCCCGATTACACTTCCTTAAATCTCTTGTCACCCATTAACCAGCTTACTCCCCAAGTCAAGCGTGCGTAAAGAAGTTTTACTTCAAAAAAATTTTTGAAGCCAATTTTGTGTCAACACTATAAGAAAAGGACGACTATGAACAATGAGAGAGACAGACGGATCACACGCACATAATATGTGATGTTTTTATTTTGATACAGAGATGTATTTTTTATTGTTTCTTTTGTACGGTTCCTGCGGGAGTCGTTGATTCGTCGTCAGGAGCGCGTGCTACGGGCCTCGGGTCCTGTGATTAACACACGCAAATATTTATACTTCGCATATAGAAACGCACGGCCAACGCAATCTACTCTTCCATTTGTAATATAAAACCTTTTACTGCTTTACCCTTGTCAGATATGACTTAACAGCATTTATTACAGAATATATTTTAAATTCTGCGTTTACACTGTCAGAACACGGAGCCAATATAAACCGGTGTTGAGCTAGACCGATTTTGACGAAACTTCGTATTCAAAATTATATTATATTCACCGAACACTATTAAAGATAGAAGTTACTAATCTTGGAACAAATTTATTCGTTAGAATAAAATTTACTTTCAATTCACCAAGCAAAATATCAGGTAGAATAGTTAGTTAAAGTATAAATATACACTGCACTATACTCCTTGCTTTTTTTGTTGAATATTTTGACGTTCACCCAAAAATCCGACCGATGGCGTTAGTGTAAACGTCAAGAAAAAATAAACTATAAAAACGTGTTTCTTTCACAAAATATAATAAAAGAAAAACTCCCGCTCACTTACAACATAAATTAAAAATTGATTGGTATTTTTTCATCCGTTTCATCTTTATCATTATATAGATTGACCGGTAATTGCTCGTATTTTCTCGGGAAAAGAAACTATGACTATTTTGGAATGATTTAACCTTATCATTTGGGGGTCAGAAATAAGTCATTTTTTTATAATAATGACACTTCTGTGAAGATTTTTATTTTATTTATTTAATCTTAAATATATAAAAATTACGTGTCACATGTTTGTCCGCGATGAACTCCTAAACTACTGAACCGATTTTAAATTTGATTTGCACACCGTGTGCAATTCGACCCAACTTGAAAGATAGGATAGCTAACATTTCAATTTATAGTCGCAATATTATTTTATTGCAAATTATTTGTCTATTCCTTGACAGTCATAATACAACCATATAAGATGGCGAACCTGTTGACTGGATTAAGTGAATATTCAATAGATGGCGCAACGAACTTAACAACCATATAAGATGGCAATACCTGCTGACTGGATTGAGTGAATATTCAATAGATGGCGCAACGAACTTAACAACCATATAAGATGGCAATACCTGTTGACTGGATTGAGTGAATATTCAATAGATGGCGCAACGAACTTAACAACCATAGGTATATCTAGATCGAGGATGTAAAAAAACTGAATATCGTTTAAAACTGCTCGGCACGACGGCGCAGCCGGAGTGCTCGAAATAGAGCAAGTGTTTTAAAGACCAGTTATCCACGAATACTTTACGCTGCGCCGTCGTGCTCGACATACTTACATATACGCCCATGTATATTTTAAAATAGCTAGCAATTAATAAAATAGATAGATAGATAGATAGATGTTCCAATTAAATTGTTTTATTATTTCACTTTATACGTAGCGAAGCACGTACAGGGCCGCTAGTTTTAATACACAACATAAAATCTAACAGAAAATTTCGTGGTTTTTAGCTTTAGGAAGGTTGGCCAATTAGTAAACTATATATCAGATCATGGAAAAATTCAGGTCAAAAGTGAGAATTTTCTTTTTTTTGGATGTTGAGCCGTTTTACGAAGATAATGAAAAAAATCTGAAATAAAGTTCTTTTTAATAGATTTTTTTATGACAAAATTTTCTGTAAAAAATCCAAAATCATTTAGGAGATTTATAAAGTTAAAAATTAAAAAAAACTTTTACATGTAGTCTTATGGAAAATATGTCAACCTAGCATGCAAACGGTACCTACATTTTAATTTTTTGCAAATAACCAAATAATGTCAGCAGTTAAAAGTTCCCATTTAGAATTCGACTTACTTTTGATTGGGACTGTAACGGATCAACCTCCTTAACTCCCAAAATTCGGATTTTTGTAAAAAAAATAACAGAAATAGATTTTCTCGAAAATGACACATTTAGAGGTTAAATCATTCCAAATTAGTCATAGTTTCTTCTCTCGAGAAGAATACGAGCAATTATTGTTTTGAATTGTCATATTGTACTTGAAAAAGTCTAAATCTATAGACGAAACGTCGTACATTAATAAATCTAATTTTTTGAGCACAATCCTGCGATTTTTCTTATTAATCTCGATGGACACGATATCTTATATATATTTGTATATTTTCTTTTACGAATAGTAAAATATGAAAAATATATAAACAGGGTACCGTCATAATATTTAAGCTTTGAAAATAGACTGCTTGAATGGGCCGAAAGATTGGGTAATTTTTTATTCATGTAAAAACACTTGAATTTTAATTATTTCAAGAATAATTAGTGTTATTAACATGTAAAAAATATTACACCGAATTTTAACGTGTACAAGATTTTCTCTTAATTAGTAAAATTTATAATGCTCGGCTGAAAATTTAATTCATAATGAGCAAAGTTCACCAAAGAAGGAAAACTTGAACTGCGTACCTACTGCTGAATACGCATACAGATTATATTATTAAATTAAAAGAGAAAAACTTTTATTAAATAAATCTCATTTTAAATAAGGAAACTGTTACTTTGAAATATTTTCCTACTAAATTAAATATTTTTCATTGAAATAAAAGGTAAAAAAAACGTGTAAGCCTCATTCACATATGCTCACGTTTCATAATTTTGCGTTATAGTGCCCGCGGTGAGAGTTGAAGCCAGGCACGTCATCAATAATATGGTAGTGAACGCCTACTTGCCCGCAGACAGTGGCGTTTGGAATAAATTCGATATATCCATTTATAGCGGTAGAATAAAAATAAACACTCGACGCACATGGATCTCAGAACCAGCCAATAGCAAGCTAGAAGGCGGGCGCAATGCGTTCACGTCACTATGACACGATGGCTTCATCTTTCGCCGCAGCTATTCTACCAATTGATACGTCGCTAAAAAGTTTAACTTCAAAAAACAAGGTACCGGTTTCCTATCACTGATAATTGATAAAATGCATTTTTACATAAGCATTATAACATTTTTTTTTTAAATAATGAAAAATAGAGAACGATAATTATGTAATTTTATATATTTATTTTTTGATTTTACCGATAAATAAATTCTACTGTTACCATTCCAACCCATAAGTGGGGAATGGTACTAGTTTAGGTCAAAAATCACATTTCAAAATTATACAATCTCTTTTCGTTTTGAGGTCCCCCGAATCCAAAAAACATATTTTTGGAAAAACTCTGTGCGTCTGTTTGTTTGTGAGCACGATACAGGTCAAACGGATTGAAACCAAAATTTGGAAGGATGTTTGGTATGCAAATATGAAGAGTCCTACTGTTTTTGGGAAAAAACTGTATAGTCAGTTAATCGCCTCGATTATGCTACTTGTGCAGCGGGAAGGTACCTAAAGAGTAACTTTCTATTGTAGCGAACATTAAAAAGAAGTAGCGACTATATAAAAAATATCACAGATCTTTGATGAAAAACTATTATAAAATCCTCCTGTGAATCGTTGATACGAAATAACTTATTATGCAATCCATGCTCGTTGAAGTATATTAAGTGTAAAAGTAGAAAGAAAAAAAAACACTTTAAAGTCCGTCATAAAAGTTTAAACTTCTTTCGAACTTAGGGAAGAGTTCTTTTTTTATAAAAATTGCAACTTTTATATTATACTACAAAACTTACATAGGATTATTCCCTTATTAATAAATTATAATTGCGCAAATGAATAGCAGTTTCAATTAGTATTTTTTAAATTCTGATTTTCTCCCCACAAATAGGGCACTGACAGAAAGATTCTCACTTTAATAAATAAATGGACATCTAGATATTATAGTCTTGAATCTAAATATATAATAGGAAGAAGAAGAAGCAGAAGAAGAAGAGCAATTAGAGTTCTTAGTTAAATCGGAAAAGTAAGAAAGAGCTCCTCTTTGCTCCGGTATGTACGAATTGCAGCCGTACACAAGCTGCGAATTAGTTTCTCAGATCCGCTGCTGTCAAAGGAATAAGGTCACAGATTATATGAACGTTCCACAGTGCAGTTGTATTGAATATAGAGTTAAGACGGATTTGTACACGGTGTTGTCAATAAACTGGCTGAGACTATAGGTATTGTTGCGTGCCCCTTGTTGGGACGACTATGGATTCTGTAGGAATCTTCTATAGTAACGACAACAATAACAATCGAAAGCAGGTAAAGACCCGACCTTTCTTGCAATAGCCTGGAGAAACCAATGTAAAGGAAGGAAACTCGGACTACGAGAACATTCTAGAAGCGTGGGACGAAGCTATAAAATTCGAGCGGAGTGGTTGAGTCGGGGAGACAGTTATTCGTGTTGTTCATGTGTTGATACAGTGCTCTGGCATTACGACATAAATTATTCAGTTATACTGTGAAAATAAATAAACTTTAGTATGTGCAATTATATAAATTTTACATAAATGACTTATAGTTAATAGACGAGTGTGCTGATAAACTTTGTGTTGTGTTCCTGTGTTGTAAATATTTTGTGTACATAATTTAGTGACTCTATATTATCTGTTACTTAGTCTTTTATTTAATTATTTAGAACTATTAGTTTTATTTCTGTTAACGTTATTATTTCTGTTAAGTTAAAGAAGTACGCTTTCGTTTGTGTGTTTAACCGTTTTGTTAAACATTTATTCTTGTAAATAAATAATTTCCGCCACGGACTACAGCAGTTTTGTTACAGTATCATCATTATGGAGGGTAGAGGTAAAGAGAATCATCTTATACGGGAGTAAAACTGAAAAAGTGTCCATCTAAAATTATTTTTTATATTTCAATTTTGAAATAACAAAAAGTTGGAATTTTTTTTTAATTAATTGAAAGTGTTTGTCAATTAAGTAGTCGTGAAGACGATCAAAAAATCACGTATAGATTTTTTTTAATGATACAAAATGATGAATTGAGAGAGAACCGGACGAACGAAATAATTCATTTGTAAATATAAAATCGCGTAATATAAATTTCTGATGCATATACACTTTCAATCAAACAAATAAACTTTACATTTAAGCGTGTACAGATTTACCTTAAAAATAAAAATTGCTTTTAAATTGTTTCGCAATACTTCAATATCTTATGTAAATTTAAATCCCACGCGTGTATTTTATTTAAGCGCAAACATGCGCTAAAAATAAAACAAAAGAAAAAAGAAAAATCTATAAAATAATTCCGTTACATAAGGAAAATATTACGTACGGTGCGCACTTTTGTTGGACGATTGAACTTTATTTAAATTAGCCTTTTGAAATCTCTCCTTCACTCAAAGTAGACTGAAATCGTTGTTACGACGACTGCGATCCCAAAACTATTTTTACAAACATGTCTTATTTTATTGCAATTGATTAAACTCTAAATAGTTTTTTTAAAATTCTTGCTGAATGATAGTAAAATCTAATAATTACGCGCGAAATATAAAATACCGAAAAAATTATCCGAATCGTGTCAAAATTGAAATTTAAACCATTAGTAAAGATAAAAATGTGCTGCCAAAATTTTATTAAAATCGGCCCGACAGGACCGAACTTAAAAATTGTATGAAAACGTTAGTTTGTAGATATGGATTTACTTAGTGAAGGGTGAATTTAATTTGCTAAATTGATAGTAATATTGAAATTATTTTAAGGGATGCATTAAGGGGTTAAAATTTTTATTTTGTACAAAAACAAAACGGTTAAGTTCACATAATAAAGCCACACTGCGTATATTAGCAAATACACTATATTGTCGGCAGGGTTTCGCACTGCGACCTGAGTTTTTTGCATTTTAAATCGAATGAAAGCACGTATAAAGATATTTGAATTATTATAAATTTTAAAAGTTCGACAGCAGAGCTCATAAGGGTGTATTTTGGGGACAGCGGTTAAGAATAATATTTAGTTTTCAAATAAATAAAATTGTCGACCAAGTTTTTTGACGTGATAACGTCTTATAAATTGATGAATCGCGTCAATATAAAAAGATGAAACACCGGCTGCATGCACGAAAAAGTGTAACGTTCCTAACGTTCCGCCTGATCCTGTGCGTGATTATTAAATATGATATTCGAGCGGAATACGTTATCACGTAAAACTATCGTCCGTAAACCAACTTTACAGACAACCAATTTTCAGACTATTTTTTTTTTGTCAATATATTGTCTGAAAAAAATTGGTCGACAATTTTATTTATTTGAAGAGTTCTATTCAGACGTTAATCAAAGATTTGAATAATATTTAGTGATGACAAAAATTATCTTGTAATTATGATAAATAATAAATAAATATGAGTGAATTTTGAACAGTTTGAGAAATTCTGCTGTGGAAAAGGAATTCATCGTTCCCTTTCATTGCACGTAAAACGTACTACCAACAGAAATTCTTGCTGTTAAACAAATTGTACAGAAAACTCGATGGATCGTATATAAAATCTCGTAAATAGTTTTTTTTTTATTTGGGTCACTTTGCTTCATATAAATCTGTTCCCTGCTAAAAACAATTTTCTCTGTTAAAAACAGGTTATCAATAAATCAGATAAGATTTCTAGAAATTAGACGTTTTCCTGTTTCTTTACAAAAAAAATTGATTGTCTGTAAAGTCGGTTTACGGACGATAGTTTTACGTGATAACGTATTCCGTAATACATAACCTAAATTCTACATATAATAATTATAATAATTCGAATCTATGATATTGCATCTTTCGCTTCAAATTTAGGTTAATTTTATTTATTAAATTACTCACCACCTATAAAAATAATTTTTTTTTTTTATTAACTTTCTTTCTTCCGTATTTATTTAAGTCTCAAAGATTAACTGTCATAATATTTAGAAAACAATTGTTTTATTGTTTAAGTATATAAAATTCCAAAAAAAACTTACAATATTTAAGTATTTTCATACGTCAAAAAATTGATTTTTATAATGATAAAATTTGTAAGAAAACGATTTTTTCGAGAGATGAGACCTAGCTAAAACGATTTTTTGCCCCCCAAAATCCCTTTTCAGTAAATTTCATCCAAATCGTTAGGGCCGTTTTCGAGAAAAGCACGCACAGGGTCAGGCGGAACGTTACGCGTTACGAACGTTAGGAACGTTACGTTAGGAACATTACACTTTTTCGTGCATGCAGCCGGTGTTTTATCAATTTATAAGATTGGTGATTCATCAATTTATAAGACGTTATCACGTCAAAAAAATGTATAAGCAATTTTAGAAAGTTAATAAGAAATGTATTTTTTTTCCTGCCGGTTTTAGTGTATGACACGTAGACGGAGAAACATGTTTCCAGAATTTTTGTCTGTTTCTACTTATTATTGTCACTCGAGAATGACTGGACCGTTTGCGCTGCACCTTGTAATGCTGAAGTGTATTTTTGTTACATTGAATGTAATGAGAATATTTATATTTGTCTATTTTACATTTCATAACCTCTGTTATTGAGCGTCTACAGTTGTGCGTCGGAGTCGTAAGCCTTTGTTCGGAATTTCACTAATTTCCGGTAGATAACATAATATAAAAAGTACCTATATATTAATTTCGTAACATATAAATATGTAGTAGGTACTATAATATGTAACTATACGAATGTTTGGCATATTCCTAAATAAATATAAACAAATAACAAATAGAAAAGGGTTGAAAATGTTTTTATTTTTAAATATATTTCGCTCGTGTTTACGCAGAGGACGCTTTTAAAACATTTAAAATTTAATACAATACACGCTGCCTTTCTAGTAATCGTCAATCTAATTTAGTATTTTATTACTAAAATATTAATTTCATACCGTAATCAGGGGTCGGAAACCTGCGGCTCTTTTGATGTAAAGTTGCGGTTCTCCAGTTCCAGACAAAAAAAATAATTATTTTATTATATAAACCTTTAAAAATCGTCTAATAGATCCATGATTGAGCACCATGTCTATCTCGGCCATTTCCACTCGCGTCTCACCCGCATCGCCCCCGTCTCGACGTGTCGTCCTCGGATATATATATTATATCTATAAGATAATATCTATAAGATAATATCTATAAGATAATATCTATAAGATAATATCTATAAGATAATACTATAATACTGAAACGAAAATGTTTAGTGGCTCTTTAAAAACTGGGAAATTTTGTAAATTGTAACTTTTGGCTCTTCCGTCTCAAAAGGTTGCCGACCTCTGCCGTAGGTTATCTGAAATTTTAGTCTACTGAAGTGTTTATATATAGCCTTTTTGAAACCGCATTTGTCAGATTTTTTTACGCTACAAAAGTATTTTTTGCTGTCAAATAAAGAAAACTGTTTATTATGATATAAAACATTGGCGGTGAGAATTTTCATCTGAATAAACAAAAACAAAAAATGAATAATCAAATTGAAACGTTCAAAGAAAACTGAAAAAAATGAATAATTGTTATAAAAAAAATATTTAGATTAATTTTAGCTTACATATATTTAAATAAATACAATTATTTTCCCATATTTAAACCAGACGCTTATTATAATATGCGCCACGGATCTAAAAGGTTCGGAAGTTGGTCACAAACAGCGTTGCAAAGGCACATTTTAGAGCCGTTGATACTCCCACCTCCTCCCAGCTACCTGCACGGAACGTGCGCTCGTCGGTGATTGGCCGTGATCGCTCGTTGCCTTTGTCACTTGTCGCTTTCCTGCTGTACAGTCGAGCACGCTATTGTCAAGTTGTTATTGCTATTTTAGTTTTGTTGAGTTGCGAGTTTGTAGTTTTTCAACAGACTACAAGCGCTAGCCCGCATTCGCATCTAACTCCCGAGCCTTTTAGATTTGTGGCGCGTGTTTATATACTTCACTTGTCTAGCGTCGCAATTTACAATATCTATGACATTTAAAAACTATTATGTCAATATTTTTAAATAGTTTTTTACCAGCGAAAATCCGACTACCGCGAACAATATTTCATTTGTTCCAATTTGCCGAAATAGTAAATTTTATTTTTGATTTAAATTCAACGTTGCATTTGAAATTATGTGCTATTATAAAACTGTCAATTGTTACAGAAACAAAACAATTTATCGATTATTGTAAATTACGACCAGGTACCTGTGATCGTGGAGCGTTCTCTAATTAAATTTCGTAGACCAGTTCACATGAAGAATTTTGCACGCATTTGTGTAGTATTCAAATTAAAATTAATTTGTACGATTTCACAAAATAATAGAAACCCAACCCAAGATTTAAAGTAGGTACTAGTCGAAAAGGGTTGACAAGTACACGAAAAGATTAATGTTTTCTCATCGCTAGATTGCCGGCCCGGCTTCGCTTGGATAGATTTTTTTTTTTTGACATCACCGGGAACAGCGCAGCCTCTAGGTCTTATTGTGCTATCTCCCAATGTTTTATATCACTCGATCCAGTATGCTCGTTCCTTGCACTAACTTTTGCAGTCCGTCGACTGTCTAATTGATATTGTTGCGTGCCCTCATGGGACGCCTATGGAATTCGGTAGAAACTACTAGAACCAACAACAATGGAAACAGGTCAGAACACCCGACCTTGGAGACACACATACATGTAAAGGAAAGGAACTCGGTGCGTAAAGCAGGTAGCCAAGTTAGACCCGATTTCGTAAAATCGCTTGGAGAGAACAATAGAAGAAATCTCGATTCCTCCCGAACATTCTACAAGCATGGACCGAAAACTATATAAGGAAGCGGAGTGAGCAAGTCGAGTCAGTCAGTATTCGAGCTGTTCGTGATAGTGCTCTGGCATTACGACATAATTATTACGACATAAATTATACTGTGTAAATAAATTATAACTTTAGTGAGTGGTTTTAAATAAATGACTTATAGTTAATAGACAAGTGTGCTGATAAACTTTGTGTTGTGTTCCTGTGTGTTGTGAATATTTTGTGTATAATTTAGTGACTCTTTATTCTCTGTTACTTAGTCTTTATTTTATTATCTAGATCTATTAGTTTTGTTTCTGTTAACGTTTTTATTTCTGTTAAGTTAAAGAAGTACGCTTTCGTTTGTGTGTTTTACTGTTTGTTAAACATTTATTATTGCAAATAAATAATTTCCGCCACGGACTACAGCAGTTTTGTTACAATGTGATCTTCTTAACTCATTCTACATTGTTCAAAAATTATCTGTCTTCTACGCACTCACACAAAATATGATACGCTGTTTCCGTCTCCTTATTCTGCACTTTAGGTTCCCGTTAACAGTCCGATTCTTCAGGGCACAATGTTCCTATCAGTAAGGTTATATTGTGTTAGATAAACTTTGAGACGAACCGACTGCATACTATTGTTCGTTTATGAATTTAACATGAGCAAATTTTGAGGTATTTACGCATTTATCTTAATAAATATAATAGGTATTTGGAAAAAATTCCGTGGCATAAGGATCGAAAATGAAGCAATACTAAATTTTTTTTTATTTTATTGCTTCATTTTCGATCCTTATGCCACGGAATTTTTTCCACCTATCATTAACTTCAATGGATTACAGTTACTCTATTTATTGAATAGAGTCAAATTCAGTTAATAAATATATTTACAATAAGTATGGCAGGAAGAAGTTTTACTTCAGTCGTGTGGTCTAAAGCACACTCGCTTTTTTGTACTAGTATTAATTGTATAGAAAGGCAGAACTCTAATTAAATTTCAGAAATACTTTTAATTTTTGTTCCGTAACATTTCTGGTTGTGGTATTACTAAACGATTTTAACTTGTAACAATAACCGTATACCCAGTTTCATATTCCATTTGCAGGAATTTAAAATATTCGGTACTAAAAATATTTGCTCAAAACACGTGTTTAGTTAGGTAAGTGAAGAAATTTTCTGAATTTTAAATAATTACGCAGTGGCTCGATCACATATTTCTTCCCAAATAATCATTAAACTAGTGTGACCTGTGCGAATTATTCGCACTAAATAAGTATAATAATTATCACTTTACAAAATTATTTTTTAAATATGATTGCAGATATTCAATTCGTTTCTAATTTTGCACACTGCTTATAACGTTCTTCTTTTTGTTGTATTACAATATGAAGCTCAGATGACAGATCGAAGAAATATTTTACTAAAATTGTCATATAGAGGCGCAAGTAGCAAAAGCGTTGAGCTAAGCCGTCAGATGGCATCATGCAGCATTGCTGTGACGTTGTTCAGCGTTGCTCGCTGTTTCAAAATTAAAGCCGCCAGATGGCAGTATCCAGTATTGTGTCTGTTGTATTACAATATGAAGCTCAGATGACAGATCGAAGAAATATTTTACTAAAATTGTCATATAGAGGCGCAAGTAACAAAAGCGTTGAGCTAAGCCGTCAGATGGCATCATGCAGCATTGCTGTGACGTTGTTCAGCGTTGCCCGCTGTTTCAAAATTAAATCCGTTAGATGGCAGTATGCAGTTAATGTGTCTGTTGTATTACCTACAATATGAAGGTCAGATGACAGATCGAAGTGTTGACGTTGTTTCAAAATTAAAGCCGTCAGATGGCAGACGTTGTTCAGCGTTGTTGTTAATTAATTAATTTACAAAAACAAAAGCATCTATAAATTTTTTAGTTGTCGATGTCAGTAGAGCAAGCAATTATCTGTAAAATGATATATAATTTATGTGGAGAAATTGTGTGGTTTTTTCTAGAAAGGGAGGCATACATCTTAACCTTAACGTATTAATATAGGTATATGATTGTTTACAAATCATTTCTACAGAGGAACATTAGTGGTTTAGAGAGAGAGAGAGGAGGGGGGGGGCTTGTAGATTATAGACGCTAAACAAGTAAGATCATTGGCGTGTGTGATTTATTTAATTACACGATTTTATGTCGAATAGAGTTGTTATTGAAACATAGATAATTTGTTTCATTTGCCAAACAGACATAAAGTAAAAGAGATATGTGTCAGCACTTTTTTGCCATTGCAAAAGAAAGAGACGGGAGACTCAGTTCATTGTAATTTCTTACACGGTTTATAGTCACGCTATCTCTCCACTTGCGTTTATCTAGTTTTAAGCTAACTGCATGTGCTATGAAGATAGCATCGTTTCAAATAAATTACTGCAGGAGGAGAACCGACTGTTAATTGCATTATTTTAACAGGAAAAAAGTTACTGTGAAATAAAACTGCAGCAAACAAAACTGTTAAGAAACATAGAAGACAATTCACAACACCGCGTCGTTGTTTTAATAAAGCGACGATGATACAGCTTAACTTGAGTCGAGGATTCGACTACTTAATACAGGTTGTTTTTGTCGTAACGACAATCACTTGACTGGACTTTGTTTTTCAAATTTTAACATCGAGAAGAAATGTCGACGGTCTTTGAGAATGCCGGTGTATAGTTGTAAATAACTAGCGGTCCCGCCCAGTTTCATCCGGGTGCAAAAGAACGAATGGTGGGGGACCATGAGTACGCACATTCATCTTAGTTTACCGAGATGAATGTTGTGTCCAAATTGCATGATGATCGGAGTTACCGTTCAAAAGTTTTTGTCGGACGGACAAATTTTGCGTTAACGATATATCTGTTTGAAATTGTCTGTAATGTTAGGAGATGTAAGAGAAACCTTGGCAACTCAAAGTGGATAACGCATCAATAAAACGAGTTAATAACAATAAAGAAGTTTCACTTCCCTCGTGAACACGTTTTTTTTGGTATGCGAGCACAGTTCCTGCGGGATGTGCGGTGAATGGCGATAAGAAATAGCATGTAGGTAAGCAAGTGCTGCTGCGAACCTGGGATTATCAAAGTGTTTTCTACGTTCAGCTGAAATGCTTTTAACCACCACACAATGTACTGTGTTGTAAGTAGATATACTAGTGATGTGTCCACATGACTCTTTATTGGGAGCTGGGCTCCGTGCGCTCCGCTCACTAAAAAGAGTCGCTCAGAGCGAGTCGTTCAAAGGAGCGACACTAGACAGTACGCACTACACAAGAGTGCAGACTGCAGAGATGTGAACTCATGCTCAGCACAGCACAATACACAATCAGCTGTGAACTCATTTTAATATGATACTGATCTTATATTATTCGCATTTCGGATAAACTATAACGTATAATAAAAGCTTACCAATAATAATGTTTATTGTTACAATATTATATATTTGTAAACGACGTCAATGTGAATGGTTTAAGTCATTGTAAGTTTACTAACAGTTTGTCATTCAGCATTAAATGACTCAGCAAAGATATAACTCCGTACGTGCAAAATGCACGAGTGCCTCTGTGGCCTGTGCTGTGTGCGCTCTGTAAATGTTCGAACGCAACAGTACAGAATAGCTCAGCACAGAGCAATGGCGCTCGGAGTGAGTCATTCACAAAAAAAAAGAGCGACTCGTTCCGCTCCATGACAGGAGTTGTTCATTATGAACGACTCGGTCAGGAGCGACACATCACTATAGTAGATACTTCCGTTTTACGACTTAAATACATGCAGCTTGATGAGTTAAGAAACGCTCATTATTTGTGAATTATCGTAAATTTTACACAAACGAAATACCGGAATATATTTCGTGTATCTCCGTTTGTTTCATTTTCAGCTTTTAACTTGTTCAACACAGCTCTAATCTCTGTGGTATATTACAAGAGAGAGTTGCTTTGTTAAATGTACATCACGAGCATTAATGGATTATACGGAGTAATTCAGAAAAAACGTGTTATAATCTATACTAATATATAAAACTGAAGAGTTTGTTTGTTTGTTTGAACGCGCTAATCTCAGGAACTACTGGTTCGAATAGAAAAATTTTTTTTTGTTGGATAGCCCATTTATCGAGGAAGGCTATGGGCTATATAATATCACGCTACGACCAATAAAAGCGGAGCATCAATGAAAAATGTTGCAAAATGTATCTCAAAAATAGCTTCTATTCAGGTGAAATGCCGTAACTACATAATATCAATATTAGGCCGTACATTCACAAGCCCGGCTGGGACAGTCGGTAAATGCGACTGGTTAATATCAGGATCGTGGGTTCGAGCCTCACGTTGGGCGAATATATTTTCAATTTTTTTTATTTTCTACATTACTTTCTTACATTTAAATTTATTTTAATTTTATTTAAGACTAATTAAAATTAAATAAATCTAATTAATAGCTCATTTGAAAACTGTTACAGTACCTATATAAAAAATATTTTCCTATACAGTATTTTCAATTAAATATTTATTATATTTTATTAATTCCAGTAATTATTGATTTAAAAGAAATTTATTATCTATTTTCGGCAATAATCAAATAGACATAAGTTCAGACCAAAAAAATATAAATATAAAAATACTTATCCTATCATATTATATACTGTGCCATACAACATATTAATGCAAAATATTATATAAGTACAAACTGTGAACTCTAACTTCCGAGCCTTTTAGATTCGTGCCGCGTTCTATACTTAGCTAAGGGAAATTTCACTTCAAAGAAAATCTTTTTCATATTAATTGAATCGACATTATTAAGTTCCGTTACAAAAATAAAGTATTGATAAGTTTGTATGTCGCGTCGTAATAAAATAGGACAAAATTTTCACTTTCTGCGAGCAAAATTTTATTGAATTATCGAGTGCCGTCAAATGAAATGACCTGGAAAACAAATTTATGAATTAATTGCTCAAGAAAAACTTTACAATGAATAAGTTTTGCTGTAAATTAGTTTTCTGTATAATCTGCATGTTAAAACAACTTTAAATAATCTACGATTTTCTGACTCATATTAAAGAGCCAGAGAGAAAGAGAGAGTAGAGTTTTAATAAAAACACGGAAAGCTCCGACAGAACAATTTTAAACACGTCATACATGGCTTTGACAGGATAACCGAAGACTTTCAAACGGCCGATATGAGTTGGCTTCGGAGCTTAGGCAACACTCTGTTCAAAATGAGAAGCCATTGTTACACAAACTGTGTCAACTTTTTCTTATACAAGAGTCGCCTCTAAAGCCGAAAACGTGCCTGAGATGAATTTAATAAAATATATATATAATCACTTGTAGGTTTTTATATTCACTTCATAAAAAAGATTTTCATTATTTGAAACACAAGATGTGGAAAATTCGATTCTAGTAAAAAGGCGGTGGAAATAAGAAAAGAAAAACACATTTAATTTTCAAAGCTTAAAATTAATAATATACTAGCGGTCCCGCCCGGTTTCACCCGGGTGCAAAAGAACGAAAGGGAGGAGGGACATAAGTGTATTGTTAAGTAAGTGGTACAATTAACACTACCTTTGCAGTTTACATTTCAATTAATATACGTAACTTAACCTACTTAATGTATGTATCCACTACATGAGTACGCACGTTCATCTTAGTTTACCTAGATAAATGTTGTGTCCAAATTTCATGATGATCGGAGTTACCGTTAAAAAGTTTTTGTCGGACGGACAAATTTTTGAATTATATTTTTCATTGATGCTCCGCTCTTATTGGTCGTAGCGTGATATTATTAGCCTATAGCCTTCCTCGATAAATGGACTATCCAACAAAAATTTTTTTTCAATTCGAGCCAGTAGTTACTCAGATTAGCGCGTTCAACCAAGCAAACAAACAAATTCTTCAACTTTTTATATTATCAGTACAAGAAAATATAAAGTGATGAAAACTGAAAATTCGCTCTAGAAATCTTTAAAACTGTTCAATTACAGACTAAACTACGACTTTATTTATTTGAATTAATTGAGCTAACGTCTGTATAATTCATTATAAAAACAACTCTTTCAGTATGTTTATTTTGTAATCCGTTACTATATATACAGACACCGGACAACCATACCATATTATATGTAAAATATATTATAAACAAACTCTTCAGCTTTATACAGATTGTATCAAATCAAAACGGTCCATTATGTGTGTAAGACAGAGACGATATTATATAAAGCACTAAAACAGTAAGTAAGAATGAGATAAATGATCGCTAATAGTTACTGTGGTTATACAATCTGATAGTATCGTCTTTGTTTTCTACAGTAAAAATTACAATTTTATCAAATGTCAGTATTCACTAGTGAAATTATTGATAAAATGGCTATTTATACTATTCAGGAAAAAACCCAAATAATTAAATGGTTTTATGGTGGTAATTCAACCGCCGACATAATAAATTTATTTGTAGCTGTCTTTGAAAACATTAATATTACAGTTTAGTTGTTTTAATTGATAAATTGGTAAAAAGATTTACAGTGTACGTAATTATTTATTTACGTAACCACAGTAACTATTAGCGATCATTTATCTCATTCTTACTTACTGCTTTAGTGCTTTATATAATATCGTCTCTGTCTTACATACAGAATGTTCTATGGACTGTTTTGATTTGATACAATCTGTATATACAGACACCGGACAACCATACCATATTATATTATGTAAAATATATTATAAACAAACTCTTCAGCTTTATATATTATTAGTATTATTATATTAGTATTAGTATAGATATAGATAAAAACATTTCTTGAGATAGTATGATGTTGAATTCGCCAATAAATTCGATACTCTGCCAATATTATCGATCTGTTTGTTTTACGTCGTAAAACGAGACCGTTTGAAAAGAACATTATTATGACATAGGTAGGTTAGTAGCTTTGTTACTGGCAGACCGTTAGTGACACCGTTTCATATAGTTACACTACATAGTGCAGTTCTAGTAGAACTGATCTAGAACTATTCAATGACGAAATCAATTCTTAAAGTTAATGACGGATTAGTATCAAAAACGTCTTATAACTCTATACTATAATTATTGTCTGTTTGCCCGCCTATCAGCAAATAGGCATGTTGACAGATTTTGAAATCCAGTTCGTCTACTATTTATAAAAAAAAAAACTTTATTTCAGCAATAAATGAAATTTTAACACAAATTATTGCATTTTTATCTATTTTGAAGTAATCGCAAAAACGCTTGTGACGTCATGCTTTTGTGACAGCTGAAATTAGATGTATTTATGGGTGTAGAACTGTGGTTCAGAGGTATTTCTTAGAAAGGTACGTAAAATTACTTAATAATATGATTTTTTATTGAGTATTTTCTTAAAAGTATAGGTACTTAGTAGTAAAAATAGTATGGCTTTCTTTAGTTACAAGTTCACTAACCTCAAAAATAACCTGTGCTATAAAATATTATCAAAAAAACAAAGAAACAACAAATCAACTAATTAAATGAAGCAGAAGTAAATGATCGCGACAAAAATTTAAGCGACACGGTGATTATTTACTGAAAGTGTTCATATTTTTTTTTATTTAAGAAGGCGTGACGTCATTCGGTGTTTCAGTCAACATGGCCGATTGCAGCATTTTATACTTTTATTTTATTAAAAATCTTATTAATCTCAATGTTTAAAATAACACTGGCTCATTTTTTAGATTCCTTTCAACATATATTTTTCTATAAAACCATATTTGCTCTTTGATTATTTTATACTGTCATCATCATGCCTTTTCTAACCTCCTTATTTAATAATCTTAGAAGATCTCGACCTCCCAACGCTTTTCCTTCATTCCATCAGCATCGCTGTCTTTCTTTCTGAAGTGAAACTTTAATGAGAGTAATTTTGTTCAACGATACAATGAAAACAAGACGGGTTGCACTCCGGGAGTGCCGGCAGAAGTGAAAACTTGAATATTAACGTTTTAATTTTTTGCATTTAGAAGCATTGTTTATTTATTGGCAACACTTGTAAATAAAATGGTTTGTATCATAGTTAGCATTTTTATGTACGATATTTCAACGCTAGATGTCTAACGTTGTATAAAAAGTATCTGGCAATTACTGTCACTTAGAGAGTCTCACCCAGTTCTTACTTTTCCTGACGCGAGTTTAACATTTTTTACCCATTAAAAAAAAGTGTACAACGCCGCTAAAGAAGTTTTCACTTCAAAAAAAAAGATGTCGTCAGGAGTAAGGGAAATGGGTTGCTAGTGAGGAACTGGGAACAATTGACTGACGAATGCACCGAGATGAAAACTCGATCGACACGCCTCTTTCTGTTTAGTGTTTACTTGATTACAATAATTCATATTTAGTACAGTTAAGACATAGTTTTTTTTAAAAACTCAGAAGTTTTTCTGTGCTCATAATGTGATCAGATCGTTTCTTTTTTGTGTTGGATAATTTAATCTTTCTACAGAAATTATGGGTTATAGTTTAGTTCGAAAGCGCGCCGGGCAAAAAAAAACAAAAAAAGAAACATCTCTGACTGCACTTCGTATAATATAATGGCAGCGTATTGTTGACACACGTAAAAAGACACGTGTACCTGGCAGACGAGTCAACATGTTGTGTGTTTGATAACGTTTCATGAAGTACTGCGCTCTGCTACACGGGTTTTTCATTAAATATTTTATTTTACTGTCTGAAAAACCCCTCAAGCATTTAGGTCAACTGTGTCAGCTCTCTCTCTCTCTCTGCACAGTAGTTGCGATGTTATCGTAAAAACGGCGAGTATAATAACAAAAATACAGAGAATTGGTTTTCTTTTTTAAAATATAGCGTCACACCTGCCGAAACGGTGACGTGGCTAATTTTATTGTGTGCACGTATTTCGACGAGCTCTCGTATTTTTGCCGTCGTGCAAAAACCTTCTCGCTTTAGAGTGCTATTCGTCAACATCGATACAACATATTATTTGAACTACACACAGTATTGTGATTAAGACTTTTGCAGAAAAAAAACTGAAGAGAACTGAAATCGACAACGATACACAACAAAAATATAGTATATTAGATATCAATCCACAAGTTTTTGGAAAAACTCTGTACGCCTTTAAAAACAAAGAGAATATAAACACTTGAAGTAAATAATCACCGTGTCGCTTAAATTTTTGTTGCGATCACTCACTTCAGCATTATTTGATTTGTTTATTCGTTTTTTTTTGTGATATTGTATAACACTTATGTCATAGGTTATTTTTGAGGTTAGTTAACTAAAGAAAACTGTACCTACTTTTAAGAAAATACTGATATAAATCATATCGTTAGGTAAATTTGCATACTTTTTTAAGAAATACCTCTGAACCACAGCTCTACAACCATAAATACTAATGTTAGCTGTCACTGAGGCGATGTCACAAGCGTTTTCGCGATTTCTTCAAAATATAGAAAGATAAAATTGCAATAATTTGCGTTAAAATATAATTTATTGCTGAAATTAAATTATAAAACTGAATTTCAAAATTTGTCATCATGCCTATTAGCTGGATTTTTTTAATAGACGTTCAAAAACCGCGGCCGTAACAATTCTCGTTCTTCTTGTTGACTTTACAACGATTAATTAGATTTCCAAAAACATGTAGTATTTTTGAACTGTCAGTATGATTCTGACTCTAATGGGATATTAGTGAGGTAATACGGTATATCAATTACAGGAACCCAATATTGCATAAATGATAGATTAATGTCGTCTATATCGCACATTTTGATTGGTTAATATTGATGAATTGGTACTATATTCTGTACACGTTCTCACATTATAGTCTCTCGTCCAATGAACATGTAAGTTACGTCCAAACTAGTGATGTGTCGCTCCTGAGCGAGTCGTTCATAATGAACGACTCCCTCCTCGGAGCGGAGCGAGTCGCTCTTTTTTTGTGAATGACTCACTCCGAGCACCATTCTGTACTGTTGCATTCGCACATTTACAGAGCGCACACAGCACAGACCACAGAGGCAGTAGTGAATGTAGCAAGTACGGAGTTATCTTTGCTGAGTCATTTAATGTTGAATGACACACTGTAAGTTTAATAGTACTAAGCTTATAGTGACTTAAACCATTCACATTGACGTCGTTGACAAATAACAATAACAATAAACAATAACAATAAACGTTATTATTGTTCAGCTTTTCTTATACTTTATAGTTTATCCGAAATGCGTATAATATAAGATCAGAATGATATTAAAATGAGCTCAGAGCTGAGTGTGTGTATTGTGCTGTGCAATGCTAAGTGACTCCTGAGCAAGCATGATGACAGTTCACACCTCTGCAGTACTCCGCGTACTGTCTAGTGTCGCTCCTCTGAGCGACTCTTTTTAGTGAGCAAAGCGCACGGAGCCAGCTCCCAATAGTCATGTAGACCCATCACTAGTCCAAACCAACAGGCAATTAACTAACAAAGACCTTCGCTGGCTGTCTAGTGTCGCTCCTCTGAGCGACTCTTTTTAGTGAGCGAAGCGCACGGAGCCAGCTCCCAATAGTCATGTAGACACATCACTAGTCCAAACCAACAGGCAATTAACTAACAAAGACCTTCGCTGGCTATCTAGTGTCGCTCCTCTGAGCGACTCTTTTTAGTGAGCGGAGCGCACGGAGCCAGCTCCCAATAAAGGGTCATGTGGACACATCACTAGTTCAAACAAACAATCAATTAACCAACAAAGACCTTCGCTGGATATGAGAATAAGTATAGATGAAAAAAACTATATAAATCCCTGACAGTAAATATGTGAAAAGTCGTCAGAGCGTATTTAATCCCCACGTTTGAAAATCACAGAGTAAAATTTGAAACGTATTTGATCTGTTAGAATTGATGAGCACCGTCTGTTTGCTTGTCTGTCATTTCCATTTATTCATAATTAAACTACAATCCACTCTGAGTAGTTCAAGCTATACATTCAATCATGTTTGACCTAGACGTTACAAAGTGGGAATATTCAATCTGTCAATTAACATTGCTTCTATAAATTTATATCAAATTGATACGTATTGCAGTCTTACCAAGTTAGTTTATTTGTTATATTTTATTGCTAATTACAGAATGGAAATTCGTTCAAAGCTTCCTCAAAGTTCATATATATTTATATCTTAATACGGAAGAAAATGCTGGTATGAAAAATGAAATTTTATAAAGTTACTCCTTTATCTATAATTGTATATCTAAAACGTTTTCGATAGTTTTCTACGTAAGTTGGATGCAAAAAGGAAAATATTGAAATAATAAAATATCAAGTTATAACCGTTTATTTTAAACTTACTACAAGATTATATAAAAATGGGTCGGTTTTTTTTTAAATAAAATTAAGTATAAATAAATTTTATTGAAATTGAATTTTAATAAAAATGCGTATGTTTCTATTATATTTCTACGAATTTAAGTGCAGCTGATTGAGATTTAAATTTAAATATTTTCATCGACAGACATTTTCCAAATTATGATTTTACTTTTCTCTGTTGAAAATTTAGCAGTTTCAATATGTTTTTTTGATATTTTCAACGTTTCTATGCGTTCTTCTCCTCCTAAACGGCTTGACCGATTTCGATGAATTTTGTTTTATACTTATGGGGTCACCTGAATGGTTTTTGGACCCGGTAGGTGGCACTGTTGTCGAAATCTTGAAATTTTTGTTTTTGATTTCCCGATCAATTTTTTTATATTTCTCACGTAATCCAGCCAATTAGGCGACGGGACCATTCCAACTTCAAAAATGTTGACATTTGATTATACCTAATAAAGAAAATAAAATATCTGATATCGCGTGAGGTGGCGCGGGTAATGGCTAGTATTCAATATATTTGCTATTCGTTGCCATGGTTATCTACATAATAATATGTTCCACGTCATGTAAAAATTAATCAAAGCATGCCGAACTAGTTTATTTCTGACAGATCCATAAAACAAAAGAGCGACTGATTTTTTTTATTTTCAAAATATTTCAAAAACTATAAAGTTTAAAAAAAAATTTTAAACAAAACTTTCTTGAAAAAATAAATAGAATAATAATCCGTTATGAAAAAATACCATTATTATATAAAAAGCACCGTTATAGCATGTATCTCTTCAGCGCATGCGCCGATTTTCCCCAAAAACAGTAGGGCTCTTCATATTTGCATACCAAACATCCTCCTAAAAGTTGGTTTCAATCCGCTCATCCGTTTGACCTGTATCGTGTTCACAGACTAACAGACGCACAAATTTTTTGTCAAAAATATGTTTTTTGGATTCGGGGGACTTCAAAACGGAAAGATATTGTAAAATTTTTGAAAAGTGATTTTTGACCTAAACTAGTTCCATTCCCCACTCGTGGGTTGGAATGATAAAACATATAATCCCAAATCATCAGCCTCCCAGCACCTCTCACTCCATTGGGTAGTGAGGCTTGTGGCAGGACAACGTCTGCCTACCGAGTCCGCTATTTATAAAAATAAATTACGGAAATGTCGCTTCGTATTTTTATTTTCCAACCGCCGACCTCATCCACTATTTATATTATGTATTTATGTGTAAGACTTGAAATCAAAGTCAAATTGAAGCAGTAAAATATATATTTTGAATACTAATATAATATGAAAATATAACTGATTCAATACAATTGTCGAAAATTAAATTATTCTAATCTTAATTTTAAGATTCAACTGTCTTTTTTATAATTGACATTTTTCAGACCAAGCCACCACCGATCCTTACTGACAAAACAACATAGTTTGGCGGGACGTTCAAACTTACATCCCCCCTTTTCGGCAAGGGAGTCACTCACCCAGCGTATGGCACTAACTTACTTGCATGAAATAAACTATCATTTTTTCGAGATCTACTAGCAATACTATATATTACATCTGATATTTTTTTCTTAATTCTGAATGGTCCTGTTCTGATAGTATCTAGTTTATCCCTGTTCAGTTTGTTTTTGTTCTGAACATATATTAAGTCTCCTACTTTATATTCTATTTTCCTTGTATTTTCATCATAGTATTTTTTGTTTTGTGCATGTATTTTCTTTGAATTTTCATACGCTATTTTCTTATTAATTTCCCAATTCTCTTTATTATTTATTTCTAATATCTCAGGTAGAATAGAACTTTCTTTTCCAGTTATCAAGTAATTTGGGGTATAACCTGTAGAACTGTGGATTGTGTTATTATAATCTTTTACACATTCCTCTGCTATTACTGGCCAAGATTTATTTCTATTTTCAAATATCTTGCATCTCATTCTATTAATTAAAGTTTGGTTTGTTCTTTCATTTAGACCGTTAGAAAATGCACAGTCACTTGCTGTAAATATTAAATTTATTTCTTGATCATTAACATAATTCTTAAATTGTGTAGAATTTATGCCAGAGTATTGGTCTGTTAATATTGTTTTAATTTTCCCCTGTTGTTCTACTTTTTTAATTAAATTTATAAAATCCTTAGCAACTTGAGTTTTTGATGTGCTTATATAAGCGAATCTCGTGAAATGATCAACTATTAAATGTATATATCTTTTAGTACTTTTTCCTTTTAAGCCTCCTATTGTGTCCAATGAGACAATTTCAAAAGGTTCCTTTGCCGGACCTAATTGAGACAAAGGTGCTTTGAAACATCCAATTCTAGTTTTATTTTTGTTACAAACTTCACAAGAACGACATGTCAACTTGATGTGTTTATACATGTTTTTAAAATAAATTTTATGACATATCATTAGAATTAATTGTTTGGTTCCAATATGTCCTTGTTTTTCATGTACTTTTTGTACCAGAGATTTTCCAAAGTCTTCTGTTAACCATATTTTTTCTCTTCTATTCAGGGTTTTATATATGATATCATTTTTAATATTGCACTTGTCATCTAGTTGCAAACTTCTTTGGTTATTTTTTACCTCTTCTAATTGTAAAAAATTTGTTATTCTAATTATTGAATTTTCATCACATTCTTTTCTTGGTTCTAGTACCGGATTCCTAGATAAGCAGTCTGCTTCTAGATTTTCTGTTCCTGGATTATATACTATGTCAAATTCAAATTGTGATATATAATTTAATATGTGAATTAGTTCTGGATCTTTACTTTTCTTAATATTAAAATTTTCTAAAGGTTTGTGATCTGTAAATATAACAAATTTCTTTCCTATTAAATAATATTGCCAATATAAGATGGCTTCTTTGATAGCTAGACATTCAATATATATTGCTTTTTTTGTTTTTTGTGAATTATTTAATTTTCTTGAGAAGAAAAATACTGGTTTTAACATCTCATTTTCTTGAGTTTGTTTTAATATTGCTCCAACTCCTTCTATACTTGCATCGGTAAAAATATAGATTGGGGCTTCTGGATCAAATATAGCTAAAGCCGGACCCGCGCATAAATATTCTTTTACTTTTTGAAAACTATTCTGGCATTTTTCTGACCACTTGAACTCTATGTTTTTCCTTAATAAATTATATAAAGGTTCTAGCAGTATAGCATGATTAGGTATATATTCTACATAAAAATTTATCTTCCCTAAAAATTGTCTGACGTGTTTTCTAGTTTGTGGTACAGGAAATTCTTTTATAGCAATGAGGTTATCATTCATTGGTTTTATATAGTTATCACTTATCTCATGACCTAGGTAAATCACTTTGTTGCTGGCAAATACACATTTTGATAAATTTAATTTAAAACCTTGGTCTTGAAGTGCCTGTAAAGTTAATTTTACATGTTTTAAATGATCCTCATAGTTCAGTGAATGAATTAAAATATCATCTATATAATTCACAGCAAATTCCGTTAGATTATTCTTTCTTAAAACACTTGATAATATTCTTTGGAAAATCGCTGGTGAGGTTTTTAAACCAAATGGTAAGCATTTCCACTGCCAATGGCCTTGATGGGTTACAAAAGCTAATTTGTACTTGTCCTTTTCACGTACTGGTATCGACCAAAACGCCGAGTTTACATCTAGTTTTGTGAAATATTTACAATTTCTAGCACATATTTTTAAATCGTCAATCCTAGGAAACGGTTGACTTTCAGGAACAAGTATTTTGTTTAAACCTGTAAAATCTATGCACAAACGAGATTTTTTTCCATCTTCTTTTTTATAAACCATTGTCACTGGAGCTGCATAAGGGCTGCATGACTCTTCAATCAAATCTGCTTTTAATAATTCTTTAATTTGCTTTTCAATTTCAATCTTATCTTGAAATGAGCATCTGTATGGTTTTCTTGAAATGTATTTAACCTCTTTTAGTTTTATATTTGCTTCATACCCCTTTATTATTCCAATATCAAATTTTGTTTTTGCAAATACTTTATCAAATTTTTGCAAAATTATTTGTATATTATTGGGTAGTTTTTTATTATTTTGTAATACATTTATATTTACTTGTTTATCTTTTTTTATTTCGTCTTTTTGAGTAATTTTTAAATTCTCATTTTGACATAACCTAAATTTCTTTATTAAATCCAGACCTAATAATAAATCATCTTTAAAAGTTTTGCTTTTTATTATGAAAAATGAAAAATTACTTTCTATATTGCAAATTTTTATTTTAAGTGTAACAGTGCCTTCTGCTTTGGCTATTCCTGCTACTCCTTTTATATTTTCATTCCCACTTATTATATTTTTTAACATTTTCATTTTGTTTAAAAATTCATAATTTATTAGTGAAATGTTAGACCCTGAGTCGTAAAGGCCCACAGCGGATTTATCATCCACCAACACGTTTATTCTAATAAGTGGGAGAACTATTCGTTTTTTGCTTCCTCTGATTTTGCTATAGCATCTTCCAAATCTACATTATTTACTACTTTAATATTATTATTTTTTTTATTACTTGATTGTTGCTCTTTTAATCTACACATATTTTCTGGGTGGAATCTATTTGGAAATCCTAATTTTTCACAACTTGAACATGGTTTATGTGAAGGTACTGTTTTATTGTTTTCTTTTTTCTTATCATTCAAGTGCCCAAATTGTTTTAATTTTGACATTAAGTCCTCTATTGTTCCTATTGTTCTTCTTTCTATCTTATTTTGTATAAAATTTGGTAAGCTGATAACAATTAAGTTTATTTGAGAATTTATAGAGATATTTTCATCTACTTCCATTAATAAATTTCTTTTCTTAAGGGCAAAATCTAATAAAGATCCATTTAAATATTTAAAATTATATGCGTATGCTATTTCAGTCCAGGACTGTACTGAGAAAGTTTCTACAAAATAATTATTCCATAATTCCCAATTGTTTAAAGAATTTAGTTTCATACAAACATTGAACCAATTTACAGCAGAATCTGTCAAAAATAACCTCAAAGTTTCTGCATATTTATTTTGTGTGATTCCTACTCTCATACATTCCTGAACGAATAATCTAATCCAAGTACTGGCCTTGAAATTTTCTCCATTAAAATTTTCTATAATCATATCTTTTGCTAAAGATCTAGTAGATTTTTCTTGAATATCTGTGTTAGTTGGTTTTTGTAATGGTAAAGCCTCTTCTAAATATTCATTGTTGAATGCAACATTTCCCTCTTCATCCAAGTAAATATCTTGTAATTCTGCATCCAGAGTGATCATCACGTTACGAAATTTATTTCTAATTTTCAAGCTTTTTACGACATTTTTAACCACCGTAGTATCAAAAAGTTCTTTATGCTGTGTGCTGTTTTGTTTATCATTTGGAAACTGAAAAATTTCTGGTTGATTCATAAGTTGTATAGTTTTTACCTTTACTATAGTGCTCTTGGTATCTGAACCAGCCTCAGATACAAACTGGAACTTAGCTTTGTTCTCCATTGTATTGAATTGTAAGACTTGAAATCAAAGTCAAATTGAAGCAGTAAAATATATATTTTGAATACTAATATAATATGAAAATATAACTGATTCAATACAATTGTCGAAAATTAAATTATTCTAATCTTAATTTTAAGATTCAACTGTCTTTTTTATAATTGACATTTTTCAGACCAAGCCACCACCGATCCTTACTGACAAAACAACATAGTTTGGCGGGACGTTCAAACTTACATATGTATAACATAATATTACACCATAGACACGGATATTAGTTTTTGCTCCAACAACAGGTCGTTAACCAGAAGCCAGCGTTGAGTCGGAGACAAATGACTGCCTCACCACTCGACACGTTAAAACAGCCATAAATAATGTCATTTTAGACGTCGATTCCGTGATCTATGGTGCTATAAAACCGCAAATAATGCGTTCGTCTCCGCCCCACAGCTTCGCTCCCTGATACCACCTATCTATCAACTCAAACTACCTGCCTACCTACCTATTATGGTGTACATATGATACACCTCTCAATGTGCAGGGATGCAGCCAAAGTTCCAATATTTTGACACCGCCTCATTCGATGGTATTTCGTTCCTTAAGCACACGAGGCTAGAAACACTGCTGGAACTTCTGCAGGCCGGCAGGCTAGTTACGAGGTTGGGCTCGCCAAAATATGTATTGAAGAAGATTTATTTGGTTGAGGAATATAGAAAAATAAGCTTTACCAAAGCATCGCTTGTGGCCAACGTTTCGAATATTATATTTTCATCCTCATGGCCTCACTGCAAGCTGAGATGGTAAACTTGCTTGAGGCCCTGAGGATGAAACGTTGGCCACAAGCGATACTTTGGTAAAGCTTATTTTTCTATGTTCCTCAACCAAATAAATCTCCTTCAATACATATTTTGGAACAAAACTTCTACTAAACTGATTCTTTACTTCTCATAGGCCCTAATTGTTTCTTCATTCCTGAATGCCTTGGTCTTATACCTTCTTCTCTGGAGTCTATTGACTTGGTTTCTTTCTATCATTGTCGATCTATCGCTTGCTTCGATGCCCAGTAAATCCTCGAATTCTTGGAAGTTTCAAGAAATAATTGTATCAGATTTTCACTTTTTACTTGCGTAACGTTTTCATTGCCAACTACAGCCCGGAGTCTCGTCATATATATTATGTAGGTTAGGATCGAAAAGCAAATGATATTGCATGTTGGATTTGACCTTAATAGATATAAACGCAAATAACCGAGGAATGCAAATGGATATTTCAGTTTGAATTTGTTCGGGTAATCTATAAAAAGTTACTATCTTCCGTTTTTCTTTTCTCTACTTCATACATAAATATCAAATTAGCCTTGTTTGTTCTAGCCTTTTAACTAAGGGACTGTTGTCCGAAGCAAGTGTAATTTAACAAATTTGCTCGCAGTGCATGCAAGATAAAAATTCTCCAGACACTATAATAGACTAAGATATTTTATTCTTAAACGTATACGGTTTTTCTGAAGAACATTACTGAATATTTATTTGCAGGATTTATAAAAATAAGAAAAATAAAACTTACGTTAAAATATTTTGCAGTCGAATATCTACAGGCTGGTATACAAAATGATTACGTATTTTCTAGTGGCCGGAATTGACCAGACCTGAATTTTTACACAGTGAATCTCCTATACCTACAATACATGGGGTGGGGAGTCACTAAGCCCAGCGTGGCCGCCGCGGCCCGTGCTCAGGTGCGACTAATTTCAAAAGTAATTGACCACGTCTGCCATTTGGAAATTAATTAATATATTATTATTATTATTGAAAAAAAACAATGGCAGACCATTATCGCGCGTCAAACATCGTAGCAGACAATTTTCAAGGTACCAAAAAATATGAAATTTTGAAAGGTATATTTTTCATCGCGGCTTATTATTCTATTTATTGGAAGATTAAAAGGATGAATCCTGGTGGCATAGGATCGATGAAATAAGCAAATACTGAAGGTTTTTTATTGCATTTTATTTCAGTATTTGCTTAGTTCATCGATCCTATGCCACCAGGAATCTTCCAACATTTAAACAGGATCATCATCACTCCAAATTATTAGAGTTATTTTTCACAATTCTATTTATTATTTCAAGAAAGTTTCGTTAAAATGTTTTTTCTAAACTTGTTGTTATAACTTTAGTAATGGTTACACAAAAAAAATTGGTTGTCTGTAAAGTCGGTTTACGGACGATAGTTTTACGTGATAACGTATTCCGCTCGAATATCATATTTAATAATACATAACCTAAATTTTAGTAGCTGTCAAACTATATTTTTACCGACTAATAATTTGATCAACCAAAGCAAAATACATATTTTTAAGCAATTATAAGACATTTAAAAGAATGTATATATATTATTATATATTTGTTAACAAACCGTATAACTTATCTGGCCATCTGTCAGATGTAGCTTTCGCTGAAGCAGTCGAAAAAAATGTTGAACGCACACTACTCTCTGACGTCACGGGAGAAGAGAGAGACTATCGCTTATATCGCGCTCTCGCTTGCGGAACGTTACTCTTTTTCGTGCGTGCAGCCGGTGTTTCATCAATTTATAAGACGTTATCACGTCAAAAATGTAGATGTATTTTATTTCAATTATTTATTCAAAAAAATTAAATATTTCTTAACAAAACTATACTTTATAATTTATTGCACATTATTTACATTCTGCTGTCATCTTGCGTCTACTGCAAAAAATAGTTCCTGCTTATTGTATTACACCGCGCACGTGCATGCGTACTACAAACGGCTATATTGGCGCGAAAATACAAATGAAATATGAAAACACAACACTTGTATTTCTAGTATTCTACCTTACGTATCGTCTACAACTGCGGTAGACATTTTCAAATGACGGCTCACAAGTAATTGAAGAGGACATTTCGCTCGCTGCCATACCGCAGTTGTAGATAGAAAACCAAGAAGATTTGGAATAACGTCGGCCGTGAAATCCTACAGACTTGTATGATTCATTTTTTTCTATTTTCCACTTCTTTGGTAATGTCTTTGAAACATTTTCAGGTATCAAAATTTTCGGTTGTTTTCATATTTTGTGAAATGCATTTTATCTAGTATTCGCGGTATCAATTTTCGCTACACCCTGTATAAAACAACACTGACGGTTTTTTACATCTTACAATATAAGTAAGTCTCACTGGTCTCATTATGCCAGAACTGCAGCGGAGATTAGATAACAGGCAGGTGTGCGCCAGAAAGTTTCAACTAAAAGTGACATAATTAGAATTACGAAACAAAGTTATTTTTTTATTTTGTTATCTCTCTTCTCAATTAGCTACATCATTTTTGTTCAATTAATTGTGTATTGCGGATAACAAATGGGAGAAGGTGTTTTTTTGAAGCAAAACTTCTTTACGCACGCTTGACTTACGGAAGTGTGATCGGGCGAGGCGAACGGAAGTTGAGAGGGCGATATAAGTTAGTGAAGATAGAAAGAGGATGACAAATACTTCACTGGCTAGTGGCGCCATCGGGTGGCCGAAAATATAAGCAGTACTAACAATAGAATGACACATACTTTACTTGCCAGTGGCGCTATCGGGTGACAGAAAAAAGTTTTGTAAACCTACTTTAAATGATATTTCATAAAGATTTACGCTTAAAATCCAACGAGAGCTAAGTAGTTGCAATGCATTACTTTTGTTTTCATTATCTTTATGTTTATATTTCTTTCTTCTTACATTAGACTTATCATTTCGTTCTTGAACAATTTTATAAATTAATATTTTGTTCAATACATTAAAATAATATTCTACGTTTAAAGTGAATAAAATTATAAAATCATTTTAAAATTCATATTTTGTGAATTTTCGGGTGAATAATAACAAATTATGGCAGGAAGAAGTTTTACTTCAGTCGTGTTTTTTTGTTTTTATGCTTACTTAAAATTTAATTTTATAAGATATTTTTAAACAATAAAATTCATGACTGTTGAAAATCTTAGAAATTCAATTGGAAAAAATGCCTTTCAATACTTTTATTGTAAGTTTATTCTGAGAAAAATCTCTTCAGATTACCTGAAGGTTTCAAAAGGCATTGAAAAAAGTAGATTATTATAATGTGCTCGCTGAAAATATAGGTCGCAGCAAAACGATGTTTTTGTGAACGGAATTTCAATATAATATTAAATAAAAAAACTAATGGATTTTTCCAGCAGTGCTGATAATAATAATATTTTTACGCTTATAGTATACAAAACTGAGGAAATCACATTTCAGTTTTCAAATCTCAAGAATAATTTGGTACTTTGTTTGGTTTTGACATCTCATTCAAAAAGAATGACATAATATTACTAAAGATACAAAAGCAAAGGAACTGTTAAAACTATTTTTCAGCTGTCCATTTGATTTTTTACACTGCTATTCACTATAATATGACTTCACTACAATAGGTCATATGCATGATTTTTTTTTATATTTTTAATAGATTATTTAGTCAACCATAATACGGAAAAAAATTGATAATCATTTAAAAATGTAATATTATCATAAGAAAAAAAATATTAAATTCCACACTCAAAAATAGACAGTTTAAACAATCGGCCATGTTCGCGGGCTTATGTGACGTCATTATATACGATGCATGCCAACTTTGATGTCAAATTGTCAATGTTCTAAATGAAGTTTATTTATTGTTTTCTCTAAATACTGACATAATCTTACTGTGAGACGACACAGCCGTCATGAAAACTGTTGTTGATAATATATACTCTGACGTCACGATGCGTTTTGAAAATTCGAAAGTAGCGCTTATTTTCTACATTTCTTTTTTATTATTTGTATTTTTTTCAGTGATTAGATTAATAAAATAACCATTACGTTATGATCAAGAACTAAAATATATTTCGAAATAAAAATTTTAACCAATTTGGAGTTTTATGCATATGACCTATTGTTACATTAACTCTATCTCTCTCTCTTTTGTAATATTTTCAAAATTAGTTTTCCTTAGCTACGCAGAAAAAATGAATGTTGTTATCAATTTGGAAAAAATCAATTTAATTTGAACTTGAGAAAATAATTCATAGCGTATTGCTTACAATTTAACTCAAGCGTTTTATTTGTTTTAAAGTAAGAACTTTATTAAGTGCTTCTTAAATAAATAAAACGCTTTAGTTAAATTGTAAGCAATACGTTATGAATTGTTTTCTCAAGTTCAAATTAATTAAATTGATTTTTTCCAAATTGATAACAACATTTATTTTTCCTGCGTAGCTAAGGAAAACTAATTTTGAAAATATTAAAAGAGAGAGAGAGTTAATGTAACAATGCTTGCTACATTATATTTAAAATGTACGTCGCTGTCGACGCCCGTTTAGTGGGAAGGTATCTACCTGAGCGTGTGATAGGTAGTATATTTCTTGCAACAAAAAAAAAATGGACTGTTTGACGATCCATGCCCACATAGAAAGATTAAATTATTTTATTCAACTCATGCGCGTTATTCATGTTTTATCATGCCTAAAAACCGAACCCTAAATAGCCATTTACCGACTGGTGACAATTACTTGTCATAACTCGGCCATTGTGGAGTAATGAAAATAAACGTAACTATTTTCTGAGTCGTAACGAAATAGTAGGTAACAACAACTCCGTTGTTACCCATTGAGACTAAAATTGAGAGGCCGAATGTTTTCGACATGGAGTTTATTCATAACCGGCTAACCTCAAACCAAAACATTGAATCGTGCTGTTTGGTGCTGTTAGTATTGACAGTTTTTTTTATAAAGAAATAAATAGATATTTACAACATCTCATTATAATTAAAACATGAATAACGCGCAATTGTTGAATAAAATTATGGGCGCAACTTGTAGGCTAAACATGACCTGTCACGCCATGAATGACTTAGACTACTAGTTACGCCAATAACTATTGAACAAAATCAAGGATTGAATAATTTCGATTGATCAACTTCAAACAAATTAGTTGCAGATTTTTATTAATTATATTACTTTAGCCAACACATTCGCTGATACTTAATTTTATCTTAATCCGATTGAAGTCTGATAAAAAATTTTCGAATGATGTTGGTACAAACAGACAGAGAAACAAAAATTTGTGGATGCATGTTGTTCGGTTTAGACGTTGTACAAAATACTACAAAAATTAAATAGGTACGAAATTACAGACAGAAATCCAGTTACTATTTTAGATCTCAGTGATAAAATAATAAAATAAATTTAAAAAAAATTAATATACCACTTTTTTAAAATGAACTAAAAAGTATAAAATAACTTTTTTAACTTGTATTATTTGAAACGAAAAACTTGGGCGCATTATTCGTTTTATCTCATAAATAGATTCTTTCATTGATAGCTACTCTCTACACTTCTTATATAACTGTCGCATGCGCCTCACGTGTTTTGTTTCAAATCCTACAAGTCAAAAAAATTATTTTATACTTTTTAGTTCATTTTAAAAACGTGGTAGATATATTTAAAAAAAATTTATTTATTTTACTATTTTCTACTTTGTTAGTAAAAATGTAGTAAAAACAACAATACATCGTAAAAAATAAAAATATCGTTGTTAACACGACGCTCTAACCAACTGAGATATACGGCCAATGATTGCAATGGGTCATACAACAGTAAAAAAGTAAGAATGAATTATATGTATTTATTAAAATTTCTTTATTTCTTTTATTATTTACTTCTTTATTTTAGTATTTTCTCGTATTGTCATCTAATTCTGAGTTATGTTAAAAATTTCAAGTCTCTATCTCATCCGGAAGCTAGTTTAAAATCAATTACAAAGTTCCGCCCGACATACACGAAAAGCAACTTAATATAAATGTGATAATTACTTGTCTTTTTATTTTATCAGATTATCTAAAAATATTTAAAATTATAAAAGAGTTTAGAAATTAACAGATGATAAATAATATTTGCTCATTGTTTTGTAATGTTGGTAGAACTGTTTTGAAACAGTATTTATCAGGCGTTGTGCGTATGTCATCCGCTATTAGTATTCCGGTAAGCAGCCCGGAGTACAGTACGTGAGTGAAGATTGTAAGGGATCCGGGAGTGCTTTCGCCAGATACTGATTGAATGTCATGTCTCATAAAACAAATGCAGGCTGCGGTGCGTAGCCCGGGCTAAATGCGTGTTTTTCTGAAACCCAGACGCACAAAGCATACCTGAATTAAACCGTTACGATCGGTTTCTAGACACCACGTTACCTGGGCGGTATTACTAGACATCAAATTAATCAAATCTCCAATTTATAACGCACAGAATGTACACAGTAACGTTTTTGGCACGAACTACTACTACAATTTCATTTAGAGCGCACTAAAAACGAGGAACCAAATTATATTATTCAGACCCCTTTATATTTTTGAAATACAAAATATTTTTTAGGGTGTTGGACTAATTTAGGGTGTACCTAATTAAGGTATATTCGGTGAAAAACTAAATTTAACATTTACAGAATTTTGGAAAATCCTATGTCCATTGAAATGGATAACAGATAAAAAAAAATTCACACAATTGACTCGATATTTCTACCCACCCACATAGTGTTTTTTGTTTTGTTTGGTACAATTAAATGTTTATATTTGATATTTAATTATACTCACTTAAATTACTAGTGTTAAGCGGCCTACACTCCTTGATACAAGCTGCGATGCAGGCATCGACTCTATGTTTCATGAAACTTGCATCAGTAACATAAACGCCTACTTAAATCGAAACCTATTGCGATGCCTGAATCGACTCCATGTTTAGTTTTATTAGCAGTAGTTGGGGCACTCTTTATACTTCATAAAAGAAAAGGGAAATCAAAAAGGAAATGGTCAAAAATATGGTTTATAGAAAGAAAGCGTTATTCAAATGCAAATTTATTGGAAGAGCTAAAAGTACATTTGTATTCCAACGACACGTATGCAGATGATAAATGTTTATGAACTCTTCCCAAAATACACGATCACTTTCCATCACGGAATTTACACACGCAAACAACAAAGTAACCTCTAAAATGGCGCGGAGAAATAAATTAATATCGTCTTGGCATCGACGCATTTCTATACACGCTGAAACTTGCATCAGCATCACAGACTCGGCGTCGTGGCTCGCCGACCAAAATGGGATTCCAGACTCTGCATCGCTGCAAGCCGCAACTGATGCCAAATACGTGATTCAGTACTATACACACACTGCTACTTGCATCATGAAACATAAGAGTCGATGCCTGCATCGCAGCTTGTATCAAGGTGTGTAGGCCGCTTTAGAATAGTATGTCCAGGACCGAAGAGGTTAAACTGTTAATAATATATAATTAATTAATCCGTGTCTATACACAAAACTGCAATTATACTGAGATCAAAACTAATATATTAAGCTGAAGAGTTTGTTTGTTTGGTTGAACACGCTAATCTCAGGAACTACTGGTTCGAACTGAAAAAAATGTTTTTCGTTGGATAGTCCATTTATCGAGGAAGGCCATAGGCTATATAATATCACGCTACGACCAATAGGAGCGGAGCAAAATACAACTCAAAATTTGTCCGTCCAACAAAAACTTTTAAACGGTAACTCCGATCATCATGAAATTTTGACACAACATTCATCTCGGTAAACTAAGATGAACCTGCGTACTCATGTCATTCCCCCCCCCCATTCGTTCTTTTGCACCCGGGTGAAACTTGGCGGGACCGCTAGTCATAAATAATTCAAAAAATAAAGTGTTGCATTTCTCGCGTGAATCACCTCGTCGATCTTTCTCACAGAAATATAGTATTTATAAAATTAGATGTCGTCTGTTGGTCTGTTTTTATTAAGTTAGTGAAATAATGAAATCGTTTCAATGGCTCCGAGGAAATAATTCCGTGTGTTGGACAATAAAACAAAAATAAAGGAACATAAAAAACTGTAAAGAAAACCAAATAATATTTACGGTAGAAATATGCATAAACTAAATTCATAATAAATCGTTTTCAATACGAAGAACTTTTCCGGAACACTTTATATTTTCTCATATTTAAGACTTTCGGTGAGCGCACCCTTGGATTCTTTTCAAACTAAAACAATAAAGAACAAATGATCAGCTTTATCGAGTTTGTGTTATTTATTCACTCCCAATCAACGAATTCAGACTATATACGTTCTGAAAGTCTTTTGGGTAATGTTTGTGCTTTGTTACGTATATCTACATAATTTTTAGGGTTCCGTACCTCAAAAAGAAAAAAAAGGAAACCCTTATAGGATCACTTTGTTGTCCGTTCGTCTGTCTGTCTATAGGGTACTTCCCGTTGATCTAGAATCATGAAAAGCAAGAAGAAATGTCTTATAGTACAAGTAGAGGAAAAGATCCTAAAACCGTGTAGTTACATCACAAAAAATGATTTTTTTAAACGACAACATGCTACGCACGTACACAGTAACAGTTCTAATACAAAACAAACGTCCGCTACCGGTGCGTTTATGCAGCACAATATGAGAACTCTCGCATACAACACGGTACGACATTTAGCCTATCAGATATAGCCACGATGCACAATACAGTTCAGTAGTCTATCTGAACTCATTGCAATTATACATGGTCAGTTGACATTGTTGACAAAATGGCCGCGACCTTTATCGATGTATGGGGACAACAGTTTTCCAACGGCTAAGCGGGAAAAATCTTAGAGACTCGATTCCCGTGATGCACGGACTATTTGTTGACCGACTCGCACTTGACCGTTTTTTTAACAGTTTTGAAATGTTATTTGCTGTTAATTGAAATTGTTTGGTTTCATTTTGGTTTATCAATTTCGTTAAAATATTGTAACAATAATAATAACTAGAGTTGGGGAAAAAATAACTTCACGATGAAAAAATCACTGTGACAAGCCGTCTAAAATAATCACTGTGATCTGACAAGAGATATCTACGTTCCAAAGTAACGTATGTCGTTCCATGTCACCGCAGTCACTGTCGCTCAAACATGACACTATGATCTGACGAGATATCTACGTTGCAAAGTAACGTATGTCGTTTCATGTCACCGCAGTCACGACGCTCGCTCCAAGTTCCAATAGATCTATGTTTCAAAGTAACGTATGTCGTTCCATGTCACCGCAGTCACTACTCACTGAATTCAGCAATCAACACAAAGCTGCGGCTTGTAAACGGCCTTTTCTAACCATTTAGGTAAAATTTTAAATTTGGCACAAAAAATATAATGCCGCTAAATGTTTAGAGAAAACAGCTCACGCATCGCAAAAAAACCTTGCATTGATTGCCGTTTCCCCATGAAAAAAAGAATATTTACGTTATGTTATCAAATGCGACAGTCCTAAGCCTGTACAAGTGTGAAGGTTATTTTGAATTAACTATATCTTTGCATCTAAACATCGTAACAGACAAGTAACGCCGTATCAGATGACAACCTATTACTAAATGGTGTATTCGTGATCGGAGTGACAACTGTAACGATAATCAACTAAAAAATCCTAAAAACTAGGAAACATTTATTGTGATGTGAGTGATCGACGTGACAAAGTCACGATGATTTTTCACTGTGATTTTTGTGTAACCGGAATAACAGTCACTGTGATCTCATAGTAACGACTTTTCCCATGTCTAATAATAACAATTTTTAATAGGTTTTACTGTACAAAAATATGAGTGCCGTATTACATATAGTACTCGTGCATAAAAATATTCTGGGAATGAAATAGTATAAGTAGTTTAACAAAAAAAAAGTGTAGAGTGGTTTCCATTGTGTATCTGGCGTCTAGCAAGCGCGGTAACGTTGTTATATCATAGAATATAGTTGACATGCAATTTTTGTTGGTGTGCTGTCGTCGTAAAAGCTCACAATACTGACAGCTGAATATCGGTCTTTGCTGAAACCGTATCTTTTTCGATTTTTATTGTGATTTCATTTACCTGCTGTTGACACAATAAATATGCAATTATAAGTATAGTACGCGCCACGAATTTAAAAGGCTCAGAAGTTAGATGCGAATGCAGGTTTGCGCTTGTACAGTCTGTTGAAAAACTACAATCTCGCAACTCAACAAACTAGCATAGCAATAACAACTTAACAATAGCGTACTCGACTGTACTTTAAAGCAGGAAAGCGACAAGTGACAAAGGCAACGAGCGATCACGGCCAATCACCGACGAGCGCACGTTCCGTGCAGGTAGCTGGGAGGTGGTGGGAGTATCAATAACTCTAAAATGTGCCTTTGCGACGCTATTTGTGACTAACTTCCGAATCTTTTAGATCCGTGGCGCGTACTATATCAGCTGTGCTGTTTCTGATCGCTTCTATTGCCACGTGATCTTCTTTCTCAACTTCAAAAACTTATAATAGTTACCCTCTGTATCCACGCTATTAATATTTACGTTAATACCATCTGCATGCAGAATAAATAAATGCATATAAATATACACAGGGTTTATGGTGTGAAAACAAACACGTGAACTGGTTGGATTAGCGGCTCGGATTTTCCTTACATATTCATGTTTTTCGTTTAAAAGCTCTTAAACTTGGCTACATAAAAGTAGCGATGCAGGGTTGTACAGTGTCACGTGTAGAGGAACGATTGATTTTATTATTTTCTAATTGTCTGAGAAGCTGCGAGCTTCTCTAATCTTACAATCATTACAATATTTAATTTTATATGTTTTTACCATTCCAACACCATAAGTGGTACTAATTTAGATAAAAATTTTACAATAATTTTTTCGTTTTGCGGTCCCTCGAATCCAAAAAACATATTTTTGAAAAAAGTCTGTTTGGCTGTGAACACGATACAGATCAAACGGAAGAGCGGATTAAAACTAAATTGTGGGAGGATGTTTAATATGCAAATATAAAGAGCCCTGTTGTTTTTGGGGAAAATCGGCGCATGCGCAAAAGAGATATACGCCATAACGTTGTTTTTAAAGTGAAACTTTTATTCTATCGCCCCGAATTTTTCTGGCCGTCTGTTGCATGTCGCATTACAGGCGGCCGCGGAGTAGGGGTAAAGTGAAAGGCGCTCGGAGTAGGCGCTCGGTAGAGCAGCCAAGGCCAATATGGCGGCGCCCATGTTTAGCATCAGCTGACCGTGTAGTATGTATAACACATAGTCAGTCTGTCACGCGGGCAAGTGCTGTACAGTGTTTACATGTTTTTATTCGTGTATTCATGTGAATATTGTTGTTTATAATTAATCGTGATGGATAAGTGTCTACAATCCAACGCCTACAATCCAATAAAAGTTTCACTTGCGTCGTGGTTTCTTAAAACCACACAACTGTTTTTTTTATATAATACTTTTCATAGCGGTTCCTTATTCTATATATTTTTTCAAAAAAGTTTTGTAAAATTTTTTTCTGAACACGCGATAGATATTGAACCGGTGAAAGAAAGTCGACGGACTTGAAACATATATGTCCAGCGTGTCTATTGTATGTGGGTGGATATAGTTAGTGCAGACTATGGTCATTTAACGTTTACAGCTTTCCTGCAGTGATTAATTGAAATGAGCACAGCTTATCCCGTTCTCAGTCTTTCCGTACCGTCCATTAAATTCGAACAGAAACTGCCTTCGTAATATGCAATTCTCCTGCGAATTCACTTGAAATTTCAATTCTGCACCAAACAGTGTTGTAGAAAATTGGAGATAAAACCTAGGGTTGGGTAACTCCTAGATCTGAACCGGTTCAAAGAGCCGGCTCCGACAGAAGATCCGTGAGAGCCGACTCACTTTTTTTATGAGCCGACGGATCAACGGATCCGCATAATAAAGGCTAATTTACACTTTGTTAAGTAGCAAGTGCAGATGACAAGTGATTAGTTAACATGATTTTATGGTGTTAAGTGTTAAGTGTGAAGAAAACGTTCACACAATGTTTAGTGCTTTTGCAGGTCCCAAGTGTCTGCCGTGTAGAAATCGAACATGACTTGTTATTGAAATCCAAAAATCTAAGAGATTATGGCAAAAAAAATGGATAAGCAGAAGACTTCAGTATGGAGCTAATGATAAACTTTTCCAAGAACTGATTAATGAAGATCCAACTGAATTTTGTAACTCAATGCGAATGACAGAAGAAATATTTAATAAGTTATATTGACTATTGTTGGGCCAACTATAAAAAAATGTCAAATAATTCACAGTGATTCGGGTGACGCTGCAAGTGCGGGAGTGCGCGGGTGTACGGGGAGAGCTACTTAACAGCTACTTAACAGAAAAAATAGACCGACCTTCTATTCACTTTACTTCGCACTCGCACTTATCACTTAACAGCGGGGCCGTTTACACTTTGATTTTACTAATCACTTAACACTTACACTTGCTACTTAACAAAGTGTAAATTAGCCTTTAACTCAGTGAAACACTTAACACACAGAAGCAATAAGTATCTGTCAGCTCAAATGACTCATGCATCATATGTCTCTGGCTATGCATTCTCTATACAGGTATACATTATACAATCAACAACTATACAGTGTACACACTACGCACATGCGGTACAGTTATTACAGTGTTTTATTTAAGTCACAACTATTTAAGGTAAAACCCCGCCTTATAATATGTGAGTCAGTCACTGGTATGATCACAGATATACTGTTCTGTGGGCATGATATTAGGTGATATGATTGACTTGACTCAACTAACTCAGTGGCTCAGTTGACTCGAATAACATATTCAGAACTCGACTCTTTTTGAACCGGTTCAGGGAGCCGGCTCACATACGGGATCCAGATGCAAAGATGCAGATCACTGAAAAGACCCGTTTATCTCATCTCTAATCAACCACAATAATGTATCTGTTACAGAAAAAGTATTTTTGAAATATTCGTTTCGTGTTATGAAGTGAAATTTCTTTTGCGACATAATTGCTTATAATTTTGGGAAATTGATTCAACGGCGGGTTAATATAAAGGCCGCTGCCCACGAGGCTAGATTTGCCGCTAGTTTATTTCTTGTTTCGTTAAAGATTGAAGTTTACTTTGTTTACTGTGCACTTAGTGTAAATTAAAGTTGTAATTGACAAATAAATGTTGTTAAAATAATGTGCGTTTTTTTTGTCACAAAAAAATTAAAAAGGGTGCATGAACATATTAATTATCCAGGGAGGCTTGACGCAAAAGAGGTTGGGAAACCCTGATTTAACCATTCATTTGTTTGTATATCACTTTCTTACAAGCCATCCTACCGCGTAGCGGTGAGAGCACTAGACTCGCATTCGGGAGGTACCGGGTTCGAATCCAGGCGGGGGGAGAGGTGGCTGGGAGTTTTTCCCACTGTCTCTCGCCGAGAAACGGTAATTTCTGTAGCGGCCATCTTGTTGAGGTTTTCCATGGTTTCTCTCAACAATTCCAGATAAATATCGAGATGGTTCCTTATTCAAGGCCATGCCTACCTTATCCTAATTTCCTAAAAATTCCTTCATTCGCCCATTGCTATTAATAAAGCGGAAGTATAAAAAATTTAGAACATAACGGGAAGTTTGGTAGAAAACAATAGTAATGGTGCGAATGGCGTCTGTTATGACATAAAGTCGAGAAACGGGCGTTAAACGCATTATTATTATTATTACAAGCCATCCTTAAAATTAATAGTACAAAAAAGGGATGAACCAGGGATGCAACTGAGGTTTAGACTATGTATTTTATTTGAAAATTAAAATCATAAAACTGAAATTTTAATTGTCACAAATATTGTTTATAGGCAACGTTTGAGAGTCGCACAATCAAAAATATTAAACTGGTTAAATTTTCCACAATACACTATAGAAAACAATCACCGACAGCAAATGTTCAGTGTACTTTTAGCCGTTGAAACATTTTGTTCAGAAACTTGAATGCTAGAGAAAGTTGCAGCATCGTCTGCGTGTCCCCAGGCGGTTTTGACACTGAAGAGTTTGTGAAAAGTTTAAAGGTGTCGACCAACTTTTCTTCATACCTGAGACATTTTCATATCTTTCAGTAATTGTGAAAGAAAAATAGTTGATTAATTTTAATGAGGTTGTAAAAGAACGACAATTTATACAGCTGCCATGCATTTTTTCTCAACCATTACTTAATTTTTTTTTTTGTTCTATTATGTCTGTTCATGGAAATGTTTCCTTAATGAAATTTTATTAATATTATTTAGATGGAAGATAATTACTTACAAAATCTTTTATATATTATTAGCGGTCCCGTCCGTTTTCACCCGGGTGTAAAAGAACGAATGGGGAAGGGATGAACATGAGTACACATATTCATCTTAGTTTACCGAGATGAATGTCGTGTCCAAATTTCATGATGATCGGAGTTACCGTTTAAAAGCTTTTGTCGATAAAAAGCAGTATTTATACTTTTTAAACTAATATTTTTTTTTTAATTAATTAAATAAAATTTAAAGCAATGTAGAAAAGAAAAAAAAAATAAAAATATTTTCGCCCAACGTGGGGCTCGAACCCACGACCCTGATATTGACAGTCGCACGCTCTACCGATTGAGCCATCCGACGTTGTTTACTCTAAACGCTAATATGAGTAAATTTAGTTAGTGCATTTCACCTGAATAAAAGCTTATTTTCTAAAAATTAATTGAAAAATTGGTTGTCTGTAAAGTCGGTTTACGGACGATAGTTTTACGTGATAACGTCATAAAGAAACATTGATGAACTCTCTGACGTCACGCGAGAAGAGAGAGAAATGCGTACAAGCCGACGCTTGAGCTGATCGTGCCTTTCTATCGCTTATACCGCGCTCTCGCTTGCACGCTCACGCTCAGGCGGAACGTGACACTTTTTCGTGCGTGCAGCCGGTGTTTCATAAATTTATAAGACGTTATCACGTCAAAAAACATTTTGCAGTGAACCAAATTATGAATCTAAACCATTCTCGAATCCCTTTGAACACACAAAAAATTTCATCAAAATCGATCCAGCCGTTTAGGAGGAGTTCAGTTACATACACACGGACAGAAGAAATACGAGTATATATAAAGATAAAGATAATAGTCTAAGATCCCGATTTAGCTCGATCTTCACCCATCAAGTTTTCTAATGAAATTTGAATTTTGATAATTTAATGTATTAATAAAGAAAATTTGATTTGGTTGACATTCAATTTCTTGGCACAACTATATTTAAATGTCAACCAAATCAATTTTCCTTTATTATACATATTATCAAAATTCAAATTTCATTCGAAAACTCGATGAATGAAGATCGAGCCAAATCGGGATCTTCTACTATAATGACTGTAAAATTATCTGCATCGTTATAAAAATTGAATTAATAAATATAATGACTAATTTTTTACGCGAATTTAAAATGATAAACGCGATAAAACTGTTAATCAGCTAAGGTGATAAATTTGCAAAAAAACTATTTTCAGAAAATCATATTTTAGTGCAGTATCACTTCAGATTAAATTGAATGTTGTGAAATATAGTGCGTTGTATAAGTGAATAAAATTAAATAATATCAAATTTTATTATTAAATAAATGAAGTTTCATAATAAAAAGAAATATATTCATACATAAATCATTGTTCTATAAATATTGAAAAAATTTCAAATCAAATTGTTACATTGTATTGTGCGTCGTTTGTATGAGTGTTATTATTATAAAAATGGCAGCAATAAATGGAATATCGACTGCTGAACGATTTGGAGATTTGTTAAAAACGGGAATGTATTCGGACTGCTTGTTGACGGTCGGGAAACAGGGAAATAAGCCCCTTTATGAAATTCCAGGACATCGCTACATCTTGGCTGGTGCCAGTCCAGAATTTGAAAAAATATTTTTCCAACCGTCTAAAACAAAATCTTTGGATAATCGAGGACGACAGAAAATCGATTTCAATTATAATATAGAAGTTTTGAAAATTCTATTAGATTTTGCGTATCTACAAGAAATTAATTTTAATAAAAAACAGTTAAGCGTTGTCAAAGAAGTTATTAAGGCGGCCACCGAGTATAAAATGAAAGATTTGATGGAATTGTGTGGAATATTTTTAATGGAGAATTTTGATTATCCTACAGTAATGAATGTTCTGTTCGAAAACAAAATGGACGATTTTAAAAAATACATAACATACAGTGACTGTTTTGAGAAATACAGAAATGAAGTCCAAACTTATGAAAGTTTTTCTGGATGCGTCATGCGATTTTCGGAAGAGGCGCTGAAGTTCTGTTTGGAAAATGACGCGATTGGCTCCAACGACGAGAATTTAATTATCTGGGCCGTCATCCAATGGGCAGAGACACAGATGAGAAATAAACGGACTGTACATTTGCGCGATTTTCTTGACGAAAAAAATCTTTTTATATATTTAAAATTTTTGCGTCTGCTCGAAGCCGAGTTTCAAAAAATTATATTCTGTTATCCTGGCTTACTCTCAGAAAATGAAAAGAAATGTATCAGTACTTATATAAAACACACTTCAGGTGAGTTTTTTTCTCTAAAATAGAGGCACAGTTCAGTCAAAACGTTTCAATTTAGTATAATTCGCATAGAGTTAAAAATTGGTACAGGTCTTACGTACTCTGTTGCAAATAAAATATCAAATGTCCCCACCGCACATACATTTACTTCAAAATTTATTCAAGGTTAAAAGTATCGGTTTTTTGCACTTTTTCCGTAAACGGTAAATGTTATCTAAAACTATGTCAGATAAAACTTGTGGATCATGCAATTGTCTACAAAAACTTTTCTTATATTTTTTTCTCTAAGAATCACTATTCCTGAGATATGGGACTAAAATATCCTGAACGTATTTATCAAAAATAACGTTAAATATTAATATGCATATTAGTATTTTCGATGTATGAAATCGCCATTTCAAAAGAATGGTGATTCATAGTAAAAAAAGTATAAGAACAATTATTTTCTCTGGCCTATTTTTAAATAACATTTACCGTTTACGATAAAATTGCAAAAAAACGATACTTTTAACCTTTGACCTTGAATACTCTGTTAACAGATGTAGGATCGATGGGGACTTTTCTGATATTTCATTTGTAATAGTGTACCTAAGCCCTGTACTATTTTTCAGCTCTATGCGAATTATAGTAAACCTACCACTATTTTTTTGTCTATTTTGACCGGACTAGTAGCTAAGGTCTTAAAATTAAAAAACTCAAAGTCTATCGAAATTTTAGTTACGAGATTTTCCCCAAAGTCTGAGAGAATTATTTTTATTGGCTTTTGTATTCTATAATTTCTATTTTTCTATATGAGATGAACGCAAGGCACAAATTTGAAATTAAATAAACCTGCGTTTAAATAAAGTTGTTTGCTTATTTCGGCTCCTAGAATAATCTATAGAATTAACAGTTTTTATATTGTTTCAGACACGAAAAAAACAAACATTACAATACCGAGTCAAATATCGCTTGATGACGATTTGAGATCGCTAAATCGTCAAGACGCAGTCAAAGTAGAGAAAATCGACGTTTACAATAATTGGAAATTAAAATGCATCGACGCGCCTTACGAGAAAATAAAAGCCATAAATATTGCGGCTCGAAATCGGCCAAACGCCAGCTATCATACTCACTACGTCGAAGACGTCGTGATATTTTTGAGCAAGAACTCGATGGTCACCGCAACTGAAGTTCAACGACGAGTCAGATACGGAACTGTATTTTCAGTTCCCGTGGAACTGACTGTCAGTAGCGAGGAACTGTCTCGAGGCAGCAATCAGGCATCGATTTATTTCATATGCAAAGACACGATAGAAAGAGACGAGTACACAATAGCCGCGATAATTTACGACGAGCACGAATAATAGTATATTGTGCGGCTAGTGAGAGAAGGAGAAGATTCCATGAGCGTGAAATTTGGTAACACGCGAGTGGAATATTCTCCTTCGATCAATGGGTCGCACATAATATTTTATTCAACTAGCACGAGTAATATGTAATCGAGGCTCTGATAAAAGAGGGAAAAATAATGAATCACTTCATTGATTGACGTACCCACCGCCCTCGATGCACACAAGATGACCCTGACTTTCGCTGAATTGCGATGCTGTTTTCATATATACAAATCGCTACCGCGTTCCTATTGGTCCAGAAACTATGCAGTTATTATTCATTATTGTACGCTTCCGCTCGCTACTGCGTTCCTATTGGTCCAGAAAATTTATTATCGTACAGTACGGCTCATTATTAGCACTCTACGCGTCAACATAAAGTAATTTATTATTTCTCCCGAATTTAGCAGGGCCCCGAATTTATATATTACTCACGCGTGTTGAATAAATTCGTTTATTCGTTGTCCTTGTTTTGCATAAATTAAAAAAAAAGCAAAAATATGATTTGGCAATGCCTTTAGATTGTAAACATACTGTTGCGCGCTCCCTGTTGGGACGATAATGTGTTCCATAGAATGTTCCAGATCAACGACAACAACAACAGTGGAAAGCAGGTTTCTTTACATGCATTGTGTTCTCCAGGCATTCTATGAAGGTCGGGTTTTTACCTGCTTTCCATTCTTGTTGTTGTGGTCTAGAACATTCTGCTGAACACATTATCGTCCCAACAGGGAGCGCGCAACAATACATATTTCTCCATATGAAAAGCATAGTAGAGCTCGCAAAATCGCAAGATATAAATTTTCCGCACTTAAAACAGCTAATAACACTGTTATATGATATATAAAATAATAATTGTGTATTTCTAGTGAATATTTTGCACGAGTTATCGTACTCTAACCAAGAAAATATATTTTACTACAACTTATTTCTAAAATATCAATAAAATTTCACTTTTATTTCTGAACGACACAAGCAAATCTTCGTGTCTCAGATACATCTATAATAAAATAAAATACAAGTCACTTACCCCTCATGTAAATATAAGCTGTGCCGCGCATGTTCCTCCGTGTCAATACGACCAAGTTGAGAACGTTCCCGATTATTCCCAAAGCACAGATGGCCGGCAATATGATCCCGTACGATATCCTTAATAACGATTCGATTCGCGGATCTTCGGTAGGTTCCGGAACCTGTAGAGTGAAATTCCTTGTCGATGGAAATGGGCCGCACAAGTTTATCGGAGCTACACTTGAATAAAGTAAGGACATTTCGGTAGTCATAGGTCGACGTGCACTTGTTTCAGAGGCAATATCAATTAATGTCACGATTGCACTTTGCGATTTTTCATTTTTAGGAATAAAAAAATGTCTAATAAAATTAATGTTTTAACGTTTACGGCACTCACGTTAAGTTTTGTTACGTTCACAAAGCGCCTTAGTTTTTTTTACATAACGATTTTTCATAAAAACGGATCACCGTCTTGCTATTTATTTTAGGAAAATATTATTTTAAATTAGATTTAACGAATAAGGATATCAAAAAAGTATTATATAAGAGCCACGACTTCATTTTGAAATTTGTTCTTCGGCGTCAAAGTTTTTCTGTTGACGCCAATCTGTAACAAAAATTAATTAAAATTAACATAAATCGATAAATTTTCTAGTGCAATGCATTTTTATAAATTTTAAGAAACTCAATTTTTCATGATAATCATGAAACGTTATTCAATGCGTATTTTTTTCAAAATAAAATTTTCGATATTATTTAAATATTAAAAAGTTTTTTTTCTTGATATTGGCAAGACTCGATTTCTTCAATGCATAGAGACGTATATACTTTGATGTCAAACAGATTCTTTGATCTGTAAAAATTCAATATACCCCATATTGTTAATAGAAACATGAAAATATACTCGTAGACAAGGGTCGAGAAAATGTGAAAATTGAAATAAATATTGGATATGTACGCAATGCCTGTTTCTAAAGTCATACTGTATGCACAGAGTCTACAATGTGTCTCTGAAAACTGCGGTATAATTTCAATTCTGACGTTCATTTCAAAATATTGTTTCAGATGATTTTCTGTGTTTTCCCCTCCGACAGTGATTTATATTCATGATAATTATTATCAATTAATTATTAAAAGACATGCAGTTCTAATTATTAAATGTAAATAAGTACTTGTGAAAAGCAAATGTTTTGATAATTTTGATAAGATAAGTAACTTTAATGGGGATATAATAACAATATTCATAGTTTACGGTTATCAAAAATATGTTTTCATACAAATTAACAGAATATAGAGGTTGTCTAGAAATCGTTCGCCGTCATTATTTTATAAATGCATTTAAACTTTCTATAGTGATGAGCAAAGCAAGACCACGACCAAGATTATGATATAGACGGAGAGCTGGCTACGAAGAAAATGGGTGACTCGGTGCAGAACTGAAAATTTGCAGAATAATAGGAGATAGTACAAGTAAGTAGGGGAAAAAATGCCAGAAGGCTAGGCGGAAGATAAAGAGCCGCCAGAAGGCGCTAATGTTGCGAAAAATCAGTGCACTTCTGGCAATTTCTATACTTATTCTGTAATTCAAAACTAGATTATATATTATATTATACATTATATAGTTATAAGGGCATACTGAAAATTCAAACATGATATAATAATAACATTCGACAAATTACGTTGTTAATGAAAATATATGACGATTAATTTTATTTCTATCAAAATGTCATTAATAATTTTGAATATTTGTCGAATGTAATTATTATATCATGTTTGAATTTTCAGTATGCCCTTATAACTATATAATGTATAATATATATAATATATGTAAGGAAATTACTTCCTTAAATCTAGTATGACGGGTTAGTAAAACAATTAACAAATGACACACAATAGTCAATAAAATAATATTTAAAGTCGTATAAAAAATAACTGTTCTAAATCGTGTAAATAGGGTGAATAATAAACATTGAATGTTGTTTCTTTGTTTTTTCACAGGTTAGTAAATAATAATAATAAATTATATTAGTTCTAAGTTAATGTAAATAATAATAATAAAATCTTCGTTTTTTCACAGAGAAACTATTCTGTTTATTTTAACCTATATAAATTTTGGAGAAAAATATAGAGGTAACCACTCATTATATATATAATCTAGTTTTGAATTACAGAATAAGTATAGAAATTGCCAGAAGTGCACTGATTTTTTGCAACATTAGCGCCTTCTGGCGGCTCTTTATCTTCCGCCTAGCCTTCTGGCAATTTTTTCCCTACTTACTTATACTATCTCCTATTATTCTGCAAATTTTCAGCTCTGCACCGAGTCACCTATTTTCTCCGTAGCCAGCTCTTAACCCAATAGTCTTGGTATTGGTCTTGCTCTTTAACCTCTTGCAAAATAATTTGACAACAAAATTAGCTATACCTACTTAATATTAAGAAACGTGTTTTTTTTTTGTGTGTCCAAATTTTGAACACATTTTCTTCGGAACCATTTTCCACTGGAAACAGTGTAGTTACTCCCTTATTCGCCGACTATGTCAAGTATTTCAAAGTCACCCTGTGGCTGTAACATTCTAGCCGAAAGTTTCAGCGTCGGGAGACGCGAATGATGAACCAAAGCGAAACCTAATATTAAATCAAACTCAAGTTACATCAACTTTGTGTTTCAGACATTCAAATTACTCAATTATAGTGTTTATCTAACTTTATTTACTAGAAAACGTGTGTCATTTATGTATAGTGTTTATACAAGAAATGCAGACACTAAAGATTTGTCATCTAAATTCTAGAATATAAATCGTATCTTTATTAAGGCTTCGTTGGCTTTCGAGGTGAGTTTCTAAGGTTGTCACATTTTATTCGCTGGAACATTTCTTATTTTGCACTATACGATATTATTAAATTTCATTAAGCAGAGTATTTTTTAAAAAATCCTGTAACGACCATACTTTTACCATTCCACCACCATTCGGAACCCAAAGGAATGGTGAGACCTCTGGTGAGAAATGCGCCGAACTGGCCTAAGGGGGGTTATTGACTCGCAAACATTGATTTAGAAAAGCATGATGGATGCTAACCTAGCTTCCATCATGCTATTCTAAATCAATGTTTACCTTATGCCTCCATATAAAAAACCCCCCTTAGGAAAGTTTGGCGCATTTCTCACCAGAGGTCGCACCATTCCTTTGGGTTCCGAGTAAGTAGTAAAAAAATGGTACTATTTTAGATCAAAGTTCACTTTTCATGATTTTAAAATATTTTTTTCGTTTCTAGAACCCCCGAATCCATAAAATATAATTTTGGAAAAAAAAGTCTCTGCGTCTGTTTGTCTGTGAGCACGATACAGATCAAACGGATGAGCGGATTGAAACGAAATTTTGGGAGGTTGTTTGATATTGGTCACCTTTATTGTGGGTGGCCGTCGTAACGGACGAATTTTATTTTCGATATAAAATAATCTAGAATCAACCTGTATATGAAGAAGGAAAAATCGTAAATATTTTTTTTATTTTCCGTTGAATGACATCGTCATTCAAAGAAACCCGAGGCTACAAGAGAAGGCTTTTCAGTTGCTCTCTTCAACACATGTTTTTTTTTTTATACAGCCTGTTGAATCGGTCATGTGCAAACAGAAATTTCACATAATATAGAATTTCTCGTAATTTTTTTTAGAGCAAAAATGTCTTGATACAAATATGATCCGGGTTAAATTAAAACAGGTCAGTTGGTTGGGATTTTTTTTATCTTAAAAAATGAACGTATTGTAACAAAACTGTTTTAGTCCGTGGTGGAAATTATTTATTTACAGTTATAAACGTTTAACAAAACAGTTAAACACACAAACGAAAAAGTACTTCTTTAACTTAACAGTAATAATAACGTTAACAGAAACAAAATAACGACAGTTCTAAATAATAAAATAGAAGACTATAAGTAACAGAAGAATATAAAGTAACTAATTATGTAGGTACACAAAATATTTACAATACAGGACACACCAAAGTTTATTAGCACACTTGTGTATTAACTATATACACACGATTATTTACAACACATAAGCTATTTATGTAAAACCAGATTTATATAATTGCACTCAATGGTTTACTCTTCTGCGTATGCGCCGATTTTCCCCAAAAACAATAGGGCTCTTCATATTTCCGTATCAAACATCATCCCAAAATTTGGTTTCAATCCGCTCATCCGTTTGACCTGTATCGTGCTCACAGACTAACAGACCAACGTTTTTTCTGACGGCTCGGTTGTCGAGTGTCTATAATTTAAAGTCTAATGCCTCGAATCACCTTCCTGCTAAACCCAAGAGCTGAATTATTGAATTGGTGGATTCTCGCTTTTTTACGAAAATATATCCGATAAGGGAAAGATGTAGATTTTCGTTTCTCAGTTCATGATGTATTTTTTAGCGTCAGATTGTAAAAGTGCAGCACTGAGCAATAAAAATGATGATGGGACGTATAACAAATGAATGGCGACCGTATAACTTTGAACGGGGCGAACACAGATGGCAAAAAGAAAACGGACTGTAAACTTTCTTTTCCAGAAACAAGACTTATTATATCTCGCGCATTGTTCTACAAGCACAGTCTGCCTCGACACTTAATTTTATTTAAAAGTTACAAAAACAGCTTTTAAACTTAATGGTTCAGCAAAGCTGTAGGATTTTAAAGGATGGATTTGAAGATAATACAAAATAAATCGCTGCAAAACATTTTAATTTAGTTATTTTGAGAATCAAACGGTTAACTATTTTTAATGTAAATATTAGGTTTAGAGATTTATTGGACAGTCGTTTAGAATTTAGATTAATTGGTATCTTTAACCAACGTTTCGAGCATATAGTTGCATCGTCTTCAAAACATCATATATATTAATACGCTAAGGTTAAAGATGTTTGCCTCCCTTTTTAGAAAAAACCTCACAATTTCTCCACATAAATTATATATCATTTTACAGATAATTGCTTGCTCTACTGACAACTAAAAAATATATTATTATTATTATCTGCTACCGTTATTCCGCGTCAACTTGTGAACTTCACTACCATACTCAACTTTACTTTTGATGGTAATATAAAAAACGTTGCCCTAAACAATAAGTAACCACAATATTGTAACAAAACTGTTCTAGTCCGTGGTGAAAATTATTTATTTACAATAAAAAACGTTTAACAAAACAGTTAAACGCACAACGAAAGCGTACTTCTTTAACAAACAGTAATAATAATGTTAACAGAAACAAAACTAATGGTTCTAAATAATAAAATAGAAAACTAAGTTACAGAAGAATATAAAGTCTTAATTATGTAGGTACACAAAATATTTGCAGCACACAAACACACCGAAGTGTATCTAGTACACTTATTCGCACTTGTCTATTAACTATATTCACACGATTATTTACAACACAAGCTATTTATGTAGAACCAGATTTATTTAATTGCACTCAATGGTTTACAAAGCTCATTTACCTTCTCTCTTAGCAGCTACCTTGGTTTTGCTGTACCGACACTGAACAATTTATATCACACAGTTGCTTGTCTGTTATTCACTGTACGTACGCTGCAACTAACCAACCACTCCGCTTGCTTTTTATAGCTTCGTCCCCCGCCTGTCGAATGTTCTAGAAGCATCTCAACATTTCTACATGCATTGCCTTCTCCAAGCAATTCTAAGAAGGTCGGGTTTTTTACCTGCTTTCCGTAGTTGTTGTCGTCGTGGTCTGGAACATTCTATGGAACACATTATCGTCCCAACAGGGGGCACGCAACAATATGATAGTGGAGTCACACAGTAACAAGAATGCAGTGATGCCAACCGCGTTGTTTACGTAGAAGAGTTATGTTGGTATAATGTGACTAAACAAAATGACATCGGAATAATAATATTCGCTCATGTTTATTCAGCGCAAAGAACGAACCAACCTGAAGTTTACTTTAATTACAGGACGGTTGCCAGTTGAGGAAATTGTAGATATGTCCGTTTTCAGCGGACGTCATACTGAAATGTTCGTCATATCTCAAGATGCATACAGGTTTAGCTGTTGCATTTTACTAGAGGAAAACTGTCGGAAATTGACAGAAAATCCTATTTTGTAACAAACATTTTCCGGACAATAACAGTCAATGCATGCAATGAATGAAAACGGCACAATTTCCTTTAAAGCGATTTTACATCGAAAATATAAATTTTCGAAAAAGTGAAATATTTATGTTGATAAATAGGGCATTATTCATAATGCCCGGGTAGTTTGAAAAATGCCCAATATGAGAGGGCAGTGTGATAAAAACTATTCAAATAATTTAATTGACCGCGCATTATGAATAATGCAATTCACCTATTGGGCAGAATAATAAAAAGATATTTTATTAAATTATTTTAATGTTGACATGCATTATTATTATAAAATAATTATGGTAGAAAGGTACTTAGTAACAAATTCAAAATATAAAACGAATATTAGTATTTTTTTAAGATAATCAGTCTTAAATTAAAAATATGTTTTCTGCAGGTTCGGGAGACCTTAAAACGAAAAAATATTGTAAAATACGCTCTGTTGTGAGCAGGGGATGAATTGCGTGCTCTGTCTTCCCAAATGTACTTAAATTATCAAATTGTCTAACAAGCCCATAGCAATATTCATAATGACCGGGCACTGTGATAAATAATGAAGTTTTAATGATTATTTATTACATGGCCCGATTTGACTTGTCATAATTCATATTGCCCGGGCATTATACACAATGCCCTGATTAATCACATTATTTGATCTCGTATATTTTTCTTTGAAATACTTCGGCCTTGGTGATTGAAAAACCGTTTATTTTGCCAAAACAATTGTATTACGATCCTTGAAAATGGGGAGTAAAAAATACAGTGAATAGATTTTAGATAATTATTTTGAATTTATAAAAAGTAAAATTCAAATCTTTGATTAACGTCTGAATAGAACTCTTCAAGTAAATAAAAAAAAAAATAAAATAAAAAAAAAAAAAAAAAAAAAGTAAACATAGAATTAACCAAGTTATCGAATAAAAAATGTCAAGTAAATGAGACGGGTTTTTTTTGTAATTTTCAAGAGACATTTAAAAATTTCTGTCAGTTTTAGCCTAGCTAGTAAGTTTGATATGTTCGTGCTTCGATAGCTCGGTATAATATTCGTGTGCAATATGACTTGTCTGCCTGTTCATCCACCATTTTGTGTGCGGTATGTTTCGTATAGAAGCGCAGCGCTTCTTAAACTGTGGTTCGCGAACTCATCTACAGTGTAAGTGGACAAAGCTATTTGGAAAAAATTAATTCTAACCGATTTTATAATGATTGAATATTGGAAAAGTTATATGGTTTTATACGTTTGTCTAAAATTGGATCGCTAAAGAAATCGTTATAAAATCGGTTAGAATTATTTTTTTCCAAAAATTCCAACGGGATACTAAAGTTGAATGGATTTGTGATTTTTCTGGCTTGGTCCGACCAGCGAAACCCGTTTGTGAAAAAAATGGCGCAATTTGCAATTTAGGAAACAAAAAAAAAGTGATCGTTAATTACTCGAGAAGTAATTGACCGATGACGCTAAAATTATTCATACATGTTTGGGTCAACATAGACATCATTTTTGAAAATTTTCAGCCATCTATGTGCGGTCATTTTTTAGTAAAAAAATAGTGAAAAAAACGTGTTTTTTAAATTTTCGAGGCTATTTGTAAGTTAACAACTGCAGTTAGCGACCTCTGTCAGTGCTCATTTTTTAGGAAATTTTATAAGGAACAACTTTCTCAATGCATATGCTATACTAAAAGTCAAGAGGAACGGAGATATTAAAGGAAATAGAGAAAAAAGCACTATTTTCGTCATTAATTGTCAATTATAAAATCAAGCACACCAACAATTTGTAAGCAAACTTAGGGGGTTGAACTACACCCTAAAACAGAGCGACTCCAACAATAATCTCGCCTGTGCCCAAATAATGCACTTTTTAATGTTTTTACCTCCTCGCCGCCTAGCCTATTATATTAAGTTTTAACTCGACAATTTTGCTAATGTTTAAAGGATCCCGTAGACTAAAAAGGTTAGGAAACGCTGGATTAAAGCGGATTCAGGCGTATGTTCGTCCAAAACAATAACCATGTATTTACGCTACACTGATATTCTAGTTTGCATATATACAGAATATTACTTGAATAATGAGAGTGCGCTTTGACGTAGACAATGCGACTCTTTCCTGAAAACTTTTTTTTGTTAATCAGACCGTATTATAGACATTAATAGTATATGAACTGCCACAATATATGTCTATACAGGATGATTTTTAAGTTGACTCTTCTTTTTTAAACAGCCGTTCAACGTTTAATTAAATTAATTTTTTTTTAATTAATTCAAAAGCCCGGTTAACACACGTGAAGAAATGATAGCACGAATCGGAAATGCATCCCAAATAATTCGCGGAAGGACCTTATCGCTACTATAAACATGGCCACGACGCACGCTTCTTTGTGTCCAACTTCGAACAATTTCTGTAAATACTTGATAATGACATAACATATTTGTATAGTGACATAACATAATGCCAGAACCGACCTCAAAACTTGATAACATTTAATAAAACTTTGAAAGCCCGTTTCTCTTTTATTTTTGAGTTTTGATAAAAAAAGTTACTGGAAATATTTGTTCGACTATTTGATTTCTACACGCTGTTAAAAAAAACAGAATCAACTTAAAAATCATTCTGTATACAAGGAAAATTTTATAATTATAGAACATACTGACGCGGCTTCCTGTTCATATGCACAACGTCTGATCCTACGGGAGATATTTAAAAAAAAACGATTTAATTTATCTGAAAAAACTGTGAAAATTAATTCGGTCGTTTTTGTTTTAGGATGTCTTAATTACGTTCTAAGTCCCTAAATGTTTGGAAATTTCTCGTGTAAGTACCTACTAAATGTTAATTACCTGTAAAACCGCGCATTACATGCCGGATTATGCTACGTAAGAAGATGTTCTCTCTATTTTTGTCCTGCTCTAGCAAAAGTTATTCCATTTGTAATATGCACGTTCCGTCTTTATCTAGCTACTTCGAGTTTGTTTCATTTATATTTATGAAGTGGCGATGATTAGATTATCAACTTTTGAATTTTCGCATAGAAGAACCTTCCCCGACTCCGTACCACACTTATGACCATATTCACCGAACGCTACTAAAGATAGAAGTTACTAATCTTGGAACAAATTTATTCGTTACAATAAAATTTACTTTCAATTCACCAAGCAAATTATAAGGTAGAAAAGTTAGTCAAAGAATAAATATACACTACACTATACTCCTTGCTCTTTTTGTTGAATATTTTGACGTTCACCCAAAAATCCGACCGATGGCGTTAGTGTAAACGTCAAAAAAATGTTTCACAAAATAATAATTGAAGGAGATTTATTTGGTTGAGGAACAATTAAAAATAAGCTTTACCAGTGTATCGCTTGTGGCCAACGTTTCGAAAAATATATTTTCATCATCAGGACCTATGAACATGTATAATATTCGTTACATATATTATTATAATTTTTAACTTACATTATAAACATTATAGATAGATAATACTAAAACTATAACATACCTCAATGCAAGTTAGTATGGTAAATTGTAAAAATAAATCTAGTATACATGATCATTTATTATGAATTTCGACAAATTTTTTAAATTTAAAATTATCATAAAAACAGTTTTCTTGTAAAATTGTTCTGTCAATTGTTCAAATAATATAATTGTACTAATGTATAAGAAAGGCTATCTCTATACAAACTGCATTTTGTTTACAAGTTAGATTTTGTTAAAATTTGTTAATTAATTATATTGCCATAAATGTTATTTAACCCATCTATGTCCGTTCTCTTATTGACAGTGTTTGAATTTTTTTTGATGTAGCACATCTCCAAAAAAAGTCTTTTTTGTAAATTCACTTCTTTATGTAGTATTTTTGGTTCATTAAAGTTAAAATTGTGATCATTGGAGATGGAGTGATGAACCAGTGCTGAATGATTATTAATGTCACATGGTTTTCCTAAGGATTTCTTTACATCATTTTTGTGTTGATAAACACGATTTTTTAAGTATTGAGAAGTTTGTCCAACATAAATGGCATTACAATTACTACATTCTAAACTATAGACCAGATTTGATTCTAACATTTTTGAGTGTTTAAATTTTGTTTTTGAGAAGAAATGATCTGCAATTCGATTACAATTTCTATATGTTAATTTAATATTCTGTTTAAATACTTTATTTAATTTTTCAGACAGTTCTGTGATGTATGGAATTGAAAAATATCCTTCTGTTATAGTGCTGTTGTTATCATTGTTATCCGATTTATTTGTGTTTGTGTGTGTTTTGTTATATAGTGACGTAGCTTGAATTGGTGTTGTGTTTAAGTTAGTAGTAGTTGTTGTATGTGTGTAGTTTGTTGTTTTGTTATTTAATTTTTGAATGATGTTTCTGTATATTGGTTTTGGATAGGAGTTGTTTTTTAGAAATTGTTCGATAATGCGAAAATTATCGTCCCAAAAACTTGGATGAGCTATCTTTTTCATTCGGTGGACTAAATTGTGAATTATATTAACTTTTTGATGCCACGGACTTTGTGAGTTAAAATTCAGATAACGGCCTGAGTGTGTGGGTTTTAAGTACCAATTTGTTAAGAGTAAGTTATCTGTAGATCTAGTAAATTGTATGTCTAAGAATGATATAGATCTGTTTAACTCAATTTCCATAGTGAATTTAAGTTTATTATGAAAATTATTGAATATATTAAGTGTTACATCAGTCATGTCTCCAGGGATAGCACACAGGATATCATCTACGTATCTTTTAAAAAAGGGTATTTTGAATGGTAATTGTTTTATACAAGTATTTTGTAATTCGGACATGACAATGTCACTTATAATAGGACTAAGGGGATTGCCCATAGCTAAGCCCGTTTTTTGTAAATAATAATGACCATTATACACAAAATATCCCGAATTTATGCAAAATTCTAAAGTTTCCAAGAAGTTAGTTTTTGATATTTTTGTCTGTGGTGCTATTAAATGCCATCTGTCATTAATAATTGTCATTGCTAAATCAGTTGGAATGTTAGTAAACAAGGACACAACATCAAGAGAGATAAGTACATAATTATCTGGTATTGTCTTGTTTTTAAGTTCTTCACAAACTTCAAAAGAGTTCTTACAAAAATATTCATTTTTAGTGAATGCATATTTTAACATGTTAATTAAGTACTGTGATAATTTATAAGTAGCAGTTTGTGAACAAGACACTATAGGTCTCATAGGATAATTTTGTTTATGAATTTTACTTAAGAAATACATTTTCGGTGGTAAGCTATTATAACATTTTAGTTTTTTTGCAGTTAAAGGGTCAATTTGTTTCTGTTGTAATAGTAACTCGATAAGGTAATTGCATTTATTTTGAATTTTGTTAGTTGGATCTTTGTTGACCAATTCATAAATATTACTATCATTTAATAATGACATGGCTTTATCTTCATAATCTTGCTTATTAATTGCAACTGTTGTTTGACCTTTATCAGCTTTAATAATCAAAATATCTGGATGATCTTTTAAAATTTTTTTTGTGTCTAAAAACAAGGTTTTATCTATTTTCTGATTAATTTTTAACTTATTATTATTAAGTGTTTGATTTTTATAATTTTGAATGATAGATGTGCACTGTAATCTTAAATTATTCATTTTTTCTTCACTTGTATTAAGACTTTTAATAATATATTCAACATCTGTGATTAACTGAGTTAGTGGAAGTTGTTTGTAATTATAATAATCTAAATTAAAATTTGGTCCTAAACTAAGTAGTGTTTTCACATTATCAGGAAATTGAGTTTTAGTTAAGTTTTTAAACCAATTATTTTGTGTGGAAATTTTTCCAAATTGGTTCTGTAATAAGCTATTAAATTTATTGTTGTGTTTTTTTGTTAGAAAATCATTTCTTCTTGACATAAATTTACTTTGATGTGATTTAAAGTTAGAAAATATTTTGTCTGGTATATACTTTTTAATGTAGTTTTCTGTATTTTTTATGTTTTTTTTTTTTTAAAAAATACAGAAAACTACATTAAAAAGTATATACCAGACAAAATATTTTCTAACTTTAAATCACATCAAAGTAAATTTATGTCAAGAAGAAATGATTTTCTAACAAAAAAACACAACAATAAATTTAATAGCTTATTACAGAACCAATTTGGAAAAATTTCCACACAAAATAATTGGTTTAAAAACTTAACTAAAACTCAATTTCCTGATAATGTGAAAACACTACTTAGTTTAGGACCAAATTTTAATTTAGATTATTATAATTACAAACAACTTCCACTAACTCAGTTAATCACAGATGTTGAATATATTATTAAAAGTCTTAATACAAGTGAAGAAAAAATGAATAATTTAAGATTACAGTGCACATCTATCATTCAAAATTATAAAAATCAAACACTTAATAATAATAAGTTAAAAATTAATCAGAAAATAGATAAAACCTTGTTTTTAGACACAAAAAAAATTTTAAAAGATCATCCAGATATTTTGATTATTAAAGCTGATAAAGGTCAAACAACAGTTGCAATTAATAAGCAAGATTATGAAGATAAAGCCATGTCATTATTAAATGATAGTAATATTTATGAATTGGTCAACAAAGATCCAACTAACAAAATTCAAAATAAATGCAATTACCTTATCGAGTTACTATTACAACAGAAACAAATTGACCCTTTAACTGCAAAAAAACTAAAATGTTATAATAGCTTACCACCGAAAATGTATTTCTTAAGTAAAATTCATAAACAAAATTATCCTATGAGACCTATAGTGTCTTGTTCACAAACTGCTACTTATAAATTATCACAGTACTTAATTAACATGTTAAAATATGCATTCACTAAAAATGAATATTTTTGTAAGAACTCTTTTGAAGTTTGTGAAGAACTTAAAAACAAGACAATACCAGATAATTATGTACTTATCTCTCTTGATGTTGTGTCCTTGTTTACTAACATTCCAACTGATTTAGCAATGACAATTATTAATGACAGATGGCATTTAATAGCACCACAGACAAAAATATCAAAAACTAACTTCTTGGAAACTTTAGAATTTTGCATAAATTCGGGATATTTTGTGTATAATGGTCATTATTATTTACAAAAAACGGGCTTAGCTATGGGCAATCCCCTTAGTCCTATTATAAGTGACATTGTCATGTCCGAATTACAAAATACTTGTATAAAACAATTACCATTCAAAATACCCTTTTTTAAAAGATACGTAGATGATATCCTGTGTGCTATCCCTGGAGACATGACTGATGTAACACTTAATATATTCAATAATTTTCATAATAAACTTAAATTCACTATGGAAATTGAGTTAAACAGATCTATATCATTCTTAGACATACAATTTACTAGATCTACAGATAACTTACTCTTAACAAATTGGTACTTAAAACCCACACACTCAGGCCGTTATCTGAATTTTAACTCACAAAGTCCGTGGCATCAAAAAGTTAATATAATTCACAATTTAGTCCACCGAATGAAAAAGATAGCTCATCCAAGTTTTTGGGACGATAATTTTCGCATTATCGAACAATTTCTAAAAAACAACTCCTATCCAAAACCAATATACAGAAACATCATTCAAAAATTAAATAACAAAACAACAAACTACACACATACAACAACTACTACTAACTTAAACACAACACCAATTCAAGCTACGTCACTATATAACAAAACACACACAAACACAAATAAATCGGATAACAATGATAACAACAGCACTATAACAGAAGGATATTTTTCAATTCCATACATCACAGAACTGTCTGAAAAATTAAATAAAGTATTTAAACAGAATATTAAATTAACATATAGAAATTGTAATCGAATTGCAGATCATTTCTTCTCAAAAACAAAATTTAAACACTCAAAAATGTTAGAATCAAATCTGGTCTATAGTTTAGAATGTAGTAATTGTAATGCCATTTATGTTGGACAAACTTCTCAATACTTAAAAAATCGTGTTTATCAACACAAAAATGATGTAAAGAAATCCTTAGGAAAACCATGTGACATTAATAATCATTCAGCACTGGTTCATCACTCCATCTCCAATGATCACAATTTTAACTTTAATGAACCAAAAATACTACATAAAGAAGTGAATTTACAAAAAAGACTTTTTTTGGAGATGTGCTACATCAAAAAAAATTCAAACACTGTCAATAAGAGAACGGACATAGATGGGTTAAATAACATTTATGGCAATATAATTAATTAACAAATTTTAACAAAATCTAACTTGTAAACAAAATGCAGTTTGTATAGAGATAGCCTTTCTTATACATTAGTACAATTATATTATTTGAACAATTGACAGAACAATTTTACAAGAAAACTGTTTTTATGATAATTTTAAATTTAAAAAATTTGTCGAAATTCATAATAAATGATCATGTATACTAGATTTATTTTTACAATTTACCATACTAACTTGCATTGAGGTATGTTATAGTTTTAGTATTATCTATCTATAATGTTTATAATGTAAGTAAAAAATTATAATAATATATGTAACGAATATTATACATGTTCATAGGTCCTGATGATGAAAATATATTTTTCGAAACGTTGGCCACAAGCGATACACTGGTAAAGCTTATTTTTAATTGTTCCTCAACCAAATAAATCTCCTTCAATACATATTTTGGAACAAAACTTCTACCAACAAAATAATAATGTTTCATCCTAACCTATTTGGCATTTGCACACAAAACTTCCAGTAACTTTAATGCTTTACAACTTTACACTTCACAAAAGGTTAATAAACAACACATTAAATAAATTCGCAAGAGCAAACTGTAGATAGAATACTCCACGTTTATAGGTTAGGTATTATGATCTATGTGGCGACCCTATATTATTTTATCAGACGTATAAATATTTATACCCTGGAAGTAAGACAGAATAGATTTATACCTGCAGTAAACATAATTAAGACTGGCGTTATTTATTCGGAGGAATAGTTACCTGAAGAACAAATGAACCGAATAAATAACTATAGTTACGTTCGGTGAATATGGCCAACAAACAAACAGACCTGGAAGTCCGAAAATAAAAAATAAATGATTGTGATATCATAGCAGCTGCACCTTCTAAAATAACCACCTGAATTAATTATGAGATTTCTCTGTGTTTTAAACACTAATTATTTAATCAGTGAGTCCCTACAAGCCATTTCGGTACATATTTTCTTTCCATAACTCGAAGAAATCAATTGGACCTCTGTATCTCGAACAAAGCAATGTTATATTTTACAACCTTTACAACTCGATCATTAAAATTAGTAAGAACGAATCTTAACCTCTACAAGTCGAATATTTCTTTACAAAATCCGCACAAGTCGAAAACTCTATAACTGGAATTTTTTGGCATCTCCTTCGGAGTTCGGCTTACAGAGGTTCTACTGTATTATGTGCTGCTATTAGCTTACGATATTCATAATATTAAACGCGACTGAATGTATAGCTCATTCACATATACCTACATCATAATATTATGAAAGCGCGTATTATATATTTTGTATGATATTATTTCGGTAATTAGTAGGTACTATATAGTTGTGCGGCGAAGGCATCGTTATATACCCATTAACTGAGTGGAAATTAGCAGACTGACAGAGCGTCACAGTTACTTTCCAACTACTTCAAAAGACATCAGCGTAAATAATCATTCGCATTATATTTACGGCAAAACTTTGACAGCCGTTTGTTTGGCCTGAATTTCGTGCTGTTTATATGCAATTTTGACGTGATAACGTCTTATAAATTGATGAAACACCAGCTGCACGCACGAAAAAGTGTAACGTTCCGCCTGACCCTGTGCGTGCAAGCGAGAGCGCAGTATGCTTCGGCCCAAGTTTGACAGCTACTAAAATTTAGGTTATGTATTACGGAATACGTTATCACGTAAAACTATCGTCCGTAAACCGACTTTACAGACAACCAATTTTTATGCTAGTAACGTATCAAAAATATAGATTAATTATGTTATGAAGCAATGCTAAAAAAAACGTTATAATAAAAATATTGTCTGCCAATTAAAAATTACTCTGAATTTATTCAAATTACAGGCGGGAAATCAGTTCACATTTGTCGGCCATATTTTAATAGTTTAATGCACCTATAAGGGGGACGCCACTGAGCAGTTTATGTTTACTCGATACGGCTCAACGTCCTTCCTATTTTTTTTTTGCCAGAATTTCATTTCATTTCGTGAAAATATAACGAAGTAAAAGTTCAGTCAAAATAAACAATTAAAACTATAATTCGCATAGAGCTGACTGAAAATTGGTGCAGGTCTTAAGTATACACCATTCCAAATAAAAAATCAAGAGTCCGCACATCTGCTTCAAAATTTATTCAAGGTCAAAGGTCAAAAGTATCGGTTTTTTGTACTTTTTCCGTAAACGGTAAATGTTATCTAAAAATATGTCAGATAAAACTTGTGGAATATGCAATTGTCTACAAAAACTGTTCTTATATTTTTTTCTCTACGAATGACTATTCCTGAGATATAGGACCAAAATGTCCTGATTGTATTTATCAAAAATAACGTTAAATATTAATATGTTTGTTAGTATTTTCGATGTATGAAATCACCATAACAAAAGAATGGTGATTCGTAGGGAAAAAAGTATAAGAACAATTCTTGTAGACAATTGCATGACCTACAACTTTTGTCTGACCTATTTTTGGATAAAATTTATCGTTTACGAGAAAATTGCAAAAAAAAAACGATACTTTTAACCTTTGACCTTGAATAAATTTTTTAGCAGATGTAGGATCGATAGGGATTTTTGATATTTCATTTTTAATAGTGTAAGACCTGTATCAATTTTCAGCTCTATGCGAATTGTAAACCTACCACTATTTTTTTTTGTCTATTTAGACCGTGCTATAACCAAGACGATCCCAAACATAAGTTACAGCGTAAGTTCTTGTTCTCCAATTTCTGTGTCAGTTGCCTTAGATACGGCCCTGTCTCTGTGGACTGTGGATACATATTATTGAATGACATAGGTAAATATGTAATATGTACAATAATTAATGAGCATAGAACACGAGCGAAATAAAGCGAAGAATTTTCCTACCTTCGTAGTCGATTTTAATTCACGAATCCCGTTTAATTAACGTCGCCTGCTGACATCAATTTCTCTTAACTGACTAACAATATTATATAACTTTGACACTTCACAACCAAGAGTTACGCGATATTGCTTGACAGTTGCATTGCTGAGCGGGGTGAATCAAAACGAGTTTCTAGAAATAAAATCAAATAACAACCATATTTCACAACGTTTAAATTATTTTTCTCGGCTACTGGCCAAAGACAACAGTTCGGCCAAACAACATATTATAAAAATAATGATTTTGACGTACCTACTTAAGATTATGCTAAATTCAAGTCAATGATGAAAGTTGTGTTTTTTTTCTCAAATTAAATAACTGAAAATTTCTTTAACACAAAGGTGTTTAAAAATATTTTTTTTAAAATAAGCTTAAAAAGCGTGGGGTGCTTTGTTCCACATTTTCGTACATCGAGCGCCCCACGCTTATTTTAAAAAAATTACTTTTTACTTTTTAGTTCGATATAAAGCGTGTTTTTTAGTTTTTTTTAAACTATATTTATTTTTCACTTTTTAGTTTGATATAAAGCGTGTTTTTTAGTTTTTATTTTTAAACTATATTTATTTTCCACTTTTTATTTCGATTTATTGTAAAAAATTTGCCGAAAAAAAACAATTTTTTTTTCGGCGTGGACGGGATTAGAACCCACGACCCGTGATGCCGAGAGTTGACGTCAGCGAAGACCCGTGCCTTAGACCGCACGGCTGCCAGTGTACTTACTGTGCTGGCATATTATACCGCTATATAAACCACTTGCTGTAGTCCAAATGAAAGTTACAAACATACAAACTTATAAGTGAAGTTAATATAAAGCGTGTAAAAAAATGCTAACTTGAAAAGTTTTAATGTACTTTATAGTTGTCTCTTTCAATGTGCCGATTAGTTTTGTGACAACCCGTATGTACGCCGTTGGTGTAGCAAACGTAGGTACTTTGTGCAGCGCATAAATGGATCAGAGCTAAAGTATCATTTCGTCCAGCTGTTCTCGCTGTCAGTCCTTGGTGCGCTGTTTAACCCTATGTTGATTTGGGACAGTATCACGAGTGCCTTGAATGGCTGGTCGCGTTGTAATTAAGTTTAAAATAACAGCGAAACGGTAATTATTATTTAGGCAAAATGGCGGCGTTCACACTGCACATTTTTATTCGAGCGCCCTAGCGGTCTACACTGATACACTAGTTTTATTTAATTGTTTTCGAAGTAAAACTTCTTTACGCACGCTTGACTTGGGGAGTAAGCTGGTGAATGCGTGACGAGAGCGTTACGAAAAGTGTGATCGGGCGAGGCAGTTACGTTTCGTATATCTAAGACACAGTGCAGGCCTATTGTCTGTATCACACTGTAGGAGCAAGAGAGACCAGTGCGCGCGCACATTTTCTTTCTCTCTTCTTCTCATAGCCAGTGCATGAAGTATATATGTTACGGTAAATGTAAACTCTTGGGAAATGTACCGTAAAATGTGCCGGAAAATGTGTACATTAAATGTAGATATTGCGGCAAATGTACACATTTACCGGCACATTTTACGGTAAAAGTGTACATTTCCCAAGAGTTTACATTTACCGTAACATATATATATATATATATCTCAGTCAGTAGTTCGTTTGCGAGTTTGCTAGCGTTACGCGAACGGTGATTTCTTACATGTTTATATTATACATATATAAACATTTAGATGGAGCTAAAGAAGTTTTACTTCAGTCGTGTGGTCTAAACTCTAAAGCACACTCGCTTTCTTTTAAAGAAAAGAATATAATTTGGGTGGGAGCAATTATAATCAAATATTGAAACAGAGTGTAAACTAAATCACAAAATATCGATTAGCAGAGGTGGGATTCGAACCCACGACAATCTGAATCAAAGGCCAGCACGCCGACTACTACACTACGCATGTCCTTTGTTTAAATACTTTACTTGGTAGACTATAGGATCTCAGATGCGAAGTTCAATACAATATATTTATCTAAATATATAAAAGGAACCCGTGACTGACTCACTGACTGATCTATCTACGCACAGCTCAAACCACTGGACGGATTGGGCTGAAATTTGGCACACAGATAGTTATTATAATGTAAACATCTGCTAAGAACAGGTTTTTAAAAATTTAACCCCTAAAATGGTGTGACGGGGGTTAAAAATTTTCATGGAGAAATCATATAAGATAGATATATTAATTCTAAAATGCGAAGAATTACTCCTGTTAACAAATAATAAAAAAACACATGCTTCTTCTAAAACAACCCCTTCATAAGGTGAAGAGAGGTAAATAGTCTAAAAATTAACATGGGTGTCGTTTTCAAGGTTTGTCTGGACGTCGATCCCGAGAATGTCATCAATTTTGAAATTTATTAGGAGATGTCTACGTCGAGAAAGGAATAACTATGCATAATAATGGGAATGCATCGATGTTTCGTTTCAATCGCGTGAGAAGCCGCGGATAACGGCTAGTATTTAATATTTATAATACGTTCAGCTGTTAGTAAAATTATCGTTGTACATTTTACACTAAATATATAATTACGTTTTGAATTATTTGCATTTAAGAAAGGAGCAGCTATGCCAAATAATGGGGAATGCATCGGTGTTTCGTTTCAATCGCGTGAGAAGTCGCGGGTAACGGCTAGTAAATAATAAATTAAAAGCAAAACCGGCGTTCACACGCGAACAATATTCAAGATATTACTGTGAACAGTAATTTCAGGACAAGACAATGACTAGTTATTCAATCTTTGTTTGTGATAGCTTTGACTTTATATCTCAGGAGACAATATCTTACACCATTACATAATATCAGAACTGCTCACTAACGATGAGACATTGCAATATAGTCTTGTCTAGAATATAGCCCCGGTGTGAGCTCGGGTCAATTTTTAGCTTCGCGGCAGATTTTGTAACTTCAAAAAAGTGCTTCAACAGATAAAATTAACGTAGACTAAGAAAAATGCTATGAAAGTATACACAAATAAAAATTAAGTTTAACTTGACGTGGTGTTTTGGCTTTAGCTGTACAATCTTTACTAATATTTTATAGAGTGTGAATTTTGTGAGTTTGTGTGTATGCGGAGGGTAATCTTCGAAACTACTCATCCAATAGAATGGACTTTCGGGATGGATATTAAAGTAAAATTGCTTTTCGTGGACACCAATTTTGCAACGTAAGTCATAAAAAAATCTTTACTAATATATTATATCTAATACAGTTAAGATTATAAAGAGAAAGTGCAAATTTTGTGAGTTTGTGTGTATGCGGAGGGTAATCTCTGAAACTACTCATCTAATTTCAATTTTTTTTCACCAATATTTAGAATGAACCTAGGTACGCTAGGAAAGTATTTTTTGACACGCGATCTTTGCGCCCTATCGAGTTTTTTTTTTTTTTAATTCTGGTTCAGCCAAAACCTTAGTGTCCTATGTTATAAGTGCATTTTATTAAAGATTAATTGTTGATTAAAATGGGTAAAAAACTATCAAATCGGAAGTGCTGTGTTGTTGATTGTAAAGATACACCAACTAAACATCCAGAATTACAATTCCACCGTTTTCCTGGATTTTCTTATGAATTATAGAGGAAAAAATTTGGACTGCAGAAGTACGTCGTCAAGGGTAATTAAATTTTATTTTACGTCAGTAATCATTATTAAATACATGAAGAATATCATAATTGTTATTTTGTTAACAAAAATAAGATTTAAAAAATTTTGAAATAGAAAATGTATATCATTTATGTAGTTTTTTTAGTGACATTGTGCATAAATATTTATTTATGGTTAAAAATAAAGCTGGTTTCCATATGTTTGTAAGTTTTGAGTGAACCACATTTTAAAAAATCAAACACGAGATGGCGCAAAGATCGCATATCAAAGATACTTTCCTAGCGTATATATCGCGTTATTCGTGGAGACCATAATTTTGCAACGTAAATCGACGAAACAGATTCGTGCGAAGCCGGGCCCGGCCACTTGTCAATAATAGAATTGATTTTTTTCATCAAAAATATAGCTACAAAATGCATTGAAGCATGCTTCAAAATACTCGATAAATTCTGATGAGTATTTTTTTTTTAATTATTCACTGAAATCCAGTGATTTACTGGTATTTTTTTTTCTATATTGGCAGAATGCAAGGTGAAAAAAACCAAACTAAAAAGTCAACCTATTTAAACTAAAAAGTCAACCTATTTCTTAAGATTTATGTAGAATAGTTTTGACATTATGTAACAATGTCTGTCTCCCTCGAATCACCGAAATGTGTTTCGTGTCTCTGTTCGATACGTTTGAACGTTATAAAAAGTGTTGGAACGCCAAAACTGTGTTTGGTATAGTTGTAAATGTTGATTCAATGTGAACTGCGGTCGTCTCGTTTCAACAGTTAGAAATTGCTATTTGTATCTCTTTCTAATCTTATCAAACCTAAATTAATTCCGCACGTATAGCTCAGAGTACTATGAAAGAAATAAAAACTATTCTCCAGTATTTCCGCTCCGAAAATAAACTAAAATAATTTATCAAGAGACATATTTTCATTTTATTTTTGTATCATCGCGTTGGAAAAAAACTTGGGTAAATCGCTCGATAAACTATTTATTCGCAATTTATAAATCACGCTAAACACGCGGCTTCTGTCGCGTGAACATCAATTTTTTCCACAGATTCGTTTGCAGAAATTTAGGTTTTGAACCTCGGTTTAAACAAAACTTTAAGTTCAGATATCATTATTTTGACTACGTTTTATTGATTTTTAATGTGCCATCGAAATCCACCGATATACCGAATTTTATTCTAAATCAGTTCAGTAGTTTGTTGATTTTACATGAAAAATACTTTTATTTGAATAAGGAGCCCTCAGACAAGAAAAAAAATTGAAATACCGCAGCCGGTACTCAAACCAGTTCCAGATTCGCATTTATTCAACAGGCACGAATCTAGGAGTTTCGGGTAAAAAAGTATTAACCTCACTTATTATCGAAATACCTTAGCCAACCCACCGTTTTATACATATACTCACTGAAATATTTTCGACTCTTTTTTCGGATTTGTGATACGATAATTGGATTCCACGTTTTTCGGAACGAATAAAATCGAAATGTAATGCAACGTTAATAAATTAAATGAATCATTAAACTCTTTCGTCGAAATCTACGTCGCCTGCTTTTTAATTAAATTTGTATTTATGTAAAATTATGATACATGCGTGCTTATTTTCAAATAAAGTTACTAGCGGTCCCGCCCGGTTTCACCCGGATGCAAAAGAACGAATGGGGAAGGAAGGGACATGAGTACACACATTCATCTTAGTTTACCGAGATGAATGTTGTATCCAAATTTCATGATGATCGGAGTTACCGTTCAAAAGTTTTTGTCGATAAAGAGCAGTATTTAAACTTTTTTTAACTAATAATTTTTTTTAAATGAATTAAATAAAATTAAAATAAATGTAAATGTAAGCCTAAGAAGAAAGCAATGTAAACAATAAAAAAAATAATAAAAATATATTCACCCAACGTGGGGCTCGAACCCACGACCCTGATATTGACAGTCGTATGCGCTACCGATTGATCTACCTGAGGTTGTGTTCTTTCATCACTAATATGAGTATATCTAGTTAGTGCATTTTACATGAATAGAAGCTTATTTTTGAGATACTTTTTGCAACATTTTTCATTAAAGCTTCGTTCCTAATGGTCGTAGCGTAATATTATATAGCCTATAGCCTTCCTCGGTAGATTGTCTCTCTGGTCCAGAGCTCGACTCCCCCCGAAGTGAATTTCTGGCTATTGCTTATTATACTAAAATTATCGATCGTTAAAAATGACATAAACTTCAATTCTTTTAAAACAAATCTTTTGATTTTGGAACTTAAAGGTAAAATAATGATTTATAATTTCCAGTCAGTTTTTTTACCTAGTTATTTAATTAACAAAACGTTCAAGATAGCAAATTATTTATCTGTCTGTCGTTGCATATTTTATATAACATAGGAAAAACTAAGCAATAAATTGTGTAATTAATTAGATGTAGGTATTTATAATTATTTCATTTATGCAGCTAATATCAATATGCTGGGTTCAGCTTTACGCAAAAATGAAAACTTAAAAATAGTTCAAGGTTAACTTGTAGATTAGTAGAAGTTTTGTTCCAAAATATGTATTGAAGGAGATTTATTTGGTTGAGGAACAATAGAAAAATAAGCTTTACCAAAGTATCGCTTGTGGCTAACGTTTCGAAAAATATATCCTCAGGGCCTCAATATGTAAGTTGAGATGGTATATATTCTGCACAATTTACCATCTCAACTTGCATTGAGGTCCTGCGGATGAAAATAACATTTCGAATCGTTGGCCACAAGCGATTCTTTTTCTATTATATTCCTCAACCAAATAAATCTCCTTCAGTTGACGTGTAGATTATATAGACGCTCGACAATTGACGTCATTAGCGGATATTATTGGTAATTATATTATAACGTGTTTTTTATGTTTATATTAATTTTCAGAAATTTGTAATTCCCTGTTATTGGACTGATATCTGTTGGGAAATAAATAATAATAATTATTATTATTAGTCAAATTGTCCTACCTTTGAGAGCACTTAACACAAATTATTTTGAAATGTCTAATTAACATTCAAACCAATAAAACTGTAACCGTGCATTGTCACATTATGGAGGCACCAGTGCTCCAGTCCCACTCACAATATGTGAAAACAAGCAAGTATTTTCACGCATATCACTCTCCTATGGATTGATTATTTCCAGTTAAAAAATAAACAAATACAAACTATTATAGTAACTGCAATGTTGATATAAACGTTTGTCAAAAACACCTTGAATCGTTAATAATGGACCTATTCTGTGAGAACATTGTTAAAGTTTTTTTTCTTTTTCATAGTTATCGATTACTGTCCACGTTTTAAGACAAGAAATTTGGTGAAATATTTATCATAATATTAATTGTTTCGTAAGATTGAATTATTATAAATAGACAGCCGTTAGGAACTACACATTGTTTGACGTAACGTTAACAATATAATATTAAAAATATTTATCTTAAATATGTCTGATAGAAAACAGACAAATGCAGTTTGTTTTCGTAAATTTATAAAGCCACTAAATGTTTTGAGAAGGCTATACATATAAAATCGAATTTTGTACTTTTATAACCGGCGTAAAATTGTTGTTTTATATTATGAATAGCATAAAATTAGTTCATTGTTAAATGTAGGTAATTATAAATAAAATGAATTCGGTAAATAAGAATATAACTAAATACGATAACGTCAGAATCTTTCAGTCTTTATTCTACAGAAACCATTTCTGAACATGTAATTAAAATTGTCCAATTAAAAAAAAGTGCAACTTCATTATTTCTACAATTTCTGAGAATATTTGACCTAAAAAGCATTCCTTCTAGAAAAACCGGATGTAGTACGATGTAAATACATAGGTATGTCTTAACTTAATAGTAATAATAATTAATATATAAAATTATCGACCAATTTTTCAGACAATATATTAGTAAAATATATAATTATAATTCAATTAATTGACGTTTCGATATTAAAAAAGTTCTAATCGAATTCTGTCATTAACTAATCACTTATTAATTTTTATATTTTTAGCTCAATTCTGAAGAAGTTCCAAACCCGGATCGAAACGTTAATTAATTGAATTATAATTATATATTTTGTTACTATATTGTCTGAAAAATTGGTCGACAATTTCATTTATTGAAGAAGTAATTAGACGTTAATCAAAGATTTGAATAATAATTAATTATTAAGATCCGGTGTAAAAATAATAATCTTTCAGTAGAAATAAAAACACAGAACATGTATATTGTTTGATTGTGTATAATTTTTATAGAAATATACCCGATCAGTTTTATCCTTAAAAAGTGTGGTGTCTAAATTAAGTCTAATGAACGATTAAAAACAAATTGGATAACCGTAATTCAACACAAGCAATATAATAATTTACCTAAAACATTAATTTTATATAAGTATCCATTAATTTCGTATTGGTCCATGCGTTGATCAAGCGAACTGTCTTCAACTAAAATACATAATATTTTATGTAGGCATTTTGAAAAAAGCACGGCTTAATAAACTGAACGCAATTTTAAGAAGACGCGGACGACGCACGTGTAACCGCGTTATCGCGGATCGTTGGCTGGCGTCCGGTTCGTGCGACTGTCGGCGGTCTACTAGCGACAACGGCGACGCCGCCGATTGTAGTAAAACAGCGCCGGGACGCTGCGAGCTCCGCCACGCACACCAGATCCGACGCGCCGAATTCTCCGTGTCCGCGTTGATCGCAGTAGGCCAGACAATGCAGAACAGCTCGGAACGGACACTTCGAGACAGCCCTGCGAATGGGCGATTCCATTTATCACACACTCGCCTAGGGTTGAGCGTTTTACATTGTTAACATTAGGCAGGACAAGGTTTGCAAGAGGTCCGCATACTGTTCCGCTAGCATGCTCCCGACACAATTCTGTGCTCACTGACAAGGTTCTTGTAAATTAATAATAATAATGCGTTTAATGTCCGTTTCTCGACTTTATGTCATAACAGACACCATCCGCACCATCTAACACACTTCCCGTTATTTTCTACAATTTTTAAACTTCAACTTAATTAATAGCAATGGGCAAATTAAGGAATTTTTAGGGAATTAGGATAAGGTAGGCAAATTTTGAGCATAGGAGTTTGACAGGTAATCGGCCATGGCCTTGAATAAGGAACCATATCGATATTTATCTGGAATTGTTGAGGGAAACCGTGGAAAACCGCAACAAGATGGCCGGTACAGGAATTACCGTTTCTCGGCGAGAGGCAGTAGGAAAAAGTCCTAGTCACATCTGCCCCCGCCGGGATTCGAACCCGGTTCCTTCCGTATGCGAGTCTAGTGCTCTCACCGCTACGTCACCCCGCTCGGTAGTTGTCCGTAACTCATAACTTGTTTGTCTTAATTTCTCAATTATTTATTAGATATCGTGTCCATCGAGCTAATAATTTAATAAGAAAAATCACAGGATTGTGGACAAAAAGTTAGATTTATTTAGTGTACGACGTTTCGTCTACAGATTTAAACTTTTTCAAGTACATTTTATTGTATAAATCGAATATATTATCTCAAAATATATTTGATGAAGAAGTACCGAGCGGGGTGACGTTGTAGTAAGAGCCCTAGACTCGCATTCGGGAGGTACCGGGTTCGAATCCCGGCAGGGGCAGATGTGGCTAGGACTTTTCCCTACTGCCTCTCGCTGAGAAACGGTACTTCCTGTACCTGCCATCTTGTTGAGGTTTCCCATAGTTTCCCTCAATAATTCCAGATAAATATCGAGATGGTTCCTTATTCAAGGCCATGGCCGATTACCTGTCAAACTCTTATGCTCAAAATTTACCTAACTTATCCAATATCCTAAAATTCCTTCATTCGTTCATTGCTATTAATTAAGGGGAAGTTAAAAAATGTAGAAAATAACGGGAAGTGTGATAGATAGAAAATAGTAATGGTGTGAATGGCGTCTGTTATGACATAAAGTCGAGAAACGGACGTTAAACGCATCATTATTATTATATTTGATGAAGAAGTATATTTAAAACATGTTTTAACCGATTATCATTCAGTTCATAGGCGCTTATGACCTTAGTTATCGAACGTCTATAATCTACTGTATCAATCTATTATTCAGGTGTGTTTAAAAAAAAATACAGTGTCTTTGCTCACTTTAAACTTTTGAATTACAATATTATTTTGAAAGCCCAGAGCCGATAATCTAGACATTCTACAATTTCAATATTTTTTGGAAAAAAGCAACTTTAAATCTGAACCCATTATATCTACATAGTGTATACATTGTGTTCAAAGATATAATCTTTATTGAGAAGAACATATTATATTGAATTTTCAGTTCGGATAAAGCTTTTCGAGAATGGAAAGCGAAAGCTGTTTGCGTCTTTTGTTATTCTCCAATATTATTCCGAAAACAATGTGACGTTATATAATTACGATGCCATAAAGCCTTAGAATCTTAGATGCTATACAGAGTGTTTCGAGTATACAGAATTAATTATTTGTTTATATATGAGGAGTAGCAATATGAACTGCTCGAAATTATTAAATTTAAATGCGTGGGACGACCCCTTTCACAACATTCATAAGTCTTCCTATAAACAAGGTTATACGCTATATAAAATAGAATAGAATAGTTCTTTATTTGTAGAGCCAAGTATGGATACAGTCGTCAAAACAATTAGATGAAAAATTAAAATATATCTGAAATATTATAAGGCACAGTTCCTACAAGACGTGCTTTTAACTTTTTTTTAAACTGATTGCCTTTGAGACATATTTATTTCTTGCGGTAGCGAGTGAAACATTTTGAGTCCTGTATAAGAAACTAATTATTTCTCAAAGAAGGCTGTTTTATTTTTAAGAGTAATCTGTGTGTTGCGGATATCATATTCATTTGGCTCTTTAACGCCAAACGAGTCATAATTATTACATAAAAATTGGTTGTCTGTAAAGTCGGTTTGCGGACGATAGTTTTACGTGATAACGTATTCCGTAATACATAACCTAAACCTCCCAAAATTTGGTTTCAATCCGCTTATCCTTGATGTCGGAATGATAAGAAATGTTAAAAGTGACGTTTGCAACTTACAAAGTATTATGTTCTAATAATAATTAGTTATTCCAATACTTAACTTAGAAGGCTTTGCATTTCACAATATACTAATGTCAAAAAATTGAATTAAACATTAGAAATGCAGCTGTTTTCATGTTAAGACAAGACATACGTTTGCTTCTAATTTCCATGTACGGCAAACAAAGACAACCGACCGCGTCGCGCCATGCATTACACAACATTGCATTTATACAGCTATTTTTCTATATAAATTTGTATAAAAAAACTGCTTAGGCAAATTCTGTTATACGAAATCTATATAAAATGTTCTCCTCTTTCGTTTAAGACTGGTTTCAAACCGATCTGATTTAAATTGAGCGAGAAATTAGCAAAAAGCACGCACAGGGTCAGGCGGAACGTTACGCGTTACGAACGTTACGTTACACTTTTTCGAACATGCAGCCGGTGTTTTATCAATTTATAAGATTGGTGATTCATCAATTTATAAGACGTTATCACGTCAAAAAGTAAAAACTTCATAGGCATAAATACCATAATAGGTTAAAAGATCATTATTAATGAATGTAAGTATATTAGTATATTTATTTTTCGTTCTAGTCAAACTTGGATCAAATTAATATTTGTTGTAATAAGCTTTATAACCTATAATTATTATTATAAGTTCATTGATGTTTTATAAGTTGGCATCTAATATTTGAAGTTACGCAGTGGCGTAGCTACCTAGGGGCTAGGCGGGGCAGTGCCCCGGGGCCCTCAAGCTCAGGGGGCCCTCGGATCCTTACCAGAAAATCTCGATGGAACTGAACTTTTGAAAATTTCCCCCATTTTCAAAATAAATATGACAGGTTGCAACTCGACTTTAATCATGGCAACTCAGTTGAGAGAAATTCGAAAGTTATACCTAGGGAATTCCCCTAAATTCTTTCTGTGGGTTGGCAGTGTTGTCAATTTGACGGATAGCGATATGTGCGTTTTATTATTCATCAATATGCGTTTTATTGTGAATTCGAGTCAAGATTTTTTTTTGAGACCGGTTAAAAAATTAATGCTGCATCAGGAGTAAGTAAGCTAATGTCAATAAACTTTTTAGTACTGGTCAATATTGTGGTTCAATTTTATTTGATTTTACCACATTATTTGAGTCATTATCAATAGAAATATAATATTGTCCAGAAATACTTGCAGAAGGTTGACTAAAAACTTGTCAATTTTGGGCAATTTTTGTTTACTATCTTCTCTTTCTTGGCGATGTTTGCGTTTAAATGCACAACTGGATTTCTTCTTTTTGTCCATAGTTTTAGTTTTCTAAACCTATAGATTTGACACGATTTATTGACGTACCTAACGGACATCAATATGAGTGGTACCAAAAATGTTACTACCACTCATAGTGATGTATCATCGATGATAAAGTAGCTTAGCATTTTTAAAGTAGTTGTATATTTAATATTTTTACTTGATAAAACCTAACTAGTTTAGATAGCAGTGGGGCCCCATTTTTTTTATTTGCCCCAAGGCCCTTGGTTACCTAGCTACGCCACTGATTAGTTACGCAATGTCTTCTAAAACTAATGAAGGTTAATTTCATGTGTTTACCCGACGTTACTTATTAAATAGCGATAGTGGCAATCTACAAATTCGGGCGGAGCCGAACCGGGCATCTATAGTAGAATATAAAAACAAATTTGATTCAAAATAAATATAACAAAATTAACACTACTACTATTTTTTTCAATTTTATAAAATAATTTTTAGATGTTTTTGAAACTTCTGGTAGGTACTAGGAAATGTTTTAATCAACTTCATAATTAAAAAAAAAAGTATGAAATTGTTGTCCCCTAAGTTGGGCAGTAAACCTTTATCGTACTGATGTAATGATAATATGTAACACATCGTCGTTGGTTCTGTAATAGTTCTTATGCGCATAATAATTGACAGATTTTACGTTTTTTAAATGAAAAGATTCAGGAAACGAAGGTCTATACACTAGTAATACCTCCAAATTAATTTTACAGTAACCAACAAGAGGAAATAACTCTTATGTGAAAAGTTGTATGAAATAATTCCTCCGATGTGCCAATAAATCCGAAATTAACGTTAAATATTTTTTAAGAAAATACTTACTTCATCTTAATTAAACATGTATAGTGAAGATAAGTATGAATTAGTAATATACCTCTGAAATTGCTAGTTCTTACCATCCTTTGCTGAAAGAACCACTTTTTGGCTTTTCCTGCAAATTTTACTTTTTGCACATAAGAGGTATTACAGAACCAACGATGACATGCATTTTAAGGAATAAAATATATAAAAAATTATAAATTATAATTCAAAGGAGTATAAAACATATTTTAAAATATTCATAAAAATTCCATCTTTACTTAACGATGACGAGAAACTTAACCTTGAACGAAAAAGTGTCATATTTACATAAAAATATGCTGAAATATTTATTGTATCTCAAAAATAGATCTATTTGAACAGTTCTTTATTTACATAATGATTAATTGATATTATATAATAATATTTAAAGAAATGTCTTGTAGGTTGAAAACGAATAATATTTAATATATTTTTCACACAAATATTTAAAATAGAACCAAACCAATTATTTATTATGCTTAATAAACGCCACAATTCTAAATAATTGGCGCATATCTAACATATTTGCGAAATGTATTCAGGGGAGATCAAAGCTACAAGGTTTTTGAACTTTCGAAATCTACCGTTATTTTTATAAGCTTTTATTTAAAACTTTGGTTAGCTCAGGTTATTACCAAATGTTCGTTAATCATAAATTATTATTTTTATTATTAGACATTTATTTTCTAATTAAAAAAATAAATCAGAATGCTCATTAATATTATTAATTATCTTTATGTTTAAAATAATAATTACAAACATTAATCCTAATTACTTATATATCAATATTTTTGGCCTTCAGCCAGATGACAGCCTCCTGACATCTTGAGTTTGCTAAACTAATTCCAAATTTGGTACGTGACCGTCAGTACCGTCTCCAATTGTCGTCAACAAGAAAACAATTAATAAAAATTAAGAAATAACTGTCCGCTCCAGAATAATTTCTGAGAATTCGAACTGTGTCGCTTAACTGTATTATTTCAGTAACAAATAGCCGAAGACGTGGAAATGACACTGGGAATGGAACGACGCACTTCCGGTCACACAATAATACTATTTCCGGTCGTCTGTTTCGGAGAATGACGCTGTCAGTCCGTCAGTTTTTGTTACTGAGCGACAAGTTTGATCAACGCAAAGAGAAACACACAATTAAAATATAACAAGAAATGTTTGAGATCGATTCTTGATATCTCGTCTTTGTTTATTGTCCACTCGTTAATATAAGTATAATACGCGCCACGAATCTAAAAGGCTCGGAAGTTAGATGCGAATGCGGGCTTGCGCTTGTACAGTCTGTTGAAAAACTACAAACTCGCAACTCAACAAAACTAAAATAACAATAACAACTTGACAATAGCGTACTCGACTGTACTTTAAAGCAGGAAAGCGACAAGTGACAAAGGCAACGAGCGATCACGGCCAATCACCGACGAGCGCACGTTCCGTGCAGGTAGCTGAGAGGTGGTGGGAGTATCGACGGCTCTAAAATGTGCCTTTGCGACGCTGTTTGTGACTAACTTCCGAACCTTTTAGATCTGTGGCGCGTATTATAAAGAATAGAGAGTTGTTTAATTTACTATCTGCTGTTCATATTTAACAATAATTTGTTATATTATTTATATTTTAGTTTTGAAATATATTTACAGACCATTATTTTAATTTATATCGAACCTCCCTTTTTCAATGTTTATTTTTCATTGATATCGCATTGTTGAACTGGAAGTTTGTTGAAATGTAATATAAAAAAAAGAAGCGGAAACTTGTTTTATAAGTGGCATAAAATACATATATAGCTATAATATAAATTGTCTCTATATTTAAAGTAAAAGAAGATAATCAAGATTAAAAATCTAAATGGAAAACGACGGTGAATTTGTGAAGTACCTACCTATCATTATTATCAAAGTCAGAAAGAAGTTACCGAATACTTCTTATACTATATATATGGTAGATTCAGGTAGTGCTTACAGTTTCCATCTATTTTTTGAGTTTCAAGAAACGAATTTGATTTATTAAATAACAAAGTACCAAATTTTTTTGTGAATGACTCATCCCGAGCGCCATTGCTCTATGCTGAGCCGTCCTGTACTGTTGCATTCGCACATTTACAGAGCGCACACAGCACAGGCCACAGAGCACTAATGAGATTTGCTTAGTCATTTAATGTTGAATGACACACTGTAAGTGTAATAGTAGGTACTAAGCTTATAGTGACTTAAACCATTCACATTGACGTCGTTGACAAAGATATAATATTGTAACAATAAACGTTATTTTTGTTCAGCTTTTATTATACTTTATAGTTCGAAATGCGAATAACATATAAGATCAGAATCATATGAAGTTGAGCTCAGAGCTGAGTGTGTGTATTGTGCTGTGCAATGCTTCGTGACTCCTGAGCATGCATGATGACAGTTCACATTTCTGCAGTCTGCACTCTTATGTAGTGCGTACTGTTACTCTTTTGAACAACTCGCTCTGAGCGATTCTTTTTAGTGAGCGGAGCGCACGGAGCCAGCTCCCAATAAAGAGTCATGTGGACACATCACTATATCCAACATATATTATTATATGCCATTAGACGCAACAAGGAACGAAAGGGGAGTGGGGGGAGGGAGGGACCGAAGACGGTGTCTGCTTAAAAACAGACTTGAGACTGGAGATGACGATGAGACTGAATCAGTCAGTCGGAGGAGCTTCCGTTATTTATTATAACGTCGTTTCACTTTCCCTGGCTATCTCGTTTCTCTACATACGCTCTGAGAGCAGTCAGAAATGTCTTTCGGATAAAGTGCTTCACTTCTTTATTAACTTACTTTGCCTGGCTGCAATTGAAATGGAATATATTTTGATAAGTGTTTACCAATGCTGACCGTTGCATAATTTATAAAAAAGCTGAAAAAATGCACCCGGTGTCCCAAAAAGATTGTGGAAATAGAAGAGGTCAACATTTATTTTGAAGTCAAATTTTAATAATTCATTCAAGTTACGGGGAATTAAATTTAAATATACCTACTTTAAATTCAAGTAATAGAATTATGATTTTTAAGTCTTTAATATATTTTTCTACTAGATATATCTACAATTAACTTAAAAAGTGTTTGATATGTTATATTTTATCTGCAATTTGAATAAGCTCTTCTCTTTTTGATTTTTAAAAAACTATCCCTCAGAGCAGCGGTCGGCAACCTTTTGAGACGGAAGAGCCAAAAGTTACAATTTACAAAATTTGCCAGTTTTTAAAGAGCCACTAAAAATTTTCGTTTCCGTATTCTAGTATTTGCTGATATAGGTTTAATATATATATCCAAGGACGACACGTCGCGACGGGGGCGGTACGAGTGAGACGCGAGTGGAAATGGTACTCAATGGTACTCAATCATGGATCGATTGGACGATTTTTAGGGTTTATATAATAAAGTAATTATTTTTTTGCGTATGGAACTGGAGAGCCGCAACTTTACATCAAAAGAGCCGCATGCGGCTCGCGAGCCGCAGGTTGTCGACGCTGATGACGTCAACTGTTGAGTTTCTATGATCTACAATCTGTCTAACAAACATAAACTTACTTTCCAATAACATTTGAACAACTTAGTTTGGTCAATGAGTGCTCATAAGGGGAATGTAGATGGAAAAGTCGAAAGCAGAACGTTTGACTTAGTAACTTTGTTTGGACTAGTTAGGAGATAAACATACTAAAAGTCCTTGCCCCTCCGAGGTACGCCCGAAGGGGGGGAGCACAAAGAAGGTCCCGTTTTTTTTGTTTTTTGCTTTCATCTCGAAAACGGTACGTCGTACGAAATTTTGTTGTAATACATATTGAAAGATGATAAAATTCTCTACAACTTTAGCTTTCACACTTTTTATCTATCTCCAATCTTTGCCTAGCTATGAGCTCCGAAAAATTAAGTATATGAAAAACTAGTTCAATGATGATTTTTGTTTTAAACAGTTTAAGTACTTAGTATACCATTAAATTGCAGTTTTATATATTTAAATTTACCTAAACATGCTGAAATCTAAAAGCCTGATTTTCGGGCGAGAATAGAGTAGCGTCGCGCATACAAAATCTAATAAGCAAATAGGTGTTCTAGTCAGTCATTCGAAGTAAATATGTTTTTCGGTAATGAATATCGATTATCGTTTGGTGATCTGGCAGGAACTAGGGTTGCCTATCGATCGCGGGGCCCTGGGTACGTGCCCAGAGTGCCCAGTGGGAGGTACTCCCAGCTTATGTTATTTTTTAATAGTGTGTGGGTGTTTTTGATACTGTGGATGAGCAATACGAAATGATTTTGACAAATTCGTATTGTTACAATGTGCTAAAGAGAATTTAACACATTTTTGAAAATTGACCATTTTTCGGAGCTCATAGCTAGGCAAAGATTGGAGATAGATAAAAAGTGTGAAAGCTAAAGTTGTAGAGAATTTTATCAGCTTTCATTATGTATTACAACAAAATTTCGTACGACGTACCGTTTTCGAGATGAAAGCAAAAAACCAAAAAACGGGACCTTCTTTGTGCTCCCCCCCTTCGGGCGTACCTCGGAGGGGTAAGGACTTTTAGTATGTTTATCTCCTAACTAGTACAAACAAAGTTCCTAAGTCAAATGTTCTGCTTTCAACTTTTCCATCTAGAAATTATTCGTTGCTTAAGCGAACTTGAATTTACACTATATTAAAGACTATTGAAAATATTATTTCAAAGGTTGCAATTTAAAATGGAAGTCTCGAATTAAACCATTCGATAAAATTAATGACGCGTCTCAAATTTACCGCCGGTTGAAATGTTTTGGTGAAAAACTGTTCGGAATATGTGTAGTGTGTTATCGTACAGTTCAACCACCGTCCGCCCGTCTGTCTGTAATTGATGTAGATGTGAGTCTTTGAAGTGACAACTTGAGCCGCTCCATATCTATCCCAGTCCCCGGCCCCCTTCATTCGCGCGCTGGCTACACGCGATCGATAATATTTATTGACTGAAACTGCTTTTTACAGTTCTCTCTCTCTATTTTACATAATGAAAAACCGATATTATGTCTGGCGTATACGTTCTTTCTTCTAAAACGCCAATTAGGAAAAGAGATTAATTATTATAGCACCATGCGGTACACAGTACTATAATAAAAGGGTTGCAGCTTACGTCAGCTTTTTTTAAGCTTAACTGTATAGTTCAGTCAAAATAAACATTTCAATTTACTATAATTCGCATAGAGCTGAACATTGGTAAAGGTCTAAAGTACACTATTATACAAATAAAATATCAAAAGTCCCCACCGAACTTACATCTACTTCAAAATTTATTCAAGGCCAAAAGTCAAAAGTATCGGTTTGTTTGCACGTTGCTCGTAAACGGTAAATGTTATCTAAAAACAGGTCAAACAAAAGTTGGAGATCTTGCAAATGTCTACAAAAACTGTTCTTATATTTTTTTTCCTACGAATCACTATTCCTGAGATACGGGACCAAAATGTCCTGAACGTATTTATAAAAATAACGTTAAATATTAATATGCATGTTAGTATTTTCGATGTATGAAATCACCATAGCAAAAGAATGGTGGTTTGTAGTAAAAAAGTATAAGAACAATTCTTGTAGACAATTGCATGATCTTCAACTTTTGTCTGACGTATTCGTAAATAACATTCACCGTTTACAAGAAAAGTGCAAAAAAACCGATACTTTTAACATTTGACCTTGAATAAATTTTTAAGCAGATGTAGGATTGGTGGCGACTTTTGATATTTCATTTGTAAACCCAGTTAAAAACGTTTACTTATTTCACTTTGGCGATCATAAAATCCTATTTGTTAACTAATTGTCAAGTCTAACAAAGTAATAAATACCTACCTGTAAAAGAAATTGATAGTTCTGTTTGATCCGGACTTATAGATGAAATTAAACAGCGCACAAACTATGAATGGCTTTGAAATTCGTCGGAGAATCAACAATATCTGATTTAACTACTTCAATTTGGAATTAACAATTTATCATCAAAGCAGTGTCTCTTATTCATTCATTAGTTTCACTTCCAATTAAAATCAGACAAACGCAGTGTAGTTGGTTTAATTAGTTTGCTATGTTATTTCCAACTAAATACTTCTTTATAACATTTTTTTGTATTATTTTTTAAAAATGTCTGCAACAGAATTAATTAAAAAAAAATATGTGAATTTTTTCATACGATATAGGACGTATACATAACTATAGCAAATAACTTACAGGTGTAGCCACCGTTCGCTACATTGTTAGCTCTCGCATGATGTGAAATAAACAGTTACAAATTGCTATATATTAGAATGATGAATTGATCTTGTTGTGTCACTGTGGAGTAATGTAACTCAGTCCGCCGCGATAGTGGAAAGATTCGGGGTTCGTATCCCGATGGTGACATTGTTTGAGAAATAAATTTTTCTAATATGCAATGTAACAATGGGTGTTTCTTAACAATGTAGCGAACGGTGGCTACACCTGTAAGTTAAAAAAAAATATGTTCAAAATAAGTTCAGGTGCATCATCGGAGTTGAGAGGGAGATATAAGTTAGTGAGTGCGACAAAAACGGAACATTAATATTTGACGTTTAAAATGAAAACAACTGTTTTTTTTGTATTAAATACATTTCATCGAATTTTCCTGCATTTTGTAACGGGAAATAATGTAGGTTAGTTAATAAATCGTTTTAAATGTATTATAAATTATGCTAATAAATATATATACTTACCTACATATTTTGCCTATTAATTATTCAAAAATTATATTTTGTAGATACCTATGTGCTACAGTTTGGGGTTATATTGTGTTCGATAAACTTTGAGACGAACCGATTGCATATTATTGTTCGTTTATGAATTTAACATGAGCAAATTTGAGGTATTTACGGATTATTCTTAATAAATACCTATATTTAAAATAATTATAGCAGGAAGAAGTTTTACTTCAGTCGTGTGGTCTAAAGCACACTCTCTTTTTTAATAAACAAATAAGAATATGCAGTAACAATTGACAATCAATAAATTCAGTTTTGTTTTGATGGCCAATCACGGATTTTTTTTTTAATATAATATGGTTTATTGGCCTCTACATCCTCTGACTATCACGGATGTAAAAACAAATTTAATTCAAAATTCCACTGTAATTACCTGACCTCTTAAAAACCCATCGTTACTGTAGAAGCGTATCGAAGAACGCACTTTATATAATATGGAAGGGCTTAATTACTAATCAACGACGCTATATTTTAATGCGGAAAGTCCGCAACCATAATCTCGCCAATTAACTTTCTTGTTATGTCCTCTACAAGTTCCGGGGTCAACGCGCCAGGTGCAACTCGTCGACCGAATTGACTGCACAACACCTGCAAATCTATATTTCAAAAACTTGCGCTTGAAATTATAATAAGGTTTAATAATTAGTCTGGTCGTTATGAAAATTTTCATTAATAAAAAGTCCAAATATATCACTTAGATATAATGTAAATACGGTATAACGTCACTCGATATAACGACAAACTCCTTAAAACAAATTAATTAATTAAAAGGCAAAATATGTATATATATTTATTAGCATAATTTATAATACATTTAAAAGAATGTATTAACTAGGCTATATTATTTCCTGTTACAAAGTGCAGCAAAATTCGATGTAATGTATTTTTGATACAAAAAAAAAAACAGTTGTTTTCATTTTAAACGTCAAATAGTTGTATTAATGCTCCGTCCTTGTCGCACTCACTAACTTATATCTCCCTCTCAACTTAATGCTCCGTCTTTGTCGCACTCACTAACTTATATCTTCCTCTCAACTCCGATGATGCACTTCCGTAAACGATTTCGTCATGCATCGCGATATGATTCACTTCCGTAAACGATTTCGTCAGGCATCGCGATGATGCACTTCCGTAAACGATTTCGCCAGGCATTTACCAGCTTACTCCTAAAGTCAAACGTTTTGCTTCAAAAATATAGTTCAAAAATCCGCAAAATACAACATCCCAAAAATCTTCGCGGACCACCCAAAAATCTACGCGGATCATCGGTTGAGAAACTATGATGTAAACTCGATATATCGGAAAGTTATATTTTGTTAATATATTGTCTGAAAAATTAGTCGATTATTTAATTTATTGAAGAGTATAATCAGACGTTAATCAAAGATTTGAATATCGGAAATATAAGTGTCAAAAAAAAGTCGAATTATAAAGCAAACATCTTTAGCGGGAATAATCTACTTTGATACGCGGGTTTGAGAAAAGTTGAACCGAAAAATGTTATGAAATAATTAATAAGTGATTTGTACCTTTTCGGAACGAGTGGCCCCTGACAGATTTTGATACGTGGCATCGCTTTTAGATGCGCATGTAAAATGAATACGTTGTTTCGGAATAACGGCAAACGTTCTATTGGAAGATTAATGGATTTGATTATCTTGCGTATATAAGCAAGATAATCAAACAGCTGGGACGGGGTACTCTATAATCGAAACTCTCTATGGGTACCATCACCTACAGTTATAGTGATGCGCCCACTTACAGAACCCACTAATAACCCACTATAAATTTATATGCAATGAAAAGCTCCTTTGACAGCAACTAGGAACAATTTTCTTAGCCGCAAACAAGGATGATATCTATCCTTTTTAGGGTGTCGTACCTCAAAAAAAAGGAACCATTATAGGATCACTTCGTTGTCCGTCTGTCTGTCTGTCTGCCAAGATTCTTTTTCTCAGGAACGTGTGGGGAAGTATCAAGTTGAAAATAATATCAAATACTCAGAACTAAAATCCCTTGAAGCTGTGAAAAATTCGAACTTCTAAGTCAACAGCAAGCCTTCAGTATTACCATTCCAACCCACATGTAGACTAGTTTAGGTAAAAATTCGCTTTTCATAATTTTCCATTATTTTTTCGTTTTGAGGTCCCTCGAATCCAAAATAATATATTTTTGGAAAAACTCTGTTCGTCTGTTTGTCTGTTAGTCAGTGAGCACGATACAGGTCAAACGGGTGAGCGGATCGGAACCAAATTTTGAGAGGATGTTTTGTATGCAAATATAAAGAGCCCTATTGTTTTTGGGGAAAATCGGCGCATGCTCAGAAGAGATATATGCTATAACGTTGCTTTTTATATGATAATGGTATACTTTTCATAACGGCTTATTATTCTATTTATTTTTTCAAGGAAGTCTCGTTAAAAAAAATTTTATAAACTTTATAGTTTCGGAAATATTTTGAAAATAAAAAACTGCTGTTCTTTTGTTTTGTAGATCTGTCAGAAATAAACTAGTTAAGCATGCTTTGATTAATTTTTACATGACGTGGAACATTATGTAGGTAACCATGGCAACGAATATCAAATGCTATATTGAATACTAGCCACTACCCGCGTCTTCTCACACGATATCAGAAATTTTCTTTTCTTTATTATAATCAAATGTCAACATTTTGAAGTTGGAATGGTCCTGTCGCGCAATTGGTTGGAATTTTTTTTTAAACAAGTGAACGTTTCCCAAAGTGTAGCGGCACATCCTTGGCAGTAGAATTGATATTAACATTATAATAGGCGTGTAGCAAATTAAGGCTTAAAATCTGGATTTCCCGCCGATAATATTACAACAGTAGGGTCAACGGCCAACGTTATTTTGTACAGAATTCACAAACATTTGCATATGTGTTGGTTCATTGTTGTGTAAGGAGAATCACTTCATTGTTGTACAAAAGAAAGATATGTAGCAAAAAATATATACGTACGTTTGGGGGGACCAAGAAACATGTCTCAAGAAAATAATATGAACCACTTTATTATGTTACTTTATACAACAATATGTTTCATAAAAAAAAACTTTAATTCCAAATTTTGTGACGCGAATTTATGATTTTTTATGTTAAATGTTTGCTATATAATATTTTGAAACGTGTTTTATTTATTATAAAAATTTCCTCGCATGCTTACATATTATTATTCCACATAAATTGCACGAACAAATAATTTTCTCGGAGATTTAATTTCGTTTTTACAGCATTCATAAAAATGAATTTGACAGGTTTTTCGATATGATTTTTTAGCATTCTCGTTTTCTTTTTTATTGCAATGCAGCAACCTTGAACGGCGACTTCTGTTACGTCAATGTCGCCGCTTTAACGAAAACCATAATTTAAGCTTAGGTACCATTTGATTGTGTACCTACCAAGTTTTATCAAAATTAGTTCAGCAGACAAAAATTCCGAATACTAGTTAGGAGCTGACGCGCAAAAATACCTAAGTAAGTGGATTTATGATCATAAATCCACTTTCTTAGGAGTAGCTTAGGGAGGGTACACTTGATCAAAAATCTCTGCTGCTGGTATTTCCTGGTCATTTTGCTATAACAGAATCTAAAAACGAAACGGCATTTTTTTAAATTTTAACCCAAATTTTTACATTCTTTGAAATTTTGTATCCCCCTTATCTTAAAATGGGTCCAGATTCCGCCTATATATGTATCTTATAAGAAAAAATGCTCTAAATTATAATAATTTATGTACTAACCGGCAGAAGTTGGAACAACTTTTTTTTTGCGCGTCAGCTCTTTAACTATATGTTTACTCATTTTATAGCTGTCATATAAATTACATGGATCTCTTGACAAATAATTATTATTATCATCATATATATTAATACACTAAGGTTAAAGATGTTTGCCTCCCTTTTTAGAAAAAACCTCACAATTTCTCCACATAAATTATATATCATTTTACAGATAATTGCTTGCTCTACTGACATCGACAACTAAAAAATTTATTATTGCTTTTGTTTTTGTAAATTAATTAAAATACAGCAACGCTGAACAACGTCTGTCATCTGACGGCTTTAATTTTGAAACAACGTCAACACTTCGATCTGTCATCTGACCTTCATATTGTAATACAACAGACACAATACTGCATACTGCCATCTAACGGCTTTAATTTTGAAACAGCGAGCAACGCTGAACAACGTCACAGCAATGCTGCATGATGCCATCTGACGGCTTCGCTCAACGCTTTTGCTACTTGCGCCTCTATATGACAATTTTAGTAAAATATTTCTTTGATCTGTCATCTGAGCTTCATATTGTAATACAACAAAAAGAAGAACGTTAATCAGTGTGCAAAATTAGAAACGAATTGAATACCTGCAATCATATTTAAAATATAATTTTGTAAAGTGATAATTATTATACTTATTTAGTACGAATAATTCGCACAGGTCACTCTAGTAGTGTTTTATTGATTAATAAAGCTGCGATAATTATCTATTATTTGTTAGAGTCAAAAGAGATGGCATTGGTACGTCATGATTATCGTTAAAAGTACTTTTGTTTCTAATACAATGAAAAAAAAATTGGAGCCAACTGATAAAGAAAAATTAAAGCCGTCTTTATGAAAATTCCCTGGTCATTAGGTAGTGGAATAGGTTATAGGACACGAGCGTGTTATCCCGCAGAAACCTAATGTTGTAGCAACTAATGGATTAGGCGATTTATTTTTATGTAAGTTTCTACGGTTATGTCAAGCCTTAACATTTCTCCGGAATCACGTTTGCGTAGAAAGCCGTACAACAACTAAATTCAACATATTATTGCCTATGTAAATCTTACAAAACATAATCTTCGCTACCTTCAAAGCACGTCTTCTATTCAGAGCTCCGTATTTAACTATACATTCAACATACATCTGAGAATTGCTAATCCTCTATGTCGAATTTATTATTCATATATTGGCATCTTGATGTCTAATTAAACGAAAATCGCTTCGTCATAATATACAGGCTGTTTCTCGATCTGCTTATTTTGTTTTTAATGCATAAAGTAGTGTTGATCCAATAGAATGTTACGAAGAAGGAAGGTTTTGATTGAGGATCATAAATAAGCTTTACCAATGTTACGCTAGTGGCCAACGTTTCGAAATGGTTGGCAGTACAGATCAAAAGAAGACGATTAGTGTTAAAACACCCAAGTAAAATTTGTATCTCATCCCCGTATATACTGACGGATCTAAAAGGGACAACAAAGTAGCCTGTGCTTACCTCTTAAGCGACTCCATCCAAAACTGTAATCTACTTTTAGTGTTTACTTACTCAACTGAACTCGACGCTATTTTATTGGCTCTAAAAGAAATCCAACTTCATCCTCCTAACAAACACCTAATCTGTACAGACTCTTGGGGCACTATCAGCGCCCTAAAGACTCTCTCTTCATTCTCAATATTATTTTCGTCTGGATACCGGGCCACTGTGGTATAACTGGTAACGAAAGAGTTGATGAAGACGCAGAAAATGCGACGCTCAAGATTCTCTTCCTATAGTCTCGGACACCCCCGTAGGCGATGCCAAAACATTTTATGGAAAGGATATAATAAAAGATTAGAATAATCTGTGGTCACATACTACTTCAATTAAGCTTAGAACAATAAAACAAGATGCAAAAAAATGATCAACTCGTCTCATCATCTAAGATGTAATGAATTAGCTTTAATCAGATTGAGAATTGGTTAGACAAATTTAACGCACTCATTTATAATATAAAAGGAAGCGCCACCAATCTGTTAAAAATGTAAAACCCAGCTCACCGTAGAACATATTATTACATCATGCCCTATGTATACCAACGGAAGGATCAAGGCCGTCTTACGAAGTAGCCCTCAAAGATGACGACATCTGCTTTTCGAAGATACTGCGGTTTTTGGAACTCACCAACCTAACACACAAAATCTAATTTATCGTGCCATGTTTTAATCGTAAAGTGATAAAAACAGTAGGCAATTTGAAACTTCAAAATATCAAGCTAACTATATTTAGTACAAATGTTAAGAGCACTGTGGTTGAAACAAAAATAAAGAATAGTTACTTCTTACCACAACAGTTTTATTAGCAGATGTACATTTCGGGAGCTGTGCGCTCATCTTCAGCAAACACTAAACGAGTTTAGTGTTTGCTGAAGATGAGAACATAGCTCCCGAAATGTACATCCGCTAATAAAACTGTTGTGGTAAGAAGTAACTATTCTTTATTTTTTTTTACTATACTTACCTTATTATTATCCACGTGTATATAGCGTAAGTTGCTGAGCACGTTAGACAATATTTATTTAAATTTATATTCTAATATTGAATTAGGTACTAATTTACGGGGACAATTATTAAGGTGGCAACACTAATGCTACTCTTTTGACCTGTTCAGTAAGTAAATCGAAAACATCCTATATAAGAGGTGATCTTTAAAAACCAACACAAATTTAGTACAAAAATAAAATGTCGTGGATAGGTTTTTCGTTTTTATTTTTGTTTTTTAATAATTTTTAAATTTCTTTATTCGTACGTCTTGTTATGAAAAATAAAATTTCTTTTTCAGTATGTAGGTAGTGTGTTTTATCAACTGAAAAATTATTTCTACTGTGTAATGTATCTTAGTTATGATGACAATATATAATAATATACAATCCGTGAAATTTCAGAGAAACATTTTCTCATGTTTCAAGAGTTTATTACATTTTTTTCATAATGAAAATTCTGAGAAAAATATTAAATTACAAAAATATATAAACAGAATTATAAAGAGTAGGTCGCGCTGTCACAAAATTAAAAAAAAAATAAATCGAAATTTAATAAAGGGAGAAAACAAAATGTCAACAAAAAGAATAATTTCATTTTGCATGCAACGCAAACAAAATAATTGAAAACGTTATTTTGAAATAATAATAATATATTAGTTTTATGAAGTTATAATAATAAGAAAACAGTGTATTGTTTTAATAAAATAGCTTTTAAAACGAACGATGGTCGATATTGTTTTCTTCTACATTATTCTACAAATAAATTAAATTGTTAAAAGGAAACAATCTTTGCTCTACTATAATAGAAAATAGGAAGAAAAAAAAACTAGTTGGATCACATTCGGTTATTTCCACCTCAAATAATTCCTCGGTTTAATTAAATTACCACACATACAGTGTGTTCAAGAAAAGGTAGCTTTCTAAGACGTGGTTTGTGCAAATTTTTCTTCTAATAAATACATCGTTATAAGTATTAACATATTTTGAAGTAAAACTTCTTTACGCACGCTTGACTTTGGGAGTAAGCTGGTGAATGCGTGACGAGAGCGTCACTCAGTAATTCAGTCACCCAACTATTATTTTAATATCTCAAGTTATTAAAACAGTATCTCATCATCAGTCACCAATTTTTTTTTATTCGACCGTTTTAAAATTTCCCTTATAATTCCTATGTCAACCTATACTTAGAATTTAAATAAAACTTGCAAAATAATTAATGAACAGTCGAATGAATAAAAGATTGTAAATTATAGACGTTGTACAAGTGAGGTCAGAAGGAAGCTTAACCATATATGAATATAAATTGTAAATTATGAATAGGACTGTTCGAGCTTCGCTATTTCCTTCATCGACATAGAGAAGTTAATTAAGTTTTATGCACGGTATCTGATATTATTATTAAAAGTGCATATTAATTTCTAAGCGGAAGTGCATTATAAGAAGGACGTATCGTGGTGTCGGATATATTGATTGAATATCCTTTATAACTTTGCGCCGTCATATTCAGATCAGAAACAAGCGATATAGTGTGCGGATATGACCTCATTGTTCTAATATGGCGGAGTACCTAGTTAATGTACTGTGTATTTCTGCACACATTATGTAGGTAATGCATAATTCGATGCCAAGTGAGACTATAGAGTTTCCAAAATACAAACACTTATCTACAGACAGCACGGGTTCGAATCACACCTCCGCACATGAATGTTTTGTGATGTAATTTAAAAAAAAATGCTCGTATCTTGTGAAAACTTTTTTGAAATTCACATAATTTTTTCCTTCAAGAAATGCACTTTGGCTCAACAAAAATCTAATACAAAAATGACAAAAGTGTTTAAGGATCTCGGTGCTTCTAGAACATTCTCCAGACGAGGGACGATGCTATAAAATGCGAGCGAAGTGGTTGATAAGTCAGTCAGTTGTTCGTGTGGCATTCATGTGTTGATACAGTGCCAGTGCGTTGTGACATAAATCATTAAGTGCAGTTATATAAATCTGGTTTAACATAAATAACTTTTTGTAAATAATCGTGTGTATATAGTTAATAGACAAGTGTGCTAATAAACTTTGGTGTGTTCCTGTATTGTAAATATTTTGTGTACATAATTAGTGACTCTATACTCTTCTGTTACTTAGTTTCTATTTTATTATTTAGAACTCTTAGTTTTGTTTTTGTTAACGTTATTGTTACTGTTTCGTTTGAGAAGTACGCTTTCGTTTGTTTGTTTAACGTTTATTATTATAAATAAATAATTTCGACCACGAACTAGAACAGTTTTGTTACAATTTGTTGTTAGAAGAAGACAGATAGTGACGCTACCAATGCATTGAAGTGCATTGAAGGTGTCATTTTTCATCAATCGTCACCGTTCATAGCTTTCGAACTTAAAAATGTAATTAATTACGGTCGAATTTCGACCACTTGTCGAGCACTAGTTTCAACTATTTGAAAATGTAGGGTTTTCTCAGCATTCCAAAGACTCTCGATACGAAATCTCGATCGTAAGGGCGGAATAACCAGGACAACCAGACAAACAAAACAGAGCGAGATATGTGGAACGGTCGAGTAAAATTTGACTCGATCAAAGAGCGATCTCTCACCATTTATCTGGAATCATATAAATATATTAATACGCTAAGGTTCAAGATGTTTGCCTCACTTTTTAGAAAAAACCTCACAATTTCTCTACATAAATTATATATCATTTTACAGATAATTGCTTGCTCTATTGACATCGACAACTAAAAAATTTATTATTGCTTTTGTAAATTAATTAACATACAGCAACGCTGAACAACGTCTGCCATCTGACGGCTTTAATTTTGAAACAACGTCAACACTTTGATCTGTCATCTGGCCTTCATATTGTAATACAACAGACATAATACTGCATACTGCCATCTGACGGCTTTAATTTTGAAACAGCGAGCTATGCTGAATAACGTCACAGCAATGCTGCATGATGCCATCTGACGGCTTAGCTCAACGCTTTTGCTACTTGCGCCTCTATATTATAACAGTTTTAATAAATATTTCTTCGATCTGTCATCTGAGCTTTTTATTGTAATACAACAAAAAGAAGAACGTTATAAGCAGTGTGCAAAATTAGAAACGAATTGAATACCTGCAATCATATTTAAAAAATAATTTTGTAAAGTGATAATTATTATACTTATTTAGTGCGAATAATTCGCACAGGTCACTCTAGTGATTGAAAAATGCAAAATTGTTGGTGTCTTATTGAAAGACGACGAAATGATTTCTCACCGTTGGTCGGTGAAATAAAAAAAAATGTTTGATTGCATAAGAAATCGGTTCGTGCTCTCTTGTTGTAGGTTTATATAGCCACATAATATGAACTAGTGACTTGCATAACAAGTTATGCTTAGAGCTTGCGAGCTTGAAGCTTTTGTTCGGTGCGGTGGTGCAGGAGGATAGAATGCAGCATGTAAGTTAACTGACATGTATTGTCTTACCTAGTTGTGCTGACCTTTTTGTTCTTTTCCCTGATCCTGTGTTATAGAAGCTAGTTGCATCATAACTAAAGTTGTTACATTACATACCTACATAAGTACATAATATATACACAGCACATAATATTTATTATTAGACGGCCTCAAAGCCAAAGGTAATTTTGGCAATTTTACAGGAACGAACAATAAACGCTCAAGGACAACCATATTTGGACTAATTTTTTCGCAATCTTTATGTACTCTATGTGCATCAGAGCTGTAAAAGTAACGAGAAATTGTGTACCCGTATGTATTCGTTACTTAAAGAACCGGTACCCGTTACTTTCGTATCGTTACGTTACTCGTTACATTTCATACGACATACAATCGTGTACTAACAGGCAACAGCATCAAGCATGTACCATCGCATCTAAGCGCGTCGCATACGTTCGTATAACATATAACCGCATCAAACGTGTCGAACTGACATGGATGCGAAAGATGCGAGTAACGAAATGAATTTGTAAGTAACGATTCGTTACTTCGAGTCAGACGATGTACCCGTTACTCAGTAACGAATACATACGGTTTGTTACAGCTCTAATGTGCATCGTCACCTGTGTGTGCACGAAGCCTACTAGCGCCGCTAGTGGGTAATAGAGAATTATTGAACTCACTTTTTATGGAAATCGCGACATGTTTCTAAGGTGATAAGTCAAAAACTTTAGTTGGCCATGATGTGTCAAAAAATATATAATAAGACAAACTGATGCTTATTTGTTTACGCTGACAGCGGAACGTCAAATTAGGGCGCCAACGGTCTTTATTTTACTTAAATCGCCATCAGCGCAACAGCCCGGAACACAACAAGCATTTCCAGATCGCTTAGTTTTCCTATGTTTTCATTGAATTTTAAAAACTTCATAAAATTATAACTATTTACAGTTTTAATAAACATTGCCCACTGAATTTGAGCTTGAAGTTTCCCCTATAGTGCTCACCACAAACGCTCGCATCGAAAAATTTGTTAACCTAGCCTCCATCATGCTTTTCTAAATCAATGTTTACCTGTCAAAAACCCCCCTTAGGACAGTTCAGCGCATTTTTCACCAGAGGTCTCACCATTCCTTTGGGTTCCGAATATGAAAAATTAAAAATTTTAGATACGTCCTTTTGACTGCTAATCCGTCGATTATTTAGGTAGGTGTATAACACTCTGGGATTGTGATCTTTGATAGTTCAATAAAAATACCTACTACAGAAATATCCAACTAGCGTTTTGAGGTGATTCTGCAGGATTGTTGTTTTCCGCTAGAAGGTTATTTTTTTTTTTATTTACAGGACATCGAAATGTGATCTTTAATACGAAAAAAGCAACATGAGTACACGAATGGTCTGTCAGATTATATAAAATATTTATTTATTGACACAGATATGTTTGATTTCTAAAAATTGTACTGACGATTCATATAAAGAATTCAACATTTTATTAAATTAAAACTCTCAGCTCGGTTATTAAATAAATGATACATAACCTTATTTAAATCTTTGATTAACGTCTGATTAGAACTCTTCAACATAACCTTATTTACTTCCCCGACTTTTACCATTCCAACCCACAAGTGGGGACTGGTACTAGTTTAGGCCAAAAAATGACTTTTCAGAATTTTACAATATCTTTTCGTTTTGAGGTCCCCCGAATCCAAAAAAACATATTTTTGAAAAAAAAAACTCTATGTGCGTCTGTTTGTCTGTGAGCACGATACAGGTCAAACGGATGAACGGATTGAAAACAAATCTTGGGAGGATGTTTGGTATGCAAATATGAAGAGCCCTAGTGTTTTTGGAGAAAATCGGCGCATGCGCAGAAGAGATATATGCTATAATGGTGTTTTTATATAATAATGGTATACTTTTCATAACGGCTTATTATTCTATTTATTTTTTTCAAGAAAGTTTTGTTTCAATTTTTTTGTCTAAACTATATAGTTTCGGAATTATTTTGAAAATAAAAAAATCAGCAGTTCTTTTGTTTTGTAGATCTGTCAGAAATAAACTAGTTAAGCATGCTTTGATTAATTTTTACATGACGTGGAACTCATTATGTAGGCAACGATTAGCAAATATCATATTGAATACTAGACATTACCCGCGTCATCTCGCGTATATCAGAAATTCTATTCTCTTTATTATACCATATCAAATGTCAATATTTTTGAAGTTGGATGGTCCCGTCGCTCAATTGGCGGGAATTTTTTTAGTTTTGACGAAAGATTTGATCTAAAAAACCAGTGAAGCCAAACTAATTTATGTAAGATTTTATTTTTAAAAAAACCTTTACTTACACGTTGCTCAGCGTTCAAAAAAAAAAATTGGCTGTAGTAAATTATCCGATAGAAAATATATAGCAAGTTTTGCAATGTCGGTGGTGACCTCCCTCTAAATAAGAATGATTTTTTGTGACCGAGCTCTCTTAATATTTTATAGCAACTTAGTTCCGCCTCGCACACTTTCTAGTGCACTTTTTGCGGACAGACAAACCATCACATTTCTTTCATACATTTATCCTTCTTCCTTTGAGAAATGTTACCCACATTTCCTTACCTCTCCGTCAAATATGGAAGGCGGACTCCGGAGGACTTTTTTGTACAGTAATTTATTTGCACTGCCACAGAAATATAGAGCAAAAACTTTATGTGTCGAATGAATAAGTGATTATATGTTTGTTTTTAACATCGGCGGCGAGCAGTACCAAAGCAAACATCAGCGGTACTCAATATTATCTGCCGATTACAAAAGAAGTACGAGTTATAGTCGCAATAAAAGGCCGTGCTTCCCGAAACATCCTCCAAAACTGGAAAGCGCTTTAAAACGTTTTGGGGGTCCCAAATAAGAGTCATGTGAGTTTGCGAAGATTGCTGAAGTTTTGGGAATCAAGAAACCGCGAAATGTTTGCACTTTGCTTAGTTTTTGACGTGATAACGTCTTATAAATTGATGAATCACCAATCTTATAAATTGATGAAACACAGGCTGCATGCACCAAAAAGTGTAACGTTCCTAACGTTCCGCCTGACCCTGTGCGTGCTTTTCTCGAAAACGGCCCTAACGATTTGGATGAAATTTACTGAAAAGGGGTTTTTGGGGGCAAAAAATCGTTTTAGCTAGGTCTCATCTCTCGAAAAAATCGTTTTCATACAAATTTTATCATTATAAAAATCAATTTTTTGACGTATGAAAATACTTAAATATTGTAAGTAGGTTTTGGAATTTTATATAAACAATGAAACAATTGTTTTCAAAATATTATGACATTTAATCTTTGAGACTTAAAATAAATACGAAAGAAAGAAAGTTAAAAAAAAAAATTATTATTATAGGTGGTGAGTATTTTAATACATAAAATTAACCTAAATTTGAAGCGAAAGATGCAATATCGAATTATTATAATTATTATATGTAGAATTTAGGTTATGTATTACGGAATACGTTATCACGTAAAACTATCGTCCGTAAACCGACTTTACAGACAACCAATTTTTTGCTTATAACTCCTAAACGATGCAAACTATAGAAAGTTTTACTCAAAGCTTTTTTAAAGAGCACTAAATTCTGCGCGGAATGCATCCTCAAAAGGTATTGAAACACTTTCCAGCTTTGGACGATTTTCGATAGAAGTTAATCATTTCAAATTAGTCCTAGTTTCTTCTCCCGAGAGGAATACGAGCAATTACCGGTCACTCTACATTTAAAATGGTTTGGTTAAAGAAATGATAATATGAATATTTTTTTGTTAGAATACGAATGTGTAAAACAATTAATAGGTCATATGCATGATTTTTTTTATACTTTTAATAGATTATTTAGTCAACCATAATACGGAAAAAAATTGATAATCATTTAAAAATGTAATATTATCATAAGAAAAAAAATATTAAATTCCACACTCAAAAATAGACAGTTTAAACAATCGGCCATGTTCGCGGGCTTATGTGACGTCATTATATACGATGCATGCCAACCTTGATGTCAAATTGTCAATGTTCTAAATGAAGTTTATTTGTTGTTTTCTCTAAATACTGACATAATCTTACTGTGAGATGACATCGTCGTCATGGAAACTGTTGTTGATATATACTCTGACGTCACGATGCGTTTTGAGAATTCGAAAATAGCGCTTATTTTCTACATTTCTTTTTTATTAGTTGTATTTTTTTCAGTGATTAGATTAATAAAATAACCATTACGTTATGATCAAGAACTAAAATATATTTCGAAATAAAAATTTTAACCAATTTGGAGTTTTATGCATATGACCTATTAGAACCATAACCGTGATCGCGTTAAAAAGCAGTCAATTAACGATGAAGAAACTTTGAAACACAGTAGGATCGATTATGGATCACTGATTTATTCACTAATGAGGTGTTATTAAAAATGACAGTTTTTAAGTCCGGCAAAAGCTTAATCAGTCTTTCACTTTGATATAGCGATTTTTATGCCACGGCTAAAATAATTGCTTTGACCGCGTATGTTTTCCAAGCAGTTGAACAGTGGAAATAGAGAAAGAGCATTATTAATGCCCCCGATGTGCAACAGTAGTACCTACTCTAAATTACCGACTAACTGAATGGCTTCTTCGCTTCTCTCGACATATCCGCGGCATTTCGCTGCATCTCACATAAATCACATGATAGGCGGCCGTGCGTCATCTTTAACCATATACAGGATTTTGAAAAGCGCTCATTTGCCTCGTAGTTCAGGGAATAAAGACAAAAAATAAGTAAACTTCGGAAAAATTAGGGGAAAGCTAAATTTTTGTATAAACCTTCATTTTGTGGCTCTAAACAATATCCCAAAAATGTTACGCGGGTCAAAAGTCACAAAAAACGGTGTTTCGCGAAAATTCGTTAACGTTCGGAGCGTTACGAAAAGTGTGATCATAGCCAGTTACGTTTCGTATATATAAGACACAGTGCAGGCCTATTGTCTATATCACACTGTAGGAGCAAGAGAGAGCAGTGCGCGCGCAAATTTTCTTTCTCTCTTCCTCTCATAGCCAGAGCATGAAATATATATCTATCTCAGTCAGTAGTTCGTTTGCGAGTTTGCTAGCGTTACGCGAACGGTGATTTCTTACACATATAGATGGAGCTAAAGAAGTTTTACTTCAGTCGTGTGGTCTAAAGCACACTCGTTTTTTTCTGATTGCTTGTGTGTACTAGCATTATTCTAAGACGACTAAATCTGATAAAACAGTAGTAAGACCCAAACATAAATATAGGGACATTTTTATTTACTACCCAAATTATATCAACACCGACATTGACGCAAGCAAAGCCGTATTAAAATCATATCAAAATACGTTTTAAATCATATTACATTACGGTGTAGAAAGTTTCTTTACAATTGCCGCCGTGTGTAGGTCTTATTTTTTTTGTAAAAATTCAGGTGTTATAATAATATATGAAGATAATAGGAATGTAAGTTCTCCACAGAATTCAGCTTGCATTCTCGACTGAAACGTTTATCATAAAACACCCGGCCATTGTTAAGTGGATCGCGGTTTTTGTCTGACAACCGTATTTATCAGTGCTCAGAAGAATGTCAGAAATGCGATGTTGTTTTATTTTGATCGGAGCGAGAGTGTTTTGTTCGCGTGATTGTATTTTGTATTGTTTCACTTTTTTTTTGTAAATAATACATCGCGTCGCCAAACTCGAAATGCTTAAAACGATATTTTAATTTTAATATTATTTCATAATTTTGTTGGAAGAAATATACAGGGTGCTAACATAAACGGGTACATTTTGATGTCAGAGAAACGTTTAATGCTGTATTGTATACGATTGTTAAATATTTGTTTTTAAGGGTTAATGATAACTTATAAAGATACAATCAAATGTCAGCGTTTCATGTTTATAAAAAATCTATTTTTTGAACCTTGTCCGATTTCGGACATTGCCAGATGTGGCTCGGGCATTGTCGACATTGATCGGTCAATGTCGACATTGCCCGGATTTCGAACATTGACCGTAACATACATATTTCTTGTTTGATTTCTTCCGACAGTCATAACTTTTCATCTGCCAACATGAAAACTTTAAAACATCTTTTTTTATTTACTTCTAATTTTTTGTTGAATAATTTTGTCCGGAAACTTTCACGTGTTTTATATTTCTTTTGTGAAAAGAACTGAAAAATTGAATCTAACATAATTTATTTTTTTTTTTTGCCAAGAAATAGCTATGATAAATTATCGTAATTTGCGTTATCGATGCATCAATGTATTCCATTCCGCTCGAAAGATAATTATTGTTATTCGCGATGCATTGAAAAGGAAGCCTGAAGGGGAAATAATTATGCTTCCATAACATTATAATTTATTTTCCAGACATCGTTTTTCAACGCGTTTCAGCCTAACAGCGATCTTATACTGGAATATTTTACGACAAATTATGTAAATAAGTCTTGTAAAATAAATTGCAACATAATGCCAGCCATTTCGACGAATTGCGTACAGAAATTAGGCCAGATAAAATGATAACATCAGCGTTTTGAAAGTAGGGGAAAATTGCTTACTCGATTTCATAAACGAAACTTTAATCATGATTCAATTTGAAGAATCTAAATAGGGGAAATAATATTTTTAAATACGAGTTAGAAATTAATTATTAATTATTTTTATATTTTTTAGATCAGTTCTGAAGAAGTTCCAAAACCGGACCGAAACGTCAATGTATTAATTATTATTTTTTTGTCTGAAAAATTGGTCATTAATTTTATTTATTGAAGATTTCTACTCAGACGTTAATCAAAGATTTGAATAATGCAGTCTGCCGACGTGAAGAGAAATCGGAAATTAATATACATTTGAAAGTGAATAATACACACCTAGCAACTCAGATATATAACTCTCTTGGAAATTAATCTTTCCTGATTTCTTTTCACCTCAGTGTATTAGTAAATTAGTTATTTAAAATAATCTAATTATCAATTTCTATATCTATATACAGAGTGTCCCACGACATGACTGCCATAGTCTGGGACTGTATTGCTGGGGTGATTTCAAGTCAAAAATGTCTCATGAACATATACCCGTAACGCTATCCTAACTGAGCTAGAAACATTTGAAATTTTAAATAAGTAAGCCCACTAATGCAGGTATTAGGTTCGGCTGTTGGTTTTGTTATTATCAAAAAGACCAGGTGGCTATTAGTATTTATTCGTGCTGATCCTAAAACTCTTCGCAGAGCTACCACTTCAATTCTAAGAAGAGCCAGACTATGTATACAGCAACTGGGTGGACATTTTGAGCAACTAATTCAATAAAGCGGTTTCTTTTTAAATGGTTTTTAAATTAGTAGGGAATTCCTACTACTACTTATCTAAAATTTCAAATGCTTCTAGCTCAGTTAAGATAGCGTTCCGGGTATATTATGTTCATTAGACATTTTTGACTTGAAATCACCCCAGCAACACAGTCCCAGGCTATGGCAGTCATGTCGTGGGACCCCCCGTATATAAAATTCCCGTGTCACAATTTTGGCTGCGCTAATATCCGAAACCACTGAACAGATTTTAATGAAATTTTGTAAATGTGTCTTGCTTGGTGCAACTTACGCTATAGGATAGTTTTTATTAAATATTTTGTACAAAATTACGGTATTTTCTCAAAAAACCTTTTTAGTAACACGTAACGACATCTGACAGAATTCGCTCAAAGCTATTAGTTCAGAAGCAAACCTGGTATAATTTACTCATAGCTATACTGGTTCAGACACCGGGCCAGAAACGAAATACATTTTGCAGCAGCCGGGTGAAACCGGACGGGCCGTTATTTAATGTAATATATTCTGTCAACTTGCAAAATATTTAAGAGATTGTCTACCGCTGGTGCTTTCACCATTATAAATTCTTAAAACGTTTCTTTTTATCTGTGATACATCACAGATGATATATTTTTATAGCATGCTAGATTGCTAGCAGAACAATATACTTTCATGAAATGATTTTCAGGCTAATTTATGCTTTCAGTTTGATAGATTTTCGCTGCAGCCTGTATTTATAATACAGTTTTCCCCTGAAATACAATGTTAACGAGGAGTGTATAGCCAAGAATTTTATAAAAGTCTTGTCTTTGTATTTTACGTTATGTTTTTCTTTTTTTCTTATCTTTGCCAAACCAAAGCTCGGTATTTCACCTTTACAACAAAGTTTTTTTACAAAACCTTACAGCATCTGAAAGACTTCTTATCATTCGTTTTGTTTTCTTTCAGGTTTCAATCTTCAAGTATAAGATTTTATAGTGACTACAATATACAGACTGTATACCAACCATATGTACCTATGTAATGTCAGTACATTCTTAACATTTATTTCATTACTTCGCTCGAGGTAAGTACATCATGATTTATTAAAATCGATCTAGCCGTTCCGAAGTGATGTTGATACAAACAGACAAAAAATCTGGAAACGCATTTTCCCGTCTATCTTTCGTACAAAATACTCGGAAAAGTATTTACCTACAGACAGATCCCGTTTGCTAGTTTGTATATTAGAGTTGATAATATATCACGTATAGTTAGGGCGCTGACACGCAAAAAAAACATGTCGTCCCAACCAGGGCCGGCAGATGGTGTTCATCCCGAGTGGGTAGTTGGCCGGAAAGTATTATATATTTTCTATTTTTCGGAAGTGGTATAGTTTCTATTTTCCGGGAAAGGGATATTTCTACTCATATTCATCAGACGTCATTTTCGTGAGACGTCATATTCATCAGACGCCATATTCTTCAGACGACATATTCAACAGACGTTATATTCATCAGTCGTCATATTCATCCGACGTCATATTCATCAGACGTCATATTCATCCGACGTCATATTCATCAGACGTCATATTCATCCGACGTCATTCATCAGACGTCATATTCATCAGACATCATATTCATCCGACGTAATATTCATCAGACGTCATATTCATCCGACGTCATATTCATCAGACGTCATATTCATCCGACGTCATTCATCAGACGTCATATTCATCAGACGTCATATTCATCAGACGTCATATTCATCAGACGTCATATTCATAAGACGTCATATTCATCAGACGCCATATTCATCCGACGTCATATTCTTCAGAAGTCATATTCAACAGACGTTATATTCATCAGTCGTCATATTCATCAGACGTCATATTCATCAGACATCATATTCATCAGACATCATATTCATCAGACGTCATATTCATCAGACGTCATATTCATCAGACGTCATATTCATCCGACGTCATATTCATCAGACTTCATATTCAACGGACGTCATATTCATCAGACGTCATATTCATCAGCTGTCATATTCATCAGACGATATATTCATCAAACGTCATATTCATTAGACGTCATATTCATCAGACGTCATATTCATCAAACGTCATATTCATCAGACGTCATATTCATCAAACGTCATATTCATCAGACGTCATATTCATCAGACGTCATATTCCTCAGACGTCATATCCATCAGACGTCATATTCCTCAGACGTCATATTCATCGAACGTCATATTCAACGGACGTCATATTCATCCGACGTCATATTCATCAGACGTTATATTTATCAGACGTCATATTCATCAGATGTCATATTCATCCGACGTCATATTCATCAGACGTTATATTCATCAGACGTCATATTTGTCAGATATCATACTCGTCGGACGTCAAAAACGTTGGACGTCATATATTATGTCGGGCGTCAGACACGTCGAACGTAATATACTTCGGACGTGTTACATGTCGGACGTTATAAACGTCGGACGTCACATACTTCTGACGTCATTCTTGTCGGTCGTTATATATCTTGACCTGAGTTGTTGAGCGTCTATAATCTATTAACTAATATGTCGCAAAGGTCTGACATACAGCAGTAAATAAATTACATAACGTGATAGGATGCGACTGTCGTGCGACTTGTTATATTTTATAGAAAATGTCGGATTAATTACCTGTCCGCGAGTGAAGCGATTAATTCGAAACTCATTAAAATCCGGGGGTGGAAAAACCAGTGCATTTCTTGCACCGCACGACAGGAAAATTAATGTCGGCCATGAAAACGTGTTATCGTGTCATAAGGGTCGCACTTTACCTGCGTCTTATGAATATGTGCACGTATTAAAGGCGGATTCAAACTCAACCTCGCTTGAAGTCGTTTTAATCTTGTTCTATTTAAAATGAATAGATGCATTTCTATAACACTTGCACCAGTTTAAAATGTGACTTGAAAATGTTTCTATTATATTAATATCGTCTACATGAATTCAACAAGATTGATGGGTATCTAATTGATTTCCTCCCACTTGCGGTCGGAACAATTTTGGTCCCACTTGCGGTCAATCAATATGATAAAATGCAAATAATGTCAGGGGTTATCTCACTTGCGGTCAAGAAAATAACTTTACTAATCGACAATTCCAAATTTCCTATACAGAAAGTCATTAAGTCATCTAAACAATTCCGAATGCATTCTAACAGATTTTTCCAAACATAAAAATAATATGGCACAACTAATTTTAATTATTATTACTAGACCCAATATTTGTGTTCATTTTTTATTTAATTCAACATTGTTGATGCGATGGTGTTTTAGAAATTTTCAAATTTTCACTCCTAACATTATTTTCTCTTAATAATATCGATTGAACGCAAGTGGGACGATAATTTATTGTTTTGACTACAAATGACACGACGGCAAGTGGCACTATTTCATCTAATTACCTAATTTATTCGTTGATTCAATTAGGCTTTTGAAAATAAAATAATTATCGATTTTTTTACTGTATTTTACAACTTTATTATAAATAATATTGATAGTCGATGCGAAAAACTTTTAAAATACTCTTTTTAAATTAATTATAAACAATTAAAAATTGATAATATTTATAAAAAAAATCACGTGACTGCAATCGCACTAAATTGGTTAGTTTTGTTTGTGACAATTGAAGTGTATATTTAAATATTCAAAATATTAATAGACAATTAAACATTTATTTTATTTTCCAAATGATTTAAGAAAGTGTAAATTTATGTTAATTTAATGCCAAAATATTAACATAAATATTACATAGACTGTACCAAGTCTAAAATTTCGTTTCAGATCAGAAAAAATAATGAAAACGTAAATGTATCAAAATATGAGGTTAGATCTTTAAAAATTAATTTCTGACAGCTCTTGCGGGGTATCCATGACAACGATAAACAGATCTCGCATACATTTTCTTTGAATTTATATTCAATTAAATATATAGACAACTTGATGGATCAAGGTAAATCAAAAAAAAAATAACTAAATGGAAACTAATACAAGAGGAATAAAATTATCGTAGTAGGTCTGTGTCAAAATATCGATTTTTTTAAAACAATATGAAGATACATGCAAAAAAATTTGCACGGTTATATTTAAGTTATATTTAAGTTTAACTGCGCTCGGTGTATACGGACCTTAACAAATGAAAATCAGCAGAAAACTGTGAAAAAGTCACGTGATCTGTTTAACAGATTATGTAGACTGTCCGTTTTAATTAGATTGCAATATCAAAATAAATCTGGCGTGTTTATTTTCATCCAACTATAAATAATCCCCGTTGGAAGGATAAACATTTATTCAGAGAAAGAGAGTGAGATAGTATGAGCGTAAAAAGCACCCTTCTATCGCACGTTCGTGTCTCGGGTTTGAGACGTGTAGACATTGTGATACAATCAGTGTCCTGTTGCGAACGCACGCTGTGCAAAGCACACGCGATACGTAAACAATAAAGAAATGCGAACAGCGTTCGGGAAATGTACAAAGGTCACGCATGAGTTTATAATATGAAGTTTGTTCCAAACAGCCAGCAAACGGGGTACCGAAACCGTAACCCGCATGCGCAGTAGCTAAAGCGAAGCTGTTTGTGTCTGTTTTGGAACACGTTTTCGCTACTGCGCATGCGGGTTACGGTTTCGGTACCGTTTGCTGGCTGCTTGGAACAAACTTGTGTTGTATCACCTCCATAATATTTCTAGTACGCGGGGTCGCTTGTAATACATACCGTACTTACGGCGGGCCCCCTGCCCCTCCGCCCTCAAAACCTTTAAAAATCAATGTAAAATTTGACACAGAAGAGTGTGCGATCAAGAAAGAAAATTGTCGATAAATTACTGACACAAAAGTACAACCGAATGCAAGGTAGTCGGGTGAAAAAGATTTCGGTTTTAGCGTTTTCATTACCTGTATACGTAATTAATCACTTGCTTAAAGGAAACGTAACCCTCACTGACTTAACTCTAGTTAAAAATTCGGGACCATCCTAACTTGAAAACATTGACAATAAAGAAAATAAAATTTCTGATATCGCGTGAGGTGACGCGGGTAATGGCTAGTTATCAATATGATATTTGCTATTCGTTGCCATGGGGACCTACATAATATATTCCACGTTTTATAAAAATTAATCAAAACATGCTTTGCTAATTGTTTTCTGACAGATCTACAAATCAAAATAACAGCTGATTTTTTTAATTTTCAAATTATTTCCGAAACTACAAAGTTTAGAAAAAATAATTTTAACGAAACTTTCTTGAAAAAATAAATAGAATAATAAGCCGTTATGAAACGTATACCAATATCGTACAAAAAACACGTTATAGCATTTATTCTCTTCTGTGCATGCGCCGATTTTTCCCAAAAACAGTAGGGCTCTTCATATTTGCATACCAAACATCCTTCCAAATTTTGGTTTCAATCCGTTTGACCTGTATCGTGCTCACAGACAAACAGACGCACAGAGTTTTTCCAAAAATTATGTTTTTTGGATTCGAGGGACCTCAAAACGAAAAAATATTGGAAAATTTTCAAAAAGTGATTTTTGACCTAAACTAGTACCATTCCCTAGTGGGTTGGAATAGTAAAATGTCAATAACATTTTCAGCTAGTAAACTAGAAATGTTTGCATGATTTTTTTTCTCAATAAATTTTGTATGACAATAACATGGTACGTAATAATATCGTTGAATAACAAACGAAGTCAATATCAAAAGAAACAATTTATTTTCAGGTGTAGAAATAGAAGACATTCACGTCCTTCGAAAAACTATCAATCATTTATTTTTATTGGCAATTTCATCGTCAGTTTAGTTTGCTTTTTCCTCGAAAAGGTAGAGTCATAAAATGATTGTTGTTGATAGAAATCAGGAAAATAAAGTCGCCCTTTCATTTTCCTGGAAGCATTAGAATCGTTTAACAGAAAAACATGCACACGTTAATCTGGAATTTCCAATGATTTGAATAAACCAGACGTAGGTAAATAATGTCATTCGAAAGGGGAATAAAACCGGTCCCTTGCTAACTCTTAACGCAATAGGGTTACAGTTATAAGTTCTTGGTAGTTAGATTAGTGTGGATTAAAATCGGAGAGAACATTTGCCGTAGATTATTATAGACGCCCGACAATTAAGGCCATATGTGCAAATACGTTAATCTCTGAAGAAAATTTAAAACCATATCTATCAAGAATATGTATTATTAAATGATGCAAAATACCCTATTAACCTGACGTTCTTTATCCTTGGGAATAATAATTATGATGAAGGAAGGTTTTGGTTGAGGATCATAAATAAATAAGCTTTACCGATGTTACGCTAGTGGCCAACGTTTCAAAAAATTTATTTTCATCTTCAGGGCCTCAAGCTGGCTGAAGATAAATTTTTCGAAACGTTGGTCACTAGCATAAAGCTTATTTATTTATGATCCTCAACCAAAACCTTCCTTCATCGTAACATTCTATTGGATCAACACTACTTTATGCTGAAGACAATAATAATTATCGACTTGACGAATTTTTGACATTGAATATTTCGACTTACATAAATGACAAATCAGCCGGAGAATGAATTTCCGCCCATCCCCCGCACAAGTGTGTCTTTTTTCAAAGCCTTCGTCTGTTGACCGTCTTCTGGCGCACTCCATCACCTTCTTGTGTTGCACAGACGCTGCCGGCGGACGCAGGCGAAGTGAATGTAATTCGCAACTTCCGTATCCGGTCTTTGAATACGCGCCATTCACCAACTTGATCGATCGGTGTATCGACAATACAATGGCCGGTGCGCTGTGTTCAAAATTGTTGGACGGACGTTGAGCTCCATCTGCATCGACATTTCGAGAGTCTGTTGCAAAAGATGACGTTTAAGAATCCGATCTGATATCAGATATCATGGAAACATTTAATACAAAGAATTCGTTCACTAAAAATAAAGTAAAAATAAAGTAGAATTCGGTGGTATTATATACAGGGTGTAATATGATTTCCTGCTGAATCTCATAGGGTTGATAAAGATTAGATAGACAAATATTTGATTAACGTCTGATTAGAACTCTTCAATAAATAAAATTATCGATCAATTTTTCAGACAATATATTAACAAAAAATATAATTAATACATTAACGTTTCGATCCGGATTTGGAACTTCTTCAGAACGGATCTAAAAATATAAAAAAATAATTAATATTTAGTTTCTATTTATTTTTAATGAAATTCGTGAAAGATTTTTTTAATATTGAAATATTGAAAAAATATTATTTTGACGTGATAACGTCTTATAAATTGATGAATCACCAATATTATAAATTGATAAAACACCGGCTGCATGCACGAAAAAGTGTAACGTAACGTTCGTAACGCGTAACGCATAACGCGTAACGTTCCGCCTGACCCTGTGCGTGCTTTTCTCGAAAACGGCCCTAACGATTTGGATGAAATTTACTGAAAAGGGATTTTGGGGGGCAAAAAATCGTTTTAGCTAGGTCTCATCTCTCGAAAAAATCGTTTTCTTACAAATTTTATCATTATAAAAATCAATTTTTTGACGTATGAAAATACTTAAATATTGTAAGTAGGTTTTGGAATTTTATATTATAAACAGTGAAGCAATTGTTTTATAAATATTATGACAGCTAATCTTTGAGACTTAAACTAAATACGAAAGAAAGTTAAAAAAAACAATTATATTATATGGTAAGTGATTTAAATAAATAAAATTAACCTAAATTTGAAGCGAAAGATGCAATATCATAAATTCGAATTATTATACAAATCTATTAATTTTGTGAAAAAATATATGCAGGCAACCCAAATTACGCTGCTGTACTACATATAGTCGATAGCAGGCATTTTCAGTAAATGCCTTTATATGCGACTGTTTACTTATGTTATTCTGATTTAATTTTTTTCAATTGTATAATTTTTACTGTACTTTCGGAACTGAATAATTAAATGTTTATTTATCGACTGTTAATTGTGTTATTTGTGAGTTGTTTCTTTTGATATTTCTATTTCAGCCTACCACAATCTGTAAGCTTATTGTCGGTTTCCTGTTCGGTTTCAAGGTGTAGTAATTCTACTCTTTACCCCCATTACTGTTTCAAAGTTTCATCTACTTACTGTATGACCATATATTTTTTTATACAAATTTATATAGAAAAATAGCTGTATAAATGCAACATGAAAACGGCTGAATTTCTAATGTTTAATTCAATTTTTTGACATTAGTATTCTGTGAAATGCAACGCCTTCTAAGTTAAGTATTGGAATAACTAATTATTATTAAAACATAATACTTTGACAGTTGCAAACGTCACTTTTGACATTTCTTATCATTCCGACACCAAGGATAAGCGGATTGAAACCAAATTTTGGGAGGTTTAGGTTATGTATTACGGAATACGTTATCACGTAAAACTATCGTCCGTAAACCGACTTTACAGACAACCAATTTTTTTTCAATATTTCATGAAATTTGGCAAGAAGCACAAGTAAAGGAAAAAAAATTGGTTGTCTGTAAAGTCGGTTTACGGACGATAGTTTTACGTGATAACGTATTCCGCTCAAATATCATATTTAATAATACATAACCTAAATTTTAGTAGCTGTCAAACTATATTTTTACCGACTAATAATTTGATCAACCAAAGCAAAATACATATTTTTAAGCAATTATAAAAGACATTTAAAAGAATGTATATATATTACATATTTGTTAACAAACCGTATAATTTATCTGGCCATCTGTCAGATGTAGCTTTCGCTGGAACAGCCAAAAAAAATGTTGAACGCACACTACTCTCTGACGTCACGCGAGAAGAGAGAGACTATCGCTTATATCGCGCTCTCGCTTGCGGAACGTTACTCTTTTTCGTGCGTGCAGCCGGTGTTTCATCAATTTATAAGACGTTATCACGTCAAAAGCCAAAAGCCGAAAATTTGTAGTTACATCACAAAATTTTTTTTTAGCGATTATAAACTTATTTGCATTTTCGATGTACAATGCGGTACATTTCATTTCTTTTTCAGTCCTACCTACTTAAATAATAACATAATTTTGACTTCCAATTTTGGTATGAACTGCTACAGATCGCTTGTACGGAACCCTCAGGGCGTGAGTTATTTTTTTTACAGATCATAGAAATATAGTAATTGTTTACGTATGTAGACACCGTGGCCATATAAATCGGACAGTGTGTAGTGTAGATGAAGCTTTAGGGTGGACGGAAAAACCCTAATACTAATCTAGGTTCAGATAAACCGAGCGCAAAGGTAACTCCCAGGCTGAACGTGTTTCCTGCAACCGGTCATTCTTCCGCCGAAACGGCTTTTCAGCATACAGGTGGCATAATGTTTAAAATATATTATAACAGACATGTACAAAAAAAACTTGTCAAAAAAAATAATGTACGAAGCCTTGAACATTTAGTGTTTATATAGGCCCACTTTTATCGAATTTGCATGTAGAATAATTTATCAACCAAAGTCAACAGTCGTACAATTTAAAACTTACCAAGTATATAGATATAAACATTGCATTTTTATTTGTTTATTATTATAAATGGTTGGTTCGTTCAAAATACAAAAATTCGGCGGTGGCTTTTAATTTAAAAAAAATGAGTAGTGAATTTGACACAACGCATAACTCACAACGGCTTCACGCTGCAAGTTGTGTACACATTTTGAACGTACGGAATGACACTCCACTCTATATCGAGTGACAAATGTTTCGCGTAAATAATATCGCAGCAAATACAGACACACGCACAATCCGACGAGTCTATTCTTGTGCGGTGCAAACATACTTTGCAGGCCCTCTTTATAGGCGCTCGCTGTCAGTGCCACATAACAATGTAACATGCTTCATATATGAGACGCGAAGACGCTCTCATAGTAGAGGAGATTGCATCAGGCAGCAACTAAAGACCGCTGCACACGGGGCTGGATTTGCCGCTAAATTCCTTATAAAATAAAATAAGACACCTTGGTATTATGTTATGATGAAATTAACGGGATACAAGGCTAAATATAAAAACAATTTTTGTTCATTAGAACTTCATTTAATAGTCAACGTTTCGGCAAAAATTATTGGCTTCTTCAGGACCTTAAAAATGTCTAGTAAAATGTCACAACATTTAAAACATAAAATAATTTAAAAACATTATTGTCCAACATTTAAAAACTTTTTTTAAAAAGGTCCTGAAGAAACCAACAATTTCTGCCGAAACGTTGACTATTAAATGAAGTTCTAGTGAATAAAAATGGTTTTATATTTAGCCTTGCATCCCGTTAATTTCATCATAGCTAAATTCCTTGCTAGATTTGACTACTAGTTTTCTTGCGCTGGTTTTCTTAGTTACTTTTATGTGCTCGATTCACACGACACGTCTTTTCAAGCTTGTTTTGTGGATAGATCTGGTGCGCGGACAGTGACAGTTCAAATATAAACACAGAGCAAAACGTGTCCATAGATATATTTAATACCCTCTATATTACTAGCAAAGATCGGGAGAAAGACTTAAGCACTTCGGTGCAATAGTCTCATGCTCTTCAAAGCTAAAAGAAACATTGCGCTTCTGTTCGTTGGGTTTTGAACAACTAATCCAATCTTTTGATCACAAATGTCAAAATTCTTTGTTTTGTTTTCACTTCAAATATTGAAGAAGACCCCATCATCTTGCCCCTGTATCTTCTTCAACAATGATATATTAAACAAATAGCTATAGTTTAGTATTGTAATATTACAAAAGCAAACCTTAGCTATATCTTTGTATATATTTAAGTTCTTGTTCTGTATGAGTATTATAAAATACTAGAGTGACCTGTGCGAATTATTCGCACTAAATAAGTATAATAATTATCACTTTACAAAATTATTTTTTAAATATGATTGCAGGTATTCAATTACAGCCGTCAGATGGCAGACGTTGTTCAGCGTTGCTGTATTTTAATTAATTTACAAAAACAAAAGCAATAATAAATTTTTTAGTTGTCGATGTCAGTAGACCAAGCAATTATCTGTAAAATGATATATAATTTATGTGGAGAAATTGTGAGGTTTTTTCTAAAAAGGGAGGCAAACATCTTTAACCTTAGCGTATTAATATATATGATTTCAGACTGTCGAATATGTTGCGCTTGTGCAGTATTCAAGAATAAGCGACGCTGAAGCACGCAAATGGATGAGTCGTGTGACAGTCAACTGTTTAATTTGAATGCGTGGGCGTGCGTGTGAATGTAACACATTAGGCGTTGTGAAATGTTGTACTATAATATATAACAAGCCCGCTCTGACTGAACTCTCCTTAACTCTAAGGCCTCTTGTTAACGACAACGGATAATGCCTCGATTTTTATGACGAGCGACGGACTGACGCACAGTGTTCAATAGGTTAGTGCGGGTGTTTGTCAACGCGACGGACATGTAACCGTTGCAACAAAACTCAACGGATACCCGCACGTCGCCTCATCGGCGCGACGGCGGTCGGTCCGATGCAGTGGACCACGTCATGTCATATAAGTCTGTTGACGACGACAGATGTGCGCGCACGTTTTTACCTATACCTATCTTGTGCTGCTCATTGTGAATATGGAGTTTAAAATTAATATTGATATGGATTTGTTAATTAACTCCGATCATCATGAAATATCGGCAAAACATTCGTCTCGGTAAACTAAGATTTGTTCTTTTGCACCCGGGTGAGACCGGACGGGACCTCTAGTCAAATATAAAAAAGAAACATCATTCTAAAGTGTTTTTATTAAAGCTGTTCAATTATTGAAAGTTAATGATACGATATTATAATAAAACGAAATTATATCTGCTCTTTTTTGTAAGGAAATGTTTTCGATTATTAACACCTACTAATATTTTGTATGTAAAAACTATAATAACCTATTATTACCGACATAAAATACTGCACCATTATTAAGGTTATTACAGGTTTCAAAAATCAAGTGTACTATAGATTATAGTCGTTTGGGGACACCGTAAATTGCAAATTGCCTAGTAATTTATATCCGTTTGTTATAATGTATTATATTATGCTATGACAATAGACCTCCATTATACAACATGCGATGACAATGTTCTAGGACAGGTATGGCAAACCTTTCTACATATACGTGCCATTTTTTTCCCAAAAATCTTTAATATAGCCATGACGTGCCGACAAGCAGCCAAAGCAATTTATTTGTAAAAAAAAAATAATCGAACATACATGAAAATAATGGTTTCGATGATACTTTTTCGTATTTGTTATTTGGTGTTAGTTAATTTTTTTCGACATCACGCGTATTTTTAATCATTTCGATTTTGTACCTCAATCAATGCTGTGCCAACAATAATTAATCTGTCGCGTGCCACCTGTGACACGCGTGCCATCATTATGACTGTACTATTGAAACAGTGCAGATGGTGGAAGTACGGGTATATATGGTGGGAGTAGTGAAAGTGCGACAATATCTGTATAACCTTTCGCAGTGTGAGAGCTGTAATTCCATACCTCTGCATTTTTTATTATTCCTGGTTGTCTTGTGCTTCAGTGCTTTGTTAATTCGATATCTCAGAAGATAGGGCAATACAAATTTTTCGCTGGTGATTTAACCTAAAAAAAATTGTGGACCGCTCGTTTGTGGTGAGAAATAAGTTTTGTAAATAATATTATGCTTGTTTCTTGGTTACCAGATTAAAATGATAAGAAACTTTGTTTAGATACACGATATACTGACTCATTGAATGTTATTTTGTTTAAAGTTAAAATCGTACTTCGTTTCCTGTTAAAATGGTTTCAGTAATGGATTTCGTTTCACATGCTAAAATTCAACGCTAGCCTTTCGCTATTTACGTTATTAAATTGAGAATAAAAGCATAGAATTGAAAACGCTACTCTCTCTATAGGTAGATGTAAGTCGTTAATTTGCAAGAATTATTTTTAACATTGGTATTAATTTAAAATATTGTAACACCACGTCTTAAAAAGCCACGCCGCCACTGGTGTACCCTGGTGGTCATGTAGAGAAACAGAGGCAAGATGGCAGCGGAGCGTATGAACTAGGACGTAGTGTTCATGTTAAAAAACCTAAATTAATAAATGTGTTGAATTAAATAGTAGTATTCATGTTACAAACTTGCGTTAATAAATATGTTGAATAAAATAATAATAATTGTTACAATATAATAAAAACAATTATATTAAAAACAATTGAATAATATAGTTCTGTAAAAAATAAACTCTATCATTGCTAATAACTTAGGTATTGTAGATTTTAATCGTTACTGTGTTAAGTTAAAAATTCCAGCCAATTTGGCGAAGAAACCATTCCAACTTCAAAAATATTATCATTAGATAAATAAAGAAAACATCATTTCTGATATCTCGTGAGGTAAAGCGGGTAATGGCTAGTCGTTGCCATGGTTACCTACACAATATGTTCCATAGTGCTTAACTAGTTTATTTCTGACAGATCTTCAAAACAAAAGTACAGCTGATTTTTTTTATTTTCAAAATATTTGCGAAACTATAACGTTTAGACAAAAAAATTGAAACGAAATTTTCTTGAAAAAATAAATAGAATAATAAGCCGTTATGAAAAGTATACCATTATTATATAAAAACACCGTTATAGCATATATCTCTTCAGCGCATGCGCCGATTTTCCCCAAAACAATAGGGCTCTTCACATTAGTACGCCAAACATCCTCACAAAATTTGGTTTCAATCCTTTCATCTGTTTGATCTGTATCGTGCTCACAGACGCAGAGAGTTTTTCCAAAAATATGTTTTTTTGGATTCGTGAGAACTCAAAACGAAAAAATACGGTCAAATTTTAAAAAGTGAATTTCCACCTAAACTAGTACCTACCATTTCCCGCTTGTGGGTTGGAATGGTAAAAATTTTAGATCTGCTTAACAATATGCCACACAAACGGACATTCAGTTTTGGTTATCGAGTCAATCAAAAAGGTTGACAGAAGTGCACTAATAATATACTAGTGTGACCTGTGCTAATTATTCGCACTAAATAAGTATATAATAATTATCACTTTACAAAATTATTTTTTAAATATGATTGCAGGTATTCAATTCGTTTCTAATTTTGCGCACTGCTTATAACGTTCTTCTTTTTGTTGTATTACAATACGAAGCTCAGATGCGACAGATCGAAGAAATATTTTACTAAAATTTTCATAATATAGAGGCGCAAGTAGCAAAAGCGTTGAGCTAAGCCGTCAGATGGCTTCATGCAGCATTTCTGTGACGTTGTTCAGCGTTGCTTGCTGTTTCAAAATTAAAGCCGTCAGATGCCAGTATGCAGTATTTACAATATGAAGGTCAGATGACAGATCGAAGTGTTGACGTTGTTTCAAAATTAAAGCCGTCAGATGGCAGACGTTATTCAACGTTGCTGTATTTTAATTAATTTCCAAAAACAAAAGCAATAATAAATTTTTTAGTTGTCGATGTCAGTAGAGCAAGCAATTATCTGTAAAATGATATATTATTTATGTGGAGAAATTGTGAGGTTTTTTCTAAAAAGGGAGGCAAACATTCTTAACCTTAGCGCATTAATATATATGATTGTTGAGAAGCGACAGTGAATGCGCAGACATAGCTCAAAGTCACGGCTGAATGTTTTATGCGGTTGAATTGATCTCGCGACAAAATGCATGTGACCTGATTTTCAGTCGACTTCTAACGCTCTTCTTCTTCTTCTTCTTCTGCGACAGTGGCTTAAGTTGAAAATGGATGAAACATTTTATAAACAGCTTACAAAAGAAAGAAAATTCCACAGACAATAATAACATGGTCAATGCAAAAATCTGTCTGACTTTAAATTAAGAGCAATGTTGAATTTATTAAAATTTATTAAATTATTGAAATTTTAAATTCTAAAATCGATCAGACAGAATAACCTCATTTGCTTTTTATCTTTTAAAAATAATCAATTAATTTTGATCGAATACGGAAAAGCTCACAAAATCGTAGACTTGTGATTTTAAATGTATTCATCGAGATCAACGTTTCTACCCGGCATAGAGTATCATCGTCAGGATCCGAGTGACCACTAATAGGCATGATGACTGTATAAAAGTATCAAAGAATAAATGGTTTTAGAGAAAAAATACGTTGAAAAGATTCTAAAAAATATAATATAAACATTGAAATTAATAAGATTGTTAAGAAAATAAAAGTATAAAATACTACAATTGACTGAAACACCGAATGACGTCACGCCTTCTTAAATCAAAGAGAATATAAATAATGACCGTGTCGCTTAAATTTTTGTTGCGATCATTCACTTCTGCATCATTTAATTAGTTGATTTGTTGTTCATTCGTTTTTTATTTTATAACACTTATGTGATAGATTATTTTTGAGGTTAGTTAACTTGCAACCAAAGAAAGCCATACTATTTTTACTACTTTTAAGAAAATACTTAATATATATCATATCATTAAGTAAAACACACCTTTCTACGAAATACCTCTGCACGACAACTCTACACCCATAAATACAACATCTAATGTCAGCTGTCACCAAGGCGTGACGTCACAAGCGTTTTCGCGATTACTTCAAAATTAAAAGTTAAAAATGCAATAATTTGCGTTAAAATTTAATTTACTGCTGAAATTATGTTTATTTTTTCGGAAATAGTAGACGCGTACCTGCATTATAGAAATAGATTTCAAAATCTGTCATCATGCCTATATTATATGCCAAGTTTACTGTAAGACCCGACATTAATTCGAGCAATAATGCGACTAAATGACTAGCAAATCAGGAATTTATTTTATCGGCGTCGGAATGTATAAATTAAAGTTTGTTTTCGGCGTTCAGATGTCAGTCAACTCATAATAAAATGATTTCGTGTCAAAACATAGCACTTAACATTTGTAGCGAAAATATCGCTGTTAGTTTATTTTATTTTGCGAATAGCGGAAATAAAACGCGACAGCGACACTTAAATTTGTACGTGATATCGTCTGTCCGCAGATCCAATCAAATATCGGAGCGGTTATTGAATAAGGCAATAACTTATCCACTTATACGTTGCCAATACATATATATTTTTCTATCTGCTGTTTGTACAGGCGGGAACAAAATTAAATTGTTCCAAAGCCTGAGGACATATAGACAGCAGCCCCCAGTAAGGTAATAAGGTCCATACAAAGCATTCTACCGGACTGGGAATAATACTTTTAGGGGATGCACAAAAAATCTTTTAGGTCGCAGTGTTCGTGAGATATCAAGTGTCTTATCAGCCCAAATAAATCTAAATTGCGTCCTTGCCGAAAAAGCTTCTTAACTATCTCAGGTATACCTGAACATTCCGCGCGTTTTCATCCCCCGACAAAATATCCTACGGAGAAAATATCCCCCGACAAAATATCCTATCAGCAAAACTATAGAAGTACTGTATTACTATCTCACTTTGTATACACGACCCCGTAATTGTGTTTTAAAGAACTCCCTCCAAACGCCCTCCTCTTTTCACTGCGCAAAAGAACGCCATCGCATCGACACGTCCTCGTATTGTTTTTTTTTAAAGAACTCCCATAAACGTCTTCCCCTTTTCCGTGGTCATCATCATATTGTCAAAAAAGTTGAGATATGAAGACTAAGTTGGTTTCCGAATTAATTTCAGTAGTTTTTTATTAAATCCGTTCATAAAGACAGAAAAATTTTACAATAGATTTGGTTTAGAAATCGAGAATGTAAACAGAAAAGATTTTTTATAAAACCGGCCAAGTGCGAGTCACACTCGCGCACTGAGGGTTTCGTATGTAAATAGTTGGTCCATCTAGGGGATCGAGTCTCGAAGAATTTTCCCGTTTAGCCGTTGGAAAACTGTTGTCGCCTTACAAAGGTTGCGTGTGATTGCAATGAGTTCAGATGAACTACTGAACTGTATTATACCTCGGGGCTATATCTGATAGCTTAGTTGTCGTACCGTGTTGTATACGAAAGTTCTCGTATTGTGCTGTCTAAACGCACCGGTAGCGGACGCTTGTTTTGTATTAGAACTGTTGTCAGTTTACTCTGCGGAGATTTTCGAAAGGAATTTTTCAATGATGTCGGAAAATAAAGAAACGCTCTGACGATTCAAATATGCAGTACTAAAAATGTTTTCAAAAACCTAAATATAAGTGTGTGTAAACTTTTAATGAACACCATTCCTCAAGTTCAATTTTGCTATGAATTTTTAATAATCTTTTTGATCGAAAATTGCTTTAGTTTTTACTCAGACTGTACAGAACTGACCCCAAAGTTGAACTACATATAATATTGTTGTGTTATTCAATAAGTAGTTTATTTTGAAATCAATTTGTAGCACATCCAGGAACTGGTAAATATGGAATGATGCTAACTTTGAAAGTAGGAGACTTCGCAAATAGAAACTTTGGTGTCGAATCCAATGCAAACAGTTCTTAGGTAGAACTCAAATCTATATTTTGTAGAGCAAAAGTATACTTCGATACAGTGAAACCTTAGACATTTGTATATACAGATCATCGAGTGTTGATTTAAAACATAATGTCGATATTTATTTTTCGACATTTCATTCATAAATATGAAAGTACTGAATTTTTCATTTTAAGTGGACTATTTATTTATTTATACTGAAGTAAATTGCAATTTCAAATCTTCTTGTAGGCCGTGCTCCAATGGTATTTCTACCTGACGTTTCGACTACAACTGCGGTAGACATTATCAAAGGCGATGTGGTAGCGGGCGAAGTGTTTTTCTAGGTAAGTGTATCGGCGACTGCTGTTCTCCCTTCTTTTATGCTCAGCGTGCTGGTGTTCTTTGCTCGGTGTCCAGGTTTTACTTAGATTCAAACCTTCTTCTTTCCGGCTGAAATTATTAATATTATGGCCTCTCTGTATACGCGCCCCCTATACCACATCGCCTTTGATAATGTCTACCGCAGTTGTAGACGAAACGTCAGATAGAAATACCAATGGACCACAGCCTAGAAGCTCGGAAAGCAAGAAGATTTGGAACAATACCGGCCAGACTTGGACAAATTGTAATTATTGAGAAATTCACACGTTAAAACGCTATGTAGTTTTTACAACATATAATTCTTCTAAAAACAAATATAGTAGTGATGTGTCGCTCCTAAGCGAGTCGTTCATAATGAACGACTCCCTTTTCGGCGCGGAGCGAGTCGCTCTTTTTTTTGTGAAAGACTCACTCCGAGCGCCATTGATCTGTGCTGAGCTATTCTGTACGGTTGCATTCGCACATTTACAGAGCGCACATAACACAGGCCACAGAGGCACTAGTGAATTTTGCACGTACCGAGTTATCTTTGCTGAGTCATTTAATATTGAATGACACACTGTAAGTGTAATAGTACTAATCTTACAGTGACTTAAACCATTCACATTGACGTCGTTGACAAAGATATAATATTGTAACAATAAACATTAATATTGTTAAGGTTTTATTATACTTTATAGTTTATCCGAAAGGCGAATAATATTAGATCAGAATCATATTAAAATGAGCTCAGAGCTGAGTGTGTGTATTGTGCTGTGCATTGTGCAATGCTACGTAACTCCTGAGCATGCATGATGACAGTTCACACCTCTGCAGTCTGTACTCTTGTGTAGTGCGTACTGTCTAGTGTCGCTCCTTTGAACGGCTCGTTCTGAGCGACTCTTTTTAGTGAGCGGAGCGCACGGAGCCAGCTTCCAATAAAGAGTCATGTGGTCACATCACTACAATATAGTTTCACAAACAGCGTAATATACTAGTTGTCGATGACACTTTACATTACCTACTGAAAGAATATGAAAAGTTCTTCTAGAATAAATAAAGCAGACCATCAAAAAAATAAATGCTATCGTAAATTTCGAGCATCTTATGTGAGAAAGGCGACTTAGGTAATATTAATCATATCTCTCTTTTCTTGCACAGGAAATAGTAAATCCTGATAAAAAGCAAATAAAAATGCTCGTAAACAAACTCTAAAATGACCGGCTGTCATAAAACGCCCTTTGTCAATAGTAAAATAACACAGGTTTCGAAAATGATACGAACATGAGCACATATTCCTCGATTAGTGATGTCGGAAAAAATTATAATACTTAAAAATTTTATTGCACGATTTTGTCATTAATATTGCATTTATTTGCTTTTTATTTATGGATTTTATATATTTAAATTATGTTATTTACGTTTTTTTTTAAATTTTGTTTCAATAAATATTGTACAACTAGCGGCCCTGTACGTGCTTCGCTACGTATAAAGTGAAATAATAAAACAATTTAATTGGAACATCTATCTATTTTATTAATTGCTAGCTATTTTAAAATATACATGGGCGTATATGTGTGTATGTCGAGCACTCCGGCTGCGCCGTCGTGCTCGAAAAAAAATAGCGTAAAGTATTCGTGGATAACTGGTCTTTAAAACACTTGCTCTATTTCGAGCAATCCGGCTGCGCCGTCGTGCCGAGCAGTTTTAAACGATATTCAGTTTTTTTACATCCTCGATCTAGATATATGGTTGTTAAGTTCTTTGCGCCATCTATTGAATATTCACTCAATCCAGTCAACAGGTATTGCCATCTTATATGGTTGTTAAGTTCGTTGCGCCATCTATTGAATATTCACTCAATCCAGTCAACAGGTATTGCCATCTTATATGGTTGTTAAGTTCGTTGCGCCATCTATTGAATATTCACTCAATCCAGTCAACAGGTTCGCCATCTTATATGGTTGTATTATGACTGTCAAGGAATAGACAAATAATTTGCAATAAAATAATATTGCGACTATAAACTGAAATGTAAGCTATCCTATCTTTCAAGTTGGGTCGAATTGCACACGGTGTGCAAATCAAATTTAAAATCGGTTCAGTAGTTTAGGAGTCCATCGCGGACAAATATGTGATACGTAATTTTTATATATTAAGATTAATAGTTAATTTCAGTTTGCTTAGAATCACGGTTTAGGGATTGTCCATAAACAACGTGGTCCTATTTCAGCCCTTCTGGAACCCCTTCCTCCCACCATGTTACCAAACGTTGACTTTCCTATCCCCCCTCCCCCGGATGGAACGTAGTTTTTTATTACCCTTATTTATTTTTAAACATTGGTTACTTTTATATATTAATAAATCCATATTCAAGTTATTCTGCAAATTATTTTCATTGTGCCAAATAATTAGTTAAATCGTAGGAGAAGTTGGAAAGGTTGATAAACTTGAATATGATTTTATTAAATTGCACGTTTCATCATTTAATTATGATTTCATCAGCAACTTACTAATAAAATGAAGTCATAATTAAATGACGAAACGTCCAATTTAATAAAATCATATTCAAGTTTATCAATCTTTCCAACTTCCTTCGATTTATCTAACTAATATTATACTATGGAAACGAATAATGATACAAAAGTAACTTTCACGGCCGGCGTTGATCCAAATCTTCTGGGTTTCCGGGCTTGTATGCCGTGGTCCATTGGTATTACTACCTGACGCTTCGTCTACAACTGCGGTAGACATTATCAAAGGCGTTGTGGTAGCGGGCGAAGTGTCCTTCTAGGCTGATCACAGGTAACCGCAAAGATGAATGTTTGAATCTAAGTAAAACCTGGACACCAGCACTGTCCAATACCAACCCACTGAATGGAACGGCCAATCACAGAAGAGCATACTACGACCGAGTAGAGAACACGAGCACGCTGACTATAAAAGACGGAAGTACCACACTTACCTGAGAGCAGCCTGGAAGGAGACTTCACCAGCTATCACATCGCCTTTGATAATGTCTACCGCACTTGTAGACGAAACGTCAGGTAGTAATACCAATGGACCACGGCATACAAGCCCGGAAACAAAGAAGATTTGGTTCCCTTATTTAATAAATTTACGAGTAGCGGCTCTTTATAAATTTGCATTAAAATGATCATAAAGTGATTACTGATGAAAATATTTCCGAAAAAAACGCATCAATCGTTTTTTGTGTTTTGTCCGAAGAAAGGAAAAAATAGTTATAGAAACTTGAGACACTACATCGTAAAGACGTCATGGGTACTAATTCATACGAAGAGCTAACGAGAACGAAATCCGTAACGCGTTATCCAGTGGCTTAATAACAGCGTGAAATGGGTCGTTACTTTTAATATGTTAAGGAAAATGGATATCCCAGATGTGTTATGGTCAATTTTGTGAACTAAAGGAAATTAAAAGAAAATCTCACAATTTATTTCTAATCAATACTAATTTTATAAATAAACTAGCGGTCCCGCCCGGTTTCACCCGGGTGCAAAAGAACGAATGGGGAAGGGAGGGACATGAGTACGCACATTCATCTTAGTTTAGCGAGATGAATGTTGTGTCCGCGCAAACTTCAAAATGATTGGCGTTACCGTTCAAAAGTTTTTGTCGTTAAAAAGCAGTATTTATACTTTTTTCAAGTAATAAATTTCTTTTAATATAAAAAATACTTAATTGAAAACACTGTAGGAAATTTTTTTTATATAGGTGCCTATAGTTGTAACAGTTTTCAAATGAGCTATTAATTAGATTTATATAATTTTAATTAGTCGTAAAAATTTTTTTAAAAATTGAAACGTTTCACCCGGGTGCAAAAGAACGAATGGGGAAGGGAGGGACATGGGTACGCACATTCATCTTAGTTTACCGAGATGAATGTTGTGTCCGCGCAAACTTCAAAATGATTGGCGTTACCGTTCAAAAGTTTTTGTCGTTAAAAAGCAGTATTTATACTTTTTTCAAGTAATAAATTTCTTTTAATATAAAAAATACTTAATTGAAAACACTGTAGGAAATTTTTTTTATATAGGTGCCTATAGTTGTAACAGTTTTCAAATGAGCTATTAATTAGATTTATATAATTTTAATTAGTCGTAAAAATTTTTTTAAAAATTGAAACGTTTCACCCGGGTGCAAAAGAACGAATGGGGAAGGGAGGGACATGGGTACGCACATTCATCTTAGTTTACCGAGATGAATGTTGTGTACAAATTTCATGATGATCGAAGTTACCGTTCAAAAGTTTTTGTCGATAAAAAGCAGTACCTATTTACACAAAATTTGTCCGTTCGGCAAAAACTTCTGAACGGTAACTCGGATCATCGTAAGCATCGGTAAGCTAAGATGAACGTGCGTACTCATGTCCTCCCCCCTCATTCGTTCTTTTGCATTCTGGTGAAACCGGAACGGAGCGCTAGTTTTCTATAATTATAATTCTCAACTTTGACAAATACACTCGGTTTCTACAGTATATGATAACAAAATTTTGATAAACAAAATTTATTGTTCGTATTTTAATTTAAAATTTTATTTTTTCGAATTTATAAACTATAATAAAAACACTGCTTCATTTCTGCCGTCAGTGATTCAACGTGCTTTTAATATCATATTATTTATCGATTCCGATAAAAATCACTGAAAGGAAACAGTTCATTCATCCAATTTTCAGTTAACAAATAATGTTTCGTGATTGTGTTCGGAGGGTAAGTGTCCCTCTTACCGAAGCTCTCCACTGTCCTCCTTGTGTCTCGCCTGCCTCCTTATTTTAAAGCGTAGGAGGAACATTGTACACGATGCTGTTGAATCTGTCCATTGATAAGCTACGATTACACAACTTTTTAAATCAAATTTAAGGAAAACCGTTAGTCTTACGAAAAAAAGTAATACTATATTTTTTGTAGGCAATTTTCTAAGCTACAAATTTGATAACTACTGTTTTTTTCATAAAAGTCACCGTTAACGATATTTTCGTGAAAATCCGTTTTTGTGATCCCGCGTAACATTTTTAGCGGCATTTGTATCGGCGGGGAATGCAAAAATCCAGCTTTCCCCTAATTTTTCTACGCTGAAATGTCTATATTTCCTGTATTAACTGAAGTTGTATTGAAACTTCCTGTAGTCATCAAGTTTATTAAACGCAATTTGTGATGAATAATGGCCGTTATAAATTTATTTCAATGAGATCACAGACAGTTGAAAAAAAAAATACGGTTTTTGCATATTTCGTTAATTTGTCAATGCTGCGTCATTTATCTGTATTACATTATTTGTCAACATTTTTGATAGAAATATATATTTGATATCTTCAAATAAATAAACTAGTCGACCAATTTTTTTCAGACCATATATTGACAAAAATTACTTATATAAAAATATAAATCAAAATAACAAAGGATGACGTTTCGATCCAGATTTGGATCTTCTTCAGAAAAATCTAACTAATAGGTACTAATTAATTTTTATATTCTTTAGATTTTTCTGAAGAAGTTCCAAATCCGGATCGAAACGTCATCCTTTGTTATTTTGATTTATGTTTTTATATAATTTTTGTCAATATATGGTCTGAAAAAAATTGGTCGACTATTTTATTTATTTGAAGAGTTCTATTCAGACGTTAATCAAAGATTTGTATATTTGATATCATTGAGAGAAAAATATATGAAAATAAAAAAAAAGAAATTTGTATAGCTATTGTATTTTTTGGACAGACTGTGCTTGATTTCAAAAACGCGAAAGTTTTGATATTCAGAGCCTGCTTTATAATATATTTCATGCATTGAATGAATACACTTTCCTATCAGACAACGGTTTCTGTACCTATATAGACTTATAACGATGAATAGTAGTGTATATAAAAAACCATATCATGACAGCCGGTTATAAATAATATTGATGAAGACATGTCGATGCTTAAACAAAAGGGCATAAGCGACATTTCTATTGAACAGTTTTTTTTCGTTTCAATTTTCTTGTGGATTGACATGAGTAACTAAAATATGAAGGCATTATTTTAAGGATGATTCCACAAAAATTAGTTTTCTTACGATTCTTTTGAAAAACTGAGAACCATTATATAGATATAACAAATTGATTTCTGTAAAAATAACTAATTTTCGATGATTTGTTACATGGGGGGGGGGGTACAAGTTGAATACACCTGCTTTTTGGGAACGTTAGAAGATACATTAAGAGTCTGTTTTCTGTTGCAGGATTTAACTGGTTGCTTTTAACTAAAATAGCGTTATTAATACGTTCTATTGTTAAAAAACATATATTTAAAAAAAATGTACCATTTTGAGTTTTTTACAATTTTTAAATCTCAATTGTACTTGTTTATAGGGTAGCAAAAGAAAGCACCTTTTGTGTTTTACCTTAAACAAAAAAAAACTAATAAAATAGTTATATAATTGTAGTCCGACCTGAGTTATGTAGTAATTGATGTAGGTACATTTTTTATGCATTCCGTTCTGTGAATTTAAAATAATTTTTTTGAGTCAGTTATAAATTGATAGCTGCATTGAGAAAACTCCAAAATTCTTTTTCCTGATCTGTTTGATCCCTTTTTTTTAATTTCTTTATTTCACAATATTCGTGGATCCTTACTTTTATTTTTGTGTGAATTGTTTTGAGACATTAGTTTGTGATTTCGATATTTTTTTGTTTTAATAGTTATTCGTTTGTTTTTTTTTTTTTTTTTTTTTTGCGGCGTTCCTTTACCTATTTTCTTTTCTACAACGCCAGAAGAAAAAGAGAAATAAGTAGAAAAGGTTGCACTTTATTTGTTTTTCTGTAAATTTTACAAAGTGCCAATTACGTCCTTTTGCTTTTTAACCGACGATCTTACCAATTTTACTCAATCATTGTATTATAAGTTTATTTAGATAGGAAAATGCCTAATATTAATTTTGCACAATTCATGGAAGTCGTAATCTTTTATTATGATAAATCGAGATTACATCGAAAAATGATTTCTGAAAACATTTACCAAATATTTCTCTATCCATATTACGATATCTCAGAGAACGTTGAACGATGTCTTCAAAAACTAGTTCTTATTGCGCATACCACAGTCGACGAATCGCTTTGATTGGTCATAAAAATTACTGGAAAAATTGCCGAAAGATAACGTCATCCTTTTTTACAATTGAACAAAAGACAGAAGTGAATTATTATCATTATTATTTATCGGAGCTAGTACCATAAGTCCATTAAAAACTGGAATTAGTTTGATGTTAAACTAAATTGCATTTTTTGAAACTGAAATCTGAAATTGAATCAATTTAGTTATTATTATAATTCCCTTATCCATAATAAAAGAGAAAAGATTAGATTTTTTTCATAAAAATAGTTTAAAGAGACACTAATGCGCTTGCAGTTCGTACAAAATAAAGCTGAAGAGTTTGTTTGGTTTGTTAGTTGGTTGGTTGAACACGCTAATCTCAGGAACTACCTACTGGTTCGAATTGAAAAATAGTTTTTTGTTGGATAGCTCATTTATCGAAGGCTATAGACTATATAATATCACGCTACGACCAATAGGAGCATCAATGAAAAATGTTACAAAATGTAACTCAAAATTTGTCCATCTGACAAAAACTTTTCAACGGTAACTCCGATCATCATGAAATTTAGACACAACATTCATCTCGGTAAACTAAGATGAATGTGCGTACTCCCCCCCCCCCCATTCGTTCTTTTGCACCCGGGTGAAACCAGGCGGAACCGCTAGTTCAATAATAAAATTTCAGTAGTGTTGTTCAGTAGCCATTTGTACGAACATTGCTTGGACTATCAGATTCATCATTAACCCAAATGTTACTTCGATAGAAACATGATCTTAGAACATTATTAAGGACCCCGCACAAACCTTATGGGATTTTGTTCTCAGTTAAATTAATCTAAAATGATTTTATTTTATAGTTTAAAGGTCCATAGGCGCATAGCCTAAAACCAATAGATTTTTAGCCACAGATATATTTAGTGAGATTTTAGATATAGGGATATCCATTGAATTAACAATCTTAAAAAATCGTAAGCTATAGAATAGTGTTTTCTAGTGCTCTGAAAACTAGTCTGTTTAAGGAGGTTGAGCCGTTTTACCAAGATAATGAAAAATCTGAAATAAAGTTTTTTTAATAGATTTTTTTATGACAAAATTTTCTGTAAAAAAACAAAAATCATTAGGAGATTTATAAAGTTAAAAATTAAAAAAAACTTTTACATGTAGTCTTATGGAAAATATGTCAACCTAGCATGCAAACGGTACATTTTAATTTTTTGCAAATAACCAAATAATGTCAGCAGTTCCGAAAACTAACTATGTAAAGCATCGATGTCTTACGCATATTTTAATATTTTTTCCAATTTAATTAGGAGACTTTTAATCAATAAAAATGGCTGTCTGTAAAGTCGGTTTACGGACGATAGTTTTACGTGATAACGTATTCCGTAATACATAACCTAAACCTCCCAAAATTTGGTTTCAATCCGCTTATCCTTGGTGTCGGAATGATAAGAAAATATGTCAAAAGTGACGTTTGCAACTTACAAAGTATTATGTTCTAATAATAATTAGTTATTCCAATACTTAACTTAGCAGGCTTTGCATTTCACAATATACTAATGTCAAAAAATTGAATTAAACATTAGAAATGCAGCTGTTTTCATGTTAAGACAAGACATACGTTTGCTTCTAATTTCCATGTACGGCAAACAAAGACAACCGACCGCGTCGCGTCATGCATTACACAACATTGCATTTATACAGCTATTTTTCTATATAAATTTGTATAAAATATTTTTCTATATAAATTTGTATAAAAAAACTGTTTAGGCAAATTCTGTTATACGAAATCTATGTAAAATGTTCTCCTCTTTCGTTTAAGACTGGTTTCAAACCGATCTGATTTAAATTGAGCGAGAAATTAGCAAAAAGCACGCACAGGGTCAGGCGGAACGTTACGCGTTAGGAACGTTACGCGTTAGGAACGTTACGCGTTAGGAACGTTACGCGTTAGGAACGTTAGGAACGTTAGGAACGTTAGGAACGTTACGTTACACTTTTTCGAACATGCAGCCGGTGTTTTATCAATTTATAATATTGGTGATTCATCAATTTATAAGACGTTATCACGTCAAAAAAAATATATTAAATCTTAGCACTTTTCGATTATGGACGTTTATTCTTGACAATTTTAACAATTTCAACTAAATTTTCAACTTTTTAATGATTTAATTTTTATTACTTCTAATTTTGATTTTTTAATTATTTACTGCAAAAAATATATAAAATACAGATATTTATATAAATTTATTTTTCTAACCTAACTTACAAAAAATTCAAAAGTTAGTCCATTAAGTAAAATACTGAAATAATTAATTAATATTAAAAAAAATGATTTATTTATGCCTTTATGACAATAATTTATTGGTATCATCGACTTATAACCTTTTGTACAAATTTATTATGGAAAAGTTCCCATTTAGAATTCGACTTACTTTTGATTGGGAGTGTAACGCATCAACCTCCTTAATAAACAGTGTTGCATATATTTGAAACGTAATCTATTTAAGTAATTATAAAATACGTTGAGTCTCACAAGTGATTTTAATGTAATTAAAATTCTTTCAGTCTATTGTTGGGAAGTTTAAATCAAAACTTGAACTCCATTACCACAACTGAGTAATACATTTTATGTACAGGCAAATTATATGGTTGATGATAATGGCCGAGGTGTTGAAGCTGTGCCGGTCATAGAAGAGCGGAGCACTGAGCAGGTAGGCCTAGAATGGGACGAGTGCGCTACTGGCAGCAGCTGTTGTCTTCTGATACCAAATAACCTATCCGTCATGGGACCGCTTCATCAATCTTGTGACACGAATTACTCTCTGCCCCGTTGCGTGTATTATCATGGATGGACCGCTTTACAAATTAAAATTGTAATCTGGTCACTTTTTGCCTGTTTTTATTATTCTATGGCTTTATTTTAATTTTACTGCACATGCTGTTGCAGGGAGAACTAAAAGTCAGACTCGAGACGCTAGAATGGATAAAAGGTACCAAAACAAAGTAAAAAAGCATATTAAAGAATTCGATTTTTGCAATTTTTTTAAGGCATAGTTTTCAGAAAATCATATAAAACCTTCGAATGGTCGTAGTTTCCAAACTAAAAGAGATACAGATGTTTGCTTACGCTCATTGAATTCAGCGTACCTACTTTTTTCTGTGAGCATTTTCAATTTCAAAAGCATATTAAAAAATTCAATTTTTGCAATTTTTTCAAGGTATAGTTTTCAGAAAATCATATAAAACCTTCGAATGGCCGTAGTTTCCAAACTAAAAGAGATACAGACGTTTGCTTACGCTCATTGAATTCAGCGTATTTTTTTCTGTGAGCATTCTCAATTTCAAAAGCATATGAAAGAATTCGATTTTTGCAATTTTTTCAAGGCATACCCCTTTAAAAAAATGCGATTTTTGACGAAAACCAAAAATTTTCGGAACTTTGGCAAAATCATCATGCTTATAGAAAAAAGCACGCTGAATCCAGCATGGTCGAAAAACGTCGTAGGTATGTCGTCCAAAAAAAGTTTCGAACTAAAGTTAGTGGCCCACGAACTATATAATTAACAAAATTTGACCCACTTCTCGAAAAGGTTCTCCATCACTGACTTAGAGCATAACAAGATAAAAAATTATCACAAATTAGTTAGTAAGAGACGAGTCGTAGAAATACTGCATCTCTATACTAAGTTCGAGTATCATATTTTTCTAAAAGCTGATTTTGATTTCGCCTACTGTATAATACGCGCCACGAATCTAAAAGGCTCGGAAGTTAGATGCGAATGCGGGCTTGCGCTTGTACAGTCTGTTGAAAAACTACAAACTCGCAACTCAACAAAACTAAAATAACGACAATAGCGTACTCGACTGTACTAATAGCGACAAGTGACAAAGGCAACGAGCGATCACGGCCAATCACCGACGAGCGCACGTTCCGTGCAGGTAGCTGGGAGTCACAACGGCTCTAAACTGTGCCTTTGCGACGCTGTTTGTGACTAACTTTCGAACCTTTTAGATCCGTGGCGCGTATTACAGGTATGCGTTACAATAATTTCAAATTAATATTAGAACGATAGATTGTCCAACCCTGTGCCGAATGCGTTCAGGCTTTTAAAAGCGGTATCACTCAGAATGTCTCAGCCGAGACAATGTCTGGGATATACATCTCCCGGGTGCCGCTGTTTTAATTAGTTTACTGCTGGTTTCACAACACACTCGCTCTTCCTTGTGTAATTTTATATAATATATTACCCGAGTGTCATTATTTAAATGTCGGTGCGTCTGCCATAATATTGCACCTACAACGATTTGGTAATTGTTTGGTCACCTGTTACTCGAAAATCTGTTGCTGTGCTCTGGCTGCTAGTAATTATACAAAACATCATACAGTTTGTTACAAATATTAATGGGAGTCAATCAATATTTATAATTTAATATAACTTATCTCATCTTTATTCGACATATATATGCTAAAAAAAGAAAACAAGAAACAAAAAAAAAAAACAATATTAGTTAATTCAGGTATTTATGACTCATTCTTAAATGTCGTGGAACTATTAATACGTTTGACTATCGCTTATCGAGGTACAGGCAAGTAGTAGTCTCCATGAGCGAAAAACTTCTTTCTCTTATAGAGGTTTCTGTTTCTCACTTATAGAGGTTAGAGAGTTTTCTCGTTTACCCAGTTCTCACTCTCTGAGGTTTTTTAAATGGCATCAGAGCTGGATTAACGTATGGGCCTAGATGGGCCTGGGCCAGGAGCCTCGAGCTTCTAGGTGGGCCTCGTACTTTTCTAAGTACAAACAAATTAACCCACATATAGATGAATTCGTTTCAAAAAAGATGAGACGAAAATGTATGTAACTATTTGTCAGTAAATTAAACAAATAAATACTTTGTCATTTTCAATTTTTGACGTGATAACGTCTTATAAATTGATGAAACACCGGCTGCATGCACTAAAAAGTGTAACGTTCCGAAAAGTGTAACGTTCCGCCTGAGCGTGCAAGCGAGAGCGCGATATAAGCGATAGAGAGGCACGATCTTCCCAAGCGTCGGCTTGTACGAAGCTCCGCCCACCTAGACGGATGTCATTATCTGTAGCATGACGTGTTGAATACGAGACAACGTGTTTTGTGTTTATTGACGTGATAACGTCTTATAAATTGATGAAACACCAGCTGCACGCACGAAAAAGTGTAACGTTCCGCCTGACCCTGTGCGTGCAAGCGAGAGCGCAGTATAAGCGATAGAGAGTCGGTAAAAATATAGTTTGACAGCTACTAAAATTTAGGTTATGTATTATTAAATATGATATTCGATCGGAATACGTTATCACGTAAAACTATCGTCCGTAAACCGACTTTACAGACAACCAATTTTTATTCAAAGAACATATCCTTAAAAAATTTCCTTGCAAGGGGCCTCACACGCTCAAGTGCCCAAGGGCCTCTATAGTCATTAATCAGGCTCTGAATGGCATATTAGTTGATTCCAGATACCTAACTGTTATCCTATAACAAATGTAAAATAGATCTATGTATAATTTTAAAATTGCATTATGAATTTAACTAAATATTTAAAAAATACTGTGGTTGGAATAAAAATAAAGTAATAAAGTAACTATTCTTTATTTTTATTCATATTAGTTTGTCGAAAGAAAAATCGCTCGCTTTAGTGTGCCAAGAATATGCGATTGCAATATTAATAGGAAATCTAATATTTATTATGATAGACAAAAACTGAAATAACGAGGCAAATAATAATCATTCATAATAAAATAAACGCTAGAAGCCTCACAATTCGACGAGAATATGAAGCGGCGGATATTCCATAAACGTACATTCTGGTAGATGATTTCAGGGAGCTCTCCGAATATTAAATAACCTGGCTGAAATTAAATCAGCGGGTGTTCTTTGGTGTCAGATGCAATAAACGAAAAATAATTCATCAGCCGTTTTCAAATATAAATTTTAATTAACTATTGAATTCCCTACACAAACACGCTTTGAATGATTGATTTCTGCCATGTTGAAAATGTACACACACAATGGAAAAAACAGTTTTAAAAAATTCACATATATCGAAAAAATTATCATCAAAATGAGAAATGCCTACAAAAACAAAGAACGCACAAAATAGAACCGAACAATAATTAATCTTTTTTTTTTAGAGTTGGCAATGTTCGGCGAATTTGTAGAATTGCAGAGCTATAGAGCTACAAAAAGCACACCTGTAGATTAATAGCATGTGTGTTTTTCAGACTGTACTTTTTTTCACTATAAAGATGCCTAACTTTCCAGACAATTTAATAATGTAAAAAGACAGAACAACTACAGTTAAACAAAATGAAAACAATACTCTGTATCTTGTGTTTTATTTGAAAAATTACTGGAATGCTTTTTTTCTTGTAAATTTAGTTATATAATAAACGGATAAATAAATTCACATAAAGGTTATATTCTTGTGTTACTTATAGTTTTCTATTTTATTATTTAGAACTGTTAGTTTTGTTTCTTTTAACGTTATTATTACTGTTTGTTAAAGAAGTACGCTTTCGTTGTGTGTTTAACTGTTTTGTTAAACGTTTATTATTGTAAATAAATAATTTCAACCACGGACTAGAACAGTTTTGTTACAATATAATAAAAAAAAATTCACCAGTACCAAATAAAATTTCTCAGTATAGGTATATTGGATTCCAGTCGTGTCGAGATATAGTTTTACAATATCTTATAAAAGCTGTGTCTCTACTTTTTATGTTTTTTTTTTTGCCTGATACATTGCACTTTGCTAAAAGCATTATAAAAAGTGAGCAGAAATGTCTTGTTTAAAATTGATGTGCAAAAAAAGTTTTATTTCAACAGAAATAAATGTGTGTATATTGAACTCTTATTTTCTTTGCGATAAAAGAAAATACAGTCTAAAAAAAACGTGAAAAGTAAATGAATCCTTACTACTGTCTCTATTGTGTATTGTAAAGGTCCTTGTTCAATTATTACAATTGAAATGTATCCTTCGTTATTTAACAGTATCGATATTTTATTAAATAAGAATTATGCTTGTTATTTTTTGTAATAAATTAAAAGTATAATCAAATTATTATTCCAAAAGCCGCCAACAATATAAACGGCTTCTTTTTGTTTTGAACTTATATTTTATTTTTTTACCTGTGAAAAATACATTTTTCAAGTCATATTGTTCTGTTCGTAACTGCGGCTTAAAAAATTTCAGCCAACTGGCCGACGGGATCATTCCGATATCAAAAATATTATATATTATAACTAGCGGTCCCGCCCGGTTTCACCCGGGTGCAAAAGAATGAATGGGGAAGGAAGGGAACCCACGACCCTGATATTGACAGTCGCATGCGCTACCGATTGATCTACCTGAGGTTGTGTTCTTTCATCACTAATATGAGTATATCTAGTTAGTGCATTTCACATGAATAGAAGCTTATTTTTGAGATACTTTTTGCAACATTTTTCATTAAAGCTCCGCTCCTAATGGTCGTAGCGTAATAGCCTATAGCCTTCCTCGGTAAATGGGCTATCCAACAAAAAAAATTTATTCACTTAGAACCAGTAGTTCCTGAGATTAGCGCGTTCAAACAAACAAACAAACAAACAAACTCTTCAGCTTTATATATTAGTATAGAACTATAAAGATATAATAAAGAAAATAAAAATGTTAACGCGCGCAGTAACGCAGGTAAGGACTAGTAGGTATATATTATTATATTTGCTATTCGTTTTCATGGCTATTTATATAAAATGTTATCGCGTCATGTAAAAATTAAACAAAGCATGCTTGTCAATTACTACAACAGATCTACAGAATAAAATAAGAGATTTTTTTTTATTTTCAAAATAGTTCCGAAACTATAAAGTGTAATAAAAAAATTAACAAAACTTTCTTGTAAAAATAGATAGAATAATAAACCGTTAAGAAAAGTATACCATTATTATATAAACAACAATGTTATGGCGTATATCTCTTCTGCGCATGCGCCGATTTCCTTCAAAAACAATAGGGCTCTTCATGTTTGCATATCAAACATCCTCCCAAAATTTGGTTTCAATCCGCTCATCCGTTTGACACACAATAAAGCATGCATCAGAATAACCGTGGCCTTTGCAGTATTCAGCGTCTCGGATTGTTTTACGTGAAATTTTTTACATAACAATTTATGTAATACATTGTTTGAAACAGACTATAAAATACACTTTGTTTTAGTTATGAGCGGCGGTAATAATTGTATTAAGAAAACAAAGTCTACAGGAATATTGTACACCGCTGAATTACTCTATGAAGTGAAAGTAAACAGGTTCTGCCGCACTGGATCAGTAGCGTGCTTATTTATATTAAACTAGCGGTCCCGTCCGGTTTCACCCGGGTGAAAAAGAACGAATGGGGAAGGGAGGAACATGAGTACACACATTCATCTTAGTTTACCGAGATGAATGTTGTGTCCAAATTTCATAATGATGAGTTACCGTTCAAAAGCTTTTGTCGATAAAAACAGTATTTAAACTTTTTTTAACAATTTTTTTTTAATTAATTAAATAAAATTAAAATAAATTTAAATGTAAACCTTAGAAGAAAGCAATGTAGAAAATAAAAAAAATAATAAAAATAAATACGCCCACGACCCTGATATTGACAGTCGCATGCTCTACCGATTGAGCCACCTGAAGTTGCGTTCTCACAACGCTAATATGAGTATATCTAGTTACATTTTGCAACATTTTTCATTAAAGCTCCGCTCCTAATGGTCGTAGAGTAATATTATATAGCCTATAGCCTTCCTCGATAAATGAGCTATCCAATAATTTTTTTTTTAATTTGAAACAGTAGTTTCTGAGATTAGCGCGTTCAAACAAACAAACAAACTCTTGAGCTTTATATATTAGTATAGATCTACTAGCGAACTCGATAGGCAGACGTTTTGGGATTATAATTGAGATTATAGGTTTCTTTATGTAAGATCAAAAAAAAAGTATATAAAAAGTTGTTCGAAAAAATTAATTTGCCATCAGCGCAACAGCCCGGAACATATCAAGCATTTCCAGATCGCTTAGTTTTCCCATGTTTCCTTTATAATTAATAAAACTTGATAAAATTATAACTATTTTCATTTTTAATAAACATTATTCACTAACATACGGAAATTTTGAGGTTGAAGCTTCCGCTAGTGCTCACCACTAACGCTCGCATCGAAAAATTTGTAACTCCGCCTCCCTGCACATAGCCCATAGGAATGTGCGCTTCCGTTAAAACAAAAAAATACTAATAACGCTAGTAGAAAAGTGTTTATGAATGGAACAAAACGCCGCTGATTCACAAAATATGATCCGAGAATAAATAATTAATCCGCGGATGTAAAATATTTTACCGCGTGTTCGTGTTAAATAATGACGGCCACCCGCTACTTTCCCGTTTTCCGCGCTTAACGGAACGCTAATAACATTATATTTTGCGTTCATTAATATCGGCGTTTCCAAATTCGGCCATTTAAAGTCATCACTCGTCACGTAGCCACGAAAGACGTGCTGATTAACTGATTACCGTCCGACGTTGCACGAACGAACAATTTATTTTGGATATAATATCGCCCGAATTTAACCCTTCATAGTATTTATCTGCAGTGCATTACCCGGCGATAATCTACGATATCATAGAGATTATAGATTGGAATGTATAATTGATAACTATATCATAAGTCATAACCCAATCGCAGTACCGATTGAAATGTCTTTTATCAGTTGTTGAGCCTTTATCTATACTAATATATAAATCTGAAGAGTTTGTTTGGTTGAACGCGCTAATTTCAGGAACTACTGGTTCGAATTAAAATAATTTTTTTTGTTGGATAGCCCATTTATCGAGGAAGGCTATAGGCTATATAATATCACGCTACGACCAATAGAAGCAGAGCATCAATGAAAAATGTTGCAAAATGTACCTCAAAATTAGCGTCTATTCAGGTGAAATGCCCTAACTAAATATTCCAATATTAACGTCGTACGTTCACAAGCCCGGCTAGCTCAGTCGGTAGAGCACGCGACTCTTAATATCAGGGTCGTGATTTCGAGCCCCACGTTAAGCGAATATATTTTTAATTTTATTGTATTTTCTACATTACTTTCTTACATTTAAATTTATTTTAATTTTATTTACGACTAATTAAAATTAAATAAATCTAATTAATAGCTCATTTGAAATCTGTTATAACTATATAGGTACCTATATAAAAATAATTTTCCTACAGTGTTTTTAATTAAATATTTATTATTTTATTTTCAAAAGAAATTTATTATAAAAAGTATAAATATACTGCTTTTTATCGACAAAAACTTTTGAACGGTAACTCCGATCATCATGAAATTTGGACAAAACATTCATCTCGGTAAACTAAGATGAATGTGCGTACTAATGTCCCTCCCTTCTCCATTCGTTTTTTTGCACTCGGGTGAAACCGGGTGGGACCACTAGTAATATGTTCAACAATGGTTCATTTAACACTATAGCGACTATACCCACTTTCTTTGAGCCTATATTCTAATAATTTATATTATATAGTTTAAAATTTTGTATTTATTTTATTTTATTTAAATCGCTTTACACGATCTCTGAATAATCACGTTTTAAAGTTGAATTTGACATTTCCCCGTGGAAACACGGCCAAACAAATGTAAATTTTATTTAAGATAAGAAAGCATTAAATGTTTACAAATCATATTTAAAATTTTATCTGATACCATAAATTAAATACTTAGTATGGCTGAAATACAAAATAAACAAGCAAAAAGTAAAGTCAACACAAAAAGTGACTAGAAGACAAAGAATAAATATTTTATATACAAAAAAGATTTTAGTGTTTGCTCCACTAATTAATTCCGACAAATAATAATTAAAAGACGTTCTTCTCCATTTGTCTTTTTCGTAGGCATTCGAAACTTTTTGTATTTACCGTACTTTTTATAATAATTTATCTTTGACTTTTCAATGTGCTTACAAAAAACAACGAGCAATTCGCGAGTAAATACTAAATACACAGTAACTAACTGTGAAAAATAGAAATATTTTAACAGGTTCAAAGTCAATTGTAATTAATTTTCATAATATTTCAAGATAGTTGGCAAAACCAAAAGTGCACATCCCGCAAGTTTTCCACTGTATGATAAAAAAATAACTATTAAAAAATATTTTTAATAAATTTAAAAAGATTTAAAAATTTAAAGAAATAAATAATTAAAAATTGAAAAAATATTTTTTTTAAGTTTGCAAAAATAAAAAAAATTAAGAACATAATATAATATCTAATTAATATCAAGTGGAATAAAATAAAACAAAATAAAAAGAAAAAAATCAATGCTTTCGTAAGGAATCGAACCCAGGACCTTGCCCTTGGGAATCCAACGGCATAACCATTACGCCACGGCGCCCTACTACGTGTAGTGGTGTTATCACGGTATAGAAGTGTAGCACTTGTTTTATGGATGACACTATATTTACACAGCAATTATTATATTGTTTTTTTAAACTATTAGCTGTCAAAAATAATAAAATAAAACTGTTTATAAAAATTAAACTACTGAACACATTTTAGTGAATTTAAATAGGGTTCTGGTCTGATAGTAAACAAAGTGAATAAAATATAACCAAAGGCAATCCGACCAAAATTGCGATCTGTAGAGTCGTGACGTACGTACGTACATACGTACGTACGTACATACGTACAGACCAACCGACAACTGCTGTTTGTGATTTTCAATTACAATTTTAATAGTATTTATGAACTCGAATTGATTTAAAAATGGATCTGTTTTATAGATTAGAATCTCCTCTTTTCAAAAAGCTTCAATTTGAATGGATTTCGTGTGAAATTAACTTAGATATAACTTCTTATATGAACGAAAGTCAGCTCTGACGCACAAAGCGATAATAAAGCACATACCGCTAGTTTAGCGGTATGTGCAATTATATTAACCATTGTAAATACTGAAACTTAAAATTTCAGTTTCATCTTAATTTTCAACAAACATTCAAAATAAACCATTGTATAATACGCGCCACGAATCTAAAAGTCTCGGAAGTTAGATGCGAATGCGGGCTTGCGCTTGTACAGTCTGTTGAAAAACTACAAACTCGCAACTCAACAAAACTAAAATAGCAATAACCACTTGACAATAGCGTACTCGACTGTAGTTTAAAGCAGGAAAGCGACAAGTGACAAAGGCAACGAGCGATCACGGCCAATCACCGACGAGCGCACGTTCCGTGCAGGTAGCTGAGAGGTGGTGGGAGTATCAACGGCTCTAAAATGTGCCTTTGCGACGCTGTTTGTGACTAACTTCCGAACCTTTTAGATCCGTGGCGCGTATTATAATTATTTTATCGAGATCTGACAGTAAATACACCGCAAATAATATTTTAATAAGATAGAATTTGAAATATATTATTGTAAGATTCACTAATAGAGATAATTGAAAATTGACCGTTGCAATGAATTTAACCTGTAACTTTTTACCTGTAGGTATACCTATGGTATCTTCATTAGCTGTTATTAAAAGATAATTTTGGTTTTCAATTTGCTTGGTTTTGAATTTACTTGGCGATAAACTGTCAATGCAGGGATGTCCAATACTGGACAGAAATAAAGCGCATCACACAAAACCGCGTCAGATGGCGATATCTTATGGAAGCCCTATGAACCAAGGTAGCGAATAGAAACTGAAATTGAAATTAATTTCAGTAATATTTAAAATATTTATATATTTAATCAATTTGTAATAATAACATCACAATTGGAAGTAATTCTTCTAAATCAAACATTATACGAAGACAAAATTGTGGACTCCATTTTCCAGAAGGAGTATTCTCAGATCAGATGCCTAATTTTTATTAAATTTATATCTTAACGCTATTACAAAAAAATAATCGATGCCCTGGAAAAGTACTCTCAAACTGTAAATTTTAATAAACTGAACAAAACTCAACATTTTTGACGTTCAGTTCACTTTATACGCTTATAGTAAGATCATTCTTGCACGAGTTTTACTAGTCTCTGTGACATTTTTAACGAGTATTTTATTCTTAACAACTTCGTTTCTTAGTTAGTAATAATCTTAATTTAATAAAATAAAAAAAATATATAATAAGACGCCTTGGTATTATGGTATGATAAAATTATACGGGAATCAAGACTAAAATATTAAAACAATTTTTATTCACTACAACACTATTTATTGGTCAACGTTTCGGCAATATTTCTTTTGAAATTTTGTCACTTTTCACTAAAGATTTTTAAAGTCCTGAAGAAGACAAGAAATATTGCCGAAACGTTGACCAATAAATAATGTTCTAGTGAATAAAAATTGTTTTAATATTTTAGCCTTGTACCCTGTATAATTTTATCATAAAATAATAGTATATTGTGCAACTAGTGCGACAATGCCGCACGAGTTGCACATACTATTTTTATTACGAATTGAATTAAATTAAAGTTTTATTACGAATTAAAAAAAGAAATTAGAAGTAATAAAAATTAAAATTAAATCATTAAAAAGTTGAAAATTCAGTTAAAATTGTCAAGAATAAAAGTCCATAATCGAAAATTTTAACCTCAAATCTGCTTCAAATGACAGTTTGTTTCGTTGACATTAACACCGTTATTATTTTGTTTTTTTCTCTGAATTTGCTTGCAGCAAACAATAATTTCAGTGCGACAAATAGTTTCCGCACGCAAATGAAAATAGCTACTTTTCAACCGTAACAGCATGCGTAAAGATGCCACTTTTCCCGCATGAGTAATAAAAAAAATATTCTTTCACAGATTGACTGCATAACACAGTACAAAGAATTTCAAGACGTAATAGGTACAATTAAGGTCAATACTTGGAGTATCAGTTATAACACTTTCAATAATTCAATAATTCTAAAGTAAATCCAGACGATTATCCCTTAGCCCGTAGTAAAAGCTATTTTATGAGTATAATGTATTAATAACGGTTCTTTTTGACCTAACTTTTATCATCACACCCATAGTAGGAATAAGTGTAATCATTATTCAGGTAAGAACTAAAATACCTAGATATTATAAAATATATTTAGGTACTATAAGGACTAAGAACTCGCGACCAGTTTCCTCAATTCACTCATTGGGCACAAGGGCTCAAGCGAAATTAAGGAGTCAGTACGCATAGAACATAAAACAGTTCTAAGAATCAGTTTTAAAGTGAAAATGATTTTAGTTTTGTGTTTTTCAAAATCCGTAAAAAAATATAATTTTGTGTGACCGCGTTAATAATAAAAAAAATAACGATGTCTTTAACCAATTTAAAAAAATATCATCGTCATAATATCCGTAGTAATCGCGAGGAAGACATTATATATTCGAAATCTGACGAGTTTTTTAAAAAAGTGGTCGTCGATGCCCACGCCACTTTAATAAAGCGATACACCGAGGCGTTTTATAAAAAAAAGTATTCCGATATAAAAATCGTGTGCAAAGATGGAAAAATTATTGAAAGTCACAAATTCATTTTGTCGACGTTCAGTCCTTGGTGGAGAACGAGAATCTATCAACGGCCGTTTGACGGCTCCGTTTACGTGAAACATACGTCTAAAATCATCACTTTAATGTTGATTTATTGTTATTCTCAAATGGGAAATGATTTTATGTTGCCGACGGACAGGTACGAGCTATTGAAAGTGGCGTTCGAGTTTAGAATGCCGAGTTTAGCCAACTTCTGCATCAAACAGCTGCGGAAAAATCATTTTATCACGTCGGAGATTTTGGCATTAAACGCCGGTCACGAATTCAACATCGAGTCCATTCTCGACACGGCCGTTCATGTGACATTTATGAGATTTAAAGAAATGGTCAGGAGCGACATATTTCCCATGCTTCATCACAAGACATTGAAGTTCTTGCTGGAAATTAATAAAGATCTAGTCATTGAGCATAGCAGTGCAGTGATTATTGCGGTTCTCAATTGGGCGTTAAAGAATACAAAGGTACCTGAAATGCCCGAGGGATATGAAAATATCTTAAGATATACGCTTGACAAGTATGGTATTTTTCCCTTACTGAAATTCGATCGATTATCCCCGATAGAATTTAGTATTGTCAAAGAATTGAATATTCTGAAAGATTGTGAAATTGAAGAAATTTCCGTCAACATGAAAAAGAAGACGCCTTCGACTTTCAATATTGCTTTATACCCCGATGGAAGACCCGCGTGTTATAAAACGGAGAGACATACTGAAATTTCCGAAAAACATTTTGTGGTCGGAATGAATCCGAAGTGGATAAAAGCAATTAAAATAGTGTTGATGGGTCAGAGAAGGAGGTCGCTCGACGTCGGTGCCTCGACGTACTTTGAAAGCATCGACGTGTCGCTTTATTTCGGTTCCGAATTTATTAAAAAGAATTATTTTAGAAAATCTGTTATTGAAGAGCAAATTATTGTGATTTCGTTCGATTTAAGCGATGTTGTTTTGCATGACGCTGAACATTCGCCAATTAAGTTCCGTATAAAATTCAACAGGGAGGGATTTTATGTATATTACAACACTAACAAAATGGCGGTGGTCGACTTGCATGGAAAAAAATTTATTAAACTAGAAGGTGGAGTTGTTTCTCATTTAATCTTTTTTTATGAAGAAAAGAACTGATAGTTGATTTATTATGCATTCAAATATTTATTTTTTAAAATTTAAAATTAACTGATAATCAAATGTTTGGTGTTATAAATTTATATTTGAGTAATTTAGGAAAAAAATTATATAAAAAATTATATATATAGTAACGCAAAATGAATAACGCAGTTCATTACTACAAAGAAGTTTTTGATGAGTATTTGGAAAGAATTCCGTGGCATAAGGATCGAAAATGAAGCAATACTGAGATTTTTTTAAACTTGCATTTAATACTAACGTTTCCAAACTAACTTTCCAAATACTTATCATTAACTTCAATGGATCACAGTTACTCTATTTATTGAATAGAGTCAATCTTCACAAAGAAGTTTTACTTCCTGGTCCAGTACCATAACTCGATATGCCTAAATTTTAACTTTTTTTTAAGTCATAGAAAACGCTAAATTTTGACGTTCAAAAAAAAAACTTTGCGGATTATTCACAAATTTCCTCAAAAAAACGTAAAAAATTGGAACTACTTTTCGTTTTTCTCTGTCATTTTTTGAATCTAATCTAACCAATCAGATATCACATTAGTCATAGTAACTGGTGTAGAATTACTGTATTACTATCTCACTTTGTATACACGACCCCTTAATTGTTTTTTAAAGAACTCCCCCCAAACGCGTTCCCCTTTTTATTTCATAATTTTAAGTTTTCGGAAGTCGATTGCCTATTTTTTTTTTATTTTTAAAGTGTAACTCATTTGAATCATTCTAAGATACGAAGTGCCCATTTTGAGAGCCACTGCAATGTAGCCTGCAAATACTCGGCCAAAAATAAAGACTGTAAGTACACTGTGAGTGTGAGACAAAAAACGCTCTACAAAATAACAGAGTGAGATGGAAGTAGAACAGTAAATATCGGCAGACGAAACATTACATAGCATAGGTCAGTTTTTATTTGAAGGACATTTTAGACAGATATCGATGTCGTATGTCTTGTGTCCTATAAAACAAAACAAAAATGTAATAAGCACAAATATTTTACTGAAAATCTACATTACTCAGTGTTAAATTTGGTGTAAAGATTAAAGTTTTATTATATAAAAACAAAATGGCTGACAAAAACAAAATAAGTGACAGCTGTGATGAACTAAACAAAGTGCAAACTAAGAGTCGCGCATTTCTACTGAAACGTTACAATTTCATGTTTGAGAGTCAGAAATATGTTGACCTTGAAATTGTTTGCGAAAAAGGAAAAACTATAAAGGCTCACAGATTTATATTGGCGACGTTCAGTGCCTGGTGGAAGAAAATCTTTTCGGACGAAAAATTCAACGGAACTGTAAGAGTCAACTACGACAAGAGAATTATCGAATTAGTTTTGAGGTACTGTTACGTCAGAAGTTTCAAATTGACCACGCACGTGACTGAAAGTCTTACACCCGCTGAAAATTACCAGTTGCTGAAAGCCGGTTACGAATTTCAAATACCGTGTCTGGTTAATTATCACGTCAACAAACTCTTGGATGCCAGCGAAGAGGAAATTATCAACTGGATGCTAAACGCAAGTTTTGATTTCAACATAAACGCGCTGCGCTTAGACATCCTAGGAAAGGTCTACTTTCATTTTGTCCGAATGATTAAGCACACCAGCTGCGTTGATCTGAACGTCGAAGCTTTGAGGTCGCTTTTGACTTTGGATCGAGTAATGGTGCTGTGCGACGGCTACGAAACAATTGCCACGGTCAAAAATTGGGCCGAACAGAAGATATTGCAAGAGTGTCCGCCGCCTCATGGCGCCCAAACCACCGCGAAACAATATTTGGAAAGGTGTGGGTTGTTCGATTTGGTGAAGTTTGATCGAATGAAAAAAATGTCTTATTTTTGCATGTCCCCGGATAGATACGCCGGCCTGTTGACCCGAGAGGAATTCGAAAATTTAAAACCGATATACAATAACGACAATATGAATTTCCGCGTCGATTTTTATCCGGATCAAATAACGGATTATCACGTAACTTTCGAAGGGGATGTTGTTAACGATAAGCACCAGTTATATAATGTTAAGCTAAAAGGTCTGAAAAAGATAAATGTTGCTGTGATGGCGGCGAGAGGTAAAAAGGAGAAAGACCTCCTTTACGACGAAAGTTTGGATATCACGATGTATCTAAACGGTAAAAATAAAACCGTAGTCCAATTTCGACAAACCGTGAGATATTTTACCCCGATGATCGTTTCGTTCAGTTTGGAAGGAATGACTTTCGAGGACGAGGCACTCGAAAACTTGGATTTTCACGTGAAATTTAATAAAGCGGGCGAATACTCTCTTTTCTCAAAAAGACGGACGGTTATCGAGACGTACGGAAAACGGTTTTTCCAACTGACGGGCGGTGTTGTATTTCAAGTAGCGTTTCACTACAATCATATCGCTGCAGCAGACCCGTGAAATGCGTCATTTTCTACTTTTTGATATCGCGTTTTTTTGCTGTTCGTTTATTGGTAAATTATTTAAAAAAAAAAATACGAGTGATGTATTTTTGTTAATGAGTGTATACTGCACTACAGTATATGAACTATAAAACTAATTTAATCTGTATATATTATATTTTGTTTTGACATTTTATCTGTAACAAAAAATGTTTTTTTTTTTTGTATATTTCCTACTGAGATTTGTCATGTATGAAAAATGTTCAAAATAAATTTCTTTTGTACCTACTAGAATATTGTAGGTACTTATATCTAGTTTATTCTTTGAGCTCTAACTTATTTTAAAACTTGTCACTGCAAAATTTTTAAATAATTAATAGTGTTGGTCAATCCTTTATAAAAAAATATCTCATAACATTTCCCAGTTAACGAAATCAATTGTTAAATATTTAAAAAAAACGGAAAGTGTCATTAATAGGACAGATTTTTTTCTGTTCCAACCTCAAAGTTGGCAGCAAAGAAAATAAATATTTTACACTAAGTACCTATTTATACCTGTATAGAAAGGAGAGTTTTCTGGCAATTGACAAAACAGTTTAAGAAAAGATAAAATATTGGAAATCACCTTTTTTTGCTTGAACATAAACAGACATATTTTTTTTTAATTTCACTTAATTTTTTACTTCATTCGAAGAAACCACGTCAGAACGCAAAAGACATTTTTGCCACATAATAAATAAATGTTTTATATAGGTACATTCTGTCTGCAAAATCGTACAATTTAAATTTTTACATAGAATTACGTATTCATTTGTTTAAATATTATTTAGAGTACATTCACATAAAGACGGAAAACTGTCAGAAAACTTGATTACATAGCACAATTATATGATTTTTAACTTCAAATTCCCCGCCATGCCATTCCGCTTTTCTACATGCTGGTTCCACATGGACCATAATTTTACGGAAATTAAAAAAAAAAACGGAAACCGATTTTTTATGAGTTAACATTTAAAAAAATGGAAATTTTTGGGGAAAACTGTATAATGATTAATATATTGAATCTTGGATGTCAATTGAATCGAATTGGGATGATTAAATAGGATTTAAATAGAAAGTCAGGTTAGGATTTTATGCGATTTCACTACCAAACAATTCAAAATTCAATAATAGTTTTAAGAAAATAGCAATTCACAAACCAAGGAAATTACTTTTAAAAATCCTCCTTGGTGCACTAAGCATCTACATACATCGACATACATTCCAAGCCATATATTTAATACCCTCTATATTGCTAGCAATGATCGGGAGAAAGACTTAAACACTACGGTCTACGGTGTCTCTATACTCTGAGTCTCATGCGCATGTCCGTGAATAGATGCGTGTCAGTTTGCACATTGAACTAAGCTGTGAAAGGGAGGTGACTTGCTCTATTCCACTTACTAATTGCCCCACCACAGACGCGACACTTGCGCACAACGGGCCAAGTAAAAAGAAAGAGATAGACTTACTTTATGGGTCACGCTTTCACTTACGGCCACTAGCAATATAGAAGTTTTTAAATATTTATTCTGGAACGGTTTTGATTGCAATTCTGTGATATTTCCGCCATTTTAATTTGCTTGTTTTTTGACAGTTTTCCGTATTCATGTGAATGCAGGCTTAGCTCCTAAATAGTTTTGTTTTTCTTTCAAATCTTAATTTCATTTGTCAGAAATGTATACTATGTTGTGTAGGTACAGGCATTATTAATATTAGACCATAATATTTTATTGCCTAAATACATCGTTTCCTTTACAGGTTTAGATATACTTACCTTCTTTTGGTTAAATGTCGACACATGTTTCAAAAGACGAATTCATTAAACAAAATTTTCCTCTTTTTAGAAATTGGTTATAGGAATTGTTTACGCTTAATCTATAATATAATCCTGTAGGTGTTTTTTTTTTCATTTTTTAATAGTATTTGAACCATCAGTATAATTGGAACATTCGATTGAACATCGTTACACATTTATTCTGAAAAATGTGAACCCCAAAAGCGGCCACAAAACGAGATTACCCAAAGCCAAAAGTTCAACGAACATATTATCATCAATGCATTTAAATGCAATGCTGCCAAAAAGAAAACTATAATATACTATCTAGTATACTTACATGTTCAAATGCTCCAAACTTGATAGAAATTGTATCTGGAATTTATAATATCTATTTCTGCTTATCTGATCTATTATCAGTAAACGCAGCTAGGCAATCATAAAATGCATAGCGATTGTTCAAAAGAATAATGACTTGCGATGATCGTAATAGGCGTTCAAAAAATTGCAGGACTCAAAACGAGAGCGCTAGCTTTAGGTACCTACCTTCCGCCACATGCTGTGATGGATTTACGCCTAGGCCCGTGAGGCCCGGGCCTAGGACGGCATAATTTGAAGGGCGGCAAAATTTTTGATGTGACAAAATTTTAGAGGCGAAAAGTAAAAACAATCAATTTAAAAAATTGGTTCAGATTAGTTTTCATAAAAATTTTTCTATAGAATATATTATAATTCAATTCATTAATTTACTTCTCAATCTATTAATTTTTTAATATCGAGTAGCTTATTTTCTTTTCCTTTAGTGAGATTAATTTATAACTTATTTACCTGTCATGTTTATTAGTTATATTTAAAAATTATATTTCAATTAATAAAGTTATTTTTAAATAAAAATATTGGATCAAAATTAATGAAATTCATTTTATCAAAAAGGGCGGCGCATCGAATGGGGCCTAGGGCGGTAGCAAGCCTAAATCCATCACTGGGCACATGCATGATTAGAAAAATTCAATGGTAATTTCCTAAAAGCAACGCCGTCTCTCTCTGATGCCCAGTTATGTTTTTTAAAGTTTAATGACGGTTAATTATAAATTTGTTTTGCGTAGAAAGAATGACAGAATAAACCTTTCAAAAGAAGGAATGACTAAGAAATTGGGATTATTTTTTAGAATATAAAAAAAATGTTTTCTGTTTCATTATCTTTAGAATTTCAGTTTGTGTGGCAATTTTAAGAACGCCTCTCGGTCGAACGCCACATATAATAACGAAAAATGATATGTCGGCCATAATATGGCTGCCTTCTGAACCGGTTGCACATGTCACGTGACCTACATGCACTTGTGGCGAGACGTGTGCAGTACAAGAAGTTGAACGTTCCGTTTGACTCACTGATTCTACTCACAGATTTATCTGTATCTATACTAAATACTAATATATAAAGCTGGAGAGTTTATTTGTTTGTTTGATCGAACGCGCTAATCTCAGGAACTACTGGTTCGAATTGAAAAACATTTTTTTTGTTGGATAGCCCATTTATCGAGGAAGGCTATAGGCTATTTAATATCACGCTGCGATCAATAGGAGCGGAGCATCAATGAAAAATGTTGTAAAATGTAACTCAAAATTTGTCCGTCCGAAAAAAACTTTTGAACGGTAACTCCGATCATCACGAAATTTGAACACAACATTCATCTTGGTAAACTAAGATGAATGTGCGTACTCACGTACCTCCCCCCCATTCCTTCTTTTGCACCCGGGTGAAACCGGGCGGGGCAGCTAGAATATTTTAATATAATATTAGGAGGACATTTGAAATCAAACTTATTTGATAACCGCGATAAGTGGGGGAAATGATCTTCTAGCGGGAACCGATAACCGTTTGGCTGGCACGTAATGCAAGATTCGAACGCGTTGATGAGTAACTCGACTGACACGCACCGTTCCGTTTAGTGTTTACTGTCTTAGATAATAATGTTTACCCATGAAGTTTCACGTCAGACGCACGAAATTTGCATTCACTCAGTTTATTTTTTATTGAGGTTAGAAACGCTTGCAGAAGAAGTCGAGCATAGCAGAAAGCTCTCAACTCAAACACGGGTTATACGTGCCCGAGAACCGAGTCAACTTACGAACTAACTTGATTAGAACCATTATGATTTATATTATACAAACGTATACTATTATGTGTTTAGTGGAAAATGGATTATATCGCAAACTTTGCTCAGGCGAGACGCAATATCCCTGCAACGAATACATTACAAGCACATTAATCGCTTTTTTTGAACCGGGATTAAAAGCAGTTGACGCATTTAATCAGTACTGCGTTTGTCTGTATCTGACTCAAGTCATAATAATTGACCGTCCAAACGAAGCGACTCAGGAGGTACCAAGTTTGCGTGTCGTGGACAAAGCGAGGTCCAAGATCTTAAGGCCGCTGCACACGAGGCTAGAAACGCTGCTAGATTCCTTGCTAGATTTGCCTACTAGTTTTCTAGCGCTGGTTTTCTTGATTGCTGTTAAGTGCCCGCTCCACACGAGACTATTTTTCAAGCTTGTTTTGTGGATAGATCTGGTGCGCGCGCAGTGACAGTTCGAATATAAACACAGAGCAAAACTTGTCTGTTGTCTGACTCTGAGCAGAATGACGCCATGTTGGTTTGTGGGCGTTTGTTCAAGTGCCCATGTGACAAGATACTGCTTCCTGATTGGTTCTTACTCATACCTAGCAGGGAAAATAGCCCCTGTTCTAATTTTAAAACCTATCTTGTGAGCTAGCCGGCAAGCCCGCAGTGACGTCATTTCTAGCTTCGTACCCAGCCTACCGGTTAGCAGAACTCCTAGCAGCGTTTCTAGCCTCGTGTGCAGATGCCTTTACTTGCTGATATAGTTATTAGACGACAGGCTTCAATTTTCCGAACGTAAGTAGTTATTTATTCAGTCCATTTGTTCTTCAGGTAACTGGCTGCTTGGGTATAAATATTTATTCGCTTGATAAAATAATAATGGCCGCCACATAGATCATAATACCTAACCTATAATCGTGGAGTATTATTATTATATCTACAGTTGTGAATTTATTTGTGTTGTTTATTAACCTTTTGTGAAGTGTATAGTTGTAAAACATTAAAGTTAGTGGAAGTTTTGTCTGCAATTGGGTAAGGATAAACCATTATTAATGAGCCCCACTCAGCAGTGGCGGATCCAGGATTACGGCAAGGGGGGGATCTTGAAAATTTTTTACTCCTTTTGAGGAGAATTCATGAAAAACATAAAAAGCTTTTTTTTAATTGCGCAGTAAGATTTTAATTTGGGATTTTTGATTCTCTGGAAGGGGGGGTTTGAACCCGAACCCCCCCCCCCCCCCCCCCGTGGATCCGCCACTGAGCCCCAGTATCTACTTAGAAAACTGTCTGCCAGTCAAAATCCTTATAGTCCCCGTTATGATTTATTTACATTACCTTTACCTCACTCCTCTCAATTTCAAAAATCCTTTTCATATGTAGCCCCAAAACTTTTAAATGACATGTCCCAATCACCTGACTTGGCAGATATAACAAACAAAATTTTGAATCTGAAACCAGCCAAACTAAAAATACTAATAAAACAATTTGTTTATAAAAGGCAACTTAATACTAACAATTTTCGTGCCTGTGTGTTAACCAACTAGATTTAATTTTTCTTCTTTTTGTAAATATGATTTTGTAAAGTTTTATGTACAGGGGCAGGAGGAAGATCAAACTCTAGTTTGATCCTGTCCCTATTGTCTAAATTTGTACATTTAGAGCAATAAATATTTATTATTATTATTATTATTATTATTATTTTGTGAAATTTTTTTTGGCGTTTACACTAACGCCATCGGTCGGATTTTTGGGCGAACGTCAAAATATTCAACAAAAATAGCAAGGAGTATAGTGCCGTGTATATTTATTCTTTTTAATAACTTCTCAACCTGATAATTCGCTTTGTTCCAGGATTACTAACTTCTATCTTTAATAGTGTTCGGCGGATATGGGCAGAACACGAAATGCCTTCGAGCTGGAATATATGTTGAGCGGTGTGCATTCGCCTTTATTCAGCATTGAACTGTTACAAGGATCTACCTACAGAAATTGACCAGAATGGCTAGCCTGAGCTAGCCTTTGAGCAAACACGCGAGTTGTTATGAGTAAAAACACGACATATTATACAAACACACGTTTATGCAAGAGCAACTCGCTTCGACCGCACCGCCAAGTATGCGCCTGGTGGACGATAGCCGTACTACGAACATGTCGCCGATCTGTTACGTAAACACTTCAAGAAATGTTCAAGAAATAATATTTGAATAATCTTTTATTATATTAGAAAAGGCAATTACCTTTCAAAATATTTATAAATAACAAAGAAGAGATATAACGAATGATTTTTTAATATGACAGTAGCTAGATAACCAAGGAAATATACACATGGCTCTTTTTGATGAATTCCAGTCTTCCTTCGCCGAAAATTATGATCATAGTGTCATTCGATTCGGAATGGCATCAAGAAAATTTTTAGGGGACGAAAAAATTGCAAAAGTTATAAACATTTTAGTAAAAGGAGGGGATTGGTTTTTTTTGCGAATATCTCGAAAACTATTGCTGATATTTAAAATCACAAAAAATAGTCTGAAAGAACTGGAAATTTCCTACAAAAAAAGTCTCATCTCCCGGAACTCCACCACCAATATTTATAGTTTTATTTATAGGTGAAAATAGGGCTATTTTTTTCCATTTTTTAATACGAGATACAAGACACGAAAATATTGAAAATTATGTACAATATAGAAAAAAAATTACCCCTTTTTCACCTATAAATTAAACTTAGAAATATTGGTAGTAGAGTTCCGGAAGATGTGACTTTTTTGTGGGAAATTTTCTGCTATTTCAGAATGTTTTTTGTGATTTCAAATATCTGCCTCTGCAATAATTTTTTAGATATTCGCAAAAAACCAAACCCCTCTTTTTTTACTAAAATGTTTATAACTTTTGCAATTTTTTCGTCCCCCACTTCATTTTTTTCAAAAAGTTTCTAGATATCATTCCGAATCGAATGACAGCATGATCATAATTTTCGGTGAAGGAGGACTGGAATTCATCAAACTAGACCAGGGGTCGGCAGCCTTTTGAGACGGAAGAGCCAAAAGTTACGATTTACAAAATTTCCCAGTTTTTAAAGAGCCACTATACATTTTCGTTTCACTATTATAGTATTATAGTAGGTATAATATATATATCCGAGGACGACACGTTGCAACGGGGGAGTGCGGGTGAGACGCGAGTGGAAATGGCTGAGAGATAGACATGGTTCATGGATCGATTGGACGATTTTTAAGGGTTTATATAACAAAATAATTATTTTTTGCGTATGGAACTGGAGAGCCGCAACTTTACATCAAAAGAGCCGCATGCGGCACGCTAGCCGCAGGTTACCGACTCCTGAACTAGACTATAATATTATCATAAATGATAGATGTAACAGTTGGCAGCTTGTGGAATAATCGTGTCATCTAAAATGGGATTTTTTTATCACATTTAAGATAACTTGATAAAATTAAACTTAATGTCGGAATAATTAAAATATTTTAAAGTTGAGGTAAAACGCGCATCCTGGAATTTGCCATTCGGGGCAGGCGGTGCAATTAACGATGACTGCAGCAGCGGCCCATTGAATGTCCTCAACAGACACCGCACTGTGGAATCTGCAGTCCGTCGCTTCTATGATGTGGTCATTTCTGTGTCCAGTGTCGCCTCTGAATTTCTGAAACTCATTCATTCCTTTCAAAAGCTCGTCAGTTTCCGTCGTTTTGCAGTTCAAAAAGCATTTCCGACATATTAGCGGCGTAGAAAAATCACAGAACATAACGATCTGCTTAAAACTGATCCTCACCCTTTTCATGGTCAACTAACCATTTTTTCTGGTTAAATCTATACTAATATATAAAGCTGAAGAGTTTGTTTGTTTGTTTGGTAGAACGCGCTAATCTCAGAAACTACTGGTTCGAATTGAAAAAAAAAAATTGTTGGATAGCCCATTTATCGAGGAAGGCTATAGGCTATTTAATATCACGCTACGACCAATTGGAGCGGAACATCAATGAAAAATGTTGCAAGATGTATCTCAAAATTAGTCCGTCCGACAAATACTATCAGGTGAAATGCCTTAACTAAATATTGCAATATTAGCACATTACGTTCACAAGCTCGGATAGCTCAGTCGTTAGAGCGTAAGACTCTTAATGCCAGGGTCTTGGGTTCAAGCTCCACGTCGGTGAATATACTTTCATTTTTTTTATTTTCTACATTGTTTTCTTCTAAGGCTTACATTTCAATTTTTTTAAAATTTTAGTACGACTAATTAAAAATAAATAAATCTAATTAATAGCTCATTTGAAAACTGTTACAACTATAGGTACCTATATAAAAATAATTTTCCTACAGTGTTTTCAATTAAATATTTATTATGTTAAAAAAAATTTATTACTTAAAAAAAGTATAAATACTGGTTTTTAACGACAAAAACTTTTGAACGGTAACTCCGATCATTATGAAGTTTGGACACAACATTCATTTCGGTAAACTAAGATGAATGTGCATACTCATGTCCCTTCCTTCCACATTCGTTCTTTTGCACGCGGGTGAAACCGGGCGGGGCCGCTAGTATTAGATAAACTGGGCTAATTGTTATCTTCATTATTATTGATGATACATATTTGAATAAGCTGTCTTTGAATTTCACACTAAAATATTCAAGGGAAAAAACGTCATCCAAAACAATAATGAAAAGGGTTAATATTAAGAGGTACAGTTTCTTTCAAACCGAGTGTAGTTTGGTAAATATTTCCGATACACAATCAATATGTCGGCCAGCAGAGATACATCTTTTTTATTCGCTGTTCACGGTTCCGCGAATCGCGTATTAAATAAAACATACAACTAGCCATGCTCTCGCTCTGTGAAACTCATTTATTCGTCGTCTGTCGAGTCGACGGCGACGGCAAAGCGTAGAGAGGAGAAGTTTTTCGAACTTTTTGTAGATATTTTTTTTGAAAACAATCGTTATCTAAAAGTTAATAGTTTTGAAATAATATAATTGCGTGTGAAAAAATATTCGGAGTTTTAGAAAATAAATCCATACCTCCTAATTTTTTTCTTGTTCAGAATGTTAAAGAATACTAGTGTGACCTGTGCGAATTATTCGCACTAAATAAGTATAATAATTATCACTTTACAAAATTATTTTTTAAATATGATTGCGGGAATTCAATTCGTTTCTAATTTTGCACACTGCTTATAACGTTCTTTTTTTTGTTGTATTACAATATGAAGCTCAGATGACAGATCGAAAAAATATTTTACTAGAATTGTCATATAGAGGCGCAAGTAGCAAAAGCGTTGAGCTAAGCCGTCAGATGGCATCATGCAGCATTGCTGTGACGTTGTTCAGCGTCGCTTGCTGTTTCAAAATTAAAGCCGTTAGATGGCAGACGTTGTTCAGCGTTGCTGTATTTTAATTAATTTACAAAAACAAAAGCAATAATACATTTTTTAGTTGTCGATGTAAGTAGAGCAAGCAATTATCTGTAAAATGATATATAATTTATGGGGAGAAATTGTGAGATTTTTTCTAAAAAGGGAGGCAAACATCTTAAACCTTAGCGTATTAATATATATGATAAATGGAATGTAAGCAGTAAAGGACTCCGCACAAACCTTATGGGATTTGGTTCTCGGTTAAGTTGATCGAAAATGGTTTTATTTTATAGTTTAAAGGTCACTAAGAAAAAGTGTCCATGGGCGCATAGCCTAAAAACCAATAGATTTTTTGCTAAAAATATGTTTAGCCATATTTTAGATATGGATATATCCATTGAATTTACAATCTTAAAAAATCCTAAGCTCTAGAAATATGTTTTCGAGTGCGCTGAATCCGAATATGACACTATTATTTTATGCAGGGTGACACCTTCCAATATTCCCTAGTTTTCGACTATTTTTATATTTCTAAAAAAAGCACAAAAGTTAAATATGGAACTTGTTTGTGAATTTAATGGATATCCCTATATCTAAAATCTCGCTAAACATATCTGTAGCTAAAAATCTATTGGTTTTTGGGCTATGCGGCCATGGACACTTTTTCTTGGTGACCTTTAAACTATAAAATAAAACCGTTTTCGATCAATTTAACCGAGAATCAAATCCCATAAGGTTTGTGCGGGGTTCTTTTAATCGTCGAAAGAAAAAAAAAACAAATATAGATCATGGGTTGAACGTTCCAGGATATCTCAGGAAAAAAATAATTCCACTTTATTATCAAATTTTCACGCTTCGCCCTGGAAAGGGTTTTGTTTATCGACATTTAACAAAAAAAAAAGAGGAATATATGCAAATATAGAATTGAAAGAAGTAGATTTTACCCAATTTGTACTAAAACTCACAAAGGTGGAAAAATTAGCGAAACAGAAAAACTTGATTGGTTTGTCAGTTACACTGAATTAGCGCTATTATAAAAAAAAAATTTTCCTTTATATTTTTTTATTATAAAACAAAACAGTAAATAAATGAAAAGTAAAAAAAATACAGATTCAGGATGTAAAAAAAAATACATACTCAACTAACAATTTTCTCTACAGTCTACAATTAATTAGTTTTGTCTACGATTGGACGTTCAAAAGAGTTGAAAATGATACCAAATTGTTTTTTTGGTTTTAATGCGTCAATTTTAATTTCACCACGGTGAACGCATTGATGAATGTCATTTGCTATGTGCAACTGCTTGGAAGGGAGACGCTGAACGACCGTGCGCGCTTTGCGGCGAAAGATGGCAGTTTTACGGCACACGTAGGGGAGGATGGGGTCAATTGTAACAGTATTTATGTACATTCAGTCACCAGTGACTGAATGTACATCAATGAAGTAGTATAATTTTGTCATTTTGTTGGTAAATGTCACTAAAATAGTCACTGTTACAATTGACCCGTGTTACAATTGACCCCGTCCTCCCCTACTAATATAAAATCAAAGATAAAAAATTGCAAATTGTAATTGCTGCATTATTAATTGTAATATTACATAAAAAAAAACAGTGATGTTAGCTAATATTATTGAACTATTTGATCACAGTTTTTATAAACAACTTTTTTTTTCACATTTGGTTTGAAACTTTGATGTTGCACATTACTTTAATTCACTTTTTACTAGTTGTCCCATTTGACATAATGTATAAAAGTGGCAGTAGGGTTGCTAGATGTCGTGACTTTGATGTTGCACATAGCGAATATGAATGACGTTGCATGCATTCATAATTGTATGCGTTAGAAAGAACTTCCAATTTGCGAAAAAAGTATAAAAATCGATGCATATTATTATTTGCTTATTTAAATGCAATGAATATACATAGCAGAATTAGCTACAGCTCACCGCAAAAATATTCTTTTTTTTTTCTTTTTTTGCAACAAATAAATGTATTTCTGTTAACGTTTCAAAACGATTTGTATATGTACTTGCTGTTGTTAGGGTGCAAACATATACTTCTGTCTTTTTTACGGCGTATCCAGGAGGGGAAAACAAGCACGGGGGACCCGGCTTAATAAGTTTCTAATTTACCCCCTTCTGGGCCAAAAACTGGATACGCCCATGTTAACGTCATAGAAAAGGACAAAGTTTTTGAAACAGAGATACTTTATTCAGATTGAATGCAAGTGCATCAACCAATCCTATCATCGGAGAAATCAGGGAATTACATCGAAGAAAGAGACGCAGATTTATTTTCGATACGCTTTGTTGCGTTCACTCACCGCACATTGAGTAGATAGGCAATGATTCATATAGTTAATTAACAGATATATGAATTTTCCCTAGTTTTGTGAAACCAATGTCGCTTGTGCAGGTTTTGTTATCAAATGCATTGAATAATATATTCAGTTTAATCACTCAAATCCAATTCTATCCAATTATTCTACTATTTTGTGATGTTTTCGATGAAACATGTGACATTGCCGGGAGCTTTGATTACATTTTATAATCGAAACTTTTTTTTTAAAACTAGGATATTGATTCTTGCACTTTCCAATTTCGACTACAGCACCTGTATCAGTCATTAATGTTTGATGTGAAGCATGCTGCAGTAAATACTTTTCATAAAATGGAAGTGGTAGGTACGACAATAATACTTTATTTTTGAAATAGAACTTCTTTAGGCACGCTTGACTTGGGGAGTAAGCTGGTAAATGCCTGACAAAAGCGTTTACGGAAGGGCATCATCGGACGACGCGAACGGTAGTTGAGAGGGAGATATAAGTTAGTGAAGATAGTAAGAGAGAGAGTTACGTTTCGTTATTGGAAGTTGAGAGGGAGATATAAGTTAGTGAGTGCGACAAAGATGGAGCATTAATCGAAATTCTTTTTTTTTTGACAACTATTTGACGTTTAAAATGAAAACAATTGTTTTGGTATTAAAAATACATTTCATCGAATTTTGCTGCATTTTGTAACGGGAAATAAGGTAGGTTAGTTAATAAATCCTTTTAAATGTATTATAAATTATGCTAACAAGTATATATACATATTTTACCTATTAATTAATCAAAAATTATATTTTAAACATTCCGTCTTTGTAGATACGTGCTACAAAGTGAGGTTATATTGTGTCGTTAAATCAGGATGTCTAATCAAAATATGATGATAGATTATCGAATATTATTGTATCATTATTATATATTATATATGGCAGGAAGACACTCGCTTTTTTAAGTTTTCAACGAGTTTTATCCAACTTAAATTCCCCAAGACGACTAAGCAGTAGTGATATGGGGAGGAAAATTTTCCACTATATTTTTCCCGAAAATGTTTAATGTCAAAAAAACAGTTTTTTAGTGAATTTTTTATAGGACATAATTGAACTTTCCATATTTTGTTTTATTAGTCAATTCATCACTTAAACAAAAACTATTGGTTATAATTATTCTAACTTTGTAATCCATATTAATAAAGTTAAGTTTGATTCTGTTTTACTTGAAATTTGTCCTATTGCTTAATTTGGAACTCATAACAAGTCAATTAATCCTATTTCATAACAAAAGATCACACAGAAAATTAATCACCCATTTCTCTTGTTATTTGATTAACAAATGAATGTGGTAGCGACAGAGGCCAGAAGATGGTACCACTGTTCTGGCTGCTGCAGTTATAAAGGGAATTCCCCTCATGTAAACAGCACTAGATTATTGTTTTTTTGTTGGAAGGGAAAAACTCAAAAGGGCATCACATCCAGAGCTGATGAAAATACTCGTGTATATTTTTTAATTCTTTGTTAAACTCCAAAATGACGCAGACTTCCGTTACTGCCTTGTGACATGAAGTACAGCCAATAAGCTAAATCAAAATGATAATATGTGTACTTTTTGTACAACATAATATTAGCAGTTCGGTTAGTTTATTAGCTATTCGTGGCACGTAGCTCTGTAGTATAGCTCTTGCCAAGTGAAAGAGAGCTGAACTCGTAGAGCATACACCGTGCAATACTAAACAGTGTCATTAGTCCGTCCGTCTGTCTGTCAACAGCGTCGACAGGACTGCGCATAGCCAGCGCTGTTAAACTTTTATTTTTTACAAAATTCGATTTATTAAAAATTATCGTTTTTATTAGAAAAATAAAATAGATACATAAAAACAAAATTTAATATACCACGTTTTTGAAACGAACTAAAAAGTATAAAATAATTTTTTTAACTTGTAGGATTGGAAACGAAAAACGTGGGGCATATGCGAGTTATATAAGAAGTGTAAAGAGTAGCTATCAATGAAAAAAAAACTATTTATGAGATAAAACGAATATTGCACCCCACGTTTTTCGTTTCAAATCCTACAAGGCAAAAAAATTATTTTATACTTTTTAGTTCGTTTTAAAAACGACCTATAATAAATTTTTGTTTTATTTATTTTATTATTTTCTTCTTTTTTTAATAGAAACGTGGTAAAAACAAAAATATATCGTAAAAAAATAAAAACCTTCGGTGGCCCACGGGAGGATCGAACCCGCGACCTTCATGTTGTTGCCATGACGCTCTAACCAACTGAGCTACGACCGATGATTGCAAAGCGATGAATAACGGTAAGTAAGTAAGAATTAATGTTATGTATTTATTAAAATGTCTTTATTTCTTTTATTATTTTCTTTATCATATTAGTGTTTTCTCGTATTGCCATCTAATTCTGAGTTATGTTAAAAATTTCAAGTATCTATCTCATCAGGAAATTAGTTTAAAATCAATTACAAAGTTCCGCCCGACATACACGAAAAGCGAGTTAATATAAATGTGGTAAAATGTTCGAAAATACTGCGATAATTGACTATGGTAAGTAGTAAAAGCCTACGCCAAATCATTTGTGGAAATTAAATACATTTTTTTTCGTTTTTGTGTAGCATTTTTAGAGTTTTTCAAACTCATATGTTTGGATTTTTGCGATCGTTGTGGACGACGCTACGAATCAATTTTATTCACCATTTTTGTGATTGTGCTTCGATAATATTTAAATTATGTACGGTATAGTGAACGTTTATTTTCTCGTTTGTTTGATTTTATTTTAATTTCAAATAAGTTGAATTCTGAAAGTCACCTCGTACAAATACTGTACTTTTTACTTGATCTGTGTATCTTTCTGTGTAACCATACCTACTCGTAGATATAAATAAAATATAAAGAAAGTATTCTTTGCCAGTCGAAAGACTAAAAAGATTAGATCGCTTTCGACGGTACTATCTCTGTGGAAATTAGATCACGTCATACACTAATCTCTTTTAAATAGAAACCGTACATATTCCTTCCTTCTTCAGCTCAATGTTTTTGTTTTCTGCTCACTTCCTCAGAAGTCTAAAATTGGGAATACATTGTTTCGGTTTCATATTATTTTGTCGTTTTTAAAAATCTACCATCGACGACTAAATCAGTACAGAGCAAACGTTGACTGGTTACAAGTGAGATGATTCTGGTTCTATCTTCACTTATTTTTTGATGATTTGTGTGCAAGATAATTAAAACCGCACCTTGTTTGTTATGCTAAATTTATAATTATTACTTTTTTATTTAATGTAAAAAACAAACAAAAAATAATTTCGTAAAATGATAATTATTATACTTATTTAGTGCGAATAACTCGCACAGGTCACGTGCGAGTTATTCGCACTAAATAAGTATAATAATTATCACTTTACAAAATTATTTTTTAAATATGATTTCAGGTATTCAATTCGTTTCTAATTTTGCACACTGCTTATAACGTTCTTCTTTTTGTTGTATTACAATATGAATCTCAGATGACAGATCGAAGAAATATTTTACTAAAATTGTCATATAGAGGCGCAAGTAGCAAAAGCGTTGAGCTAAGCCGTCAGATGGCATCATGCAGCATTGCTGTGACGTTGTTCAGCGTTGCTCGCTGTTTCAAAATTAAAGCCGTCAGATGGCAGTATGCAGTATTGTGTCTGTTGTATTACAATATGAAGATCAGATGACAGATCGAAGTGTTGACGTTGTTTCAAAATTAAAGCCGTCAGATGGCAGACGTTGTTCAGCGTTGCTGTATTTTAATTAATTTACAAAAACAAAAACAATAATAAATTTTTTAGTTGTCGATGTCAGTAGAGCAAGCAATTATCTGTAAAATGATATATAATTTATGTGGAGAAATTGCGAGTTTTTTTCTAAAAGGGAGGCAAACATCTTTAACCTTAGCGTATATATATGATGATGAATGCTAAATACTTTTGTTAGACATGAAACTATATACAGGTACCTATTCATCATTAATAAAACGAAGATTAAAGTATCCCGACAAAGAAAGACAATATTTTTTTCTTATAAGTAATTGTACTGAAATGAAGTGAAGATTCACTGTTGACTTCATTCAGCCGATTCAAGTTGAATTTCCCAACTGAAAACCCGCGGCTTTTGCATGAAAAGCAGTGCGAATACTAATTATAACTTATTCTTGGTATGTGTATAATGTTTCGCATCACAAATGGAATAATTAATGTACATGACCGCCGAACAACACAGAAGGGCAAACAAAGCCACAAAACAGAGCTCCCCAATCGATTTAAGATTACTGCTGAGCTGCCGTCCTAAACAGAAATGCAGTACCTATCTCGACTTAAGAGTATTCGTCCCTGCAAACACCCCCTGCACCCTTCATCTCAAATCTTTTCCCCTCGCCTAAAAACGGTTCGCGCTCTCCCGACGCTATTTTTAAAGCTAGAGGGTTCTGGTAAACGCCAAATTAAAGACAAAGAATCGGACTACAGATCCTTCAGGCGATTTTTTTGAAAAACAGTTTCGCCTACGTGTGAAATACTACGTAACTTATTATTTTTTTCAAAAGGTTGTAAGTTTTTTCAGGATTTTTTTTCAAAAAATTCGCCTGAAGGATCTGTAGTCTGATTCTTTGTCTTTCATTTGGCGTTTACCAGAACCCTCTAGCTTTAAAAATAGCGTCGGGAGAGCGCGAACCGTTTTTAGGCGAGGGGAAAAGATTTGAGATGAAGGGTGCAGGGGGTGTTTGCAGGGACGAATACTCTTAAAGAAGATTCAAGGCCGCTGCACAAGAAGCTAGAAACGCTGGTAGATTCCTTGCTAGATTTGCCTACTAGTTTTCTAGCGCTGGTTTTCGTGATTGCTTCACACGAGACTATTTTTCAAGCTTGTTTTGTGGATAGATATACGGTGCGCGCAGTGACAGTTCGAATATAAACACAGAGCAAAACGTGTCTGTTGTCTGACTCTGAGCAGAATGATACCATGTTAGTTTGTGGGCGTTTGTTCATGTCGTACACGTGACAAGATACTGCTATTATTATCTTGCCTCACGGAGCTGTGCCCCGCTACCATATTCCAAGCAATTTTTCCAGTTATCTTTCCCCAAAAATTTTATTCGGACTATCACGAACATATACAAATAATCTCGATTTTTCCGATTTATCGGCTGTTCCTTTGAATTATTCCTAACTTCCCGAACCACCCCAGCATTGAGACAAACAAGACAAAAAAAATTATTGAAATCGATCGAGCCAGTTTTTGCACGGCAATTTATTTTTTATAATAATAATTATATAACCTTTATTTATGAAATTCCAAAGAATGTAAATTGCGTCATATAAAAAAAATTTAAAAAATATTCTACGTTATAAAAATTTGACTCTAATAAAACATGTTTTAGCGATTTTTTTAAATTAATGAGGCAGGTTGACTTTTTAATGTATTCCGGCACTTTATTGTATATCCGAATCATGGACTTGCGAATATATAGGACATAGGTATACCTATATCTGCATATTTAGTAAATAACGGGTCTGACTAATAGAATAAAATTTTCAACAAAAACGCCAACATGTTTTTTAGCTGAGTCGTATTCGATGCTGCCAAGGCAACATTATTATTCAAAGAGACAAATGAACATTGTATGATTTGTCTCCTAGATCTACAGCACAGCAGCCTGCGATAATGGATATTTAAGTTTATAACTAGTTTTCCACGTTCAAATAACTAACCTAGTTTCTGTGTTAATAAGAGAAGAGACTAAAATAAATTATTTTTGAACGCAGTCTGAATTCGAATGAGACTTTTATAAAGACAGACTACCTATCGCTTCATTATAGTCATTTTGGTTACCGCAATTGCGATCGTTGAATATTTGTATTTTTGAATTCATTTTTATATCTCCATGTTTTTTTTTTATATTCAAAGGTTGAAGTTTTGCTGAAACCGGCATTAGTGAGAGCATCTATTGAAACCGTAGTAAGACTACACTTTAAGCTAAAACCCAGCTTAATCCTGGTACAGAACTTACTATAAGCTGAGTTCAAAACTAATACGACTTCAATTCGTTCAAAGTAGATAAAGTTTTACAATTTTCAAACAAATAAAAGTATCATCAGTAATGTGACAAAAAGTAATGCATTCAACAATGTACTGTGTATGTTTTTACTTGGCGATTACAACAATGTCAAAGTTTTTATTCCATATCAGCTATATTTTATATAATACCTACTAGCGGCCCGGCCCGGTTTCATCCGGGTGCGATAGATATATTTTGTGTAATTGGAAAATTCTTCAAAAACTTAATTAAAAAACGACTACAGCCCCAAAATGTGCGAATCAATAGCTTTGAGCTGATGTCGCTTGGTGGCAGAGCCCGCTAGCTCATGTCGCTAGTTTCCGCCTGGTGTACTGCAGTGACGCCCCATTTGACGCAGCCAATTGCAGGAGCTCGCGTCTGCCTACGTGATGTATTGACATGATACGAATACAGTTTTTATTTAGAAAACACCCTCATTTTGTACAAATTATATACAAAAACCTTCCTCGTTTATCGCTCTTTCAATTAGTGAAAACCGTATGAAAATCCGTTCGGTAGTTTTTGAGTTTATGGCGTTCAGACAGACAGACAGACGCGGCGGGGGGACTTTGTTTTATATAAATACAGTATAAACTCTATATAGCGACACTCAAGGGACTGTGCACTTTGTGGCGTTATTGAGAGTTGCCGTTAAGCGGAGAGAAGAAATAAGACATTAATATTTTTTTACTACTGTGCGTACTAATAAAACTTTTTCGTCAATACAAAAATATTTTCTTTTCCTCGCCATGTTCACAGTTTGCAAGTTTGTGGGCAACTAAGAATATGATAAGCAGCTGCAGAGCTAAACATATGAAAGATAATCCCAACAAACAATAGAACGAATTTCTTAGAATCTTCGGTACGCATGACGCCGACAACAAAGCAACAAAATAATAAACAAGTACTGTTTATTGGTTAATGATGACGTATTGTTGTCGTTATTTAGAGTGGGTGTGTCGTTATTTAGAGTGTATCATTGTATGGTAACCAACTAGAGTTAAGAAATTTTGACATTTTAAGGAGTTTGTCGTTATATCGAATGGAGTTTACACTGTATTATGATTATGGTTATGAATAATAGTTTATAATGCCGGTTCGCCATATATAAGTTGATTTGAGAATCCATTATGGTTTGGGTAAATACGAGCGCAACCGAGCAAAAAGTACACACCATTTTTTGTTTGAGTGCCAGTTGATATTGTGCCAAGTTAAAAAATCGGTTCAGTCGTTGTTGAGTCACACCTACATAAACAGACAAAACGTGTGGAATTAATAGCTACTTATTATCCGTATTGGTATTGATCGTGTAAACATACACAGTATGTAAACACGTAAGGTGCACATAGGGAAATTAGCATTGGGAAAAAACACTTGGATCAGAGTTAGCCATGACTGCATTAATTGTAATTTCTATTGAATTGTCGTGGTAATCTTGAGGATTTCTATTTTATTTTGATTTATTTTTATTATACTTGGCTTTTTTAATAATAAAATGCTCTTGTAAATCATTATTTTAATTTTTTTGTACAAAAATAAAACAAAAAAAACAACTCCATCTGTTTGGAAACATTTCATTTAAAAATTGTCTGACTGGTATGACGTATGCGCGTTGGTAAATCAGTGACCCAATGTCTTTAGGTTCAACACGAATAAGCGGAGATATTTGATCTCGCACCATATTTAAGTATTTTTGGGAATTTAATGTCCCATTAATAAAAAAAGTCCGATTATGTTGTAATCATTTGAATATTTTCTTCGGTAGTAGGTATACACATTCATTTTGCAAAAGAATATTATCTGTCAAAGTGAAAAACAAGATTTCAAGGCTCACTCTGATCCAGTCATTTTTTCCCAATGTTAATTTCCCTATGTGCACCTTACGTGTTTACATACTATTATGATGACCTATGTAACATTTGTTGACGGACACATGTGTTATAAACAAATCGTGTAAATCGCAACTCCGTGATATTATGTAATATGCAAAACTGCAATAGTCGAGTTTGGTAAAGTTTTCAATCTTTAATACTTAGATGAAATGTTTTATCTATAAATACATGATATACGCAGCGTATACCATAAAACATGTAATTTTATGCAACTGAAAACTTCTCAAATTTTTATTTCTTCCGCGATGTCTTTCATTTTCATTATAATAATATAGTTGTAACAACCAGTTGGAGAAATAAGAAAACTTTATATAAATTTGTTAAACTCCATAAAATGTTATTTTACAGTGTTTCAACTCCGAGATATGATATAAAAACTCGCTTTCAGCATTTATTTATTTTTTTATATTGTGTGAAAATATAAAGATAACCCAACAGTTGTATTTTCTCATGCTTGTACGTATATCATTACATTTATTCGTGGGTATATCGGCAGGATATACGGTAAAAGTTGGTCGGATGGCAGGACTAAGAGATCAAACCTTTCATGTTTTTTGGAACGAATCACCACAATTTTTATTAAACATTTCTGTAAATCAAAATTGTGTGCATATACTATTTAAGATATTCAATTCAATTCAATAAATAAAATTATCGACCAATTTATTGAAGAGTTCTAATCAGACGTTAATCAAAGATTTGACTACTTAAGATAACCTAATGGGATCTTTACAAAAGGTCTAATAAAATTAAATTTTCAGTATGTTTGTTCGTAACATAAAATACGGTATTTTAGTTCTGTTAAAGCCGCTGCACACGAGGCTGGATTTGCCGCTAGATTCCTTGCTAGATTTGACCACTAGTTTACTAGCGCTGGTTTTCTTGATTGCTGTTAAGTGCTCGCTTCACACCAGACTATTTTTCAAGCTTGTTTTGTGGATAGATCTTGTGCGCGCGCAGTGACAATTCGAATATAAACACAGAGTAAAACGTGTCTGTTGTCCGACTCTGAGCTGAATGACGCCATGTTGGTTTGTGGGCGTTTGTTCAAGTGCCCACGTGACAAGATACTGCTTCCTGATTGGTTATTGCTCATACCTAGTAGCAGATCTAGCAGGGAAAACAGCCCGCAGTGACGTCGTTTCCAGCTTCGTACCCAGCCTGTCGGCTAGCAGTGTTTCTAGCCTCGTGTGCAGCGGCCTTTAGACAGTACACTATTTTGTCGGTAGAGTTTTGCATTGCGGCCGGTGTTTCTGTAGGTACCTTTGGCGAGGAGAAAAAAGTGTAATTGTTTTTGGATATTCTGTAGATACGATAAACGAACAGTTGCAACAACTTACTCCAGAGAATAAAAGTCTTGTATAATCCATTAGAAACAAAGTAACGATCCATCAACTGAGAAAACATTTCGCAACAGGAAAGATCTATGTCGCGTCGTCCAATCGGATCATTAATTATTGTCACATAGCCACTCAAATCCACGCAGGACAACAAATAATAATGATGAAGTCGACAGAACAGCAAAACGGAATCAATCAAAAAGACCTGTCGACATTCGATTATTATTTCCGGTCAAACAACTTCTCTTCTTTTCTGTGGAATCATTTTGACTGTTTAGCATTTTATCACGAGACCCGAATGTTCACATGTCTCTTTTTGATAAATTCCGCTCCTCCTTCACCGAAAATTATGATCGTGTTGTCATTCGATTCGGAATGACAGCTAGAAACTTTTTGAAAATATTAAATGGAGAGCGAAAAAATTGCAAAAGTTATATACAATTTAGTAAAAGAAAAAAAAGGGGTTTAGTTTTTTGCGAATAGCTCAAAAACCATTGCAGATATCTGAAATTACAAAAAAAGTTCTGAAAGAGCAGGTTTTCTACAAAAAAAAACCCATCTCCCGGAACTCTACCACCAATATTTCTAATTTTCATTTAGAGGTGAAAATAAGGCTAAAATTTTTTTTTTCTATTTTTTATCTAATTTTCTATATTTTTAATTTTGCAACTTTTTCATCCCCCACTTCATTTTTTTTCAAAAAATTTCTAGATGTCATTCCGAATCAAATGACATCATGATCATAATTTTTGAAGGAGAACTGGAATTCATATAATATGTGAACTAGACAATATGAAAATTGGGAATTGTTAATATTTACAAGCTTTGTTTGCCATTTCCAAGCTGGATAGAAACCAAACTTTTTTATTGTGTTTTTTAAACAACATAATAAAAAAGTTTTTGTTTAATATGAACTATTGTAATAGTTGGGTATATATAAAAGCATATGTTAATTTTATAAAACTATCAAATTATTTGTTTTTCAGAAATAAAAGATACAAAACTCATTATTAGAATTAGACAGTAACAAAATTAATTAGTTTTGCGATAGAATAAATAAAAGATGATAACATCGTTAAGAAAACAGACAAGAAATATATTATTATTTAATAACTTCGTTCAAATTAAATATAAAATACGTATTCATTAAATCAATACGAAATATTATATCTACAAAATATAATAATGATTGACATTTGGACAGTTTTGTTATCTTTATGGATCTACACAACAATATATTTATTGATAATATGATTATTATTTGTGGAGAAGCGTACATTTTATATAAAAAATGATAATAATATTTAAACTCACGTTTGTTATTAAAATAAATGTTGAATCGCAGACTGAAAATGTCATGACAATCGGTTCAGTGGTCTTACCATTCCAACTCACAAATGGGGAATGGTGGGTACTAGTTTAGGTCAAAAATCACTTTTCAAAAATTTTACAAAATCTTTTCGTTTTGAGGTCCCCCGAATCCAAAAAAACATATTTTTGGAAAAACTCTGTGCGTCTGTTTGTGAACACGATACAGGTCAAACGGATGAGCGGATTGAAACCAAATTTTGGGAGGATGTTTGGTATGCAAATATGAAAAGCCCTATTGTTTTTGGGGAAAATCGACACATGCGCAGAAGAGATATATGCTAAAACGGTGTTTTTTTATATAATAATGGTATACTTTTCATAACGGTTTATTATTCTACTTATTTTTTCAAGAAAGTTTTGTTAAAAAAATGTTTTTCTAAACTTTATAGTTTCCGAAATATTTTGAAAATAAAAAAAAATCATCCGCTCTTATGTTTTATGGATCTGTCATAAATAAACTAGTTATAGGCATGCGTTGATTAATTTTTACATGACGTAGAACATATTATGTAGGTAACCATGGCAACGAATAGCAAATATCATATTGAATACTAGCCATTACCCGCGTCACCTCACGTGATATCAGAAATTTTATTTTTTTAATTATAATGAAATGCCAACATCTTTGAAGTTGGAATGGTCCCTTCGCCCAATTGGCTGGAATTTTTAAATTGACGCGAAGGAGCGAATAAAGCTGCCTCTTTCTTCTTAAACTCAGTTGATGAATATATCTAAATGTAATATAATATATTAGATATAGTGTCCATCGATTATAATTAATAAGGAAAATCTTATTATCTAAATGTAATGTTTACAAAAATATGTCAAAACTGAAAAGTCATTAGTATCAGAGATTAATTAAGCTATTACGAAGACCTAGAAATCAATGAATGTATTTCATTTTTCGCTCTTCCAATCGAACGATGTACGCTTCGCTACATAAAGATGTTATTATAGTTTTTCTAAGTCAGCGGAAATGTTCGTCAATTTGCGATATTAATTTTCGTTGTTATTTTCCAACAAAGATTACTTTTCTAATTTAATGCCTCACTTCTATCGTTCTTTCTCGGTCACAATACACATTCAATAAAAAATGATAAAATTTAAAACTCCAAATGAAAAGTGTTATTGCAAACCGTTGGCCATGTTTTCATGGATTTTCAAATTGAACGGCTTATTTCCTATCAAACTGTTGCATTCTACAGGAACGTGCGAAACGAATCCGTCAACGTTTTGGAAATGTTATTCGATCGGACTTTGCGTCATCGGAATTGCGTTGACGGCTCTCGTTTATCCGGAAAAGGAACGGATTTTTAACGAAACAAGTCCACGATTGCGCTATCACGAAATAGCGGAAACTTTGGTAGCAGTATCTGCCATGGTGTTAATAACTATAAGCGTGCTCAATTCGAAAAATATGTCGAAATCTTTGAATGGAATGTCCGCACTTCGTAAGGCTGGCCTGCTTTGCGATAAAAATTTGCGAGTATTCAGAAAGCACAGTCGATACTATTGGATCGGGCTGGCGCTTGTAATGGCACTGCAATTCGGAACGCTGATTTTCAACATCGATGCGATCATAAAATTATCTTTCAGTCCGCTGTTTATCTCTTTCAGATTATATCTGAGGGCATTGTGCAACGTGTCGTTCATCTTTTATTTGGAATCTTGTTGCCTTTGTCGCACCTACTGCTCAATCTTTCACTGCTTTTACAATCTGGTGAAAAACACTTTAAAAATCGACGACGAATTGTTTGTTCTAAACAACGAGACTTTTCGAGCGACGAGTGCAGTAATTGACGAACAGTGCGATCGAAACGACCACAGTTTGCAAAAAATATGTTCAAAAACAGAGGCTATCGACTACTTGCGCAGTTTATATGAAACAATTTACAACTGTTACTACGAAATTCACAACGCTCTGAATTTCAAATTGACGGCTCACTTCGTTTTCGAACCTGTTCTGATTTTGACGTGTAGCTACACAATTGTCAGACTGCATTTTGATAAAGACGAAAACATCAGAGGAGTTTTTCTGGTATTGAACTATGCAATCCTAGTCACGCATTCCATAAGCCTGCTAGAATTTTTGAGAATTGCCTCAAACGTCTCTGAATCGGTTAGTGTTTCAATAAAATAAAATAAAATTATCGACCAATTTTTCAGACAATATATTAACAAAACAATGTATAATTAATACATTAACGTTTCAATCCGGATTTGGACCTTCTTCAGAACTGATCTAAAAAATATAAAAAATAATTTATATTTAAATTCTAATTAGCTTTTAATAAAATCTTTCAAAATTATTAATGATTTTCAAAATAATGAAAAAATAATCTTATTTAAAAAATAATTTTATTTATTGAAGAGTTCTAATCAGACGTTAATCAAAGATTTGTATATTAACATCTGGTCCTCCGTGCGCCGGTCCGGATCTTTTTCTTAATTACATGTTCGCGTAGAGGTGTGATGAGTTCATTTACTTTATTTTAAACAATTGTTTGACAATTTTTTCCGGTACCTTTTTAGGTCCCAGACTGACCCTGCACCTGTCTAAATAAATACTTCTTTATGACTATAAAAAGTTTCCTTAGAAACTTTCAAATAATACTTTAATAAGGAATCTAAAATAGGTATTTATTGAAATTATTATTAAATAGGAAAAAAATAAGTCACAATTTTACCATTACAAGTCCCTGTATGGTACTAATTCAGGTAAAAATTCACATTTCAAAATTTTACAATATTTTTTTATTTTGACGTCCCCCGAATTCAAAAAACATATTTTTGGAAAAAGTCTGTGTGTCTGTTAGCACGATACAGGTCAAACGGATTGAAACCAAATGTTTGATATGCAAATATGAAGAGCACTATTGTTTTTGTGTAACATCGGCGCATGCGCAAAAGAGATATATGCTATAACGTTGTTTTTTATATAATAATGGTATACTTTTCATAACGGTTAATTATTTTCTTAATTTTTTAAAAAAAGTGTTGGTAAACATTTTTTTTTTCAAAACTTTATAATTTTGGCAATATTTTAAAAATAAATAAAAAATCAGATGTTCTTTTGTTCTGTAGATCTGTCAGAAATAAATTAGTTAAGCATGCTTTGATTAATTTGTAGATGACGTGGAACATAATTTTGTATAGGTAACCATGCCAACGAATAGAAAATATCGCATTTAATACCAGCCATTACCCGCGTCACCGCACGCGATATCAGAAATGTTGTTGTCTTTATTGTGCCATATCAAACATCAATATTTTTGAAGTGGGAATGATCCAGTCGTCTAATTGACTGGAATTTTAAAATTGTTTTATTGAAAAAAATTCTCTCGTGCTTCTTAATGTTTAATGACATGAAATAATATCTGGGCAAATTTAATGTTTTTTTGGCCTTGCAGGGAGAGGCACTGAGAAACTATTTAATGCTCTATTACGAGAACAGCTATTCGAGCGACATTGAAACGTACCAGATTCGTTTGTTTATAAACAAAATAAAAGAAGAACCTATTGGAGTCTATATAATAAGCAAACAAATTACAATGAGATTTCTTGGACAGGTAAATATTCTAATGATTTTTAAGTTTTCTTAACAGCGTGTAGAAATCAAATAGACGGACAAATATTTCGAGTAACTTTTTTGTCAAAACTCAAAAATGAAAGAGAAACGAGCTTTCGAAGTTTTATTTAATTTTATCTAATTTTAAAGTCGGTCCTGGCGTTATGTTATGTCACTATGGATATATGTTATGTCATTATCAGTTATTATTCACAGAAATTGTTCGAAGTTGTACCCGTTTTGTTGGACACAAAGATGCGTGCGTCGTAGCCATGCTTGTACTAGCGATAAGGGCCTTCCGCGAATTATTTGGGATGCATTTCCGATTCGTGCTATCATTTCTTCGCGTGTATTAACCGGGATTTTGAATTAATTAAATAGAATTTTAAAAAAATAATTTCACTTTGAAAGGTTGTTTCTCTCTTATTTTTGAATTTTGATAGAAAGATACTTAAAATATTTGTTCGTCTATTAGATTTGACACACTGTTAAAAGAAAAGAATCAACTTAAAAATCACCTATACCTATACTACTAAATTATGTAGCTACTACATAATTTATAATAATACCATTCCAAACTCTCTGTGAACGGTAACAGAACCGTAACAGCCTTGTGCAGTAGCTCAAAAACCGATACAGTTTCGTTTTAGCTACTGCTCATAGTAATTTTATCTCTAAGCTGACGCTATTATGTTCTTTGGCATTGAAAAGTAAAGAATTATTATTATTATTATTATCATATATATTAATACGCTAAGGTTTAAGATGTTTGCCTCCCTTTTTAGAAAAACCCACACAATTTCTCCACATAAATTATATATCATTTTACAAATAATTGCTTGCTCTACTGACATCGACAACTAAAAAATTTATTATTGCTATTGTTTTTGTAAATTAATTAAACTCTGAACAACGTCTGCCATCTGACGGCGTAACGTTAACACTTCGATCTGTCATCTGACCCTTCATATTGTAAATACTGCATACTGCCATCTGACGGGCAACGCGGAACAACGCTTTTGCTACTTGCGCCTCTATATGATAATTTTAGTAAAATATTTCTTTTACAACAAAAAGAAGAACGTTATAAGCAGTGTGCAAAATTGGAAACGAATTGAATACCTGCAATCATATTTAAAAAATAATTTTGTAAAGTGATAATTATTATACTTATTTAGTGCGAATAATTCGCACAGGTCACGCTAGTTATTATTATTATTATTATTATTACTGTTACCGTACGCAGAGCTTGTTATATATAAATGCTAATGGCAATATTTCTCACTCAATCATTAATGAATTTTCAACGGTGATTTTTTTGATTTTTAATTCATAAAATATATTTTTATTTTCATAACTTTCCACTTCTAAATTACGTTTATTGAGTTGTTTTTTTTTCAGGCTGTTGGAACATTCGTGACATTTTTTCTGGTCGCTTTACAATACAGAATTGACTGAGGCTTTAATTAAAAAATATTTATTTTATTTATGTTTAATTTGTATCCAAAGATACAGTGTAGTAAACTCTATATAGCAAACTTATATGAAAATCTCCTTAAAACTTAGACTTTGTTAAATTTAGTTTGGTTTACATTGTTACCCATTGATTGAAACACTATATATAGCGTAACAACCACTCTCAATAGCGAAACAATAGAATAGAATAGAATAGAAATTTATTCATTACAGTGACAGAGGTATGTAACAAGTCATAAAAGAAGTATAAAATTATTAACAATATTCAGAAAGAGAATAAAACTCAGCATCATTCAAAAAATTAAATACTGCCTTTTTAAAAGCACAAAACCTTCTTAACGATCTTATAGATCTTGGAGGATTGTTAAAGAATCTTGTGCACATATTATATCTGCAACTGCCCTCAAACAAAGCTAATGAATGTTTAGGATATTCATATTGAATATTTCTACTACTGCTCAATTCAGAAATTTTTAAAATATCTATATTCTTACGTAGAAAGCAGAGGCATACGTATATGTACAAGCATGGTAATGTTAAAATTTTGTTTTTTTTTTAAATACCTCTACAAAATGATGACTCAGAAATACCATAAATTATGCGGATAGCACGTTTTTGAACTCTGAAGAGTTAAGTACTATCCACTGCTCCCCAAAAGAGGATACCATATCTGAGATGCGATTGAAAGCATCCAAAATAAGCTGTTCTTAAAACTTCCGTGCTAACTACGAGTTTCAGACGTCTAAAGGCAAATTATTTAGACGCCAAAAATGGGATTCTTATAAATGTGTTCATTTGTTTGTTGTAAGAAGACGAAGTGGGTGATCTTGAGCTACCACCAAGCATTGAACAAGTTCTGCATGTCGCAATATTAAAAGAAAAATTATTTTTATTTAAAGAAGATGATCCCACTATATATCAACATATGAATAAAATACAAGAGATACAATTAAAATACGACAATCAAAGTTAACAGATTATAATTTTGTTACGTAAATTTTTTTCAGTTAATTTAGTCAAAACTAAACTATTGTTTTCTTCTAACGCTATAAAATACCCGGTCCCTTCAATTTCGCTATATCGAGTTTGCACTGTATGTTAATGAAATGTACTAGACATGTTGAAATAAATGAAAAGTTTTCGAACAAAGAAAACTAATGAGTAGAGAAATTTCAATTGTATTAATAGGTAACTTAAATTATTGCCTTTCCAGCAAACCTGCTTACCAGGTGTAACACAAAAGTAAAATGAAAAACACAAGCATGACGTGTCCTGTCAAAAACGGGATTGATAAAATGAACTCAGTGAAAAGACATTTAAACGCTTTCCCTATTATTAAGAAGTGTAATTTTAATTTTAAATTTGGCACAAAAAATATAATGCTGCTAAATGTTTAGAGAAAACAGCTCACGCATCGCAAAAAACCTTGCATTTATTGCCGTTTCCCCATGAAAAAAAGAATATTTACGTTATGTTATCAAATGCGACAGTCCTAGGCCTGTACAAGCGTGAAGGTTATTTTGAATTAACTATATCTTTGCATCTAAACATCATAACAGACAAGTAACGTCGTATCAGATGACAACCTATTACTAAATGGTGTATTCGTGTTTGGAGTGACAACTGTAACGATAATCAACTAAAAAATCCTAAAAACTAGGAAACATTTATTGTGATGTGAGTGATCGACGTGACAAAGTCACGATGATTTTTCGCTGTGATTTTTGTGTAACCGGAATAACAGTCACTGTGATCTCATAGTACCTAACGACTTTTCCCATGTCTAGCAGGTAGCTGGGAGGTGGTGGGGGTCTCAACGACTCTAAAATGTGCCTATGCGACGCTGTTTGTGACTAACTTCCGAAACTTTTAGATATCCGTGGCGCGTATTATAATATACTATTTGTCTATTCGTGGTCAGTTGTGAAGTGATATCAATTTCTAGAGGATATGTTATGACAGTACAGATTGTAGAACAAGTTATACCAATTATCGGGAAAAATTAAACTTGTTATTAATTAAATTACTAGTTATTCGTCCAAACAAACAAATTGATGTACCATATAATACGTCTTGTGGGCACTGTTATTTGTGTTTCAAAGTTCGATATCAGTTGACTTCATTCCGGAACAAATTTTTGAAAAAAAATATGTTCTCGAGCAAGAAAAAAAGCAAATCGCGCTGTTTGTGTGAGCCAATCAAAATATTTACTTTAATATTCAGCTTGTTCGGTTTGAATCACATAAAGTGGACTCATAAAAACGGAAATTGTCACGCGGCCTCGTCGACATTTTGGAAATGTTATTCGCTCAGCATTCTGATTTTCGAGATGGTATTATTCGTTTTGGTTTATCCAGAAATAAATAATATTCGACGCTTGTACGACGCTCCGACACATCTGGATTTTGAAATCTATTCAGAAACGCTGGTGGCATTTTCTACAATAACGCTGACAATTCTGAGCTATTTGAATTCGAAAAAAATTGCGCGGGCTTTCAACAATTCGATTCCGTATCTTTCGGGCGTCGACTTGTTCTGTCGGAAGAGCGTCAAAGCCTTTAGAGAATACAACAGATTTTATTGGGTTTTGATAGTATCGATATTGTCACTGCAAAGTGGAAGTTTAGTGTTCTGCGCGATGAAAGATAGAGGGGATTATTCGTACAGCTTAAAATTTGTTATATTCAGATTGATAAGTAAACTTCTGAGTAATACGCCTTTCCTTTTTTATCTCGAATTTTGCTGTTTTTGTCGCGTGTATTGTTCGTTCTACAAATGTTTTGACAATTTGTTAAAAAATACTCTAAAAATCGACCACAGTGTTGCGACGGTGTTCGACGAAGTCGGTGAAAAAAAGCTAGTTGAAAAATTAGCTAGGATAAAGAGCGAGAATTGCAAAGAAGAAGACCACAATCTTTTAATCGGTCTTTCTAAACTGGAGGCCATTGATTATTTGCGCAATTTGTACGAAACTATCTACATTTACTATAACGAAACACAAGCGGCCATGCGTTCACTGTTGACTATCCATTTTATAATCGAACCCGTTCTGATTTTGTTGAGTAGCTACACGCTCGTCCGACTCTATTTCGATTCGAAAAAAGGACCGATCGTCGACGTCCTAATTCTGACCAATCACGTTTTTCTATTAACACACCTGATAGGTCTTTTGGAATTCTTGAGGACCAGTTCGACTCTTCATCAATCGGTGAGCTGTTCATGTCCACATGACTCTTTATTGGGAGCTGACTCCTTGCGCTCCGCTCACTAAAAAGAGTCGCTCAGAGCGAGTCGTTCAAAGGAGAGACACTAGACAGTACTATAGTGATGTGCCGGATCGTTTAAAATGTATATCCGCGGATACGGATCTGAATACGGATATTTGGTTTCAAGTTCCGCGGATACGGATACGGATCTTAACTTTCTTAGAGTACGCGGCGGGAAATATGGCACATCGACCTTTGGAAAGAGACTATCTGTTATGGGAATAAGTTATTGACTTCCTTAAGAGTTAACTCTCATAACAGATTGTCTTTTTCCAAAGATCGATGTACAATATCTCATTATAAAGATAGTTTTTTAGTACCTTTGAGTTATGTACTATTGGTATGGTACTCACTACGATAAACGTTTGCAATATAAAGGTGCCAAATACGATTTTAAAAAAATAAAAAATAATCTGACTGGAATTTAACAGTTTTTCATTATTACCTAATCACCTATAGGTATATATAAAATTTCATCTATGAATTGAAAATTAATAAGGTAAAAGATCCGTAATATATCCGCCAAAAACTAACGGATACGGATACTGATACGGATCTTTCTTCTCCCTCGGATATCCGCGGATACGGATACGGATATCCGGCACATCACTAGACAGTACGCACTACACAATAGTGCAGACTGCAGAGGTGTGAACTGTCATTATGTAGCATTGCACAATGCACAGCACAATACACACACTCAGCTCATTTTAATATGATTCTGATCTTATATTATTCGCATTTCGGATAAACTATAAAGTATAATTAAAAGCTGAACAATAATGTTTATTGTTAGAATATTGTATCTTTGTCAACGACGTCAATGTGAATGGTTTAAGTCACCGTAAGCTTAGTACTATTACAATAAATAAAATTATCGACCAATTTTTCAGACAATATATTAACAAACAATATAAAATTAATACATTATTTATTGAAGAGTTCTAATCAGACGTTAATCAAAGATTTTAGTACTATTACGCTAACAGTGTGTCATTCAACATTAAATGACTCAGAAAAGATAACTCCGTACGTGCAAAAGTCACTAGTGTCTCTGTGGCCTGTGCTGTATGCGCTCTGTAAATGTGCGAATGCAACAGTACAGAACAGCTCAGCACAGAGCAATGGCGCTCGGAGTGAGTCATTCACAAAAAAAAGAGCGACTCGCTCCGCTCCGAAAAGGAAGTCGTTCATTATGAACGACTCGCTCAAGAGCGACACATCACTAGTTTTAAAAGTTTCGCCTGTGTCGCACTTTTAATAACGAGACTTTCCTTTGCAGGGAAATTCGTTGAGAGATCATTTGTTACAATATTCTACCAGCTGCACAAACGAAACCGAAAGACGTCAGATTCGTTTGTTTATCAGTAAAATTAAAGAAGAACCGGTCGCAGTTGAACTGCTCAATATGCCAATTACGATGAACTTCTTGGGACACGTAAGATATTTTTTTTTTATTTTGTACCGATATTCACCGAACACCATTAAAGATAGAAGTTGCTAATCTTGAAACAAATTTATTCTTTATTCAAAATAACAGGTAGTAAAGTTAATTAAAGAATAAATATACCCTGCACTATACTCCTTGCTATTTTTGTTGAATATGTTGACGTTCCAAAAACCCGATCGATGGCGTTAATATAAACGTCAAAAAAAGTTTCAAAAAATCATTTTTTTATACTAGCCCAATTGCACACAATTTTATTGTCTTACAACTAGACAATATATCACGAAAGGTTAATAAACAACACATAAATAAATTCACAAAAGCAAACTGTCGATATAATACTTCACATTTATAGGTTAGGTATTATGATCTATGTGGTGGCTATTATTATTTTATGAGGCGAATAAATATTTATACCCACGAAGTGACAGAATAGACTATACCTACCTGCGGTAAACATAATTATGTTTGGTGAATTGAATTATAGCTGTTTATTCGAAGGAATAGCTACCTGAAGAACAAATTAACCAAATAAATAAATACTTACGTTAATCTAATAGTGAGATTTAATTTATTCAAAGTTTAAGTTAACCACTTGCCGCTAATTATTCATTCAACAAATCACGACAGTACATATTAAATATCGTGTCCATCGATAATAGTTAATAAGGAAAAATTCGCAGGTTTGTGGACAATAGCTGTTATAAGTATTTATAATTGTACGACGTTTCGTCTATAAATTTAGACTTTTTCAGTACAACTATATTATGAAATTGAACTAAGTTTCGAATTTTTAATTTTTATTTTTATTGTTTAAAAATTTATACATAAACTTGTTGCCATGTTTTTATCTTATGTACCTTAACTTTTGTTAATTGCTATGGTTAGTAATTAATGTTTATTTTCATAATTATTGTTTTAAATAATTTTCAATTTGTACTTGAAAAAGTCTAAATTTATAGACGAAACGTCGTACAATTATAAATATAACTATTGTCCACAAACCTGCGAATTTTTTCTTATGCACGACAGTACCTTTTCTAAATGGACATTTATATTTTTTACGTTGTTTTTAATTATCTCCCACCGTTTTAATAAAACAGATGTAGATATATCATCTTAATGACATGTTTAAATATGATGTTCACAATACATGAACATTTTATTTTGTTTTCAGGCAATTGGAACGATGCTAACTTTTCTATTGGTTGCAGTACAGTATCAGGCGACTTAATGTGAATTATACTCATTTCTATAATTAATTATATCTTTTCATACATCAAGTCATTACCAACTGGAATTCGCATAATACAGGTGACCGGTAATTGCTGGTATTCCTCTCGGGAGAAGAAACTATAACTAATTTATGATTTAATCACTTGGTGATCGGAAATACGTCATTTTCGAGAAGATCTACTTCGGTTGTCTTTTTACAAAAATCCAGATTTTGAGAGTTAAAAATAAAAAAAAGTGTTCCCACTTTTTGGCCTGAATTTTTTCATGATCTAGTAGCTTACTGATTGGCCAACCTTTCTAAAGCTAAAAGCCACGAAATTTACTGCTAGATTTTATGTTGTGTGTTGAAACTTACAATAAATTAAAAAAAATAAAATAAATTCTTCACAAAAGTGTCATTATCATAAATAAAAAAATGACGCATTTGCGACCCCCAAGTAGTTATATAGGGAAAATTTTCCACTATATTTTTCCGAAAAATTGTCAATGTGAAAAAGGCAATTTTTAGTAATTTTTTTACAGGATATATTTGGACTTTCCATATTTTCTTTTATTAGTTACTTTCTGTACCATTTAAACAAAAAATATGGGTTATAATCCACATGAATAAAGGTAAGATTTATCATATTGTTTTATTTGGAACTCATTACAAATAATTTCATCTTATTTCATAATGAAAGATCACTCAGAAAATGATCACTCATTTCTCTTGTTCATAAACAAAATAATGAGGTAGTGTCAGAGGCCAGAAGATGGCACCACTGTACTGACTGCTGCAAAGAATTCCCTTCATGTAAACAGCACTGGATTAAGATAAAAAAAATAATTCGGCTCTCTTTCAGGAATAATTATTGTTTTTTGTTGGAAGGGGAAAACTCAAAAGGGCATCACATCTAGAGTTGATGAAGATGGTAGTACTCCAGTTTTGTTTACTTGTAGCCTCTAGTGAACAAGAATTTAATTTTACAATGCCTTTTTAATTTAGTGGCTTGAAAAAAATTTTCCAGAAAACCAAAAGTGATGGAAGTTAAATCATTCCAAATTAGTCATAGTTTTTTCTCCCGAAACGAATACGAGCAATTACCGGTCACCTATATACAGTGTGTTTCAACTATTTGAATCAATTTTGATTGTTTAATTTGAGTATACGTTTAAATGTGACATTTGGCGATGAAGTCGGAATTACTTTGATAATAAAATTATTAGTCGCTGTGAAACAAGCAGCACTTGCGATAAAAGGTCTGTACTAGTTGTTCTAAGGCAAACACATCACACGCACGCGGCTGTCGTCATTAATCATTCAAAACAAAACAGGCGCCGCCACTGAGAATAATATTGTGTCGTAGGCAAAGCATTAATTATACATAGAGACGCGGACAAATTAATGCCAGACAAACAGAAAATAGCGAGGCAGACAGCAGTCTGTGATACCCGTGTAGTGAGTGAGTGACGAGTGTGACCATTCAATTTACATAATGAGGCAGAATAAAAACTTTGCTTAAGGCCGCTGCACACGAGGCTAGAAACGCTGCTAGGAGTTCTGCTAGCCGGTATTTATCTTTTTTAGGCGCGACCCAACCAGTAGCTGGAAGCGCCTATATGTACTCGCTTTGTCTGTGAATCTGTCACGATTTTTGTATCCAGCGTACAGCCCAAACGCCTTAACCGATTAAAAAAATTTTTTTTTTGTTCGACTCGTCTTCGGGTAACTTAAATCTTATAACGTCGCCCGATTTTTGAATTTTGATTATTTCAAGTTCACTTATTTTATTTTAGAAACTGAATACCCAATCCTATACGTACTTTCGCCCAATATAATATAAATGAAAAAAACAACACCATACCCCCTAATATTTATACTAATAAATAAAGCTGAAGAGTTTGTTTGTTTGTTTGGTTGAACGCGCTAATCTCAAAAACTACTGGTTCGAATTGAAAAAAAATTTTTTGTTGGATAGCGCATTTATCGAGGAAGGCTATTGGCCATATAATATCACGCTACGACCAATTGGAGCGGAACATCAATGAAAAATGTTGCAAGATATTATATCTCAAAATTAGTCCGTCCGACAAATATTATCAGGTGAAATGCCTTAACTAAATATTGCAATATTAGCGCCTCACGTTCTCAAGCCCGGATAGCTCAGTCGGTAGAGCGTAAGACTCTTAATGCCAGGGTCTTGGGTTCAAGCCCCACGTCGGCGAATATTTTTTTATTTTTTTTTATTTTCTACATTGCTTTCTTCTAAGGCTTACATTTCAATTCAATTTTATTACGACTAATTAAAATTAAATAAATCTAATTAATAGCTCATTTGAAAACTGTTATAACTATAGGTACCTATATAAAAATAATTAATCTGCTGTGTTTTCAATTAAATATTTATTATATTTTATTAATTACAGTAATTATTGATTTAAAATAAATTTCCAACTTAAAAAAGTGTAAATACTGCTTTTTATCGACAAAAACTTTAGAACGGTAACTCCGATTATCATGAAACTAAGATGAATGTGCGTACTCATGTCCTTCCCTTCCCCATTCGTTCTTTTGTACCCGGGTAAAACCGGACGGGACCGCTAGTATATTATGTTATATAACGGGCAGTATCTATTATTGAACACGCTCAGTATACAAACACATCAGTCTGTGTTGCAGCAAAGTTTCCGGGGTGGATTTCAATAGACAATCTCAACACATAATCCTACAGGAATAAAACTTTATGTACACAGTTATCCTTCAAACCGCTACAGCAGATGTCCAAGTTTACACAGATTGATAGAAGGAATCGATCGGTCCTCAAAACGGGATAACAAGAGATTGATCGCGTCTTAACTATATATAGGTAATACCCACTTTAGGTAAGACTCTGATAGATTATCCTTGGTTAAATTTACGGGAATGTTAATCTTCTATCAACCGATCAATAAACCTTACTTCATCAGCTGCAGGAGAGCCTGGCTGCAGTTGACTGTTTAAAGGATCAAAACCTGACCAAGTCAAAATTAAACCAGTCCTTAAAAGCACTTTGCGTCTAGTAATACTTTTATACAGACTGTCCCGTTTTCAAGTCAACGCAGTTTTGTATTTTTGACGTGATAAAGTCTTATAAATTGATGAAACACCAGCTGCACGCACGAAAAAGTGTAACGTTCCGCAAGCGAGAGCGCTATATAAGCGATAGTCTCTCTCTTCTCGCGTGACGTCAGAGAGTAGTGTGCGTTCAACATTTTTTTCGGCTGTTCCAGCGAAAGCTACATCTGACAGATGGCCAGATAAATTATACGGTTTGTTAACAAATATATAATATATATATGTCGCCGGGATATTGTCAAATCCGTGATATTGTAATTTCACTAGTGAAATTACAATATCACGATTGACAAAGAGTCGTGATATTATAATTTCACTAAGTGAAATTATAATATCACGGGTTTGACAATATCCCGGCGACATCATTCTTCTAAATGTCTTTTATAATTGCTTAAAAATATGTAGGTATTTTGCTTTGGTTGATCAAATTATTAGTCGGTAAAAATATAGTTTGACAGCTACTAAAATTTAGGTTATGTATTATTAAATATGATATTCGAGCGGAATACGTTATCACGTAAAACTATCGTCCGTAAACCGACTTTACAGACAACCAATTTTTTTTCATTTTGGAATAAAATCGTCCATTGTGTTGCATTTTATATTAAAATATCAAAACTCAACAGTTAATTAAGTGATGCTGCCACACGACACACGCAATTCATGCGTGTATGTCAATTGTTATAACAGTTGAACGGCGTGATATATCCCAGCAGGATTACAGTAGCAGGACTCTGTTGGACGGCGCGGCGCGGCAGCGAGAAAAAGAATATATAAGGTTTTAATAATGTCCTCAACGAAGATCGAATCGCCTCGAGTGTTGGCTTCGAGTCAGATCACTCCGACACAATGACTAATATCGGGCATCTGACCCTCCTCCCCCTTCTCTATCCTCCTCTTCGCCTCCGAACATAAGTACTTGAACTCTTTGTTTGTGTATTTTATACGTGCAGTCGTTGGAACGGCGCACGAATATATATGTTACGGTCAATGTCCGGAATCCGGGCAATGTCGACAATGCCCGAGCAATGTCCGAAATCGGACAAGGTTCAAAAATATATTTTTTTATAAATATGATTGTATCTTTATCATGATAAGTTATCAATAACGCCTTATGGAATTTTTATCAGTGATATCAACTATTGAAGAATATATTTTTCAGCTTTCTATTACAATTATTGATGATTGAAAACACGTAGGTATAATTTATATATTATTTATATGATATTATGAGCAATAAACAATATATAATAATAAAAAGGTTTAATGATAACTTATCATGATAAAGATACAATCAAATGTCGGAGTTTCATGTTTATAAAAAATCTATTTTTTGAACCTTGTCCGATTTCGGACATCGCCTGATATGGCTCGGGCATTGCCCGGATTCCGGACGTTGACCGTAACATACATATTCTACGATGTCCGATCGAACCCAACAGTCTGTTGGACAAGCTTCCAATTTGCGTCTCTCTTTCGATTCGACGATTTAACCCAGCCGCTCCCGAAATTTCCCACCAGCAGACATAATATTAATCGCAATCGAGTTATACAAAGTTCCCAAAAAAACTCGCAAGAAAATAAAATTACGAACAGAGATCCCGACCCCGTTACTGTTTAGAAATGATTAAATTAAATTATTCTCATAGCTGCTAAAGAAATTTTACTTCAAATAAAATATTAAACACTTTTTATAATTCAATATCGTTATATAGATTTTACGCTTATATGTACTCTATACAGGGTGTTAGAAAAGTTCCGGAACCCCAAAAAGTCTCGCATACGCATGGAATCAAAAAACGTGAATGCACGTAAAAAATATTTTTTGAGAACTATTTAATGACATCACACATGACCCCCCACCCAACGGGTGGGGCGGTGGGCAACTTTGCAATTTTAAATGGAAACCCCTATTTTTTATTGCAGATTCAGAAAAAATATTTTTTACGTGTTTTCACGTTTTTTGATTCTATGCATCGTCTGCGAGATTTTTCGGGGTTCCAGGACTTTTCTAACACTATAATACAGTGAAATTGAAGGGGCCGGCCATTTCATTACGTTATAAAGAGTATTCGTTAAACGGACAGTGAAAGAAAACAATATAATTTTGACTAAATTAAGTGAAAACAATTTACATAACAAAACTATAACCTGTTAACTTTGTCGTTTTTTACTATGCAGGTATTTTAATTGCATCTTCCATTGCATATTATTCATACCTTGGGAGTTGGGATATGTTGGGGTGTAAATAATGACGTATTGTTTCGTTATTGAGGGTAGTTTTTACGCTATATACAGTTTACACACAAACACACACACCATATTTCGAGATGTTTTATCGGCATGAATGGGTTAAAACAAATTCTATGTTCTTTTCAAGTTAATTCGAACAAAAAGGACAACAGTAGCAGTGCTGGTCATAGATTTGTAAACTTTTGTGAGCTATTCGTCAAGGATTGCTCCAATAATTCAAAAGATTACTTTTAAATACAACAATTTACTGAATGTGTATTTCGAATTTACATTCGTTTCAGCGTCGTTTTCTATAAGCGTATTGTAACAAAACTGTTCTTTGATGTGGTGGTAAATATTTATATTCAACAATAAAATGATAACAAAACAATCAAACTAAAAGTACCTTTCTTATATAATGGAAATGAAGTAGAATTAATGTAACAAACATAACAATAACTTCTAAGTAATAAAAATAATACAAAGTCACTACGTACACAGAAATATAACAAGAAATATTTATGTAAGCGCTCTAGAAAATTTATATCTGAACTCATTGATTTATGTCAGGCGACTGTACAACACTGTATGTTAACTGTGTCTGACCTGTGAACTACAGGTGCGGTCTATTTATATGCGTGGGGTACCTATTCTAGCTTTTTCTCGAACGTTCGAAACCCTTCACTACCAAATAACAAAAATTCTTCTACCTGCGTCTACAGTGGCTGCTGGTGTGCGTAACAGTATTTACTGGTGCGAATTTAATAATGATAATTTCCCAAAAAATATTTTTTTAAAAAATTTAGACAAAAATAGTTTTAGAGTTATTTTTTGTGAAATAAATGAAAAAAAACTTGAGGTAGTTATTTGATCAAGATACCAATAATTCGTTTTAAATAAAAATTGATTGTCTATAAAGTCGGTTTACGGACGATAGTTTTACGTGATAACGTATTCCGTAATACATAACCTAAATTTTAGTAGCTGTCAAACTTGGGGCGAAGCATACTGCGCTCTCGCTTGCACGCACAGGGTCAGGCGGAACGTTAGGAACGTTACACTTTTTCGTGCGTGCAGCTGGTGTTTCATCAATTTATAAGACGTTATCACGTCAAAAATAAAATTGACAAGAATCAAATCAAACTGAATTTTATTTTCAATTGACGTGATTGCTGAAGTTTTGGAACCGCAACGGTGACCTTCTTCACTTAACCCGGAGCGTTGTTCACTTGTTCGTTCTTTGTCCATGTCTGACTTTCGGTTTCATGTCGCGAGTCGTTGACCACCGTTTATCAATCGCACCGCCATGCGAACAAACTTTCGACGCACACACAAAAAAAAACTCCGGCAGTTCTTGTACTCGGTCTTCTCATAATTGAACGTAAACGACAAACGGTAAAAACAATTGGTAATCGTTTGCAATTTTATGTGGTCATTGTTGGTGGCAGTAAAATACGCATGTTTCTGAGAGATCAAAATAATCGGCGATCCTCTTATTTTTTTTGTAAAATGCGTTTAATTCGGAAAATTATACAACTGTAAACAATTGAAACAGAATCTATAAAAACAATAAAAAAACACTTCCGCGTTTTTCACGTTATGTGTACCGCTAGAAGGTAATAAACAAGGAAATAAAAAAGATCGTAATGGCAAAATGTTATATCTAACATAACAATATATCGGTTACAGCGATTTTATTTCCAGAAACGCTAGACCACTTTATTATTGAAAAAAAAAAATAAATGGCATTCGGACTTTTATTTAAGGGTAATCGCTATCTATGCTTTCCGATAAAGTTTTGAATTTTATGATATTTTATAACACGAATATAATCAAGTGTGTAGCATGTAGCAAACATTTTTAATTAAAGAAGTAATTAATTTTTTTCTATTATTATTTTTTATTATTTCTACTTTTTAAAAAAAAAAACTCTGTATAATATTATATAACATAAATATTCTACCATTTCTTTTAATGACGATTTTTCTAAAACGATATAAATTCCTCCTGAATAAGGTGGGGCATCATTAGTGCTGTATAAAATCATTCACTTCGATAGACAAGTTGATTGGTAGAGCAGTATTAAAGTTAGAAGAGGCCAAGGCGGGAGTACGCAAAAAAAACTCATAGTCTATTCTAATATTCGTTGTTAATATTCTTTCAAGTAAAATCACGCCTCTTCCGATTTAAATTTGACATAATTATGGTCTTTAATATTTATTCAATGCAATTTCCAAATCGGTTAAAAAACAAAGTTGACTGTAATAAATCAATACCCGCATCCGAAAAGATTATTGAAAGACTTCAGTAGAGAATTTAAAATATCGTATAGTGCGCGCCGCGGATCTAAAAGGTTTGGAAGTTAGTCACAAACAGCGTCGCAAAGGCACATTTTAGAGCCGTTGATACTCCCACCACCTCTCAGCTACCTGCACGGAACGTGCGCTCGTCGGTTATTGGCCGTGATCGCTCGTTGCGTTTGTCACTTGTCGCTTTCCTGCTTTAAAGTACAGTCGAGTACGCTATTGTCAAGTTGTTCTTGCTATGTTAGTTTTGTTGAGTTGCGAGTTTGTAGTTTTTCAACAGTCTGCACAAGCGCAAGCTTGCATTCGCATCTAACTTCCGAGCCTTTTAAATTCGTGGCGCGTACTATAAAAGAATAATATTTGATATCGAAATCAATTCCACAAATCAATATTCTTTTTAAGATTCCGTACTTCAAAAGGAAAAAAGGAACCTTTATAGGATCACTTTGTTGTCCGTCTGTCTAAACTCTTGGGAATCAAAACCTATAGGGTACTTCCCGTTGACCTAGAATCATGAAATTTGGCTAGAAACAATTTCTTATATAGCACAAGTAAAGGGAAAAATCCAAAAACCGTTTTGTAGTTATATCACAAAAAAATGTTTTTAAAACGCAACAACATGCTACAGTTCTAATACAAAACAAGCGTCCGCTACCGGTGCTTTTATACGAAAACTCCTGCATACAACACGGTACGACAATTAGGCTATCAGATATAGCCACGAGGTACAGTAGTCCATCTGAACCCATTGCAATTACACGCTTAGTTGGCAAACTGGCCGCGGCCTTTATCGATGTATGGAGACAACAGTTTTAAGCGGAAAAAATTTTCGAGACTCGACTCCCGTGATGGACGAACTATTTACATACTTACAAGTTAGTACGGAACCCTCGGTACGCGAGTCCGACTCGCACTTTTTTAACGACGCTCCCACAAATTGTCATCTTTCTGATAAAAGTTTTTCTGCCAGAATTGAACACTATTTCAGAGCGTAGAATGAAATATCCCATATAATAATAATAATCGGTACGCATTTCCCTCAAACGACTGTCAGATTTAACGAAGCAGTCGCCTTAACACGCCACGTTGATGCTATAAGAAAATAAAAGCAGCGCAAAACGGAAACAATTGCATGCGTCAGAGCGATTTGTGTATATAATGGGACGTTTGGAATAGGGAAAATGTAAAAATTGCTTTTCGTCAAGAATTGGAATAAACCTAGATACACACGTGTGCCGTTGTCGTCTATTGATATGTTACAAGACACTGCGGGGCTCGTCAAACTGTTTTCAGAAATGTATCGAAATGCATCAAATACATGGATAAATGGCTTTCGGTGAAATTCATTCTAACTATGGGGAATAAATCAGTCATTTGATGCTGAAAAAAGTTTCCAATACAATTTGGGTCTGAAAATCCCGGTGTCCAAAGTTCCAAGCTTATCAAAAACGGCTGTTTTATGGCAATTAACGAACAACCTGCAATATGTAGGCACGCGATATGTATGTATACCGGGTGATTAAATCTTACCAGGCAGATATTTGAAAAGAGTGGGGTTAAAAAAAAAGTTTCCAACAAAAGTTGTACGGTTGTTAGGGGACATCGTTCGGGGGCACAATCATTCCCTTTACTCCCAGCCTTCCTCGGGGGATGGGGGTAAGTTGGTTTTTTTAAACAGCAACCCCCATTTTTTATGACGTATTTTGATTGAGTTGGCAAAAAAATACAACTTTCGTTGTAAACTTTTTTTTCGAAAATGCAAATCTGTCAAGTTGCCGAGCTGTCAAAATCTAATTTGTCAAAGTTCAATGGGAAGGTAATTGACAAAATTACAAGAGAAAAATAATTTTTTATTACTGATGCGGGAAAAGTGGTATCTTTACGCATGCTGTTACGGTTGAAAAGTAGCTATTTTCATTTGCGTGTGGAAACTTTATTTGTCGCACTGAAATTATTGTTTTCCGCACGCAAATTCAGAGAAAAAAACAAAATAATAACGGTGTTAATGTCAACGAAACAAACTGTCATTTGAAGCAGATTTGAGGTTAAAATTTTCGATTATGAACTTTTATTCTCGACAATTTTAACAATTTTAACTGAATTTGCAACTTTTTAATGATTTAATTTTAATTTTTATTACGTCTAATTTCTTTTTTTAATTCATAATAAAATTTCAATTTAATTTAATTCGTAATAAAAAATAGTATGTGCAACTCGTGCGGCATTATCGCACTAGTTGCACAATATACTATAATATAATATGGACAGGATGGGATTTTCGAGACTGAACCCGCGTCTGAAAGTTTTCATAAACCTGCCAAATCCATGTATAAAAAAAATATTATCTATAGGTAGTTTATTTCCCATCGAGTTTATTGTAGGAGGGGGAATATTTGAAACAGAGCTGTTCGAATGTCGTGACTGGCTGAAAAAAAAACACGGCGTTGACGAACATGGAGAATTTATTCGTCCCAGCGGTAATTTGTCATTTGTTTTACAAGTTTGGAGAAGTTGTGTGGGCTAACGTCTCTATTACAGAATAGCTTTACTTAATATAACGTATTGAAAACAAGATAAAATTAACACACGAGCCACATGCGAGAGGTGTCTATTTTTTTCAATAAATATGAAATATAACAGTTGGATATTCCAAACATCGTAATATTAAAATTTAGACTCTTATTTTGCTATTAGAAAAAAAAGATTATACGCTTCTTGAATTTTAATGTTTGGAATAATACAGAATGATTTTTAAGTTGATTATTTTTTTAACAGCGTGTAGAAATCAAATAGACGAACTAATATTTCCAATAACTTTTTTTTATCAAAACTCAAAAATGAAAGAGAAACGAGCTTCCAAAATGTTATCAAATTTTGGCGTTATGTTATATCACTATGGAAATATGTCATTATCAAGTATTCACAGAAATTGTTCGAAGTTGTCCCCGTTTTGTTGGACACAAAGATTCGTGCGTCGTAGCCATGCCTGTAGTAGCGATAAGGTCGAATTTTTTGGGATGCCTTTCCGATTCGTGCTATCATTTCTTCGCGTGTGTTAACCGGGCTTTTGAATTAATTAAATAAAATTTTAATATTCAATTAAATTATGAACGGCTGTTTCTCTCTTATTTTTCAGTTTTGGTAAAAATGCTACTTAAAATATTTGTTCGTCTATTTGATTTCTACACGCTGTTAAAAAAAAACGAATCAACTTAACAATCATTCTGTATTGTTGCAATTTTATATACATTTACTAGCGGCCCTGTACGTGCTTCGCTACGTATAAAGTGAAATAATAAAACAATTTAATTGGAACATCTATCTATCTATTTTATTTATTTTAAAATATACATGGACGTATATGTGTGTATGTCGAGCACTCCGGCTGCGCCGTCGTGCCCGGTGCAAAAGAACGAATGGGGAAGGAAGAAAAAAAATTTAGGGGTGGACTACCCCTAACATTTAGGAGGATGAAAAATAGATGTTGGCCGATTCTCATAGATACCGGATAAGCACAAAAAATTTCATCAAAATCGGTCAAGCCGTTTCGGAGGAGTATGGCAACGAAAACTGTGACACGAGAATTTTATATATTAGATTAGACACTAGCGGTCCCGTCCGGTTTCACCCGGGTGTAAACGAATGAATGGGGAAGGGAGGAACATGAGTACACACATTCATCTTAGTTTACCGAGATGAATGTAGTGTCCAAATTTCATGATGATAGGAGTTACCGTTCAAAAGTTTTTGTCGATAAAAAGCAGTATTTATACTTTTTTAACTAATAATTTTTTTTTATTAATTAAATACAATTAAAATAATTACAAATGTAAACCTTAGAAGAAAGCAATGTAGAAAATAAAAAAAAATAAAAATATATTCGCTCAACGTGGGGCTCGAACCCACGACCCTGACCGATTGAGCCAGCCGGGGTTGTTTACTCACAACGCTAATATGAGTATATTTAGTTAGTACATTTCACCATAGAAGCCTATTTTTGAGATACATTTTGCAACATTTTTCATTAATGCTCCGCTCCTAATGGTCGTAGCGTGATATTATATAGCCTATAGCCTTCCTCGATAAATGGGCTATCCAACAAAAAATTTTTTTTCAATTTAAACTGTAGTTCCTGAGATTAGCGCGTTCAAACAAACAAACAAACTCTTCAGCTTTATATATTAGTATAGATTAAATCGCGCACTCTGTACACTCAACATTACTATAAAGTGAAAATAGTTGTGAAACAAAAGTTAAAATACATTGCCTTAGATATTTTAAAGTTCAAAGGCCTACCTAATTCAGATACATTGACTGCTGAGGTGTTTCGTGTGGCGCACCTTTGGACGGTGAGAAATTCCCATTGCAGTGGCCATAACTCATTTTAGTTGTGTGATTTATACTCCTGAAAATGAAACCGAACAACGACGGCCACTCCACTTGTGAACGTACGGCAAAAACACGTAGAACATTGCCAGGTTATACAAGGTGGTCCAAAACACTCCAATTAATTTAAAATTTGTCACAGATGCAATTCAAAATCTACGACTGTTGTTTATATTATGATTTATACCTAACCTTCATATTTATATGTGTGATCTCAATTTTTTTTGTATTGAGGTATGACCCCATTTTTCACAGTACGAAAATAATATTCTTAATGTTGAACTTGGCTCCCTTTTTTCACATTTATGTTTTTGATGGGATATCATTACATTTTGTAAGGAAGTTATTATCATTTATCATTTAAAAGTGATTTGTAAAATTAATATACTTTTTTCCTGTATAGTTTTCTTTTTCAAAAGACGCTAGGTGTTAATAAAAATCGATTGCTTGAAATATATTTCAAATCTTAAAAATTCACTGTTTTCTGATTTTTTTCTTTTGTATACACACAATTACCTAGCTGGACGCCAAATTTCAACTTTCTAGGTCATCTGAAAGTGGGTTAGGTCAGTGAGTCAGTCAGTCAGTGATCAAAAATGCCGATTTTTAGACATTAATATCTCAATAACCATTTGAGCTGTATTTATGAAATTTGGGGTTCTAGTTAATCAAAGTGGTTTCAATAAATAAACCAAATTTCATGTGTTTATATTAAATAAATTATATCCTAAGATTGAAGCACAATTATTTATTTTTGTTATTATTTTATATTTTAATTTTTGTTTTTCTCTATAATAAAAAAAACAGTTGTGTGGTTTTAAGAAACCACGACGCAAGTGAAACTTTTATTGGATTGTAGGCGTTGGATTGTAGACACTTATCCATCACGATTAATTATAAACAGCAATATTCACATGAATACACGAATAAAAACATGTAAACACTGTACAGCACTTGCCCGCATGACAGACTGACTATGTGTTATACATACTACACGGTCAGCTGATGCTACCCATGGGCGCCGCCATATTGGCCTTGGCTACTCTACCGAGCGCCTACTCCGAACGCCTTTCACTTTACCCCTACTCCGCGGCCGCCTGTAATGCGACATGCAACAGACGGCCAGAAAAATTCGGAGCGATAGAATAAAAGTTTCACTTTAAAAAATTGAGTTATTAAGGGGTCAAAAATGGCTCCAAATGGTTCGTGTAATATAACACACAGCTTCTGTGTCCTTTTTGTTGGTTGAACTTGGCTTGACGCGCTGCCGCGTGTCTAGATTACTCCGGGAACACCCGACACTTGAAACGATTAAACACCCGCACCTCCGCCATCGGTGTACCGTCTCCTCCGCCACATGTGTATATGCTCACTCGTTACATTATGTGAGCTTTTGTATGTGTGCTTCGGGCGTACCTGGCTGTGTGTCTGTCATATTATACCCCAAACAAGTGACAATAGTCGCCATTTCGCTGCAGACATTATATTATTCTGGCCGATAAAAGTTATGGTGTGTTCATATAAAGAAGAAAAAGCTCTGCGCATTGAATACAAAGTAATTCAACTGCCGCTGCTTTCAGGCATGAAATTCTACGAGAATCCTTCATTTTAACACGCAACTTTTCGTCGATCGCAATTTTCACTTTGTTTCGATGCTAAAATCTCAATTTTAACTTTAATGTCATTTCTACTTTTACCATTCCAACCCACAAGTGGGGAATGGTACTAGTTTAGGTCGAAAATCACTTTTCAAAAATTTTACAATATCTTTCCGTTTTGACGTCCCCCGAATCCAAAAAATATATTTTTGGAATAACTCTGTGCGTCTGTTAGTCTGTGAACACGATACAGCTCAAACGGATGAGTGGATTTAAACCAAATTTTGGGAGGATGTTTGGTATGCAAATATGAAGTGCCCTATTGTTTTTGGGGAAAATCGGCGCATGCGCTGAAGAGATACATAACGGTGTTTTTTATATAATAATGGTATACTTTTCATAACGGCTTATTATTCTATTTATTTTTCAAGAAAGTTTTGTTAAAAAAATTTTTTTCTAAACTTTATAGTTTCAGAAATATTTTGAAAATAAAAAAAATCATCCGCTCTTTTGTTTTATGGATCTGTCAGAAATAAACTAGTTAGGCATGCTTTGATTAATTTTTACATGACGTGGAACATACTATGTAGGTAACTATGTCAACGAATAGTTAATATCATATTGAATACTAGCCATTACCCGCGTCACCTCACGCGATATCAGAAATTTTATATTCTTTATTATAATCAAATGTCAACATTTTTGAAGTTGGAATGGTCCCGTCGCCCAATTGGCTGGAATTTTTTTTTAGTATGCCTTTTTAAAATTTTAAAATAACACAAATCAATTCAAAAAAACGATTAACTTACTATTCGAAAATTATCAACACTTATGAAATTTTGCACTGTCTATGCAGAACTTTGAAACATTACAATTAAAAAAGAATGGAGATTTTTTCCTTAGCCCCTCGTATAATGCATTGCGTCCAACTCGTTTCAACTTAGCAAACCTATGTTTGGCCGGGAAATCACAAAACGATAATGTTGCTATGTGTTCACAATGCAACCGACAAAATTGTTATTCAAAACTTGAATTGAATGCCTTTTATTGCGTTTTGTTCAGTCACGCTTCTGCATTTCTTCTTTTTGAAAAATACCTTTCAAGCCGAAAAAGATTATTAGGGGCCATCCATAAATTACGTCACATGAATTTTAAAACTTTTTAACCCCTCCCCCCGTCCTTGTCGACAGGTTGTCACATTTTCAGAACCCCCTCCCTCCTGATGTGACGTCAGACATTTTTCAAATAAATGTATGTATTTAAAAATAATCAAAAGAAAACAGTTATTTTTATTTTTTTCTTATTTTTATTAAATAATCTTTAATAAAATCAACATAAAGTCAAATATTTTAGATAACAACGCCGCTATAGAAGTTACAGTCCCAATCAAAAGTAAGTCGAATTAAAAAAAAACTGTTTCAGAATAAATTTTTATAAAAGGTTATAAGTCGATGATACCAATAAATTATTGTCATAACGGCATAAATAAATCATTTTTTTTATTATTAATTGATTATTTCAGTATTTTACTTAATGGACTAACTTTTGAATTTTTTGTACAAAGTTAGGTTAGAAAAAATAAATTTATGTAAATATCTGTATTTTACATATTTTTGCAGTAAATTATTAAAAAAAGAAATTAGAAGTAATGAAAATTAAAATTAAATCATTAAAAAGTTGAAAATTCAGTTACAATTGTTAAAATTGTCAAGAATAAAAGTCCATAATGGAAAACTGCGAACGTTTAATAATTTTTTTATTGATTAAAAGTCTCTTAATTAAATTCGATAAAATATTAAAATATTTATCGAAGCTTTACACAGTTAGTTTTCGGAACTGCTGACATTATTTGGTTATTTGCAAAAAATTAAAATGTACCGTTTGCATGCTAGGTTGACATATTACTTTCCATAAGACTACATGTAAATTTTTTTTTTAATTTTTACTTTATAAATCTCCTAATGATTTTGAATTTATAACAGAAAATTTTGTCATAAAAAATCTATTAAAAAAACTTTATTTCAGATTTTTTTCATTATCTTCGTTGAACGCCTCAACCTTCTTAACTGTTGTGCATAATCTCATAGCGAGAGTGCTAAATTATTAATAAATATAGATCGTTTGCAAATTTTTAAAGTTTTTATTTCGCATATAAATTTCGCGTTATGGATTTTGAATTTTAACATGTGACGTCACAAAGCTTTTATCCCCCTCTGCCCCTTGTCACATTCCGGTGATTGGTCGTTTAAAACAGTTTTAATGTATTGTTATCATTTCGTTTCCCAGAGCAAACATCTCTACAAAACGAAAAAAACAATATACAGTAAATAACGTTATATCTAAAAACAATTCAAAGTTTTAACCATTCTGCGATAATATGTTCCCAGCTAGAAATGCAACAAATATCGGATAATATAGAACTGCAGTAGATTTGAACTGCAATAACAAGCTTTCGTGATAATAATATTTAGATTAAAATAGTTTCGCGATGTACACTCGCTGTCTCAATTTTCCAACGGAAAGACATTCTACTAGCCGCTGCTCGCGGTCCCGCACGCGATTGTGATGAAACATGGACTCGTGTTTGTAAATCGACCGATCCAACATAAACATTTCCGCAGGTTGTCTGGGCTACCCTTCAAATATAAAAATAGAGTTATTTAAAAATCTCGTCCGGAGCACGAGATATAAAAATTGACTATTGTTGTCCGTATTATCCGTATCAGCCGAAAGTAGTAACAATAAAAAAAACACAACGTAGGGAAAAATTTGTCCAAATGACTGTGAACCGTGAACGGATATGACCGGATCAAAATTATAGAACAGTAATTAATAATAAAGATGTAATTTTTTAAGTAAAACTTCATTACGCACGCTTGACTTGGGGAGTAAGCTGGTAAATGCCTGACGAAAGCGTTTACGGAAGTGCATAATCGGACGAGGCGAACGGTGCGTGATGGTAGTTGAGAGGGGGATATAAGTTAGTGAAGATAGTAAGAGAGAGAGAGTTACGTTTCGTATATTGGAAGTTGAGAGGGAGATATAAATTAGTGAGTGCGACAAAGACGGAGCGTTAATCGAAATTTTTTTTTTTTTGGACAACTATTTGACGTTTAAAATGAAAACAATTGTTTTTGTATCAAAAATACATTTCATCGAATTTTGCTGCATTTTGTAACGGGAAATAATGTAGGTTAGTTAATAAATCCTTTTAAATGTATTATAAATTATGGTAATAAATATATATACATATTTTGCCTATTAATTAATCAAAAATTATGTTTTAAACATTTTGTCTTTGCAGATATCTGCTACAGAGTGAGGTTATATTGTGTCGTTAAATCGGGACGTCTAATTAAAACATGGTGATAGATTATCGAATATTATTGTATCATTATTCTATATTATATATTATATATGTCAGGAGAAGTTTTACTTCAGTCGTGTGGTCTAAAGCACTGCACTCGCTTTTTTATGACCGAGTATTGTTGTAAGATAGACATAATTGTAATTATATGTAATTGTATTGAATTTTTGCATCCATTTACTTTTGACGAATTATACTAGTTGGTTTCTATTTATGCAACCTTATTTAACCAGCCCAAAATTACCAGCGTAACAACAGTACATAACTTGTTTTCTTGTTTCGCGGGACTCCGTCAGGCTCGGCAACGACATCAGTATTGTTAGCTATTTTTAGCATCATCCAAAATTAGCTGACATTTGACATTTTTGTGACTTATTAAGTACCCTATTTTACGGACTATAAGACGCACTTTTTGTATGAAACATTTAATATTTTGACGTCAATGCTGACAAATAAATTACCTGATCGCAATAACAGTATCGCGAACAATTTTCGGTCAACCTGTATACAGTTCCGGATTAACCTATAAACAAAGTAAGCAACTGCTTAAGTACCTCACTGGACCGTGTATAAAAAAAATGTTTTTGTCATGTTCTCAAAAATTTGATCTACTGATATAAAACTGTATTTAGAAGTAAAGAAGTTAAAAATGAATAATAATTTATTTTTGAAAATAAAAACGAAAAAAAGGCTTTTTTTAACTGAACAAAAATGCCTAAGGACCAATTTTATAGACAGTTAAATTTTTAATGAGATTGCAAAAATTCAATTTTTTCCTTAAGTTCTATGCTTCTTAACTTTTTTCTATCAATTTTTCTTCCAATTTGGATTTTTCTTATAAACTTAACATAACAAAGACAGATATAGTATTTTTTTTTTAAACTGCTATTAGAAATGGGGGCTCCATAGGCTAGAAATGCTTAGGGCATCAAGGAGTCTTAATCCGGCCCTGCCTGTATATAATACAATTATTATTATTCCGGAGCAGCGAGTGCAGTAATGATCGGCCATTATATTTCATTATGCGATACAAATGCTCACACGAGATACTCGAAAACTAATTACTTGTCATTATTTATTTTATTAATATAACAACTAAGTTAATCTGGGAAATGTTTAATTGGATAAAGCAGTCAGTTACAATCAGCCGTTTCGTGTTAATGCGGTGTAGTTGCATTTGTTGCACTTGCACTGACTGCACTGTTAATACAGCTGTGGAGATCTCCCGCTTCCAGTTCGCCAGTAAGCAAACTTTTGCAGACAATCGACAAACGCGGAGCCAAGCTCTCGTGATCCAAAATTTCTGGTTTTTATGTCGCGGTCCTTTACCTTGGCTTAATGCTTTTCACGGTTTTCGTCAATCCAGTGTTTCTATACCTTTGGGTATTTTTTCCTAAATTTAGGGAAATTTTTTCTATTCAGGGAAATTTTTAGGGTAAAATATTTTTATATTAAAATATTAAAAAAATATCAATTTAAAAATATTGCACAATTGCTCCTACGTCAGCTGATCTAAATACTGACCCTGTATTACCGACATAGTAAACACAACACATTTTAATGTAATTTAATTTTTAGTTAATTAATACATATTTTTAAAACATATTTTAAAAATATTGTATTATTATTTATAACATTCAATTTTAAAAATATAGGGGAAAATATTTTGAAAACTATGTTTTAGGGGATTTTCATTTTAGGGTTAAGGGAAAATCAATTCTCAAAGTGTCGACACTGCTTCAATCGCTTCAGATAATTGTCAACATTTGCAAAAACTGCAAATACATTCTGTAAATTCTGGAAGGTTTTAATTATTGAATTTGAAAGACCGACAGTTTAATTATCCTAAAACATGACGCTAATAGTTTGAACACGACTGGAATGTGAGTTCAACACGAACTAGGGCTGTATTACATACAACAGTTCTAAATACTTATGGTAAACAGATTCGCATCATGATGACATACACGTACAGAAATAAAGATTAAAAATAAATGTATAACAAAAATACATCTGGAGACAGTTCGAATATTTTCTGAGAACAACAACAATGTTGTTACCTAATAGGCTAAAAACGCATGTAAATAAATATACACGAGGCTGGATTTGTCACTAGATTTGATTACTAGTTTTCTAGCGATGGTTTTCTTGATTGCCATTATGTGCTCGCTTCACACGAGACGTCTTTACAAGCTTGTTTTGTAGAGAAGTACGGTTTTCGTAAAATATATTTACTGTACGTCTTTTAAAAATTTTTCTAAATACTATAATCATCAAGTTAGGACCGTAATTAGAATCTCATATTTCCAACAGAAGTTATAGTTTTTAGTTTAATTGTGCGCATTTGGTCTTGGTCTTGTTTATTCGGTCTTTGTCTTGGCCTTGTTAGTGTAAGTATGGTCTTGGTCTTACAAAAATGCAAAACCAAGACCAAATTTGCTGATCACTAATTTACGCAAACACGGCCATCGGTGTATCTGTTTTATGAAAATTAAAAATCTGTCAAAGCCCTCAAGTTCCGGTTTTCATTAGTGTTTGACAGACAAATGGCAGCTGCAACAATCGTCCGCCATATCCCATTCATTTGTTTATCTAGTGGCTCGACGGTCGTACAGAAACGGCGGTTATTATCTAAATGTCGATGTATTTATGTAAAAACACATCGCTTGTTCGGATTTTTATTATACATATAGCTATACGAAAAACGACGCCATCGCGATATCTAGTTTCACGTTTTATAGTAGCCGGTAAAAAGTCAGTTTTAAATTAAAAATTCCAGCCAATTGGACGACGGGACCATTCCAACTTCTAAAATGTTGATATTTGATTATAATAAAGAAAATAAAATTTCTGATATCGCGTGAGGGGACGCGGGTAACGGCTAGTATTCAATATGATTTTTGCTATTCGTTGCCGTGGTTATAATATGTTCCACGTCATGCAAAAATTAATCAAAGGATGCCTAACTAGTTTATTTCTGACTGATCCATAAAACAAAAGAGCGGCAGATTTTTTTTTATATTCAAAATATTTCCGAAACTATAAAGTTTAGAAAAAAAATTTTTAATCAAAACTTTCTTGAAAAAATAAATAGAATAATAGGCCGTTATGAAAAATATGCCATTATTATTTAAAAAAAACCGTTATAGCATATATCTCTTTTGCGCGTGCGCCGATTTTCGCCAAAAACAATAGAGCTCTTCATATTTTCATACCAAACATCCTCCTAAAATTTGGTTTTGATCCGCTCATCCGTTTGACCTCTAACTAACAGACGCACAGAGTTTTTCTAAAAATATGTTTTTTGGATTCGGGGGACCTCAAAACGGAAAGATATTGTAACATTTTTGAAAAGTGATTTTTGACCTACACTAGTACCATTCCCCACTTGTGGGTTGGAATGGTAAAATGCATTTTGATGGATGAAATGTGTATACGATTAATTTTTAATAAAAATACGTTAATCTGTCGGCTTTTGAATAAATCGAAAGTTTTGTGTTGCTCTAATTCATCAGCTTTTTCCCTGTATCCAGTTCAAATACAAAATTAAATGCACATCTTTTAAAAAGAAATCTAGAATAATTGATGACTGAGGGAAGACTTTTGTTACACGTGATAATCAAAACAGAAAAGCATCACAGCACTCAATAAGTTTCATTCCGTACAGCTACTCTGTGACGTAATGAAACAAAACATAATATATAATACGCGCCACGAATCAAAAAGGCTCGGAAGGTAAATGCGAATTCGAGCTTGCGCTTGTACAGTCTGTTGAAAAACTACAAACTCGCAACTCAACAAAACTGAAATAACATGAACGCCACACAAACAACTGACTGACTGACCGACTCACCAGCCACTCCGCTCGCATTTTATAGCTTCGTCCCCCGCCTATCAAAGGTTCTGGAAGCATCTTCATCTTTCTAACATGCATTGCATTCTCCAGGCGATTCTAAGAAGATCGTTTTTTTACCTGCTTTCGATTGTTATTGTTGTCGTGGTCTGGAACATTCTATGGAGTCCATAGTCGTCCCAACAGGGTGAGTGCAACAATAACATATAACTTTTGCTAACTGACTGACTGGCATGAAGTTCGGACACTAAACCGTAGAGGCGACGTGTCGAGCATGAAATTGGTTTCATTTGAAGCGATAGACTGGAAAACATTGCCATGCAAATTATTATGATCTGCGGAACTATGGAATATATTATTGGTAAACTACGGCAACCGATGTTGACAACAATCATCAACGCTCGTAATTTGCGTATATGCATGAATGATTCAATGATATAGTCAAATGTTGTAATTTAATTGATGGTGCTGACCAGTCATGGAAATATTTAGGTACAACATTTTCTGTTGGCGCCGGTCAAATGACGGGACCTAGTAGTTGCACTAAAATGTATCAACGTTTCGTAGCCTCCCGAGCAGTTAAGCACCATTTTGAGCACGATAACTCTCGAAAAAGGTAGTACTGTCGATACCACAAGTATCAAATGCATGCTCAGACACATTTGACATACGTAGTATGTAGATTTGACATCACCACGTAAAAGTAAAGTAAAATTATAACGTCGTTGGTTCTGTAATACCTCTTTATGTGCAAAAAGTAAAATTTGCAGGAAAAGCCAAAAAGTGGTTATTTCAGCAATGGATGGTAAGAACTAGCGATTTCAGAGGTATATTACTAATTCATACTTATATCTTTAATATACGTGTTTAATTAAGACGAAGTATTTTCTTAAAATATATTTAACGTTAATTTCGGATTTATTGACACATGGGAGGAATTATTTGATACAACTTTTGACATAAGAGTTACTTCCCCTTGTTGGTTACTGTAATATTAATTTGGAGGTATTACTAGTGTATAGAGCTCCGTTTCCTGAATCTTTTCATTTAAAAATGTAAAATGTGCCAGTTATGCACATAAGAGCTATTACAGAACCAACGACGATAAGGGATACAAGGCTAAAATATTAAAACAATTTTTTTTCACTAGAACATTATTTATTAGTCAACTGTGTTAAATTCTATAACCATTTGTCACAAGATACAAAATCATTGCCACTTCTACCATTTCAAAAGAAGTTAAAGAGTCATCTGGTAAACGGAGAATTCCATAATTTTAATTTTTTTTTAATTATGAAATTTAAATGTAAACATTATTGACTTGTCATACACCCTGTGTCAATGTGACCAATAAAATATTATTATCACAGTGTGTGCAAATTAACACAGTAAAATCGGTACCACACACTTTTTTCCTTCCTCGTGTTAAATAAATAGATAAGTTTAGTAAGTATTCAAATAAACTTACATACAAAAGCAAGAAAGCGATTTACAGAATATAGTTTGGAATAATACTCCTTATAGTTGCATTTCTGAAAATGTAAACATTTACACAGGGCTGAGCATAGCGTTTCGCATTATCTTAACTTCTTAACTTGCCACTCGTGTTAATTGTCAGCCTTGTGGTTTCCAAGTGCACAAGACGCGCGGCAAGCAACAAATAGCTTTAATCTTTCCCCGGGGAGCGGCGCAGACGCAGCCCAATAAGCCTTTTGAAAATAAGACATAATTATAATAATATTATTATTTGTATTTTAGATTTGATGCCACTATTTGCCTCTGTAAATAAAAATACATATAATGCTGCAGTGTTGCCAAATCGACGAATAAATTATAAATTTCGGTGAACTTCATTTTACCCCTGATTTAGAAGGAGAAGCAAATGACAACACAACGATAACTAATCAAGGCCATTAAAATAGCTGTACCCAGTCACCTTGTCACAACGAAGCTTGACAAATAGTTACGATGCAGGAATACCTACACGACTGTTCAGACAGAAACATTATTTTTAATTAGCCTTGTGGCTTTCTCAATTTATTTACGTTTAAAGTATCTATTTTTGTATTAAAAAAAGTTAAACATTTTTAGAGTTATAAACTTTTTTGGTTCAAGCGTTATCCATTTTGCTTTACCAAGATTTTTCTTATAATTCCCCGCCGTTTCCCCTTTAACGTTACAGAAAATTTCAGATGCGTCGCTAAAGAAGTTTAACTTCACAAATGAATTGCGTAGTTTACATTACACTGTACAAATGTAAAATTCGCTTATGTAATGCGAGGAAATATGTTATAAATACTATAAATATACTATTTTACAGAATAAACATTTATAATTTCTACTATAATCATAATAATAATAATGCGTTTAAGGTCCGTTTCTCGACTTTATGTCATAACAGACGCCATTCGCACCATTACTATTTTCCATATATAATACACTTCCCGTTATTTTCTAGAATTTTTAAACTTCAACTTAAATAATAGCAAAGGGCGAATGAAGGATTTTTTAGGAAATTAAGGATAAGGTAGACAAATCTTGATATTTATCTGGATTTATTGAGGTAAACCATGAAAAACCTCAACAAGATGGCCGGTACAGGAATTACCGTTTCTCGACGAGAGGCAGTAGGAAAAAGTCCTAGTCACATCTGCCTCGCCGTGATTCGAACCCGGTACCTCCCGAATGCGAGTATAGTTCTCTCACCGCTACGCTATAATTTCTATTATTCTATATGTGTGTGTGTGAAAGGGAGACGCTGAACGACCGTGCGCGCTTAGCGGCAAAAGCTGGCATTTTTACGGTACATGTACTTATAAAGTCAAAGGTAAAAAATGACAATTCGTAAATGCTGCATTATTAATTGTAATAATACATAAAAATAATGCTGTTATCTAATATTATTGAACTATTTGATCACAGTTTTTGTAAACATTAACTTTTTTTTTACATTTGGTTTGAAACTTTGATGTTGCACATTAATTTTAATTCACTTTTTACTAGTTGTCCCGTTTGACATAATGTTAAAAGTGGCAATGGGTTCGCTGGGCACTAGATGTCGTGATTTTGATGTTGCACATAGCGAATTTTTTATACCAATTTGTTGTATATGCAATTCTTTCGTCAATTGAAACCATTTGACTCGTGTAAAGAAGCCTTGTATCAAGATAAAAAATTTGAAATTGTTTTTCTGCGCTAGTAGACTGTACCTGCTCGCAAATTTCGGTCACAGAGGCACCTTTGATTTGCTCGCACAGCACTTTGCAACAATGCCTTCTTGATCATCCAATCACCGTCATGTTTCCTGAATATATATACGTATATAACTGTCTCATATACATTGTAGTACGTAATATATTATTATGTTTGCATCAGTGTTTACTTGTTTACTTAGGCGAAGCCGGGACAAATAATGAAAACAGATTGATCAAAGGTCGATATGGAAGACGGGTCATGTGTACTCAGGAAATGGCTATACATAATGTTTGGGACTGCAGGGCAAAAGTTACAAAATATTTCTACCTTTTAATCGGACTACTCGTATGGAGGATGATTATTTTATTTTTTCTATAGTGCGAAAAAGGGTCACTTTAAAACTGCTGTATATACATGAAAGGGAACTCTTTTATAGGGGGTCGTGAAAGAAAAATATTATATAATGGTACTATTTTTAATCTCTGGTTTCATGCTTTAATGATAATTTAGGTACTCTGTCAGTGTGAAAAGAAAAAATACATAATCTCGGTTGAACTTAACATCTGCTGCTGGGCTTGCAAAATATGTAATTTTTATTTTTATGTTCGTGTGTTTGTAATTCTTCTTCTCCTAAACGGCTTAACCGATTTTAATGAATTTTTGAAACGATGTTCCTTATGGAGAGGGCTAGAAAAAAAACGTAATAAAAAAGCGTAAAGAAAAGGCGTAAAGAAAATCTGTAACGAAAATCTAATCGAAGTGCCTATTGTATGTCTGGCCGTAGACATAGAAAGTTGAAATTTGGCACACTTATAATATAGGGCATGGAACAGATCCTAGCGGAGTCGAATTTTTAAATCTTGGTCCCAGAGGGGAGTAAATTGAAAACAAAAAAGTTTTTCGCTTATAATTGGCTCAATTTAAATCAGATCGGTTCGAAACCTGTCTTAAACGAAAGTGGAGAACATTTTACATAGATTTCGTATAACGTACCAGTACCCTATGTGTAAAAAATCATTTTGCTCGAGACTGAAATATCGATTTTCAAACCACTACGTTACTAGTGTATTTGCCATAAGGCACTTACACTATTGGCGTCGGTGGGATGGCGGGACCAAAATTTCTCGACGTTTCATAGCCTACTAAACACTTTGGCACCATTTTTGGAAAAGTATGTTTATATATTATGTATTGAAATCCATTCCCGGACGCAGCCTATTTAAAATGGGCCCAATCTGGCTACTTTAAGGGTGGGTTTTAGAGCTTGAAAAAGATTTTTGGGCCCAAAAATACCGAAAAATTTCTCCGAATCGTTTCAAAATTGAAATTAACCCTTTAGTAATGATTAAAATATGCTACCAAAATTTTATTAAAAACGTGTAAGCAAATACACTATATTGTCGGCAGGGTTTCGCACTGCGACCCGAGTTTTTTATATTGGATTCTGTGAAAGTATTGATTGAATTTATAACTTTGACTAACGTCCATGTTTGTTACAAACAAGAAAAGAACATTATTGGCCCATTTACATTGCTATATTTGGCAAGTATTCCAGGAATTGCATCATATTAATAGCAGAACACTTTATACGTGCATTTATGCATTCAAAACTTCTCTGGTAATAGTCCAAAAAAGCCAGGATATAAAGAAAAAACTTAAGTCAGTTGGAATACAAGCTGGTTAAGAAACGATATAAATGTTTATCCAAGTGTGAAAGTTTTTATAATAATAAAAACATTATTAGAAAATTGTCTTTTTGACATTGAAAGTTTTTCTGAAAGAAATTAACTAATAAATAGAGCTGTAACAAACCGTATGTATTCGTTACTGAGTAACGGGTACATCGTCTGAATCGAAGTAACGAATCGTTACTTACAAATTCATTTTGTTACTCGCATTTGTCGTATCCATGTCAGTTCGACTCGTTTGATGTGGTGATACGTTATACGAACGAACTCATACCGTATCACGTATGCGACGCGCCTCGATGCGATGGTACATGCTTGATGCTGTTAGTACACGATTGTATGTCGTATGAAAAGTAACGAGTAACGTAACGATACGAAAGTAACGGGTACTGGTTCTTTAAGTAACGAATACATACGGGTACACAATTTTTCGTTACTTTTACAGCTCTACTAATAAAAGAAAATATGGAAATTTCAAATAGGTATGTCTCATAAAAAAATTACTAAAAAATTGTCTTTCTGACATTGAAAGATTTTCTGAAAAATACAGTGGAAAATTTTCCTCCCACTATGTAATCTTGGTTAATTTATTTTTCTAATATTTCACGAATGTTATTCATTTTTAATAATTTTAATCACCGAAGTTTGAAAATAAGAATTATTTAAAACAGTTTTTGAAATAACCATACAAATACTGGTCTCATTTTTAACAAAACCCACGCCTTATAGACGTTCTAATATTATTATACGTGCCAATATTTATATTACAGAAATAAATATTGCTGGAAACACGGAAACGTACTCCTATTAAAATCGCTAGCCAGTTGCAATAAAACTTCGAATCTGTCATTGAACCGAACTGCATTTTACGACTGCAATAGATCTGAAATGCGTGTCCACACTGGGCCGAACAACACGCTGCGTATTCTGTATTAAAATCTTTGAAAAACACTAAAAATATATATATCATTATTTATTCATAGAAAACATCCAATCCTTCAATTAAAATAGCTGCGCAGCATTCCAATAGTTTATTTTTCACTGCAGTAGATGCTTATGAATCTTTATAATGTATACAGTTCGATGGGTGACGGTCGATCAGTACAAATTCCGACTGCAAAGGAAACGGATTATGAACTGATGAAATTATACAGTTAGAATATTCTATTTGTTGTAAATATTAACAGTAACACATAAAATAAAATTATAGACCAATTTTTCAGACAAATATATTAACAAAAAATAATAATACATTGACGTTGCGGTCTTCTTCAGAACTGATCTAAAAAATATAAAAATAATTAATAATTAATTTCTAATAGGTATTTAAAAATATTCTCATCAAGTTTTAATTTTTGACGTGATAACGTCTTATAAATTGATGAAAAACCGGCTGCATGCACGAAAAAGTGTAACGTTCCGAAAAGTGTAGCGTTCCGCCTGACCCTGTACGTGCAAGCGAGAGCGCAGTGTAAGCGATAGAGAGTCGGTAAAAATATAGTTTGACAGCTACTAAAATTAAGGTTATGTATTAATATAAATATGATATTCGAGCGGAATACGTTATCACGTAAAACTATCGTCCGTAAACCGACTTTACAGACAACCAATTTTTTTAATTTAAAAACTTGAGAATATTTTTAGATACGATTCAGAAATTAACTTAAATTATTTTTATATTTCTTAGATCAGTTCTGAAGAAATCCGGACCGAAACGTCAATGTATTAATTATTATTTTTTGTTAATATATTTGTCTGTAAAATTAATCTATAATTTTATTTATTGAAGAATAGGCGTGAGGACAGTATAAAAGAATCAAAGAATAAATGGTCTTAGAGAAAAATATATGTTGAGAAGATTCTAAAAAATGACTCAGTTTTAACATAAACATTAAGATTAATAAGATTTTTAATAAAATAAAAGTATAAAATACTACAATCGGCCATGTTGACTGAAACACCAATCAGAGTGAATTACGTCACGAATGCTAGAATCAAAAAGAATATAATTCATTTGTATACACTTGAAGTAATAAATCAACGTGTGTCGCTTGAATTTTTAATAATATCATTCACTTCTGCGATATATTAGTTGATTTGTTGTTTATTTTATTCGTCTTCGTGTGATAAATATAATGGAACAAGGTTTTATTAAGGCGAATAGTTCTAATTTGCCCAGAATTGATTTGTTGATGTTGGAGAGTTTCTTCCATCAAATAAAGATTTTTGTTCATCTGAATTTAGAAATGTAAAAACTTCATTGTAATTACATTGTTATTAATATTTAGTGCGAGGTATAATTTAACTCACACAACCCTTTATAACACTTGTCATAGCTGTTATTTTTGAGGTTAGTTAACTCGCAGCTAAAGAAAGTCACACAGTTTTTACTACAAAGTCAAAGTAGGTACCTACTTTTAAAAAAATACACCCATAAATACAATATCTAATTGTTTATTTTAAACTAATAAATCATCAGTTGTCAATTTTTGTATTAAATTTGTATAATAATTCAGTCAATCATAGCGCACGGAGTGCGCCGGCCAAGGTCTCGCAAAAGCAAGTTCACGGAAAGAAATATTTAATTAAATTTTTTTAGACAGATTAAAATAAGGTTAGAGAGGATATTTGTCTGCTCTTGAATCCAATTAATTAAGTAATAACACTTTATAGGTATGCTAGAACGTGGATTCTTTGATTTTCTTTAACGTACATTCTAAAATTTTTAAATCCTGGTTTTTTACCAGCTTCTACCATCTCGCTGCAGTCAGAAGCAGATTCCATTTGAAAAGATTTGTCAATTGTCGATAGTGATAATTCTGCGCGAGTTACAGAGGCAGTATATTAAAAGTATCGTATTCTGATTGTTCTTTATAAGAAAGTGGTACTTTCTACTAGAACATCTATTCTATATTTATTTAAAAAGGAAAAAAATATAATAGGATTTTTTTTCAATTGATCATATAGGTATTAAGGAAGTTTGGGGGGGGGGGTACTTTCTAATAGTTGAACATCTATTCTACCTATATTTATTCAAAAATAAAAAAATACAATATAATTTTTTTCAATCGATAACATATTTTAACTGTTCTCCTCAACGGTGATGTCATCTGTTTTATCAATTTGACTTCTGTTTGTTTAGCTTTACTTCTGAATGTTTTTGTCATATATATTTTTTACGTTACTTGCTGAGCTTCTTCAAGATTGTGCAGAACTAGAAACAGAATATAAACTAATTAAACATATTATAATAATATAATTCAAAGAAATGCCTCATTATTCTACTTTGTTAATCTTTATTAAAAAATATATGTGTCAATGTTCTTATTCGATATGCATCGGAAAACATCAATGTACCTAACGTTTCGCAGTGAAAAAAACATATTGTATTTTCTGCAGTAAAATTTAATTTTTCTCGATTAGGTACTGAGACAAATTCACTCGAGTAAAAATATGGTTCGAATCGCATCACTTATAGATTTTATGAAAAGTAACAAACGTCCAAAATAAATTACCAACTTCTGTCATTATTTTGTTAATTACATAATAACATTTTAAACTCTCTTATTGCATTAAATCCTGGCATGAAATTACATACATAAATCTTAGAAAAACATGTAATACCTGAACTTCCGGAAGCAACTTCTTCAAAATCGATACATTCTGTAACCATACTACTTTCTTCTAATTGCTTTTCACATAATTCAAGAGCCATCGTTTTTCGCTTCTATGTATGGTCAGGTATTCGTGTTGTTGGCAATTTGGCATGCAATTTTTTTGAGAATACACAGTTGGTTCATACGCACTTGTGATACCGACCCCATCAAATGATACTTCATATTATAGTTTTCCATATCATTAGGCAGCTGAAAGGAGAATAATAAGTCTATAAAAATTGATACATAACAAGAATGACAACTAAGTCCAAAACAAACATAACCTCAGTAAATTTCTTATCCATTACTTTAATTATTTAATATGAAACAAAGATTTTGAGTTACATATCTATTCTATGAATCTATAGTAATTACTAATTACTTACATCAAAGTGGTGACGTGATCTTCACACAATATATTCGAACTCGTAGCTACATCTTTTGGGTCTCGCTGCGCGAGCTTTAGCCACGTATTTCTCACTTTTTTTCTTGTTTGGAACGTAAACAAACAATTTGTAGGTGTTGTTATTGTTGTGTTTTTGCACAGAGGAACCGCACAACACTATAATAACCGTTGGAATTCATTTTCAACACACAAAATATTTGTTGACTTTCTTTGTTGAACATAGGCACGAGGCAATGCGCATGCATTCGTGACGTCAGAAACAACGCCATGACATTTACCAGCGTTTTCGCGCGTAAGTCAAAATAGAAAGATAAAAATGCAACAATTTGGGTTAAAATTTAATTTATTGTTGAAATAATGTTTTTTTTCGGAAATAGTAGACGTGTACCTACATCATAGAACGGGATTTCAAAATCTGTCACCATGCCTATTCTAATCAAATGTTAATCAAAGATTTGGACATAAAACTGTATTTAAGTCAAGGATCTTTTTTAAAATAATTTAAGAAAACTACGTTCTATTTTTGGAGCACAGTTTCTTATGTAACTAGGAAAAATGTCTTTTTTTTAATTCGCAATCAAAAGTCGAATTCCAGTCGCAAATATAAAACAAAAATTTCGTTTCATCATGATTTTTAAGATAATATTAAGTAAGTATTGAATAAATATTATGAACGCACAGTACAACTTACACTGAACGTGTTTCCTATTATACTGGGAAGTTTAAGAGCGGTGAGGTCAGCGGACTCGCGACCCAGTGATCTCGCGACAGAACAAGGTTAGTGTGTAGAGCGTGTCCTACGCGTCGAGGAGCTGCGCTTTTCTTTTTAGTTTTTCTAAACTATATTTATTTTTCACTTTTTAGTTTGATATAAAGCGTTTTTTAGTTTTTTTTAAACTATATTTATTTTCCACTTTTTAGTTCGATTTATTGTCATTAATTTGCCGAAAAAAAACAAATTTTTTATTTCGGCGTGGACGAGATTAGAACCCACGACCGGTGAATCCGAGAGTTGACGTCAGCGAAGACCCGCGCCTTAGACCGCTCAGTCAACTATTGCTCTTAGAGTAGTGGCATAACATACTAACAGTAATAAACCACTTGCTTAGTCCAAACGAATGTTACAAACAAACATACATGCATACAAACTTACAAGTGAAGTTAAAAAAAAGCGTGTAAAAATCTAGCTAGTCTAACTGTTCTGGAGATACATGCAAAAAACTGATGAAACACTTTTTTTAACGTTTTTTAACAGTCATCTCACGAAGGTGCAATTTTGACAGATTGTCCCCTCAAATTTGCACCCTTTTGCGATTTTGTGGAAATGTTTAGGGTCAAATCATCTTCATTTTCTTATGTAATACCCGGTTCGTCCCTCGCAAAATACCCGTACCTTCCACCGTAAAACACCCGCGTCTTCCGCCACAAAACACTCAGCTATTTCTCCACGGAACACACATAATTTATGCCGATAGTAACCGTTGTTACTTCATCCAGTGATGCACTCTAGTAGGTCAACGCTGCAGCTCTCATCGACACAGATGCTATTCAAGGTTCTCTTAAATAAACATTTAAAATTCCAACACTTTATAATTGATGCAAAATAGACAGGATTACCGGTCACTGAAAACGTTTAAATGCCTGGGAGCATGGCTTTTTAGTTATTTCCTTTTTAATGGCTTCGGGACTACTTTAATATTTATTTGAAAAGCATTAAAAACTGCTTGAATAGATATACATGCATCTGTATAAAATATAAAGTTAATAGGAAACAGTAGGTTTTTTGCTTTTCATTATATTTTAATCCAATTATGAAAACCGTGTTGAAAAATAATCCCTATTCACTATTCCAGTTGCGTTTTCCACTGGGATTGCAGCCCTGTTGTTGTTATGTCGAGTTACATAAACACTGATATATCATTTGTTTACTATGCGTTATGTAACATATGTACTGCAAAAAGCATATTGTGTCGTTGTCGATCCTGTACGCGCCTGGTTATATTATTTCTGTTTGTTTTTCTTTTTTTTAACTTTTATTTTACCTCGATAAATAGAAAACTGCAATCGATCTGTTTCCTTGATTCTGCTTAACCAATAGTTAAAAATAATTGCAGGCTGAAAATCCGCCTTTCAAATTCACTTCTGACAGTTGGCAACAAATATTTGAATACATATTTATTCGTTTTTTTGCATAATTCTCATAAACAGTAATTGAATCTAAAATTGATCATCAATTGATCTAAAATTATATTGTAACAAAACTGTTCTTCGATGTGGTGGTATATATTTATTTACAACAATGAAAATTTTAACAAAACAAATATACAAACTAAAAGTGCTTCTTTTATATAATGGAAATGAAACAGAAATAATGTAACAAATTTCTAAGTAAGTCACTAGGTACACATAAATATTTATCTAAACGCTCTAGAAATTCATATCCGAGCTCCATGATTTATGTCTGGCGACCGAACACTGTATGTTAACACTACATACCGTCTTTACTGTGTCTGTCTGTACACGGTCGTGCGGCTGTATTTATATGCGTGGGTTACACGTTTTAGCTTTTTCACTATGCTTAAATCTGAGTAAAACTCAGTATATGGTTTTCCATACTTCTCAGGGAAATAGGGATATTAATCTGACCGTAGTATCTAACAACATTCCGCTAGAAAAAACACGTTGATTTAACTTCTTAGGCGTGACTATTTCAGATACCCTAAACTGGACTTTACACATTTACAACTTAAGTTTTAAGCTAGCAAGATCTTTATTTGCTCTGCGGAAAATTCACCATAGTTGCTATGATCTTAATTTAGACCTAACTACTTATTATGCATATTTCTTCCAACACGTCAAATATGGAATCATGTTTTGGGGCTGTAGCGCCTCTGCAATCAATAAAATTTTTTTGCTGCAGAAAAAAACCATTAGAATCATATTTAATCTTGGATTTAGAGATAGTTGTAAGGAGTATTTTATGAAACATCACATTTTAACTGTTCCTTCAATATACATTTATTTTTCTCTGTACTATATACAAAAGCATAAAAACATATTTTCTCTTTCTAGTACTAAGCATAATTATCAAACACGTCACAATATGAAAATCATTTTACCTAAGTGTAATTTATCAATACTTTTCAATAGTCCTGAGTGTGCGGCGCTACGAATACACAACACACTACCGGCACATTTAACTGCACTGCCATATGCTAAATTTAAGTGTGAATTAAAGAAAAGATTGCAATCGTGTTGTTTATACTCAGTTAACGATTTTAAATATTAATATAAATCTTTTTATCAAATTTTCTTTGTGTTATTTTAATGTTACTGACGCTATAACATTCCATTGGAATTTTAAATAAAGATATATTTCTATTTCTATTCTTCTATTCTATTCTATACATAGACGTATAAACATGACGTTTTGGAAGAAACATTATCGCTTTCGATCTTTTAGTACCTAATCGAACAATAAAATGTAAAATAATTCAAACGTATTTTTGTCCACGAATGTAGTCCTGCATTAACGTACCGTAGTCGAACACGCAGCGCTTGCAAATTCCATTTGAAAATATTTTTGATCCCCCGAGGTTGAGCCTCTCGCACTACAGAGCGTAACGTGGCGACAACTGCTGCTGCTGCTGAGCCTATTCTTTACGTCAGACTAAAGGCATATTTTGCACTTATATGCGCTACAAATTGTAGCAATGAGTTTAGAAATATGTTCAGTTTTACCATTCCAAACCCACAAGTGGGGAATGGTACTAGTTTAGGTCAAAAATCACTTTTCAAACATTTTCTTTCAGTTTTGAGGTCCTCCGAATCCATATTGGATTAATGACACTTAAAAACAGTTTTCTGACAATATCTCTTTTCCGACTTATTTTACGATAAAAACATTTTTATAATAAATTGAACTAGAAAAAATTTCCTGTAATTTATATACTAACCTTTTTTTTGTAAAATTAATGGTTTCGGCGTACGAGCGCTGCAAAGTCTACTCCAACATGAATTTTGACTAAAAAAAATGGTTGTCTGTAAAGTCGGTTTACGGACGATAGTTTTACGTGATAACGTATTCCGTAATACATAACCTAAACCTCCCAAAATTTGGTTTCAATCCGCTTATCCTTGGTGTCGGAATGATAAGAAATGTCAAAAGTGACGTTTGCAACTGTCAAAGTATTATGTTCTAATAATAATTAGTTATTCCAATACTTAACTTAGAAGGCGTTGCATTTCACAAAATACTAATGTCAAAAAATTGAATTAAACATTAGAAATGCAGCCGTTTTCATGTTAAGACAAGACATACGTTATCTTCTAATTTCCATATACGGCAAACAAAGACGACCGACCGCGTCGCGCCATGCATTAGACAACATTGCATTTATACAGCTATTTTTCTATAGAAATTTGTATAAAAAAACTGTTTAGGCAAATTCTGTTATACGAAATCTATGTAAAATGTTCTCCTCTTTCGTTTAAGACTGGTTTCAAACCAATCTGATTTAAATTGAGCGAGAAATTAGCAAAAAGCACGCACAGGGTCAGACGGAACGTTACGCGTTACGAACGTTAGGAACGTTAGGAACGTTACACTTTTTCGTGCATGCAGGCGGTGTTTTATCAATTTATAAGATTGGTGATTCATCAATTTATAAGACGTTATCATTTCAAAAACTCATTTCCACATAACCTTGGTAACGCAAGATAAATAACATATCAATGGAATGAGTTAATAACGCTAAAGAAGTTTCACTTCCTCTACGACCTTATGTAGGTGAAGCTTACGCTTTTTTATGTGTTTGACATTGTTAGTAAACACTTCAGTACCTACATTGTTAACAATTACATTCAGTCAACCAAACATCAAAATATGCCTACGTAAAATGATAGTCGATACGGCAACAATTTTAAGTTCACTGACCTCGGAACATTCAACCCTCCGCTCGAGGAAGGTCAGGTTTTAACACTGTAAAAATGGACTAGTTTGTTTTTTGTTGCAATCACCACACAAACCGAATTTATTCAACTCTGAACCCTTTTGCGATCCTTAGGCCCAAAATCTAATTTTGCCATGCGATAAACAAGAAAAACCATTTTATTTATTTATTTATTTATTGTTTCAACAGGGCAAGCCCCATACAAAAATATAAATTTGAAATATTTGTGTAGCTTAAAAAATATAATAAAAAAATTAAAATATAAGTAATTAAATAAGGAGTATTACAAAAATACTAAAAAAATAATACAAAAGTTTATTCATATTTTAGTAAATTCTTTGATTTTTTAGTCCGGCTTACCCGATCAACGGCGTAGATTTTTTTTTTTTTGGAGGGGGAGGTAAAGCAAAAAAATTCAATATTTTTTTTAAGTTTTATTAATATCACACAAAAATACTCACGAAGGAAGGTGTCAAGCAAAATATTAATTCCCAAACTAATTTTACAAAAATTTGTTCAAGAAGTATTTCTAAATTTTATTTTTTAGCCAGGTATTCGTATTATTTTCAATTTTATTTTTGTATTATTGTGATCCTGGGGGGGGTAATTACTACTTTACCTCCCCCCTTAACTACACCGTTGTACTCGATAAGAAATATTAAGCCGTTCCGGGACTTTTAAAGGTATATGTATCTCGTGCGTGATGATATTATGACTCATGTGACTGTTGAAACTCGCTGTCCCTTGTTTTTAACTCGCATTCGCCGTAATATAATTCATCTCGCACTACTAATTATGCCTTCTTAAGTAAATTTAACGAACAGATCCCGTTATTCCGTGTTGGTAGTTCATAGTGTGAACGCACTGCATAAAGTCGTTCGGCAATGTAATGCAGATGCAAATCAACCATCCAGAACAAACAATTAAGCGCCGACAAAGACGCAATACTCAAGAGTGCAACAGCCACATAGCGACGCGTCCTTGAGACGCCTATTCGCATGAAAGACTGGGTCACCCGTCATTTCTGTCGCAGAGATTAACGGACCGGATTTACTGACGCTCAGCCTGAATGGAAATTGTTTGTTCAATTTAGACCACACGACTGAAGTAAAACTTCTTTAGCTCCATCTATATGTATGTATTTTATTCACTTTAAACGTAGAATATTTAATGTATTGAATAAAAATATTAATTTATAAAATTGTTCAAGAACGAAATGAAATTACGAAATAATCAAGAAATCACCGATCGCGTAACGCTAGCAAACGAAACGTAACTGGCTATGAGAGGAGGAGAGAAAGAAAATGTGCTCGCGCACATCTATCTCTTGCCCCTACAGTAATATACGAAACGTAACTCTCTCTCTTTCTATCTTCATTAACTTATATCTTCCTCTCAACTTTCGTTCGCCTCGCCCGATCACAGTATCCGTAAATCCCTCGTTGCGCATTTACCAGCTTACTCCCCAAGTCAAGCGTGCGTAAAGAAGTTTTACTTCAAAAATAAAATTAATTGTGGCCAGAATATAGGTATTATACTTTTTATGGTTTATAATAAGTAGGTTAAGTTCATAAAAAATACAAAAGATAGATATAAGTTAAAAAAACAAGTTTAACCCGACTTGGCGTTCACAAGTTATTATTAATTCAAAGAGTAGATAGTAAAATCTTCGTATATATCAGTGATTCCCAAAGTGGTCTATATCGACCCCCAGGGGTCAACGACAACTTGCAAGGTGTCCATGTCAGCGGGAAAAAAATTAGGGGTTCCATGAAATGAAAATGGGGGTCAACGATAGTGAATCTCCTAACAAAAAAAGAAACAAACTGGACATCGTTAACCGAAGAGATTTAAAATTAAATCTAACTAAATTGATGCCAAATGTTGAAAATTTATTATTAAAGCATCAGGTTCATCCCTCACACTAAAAGCATTTATTTTTTGCTTAGTTAGTTTATGTAACAGAAAGTAAATTTTAATTTGATTCGTTTAATTTGAATCTAATTAATAAATGTATAAAACTAAACATTTCACACTACATTTCACTACCGTTATAAATTTAAATCGTTCAAAGTGAGTAGCACTATACCGGTTGTCAAAAATACATTTGAAATTAATGAATTTGCAAAAAATCAATATCAGATACGCAGGGGGTCTACCCAAAACCGAAAAACATGGCGAGTGGTCTACGAGACAAAAAATTTGGGGACCTCTGGTATATATAATGTATTAAAAAATTCCACGATGTTTTCTATAATTTTTCTCTGTTTTTAAACTAAACATTTTAACAAGCATGCATACTTGGAACATTAGCGAAACAATAAAGCTCCAGAATGTTTATGTACCTTTCTCGACGCCATGTCCGAGCGGCGCTTAAATGCGTCATTATGAACAAATTCCTGCGGTTCAAAATGCAACGGACGCTTCACAGATGCATTAGAATGCGCCCGTTAAACGCTTTTGTCGGTGCACGTCGCTGTATTATTATGACTTTAGGAGACGACAAACTAAATAAACATTCGGGCAGCATCATGTAGTGGGCATGTTGCATACATAATGCCCTGAAATGTAATTTGTTGCACTTACGCGACATCGGTTAGAAATTTACATATGCAAATAAGTGAATATATATATTTTATTTTCAAAAGAATACATAACTATAAAAGATATAGAGTTTTACAATTTTAGAAATAAAATATCTACATTTGTAGGTTTCACGCATAGAGAGATAATTATTTTTATAAGCACCGCTATTTATCAGTAATTAGAATTTTGCATTGGAATGTGTACGAACTTTTTGAATTTTAAAAATAAAAACTTGAACTTTTCGTAGTTTGATAACTTTGCTTCCACCATCAGTACCGACACCTCCACCATTGTATCGGTGCTAATAATATTCAACGTCATTTTTATAGCATTTTAGCGGCCCGGTTCGGCTTCGCCCGGATTTTTAGATTCCAATTAAATATAGACAATAGACATATTATGCTACATCGGACTTTTTTATAGAATAACAACAGACTCGGTATAAAAAATTATTGAATTAAAAAATATTAAGAGACCCTGGGAGACTGAAAATTTGGGATTATATGTTTTTTATGTGAGAAATCAAAAAAAATTATATATATTAATACGCTAAGGTTAAAGATGTTTGCCTCACTTTTCAGAAAAAATCTTACAATTTCTCCACATAAATTATATATCATTTAACAGATAATTGCTTGCTCTACTGACATCGATAACTAAAAAATTTATTATTGCTTTTGTTTTTGTAAATTAATTAAAATACAGCAACGCTGATCAACGTCTGCCATCTGACGGCTTTAATTTTGAAACAACATCAACACTTCGATCTGTGATCTGACCTTTATTGTAATACAACAGACACAATACTGCATACTGCCATCTGACGGCTTTAATTTTGAAACAGCGAGCAATGCTGAACAACGTCACAGCAATGCTGCATGATGCCATCTGACGGCTTAGCTCAACGCTTTTGCTACTTGCGCCTCTATATATGACAATTTTATTAAAATATTTTTTCGATCTGTCATCTGAGCTTCATATTGTAATACAACAAAAAGAAGAACATTATAAGCAGTGTGCAAAATTAGAAACGAATTGAATACCTGCAATCATATTTAAAAAATAATTTTGTAAAGTGATAATTATTATACTTATTTAGTGCGAATACAGTACAGGTCACACTAGTATAAATAAAATTTGGTCAGAAAATTATAAAAAAAACTCTTGGTCATGACAACAACGCCACCTAACGGATCCAGCTATAGTTAAAACCATTTCAGGCGACCCCATATGTACAAAAAAAGAAAGTTTTCATCAAAATCGGTCAAACCGTTTAGGACGAGAAGAATTACAAACACACGGTTACCGACTCTATACTAATATTATAAAGAGAGTGTGTGCATTTTGTAAATTTGTGTATATCCGAAACTACTCATCCTATTTCAAAAATTTTTTCACCAATGGACCTTCAGGATGGGCATTGGCTATATATATTTAAAAAAATATATATAATAGGATTATTAAACAAAAATTAATCGTATGATTTGCATAAAAAAATAAAAAAAACAAAAATTGTTATGCGCACCTGGCGGTAATCGAACTCGGACCGGCCGCGTGGCAGGCCGGGATTCTACCACTGAGCTACGGATGCTTCCTGACAACTACTGTTTATACAGGGTTACTAAGTACAATTTTGTGACAAATTCAATTAAATAGGTTTCGTTATATAGGAAACGAGTTTATTACCCCCGTTTTTAAAAAAGTATTCGCTTCAAAAAGGTTTCTTCCCATTTCGTTAAATATACCAAAAAGGGAATAGCATTTTTGTTTCCAGTATGAATATTTTCACTAGAACGTTTTCCTTTTATGACATGAGTTACAAACTAATGCAGTGAAAGGTGGAAGAAAAACAGTTTAGAAACTAATTTAAAAGTTTATCAGAATTGCATTAGAGTAATTAAAAGATAATATTTATATTACACTAAGCCATATTCATTATTCTATTATACTAGTATGTTCTAGTTTCAGATTGAAAGTAAAGTTTAACTGTGAAAATAACCAGGTTTTTAAAGGGGAGAAAACAATTAGTCCGCGTTATATATTTTATCAAAGCAGAATATAAAATTCATTTTCAAGGAACATATTTTGCATAACCGGCTGTGAATTATGGCCGACGCGGCACATGAGATCGAATTCATAGCGCGTTATTTATTTTCTCATCATGTTTATTGCCCCAAATAAACTTATTTACATACACATAAATATATTCATCTGAGTTGAGGATAATTACATTTAAAATATTCAATGTTCCCGTTCTGTGAACAGAAAGGAAATCTGCAGCTTGTCGTAATGGCGGCACGTTTTACGGTTTTTCGAACACGCACATGCGTTCTAAGTTTCGTCACCAACAAAACTCGCCATATAAAATATTTCCGAAACTATGAAGTTTAAAAAAAAAATTTACAAAAATAAGTACTATAATAAACCGTTATGAAAAGTATACAATTATTATTATAAAAAACAACGTTAGAACTTATATCTCTTTTGCGCATGCGCCGTTTATCCCCAAAAACAACAGGGCTCTTCATATTTGCATGTCAAACATCCTCCCACAATTTGATTTCAATCAGTTTCTCCGTTTGACCCGTATCGTGTTCACAGACTAACCGACTTACAGACGCACAAATTTCTTCAAAAAATATCTTTTTTGGATTCGAGGGACCACAAAACGAAAAGATATTGTAAAATTTTTAAAAAGTGTTTTTTGACCTAAATTTAGACCATTCCCACTTGAGGGTTGGAATGGTAATAGATTTAACAAAGTTTATGGAGCACTAACGGTCCCACCCGGTTTCACCCGGGTGCAAAAGAATGAATGAGGAAGGGAAAGACATGAGTACGCACATTCATCTTAGTTTACCGAGATGAATGTTGTGTCCAAATTTCATGATGATCGGAGTTACCGTTCAAAAGCTTTTGTCGATAAAAAGCAGTATCTATACTTTTTTAAACTAATAATTTTTTTTGAATTAATTAAATAAAATTAAAATTAATTTAAATGTAAGCCTTAGAAGAAAGCAATGTAGAAAATAAAAAAAAATAAAAATATTTTCGCCTAACGTGGGGCTCGAACCCACGACCCTGATATTGACAGTCGCATGCTCGACCGATTGAGCCATACGACGTTGTGTACTCACAACGCTACTATGAGTATATTTAGTTAGTGCATTTCACCTGAATAGAAACTTATTTTTGAGATACATTTTGCAACATTTTTCATTAATGCTCCACTCCTAATAGTCGTAGCGTGATATTATATAGCCTATAGCCTTCCTCGATAATTAATGGGCTATCTAACAAAAAATTTTTTTTTCAATTTGAACCAGTAGTTCCTGAGATTAGCGCGTTCAAACAAACAAACTCTTCAGCTTTATATATTAGTATAGATTAAAAACAGAATTAAATAATATACACACAATAAATGCAATATTATTCTGGTAGATTCATATGGAATATTGTATAAATTTCCGGTTACAAATTATAACAAACGGTTTTCATTGCGCTACACTTGGCACTACTGTTTGTTTTAATTACTACACAAACTGATGTATTATTGGCTTCGCTTTTACTTGCATAAAATATCTATGCACATAAATGTAATGTAGATCTATGCTTGCTCTCTCTCTCTATGTGTCAAATTGAACTTTCAACAAAATTGTGATTACCATATCCACAGAAGATATACATCATCATTATGCATATCGAGTTAACCCTTCCAACGCCAATTATATTTGAATCTTAGTAACTAAAAACAATAAATCCATGTCTTGAAATGATTAATTTGTCATTGAATAAATAAATGAACCAAGCACGTAGGTCCTGTCCTTGCCTCAGGCAGGTTGTGTTCTAAATCCATAATATCTTATTTGCATGTCACAAAAAAAAACAATTGCGTAACAGAAATAATGAAATAGAACGAATGTTAGCAGAGCAACACAGCGAGCTACCAAAAATGCAATTTAAAAATATAGACATCATTGAAAATATATTTAAGTTGAAATATTAAAATTAATTTAAGTTTAACTATCAATAATTGATTCAACGACAACATACAATTTTTGATTGGAATGTTTATGAAAAACAACTGACAATTTTCTTTCATTTGTTTTCGTTAAATTCCCATTTTGTTTTTATAGTGAGTCATAAAAAATACGTGGAAGTAATACAAACTTTTGCAATTGTTATACTGTTTATAAGTGTTTCGAGTATCTTTATTAATTAGCACAAATAACCTCTTAAGTTTTTAAAGATTCACAAAAATGATAAGATCTTAATTTTATCTTAAATTCAATTCGTTTTTACTTTTTATCATTAGACAAAAAGTACTTGGAAAATTCATTTTATTTGCAAAGAATTCTTAAAATTTGCAATTTCATAGCTTATTCATGTCATTTCTACAATGTAAATCTTTGCCAAGTTTAGATTCTATTTTATATTGAAATGTTTTTACATTTTTTTGGTAACAATATTATATGTTTATTTGAAAATATATAATATATTACCTACTAGTGGCCCGGTCCAGCTTCGCTAGAATTTGTAGATTGCTACCTTTTTTTCATCGACTTACGTCTCCCCAAAAGTAAAGAGAAAAATACAAAAACCGTATATTGGTAGTTATACATCACAAAAAAAAATGTTTTTAAACCGCAACAACATGCTACGCACGTACACAGTAACAGTTCTAATACAAAACAAGCATCCGCTATCGGTGCGTTTATACAGCACAATATGAGAACTCTCGCATACAACACGATACGACAACTAGGCTGTCAGAAATAGCCACGAGGTACAATACTGTTCAGTAGTCCATCTGAACTCATTTCAATTACACGCTTGGTTAGCAAACTGACCACTACGTTTGTCGATGTATGGGGGCAACAGTTTCCAACGCCTAAGCGGAAAAAATCTTCGAGACTCGATTCCCGTGATGGACGAACTATTTACATACCTACAAGTTTGTACGGAACCCTCGGTGCGCTAGTCCGACTCGCACTTGACCGTTTTTTTTTTTAATAAGCCAACTCAGAAATAATAACCGAAAATGTGGAGAAAAAAATATATTATAAAACCGTCAATGTTAGCTTTTAATTACAGACAACTTAATGCTTAATAAGCATTTGTTTTCAACTCTGAAAGCAAAAAACAAACAAACGAACAATATAAACTTTTTTAGAGTGAACGGTTCACAGGTTGTTTTAATCATAACATAAATGGTGCACAATTAAAACAATCTTTAGAAAAAAGCAGACCACAGACAGTTGATCTGCATTGTCTGGTTTTTTATTATTCAATATTCAGATACCTTTTTGTTGAAAAAAATCAGCAAAAACAAGCCTATTTGTAAAAAATTATATGTATTTTTATTCTTGTTATTTTCTCTTAGAAAAATACGTTATGTGTATTTTATAATTACTCTCATTTTTTATGACATTAGATAGGACTTTTTTTTACCACAGCCATTCTATGATCCATGAGTTTATAAAAACGGAATGATGAATTGAGGCGTCAAAATATCTGACGCAGATTAACGACGTGGTTTTATTGTTCTCTCTCTTTCTCTGTCGTGCGTAAGTGCGTTCTATTGTTAGAAATTTGTGAATGGATTTGCAACGTGCGTTATGAAAATGTTTTTATAAATTAAATCAGCATGTCTACATCGGAGTTACCGGAGTTACCGTTCAAAAGTGTTTGTCGAACGGACAAATTTTGCATTGTGCAACATTTTTCATTGATGCTCCGCTCCTATTGGTTGTAGCGTGATATTATATAGCCTATAGCCTTCCTCGGTAAATGGGCTATCCAACAAAAATTTTTTTTTTCAATTCAAACCAGTAGATCCTGAGATTAGCGCGTTCAACCAAACAAACAAACAAACATTATTAATAAGAATCGCAGGATTGTGGACAATCCTGCGATTCTTATTAATAATTGTCTCGATGGACACGATTTCTAATAAACAAACAAACTTTTCAGTTTTATATATTAGTATAGATTTGAAATATACGGTTTTTTGCTTTAAGCACCAATTTTAATTAGTTTAAAACATTTGGATATTAAAAAATGCAAGCCACTAAATACGTAAAAGTAGGCGGGGCCGCACTAAATAAATCAACTAAAAAACATTGTTGCATCTGCAACTGTCGCCATATTTATTCATTAGAATGAAAGGCCGCGGCCAACGACGATGTAATCTAATAAAATGAAAGAAGGTCGACGGGGCTTATTTTTTGCTCAAGCTCAATCTATATGGTAATGTTATTGTAGTTTACAACTTGCATGTGCAATTCATGAGACATTATAAAATTATAAATATAGCGGTGCATCCACCACGTGCTGTGTAGTAAAATGTTGCTAATTCATAATAGTTAAAGGACGGTGACAGAATTGGTCAAATCGTCGTTGGCTCTGTAATACCTCCTATGTGCAAAAAGTTAAATTTGCAGGAAAGGCCAAAAAGTGGTTATTTCAGCAATGGATGGTAAAAACTAGCAATTTCAGAGGTATATTACTAATTCATACTTATCTTCACTATGCATGTTTAATTAAGACGAAGTAAGTATTTTCTTAAAAAATATTTAACATTAATTTCGGATTTATTGGGACATGAGAGGAATTATTTGATACAACTTTTCACATAAGAGTTACTTCCGCTTGTTGGTTACTGTAAAATTAATTTGGAGGTATAACTAGTGTATAGAGCTCCGTTTCCTGAATCTTTCATTTAAAAAACGTAAAATCTGCCAATTATGCACATAAGAGCTTTTACAGAACCAACGACGATATATTTAATAATTTACTATATGAATCATTGTCTATCTACTCAATGTGCGGTGAGTGAATAGAACAAAGCGTATCGAATATATATCTGCGTCTCTTTCTTCGATGTAATTCCTTGATTTCTCCGATGGTAGGATTGGTTGATGTACTTGCACTCAATCTGAATAAAGTATCTCTGTTTCAAAAACTGTGTCTTTTTCTATGACGTTAACATAGACGTACCCAGCTTTTGGCCCAGGAGGGGGCAAATTAGAAATTTCTTAAGCCGGGTCCTCCGTGCTTGTTTTGCCCTCCTGGATAACGCCAGTGCTTACGGCGTAAAAAAAGACAGAAGTACATGTTTGCACTCTAATGGTTCGACTGCGATTTTATTCCTATGCTCAGTATAGAACAAAAGTATATGGAAATGGTCAAGGAACACTTGGTGGCAGAAATGATCTCTTTCGTGTAGTCTGAGTCCCCCTCTACAATTAAGTAATAATAAGTATATCTATTTCGTAATATTATTGCACAATTGACATACCCAATAAAATTTATCATCTAATATTATTTTTAAGATTATTTTAGAGATAAAATTAGTCATAAAGATCGAACAATGAAACAAAATATATTAATCATCGCATCATTGCACATTTTTGTTTAATACGTCTGATAATTAGTTATTAATTAACACGATATAATGTCAACATTTTCCAAAAATTCTCTTAATCAGGAATTTGATCTAAAATATGTAAAATCTGTTTATACCAAGATCCCAGACCCGTCAGACCTACGTCATTTTACTACTACTAAGATTTTATCAGTAAATCTATACTAATATATAAAGCTGAAGAGTTTGTTTGTTTGTTTGTTTGAACGCGCTAATCTCAGGAACTACTGGTTCAAATTGAAAAAAAATTTTTTTGTTGGATAGCCCATTTATCATGGAAGGCTATAGGCTATATAATATCACGCTACGACCATTAGGAGCGGTTGTGAAAATGCATTTAGTGTTCAATTGATGGCAAGAACTCAGTCGCTTGTGTAACAAAAATGAATCCTTTTGGAGTGAAATCTCTAATACATCTATTTTTACAAACAATTACGAAAGAAATACCGAAGAAGATATCATGTTCACCCAATACTTGTAGAACGGCTAATTGAAGACGAATTCTGTACACTGTTTTTAAAATTGCGAGAAGATGAGGAACATTTTTTGGTTAAATTTTGTTTGTACTGTACAAAAGTATGTACGCGCGTAGTCGTTCAGCGTCGCACTAAATGCGTTCATACATTTCCATGGCTTGTCAATCGACTGACGCAATTCAACCGATGAGCTCGACCCACGATTCCCGTCAGCAGGATGTAGCTACACGCGCGTAGCAAATTGTCAGCGCTGCACTGAACGCGTTATACACTTGCATGATCGATCGACGTACGCGATGACCGTCGGTCGAGCACTAAAAGGCTCCCGCTTTCAAGCTACCATATTGGCTAACGTTTTAATTAATTAAATATTGTACTGAAATGACAGAGGTCTGGCGGGTCTGGGATCTTGGTCTATTTGTCTGGTAATTTACCGGCCTGCATTATTTTGTTTTCCCTGTGACTGATAAGAATTACAATATATAATATCAGTAAATTTTCTATCCCACAATCATTTGCGACAAAATTCTATTGATAAAATAACAACAATGTCGCCGAACTTTCTTTTAGTTTTTATATTAGTAAGCGCAACTGTCGTAACTGTTAAATCGGAAAATGGTGAAAATAGTTTTAGTAATATCTATCGGAGTTTATTGCAAAAAATTTTCAAGATAACTGAAAAATCGAGTGAAGAAGTGTTTGCAACGCCTTTCACGCACAAATATAATGTTACTACGCTGGACTACAATTCAACATATCCACCATGGAACTCCTCACCAATTTGGAACGAAACCACACCTGATGAGAATTCAACGTATCCATCGGGGAACTTCACCACACCGGATTGGAATTCCACTTACCCGACGTGGAATTTCACCACGCCTGATGAGAATTCAACGTATCCATCGTGGAACTTCACCACACCGGATTGGAATTCCACTTACCCGACGTGGAATTTCACCACGCCTGATGAGAATTCAACGTATCCATCGGGGAACTTCACCACACCGGATTGGAATTCCACTTACCCGACGTGGAATTTCACCACGCCTGATGAGAATTCAACGTATCCTTCGTGGAACTTCACCACTCCGGATTGGAATTCCACTCAATCGCCGGACTTTACGTTTCCGCCAATTTGGGACAACGTGACAATTCCTCCGCCACCACCTTTCGAATCTCTGAACCTAATAACATACAGCTTAACTAAAACTTACATTTATCAGCCGGGCCAAAAACCGCTCGTCAGCAATATTCATGTGTACACGCTGCAGGAGATTACAGAAGATTAAGAACAGTTCTAACCGTACAAGTTTTCTATTTTTTTTATAATTCAAAAGTAAAAAAATAAAACTTAAAAAAACTAAAATAATATCAAACCGAACTAAAAAGTAGAAAATAATTATTAACAAAATAAATCAATTATAGTAAAAAGCGTGAGGTACTTGATATTAAATGTTATACAATCATTTCATGAGTAACTACTTATTAAATTAGAGTTACGTTATAATGAAAGTATAGTAATTGGCACCTCATGCTTTTTTATTATAATTGAAATATTTTGTTAGTAATTATTTTGTACTTTTTAGTTCGGTTTGCTATTGTAGTGAAAATATCACAATTTCACCATTTAGAATAAAGATATAATCAGGATATAATTGATTAATTAATTAATATTTTCGTCGGTTGCTTTGCAAAATATAGGTACTTACCTAATTCTGAAATGAAAATGATGGATTATTTTTTACAAATAATTATTCTAATCATAAAAACGATATTATAACCTGTTATTAGGGCAAATCCATCAAAATAATATAGTACTGTACGTCTGCATAATTGATTCATTATATAAATACCCAACATTTATTTTTATTTCATATCACTATAACCTACATATTACAATTATTAATCCACATTTAATATAAACATATTTTGACGTGATAACGTCTTATAAATTGATGAAACACCGGCTGCATGCACGAAAAAGTGTAACGTTCCGAAATGTGTCACGTTCCGCCTGACCCTGTGCGTGCAAGCGAGAGCGCAGTACGTTATCACGTAAAACTATCGTCCGTAAACCGACTTTACAGACAACCAATTTTTGTAACAAAAAAATTGAACCGACTTCAAAATATGCACTAAAAAGTAAAAAATAATAATTATTCTTATTTTTAGAGTCGGTGTCACATCGGAATTCGAAAGTAGCAATTTAAATCTGACATGTCTCTAGTTCTCGGAATAGATTTCATTTTGGCTGACACCGACTCCAAAAATAACAATAATTATTGTTTTTTACTTTTTAGTGCATATTTTGAAATTTTTTTGCTAAAAATATTTTTCTCTTTTTAGTGTTAGATAAAGTATTGCAATGGGTAGGCCAAGTATGCGTGCCTTTGAAATTTGAGAGTTTCCCTCGATTTCTCCGAATTCCACCATCAGATCCTGTTGGTTCCGATGGGACCACCTCGGAAGTGCACTCTTTCGAATTAAAAAAAAAAATTGAAAATTGGTTCATAATTGACGGAGAAATCGGTGTACATAAAAAAAAACTAAGAAAAATAAACAGTCGAACATAAAACCTCCTCCTTTTTTTGAAGTCGGTTAAAAAAAATAAAGTAATTTTCAAGAAGTAATCAAAACAGAAATATGAATTTAGTAACAGATTCATTATAAAATGTTATCAAATTTTGAAATAAGTCAATTTGAAATAATTAATGAAATTACTGTTCAGCCAATGTCACCGTCAACATATACAGGATGGTTTTTTGAAACCTTTCGGTGTTTTTATTTTAATAAAAATAAGTACAAACGACAGTTGTGGGGTTTCGAGAGGGAAATCGTTAATATTGTTTTTTGAGAAAAAAAAATATTTTTTGTTTGAACTTTTCTTCAAATCGGCTCCTAGTTTTTTATCAAAACACTCATTAAAAACAATTTATTATTAGCGATTTGCAAAAAAAAAAAACTATAGGTAAGTTAAAATTAACATACAAAAAAAATTCGATGATAAAAATGAGGGTTCCTATTTAAACAACAAAAGTCACCTCCTCCCCCTGCTAAGGGATGAGATAGTGGGGGTTATTATTGTGTTTAAAAGATTTCCTTTTCGAAACCCAACAAATTTCGTTCAAACTTTTTTTTTATTCAACCCGTTGTTTTTTAAAGAAAAACGTCCAAAGTTTTCAAAAAAACACCTGGTATAATAAATTTAATGTGGCTACATTAATAACACAGTTTCTGTAATAAATAAAAGTGAAGTCCTTTCTTAATATTAATGCCGCCACCCGATGGCACGCACCATCTATTAAGTCTACAAATTACTGTTAATACGTCTTCAAGATCAATTTATTATTACACGATATTGACAAACAGGAAAAAATTAATATCATAAGTATGGAAATATACAGCCAATATGCAAACGGCTCTTTAACTATGGACACTATAACAAAGCTCTACTCAATTGTTTTGAGATATTCCGTTGTTTGTACCCGAAGTTGTCCGATCTCGAAAAAACGTTTAAGTGATTGTTTTAAGCCCACGAAGTATTCACAATAAGGGATTGCAGAAACAATCGTTTTTTTGTCACTATTATAATTTGATAGAGATTTTTAAAGAAGTACGTGCGATTTTTTTATAAGAATCAGACATCAGGCACAGTCTTTAATAGTATTGATTTTAAAAATAAAAAAAAATACGGGTTGCAATCCGGGAGTGCCGGCAGAAGTGAAAACTTGAATATTAACGTCTTAATTTTTTGCTTTTAAAAGCATTGTTTATTTATTGGCAACACTTGTAAATAAAATGGTTTGTATCATAGATTGCATTTTTATGTACGATATTTCAACGCTAGATGTCTAACGTTGTATAAAAAATAAAATGGTTTGTATCATAGATTGCATTTTTATGTACGATATTTCAACGCTAGATGTCTAACGTTGTATAAAAAGTATCTGGCAATTACTATCACTTAGAGAGTCTCACCCAGTTCTTACTTTTCCGGATCGAGTTTAACATTTTTTACCCATTACAAAAAAGTGTACAACGCCGCTAAAGAAGTTTTCACTTCAAAAAAAAAACAACACAGAAGAGCGGTGAGTAGTATGAATAAAAAAAACATATGGTCTTTACTTTGGTGACCCACTTGCGGTCGTGTCATTTGCGGTCGAAACAATTTTCGTCCCACTTGCGGTCAATCAATATGATAAAATGCAAATACTGTCAGGGGTTATCTCACTTGCTGTCAAAAAATAACTTTAAAAATCGGCAATTCCAAATTTCCTACAGAAAGAATAAGTCATTAAGTTATATAAACAGTTCCGAACGCAATCTAATTTTTTTTCCAAACATCAAAATAATATGGCACAACTAATTTTAATTCTTATTACTAGAGCCAATATTTGTCTTCATTTTTTATTTAATTCAACATTGTTGATGCGATGGTTTTGTTGCGCAGTCAAAAAGCGAAGGAGGTATGTGGGAGGTCCATAAAAAACGATTACGGGATGCTGTTGATGCGAAACTAAATAAACTTTATATTGTGTATTTAAAAAAAAACCTATAAGAAATTATTAAATTTTCTTTGATCGCAAGTGGGGTCACTCCTAACATTATTTTCTTTCAATAATGTCGATTGACCGCAAGTGGGACGATAATTATTCTGACCGCAAATGGCACGACCGCTATTTTTGAAGTAAAACATCTTTACGCACGCTTGACTTGGGGAGTAAGCTGGTGAATGCGTGACGAGAGATTTACGGACGTGTGATCGGGCGAGGCGAACGGAAGTTGAGAGGGAAATATAAGCTAGTGAAGATAAATAGAGGATTGACAAATACTTCACTGGCTAGCGGCGCCATCAAGTGGCCGAAAATATAAGCAGTACTAACAATAGAATGACACATACTTTACTTGCTAGTGGCGCTATCGGGTGACAGAAAAAAGTTTTGTAAACCTACTTTAAATAATATTTCATAAAGATTTACGCTTAAAATCCAACGAGAGCTAAGTAATTGCAATGTATTACTTTTGTTTTCATTATCTTTATGTTTATATTTCTTTCTTCTTAGATTAGACTGTTCATTTCGTTCTTGAACAATTTTATGAATTAATATTTTGTTCAATACATTAAATATTCTACGTTTAAAGTGAATAAAATTGTAAATTTATTTTAAAGTTCATGTTTTGTGAATTTTCGGGTGAATAATAACAAATTATGGCAAGAAGAAGTTTTACTTCAGTCGTGTGGTCTAAAGCACACTCGTTTTTTTTTACTTTTAATAACTTGACATCGGCAGATATTATTTTGTAGGTCGAGAACGTCAGAATTATAAAAAAAATATTTAAAGGGATGCGTTGAGCTCTCTTAGATCATGCTGCTGAAAACGCTGAAAATAGTGTCGAAACAAATGCGAACGGGGAATCCTCCTCACTACCCCTGTCTGTGCGTCGCAATAAAGCCGGCTCTGTGGGTGTTTCGGGTAACGGCTTTCTCGCCGATTTCGTCGAAGCGATTGGAGCCGGGCGCAAGTCATCTCGGATCGCACGGCTGTCCTTTCATAGTCTCGCGCAACTGGCTCATTTATTGCGTCGTCGCCCAATTGCTTTACGTGCCGTACGTCTTCGTGTCCAACTTGCTCAGGTTCAAGTCCGGACCGTCTACCAATGTGCAGCTCAACTCCACTTGGTAGGTGTGTGTGTAACATGCAATAATATAGATGTTATAGTAGAATATAGATGCTCGATTACATCATACAACATACTTAATAGTCCTTGAAAAACAATAATTACATTATCAGAAATTACTTTTATCTAATCTTCTGTATAATACGCTCCACGGATCTAAAAGGTTCGGAAGTTAGTCACAAAAGCGTCGCAAAGGCACATTTTAGAGCCGTTGAGACTCCCACCACCTCCCAGGTACCTGTACGGAACGTGCGCTCGTCGGTGATTGGCCGTGATCGCTCGTTGCCTTTGTCACTTGTCGCTTTCCTGCTTTAAAGTACAGTCGAGTACGCTATTGTCAAGTTGTCATTGCTATTTTAGTTGTGTTGAGTTGCGAGTTTGTAGTTTTTCAACAGACTGTACAAGCGCAAGCCCGCATTCGCATCTAACTTCCGAGCCTTTTAGATTCGTGGCGCGTATTATAGATATGATAATTTCGCATGTCGGTCAGCAACATTTATAATAATAATAATGTGTTTAATATCCGTTTCTCGACTTTGTCATAACAGACGCCATTCGCACCATTACTATTTTCCATTTATCACGCACTTCCTGTTATTTTCTACATTTTTAAACTTCCACTTAATTAATATAGCAATGGGCGAATGAAGGAATTTTTAAACAGTAGGATAAGGGAGGCAAATTTTAAGGATAGGAGTTTGACAAGTATAATCGGCCATGGCCTTGAATAATGAACCATCTCGATATTTATCTGGAATTATTGAGGGAAACCATGGAAATCCTCAACAAGATGGCCGGTACAGGAATTACCGTTTCTCGGCGAGAGGCAGTCACATGTGCTCCCGCCGGGATTCGAACCCGGTACCTCTGCAAAGTGTGAGTCTAGTACTCCATCACTACGCACCCCGCTATATATACAGGGTAATTTTTTTAATTGGCCCATTAGAAGTTTCTCAGCTTAGAAATGGAATACAAATTTCATACAAATTTAATTTTAGTTGGGATAGCTATCCCAACTAAAATTAAATTTTATATCAGATGGCGCTATAAAAAATGGGGGTTGCCATTTGAAAAAATTGAGATAATATCGCCATTTTTTTATATCCAAAACTGAAAAATCATAGTATGCAACTCTGGCGTTGCTCAGAAACCGCCGACATACCAAAAGATACCCCTTTCCTTGCTCTTTCAAATAAAAAAAATCGCAAGTCTCTATCTTTTACCGTTTAGGAGTTATGATTTTTCAAAGTTGACTCTACAATGACCAAATTTGACACATAATTTGACATAAGTCAAAAACTATGAGAGATAGGTACCCAAAAGTGGGGTGCTCCTTACTTAAAATGAAAGGGGGAATCATAATATGTAATAAAAAATAGGGGGTGCTATTTAAAAAAACAAAGATGGCGTCCGTTTTTGACATAACCGGTGGCGCCATCTCGACGAAAATATTTTAGAAAGATAGATCACGTGGTACAATGGTCCTGTACAAATTTTCAGATTTGTATTTCATTTCTAAGCTGAGAAACTTCTAATGGGCCAATTAAAAAAATGACCCTGTATAATGCATAGATTTTTGAACAATCAATTGCGATATTTCTGTTTAATATAGGTACGTGGCCACTGGCGGTTTCTTTATATTCGACGTAAATAATATTGTTGTGATGGCGTTCAACTGTATCTGGTCGAAACGTCAGATGGACGTTTTGAAACGGTTGTCGCGAATGCCCGGCTCCGTTAGCGAATACCGCAAAATGTCGCACCGTTCTTGTTTGGCTCTCGCTCTCTCACTTTGTCTCTATCTGTCGATGCTGACCCCTTATCTGTACATCGCGTGGAAAAAAAGACTCATGAGTGATTCATCGCATGAATATGATTTGATAGGTGAGTCTAAATATCAGACAATCGAGACATCTCAACAAAGCTAATAAGTGAAATTGAACCGGATGAATTTTCACACATTTCATTTTAAAATAAATTTGAAGCTTACGACAAAATTTTTGTGTAAGATCTATAGACGAACGTATATTATAGCCAGAGTGCCCGTCGGCAAAAATTTTATTGGTACATAATGTCCCCAAACTTTGTATATGGCTTCATTAGGCCTAGTCTGACACCTATTTCCTCTATATGACTTTTCTTGATTTTGGGGCGTTTTCCCTCTAAACTTTCCGAAAGATGTCGTTTTGACGACATGTAAAAATTTATAGATACCTACTGTTTGTTTTTTTAATTGGATAGCTTAAAAACTTCAACCAAAACGCTAAAATAATGTTCTCTGACAAATAACATAAACCATTTAAAATGTCTGACACCTCGAATATGTCGAACATATTCGAGACAGACATTTTTTCACCGTATAATGAAAATTTAAAAAATAGATTGAAAAAGAAACAATTAAAAAAATAAATAAAAATATAGGTATAAGTATAATAGATAAATATCAAGTGGAATAAAATGGAATAGAAAAAAAAATAAAATTCATTGATGTGGACAGGAATCGAACCCGGGACCTTGTCACAACTAGACTAAGGCCTTATCCACTATGCCATAGCGCTCTTGCACTGTCTCCCTGATATCGCGGTATAGAAGTTCAGTAACTATATTGTTTTTTAACTATTAGCTGTCAAAAATAATAAAAAATAAAACTGTTTATAAAATTAAACTACTGAATAAGTTTCAGTGAATTTAAATAATGTTCTGCTCTGATAGTAAACAAAGTGAATAAAATATAAAGCAAGGCAATCCGCCCAAAATTCTGATCTGTAGAGCTCGGACGTATATTCGTACAGACCAACCGACAACTGCTGTTTGTGATTTTCAATTACATTATTTTAGTAGTGATTATGAACTCGAATTGATCCAAAAATGGTTCTGTTTTATAGAACAGAATCTCCCCTTTTCAAAAAGCTGCAATTTTAATAGATTTCGTGTGAAATTAACTTAGATATAACTTCTTGTATGAACGAAAGTAAGCTCTGATGCGCAAAGCGATAATAGAACACATAATATCGCCAGTTTAGTGGTATGTGCAATTTCAACAGTATGTAAACACGTAAGGTGCACATAGGGAAATTAGCATTGGGAAAAAATACTTGGATCAGAGTTAGCCATGACTGCATTAATTGTTATTTCTATTGAATTATCGTGCTAATCTTGAGGATTTCTATTTTATTTTGATTTATTTTTATTTTACTTGGCTTTTTTAATAATAAAAAGCTCTTATAAATTATTCTTTTAATTTTTTTTTACAAAAATAAAACAAAAAAACAACTCCATCTGTTTGGAAACATTTCATTCAAAAATTGTCTGACTGGTATGACGTATGCGCGTTGGTAAATCAGTGACCCAATGTCTTTAGGTTCAACACGAATAGGCGGAGATATTTGATCTCGCACCATATTTAAGTATTTTCGGGAATTTAATGTCCCATTAATAAAAAAAGTCCGATTATGTTGTAATCATTTGAATATTTTCTTCGGTAGTATACACATTCATTTTGCAAAAGAATATTATCTGTCAAATTGAAAAAACAAGATTTCAAGACTCACTCTGATCCAGTCATTTTTTCCCTATGTGCACCTTACGTGTTTACATACTGTATACGTAATAATTAATTTACTTAATAGAATCGTCAATCGGTGCTGCGGTACGTGGAATAATGTCCATCTTCACCATATTACAAACCGTGTTGGTGTTGGTATTCTGCTTGAGTCTTGCATCGAAACTAGATCATCTGACTCAATGCACGCACAACGCTTTGGGCCAGGCGGAGCTGCGCGTCAACAAAGCGCCGAGCGCCGCTAACAACGGGACATATCGACTGGTCTTCACGAAGATTAAGCAAGTCGCGTCATCGCCCCAATTGATTTCGCAGAACGAAACGCAAACGGAATACGACGAGGTCAATTTCCGAAAAAAATTGTCATCTATCATTTCGCTGGGTGAATGCAGAAAGTCCGAAATGGGCTGTTTTGAGTTTTATATACCTATAAATATATTTTTGAGCATATTTTAAAGTATGACAATCTCATGTTTTGCCAAAATATGGTATAAACCAAAAGATATATAGAGTTGTGGATGGTTTCATTGGATTCAGCGTGATATTTTCCATAAGTATGGTTAATATTAACTAAATCGGAAGGCTCTTAGTGTCTCAAAAAGTCGCCGATTTGCGAAAACATCGAACAATTTCAATGTTTTCAATTTTCTGAAAAAAATAATTATTACATTTTGACAAAATATTAGATTATTGTGCTTTGAAATATGTTCAAAAACATATCTATAGGTATATAAAACTCAAAACAACACATTTTGGACTTAAGATACTTCTGCAATCACCCAGCGATTTATGATTGCAATGTCGTAAATTAATTATTTTCTATGCGCAGACAATTTCGGATTGCAAACAATTCGACAACTTAGCCGAAAATCATCGAGAACTAACAAACATTCTCGAATCAATAAACGCGTGCCTGAGTCCTCAACTATTGATGGACATCACGACTTGTCTTTACATGACGATCTGTTATTTGTATCGCGTGGCCACCTACGATGTTTCCGACGACGACGATGACGACGACACGGACAATCCGCACGTGCATCGACTGCACTTCTCTATCGGTCTTGGACTGAGAATCATCAAGTTGTTGGTGTATTGCGGTCTTGGACAATATGTTTGTATTAAAGTGAGTTCAAATTCGAGAATGAATTTTAATTTCGAAGCATAACTTCACTATTATTGAAGTAAAACTTCTTTACACACGCTTGACTTGGAGAGTAAGCTGGTGAATGCGTGGCGAGAGATTTACGGAAGTGTGATCGGGCGAGGCGAACGGAAGTTGAGAGGGAGATATAAGTTAGTGAAGATAGAAAGAGGATGACAAATACTTCACTGACATCAAGTGGCCGAAAATATAAGCAGTACTAACAATGACACATACTTTACTTGCCAGTGGCGCTATCGGGTGACAGAAAAAAGTTTTGTAAACCTACTTTAAATAATATTTCATAAAGATTTACGCTTAAAATCCAACGAGAGCTAAGTAATTGCAATGTATTACTTTTGTTTTCATTATCTTTATGTTTATATTTCTTTCTTCTTACATTAGACTGTTCATTTCGTTCTTGAACAATTTTATAAATTAATATTTTGTTCAATACATTAAATATTCTACGTTTAAAATGAATAAAATTGTAAATACATTTTAAAATTCATATTTTGTGAATTTTCGGGTGAATAATAACAAATTATGGCAGAAAGAAGTTTTACTTCAGTCGTGTGGTCTAATTCTTATTCTTTTACCATTCCAACCTACAAGTGGGGAATGGTACTAGTTTAGGTCAAAAATCACTTTTCAAAATTTTACAATATCTTTTCATTTTGAGGTCCCCCGAATAAAAAAAACATATTTTTTTATTTGCAGTACGCACAGCCACTGAAAGTTCTTCAAAAGGCAAAAATTTCTAATCTCGAACCTAAACTACAGCAACAGGTTCGTTAAAAACATATATCTTCTATAACTATATGAATCATTGCCTATCTACTCAATGTGCGGTGAGTGAACGCAACAAAGCGTATCGAAAATATATCTGCGTCTCTTTTTTCAACGTAATTCCCTAGTTTCTCTGAGGACAGGTTTGGTTGATGTACTTGCATTCAATCTGAATAAACTATCTCTGTTTCAAAAACTTTGTCTTTTTCTATGACGTTAACATGGGCGTACCCAGCTTTTGACCCTGGAGGGGGCAAATTAGAAATTTCTTAAGCCGGGTCCCCTGTGCTTGTTTTGCCCTCCTTGATACGCCAGTGCTTACGGCGTAAAAAAAGACAGAAGTATATGTTTGCACCCTAATGATTCGACTGCCATTTTATTCCTATGCTCAGTATAGAATAAAAGTATATATGGTTAAACATAACATTGAAATGAGTTCTGAGTCACTTTCATTTGTTTCGATTTTAGATTATATAAAATATCAAAAAATGCTTGTTTTAACATTATACCACACAGTTGCAGATTTTATTGTTGCAATGGACTTCAACTGGAAAATGTTATCTAGAAGCTTCTGGCGTCGTCAAAGTTGGCCCTTGGCTACTTGCACCGGTAATGCATAATATAAAATATATAGGTAATATGTTTATGTTCTAAAGAATGTTACAAGAAAAGCTGTATTTGACATTTTCAGATTACCGGAAGCATCATAACTTACCTTCTTGTTGCCTTGCAATTCAAACAAAGCGCCGAAAATGATTCGATACAGAATTTTACTGCCCTTCTGTCAAGTATGTTTTAAAATAGAGAGATAATAATCATCAAGACGTCGGCGTTTTCGATATTTTAAAAATGTAAAGGAATATTTGCATTGGCGTAGCAAGAGGGGGGCTAGGTGGCTTAATTGTTCACGTACAAAAATAACAAGATAAATCTTCAACAATCTTTCTTTGTCGTGAAATTTTTCCAGAAAGTCGTGTTGATCGATTTCGGTTCTACGAACACTTTTCAAATTATGTATAAGTAGCAGCTGATAATGGAAGGTAGAGTTGAAAATTTGGCCCCCCCCTAGGATAAAATCGTTGCTACGCCTATGAATATTTGATTATTTAATTCAAGAAATTTTTGACGTTTTTTTAATGTATGCAACAAAAAAATAACATTTCCAATTTATTATTGCCAACTACCATAAAATTACAATAATATTATTATTTCAGTCCAATATCTTGAAGGGTCTCGTTATGTTTCCCATTCCGAATGGAGCTAAATTTCTTGTTTGGACATAAAATGTTCCGTTGGTTCTAAAAAGAAAATAAATAATGTAAATAATTTTCAATATTTAGTCTTAACGTAGTGAAATATTAAAGAAAAAAAAATCAAATAGGTAAACTTTCTAGGTAGAAATATTTTTACACGCTTTATATTAACTTCACTTGTAAGTTTGTATGTATGTATATGTATGTATGTTTGTAACTTTCATTTAGACTACAGCAAGTGGTTTATATAGTGGTGTAATATGCCAGCACGGTAAGTACACTGGCATCCGTGCGGTCTAAGGCACGGGTCTTCGCTGACGTCAACTCTCGGCATCACGGGTCGTGGGTTCTAATCCTGTCCACGTCGAAAAAAAAATATTTTTTTTTCGGCCAATTTTTGATAATAAATCGAACTAAAAAGTGGAAAATAAATATAGTTTAAAAAAAACTAAAAACACGCTTTACATCAAACTGAAAAATGAAAAATAAATATAGTTTAAAATATCGAACTAAAAAGTAGAAAATATTTTTTTTAAATAAGCTTAAAAAGCGTGGGGCGCTCGATGTACGAAAATGTGGAACAAAGCGCCCCACGCTTTTTAAGCTTCTTTTAAAAAAATTATTTTATATTATATTGACATAAATATAGCATGCATTATAGTATCCCTTTCTATGTGAGTAAGTTATGTACAACTTTTAATTATTTTCAGATTGAAATATTTTCTATATTTTGTGTTAACAAAATCTTGCCTACATATAATATCGTTTTACTGTTCGAATCTATACTAAAATATAAATGGAAGATTTTGTTTATAATAAATTTTACATATAGGTAATATTATAGTATGGTTGTCCGGTGTCTGTATATATATAGTAACGGATTACAAAATCCACATACTGTGAGAGTTGTTTTTTTAATGAATTATACAGACGTTAGCTCAATTAATTCAAACAAATAAAATCGTAACGTAGTCTGTAATTGAACAGTTTTAAAGATTCCTAGAGCGAATTTTCAGTTTTCTGTTTATATTTTTTCGTACCAATCTTCTATCTAAACTAATATATAAAGCTGAAGAGTTTGTTTGTTTATTTGGTTGAACGCGCTAAACTACTGGTTCGAATTGAAAAAAAAATTTGTTGGATAGTCCATTTATCGAGGAAAGCTATAGGCTATATAATATCATGCTACGACCAATAGGAGCGGAGCATCAATGAAAAATGTAACTTATAATTTGTCTGTCCGACAAAAACTTTTGAACGGTAACTCCGATCATCATGAAATTTGGACACAACATTCATCTATGTAAACTAAGATGAACGTGCGTACTCATGATTGTTCTTTTGCACCCGGGTGAAACCGGGCGGGACCGCTAGTCTGATATAAAATTAACTAGATAATAATAAAAAATGTTTTATCGTAACTATCACTGCAATGGCTGTTGGCTATTGACCGTATTTTGATATACATAACGTTGCATTACGTGCTAGAGTCTGCATACCCCGGGGGTGTGTTTTCTCCCATAGGAACAACTGTTCCATTCGCGCATTTATGTTTCAAGAAGCTATTCATACTGTCGCATTCGACAGCCATCATGCTGTGTGGAGAAATGATCGATTCAGAATAAAACAGCGGCGCCCGAAAATGACTGCACGATCCTGAAACAAAGTTTTGTTCTCCTCTTTCAACAAATTTGGTAATAATCATATATTTTTATTCTATACTGAGCATAGGAATAAAATCGCAATCGAACCATTAGGATGCAAACATATACTTCTGTCTTTTTTTACGCCGTAAGCACTGGTGTATCCAGGAGGGCAAAACAAGCACGGGGGACCCGACTTAAGAGATTTCTAATTTGCTCCCTCCTGGGCCAAAAGCTGGGTACGCATAATGTCATAGAAAAAGACAAAGTTTTTGAAACAGAGATACTTTATTCAGATTGAATGCAAGTACATCAACCAATCCTATCATCGGAGAAATCAGAGAATTACATCGAAGAAAGAGACGCAGATATATTTTCTAAACGCTTTGTTGTCTTCGCTTACCGCCATATATTTAATAATTTACTATATGAATCATTGTCTATCTACTCAATGTGTGGTGAGTGAAGGCAACAAAGCGTATAGAAAATATATCTGCGTCTCTTTCTTTGATGTAATTCCCTGATTTTATCCGATGATTGGATTGGTTGATGTACTTGCATTCAATCTGAATAAAGTATCTCTGTTTCAAAAACTTTATCTTTTTCTATGACGTTAACATGGGCGTACCCAGCTTTTGGCCCAGGAGGGAGCAAATTAGAAATCTCTTAAACCGGGTCCCCCGTGTTTGTTTTGCCCTCCTGAATACGCCAGTGCTTACGGCGTAAAAAAAGACAGAAGTATATGTTTGCACCCTAATGGTTCAATTGCGATTTTATTCCTATGCTCAATATAGAATAAAAGTATATGGGTAATAATCAACCATTGTTGTCCAGATCAGGTTATTTATACTGCGGTATTTGCAAGTAATTGTGATTCACTTCTGCATATTATTGCAAGTGCAATGAACGTTTTTTCAGTGATTTAATAAGCTGAAAAAAACAGTTGATTATGATGATAAAAACAAGCGAACTTAATTATTTAGAAAGCTGTGCCAAATTTGATGTGTCTTTTAAAAATATTGTATTCTGAGAATGCAAACAAACCTGCAACCAAAACATCAACATACATGCAACCGGGCTGAGAAGGTGAGCCTCCGTTCGGATAAAAGTCGACCTGCCCCACCGGTTTCATCATCCCCAACTGGCCTCCGTCTGTATGAATGACATCGACGAATTGTGCGTCCGTTGCCTTTATAGAATCCTTGTCGTCGTTCGAAAACAAAGGAAGCGCGGGATCCAGACCTGTCACTCTTATAAAAAAAATAATAACTATGTGAACTCAATAATTTATGAGGACATATATGCTATTTGCAAATATACCCTGAACTTTTTATTTCAAATCCTTTCTCCTTGCCTAAAAAACAGTCACAGCTCTTCCGCGGATATTTTGAAAGCAAAATGGTTCAGATAAACATGAAATGAAAAACCAAGAATTAGAATTTATTTAATTTAACAGCATCGGTACGCGGTTTAGCTAGGCAACCCATGTGCGATTTATCAATGTATATATTATCTAACATATAATCATTGTCATCATCAAATAACAGATGTGAGATGAGGGTGTATATATATATACCGGATCTTAGACTATAAGTAGCGTAAGCCAACTATTTGTGCTCATTGGCGGCAGAATATTAGTTTATAGCTAAGCCTCCTCACAGACTCCTCCTCCCTAATGTACAGTCATTGTTTATACTACAAGAACTTAACGAAATAAATTATGATTTAAAAAATAGATTAAGTGTACTTAATACCTAGCGATTTTTCCGTTATTATAACGTCCCGCGTTACCGGCAACGTGAGCGCCCAAACTGTGTCCCAAAATATGAATATCGGTATAATTGGCCTCCGCCGAGTTCACTAAAAATTCTATGAATCTTCCAACAAATCTTCCTATTTGTGGAACGGCCATCCGCGAAAATAAATAATTATGAGACGCTATCGGTCTCCAATTCACCATGAAAACGTTGTAGTCGCCAGTTGCCAGATAAGCTAAAAATTATTTTGCGTCTGCAGTTTAATTTAACTCTGGAATTAACGTAGGTATGTACTGCGCCAATCGAATGTACTTAAACATTTCACTCCAAGAGAAAACTATTATATGGGATAATAGACAGTTAAATTTATTATTTGTATGTTTCACTGGTAATGATTGTAGAGTACAAACGTTGTAAGTTGAACACATCTACGTCATCAACGCCAACCAATTATGTTCAAGTACACGGAGACTGTAAACAATTGCCATTGTCGAGCGATGACGTAACTGTGTTTAACTTACAGCGTTTGAACTTTACCCATGGATTATTGTGACCGGTTAAATACGCTATGGCCCGTATATGGGGGTAAAGGGGGATACCCTATGGGGCATTGTGGGGTAGTTATAATTTGAAAAGAAAAATAGCTTCCAAACGTAATAGTTTTTATTATAAATCATCATAAACTTCTCTTTTAAAACTAAAGAACAAACAAATCAACGTTACTAATTAAACACTGCTACAAAATGAAATATTAACAACCACAATACATAAACAGGTTAGAAAAATAATTGCTGTTTAAGTGCGTGTTTTTTAACGAAAACACTGATTTCGAGACATTGCTGCCGAAATGCCGTGGATCGCTCATGAAGGTCACGCGCATGACTGACGACCAATCAAAGCGAGCCAGTTGACACTTTGCACAGCGTTTTATTCAAGCAGCATGAGGCATTCCCCGCTATACCCCACTATGCCCCCCTTCATTATATTATAAATCTTTGGGACAATAATAGAGGATATTTTTACGTATCATATTTCTGAACTTACGTTTTTCAATGAACGTTAAATTGTGTAGACTGATTTTTATTAACGATAATAAATTAATAATATTAATTATACACACAGGCTCGTGATAATAGAAATTGAATGGGTGGTAATTAGTTTTCAAGCTATAATTTTAGCTGGAATGAATATTTTTGTACGCGCGGATGTTTTTTATATAAATTGAATTGCATTTGGTACTAGTGATGTGTCGCTCCTGAGCAAGTCGTTCATAAATAACGACTCCCTTCTCGGAGCGGAGCGAGTCGCTCTTTTTTTTGTGAATGACTCACTCCGAGCGCCATTGCTCTGTGCTGAACTGTTCTGTACAGTTGCATTCGCACATTTACAGAACGCACACAGCACAGGCCACAGAGACACTAGTAAACTTTGCACGTACGGAGTTATCTTTGCTGAGTCTTTTAATGTTGAATGACACACTGTAAGTGCACTAGTGCTAAGCTTACAGTGACTTAAACCATTTACATTGACGTCGTTGACAAAGATATAATATTGTAACAATAAACGGTATTATTGTAAACCTTTTATTAAACTTTATAGTTTATTCGAAATGCGAAGAATATAAGATCAGAATAATTTTAAAATGAGTACAGAGCTGAGTGTGTGTATTGTGCTGTGCAATGCTACGTGACTCCTGAGCATGCATAATGACAATTCACACCTCTTGTGTAGTGCGTACTGCAGTGGCGGATCCACGGGGGGGGGTCGGTTCCAAACCCCCCCTTCCAGAGAATCAAAAATCCCAAATTAAAATCTTACTGCGCGATAAAAAAAAGCTTTTCATGTTTTTCATAAATTCTCCGCAAAAGGAGTAAAAATTTTTCAAGACCCCCCCTCTTGCCGTAATTCTGGATCCGCCACTGGCGTACTGTCTAGTGTCGCTCCTTTGAACGACTCGCTCTGAGCGACTCTTTTTAGTGAGCGGAGCACACGAAGCCAGCTCCCAATAAAGAGTCATGTGGACACATCACTAACAAATACAGACCAACTATATTTACCGTTTTTGATAGGCCTTATCGTCATTGCATTATAATCGCTCATCCATCCGTGGATGATGAATTTAGTGAAACGTTTGGGAGAGAACGGTGACGCTGCCAGATTGCTCCGTTCATCCAAATACATGCGAAACGGCTGACCGGGGTTGTCCAACGTGTACAAATAAAAACTTATATCACCGTTTTCGTTCAGTATCAACGCGCCTGCAATATAACGTGCTGTTATCGAAATAAATTGACTTATTTCTAAAATTTGACAATAATTATTTTAATTCAAGTTTCAATCATTCAAAACTATTACAGAAATAATAAAAAATACACTCTTTCCCTCATATTTTGGCGCGTGGCATACGGAAAAGCTCAGTAAAGATCACTGCACACAAGGCTTTGACTACTATAGTTTTCTAGTGCTCGTTTTCTTGATAGCTCTTATGTGCTCGCTTCACACGAGACGTCTTTTCAAGCTGGTGCGCGCGCAGTGACAGTTCAAATATAAACACAGAGCAAAACGTGCCTGTTGTGAGACTCTGAGCAGAATGACACCATGCTGGTTTGTGGGCGTTTGTTCATGTCGTCCACGTGACAAGATACTGTTTCCTGATTGGTTCGTGCTCAGAGCAAGCAGAGGACCTAGCACGAAAAATAGCCTCTGTTCTAATTTTAAAATTTATCTCGTGTCATTTCCAGCCTCGTACCCAGCCTGGCGGCCAGCAGAAGTTCAAGCAGTGTTTCCAGCCTCGTGTGCAGCGGCCTCAAGTTAAAACTGGCAAACTTTGCGTCGGGGTAAATCTTTTTTTTATGATTTTGTACATCTTCGCGTGCGATTTCTTCGGCGCTTATATGTTCTCTCATTTTTGGATTTTGTTTCGAAACATTATTGGTGAGAGTAAATCCAACATAATTTTAAATGTTTCAGAGTCCATGCAAAAATAATTTTTTAATCTTCGGTAAAATTTTCTAGTAGTTTGTTAATGGCATATTACGATAATTCATCATATTTCTAAACCATATTCTTTTTTTATTTTCTTCATCTGGCAAATTCATATACCTACACATTACACAGCCATGCAAAGAGTCACTTTCGATTTATTTTTTCTTTTTGCCTGATTCACCCGAAATTAACAGACTTTCCATTTACACCGACAAGTTTTTCCTTTCACATGTCAACACACGCGCGGAAGTGGTTGGTGCGATTTCGAATTATAATTTTAGCGACACGCGTTTGGAACGCCACGTTCTTGATCCAACGCTTTAACGCGTGATTGGCAAGTAGTTTCAGAATCGCGTTAAAATAATATGAAGCTTGATAATACAGTAGTTTTCCTTTTAAAAACTTTCAAATCATTGTACCATACAATATTAGTATATTGTGCGACTAGTGAGAGAAGGAGAAGATTCCATGAGCGTGAAATTTGCCGCACGAGCGTAGCGAGTGCGGTAACACGCGAGTGGAATATTCTCCTTCGATCAATGGTTGCACATAATACTTTATTCAACTAGCACGAGTAATATGTAATCGGGGCCCTGATAAAAGAGGGAAAAATAGTAAATCACTTCATTGATTGACGTACCCACCGCCCTCGATGCACACAAGATGGCCCTGACTTTCGCTGAATTGCGATGCTGTTTTCATATATACAAATCGCTACCGCGTTCCTATTGATCCAGAAACTATGCAGTAATAATTCATTACCGTACAGTTTCGGCTCGCTACCGCGTTCCTATTGGTCCAGAAACTATGCAGTAATACATTATCGTACAGTTTCGGCTCATTATTAGCACTCTACGCGTCAACATGAAGTAGGTAATTTATTATTTCTCTCGAATTTAGCAGGGCCCCGAAATTATATATTACCTACTCACGCGTGTTGAATAAATAATATTACTAGTCTGGTCCGACTGGGTCCGAATTTGTAAATTGCCACCGTTTTTTCATTGACTTGTTGCAAGATTGGTCTTCACGAAAAGCGCTTTTATTTTATCGCGATAATAGCCTATGTTCATCCTGAAGGCTCATTCTAAATAGTGGTGAAAGAATTTTTCAAATAGGTGCAGTGGTTCCGGATATTATCCTACACATACACACAAACTCACAAAATTCGCACTTTCTCTCTTTTTAAAAAATTAGTATATACCTGAAAAACGGCTACATAATAATATCACAACAGACAAACAAATGAATCTGGCAGTTATGTTGTGCAGAGTCACAACAAACGGCGAGAATGACATGTTAAATAATAATTGTTATAACGTTCTATCATAATATTATTATAAACACTGTCACTTATTGTTACCGCGTGGATCAGCTAACCGTATTGTAACTTAACTCTTTGTTACCAACGTTGAACAAAAAACGCTGACTGCCCGGTGTCTACCTGTGGACTGTTGAATTTTGTCAACAACAGTAATTTATTGTTCAATTTAAAGTAATTTCATAACACGCATAACACGAACGACAATTTACCGAATGCGTTTACGTGTTCACATATTTCATTGTTCCGATATTATAATCGATCCCCGATGTCGGCCTTGATTTTTCACCCGCTCATTAATTATTGTATTAAGTGTTGATTAACTAGGGTTGCAAATTCGAAATAATGCGACGCGAGGGATTTTTAGACAGCCGATAGGAAATTCTCCTAATTTTTCCTACATCATATCTCTACAAACACAACGTTTGTAGCATTTAAATACGTTTGTTCCATCATAACAAAAATTGATTGTTATTTAGATTCAAAGGTCTCCCATATTAAAAACACATTTTACCAGAGATTCAATTTTTATAGAACTAAACGCGCAGCATTCGCGTGCGTCGACTAGCATTGTCATAAAATTATAAAATTATTCAATTTAAAAGGTATTTATTATTAATATACAGTACCTGCGTAAAATTGTTTTTGAAATATAAAGAATTCTCATGCAAATATAGTTTACAGGAACATCGGATAGTGGTAGTGGAAAATCCGTTTATACTAAGGATTAAGGAAGATCATTATTTTGCGTTTTGTCTAAAAAAGGACTAACAGTGTTCGTGCCAGCAGACTCTCGTCAATATTCAAACATAACAAAATCTTTTAGCTTAAGACGTCCATTCAGATTTCTCTAGTCCAGATGCGCCGCATAATAGTCAAAGACAGATTATAATAATGTTATTTAAACTGTACAGTGTTCATCTTGTACTGATTTTTGGAGAGATACAAAGAAAAAGCCTCTATTGAATTATTTCGTATTTAAAATTTAAATTCAATCCTGGTTACAAAACAGGTCTTTAAATGTTAATTTATCAAACATTAAATGTTTGATAAATTGACATTTTAATTCGACTCATGTTATGCTAAAAATATATGTAGATACATTTTACTTAAATTTTCTAAAAAGTACTAATCACTTTTCCAATTAAACTTTATTTGAGTTTCGTCAAAATAACGATATGTCAACATTTCACCATATTCAACTAGTTAGTAGATTATAGGTAGGTATTATAGTATTTTTTGCTTGTAACTCGTATAAAGTAGCTGTTTTGACGTGATAACGTCTTATAAATTGATGAATCACCAATCTTATAAATTGATGAAACACCGGCTGCATGCACGAAAAAGTGTAACGTTCCTAACGTTCCGCCTGACCCTGTGCGTGCTTTTCTCGAAAACGGCCCTAACGATTTGGATGAAATTTACTGAAAAGGGATTTTGGGGGGCAAAAAATCGTTTTAGCTAGGTCTCATCTCTCAAAAAAATCGTTTTCATACAAATTTTATCATTATAAAAATCAATTTTTTGACGTATGAAAATACTTAAATATTGTAAGTAGGTTTTGGAATTTTATATAAACAGTGAAACAATTGTTTTCAAAATATTATGACAATTAATCTTTGAGACTTAAAATAAATACAAAAGAAAGAAAGTAAAAAAAAACAATTTTATTATAGGTGGTGAGTATTTTAATACATAAAATTAACCTAAATTTGAAGCGAAAGATGCAAAATCATAGATTCGAATTATTATAAATTATTATTATATAAATTTAGGTTATGTGTTACGGAATACGTTATCACGTAAAACTATCGTCCGTAAACCGACTTTACAGACAACCAATTTTTTTTTGCCTCTTTTTCAAAATTTTTGACAGTTTACTTTTGAACAAACAGACAAACAGTAATTTACTATACCTACTACTATAGAATTGATATAGGTAGTGCGACCAATTTTGTATTACTTTACCGCACCAGTGCGTAATGTATCACTTTATATGCTTCTATAGTCTATACCCACATGTAGAACAACTTTTTTATAAGGAAAATTGCAAAAAAATAATATTTGAAAACATATTTCTATAAATTGTAAATAATAATAATTATAATAATGATTATAGGTATTGTTAAGTCATATTATTCCACAAAATAAAATAAATTGCCTATATTTATGCAACTAAACCTACAGCGTGGAACACTTGGGCAAACAAGGATAGTAATATAAAATTATAAATGTCATAGTGTTTGATCAATTTGACATTTGTGGAAAAATCGCAAATTTTCGTGTGTAGTTGATATTTATTACATTTTTAGAGATGAATCTCCAACTAATAATTTCATTGTTTATATTTTTCAATATTGTCATATTATTCCACAAAATATAATAAATTGCCTATATTTATGCAACTAAACCTACAGCGTGTAGCACTTTCGGGCAGACAAGGATAGTAACATAAAATTATAAATGTCATCTGATGGTTTGACAGCAGCTATGTTCAGTGTTTGATCAATTTGACATTTGTGGAAAAATCGCAAATTTTCGTGTGTAGTTGATATTTTTATTACATTTTTAGACATGAATCTTCAACTAATAATTTCATTGTTTATATTTTTCAATATTTGTAATGGTAGAATTCACAAACTCGAAATACGCGTGAGTATTTTATCATTTGCAATTTCGGCATTTCTGCTGCGAAAGAAACAAGCGTGTTTATTAAACCTATTTTTAATATTATTTTTCAGAACGATGTTCGCCGTTACATAGCTCTAAGTACATTTGGATTTTACAAGGGAGGAATTTTAGACGTCAAATTTCATAACTTTCGAGTGGACCCTGAAGATAATGAATCAGTGGTAATGTTTATATTTTCAAGAAATTAAAACAATTCGATTTCCATCATTACTGTTATGTGAAATATTAATTAATAATGCTTTAGTTGGTTTTCTTATCAATGCTTGCGTTGATTTTTAACATGTTTAAAGTACTTACATTGTTCAACATAGGACTGCTTCGAGTAGTCGAAACTGACTTCTTGAGTGTCAGTTTTGACTACTCGAAACGGTCTGTGTACTGGCGACCTCAGTAAAATATCCGGTTTATAATAATTTCTCGTTTTGACTAAATCTGATTTTCCATGAGTAGCTACTAAAAATAAGTATTGCTTCATTGTTCATATTTTTTTCATGTACTGTGTTCAGTTTGGCTTTACATTGGATCGAACCTTAAACGATGCAATGAACCCATATTTAGACAGCCATCAAGAAAGCTGTTTGCTACAGAAACCTTCGACTAACAGTGAACACGACGCGACTGTCATTTATTTCACGTTTGATTTCAAAAAGAAAATGTAAGTCACATTTACAATGTTCACTTAATATCTTGTTCTCGTAGCTAGCTGGTAAGCTATTTTGTTTTATTCACTGAACTCGGAACTTAAATTATAATTTGCGTAGAATACAGTCGCTTTATATATTAAAGTTATTATTCTTTTGGAGGTTAAGATTTTGTTTTTATTGTGTTCATTTGTTTCGAATGAGAATAGATTTTGAAAGTTGTACATGCTCGTATAATGAAAATCTTTCGGCAACTGATCTATAAGTTTATTTTTTCAAAGAGAAAACTTCTTTAGGCGCACAATACGTACTTTTTCCTGGACATTAAATAAGTCTGATCCGTTGGGGCTTGTATTAATTGTCAAAAATCTTTGATGTTTTCCAATTTATTTTAAATCTGACGGTTTTATTTTGACGTGATAACGTCTTATAAATTGATGAATCACCAATCTTATAAATTGATAAAACACCGGCTGCATGCACGAAAAAGTGTAACGTTCCGCCTGACCCTGTGCGTGCTTTTCTCGAAAACGGCCCTAACGATTTGGATGAAATTTACTGAAAAGGGATTTTGGGGGGCAAAAAATCGTTTTAGCTAGGTCTCATCTCTCGAAAAAATCGTTTTCTTACAAATTTTATCATTATAAAAATCAATTTTTTGACGTATGAAAATACTTAAATATTGTAAGTAGGTTTTGGAATTTTATATTATAAACAGTGAAACAATTGTTTTATAAATATTATGACAGCTAATCTTTGAGACTTAAAATAAATACAAAAGAAAGAAAGTTAAAAAAAAAAACAATTATATTATATGGTGAGTAATTTAAATAAATAAAATTAACCTAAATTTGAAGCGAAAGATGCAATATCATAGATTCGAATTATTATAATTATTATATAAATTTAGGTTATGTATTACGGAATACGTTATCACGTAAAACTATCGTCCGTAAACCGACTTTACAGACAACCAATTTTTTTTAATTTGTTTATATTGAATTTGCTTGTGTTAATTTTAATTATTGTAACTGAATGCATGATAAATATTTGTGAAAATCTAACGGATATAGGCATATTTTTTTACGGTTTAGTTCTGGACTGATATTTTTACTTCTCAGACGAATTACATTTTGCACTAAGTTAAGACTTTATATTAGTAATATTTCAAATTATTTGCGTAATATTACTTCAAATTGATTGTACGATCGCCAAAGAAGTTTTTACTTCAGCCGAGCAGTCTTAATATTTTTTTCTTTTTTATGCGTGCAAAATAATAAAACAAGTATTATTTCTCAAATATATAAAATTGTTAAATCAGCTATTTGGACTGGTCAGTCATAATAATTATTTTTCGTTTTCTGATTTTATTTAATCTCTTTTTTTTGCACAGATTGAAAGTGAACTGTAGTCAAGATTCATTAATCACTCACATTTATAAAAACCGGACCCTTTTGCCAGCAATCAGAGCAAAACGAGACTATTTGAGTGATGATTCGTTGTTTCAGCGAAGATTGAAAAGAAACGTTGCACACGGTATGCTTGAAACTGAAGCTTGTCTTCTACAATTTGTTGAATGGCAGTTTTAATGGCTAAAAATATAATTTTCAGAGATCAACGAACGATCCGAATCTTCAGCGCTCGGAGGACCGTGCTTTGATTCGTCGTTACCCGTTCAAGTAGAGCACAGAGATAACCACAACTACTACAGCACAAATGTAGGTTTGACCGAAAACAATATCCGCCCGATAAAGAGCTGTTTTTCATACTTCATTTCAATCGATCAATACATTTCAAATAAAAAAAATTTCGACCAATTTTTCTCAGACCAATATATTGGCAAAAAATGACGAGTTGCACTCCGGGACTGCCTGTAGAAGTGAAAACTTCAATCTTCTCTGTATCGTCCCAATTTTAGTATATGTACCGCCGAAGCAAGTACGCTAGACATGCCTCAACAACTCGTATATATACTTAGCGTTACTCAGAAATCCACTACTAGTGAGAATCGTTTTTACAAACATTTGATTTTGTCAAAATATATTCATTAAATCAAAAAACTGTTTCTTGCATTTGAAAGACAATTGCTTACTCCATTAAAATACGTGATTACATTTTGTATTTATTTTAAAATAGCTAAGCAAAAAAAACAAAAAAGTTTTCGTCTTACGAATTTTGTCTTACGCATTTTCGATCAGGTCTTACGAATTTTCGATCTGACGCGAGTTTAACATTTTTTACCCATTACAAAAAAAGTGTACAACGCCGCTAAAGAAGTTTTCACTTCAAAAATAATAAAATTACAAATCAATATAACACAAGATGACGTTTCGATCCGGATTTGGATCTTCTTCAGAAATATCTAAAAAATATAAAAATTAATTAATATTAAGTTATTTATTATCTAATAAAAATCACGAAACTTTCAATCTTTCGTGATTTCTATTAGATAATAAATAACTTATCTAATACTAATTAATTTTTATATTTTTTAGATATTTCTGAAGAAGATCCAAATCTGGATCGAAACGTCATCTTGTGTTATATTGATTTGTAATTTTATTATTTTGACGTGATAACGTCTTATAAATTGATGAATCACCAATCTTATAAATTGATAAAACACCGGCTGCATGCACGAAAAAGTGTAACGTTCCTAACGTTCCGCCTGACCCTGTGCGTGCTTTTCTCGAAAACGGCCCTAACGATTTGGATGAAATTTACTGAAAAGGGATTTTGGGGGGCAAAAAATCGTTTTAGCTAGGTCTCATCTCTCGAAAAAATCGTTTTCATACAAATTTTATCATTATAAAAATCAATTTTTTGACGTATGAAAATACTTAAATATTGTAAGTAGGTTTTGGAATTTTATATAAACAGTGAAACAATTGTATTCAAAATATTATGACAGCTAATCTTTGAGACTTAAAATAAATACGAAAGAAAGAAAGTTAAAAAAAAAAAACAATTATATTATATGGTGAGTAATTTTAATAAATAAAATTAACCTAAATTTGAAGCGAAAGATGCAATATCATAGATTCGAATTATTATAATTATTATATAAATTTAGGTGATGTATTACGGAATACGTTATCACGTAAAACTATCGTCCGTAAACCGACTTTACAGACAACCAATTTTTTTTTTTGTCAATATAATGGTCTGAGAAAAATTAGTCGACAATTTTATTTATTTGAAGAGTTCTATTCAGACGTTAATCAAAGATTTCAATCCCAATACAGTATTATTATCTCTGATAATGTTTGTTCGTATTTTTTAGTTCGTAATGTATGTAGCAAGCGTGGCCGAGGAAGGACTTTACAATTTGTATTTCCACAGTTGTCCTAATTATCACAGGGAAAAACTCGTAGCTGTCAACTTTGACGTAAGTATTTCAGTGTAAATTGATTTGTTAAAACTGTCGTTCATGTATCAACAAAATTCATTGATTTCAGATGGAAATCGAAGAAAACAACGATGGAAATTATTTGTCGGCCGGTGAAATGCCATTGCCGGCTCTCTATACGATGATGGCGCTTTTATTTTTCTTGTCCGGCTGCTTCTGGGTTTTCATTTTGCACAAAAGCTCTCATCCAGTTTTTAAAATACATTATTTAATGGCAATTTTAGTATATTTAAAATCTTTATCGTTGCTGTTTCACGGCATTAACTATCACTACATCGAAACAAAAGGTGAACACGTCACCGCTTGGGCCATTCTCTATTATATCGCTCATCTGTAAGTCAAACAACACGACGCGTTTAAACAAAGATCGCAGACGTTAACTGTTTTTTCTCATTTCAGCTTGAAAGGAGCTGTTCTCTTCATAACAATCGTATTAATTGGGACCGGATGGACGTTCATCAAACACATTCTGGCCGATAGAGACAAGAAACTGTTCATGATTGTTATTCCGTTACAGGTAGTAGTTGCTTTCGCTTTTCTCTTTGATCGTTCGTAGAGAAACTAAACATACGCCGTTAGGTTTTAGCAAACGTCGCGGAAATTATCATAGCCGAAAGTGAGGAGGGAGACATTGAACACCGCACCTGGAGAGACGTTTTGTATTTGGTCGACCTTTTGTGTTGTGGCGCCATTCTGTTCCCGGTTGTGTGGTAAGTGATCGTTTCGCTTTCGAAATATTGTTACGGAGCGGCTAGATTTAATTGTAAATTTCGCTTCAAGGTCGATCCGACATTTGCAAGAAGCATCGCAGACCGACGGAAAAGCTGCGATTAATTTGCGGAAACTAAAATTGTTCAGACATTTTTACATAATGATCGTTTGCTATATCTATTTTACAAGGATTATTGTTTACCTATTGCAAGTGAGTATTAAGACAATATTATTTATTCAACTCATGCGCGTTATTCATGTTTTATCATGCCTAAGAACCGAACCCTAAATAGCCATTTACCGACTGGTGACAATTACTTGTCATAACTCAATGAAGATTCCTACTAGCTCGGCCATTGTGGAGTAATGAAAATAAACGTAACTATTTTCTGAGTCGTAACGAAATAGTAGGTAACAACAACTCCGTTGTTACCCATTGAGGCTAAAATTGAGAGGCCGAATGTTTTCGACATGGAGTTTATTCATAACCGGCTAACCTCAAACCAAAACATTGAATTGTGCTGTTTGGTGCTGTTAGTATTGACAGTTTTTTTTATAAAGAAATAAATAGATATTTACAACATCTCATTATAATTAAAACATGAATAACGCGCAATTGTTGAATAAAATTATGGGCGCAACTTGTAGGCTAAGTCATGACCTGTCAGCGCCATGAATGACTTAGACTACTAGTTACGCCAATAACTATTATTTACACGCGACTGTCTGAAGAGGAAAGACAAAAATGATTTACTATGTCAATATTTTCAACTTGCGATTTATCATCGTATAAACCAGTGATTCCCAAGTGGTCTATATCGACCCCCAGGGGTCGACGATAACTTGCAAGGGGTCCATGTCAGCGGGAAAAAAAATTGGGAGTCCACGAAATGAAAATGGGGGTCAACGATAGTGAATCTCCTAACAAAAAAAGAAATAAACTGGACACCGTTAACCGAAGAGATTTAAGATTAAATCTAACTAAATTGATGCCAAATGTTGAAAATTTATTATTAAAGCATCAGGTTCATCCCTCACACTAAAAGCATTTAGTTTTTGCTTAGTTATTTTATGTAACAGAAAGTAAATTTTAATTTGATTCGTTTAATTTGAATCTAATTAATAAATGTATAAAACTAAACATTTCACACTACATTTTACTACCGTTATAAAAAATCGTACAAAGTGAGTAGCGCTATACAGGTTGTCAAAAATACATTTGAAATTAATGAATGTGCAAAAAATCAATATCAGATAAGCAGGGGGTCTACCCAAAATCGAAAAACATGGCAAGTGGTCTACGAGACAAAAAAGTTTGGGGACCTCTGGTATAAACGGGTCCGTTGTTGTTTTTAGATCACGGTACCGTTCCAGTACGAATGGTTGGACGAAATGTTCCGTGAAATGGCAACATATGTGTTCTTTGTGTTGACCGGCTACAAATTCAGGCCGGCATCTGCCAACCCATACTTTACGCTCAACATAGATGACGACGACGACGACGAGGAAGTAGATATAGTGTGAGTTTATTTTTATTTAATCATAAAACAATGAAATGAAATCTATTTTGTGCCAGAAATCGGTAGCTAACCGGTAATCAGAATTTTTTTTAATCGCGAATTTCTTTTTAGTATAACTCAAACCGGTTTAACTGAGGGTCTCAGTAAAGTGACGTCACGAAACGTAAGTAATTTTATTCAGAATGCAACCGAAGAAGAAAAAGACATTTTGATTAAAAGAGAAAGTAGTCACGAATATGACTGAAAAAACCGTTCGTCTCTGTTTCACAAAAAGTAAAAGTATGTATCATTGAAAACTATTAATTCCTTGTAACTTTATAATTCCTTATTTATATGCAGATAAGTATGATAGACATCGTTTTTTTTTTTTTTTATACTGCAAATAAGAAAAAAACATATATATCAGTGGCGTAGATACGGTGGGAGGGGAAGGATCCAGGGGCTGTGATAATGAAACTTGCAAAATGAAAGTTATCAGGAAAATTGAATCTTAGGGCATGAAAGTCAAAATTGTGTATTAAAACTTTTTTTGCAAAGTTACGAGAGTTTGAAAATTGATGATTTCTTCAACAATAGCTAATCTTTTGTTGACATAATATATCGCACGTTGAAAACAAAAGTGGCATTATGTAAAAAATGACATTTTACAGTAGAGCATTTTTTAGTTTTAATATTATTGTTTTGTCCTAAAAAAGTTACTATTAAAATACTGCTTATAGAGATTCTTTTGTTAATAATGAGACAATTTATTATTGTTTTAATTTATTTTTTGACCACAATGTTAAAAATATAGTTATTAAAAAAAAGACCTTTCAACAATAATTTTTTGTTTAGTGTCATTGTTGTCATAACCTATAATCAGTAAATTGGAGACTTCAACTGCAAAAAGTGTCACTAAACAAAATGTGTCATTTTATGTATTTTCTTACTTACATTAATTTTTGTAGCAACTGTAATCACAGTAAACTGTCGTTTAACAAAATGTGTCACTTTTTTACTTACAGCGACGTGCGTACCAAACAACTGCTTTGACACAATCAAAATAGTGTCGTTATATCAGTCATGACCATGGGCAATTCTTTCAAAATATAAAGTGACACAAGCTCAGTCTAGCGGAAGTAAGTGGGTTTATGAGCAAACGAAAATTTTCGTATAGTGACACTTTTGCAGTAAAACATGAATCTTACAAAAGGTGAAAAGTCAACTTTTTTATATAGTGTCACTATTGTTTTCAACGTGCGAATGTTATCTAACAACAATAGATTGATAAATCAAACTCGGTCATTATTGAACTAAAAATGAATTTGTCAAAATTTTCGAATCTCCCTCCCAGAGCAAAACCTATCTACGCCCCTGATATATATACACATATTTTTTAACAAAGTTTGTTTATTTATTTTGAAATAAATTGTTTTCCATTAAAATGTGAAAATGAAGGTTTAGTGACAATACAGTTAAACCTCGATTATCCAAGATATACAGGCGATAAGAAAGAAAAATATAAAGGCCGCTGCACACGAGGCTAGAAACGCTGCTAAATTCCTTGCTAGATTTGCCTACAAGTTTTCTAGCGTTGGTTTTCTTGATTGCTGTTAACTGCTCGTTTCACACAAGACTATTTTTCAAGCTTGATTTGTGGATAGATCTGGTGCGCGCGCAGTGACAGTTCGAATATAAACACAGAACAAAACGTGTCTGTTGTCTGATTCTGAACAGAGTGCGACACCATGTTGGTCTGTGGGTGTTTGTTTCAAGTGCCCACGTGACAAGATACTGCTTCCTGATTGGTTCTTGCTCATACCTAGCAGCAAATCTCGCAGGGAAAATAGCCCTTGTTCTAATTTTAAAACCTATCTTGTGAGTTAGCAGGCCAGCCCGCAGTGACGTCATTTCTAGCTTCCTACCCAGCCTTCCGGCTAGCAGCATTTCTAGCCTCATGTGCAGCGGCCTTAATATTTATAAACCAGACTTACCAAAGTTTGACTGTATTAGCATTTAATAATCTTAAGCTAGATATATTTCTTTGGATTCTTTTAACCCTACAAGTGTCGTTGTAATATGTATTCAGTTTATACTTATATGCATTTTTTTATTGTAATTTGATCTCTTTTCGCTCGCAGTATTTCATTTCAGATATAATTTATTTGATGAATATTGCGTTATAACAAATCAATTAATAGACTTGAAATATTATTAGTCTTGTCGTCATTATTACATTATACTGTATACTGCATGGAATGTGTTAAAAAAAGTGTGACACCTCATTTTATATTCACAAAATTTTATAAAAAAATGAGTTTTAATGAATATTTTTGTACGTTTGAAAACTATAATGTTGGTTAATAATAAGTAATTATTGTTATTTATAAATGTGCGTGCGATAAATACAAAATAATTATTTCTTTAGCCAAATTTTCATTAGTCGTTGACATTACTGAAAATACATATTTATAACTTTTCTATATTTCCAACTAAACAGTATTACATAATGTATTTAAAAAACAAAACGAAAACACTCAGTCCATATTATAGTCAGAGTGCCCGTCAGCAAAAATTTTTTGTTACATACTCTCCCCAAACTTTGTATATGGCTTCATTAGGCCTAGTCTGACACCTATTTCCTCTATGACTTTTCTTGATTTTGGGGCGTTTTCCCTCTAAATTTTCCGAAAGATGTAAAAATTTATAGATAATGTTTGTTTTTTCAATTGGATAGCTTAAAAAATTCAACCAAAACGCTAAAATAATGTTCTCTGACAAATAACATGAACCATTTAAAATGTCTGACACCTCGAATATGTCGAACATATTCAAGGTGTCAGCGTTTTGGTTGAAGTTTTTAAGCTATCCAATTAAAAAAACCAACATTATCTATAAATTTTTACATGTCGAAACGACATCTTTCGGAAAATTTAGAGGGAAAACGCCCCAAAATCAAGAAAAGTCATAGAGGAAATAGGTGTCAGACTAGGCCTAATGAAGCCATATACAAAGTTTGGGGAGACTATGTATGTATCAATAAAATTTTTGCCGACGGGCACTCTGACTATTATGAATGGTTCCCATTGTAAATAAATAATTGAAAACTTGCACGATAAACTGTTAATTTGCACCTTTGAAACATCTTCGATATTATCAAGGCATCGAAAACAACTGGGGATTGTCTGATTTGATTAATCTTTGTAATGTGTGTAAAACACTCCACGGCACTATGAAGCCCTATTCCTATAGTTTAGGCGTCAAGAAGAAATCGAATATAATCCTCGGGTTGAAGCACACTTTGTGTTGTTTGTTATTCAAAATAAAAAAAAAAAAAGGAAATCGAATAAAGCTTCTGTATTGAAACTTGCATTCTGTCTGGAATACTACAGAATATATACTATATATTCACTCAATCCTGGAGCTAACAGATAATTATGACTGTCAAGGAATAGACAAATAATTTGCAATAAAATAATATTGCGACTATAAATTGAAATGTAAGCTATCCTATCTTTCAAGTTGGGTCGAATTGCACACGGTGTGCAAATCAAATTTAAAATCGGTTCAGTAGTTTAGGAGTTCATCGCGGACAAACATGTGACACGTAATTTTTATATATAAAGATATACAAGAACGCCTAATAATTAGAAATGGAATTCAATTTTATTTTTTGTGAACGCACCGACACACTGAAATTAGTTCCATTTAAGGACAGAATTAAAGATAAAGGGTACATACTATTATACAGTATGTAAACGCGTAAGGTGCACATAGGGAAATTAGCATTGGGAAAAAATACTTGGATCAGAGTTAGCCATGACTGCATTCATTGTTATTTCTATTGAATTATCGTGGTAATCTTGAGGATTTCTATTTTATTTTGATTTATTTTTATTTTACTTGGCTTTTTTAATAATAAAAAGCTCTTATAAATCATTATTTTAATTTTTTTGTACAAAAATAAAAGAAAAAAACAGCTCCATCTGTTTGGAAACATTTCATTCAAAAATTGTCTGACTGGTATGATGTATATGCGCGTTTTTAGGTTCAACGCGAATAGGCGGAGATATTTGATCTCGCACCATATTTAAGTATTTTTGGGAATTTAATGTCCCATTAATAAAAAAGTCCGATTATGTTGTAATCATTTGAATATTTTCTTCGGTAGTATACACATTCATTTTGCAAAAGAATATTATCTGTCAAATTGAAAAACAAGATTTCAAGGCTCACTCTGATCCAGTCATTTTTTCCCAATATTAATTTCCCTATGTGCACCTTACTTAAGTTAATCTAGACGCTTATGACCTCAATTTCCAAGCGTCTATAGCTTTGTTTGTACAAGCAAATTGCCAACTTATAAATAATTGTGTAAAAAACATGTTCGCAACTGAAAATTCGTTCCCAGTCAGCGGATTATTTTGAGGATTAGAAACCGATCCATGACCAACAATTTCGCCTATGCGAACATCAGATTTTAAACAAAATGTGCATGCTTCATCAATTTGCTGACATTTTCTGATCATTGTACGAACAAAGCTTATATAATCACGTCATTCCATAAGTTGATTTGTTTCAACAATCTTTAGCAACCAATTCAACATCGTTTAAAAACAATATTCTAGTTTACTCTATACTATAAGTAACCGGAACGGACTTGTAGCAAATAGCATCGTAAATCTGTACTTGTTACGCATAGTATAGAGATTTCAGTATCTACATAGGTGCATAATCTTAATAGTAGGTCACTTTACAGACTGGAAAAATTTGGCTGAAGTCGATTGAGTAGATATCATTTGTGTTTAACTTAAAATATGTTGAACAAGGATATAGTTAAAGCAATGGTGCGTATTTCAATCGGTGGAAAGCAACTGGATGACTCTTGGTATTTGAGTTCCTGAAGCAATTTGGAAACTTTTTTGTTCAGTACCTCATAACCCCAAAATGGAAGGAATCGGAGAAAAGGGGGGGGGGTCAAAACGTAAAAAAAAATTGTTTAGAAACCAAATGGAAAGGCGGTAGCATTAAAGTACGTGTACTCACTATTGTTTAAAAAAATTGTCATCCGAAACGTGCGGACGGTTTGCGCGAACCGATTTTTTGAAAATCGGAAAAAAAAAATTGTGTCGCAACCGGTTGCGATTTTGAGGAAAATTCTTGTTTTTGTTCAGAGATGCTGTAAAAAAATTGTCATCCGTTTCTGCTGGACGGATTTTGAGGAATTAAAGGTTTGAGTGGCTAAAATTCTCAATTTTTCACTAGCTTTTTTCAAACATCATAAAAAAATTGCTAAAATTGTTAAAAACGGATGACGTTTCTTATACATGTTCTCAGAGGGTCCAACTATAATATGTATCAATGTCATCCGTTTTTATAACATTTAACCCCATTTTTCAACCCCTTACTTTTGTGCGATATTAATCAGAATATTGAGGTTAGACTCGTTTCTGATGGCATACAGATAACGTACACAACCCCTTTAGGGGTTGAAAAATGGGGTTAAATGTTATAAAAACGGATGACATTGATACATATTATAGTTGGACCCTCTGAGAACATGTATAAGAAACGTCATCCGTTTTTAACAATTTTAGCAATTTTTTTATGATGTTTGAAAAAAGCTAGTGAAAAATTGAGAATTTTAGCCACTCAAACCTTTAATTCCTCAAAATCCGTCCAGCAGAAACGGATGACAATTTTTTTACAGCATCTCTGAACAAAAACAAGAATTTTCCTCAAAATCGCAACCGGTTGCGACACAATTTTTTTTTTCCGATTTTCAAAAAATCGGTTCGCGCAAACCGTCCGCACGTTTCGGATGACAATTTTTTTAAACAATAGTGAGTACACGTACTTTAATGCTACCGCCTTTCCATTTGGTTTCTAAACAATTTTTTTTTACGTTTTGACCCCCCCCCTTTTCTCCGATTCCTTCCATTTTGGGGTTATGAGGTACTGAACAAAAAAGTTTCCAAATTGCTTCAGGAACTCAAATACCAAGAGTCATCCGGTTGCTTTCCACCGATTGAAATACGCACCATTGCTTTAACTAATAGCACGGTGCGTTCAGCGTAAATATCGAATGTCGGCCATTTTATCTACATTCAGTTTACTGCCTCCTTGGTATACTAGAAAAACTGTAATTGTTCATATAATTAGTACTTATTATACTTATTAAAAAATAAATAAATAAAATGCATTCGTATCAACTATTGAAGCCTGTATTATTTTTTCTCATACATTACAATAATTCCCGTTAACTATTTGGTGCTCTTAAAATACAAAATTCATGGTATAAAACAAATAAGAAGTACAAATCACATAAGTTTAACATATTGTCACGCCGCAGATTCTAACAATTCAGTCAATAATAACCCCACAAAACAAATCAGTTAAGTTTTCCACATAAACTTTGCATTCGTCTTGATTTGTCTGGTTAATGATTTATTGTGCGACTAGTGAGAGAAGAAGATTCCATGAGCGTGAAATTTGCCGCACGAGCGTAGCGAGTGCGGTAAAACGCACGCGAGTGGAATATTCTCCTTCGATCAATGGTCGCACATAATACTTTATTCAACTAGCACGAGTAATATGTAATCGGGGCCCTGATAAACGAGGGAAAAATAGTAAATCACTTCATTGATTGACGTACCCACCGCCCTCGATGCACACAAGATGGCCCTGACTTTCGCTGAATTGCGATGCTGTCTTCATATACACAAATCGCTACCGCGTTCCTATTGGTCCAGAAACTATGCAGTAATACATTATCGTACAGTTTCGGCTCATTATTATAGCACTCTACGCGTCAACATGAAGTAACTTATTATTTCTCCCAAATTTAGCAGGGCCCCGAAATTATATATTACTCACGCGTGTTGAATAAAGAAAATTATTAAGCTCCATTTTTCTACCAGCTATGAAATATTTTATGTGCAAAATTTTAAAGTTCCTAAAATAATTTGCATTGACAAAATACACTGCGACAAACGTCGTGACAATCATGTTATCTGAACACATAACGTGAAACAAAAATCACAGAAAGATTGCACATGATAATACTTTTTGAGATCAACTTTGATCATCCTAATAAAAAAATATGATATTTTCTAGACCCAAAACAAATTAAAATCTGGTCAGCTCTTCCTGACCTGCAGTTTGTTTCATCACATCGATCGTATGTCTTATATTATCTAACAGTTTTGTTTTGGGCGATAAAGAATTCTCTACTATAATCTTAAAACTTGAAATTGAGATCAATTTCTTAAAACATGAGTATGATAATTATAATCTTCTTTCAGGTACAGCTTTTTTGTCCTTAAATTTAAATCAGAAATAAAAAATACTACCTAGTTGAAATATAAAGAAAAATATTCACTCAATTAATTAGTCTCCTATAAAAATTGAGTTTGAAATGAAACCAAAAAGAAATTAAATGAGCATCGCAAAATCACAATGGCAACTTAAATTAATCGCTGTCTTCGCTGACACTAATTTCCAACGAATCCATCAGAAGTTCTACGATTTGTTGTGGGGTTTTTTGCTTTATCATTACACTCGCCAACACATACTGCTCGTGGCTCAGTTCTGACCAGTCCGTGTACTGAAACGTAAAAATAATAAATAGATTGCTATAAGTGAGATCCTTGCTCTCCACACTGAGAGGATGCCGCCCCCCAGAACCCCAATTCCAAAACGAGACGCATTCGAAATTAGATTGACACTTAAAACAGTATTATGCAAGTCCCGTTACGATCGGTTCGACTGCTCCTGTGCAGTAATTCAAACACGCAGACGAATTAAAATTTCATTCGGTTATTAATTAACTGATCACACTAGAACAACTTAAAATTGCATTACTGCTGTCCTATATTACTGACCAAGGGAGTGCTACGGTGATACATTTTGCCATTTTCCGTGAAAGGTTCGAATTTTTGTAATAACGCCGATCCATCGATTCTCCACAAATATACCTGGGTGCCTCTACTTACGCGTATATCTTTTCGAGCCACTACAAATGCGCCAGTCTAGAAAATATAAAATTGGTCAATTATTACTAGATAAGCACATTACTTTGGCCTCTACCAAATAATAAAAATATCTTATTAACAATCAAATTATTATTTTCGATGACAATGATTAGATAAATTTAATTATTGCTCGCATCTATTGTTCATGCAATTTCTTCACACGCAAACAATTATTAATTGACTAATTTTATCTTACACGATATTCTTTCTTTGTTCTCACAGACAGTTTAGCTCCAGTCTGGGTGTTTTGATTATCTTCTATTGGCTTTAAAGTATTAGATCCATTTTTTCTCCTTTTGGAAATACGGGAATCAGTTGTATTTCTTAGAACCTTACAATTTTAAATGATTAGTGTAAATTTCTATCATCATTATTTTAAATAGCAATACTTACTCGACTTTTAGACTGCTTTCCTGCACTAATATTGGTTTTCCTAGGCATTTTTTTATTATAATTTTATTTGGTATTGTCCAATGACATTTCTTGGTACGTTAAACTACCAACATTATTTTAAAAACCTTAATCAAAAATCACAGAAAAACTTCACATTAAACTACTAGATCGGTATATTTTTCTATTATAACATTTTATTTTTACAAAAATGATTATTTATTAATACATCCGTCGATGATTTAAAAGAAAAACAGTAACTTAACCTCTAAAAAATAAAAACCCAACCGCTACTCAACAGTCAACAATGCTCCCGAGTCCCATGCATGCGTTAGCGCGCCGCAGACCGCATTACGGTGCGTCCGTCGAACGGAAATCTTCCGAAAGACGAAAATGATCTAGTTTCCATCAACGTAATATTGGCATTAAATGATGGGTTATGTTTTAGGTTTTAACTCCGCTCGTTTCTATAGATTTTTAAGCTGCATATCACTTAATTAAGAATTAAACATAAGGTTTATGGGAAAAACACAAAGCGTTTTCATGGGTAATTTGTTTAACTCAAATTTTACTTCGTGTTAATTGGAAACCGGACCAATTCTTGCCAGGTGAAAAATCGATTGTTTTACGAATGTGTTCACATTGTTAAAAAAACGAACTGAAATCAAATAAATATTTAGCGGTTTCCAATTTTAAAACTTTCCTTGACGGACAGTAAATCGTGGAAAAATAAAAACATGGATTCAATATGTATACAAACCAAAAATAAAATAAGATATGTAAATGCAATTACATACTTAGATAGAAGTGGTTTTTTTGTACAGTTTGAAAACAAAATTACTGATTTTACTATTAAAATCGACAAAAAATTAGATTCTTTTCCCATTATGGACTTAATAATTACAATAGAAATAAGTAAACTTGCAGATATATCAGGTAGCTCTACTTAATACCGAACGATTGATAAAAAGTTATTACTACCTATGACTCATTATTTTTGCAATAATTGTTGTTAGAATATTTAGCAGAAGAAATGATACAAGAACCAAATAATGTACAGTTTCTTTTTCATCATATAATTCTTTTAACACTGAGAAAATTTTTGAAAAGAGACATAGAAGAACACCAAGTGAATATCATAATGCGTATCAACGATTCAACGGTCATACCAAAATATAATTCGATAAATCTTCGTAAAATAAATCATTCCGGTGCTCTTGTAAGTTTCGATGGAGTTCTCATGAAGCGTACGCCCGTTCAAAAATATATGTATGTTTAATATGATTATTTTTATTTACATTGAAACAAAAAATCAATTTTTAATTTTACTATAAACATGTTTATATGTCCTAGAACGTAATAGCAACTATAAATATTTTTTGTGTAAGTAAAAATTGAATGGAAAAAACAAAATTAAAAATTTTGAAAAAACCCGCGACGAATGTAAATGTTATAATAGAAAAAGAATTAAATAAAATTCTAAAATCCCCCGACTTAACGCAGGTAAGTAACCAATGAAACTCCATCGCTGCCCTGAATTAAGAATAGAAGAATATAAATTGCAATATTTTAGTTCATTTCAGGGCAGCCCCCGACGGAGTTTCTTTGGTTACTTACCTGCGTTAAGTCGGGGGATTTTAGAATTTTATTTAATTCTTTTTCTATTATAACATTTACATTCGTCGTGGGTTTTTTCAAAATTTTTAATTAAACGCTTTATATTAGTTTGGGTTGTAACTAACTATGTATGTATGTAACTAACTATGTATGTATGTCCGTAACGGAATCTTTGAGCATAATTTTCACCAATTTCCCGAAGTCTGATTAATTTGAAACTTTGCATACGTATCAAGGACCGATGACAATGCAATAATTTGATAACAGTTTCCCATTATCCTTATTAGGACCCCCAGGATTAATAAATTCTTTTATAGATCCTCTGTAGTAAACGCTTTATTTTCACCAATTTCCCGAAGTCTGATTAATTTGAAACTTTGCATACGTATCAAGGACCGATGACAATGCAATAATTTGATAACAGTTTCCCATTATCCTTATTATTAAACGCTTTATATTAGTTTGGGTTGTAACTATGTATGTATGTCCGTAACGGAATCTTTGAGCATAATTTTCACCAATTTCCCGAAGTCTGATTAATTTGAAACTTTGCATACGTATCAAGGACCGATGACAATGCAATAATTTGATAACAGTTTCCCATTATCCTTATTAGGACTCCCAGGATTAATAAATTCTTTTATAGATCCTCAAACTAAAAAGTGAAAAATAAAATATAGTTTAAAAAAAACTAAAAAACACGCTTTATATCGGACTAAAAAGTAAAAAATAATTGTTTTAAAATAAGCTTAAAAAGCGTTGGGCGCTCGATGTACGAAAATGTGGAACAAAGCGCCCCACGCTTTTTAAGCTTATTTTAAAACAATTATTTTTTACTTTTTAGTCCGATATAAAGCGTGTTTTTTAGTTTTTTTTAAACTATATTTTTTGTTACCTTTGTAAGATATTTATGTCAACCTAGTTTGGACTCGGTATAAATTATATTTAAAAAAAAATTGTTTTTAAGTCATACGGCGGTTTGGTCATGCCAACAAACAACCTGCAACAGTAATTTGACGGCTACGCGTAGTGTTCCGATTGAGTTGCCCAAATGTTTGAAATGTTTTTCGCCTCTAGTAGAACAAATGAAGTACAGAAAAGTTGCAGACAAAGTACAAGGCATAATGATAAATAAAAATTCTTTTCAAAATAGGAATAGAATATCGAAAGGTATTCTTATAATTTTTGAAGGTATGCGACTGAAAAAACTTTAAGTTCCTGTAGATAAAAATGATTTAACAACAACGGTAATTTTTCAGGTGATTTGACTAATGACTTAGAACTTGGCGTTCATTATACAGTGACTGGTGTTTTAAATTCTCAACATACCGCAGTTAATGGCCTTCGAAGTCAAACGTTTTTCGCGTGGAACTGTGAACGATCGTTACAAATCAGTCCCTGCGTTGAGCTGGAGCCAACCGGATTTATTCAAACAATGCATCGAGCGTTTTCAGACTCCCCATATAAATTTGTGCACGCTTTGGCGTCACAAATCGGTGCCAATCAAAAAATGTTGCCCGCAAACACCTACATGCATTTAAAAATGGGTCTTCTCTTAAGTCTCGCTTCATTGGAGGTATACTCTACGACATAATATTTTATATTTTGAAATATATATCGGCTTTATACAATTGGATCGCAGTAATGTTTGTTTTTTTTTTTTGTTTAAATAATAATTTAGCCATCGGACTCGTGCTCACCGATACCAGTTTTGGCGGTAGGTGCCGATACACTGACGGCAAGCAAGTTACAGTCTCTCGCTGCATATATTTCTCCTCGACATGTCAGGCCAGCACCTGGAGCACTTCTCGGGGGATCACTGAAATCTGACGAGTGGTTTGAAGCCGGAACTCTAATTCAAGCTAGAAACGGTGTTTGCAATTTGGGAGATTGGAGCAGATATGCCAAAGGGAAGGATAATGTTATTTTAAAATCAGGTATAATTTTACGCGGTTATATTAATGAGTTACTAGCGTGACCTGTGCGAATTATTCGCACTAAATAAGTATAGTAATTATCACTTTACAAAATTATTTTTTAAATATGATTGCAGGTATTCAATTCGTTTCTAATTTTGCACACTGCTTATAACGTTCTTCTTTTTGTTGTAAAAGAAATATTTTACTAAAATAAGTACCAAAGCGTTGTTCAGCGTTGCCCGTTAGATGGCAGTATGCAGTATTTACAATATGATGGTCAGATGACAGATCGAAGTATTAACGTTACGCCGTCAGATGGCAGACGTTGTTCAGAGTTTAATTAATTTACAAAAACAATAGCAATAATAAATTTTTTAGTTGTCGATGTCAGTAGAGCAAGCAATTATCTGTAAAATGATATATAATTTATGTGGAGAAATGGTGTGGTTTTTTCTAAAAAGGGAGGCAAACATCTTAAACCTTAGCGTATTAATATATCTGATGATATTATGAGTTGTTATTCGGAACCCAAAGGAATGGCGAGACCTCTGATGAGAAATGCGCCGAACTGTCGTAAGAGGGGTTTTTGACAGGTAAACTATGTTAGCCTCCATCATGCTTTTCTAAATCATTGTTTACCTGTCAAAAACCCTCCTTAGGACAGTTTGGCGCATTTCACACCAGAGGTCTCGTCATTCCTTTGGGTTCCGAATAGTATTATAGGGTTTTATCTGCATTCTAAAGAGAGAAAAAATTATGCCTCTATCGATTTTTTTTCCAGTGTTAGAATCGGGAGTTGTAACTGTGGATATGCAAGAAAACATGATTAACCCAACTGTGATAGACTTAAACTGTGCCATATGGACACACTGGAACTATCGAAACAATGCAAAAGATTTGATGCAGCTCAAAACCCTTGTTGAGTATGTCCTATCTTGTTTTTTGGTCTGTCGTTTTTTACCTATAAAAACTTAAAAAAAAACACGATGAAAATTTTTTTCAGAATCTTCGGCATACCGTTCCTTTCAGATCCGAATGAAGACGAACATGAATTAGAAACAAACCACATTTTGCTTTCGGCAACTGGTTTACCTACTGAAACAAATGGAGTCATAACAAACGAAGAATTAAAAAACTACATTACAATGGTCACACAGAGAAAAGTAACAGTTTTACCAAACGCAGAAAAATTAATGAAAGATTATTTTGTAGCCACTAGAAAAATTAGAGATGGTAAATTATTTACCAATTTATACTATACTGCACTTCTGATCTTGTCATAAAAAAATTGGTTGTCTGTAAAGTCGGTTTACGGACCATAGTTTTACGTGATAACGTATTCCGTAATACATAACCTAAATTTATATAATAATTCGAATCTATGATATTGCATCTTTCGCTTCAAATTTAGGTTAATTTTATTTATTAAAATTACTCACCATATAATATAATTGTTTTTTTTAACTTTCTTTCTTTCGTATTTATTTTAAGTCTCAAAGATTAGCTGTCATAATATTTTGAAAACAATTGTTTTACTGTTTATATAAAATTCCAAAACCTACTTACAATATTTAAGTATTTTCATACGTCAAAAAATTGATTTTTATAATGATAAAATTTGTATGAAAACGATTTTTTCGAGAGATGAGACCTAGCTAAAACGATTTTTTGCCCCCCAAAATCCCTTTTCAGTAAATTTCATCCAAATCGTTAGGGCCGTTTTCGAGAAAAGCACGCACAGGGTCAGGCGGAACGTTACGAACGTTACACTTTTTCGTGCATGCAGCCGGTGTTTTATCAATTTATAAGATTGGTGATTCATCAATTTATAAGACGTTATCACGTCAAAAATTGTACTTTCGAGATAGTGCGTAATAAAATAAAAAACAGTTGTGTGGTTTTAAAAAACCACGACGCAAGTGAAACTTTTATTGGATTGTAGACACTTACCCATCACGATTAATTATAAACAACAATATTCACATGAATACACGAATAAAAACACGTAAACGCTGTACAGCACTTGCCCGCATGACAGACTGACTATGTGTTATACATACTGCACGGTCAGCTGATGCTAACCATGGGCGCCGCCATATTGGCCTTGGCTGCTCTACCGAGCGCCTACTCCGAACGCCTTTCACTTTACCCCTACTCCGCGGCCGCCTGCAATGCGACATGCAACAGACGGCCAGAAAAATTCGGGGCGATAGAATAAAAGTTTCACTTTAATAATAATAATAATCACCAGGTTGCCTGTCGACGATGGCCTTGAAGCGACTAGTGAGCATTTCCGAAGCACACGCAAGACTCGCACTGCGCGATCAAGTGACGCTCGAAGACGCTGTAGCAGCTGTAAGCTTGTGTGAAGCAGCCATGCAAACTCTCTTCGGTTCTGGGATTGCGGAGCCGTCACCATCTCCTTACGCTCACAGAGATGTATGAAAATTTATTATTTCTTCTTTTGATTATCCAATTCGCATAAAGATAATTGTTAAAACATTCTTCCTTTTAGATTAACAAACATATGAGGCAATTTGACCGCTGGTTGAAGGAATTTTTAACAACACATCTAGAAAACAGTTTCGATTTTTAAAAACATTTATTCTTATTTTGTTGTATAAAATTTGTATTTGTTCAGTTTGTTTCAACTGATAAAAAACATTTCATACTTAACTATATAAATATAAGACACAGCCGATATTATTAATAATTTTTTTTTTTCAAAGCTATAATCAATTAAAAAAAACACTTACCTATTTTGTTTCATTCAAAATAATATTTTACAAGTTAACGAAGCATGTTGGCAGCTCGTTAATAATAGTGATGTGCCGGATCGTTAAAAATGTATATCCGCAGATACGGATCTGAATACGGATTTTTGGTTTCAAGATCCGCGGATACGGATCTTAACTTTCTTAGAGTACGCGGCGGTAAATATTGCACATCGACCTTTGGAAAGAGACTATCTGTTATGGGAAAAAGTTATTGACCTTTTTAAGAGTTAACTCTCATAACAGATTGTCTCTTTCCAAAGATCGATGTGCAATATCTCATTATAAAGATAGTTGATTTAGTACCTTTGAGTTATGTACTATTAGTATGGTACTCACTACGATAAATGTTTGCAATATAAAGGTGCCAAATACGATTTAAAAAAATAAAAAATAATCTGAATGGAATTATCATTATTACCTAATCACCTATATATATAAAATTTCATCTATGAATTCAAAATTAATAAGGTAAAAGATCCGCCAAAAACTAACGGATACGGATCTTTCAGTTCCCTCGGATATCCGCGGATATGGATATCCGGCACATCACTAGTTAATAATAATGTTGATTGAATTTTTATCGTTCTTGTCAAGTTTACATTTTAAACTTGATTTAAAAAATTTATTATAACATTTCAATGACAAATTTGGCTTTAAGAAGTGATTCTATAGATAGGTGATGAAATTCAGAAATTAATAGTGAATTTGTTAACTGTCCCGGTGTGAATTTAATTATCTAACATGATTATTTATGAGCCGCTATTTTAATTGATTCGCGCAACTCTGATAAACCTTAAAAGTTTTATATATAGCACAGCAAAACAAACTATCTCCGAAACTATGCTTCATACGCACTCATGTTTCATCGAATATGAAAAAAAAAAAGCCGACAATCGTCATTTTAGAAAAAATAACAATAGATTATCTGGAAGCACTACTTTCCACAGTATCATCTGAACTTTCAATCTGCAACTGTTGACCAGACGATCTCTTCTGTCTTCTTTCACAACGGGAACACTTTTGGCCTCGCCTGATCCAGCAAGCGCGATGAAAAGCGGCGCCACAAATACCGCAACACACCGATCCCTCGTCAAAAGGAAAGATCACCTCGGAATTGCTGCAAAATTCACATAAATGCCCTCTTCCCGAACAAACCTGCAAAAATTCATAAATATAGGACCGAAACGCACCTTAAATATTTCAGTCGATAAAATATATCACCTCGCAATCTGTCTTAATATGTCTCGTAAATGTCTCGATCACTTCTTGTAAAAACCGCGGCAGTGCGCCCGTGTACGTATCTATAAGATCCTGCATGCTGTATAGCTGCGGTCCCAAAGTGTTCCCCGAAGCGTCGTTTATGCTTTCGATACTGCCTCCGGCCATGTGCGGTCTGTCGCCTAAAGCAGACAACAAATGCTTCTCTCGGGCGACTCGGCAAACGACTAAATACCTTTTCATTAATATCAGTTGTTCCCGCAATTTCTAAAAAAAAAAGAAATCAACCGATCAACAATCGATCAAATTCAACTGGCACTAGAATACAGATCGAACGGTGGTCTGATCTGCATTCACTGTGCGTTTGTAAAAAATTGGTTGTCTGTAAAGTCGGTTTACGGACGATAGTTTTACGTGATAACGTCATAAAGAAACATTGAACCATACTCGTAAAGTGTTGAAAAATAACTTTTTTTATTTTTCACATTATACGTATACGTTTCCAAACATTTATTTTTACATATTTAAATAGTAAAATTAGAGTTCTAACCAACTGTAGAAACGGTTTTTAAATATAATGAACCGTTTTCAAAATACGCGCAGTTTTAATAAACGGACTGTCGTGTGGTGTGGATTTTTCACTCCCTGTAAGTATATATACGAGCGAACTGTGGCAGTCTATTGGAAGTTTGTGTCTTGTCATCTTTAATAAATAAATTTTTGTAGCTGTCAAACTTGGACCGATCGTGCTTCTCTATCGCTTATACTGCGCTCTCACTTGCACGCACAGGGTCAGGCGGAACGTGACACTTTTTCGTACATGCAGCTGGTGTTTCATCAATTTATAAGATTGGTGTTTCATCAATTTATAAGACGTTATCACGTCAAAAACAAAATGCATTTTGTATTCATTACTTGCACTAAGCTGAGTTCGTGAACGAGTCCAAATAAACGCGGATTCAATTCGCCGAGAGCAAGCAGCGGTCGTTTGATTGTCAACTGTAAGAGCTGAGCGGCAGCCTGGCTCACGGGCCGCGGAGCTAAGTCCCAGTTGTGTATTATGCGGGCCGGTATCGACGCTGTCGTATTCCAGTGACATCTCGGACAATAATATTTGCCGCTGTAGTCGCACAAACGCGCTTCGTTCCAGTATGAATCTGCGGAGTGAATGAAACATAATTATCAAAAATTACTGCATTACGGAGGTTGCTCCGTTACAGTCCCGATCAAAAGTAAGTCGAATTCTAAATGGGAACTTTTCCATAATAAATTTTTACAAAAGTTTATAAATCGATGATACCAATAAATTATTGTCATAAAGGCATAAATTAATATTTTTTTTATTTATAATTAATTATTTCAGTATTTTACTTAATGAACTAACTTTTGAATTTTATGTACAAAGTTAGGTTAAAAAAATAAATTTATGTAAATATCTGTATTTTACATATTTTTGCAGTAAATAATTAAAAATGGAAATTAGAAGCAATAAAAATTAAAATTAAATCATTAAAAAGTTGAAAATTCAGTTAAAATTGTTTAAACTGTCAAGAATAAAAGTCCATAATCGAAAAGTTCTAAGGTTTAATAATTTTTTTTATTGATTAAAAGTCTCCTAATTAAATTGGAAAAAAATATTAAAATATGCGTAAGACATCGATGCTTTACATAGTTAGTTTTCGGAACTGCTCACATTATTTGGTTATTTGCAAAAAAATAAAATGAACAGTTTGCATGCTAGCTTGACATATTTTCCATAAGACTACATGTAAAAGTTTTTTTTAATTTTTAACTTTATAAACCTCCTAATGATTTTGGATTTTTTTACAGAAAATTTTGTCATAAAAAATCTATTAAAAAAACTTTATTTCAGATTTTTTTCATTATCTTCGTAAAACGGCTCAACCTCCTTAATAAATTTAATTTAACCTCATATTATGCCTAGTAACACTGATATTATTGCAAAGAAAAAGATTATCTACATTAATATATAAAGCTGAAGAGTTTGTTTGTTTGTTTGGTTGAACGCGCTAATCTCAGGAACTACTAGTTCGAATTCAAAAATGTTTTTTTTGTTGGATAGTCCATTTAACGAGGAAGGCTATAGGCTATATAATATCACACTACGACCACTAGGAGCGGAGCATCAATGAAAAATGTTGCAAAACATAACTCAAAATTTGTGCGTCCGACAAAAACTTTTGAACAGTAACTCCGATCACCATGAAATTTGGACATAACATTTATCTCGGTAAACTAAGATGAATGTGCGTACTCGTGTCCCTCCCCCCCATTCTTTTGCACCCGGGTGAAGCCGGGCGGGACCGCTATATTAAATATAAGTGAAAACATAATAATATACACAAAAAAATGTGCAACAGCTAAACACTGGTGATCAAACTATTCATGCATCACATACAATTTTGTACCTGCTATAATCGTTCTCCCGAAGCAAGAAACTCCGGTTTGAGTGGCTGCAGATTGGTTTTAAAATAAACTTTAATTAGAATATTGTGTATATTGTTAAAACAATAAGAGAAAAATTTTTGGATATTAGATTCGACATAATTACACTAATGCAAATCACAATAACGAATATGATAAAATTATACGGAACACAAGGCTAAATATATGAAGAAGACATGAATTTCTGCCGAAACGTTGACGATTAAATGATGTTCTAGTGAATAAAAAAAAATTGGTTGTCTGTAAAGTCGGTTTACGGACGATAGTTTTACGTGATAACGTATTCCGCTCGAATATCATATTAAATATGTATTATTATAAATTTTATAATAATACATAGGTAACCTAAATTTTAGTAGCTGTCAAACTATATTTTTACCGACTCTCTATCGCTTATACTGCGCTCTCGCTTGCACGCACAGGGTCAGGCGGAACGCTACACTTTTCGGAACGGTACACTTTTTCGTGCATGCAGCCGGTGTTTCATCAATTTATAAGACGTTATCACGTCAAAATTGTTTTTATATTTAGCCTTGTATCCCGTATAACTTTATCATAGCATAATATCAAGGTGTCTTATTTTATTTTGTTAATAACGAATATCTGGAATTGCTCACACAATGTAATTTGTTGATGACACTCTGCGCAACAGTAACCTTGGGTGTGCAGTCCTTGTTCAGGACAAATATCTTTTTCATATCCGGGCGTCTCTGCGGCAGTCACTTGAGCGCAAACTCTTACAATATCGCCGATGCATTTATGGTGACATCTGAACCCACAGTCTAAAAGAAATCAAATGTTGGTTATTTTTTAACCGATTTCAAAAAAGGAGGAGGTTCTATGTTAGACTGTATATATATTTTTTTTTATGTATGTTCACTGATTTCTCCGGCAATTATGGACTGGTTTTCAAAAATTTTTTTTATTCGAAAGAGTGCACTTCCGAGGTGGTCCCATCAGAACCAAGTCAGGATCTAATGGTGGAATCCGGAGAAATCAAGGGAAACTCTCAAATTTCAAAGGCACGCACACTTGGCCTACCCATTGCAATACTTTATCTAACACTAAAAAGAGAAAAATAGAATATTTTTAACAAAAAAATTGAACCGACTTCAAAATATGCACTAAAAAGTAAAAAATAATAATTATTCTTATTTTTGGAGTCGGTGTCAGCCAAAATGAAATCTATTCCGAGAACTGGAGACATGTAAGATTTAAATTGCTACTTTCGAATTCCGATGTGACACCGACTCCAAAAATAACAATAATTATTATTTTTTTACTTTTTAGTGCATATTTTGAAGTCGGTTCAATTTTTTTGTCAAAAATATTTTATTAAAAATCAATCTTTTATAACAGTAAGTGATTTCAAGTGTGTTTCATTAAATTTTTGATGGTGTTCACAACCTTCGCACACGTAATACGCTTGCAGCAAAGTCCAAACAATACCGGTGCATTGATCACAGTAAACTTTTTTTGATGTCACCGTAGCTTTAGTGGGCTGTTGTCTGAAATGGTGGCCTATTATCACTTTCGTTACTTCGTGACCGGATATGTTCAACGGATGTCTAATAAAAAAAGAAAAAGTTACTTTCAGGTGCAGGAAAACAACAACGTGAAGCTGAAAAAAATCACTCACTCAGGATCATTGTCGGCTTCTTTTCTTTCTTGAAGCCTTAATCTCAATTCAATCAGATGCCTTACTAGCCATTTACGTTCATCTGAACATTGTTCGCTATCGAGCACCACTTCTCGACATCTGTCGATTGCTTCTTCTAACTGATCTGCTGTGGCATCCTGATTGATCATAAAATAAAATTATTTCGGTTTTGAAAAGACTTTTAAACTGCTTTGTGCATCCACACCTATTGGACTTAGAGCTGGCTACGGAGAAAATGGGTGACTCGGTGCAGAGCTGAAAATTTGCACAATAATAGGAGATAGTATAAGTAAGTAGGGAAAAAATTGCCAGAAGGCTAGGCGGAAGATAAAGAGCCGCCAGAAGGCGCTAATGTTGCGAAAAATCAGTGCACTTCTGGCAATTTCTATACTTATTCTGTAATTCAAAACTAGATTATAATATATTATACATTATAATATAGTTATAAGGGCATACTGAAAATTCAAACATGATATAATAATTATTACATTCGACAAATATTCAAAATTATTAATGACATTTTGATAGAAATAAAATTAATCGTCATAATATTATATTTTCATTAATAAAATTACGTTGTTATAACAACGTAATTTTATTAATTTATTTAATTTTATTTCTATCAAAATGTCATTAATAATTTTGAATATTTGTCGAATGTAATAATTATTATATCATGTTTGAATTTTCAGTATGCCCTTATAACTATATTATAATGTATAATATATTATAATCTAGTTTTGAATTACAGAATAAGTATAGAAATTGCCAGAAGTGCACTGATTTTTCGCAACATTAGCGCCTTCTGGCGGCTCTTTATCTTCCGCCTAGCCTTCTGGCAATTTTCCCCCTACTTACTTATACTATCTCCTATTATTCTGCAAATTTTCAGCTCTGCACCGAGTCACCCATTTTCTCCGTAGCCAGCTCTCAAGTCTATATTTACTTACTGTGTCCAGTGAAAATTGTCCATAGGCAACGGTCAAAGAAGTAGGCATTCCATGTCTGCACTCTGAATCATCTGCAGAAACACATCCAGAAGTAGACGAAGACGGTGTTGAAGCAACAGTTCTGCTTTCCGGATAGGATATGACACATTCCGACGGGCTTGGAGGCACAGCCATAGCTGCTGTCCAACTTTCCATCATTTTAAAAAATTTTCAGCTTATAGTATTAGATAAAAAAAACGAAATATTAAAACAGATAGCACAATCACATTCTTGCTTTTATTTAATCGGGCAGTACACAGCGATGTCTGGAGAAAAACAAATTATTTTACTGTGTGTCATAAACTATAGTCACGACAATAAATATTGACAGTTCATTAATTTGCAATGTCAGCGGCGCAACTATTCGTTGATTGTACAAAAATACGCGAAAATAATAATTTAACGACTAAAGATACACTTTTGACTTTGGTGTATCTAATCGACACAAAAAGTTATGCTGCGCATAGTACAATGTACATATTTTAAAGAAAATATCTATATTTGCTCAGTATTTACCATACATTGCGCTGTATGACGAAACGCTACTGAGTTCAGATATTAGTCATATTTGATAAAGCGTTGGCTACACTGAGCTTAAATATATTACGTAAACGGAAGCGCATGCAAAATTTGCATTTCACAATTCACCAACGCGTTTAAAATTTGACATGCTAAGTGAGGCTGGTGAAGAATGATGCTATAAATTATATCACTATAGAGTATGATGGAAAGAAAACAACGAAATATAATTAATTATTCTTACACTATCTATTTTTAATATTATTTACAATACAATGACATTTACAGAAAAATAAGTTACTATTATGTTTATGACAGTTTCTCCTTTTTTTGTGGAGGTTCTCCTAAATCCTGTTCGTCTTCGTTAGCACCCAACAGAATCGGTTTCGGTTGCGTCTTCGCATATGCAGGTGAAATCCAGTAAGGATTTTCAGCTGCATCTTTAGCATATTTAAGAATGGCTTCTCTCGGATCTTGGTCATCGTCGATTCGTTTACTCAAGCCCAGATTTCTTATGACATAAGAGCTGAGCGTGGTGCCGGACGAGGCGACTCTGCCCCCTTGACCGGACGTTATGGGTAGATCAGGTCGTCGCGATTTCACCGGATCTAGTCGATCCTTTTCCATTTGTTTGCGACTGGTTTTCCTACGATCTTGCCTGAACAGCGGAAGCGCGTGCGGCGTCAGTATCTGCTGGGTGCTGACCACTTCCATTTGTTTCACTTTACGATGAGTTTTTATGACACAGAGTTTGGCCCCGCGCAAGCTGCGCTTGTGATCGTAGTAGCACTTTACAATACCGTTGCCGCAACCTACAAATATTTGATTCAATTTCGGATGCCATAACGTTTTTATTACGTGAGAATTGGTCACCGGAATCTCGTTAATAAGCTTGAATGTTGCCGTGTCGTAAAATAACAGGCGACCAGTCGTCTGATTTTTCTTCAACGATTCACCCGTAATTACAATAGAATCGTCCGGACTAAACATGCAGTCCGTAGTATCGTATCGAGAAAACAAATCACCGACTTCAAAGACAGGCTTTTTAAAAGACCTGACATCCCACAGTTTTAAAAAATCGTCGCATGCACGCGTCACTACAGAATTTCCTAAATACGCGAAACTAATGCACGATATTTCCGATCCATTCTGATGGGCCTTACGTAACAGCAACGAAGGGTGGACAAAGTTCTTACGATGATCCCACAGCTGCAGAGACCCGTCTATGCAAGCGCAAGCTACAACATTACCGTCTCTGTTATACGAACACGCGGTGGCCGCTGTCTTCAGTCCATTCTGAGCTCGCGTTTTTATTATGCTTTTGTGCTGTTTCGGATTATTGAAGTCCCAAATTCTGCACGTGCCGTCTTGTGAGCATGTCAAAAATTCTTCTTTTGTAAAAGGATGCCAACAGCCGCCGTTTAATGATGCCGTGTGGCCCTTGGTTCTCGCCTGATCGTTGATATATTGATCTCCTTTCACGCATTCCAGTTTTTCGAATCCGTCTCTGTCTAAGACCTTTGCCTGTGCCGTTCCCGATATAACTAAAATGGCGTCGCCCGTAGTCGAATACTGCAAGCACTTGATCGGATAGTTTTCGCATGGCTGTAACGTCCGGAAACTGCGCATCGACGTGTCCATGCCGGCGAAATCCCAAAACGATACGTCATAGTCGACAGATCCGGAAGCTACAATGAAACGACGGTGCTGTTAGTAATTTGCAAATATTTATTATAGTTATTGGCGTAATTAGTAGTCTAAGTCATTCATGGCGTGAATAAAATTATGGGCGTAACTTGTAGGCTAAGTCATGACGAGTGCTGAAAACATCGCGCTGACAGGTCATGACTTAGCCTACAAGTTACGCCCATAATTTTATTCAACAATTGCGCGTTATTCATGTTTTATTTATTGTTAATAATGAGATGTTGTAAATATCTATTTATTTCTTTATAAAAAAAACTGTCAATACTAACAGCACCAAACAGCACGATTCAATGTTTTGGTTTGAGGTTAGTCGGTTATGAATAAACTCCATGTCGAAAACATTCGGCCTCTCAATTTTAGCCTCAATGGGTAACAACAGGGAGTTGTTGTTACCTACTATTTCGTTACGACTCAGAAAATAGTTACGTTTATTTTCATTACTCCACAATGGCCGAGCTAGTAGGAATCTTCATTGAGTTATGACAAGTAATTGTCACCAGTCGGTAAATGAAACATGAATAACGCGCATGAGTTGAATAAAGTTCTTTATGGAATACCTAAACGTGCGCCCGATGGATCGGCAGCGATGGCAGTAACTGCTTTTGAACCATGTGTCATTGAAACTTCGTGACTTGAAGGTATTCTAGAAACAATGTCTTCGTCTTCACTTTTGTAATTCTCGTCTTCTTCGTCCTCACTATCGGTGCTTCGATCGATTGCGCTGTCCTGCGTATTTTCAACTACAGATTTGTCATATTTACTTGTCGACGATTCGACCAGTTGCTGCGGTACTGGCGGTCCTATTAAATCGTCGTCAGAATCATCGTCGTCGCCGGAGTCTTCTGTTTCGTCTTTCTTGTTTTCTGAATCATTTTTCGAATTTTCTACAAGAGGACTAGCTGGAGCTATCTGGCGTGCTGTTTTCTTAACTTGCTCCATCATTTCCTGGAAAATGTATTATTAAAAGAATATACTATGTTGTCACATAGGTAGGTGTTTAATTAAAAAATCGCTTGACGACAAAAGCTTACCTGTATGTCGAACGATTTCGCTTTCTTTCCAAAACCCGCAATACCCATAATTTGTTGAACTTGTTTATTTTCTTCGTCTTCCGGTATTGCTTCGATTTCCTCATAATGTTTTTCTTGGGATGTTATTTTACCAAACCCTCCAATTACTGTCGTTTGGGATGAACTTTCTGCTAGTTTATTCAAATTTAGTTCAATTTTTCCGAAAGATATCAGTTTCTTATTAGGATTCATTATTGACTATAAATTAATCATTTATTTCATCAACTCTATGAAATTTTTTCAGTACTAATTCTCAAAAACTGCATAAAACACATATAAATTCAGTACACAATTAATTATTTTGTAAACATCTATTTTGATGTCAAATGACAGCAATAACCACAACACTACCATAGATATATATAATATTATATATCTATGGAACACTTATGACGTCAAGAAAATAATCATCGAACAGAAATATGTCTAGAGATCTTGGGGAGTACCAAGGAGGATTCTTAAAGTAAATCGCTATTTTCTTGTAAGTATATGTATCATGGACATATGTCCATGATATTATGTATAGTTGCTATTTTCCTCGCTACTTTTAATTAATTGACAAGTCACCAGATGTCAGACTATAACACAAAGAGGATATCCAGACCACCAAACAACTCTAACATTTAAAATAGGAATAACAACATAATACGTTGAAAATTCTCTTTATGATGATCCCGAAAACCACTAAAATATATTAATTATTAAAAATTATTCTTATGTAAAAAATCGCGCTGAATCGATTCCGACCACTCCCGTCGTTTAGAAGTTTTAAAATTTCTCTCTCATAAAATGAAAAAACGCTCATATCTCCGAAACTAAAAGTGATACGGGGTTGCGGGTGGTCGGAATCGATTCAGCTTGAAATTTTCTATAAGTTCGGTTAGTATAGAACGGTCCAAAAGTCGCTTAGTGACTTAAAAAGTTGCAGATTTGCAAAACGCATATGAAAACATGAAAGTTTTGCGATTTTTGGCAAAATATATAATTTTTTCAGATAATATGCTTAATAGTAACGTGTTTTATAGAAAAAAGTACGCTGAATCGAATGGGACCAAGCGCACATTCGTATCTCTGTTAGTTTAGACGCTATGACGGTTTAAAGTGTAAAAAAATTTAAACAGTTTAAATTGGATACAAGGTTGCGGGTGGCCGGAATCGATTCAGAATGACTTTTTCTATAAGTATGCATGATATCAAACGATTTTATTTTTCAATATTTTTTCAATGTTGTAAGAAGGGTCCCCCCTTTTAAATTTTAAAATTTTAGCAGCGCATTTAATTCTTTATAAAATTGTTAAATTTCAATTTTGAAGTGGTTTTGAGTACTTCTTCGGGATTTTTGAGTCTATGGACCGAATTTACTTACAATCATTCTACTCTTTCGAAAGTTATTATTAACATTTTCAAAGGATGATGTGAAACGTCGACAAATTTAGTTTCGACCCTTAGGTTCCGTCATCCAAGCAAAGTCGATGGTCGATGCCAACAGTAGCATATGGCAAATACACTACAACAATCGCTGTGTTCCAAACAGACTGAGAACGTCAACAGAGCCATCTCAGTCTTGCGCAATAGCTCAAAAATCGATACAAACAGTTTCGCTTTAGCTACTGCGCACGACAGGGACGGTTCTGTTAGCGTTCTCAGAGAGCTTGCAATAATGTACCTACAATCTACATAACAAACACCTATTAGTTAGGCAACTCCTCTTCCAGTACTGCACAAGTTTAATGAAATATGCATAGATATAGTAGCATAGCTCCTCTTAGGAAATATATTGTGTTGGCAATTAAATTTAATAGTTGGTTAAAGAATAAATTAGTTTTTACATAGACGTTGATAAAAGATGTGTTGAAAATAAAAACAATACAAATTCTGAATAAATATATCAAATTAATATAGAAAACACTTCACAAATATGATTTTGTTATTGATATTACACCGTATACGGTGAAATTAGTAATAATTAGACTAAAGTCTGTTTTTGAAATACGTAGTTTTTTATCAATGTTTGAGTGCGAAGTCTTTAAAAATATTGATGTCAAAAGTTAATTTATTTATCAATTAATGAAATGAAAAATTGTCATGTCTTTGTTGTCGTTGGGTGTGGAGAACAAGGATGCTTTATTTTTAAAACGTAAAGAATAGTAGATTGTTGCGTAATGAAGTACCTCTACGCCGAGTTGTGAGAATATGTTAAAACGAGAGATATTTCATTGCGCACGAGATATACAACAAAGTCGTTATTTTTGTGTGTCTGTGGCTTCGTTTAGTTCTTCTAAATTACACAATGGATTTCAATGCGGTTTTCAACATCATTAGCGAATAACTTCCGGAAAGTTTATATTTGTACTGCAGTCATATTAAATTTTAGAAATAGTAGAGAAATCTCGATGTTTGTACAAAAACGCTTTTCTTCAAAGATGACCCACAGGAACCATTTTTGTTCTTCAAAAATTAGATCAAAATTAATGAGATATTGGCAAAATTACTTTGCCCGACATTGTATTACCCAATTATATATATTAGTAGCAACAAAATAATTATATAGTTCACTTGCGTGATGAGACTTGCGAAGCTACATAATATGTATGTAATATGCAAGGGCGTAGATTTTTTTTTCTGGGCGGGTAAAGCAACAGAAACAATATTTTTTTTTTAAGTTTTATTAATATCACACAATAATACTCACCAAAGAAGGAGTCGAGCAAAATATTATTTCCCAAACTAATTTTACAATTTTTTTTTTAAGAAGTACTTCTAGCTTTTATTTTTTAGTCAGGTATTCGTATTATTTTCAGTTTTATTTTTTATTATTATGATCCTGGGGGGGTAATTATCCCCTTTACCCTCCTATATCTACGCCCTTGGTAGTATGATCCCTTATATTCAATTAAACGTGTTATCTTTAATAGGCAATTTATAAATTTGGGCGAAGTCGAACCGGATCGCTAGTAATTAAGCAAATTCCAGCCAATTGGGCGACGGGACCATTCCAACTTCAAAAACGTTGACATTTGATTATAATCAAGAAAATAAAATTTCTGATATCGTGTGAGGTGACGCGGGTAATTGCTAGTATTCAATATAATATTTGCTATTCGTTGCCATGGTTACATAATATGTTCCACGTCATGTAAACATTAATCAAAGCATGCCAAACTTGTTTATTTCTGACAGATTCATAAAACAAAAGAGCGGCTTTTTTTATTTTCAAAATATTTCCGAAACTATAAACTTTAGAAAAAAAATTTTGAACGAAACTTTCTTGAAAAAATAAATAAAGTAATAAGCCGTTATGAAAAGTATACCATTATAATATAAAAAACACCGTTATAGCAAATATCTCTTCTGCGCATGCGCCGATTCTCCCCAAAAACAATAGGGATCTTCATATTTGCATACCAAACTTCCTCCCAAAATTTGGATTCGATCCGCTCATCCGTTTGACCTGTATCGTGTTCACAGACTAACAGACGCACATAGTTTTTCCAAAAATATGTTTTTTGAATTCGGGGGACCTCAAAACGGAAAGATATTGTAAAATTTTTGAAAAGTGTTTTTTTTGTGGGTTGGAATGGTAAAACTTAAAAATACGTTTTTTTATTGCAATTTGCATTAAAAAGTAAAAATTATTTTTTTGAATGTCATTCTCATTTTAAAAAATGTAATTTGTGTTTTGTAAAAAATATAGGATTTGAACGAACTGTGATCTGATCACGTGAACTTTTATTCATCACTCCATCATAGATCAGAACATATGACCGATAAAGTATAATAATTAACGTAAACAATAAAATGTAAACATTCACTTTGCACTGAATACAACTGGACTAATCAGACATCTTAAGTTTTTACACATATACGGACGTTTAATTAAATTGTAATCCAAAATACAATTTGATATTTTTCGAAATGTTTTTTTCTAAATGGGGATAGGCCAGGACTCGGCAGCCTGCGGCTCTTTTGATGTAAAGTTGCGGCTCTCCAGTTCCATACGCAAAAAAATAATTATTTTATTACATAAACCCTTAAAAATCGTCCAATCGATTCATGATTGAGTACCATGTCTATCTCTCAGCCATTTTCACTCGCGTCTCACCCGCCCACCCCGTCGCGACGTGTCGTCCTCGGATATATATTATATTATACCTATATAAGCAAATACCTACTATAATACTGACACGAAAATGTTTAGTGGCTCTTTAAAAGCTGGGAAATTTTGTAAATTGAAACTTTTGGCTGCGACCAATAAGAGCGGAGCATCAATGAAAAAATGTTGCAAAATGCATTTCAAAATTTGTCCGTCCGACAAAAACTTTTGAACGGTAACTCCGATCATCATGAAATTTGGACACAACATTTATCTCGGTAAACTAAGATGAGCGTGCGTACTCATGTCCCTCCCCCATTCGTTCTTTTGCAGCCGGGTGAAACCGGGCGGGACCGCTAGTATATTATAAACAAACTCTTCAGCTTTATATATTAGTACCTATAGATAATAGATGGGTTAGAATCATCTTACAATTTATGTAATTAATTAAATGAATTATGTAAATTATATGTTCCACTAGCGGCCCTGTACGTGCTTCGCTACGTATAAAGTGAAATAATAAAAAAAATTAATTGGAACATCAAATTCATTTATTCAAATAAAAAATTATTTTATTAATCGCTAGCTATTTTCAAATATACATGTGCGTATATGTGTGTATGGAAATATATATGACTGCATACGTCAATATATATAAAAATGTCATTAAATAATTCATTTTTAAATCGACGTGCTTCCATCTGTTACAAAAGAATAAAACACCCGTATGCACACAATATGTTTTTTCAAATAAAGGAACACACATATATACATGTAATTCACTTCAACAGTTCAAAACTTACCGTTTGTGTAAATGCGTTTGACAATTTAATTAAAAAAAAGCCTGTAAACGATATGAAACACCGACGGCTCGCTAAAAAAACTGAGAAAAGTACACGCACACATATACATAGTACATTTGAATTCATTTGTTACAAACAATGTGATAAATGAAGAACCGCTCGACCGATTTTGTGCAAACTTCACGTAAACCATCTACTAAATAGTCCGAATAAAGCCTAAACATTTGGTTTGGATAGGTGAGCCCGTTCTTGAGTTATAAAATTACAACGAAAAGTGGCATTGATTTTTATAGATATAGATTTTCTGTAATTATTTATACGACAAAATTAAGCAGTAATTTTTTAACTTGGGTGATACACCCTGTATAATCTGATATAATAAAAGTTTATAATTATTACAAATGGACTTTGAAGATTAGAATGTTGCATTTATGACTTTGATTCTTAACGGTTGATCTTCGGTTGTCAACAGATTAACGAATCAGTGTCAAGTAGTCAACTAAAAACTTTTACGGTCGTTGTTCTTCTGTCTTTGATGTACCTATGTCTTAAAAAATTAGAGTAGTTATAATTTTAAAAATAGTTCAGAGTACATTTTATATTTTGTGGACGCAAAAAATTAAAAATTGTGAAAATTTAACGATCACTAAGTACCTACTCAGTGACACTGATGTGATTGTTTAATAAAATGTGAACATAATATAATTGTAATTTTAAACGTGTTTAAACAAATATAAAAATCGGCAAGTTGTTGATTGTTATATAGGAGAGTGAATTTTTGAAAAAAAAAACTTGTTTCAGTGTTCGCAATAATAGAATTGAAGTAACGATTGTTCTTACCTTTGGAGTTAACCTTACATATTTTAATTGTTACTGCATGACAATCATGGTAAGTTTTTTGATTTTATTAATTAATGTAAATTAATTGAAATTAATCATACAGCCTGTGTTTGTATCTCAAAAATGAAAAATAGTATTAGAAGAATAATGAAAATGGTCATACAAAATAACAGACAACATATTTGCCATTTTCTGACGTTTGTAAAAAGTGCACCATAATATAACATTTTTTGTAAGACTTTAAATCATAGTCACCAATTTCTCGTGTTTTTTAAGTTAATACTATATATTATGACGCAATGTATTTATTAATGTCGTCGGTTGAATGGCGGGACTTAAAAAACAAAAACTTGAAAAACAAAATAGTGAGAATAGCGTCCTAGGACCTCTAAACGTCGAGATTTGACGAAAACTCGATTTTCGAAAATCGGGTTGAAAACAACAACTTTCAAATTTTTTATTTATTGATTCCGGGATGTTTTATAAATAAAATTCATCGTGATTTTCTCCCAAACGAGACCTGCGGCTCCCACCGAGCTAGACACGTGTCGATGTTTGTCTCTGGGCAAATCCACTGCTGACATCAAGAAATTTATTGATTTGCAACGTTTCATCCATATACCTATTTGGACCATATCAAGCTCTATCAATTATTAGATAATTTCAAAGCGTGTTCAAATAATTTCAAGCATCTTTAAAAAAAATTTACTTTGCTATCAATGTAAATTACATTTTTAAATAATTGTAATTAAAAAAGTTATGTGTTTTTTGTTAGACTTTAAATATTGGTTGGCGAATTTCTTGCGTCACATCTTGCAAACAAGTTTTTGTTTTAAAGAATACGAATTTGGAAGCGAAGTCCATCATTATATTTGGAAAGTGCAGTGTTCAATAAATTTGTAATTTATGCCTTACTTCGTTCTTCAATTTAGAATCAAGCTGAATTGCGTTCGCGCGAATCCGGGACTATAGAACTAGACTTTCTTCAAGAAATAAGATATCGAATGGTAAATCCTCATCCATGAGTATCTAGTAAATTCAAATTGATTTTCACCCTGGCGAAACCAGGTTATTATAGATCTATGCTTTCTCCAAGAAATATATAGAATTGTAAAAACCGCGTTCAAATCCGTTCAGTAGCTTTCTTGATTTTTTGAGGACACACAAACAGACAACTCTTTTTTATATATTATCAGTATTGAATTGATAATAATTTGGTATACGTTTTTATCTGATTACAAAACTCTAAATTCGAAACACAGTAAAATTGTCTTTGGTAGAAGTAACAATTTACTCTATAAATTATTCATACAAACCAAGAATTTACTGAACTTACAGTATATTCGGTAATGTCAGGTATAACAATGGCTGTCTGGTTAATTTCATTGAAGGTGAAATGAATTTAGTCTTATGTAGTTCAAAATTGTTCGAGGCCAAGGTTAAAAATATTATTTTTTCATTTTTTTAAAACACTTATGTGTGTAACTTTTATACGAATATTAAGAGCACTGTAGTTGAAACAAAAATAAAAAATAAAGAATAGCTACTTCTTACCACAACAGTTTTAAACTCAGTTTAGTGTTTGCTGAAGATGTACATCCGCTAATAAAACTGTTGTGGTAAGAAGCAACTATTCTTTATTTTTTTATGAGTGTAACTTTTGTTGGTACTAAAATAGAATGAAAATGACTGAAAGGTCGCTAAAAATTAATATGTTAAGAATTGTGAGCAAATTGTTAATATAATAATGATGCTGCTGTTTTTCTTTTCCTCCTTCCGGCAATTCCCCAGTAGTCTTGTGGATTTGTTGAAATTAGGAGTCGAGCGTGTACTGCGACAATAAACGCAAGGTTTTTATATGTTTCTGAATATAGATTTTGGATGTGAAATAAAAATACTTTCGTAGTGTGTAGTGTAAACAACATGTCACTGTTTATCGGACGGCGTTCATACAGTTCGGTAGTCGCCGGATGAATTGTAAAGCTTTGCCCACCTACAAACTGGTACGAAGATTTTGCGTAGGTTTCCCTTCTGTAGTGTGTAGTGTACTCTAGAGCAGTGATAGCGAACCTATGATCCGCGGGTCAGACACTGACCCACGCAGCCTTTTAAAATGGCCCACGTGTTTATTTCATATATCATCATGCTTATAGAAAAAAATATGCTGAATCCAATGAGCACAAACAAACGCCTGTATGTCTTTTGGTTTATAGTTTTCAGAAAATCATATAAAACCTCCGAATGGCCGTAGTTTCCAAACTAAAAGAGATACAGAATTTTGCTTACGCTCATTGAATTCAGCGTATTTTCTTCTATAAGCATTCTCAATTACAAAAGTATATATTAAACAATTAGATTTTTGCAATTTTTTCAAGGCATATCCCTTTAAAAAGATGCGATTTTTGATGAAAACCGAAATCTTACGGAACTTTGGCAAAATCATCATTCTTGTAGAAAAAAACACGCTGAATCAAGCATGGTGGTAAAACGTCCTGTGTCGTCCAAAAAAAGTTTCGAACTAAAAAAAAAAATAGTAGGTATTTAACCACCCCCCTTCTCTCTTTACAAGTAACGCTACTGACATAGTGGCCCACGAACTAATACTAAAAAAAAATAATTAACAAAATCTGACCCGCTTCTCCAAAAAGGTTTGCCATCACTGCTCTAGAGTCTAGACGATCTTATAAGTAATCTTCTGAGCGTTACGACACACACGATTATTTTTTACATTCTAAAAGAAAAATAAGGACATTGTGCATTTAGATTTTGAGCTGTATATTTTCCCAAAATTTTAAATTCACCGTGGAAAGAAGATTTAGAGAAACCACTTTAAAAATGTACCAGGGGTCTGAAATTTATTGTACGCCACTGTTTGTAACCTGTCAGTCATGTATTTATATAGTCAATTGTGGAAAGTGCAAATTGTATTATGCAGAAAACTATGTACTTAATAATAAATTATTATATCAGCATTTAAAATGCAGAACATATCATTTTAGCTTCATATTGTGTCAGCAGTTATATGCTTCCGCAGTAAATTTTACAGAGGCGGAAATTTGACTGCTTAGAAGTCAGAAAAACTTTGATAATTACCAAGAAATACGTCATGTAAATAAACGCTGATTTTTATAAAACATATGTTTGACCCATGATCGTCGAATATAGATTATGTGGCCGCTTCACATGATCGTCAAATGTTCGAGACTGTAAGGAGTTCAAGATCTGGTCGAAGAGGACGACAGTTATCGACCAGGTTCCAATCCGAGTAGAAGGAAGAGCCTTGTTGACAATGTCGATAATGTTTTAATAAAATCAATGAAATAACGTTCCAATAAATTTAAAATTATCATAAGAATCAGAATACAAGTGTTAATGATCTGTAATCCTTGCGTAAAAATGATAATAATTTTCGAAACAATATATTTATGCTATATACCTAAAAATATTTGTAGATTTGTATATATTGTATTAGTATTTAAATAGACAAGCAATATATGCATGTGTTGCAAGCTTCTTTAATGTCATTGAAATAAAATTATACATTCAAAATAAACATTAATTTTTAAAACACAACACGTTTGTAAAGCGCTGTATTACTGCGCCAACGAACTATAAGAATAACTTCCTATCTGTTTTTATTAATAGTTCGAATTATTTTTTTGTATTTTAGAGCATCTCTTATCCAAACAGTTTTCAAACAAAACAAATTATGTTGTTTATATTCCAACGGTTCTTCGCATGAACACAATTATTACGATTATGCAAAGAATTTGCGATAAACATATTGTAGACTATAAACACTACAATTATCTAAGAAGTTCAAAGGCATAAATTAGTTACAACTTGAATTAACATAATTATTATAACCCATAAGTAAGTATTCACAATGCATATGGTAATTGTTACCTTGGTGAATGTTCGGGGTTACGCTTCATTTGTTCGCTTAGTGAGTGATCATTTGACTTAAAAAATCGGATCCGAAGCACGATATAAGGGTTGCGTATCAAAATGGTAAAAAATGTAATCCTTATAATGAAGAATCCGTAGTTTGCTCGTCCGTATGTTTCTGACAAGGTTCTAAATTCTAAACGGTTAAACTTAGAAACTTAAAATTTAGTATAGGTTTAGGAAACATTAGATAAATATTTATTCATTCAAGACCAATAATAAATTGAAGTTTAGAATCTATACTAATATATAGAGCTGAAGAGTTTGTTTGTTTGTTTGGTTGAACGCGCTAATCTCAGAAACTACTGGTTCGAATTGAAAAAAAATTTTTTTGTTGGATAGCCCATTTATCGAGGAAGGCTATAGGCTATATAATATCACGCTACTACCAATTGGAGCGGAACATCAATAAGTCGTATATTAACAAGAGTAACGCGGTCTGCAGATATTTGAGGGGTTGTTTAAGAAGAAAAAAATGAGTCTTTTGCGGTCAATAATGTGAAAAAATTATGGAAGCTAGATGCGAATGGAGGCTTGTGCTTGTACAGTCTGTTGAAAAACTACAAACTCGCAACTCAACAAAACTAGAATAACAACAACAACTTGACAATAGCGTACTCGACTATACTTTAAAGCAGGAAAGCGACAAGTGACAAAGGCAACGAGCCATCACGGCCAATCACCGATGAGCGCACGTTCCGTGCAGGTATAGCTGGGAGGTGGTGGGAGTCTCAACGGCTCTAAAATGTGCTGTTTGTGACTAACTTCCGAACCTTTTAGATCCGTGGCGCGTACTATACAAAAACTGTAATTATGCGGTCACCATCTAAGGTCATTGTCAAATAAGATTTTTTGACATTGCTTCTGTAACCCATACAAGATTACTGGAAAACTTATTTAGCGAATGATGATGTACGGAAGTCTCGACACATGAGTATGTTCACGCTTGATCGGCTTTTTTTGTTAAAATTGTTTGATGTTTTTAGGCTTTCAGTATTATAGCCACTTAATAATGTAAAATGTAAACAGACCTCTAATATATATATTTACTTTCCTTAAGGGAGTGTTCATTTGCCAAGGCTAACCACTTTGTTAACAATATATTCTGTTTATCTTCCTTGAGATTGTACTTTCATACCTAATTGTGCTATGAAAATACAGTGGACCCTCGGTAATCCGACCCCTGTCTAATCCGGCACCCCCTGTAATCCGACATGGTCTATAATTTATTATTGAATATTTTTTTTTGACAATCTTCGCTAATGCATGACTGAACAAGTTATAACTTGTACGCACCACCACTATTGTGCTCGACGCGTAGGGTATTGTTTTGATTCTGATTGCTTAGTTTGAATTTGGAGTTTGAAGAAGATAGCGGTGCGGTCTAGCGTGTGTTCATTGTTTACTGTTTATTCATTGTGTATTACGTATTCGTACCTAGTAATGTCGTCACAAGCTCAGAAGCAAAAGCACAAAACACTGACAATTAAAAAAAAAAGTGATATTTTAGGCAGTACTCTATAATCCGACAAATTCGATAGTCCGACACTGCCCTGCAAAATGTTTGTCGGATTACCGGGGGTTCACTGTACACCTATAGTACATATAACGTGATATGCATCCCCAGAATATTGACATCGGATTTATATTGTTGAGTCATATAAAAATGCAGTCGATTAAGGCTAGATGTGAATAATTAAAGTATATACTAGCGGTCCCGCCCGGTTTCACGCGAGTGCAAAAAAACGAATGGGGGGAGGGACATGAGTACGCGCGTTCATCTTAGTTTACCAAGATGAATGTTGTGTCCAAATTTCATGATGATCGGAGTTACCGTTCAAAAGTTTTTGTCGGCGGACAAATTTTCAGTTATATTTTGCAACATTTTTTATTGATGCTCCGCTCCTATTAGTCGTAGCGTGATATTATATAGCCTTTAACTTAAACCACTTAAACACTGGGTGTTCTAAATCGCTACCTGGAATCACTGTTTGCTGGATGTATATCCAGATCATGCGTACTTATATGTTTACTTCTGTAGTGTGTAGTACAAACTACACACTTATCTTTTTTTAACAAATCGCAATGTGTATTGTAATATAAAAGCAATATTTCAAATTTTGACGTCTGGCCTTAATTACTCTGGGTAAGACGTTTGTTAAGGGAGTGTTGATTAACATGTCAAGGTTAAATATTTATTCTTTAAGAATTATAATAATCATCTACAGAGAGGCTATTTACTGATTTGTAAAGCAATAAATTATAGTCTGTAGTATTGTTTTAACTTTATAATAGAAAAAAAAATGGGAAAATATTTTTGCTCCAGCTACATATATTTTAGCTTTGTATCACCTCTGATGTACCTAATCGAGCTGGTGGGCATTTCTACCCGACTGAATTTGTAGAAAGGTAAATTTTCAATGCAAAAAAAAGGAATCAACAACCTCGCTGGGAAATTCGGATCCTAATTTCCATCGCTGAATATTTGAAATTAACAAAAAATAAGAAAAAAATAATTCTATCGCTTGAAATTTTGGTTACTACTTTTTAAAAAATGTTTAAAGCCGCAGCGATTTTTTTTTTTATTTGCGGGGTGACTCAGTGTCTCTGTATCCGAGTTGTTCAACGAGCTGTCCATTTTTTGCAAAAATAATCTGCCTTCTTACAAAATGTCAATCAGTAGAAACTCATATATGGTGAAATGTTCACCAGCCCCCCTACAAACGTAATATTATAACAACATTTTCCAGGAAGTTTATAGATAATCGCAAAAAAATAACAAAAAAAAATTGTTCTTAACAAAATACTGAATGCGTTTCAGCGAATTTCAATAGAGTTCTACTCTGATACTAGAGAAAGTGAATAAAAACTAAACTAAAGCGATCCGTCAAGAATTGCGACCTGTACATTGTACAGCTCGGACGCACCTACGTACAGACCAATCAGTAACTGCTGTTTGCGATTTTCAATTACAATTTTCGGACATATTATGAAACTCGAATCAATCTAAAAATGGTTCCATTTTATAGAACACAATATCTCCTTTTCGATAAAACTACAATTTGAATGAATTTCCTGTGAAATTAATTATTTGCATTAGCGAAGCAGCTTTGGTTTCACAAAGCACATATTGCCATTGGCGGTGTGTGCAGTATATAGATTATAGACGCTAAATAACTGAGGTCATCGACGTCATGAGAATATAAACACTGTTAAATTGTTGATGCAAAAATGCACACGGATATTGTTATTTATTGAGCAATTTTTTTCAAATTGGAACGAAGAATATAAAATAAGAGGGTATTTATCGTGAAGAGAAAAAAAACGGTATTTATTTATAGAGGATATCAATTCTCATGAGCCTACAAGATTGTCGTAGAAGTGACCCAAGACAGGTCAATTTAAGTCAGCAAGAGTTCGTTTTATCTAGTTGAATTAAAAAAATGAAAAAAAATATAAGTATAAACACGCCAATAATTTCTCATAATGATATGGAAAAGCGTCATTGATAACTGATTTTGCTATTTTAAGAAATTATCATTGCTCCATTTAAAATTTTGCACTCTTTTAGTGGATGATATAACATCACACTCTAGTTTAGAGGCCATTAACAGTGCAACGGCAACTAAGAGTCCAAGAGTCAATAGCTTCGAAGATTATGATATCGGTGAATATTAAATTTAGACTTGGGCAAAACAATTTCGAAAATGGAACGGATTATGTGGAACATTTTCTTTGTTGAGCGAATAACGTTTTCGGGAAACATGTTCGCAGATCTATCTCGTCCCATTGGCACCTTTGCGTTGAAGGGAAAAAAATGATATTGTGGTCGGCTGGTCTGGAGAACGTCTCGTTCACTTGTTTCACAGTGGATACTCGAACGATCTTAGTGAATACTCCGCGGAATCAACACCGAGTTTATCCAAACTTGTTATGTAGCCGACAAAAATCGAACAACGGAAAACATTTTCTTAAAAATAATTTTGTTTAAAAGAAGTATTCGCAACCCAAAGGAATGGTGAGACCTCTGGTGAGAAATGCGCCGAACTGTCCTAAGGGGGGTTTCTGACAGGTAAACATCATGCTTTTCTATATCAATGTTTATTCCTCCATAGTTTACCTGTCAAAAACCCACCTTAGGACAGTTCGGCGCATTTCCCACCAGAGGTCTCACCATTCCTTTAGGTTCCGAATAGTATCAAAATTACAAATATAAGATTCACGAAGTCTGCAACCACGAGACCTAGCTCGAGCGTAGCGGTGGACTGATATCTGTCGCATGAACCAATATGGCGTCAGCAACTGGGTAACGCATACGCGTTCATGACTTCCATTTGTGTAGTTAAACAACTTTGGTAGCTATGGCGAAGTTTTCACAGGTAGTGATAACAACGCCATCTCGCGTGCGCCAGAAAACGGTCCGTCTCGAAACACGACAAGTAAAAGAAGCTGGGTCTCCTTGCTACAGACTTCATGATAAGATCTAAGAGCAATTGATGTTTTCTACATAATATCAAATACTCATTTATAAGTTCTAAATCAAAAACTGCCCAAAAAAGCGTATTCTTATAATAAATATACAATAAAAAATTACGTTTGTAACTTTTGTAATTGTAAATACAAAATGTGGTGTAACAAAGTTCAAATGCTGACAGTGGTTATGGCTTTTTTTTGTACACAGAATGTTTTATGAAAAAGTTTACACATCAAATTTATATTATTTATAAATGTTCGGACTCTGGTACAAGATTCAGTGCTAAATCTCTTTCTCAAACTCGAGCATAAGTTAGAAGTAGAAGTTCAAAAAATCTGTAACATTTTGTAAAACCATTTAATTTTTTAATTGTCGCTGTTTTTAATATGGTAGACTTCTTACTAATTAAAAACGATTAAAACAGCTGAGTAGCATTTATTATTTCTTTTTTAATTATACATATCTAGTACCTACATAATAAGTATGCAATTAAACCAGATAATTATAAATTATTGTCAAAATGGATATTCTTAATGTATGTTTCCTCAGAAAAAATTACAATTTTAACCTTGGCCTTGGTCGAAAGAGTGCGATTTTCTATAATGATGTTTATATTAATCTTATTTAATGTAAGAAGATAATTTACTGCTGAAATGATCACATTGTTTCTAATTCATTCAAATAAATTGTTAGTGTGTTTGCCATACGGCAGATACACTATTGACGTTGGTCGGATGACGAGACCTAGGAGTCGTACGATACTTTCTCGACGGTTAATAACCTCTGGAACAGTTTGGCATCATTTTTGGAAATGTTTATATACACTCAAGTGCAACAAAAAACGTTCATAGTAAAATTTCAAATATTTCGAATCTTAGGCTTTCTTATTATTGTCCAGTTTTAATAATATATCATGTCCGTCCATCTGTCCATCCGTCTGCCATAGCTTTATAACTGCGCCGTCTTTCCATCAATTTGGATGAAATTTTGCAGGTAGGTGAACCGTCATTGCATGAGGTATCGTTGAACAGGTCTTTAAAAATACAATAAAATTTCTTAAGTCATTTTTTTCGTAGGTGAATATAATAATGTTGTTTATATTTTGTACAAAAACAAATTTAAGTTCACGTAATAAAGCCATAATGACGGTATTAGTAAACACGTTATATTGTCGGCAGGGTTTGGCATTGCGACCTGAGTTTTTTTTTTGAGAGCTATTTTTAAGACATTGTTGGATTTCATAATTGTAGAACAGAATGAATTTAAAACTTAATTATCAAAATATTCCTTCACATGTAAATCTCACGTGTAACATTAATTGCGTTGTTTGTTAATTTCTTTCAAATAAAAAAATACAAGGTAGAGGTAAATTATTTTAAGAAGAGAGTACCTGCATACACCTGCGCACAATATTTTAAAAATAAAAAAAATCAGCTGTTCTTTTGTTTTGTAGATCTGTCAGAAAAAACTAGTTATAAGCATGCTTTGATTAATTTTTACATGACTTGGAACATATTTATGTAGGTAACCATAGCAAATATCATATTGAATATTAGCCATTACTCGCGTCACCTCACGCGATATCAAAAATTTTATTTTCTTTATTATATCAAATGTCAATTATTTTGAAGTTTGAATGGTTCCGTCGCCTAATTAGCTGTTTTTTGACGTGATAACGTCTTATAAATTGATGAATCACCAATCTTATAAATTGATAAAACACCGGCTGCATGCACGAAAAAGTGTAACGTTCCTAAATCCTAACGTTCCTAACGTTCGTAACGCGTAACGCGTAACGTTCCGCTTGACCCTGTGCGTGCTTTTTGCTAATTTCTCGCTCAATTTAAATCAGATCGGTTTGAAACCAGTCTTAAACGAAAGAGGAGAACATTTTACATAGATTTCGTATAACAGAATTTGCCTAAACAGTTTTTTTATACAAATTTATATAGAAAAATAGCTGTATAAATGCAATGTTGTCTAATGCATGGCGCGACGCGGTCGGTCGTCTTTGTTTGCCGTACATGGAAATTAGAAGATGACGTATGTCTTGTCTTAACATGAAAACGGCTGCATTTCTAATGTTTAATTCAATTTTTTTACATTAGTATTTTGTGAAATGCAACGCCTTCTAAGTTAAGTATTGGAATAACTAATTATTATTAGAACATAATACTTTGACAGTTGCAAACGTCACTTTTGACATTTCTTATCATTCCGACACCAAGGATAAGCGGATTGAAACCAAATTTTGGGAGGTTTAGGTTATGTATTACGGAATACGTTATCACGTAAAACTATCGTCCGTAAACCGACTTTACAGACAACAAATTTTTTTTAAATACCTACATTAAAAATCCAATTGTAACCACTTCTCAGATTTGATCATGTGGCAATTTGGACTAGAGGAGTCACTAGACACTAGATATAAAAACTATTTCAAGCGTGTAATTAATAGCTAAATTACTCGTATATTTATTAAATTGTGTTAAATTGTTTATTGCTATTGCGTTGTTTCCTTACAGCGAGCTCTGTTGATATTTTTGAAAGAAAAAGTAGATTTTTTTAATAAAAATGTTAATACTTAACTTTCAATCGGAAATTATATTTAAGTGCATTGACCGAAATCCGGAAATTATATAGATTAAGGTTAACATGGTGAACCTGTTCTGCTTATTGTCTGTTCATAGAGAAGTTAAACGGAGTGCGTTTATGCAATTAATTATTAAATTATTTCAATCATACTTTTTTACTTTCCCTATATGTACGGGAAATCACAAAAAATCAATTTCGGGTTTTTGGTAAATTTACACGCTTTCTTGAAGCTAAAAAGGTGGATTTTAAAGATGTCAGTTTGTTTACAATTTGTCTGTCTGTCTCATTTTTGAAAATGTTGAACCTTGATATTTTCTTACTTGTATAGGTACAAGTATCTACTCAGTGTCGGATTAATCATTAGGGGCCCCGCTTCGACCAGGGGCCCGTGCACGCACCAAGAAAAAAACTTTTCATTGAACGAAAATTTTATTTGAAAATTTGTATGAAATTTCCCAACAACAATATTATTTTCTTTCGTTGTTTATTGTAATCATGCATTTAACAAGATAAAATTTAAAATAACTACGTCACGTCTCATTTCTCTTTCCTGACCCATCAAAAAACCTGGATCATCAATTATCTATAACGACCATTTCAAATAAAGCTAACGAGTCAGGTAAGGCGATGCTGCAGCATCTAGTCAAAGTAATCTTGTTGTTACAATATCACATAAGACATTGAAGTAACATGATTCCAGATCTGATCATCTGGAAGTTATTCATCCCTTCATCAACTTGAAAAGACCTGATTGCATTGCCTAGAGGCCCGGATAGGGTTAATCCAGTCCTGTATCTACTTAACTTTCTTCAAATCTGGGAGACCAGAGTATAAAAGACCTTAGAAACAAGTTGTAATGTAAACAAGTAACATGTTCCATCATTGTGTTGATAATTATTGTAACTTATAGATTATAGTATTTAATAATAAAGTAGACTATTTACTTGGAAATAGCGGAAATATTCTAAGGTCGACAATACCTTAATTATATCATTATTGATTTTCAAACAACTTATTATTAAAAAGTCTATTGCATTATATGTTTATTTCTTTGCTACGATTTGTAATAATTAAAAATAATAAATCATTCTGGAAAGTTCCAGCCAATTGGGATACGGGACTGTTCCGACTCCAAAAATGCCTACAATTTATTATTATTGTTGGGTACAGCGGCTTGTTCAATTTCGTTCAGTAGGTACAGATACACGTTTGGGTAGATATGAACTTTTGTCAAAAAAATTCTGCACGCCTTTTTGACCATCTTAGGGGTTGAATTTTGAAAAATCCGTTCTTACTGCTAGTCAAATTCATGTAAGGAACCCACTGTTCACAATTCAAGTTTCCAGGTTTAATGGTTTGATCTGGGCATTGATGGGTCAGTCAGTCACCCAAAAGGGAATAATAATTATAATTGGACTAGTGCGGAATTTCCTCATTAAAGGATTAAGAAAATGCGCAGTTCATGCACGTCTGTTCGCATTGCAGCCAAAGATAGAGAACTTGATTATTAATTATCTCAATAATTTGTTATAACTCTTTACTAAAAATTCAATATAAGTAGTCTTGCTATATAATTTATTAATAACTCTGAGTTAATTTAAAATTGAGGAATTAAAAAAATGACAGTTTATAGTGATTTTTAATAAATGACAAATAATATCGTTTCCTCATTATGTTAAACCAAGCACTGTATAGTTAAAATCCACAAGAATAAATATGTGTATAATAACATGTTAATTCCTAATAATCATTTATTAGACGTGATATTAGATTTGGTTTCCGTATGAAAAAGATGATGTTTAGAATTTTGTCTGTTCGTACTCCATGCCTTGACTACGTTACTATAATCTTTCCTTGGTTATGACCTCAGTTGATATATTATGTAAAGTAATACGATTTTTCAATCCATATGAGCGATAGAAAAGCAAAGTAGGCGCTGAACAGTCCAAATACATAGATACCAATATGGCCGAACGTGAACTGTCAAAAATATTGTAAATATACTTATTATGACGTGAAAATCAGATATTTTATAGGAGATAAGTGCAAAAAATATACTATGTATCTCGATTGTAATGCTTTTATGACTCGTGTGACTATCAAAACTCGGTATTCGTTCGTTATTAATATAATTTGACGACTCGTCTTAAAATAATGCATTACAAACCAAATACATAAACTACTATTTTGCACACTCTCCTATAAAATAATTGCCTTTTAATAAGAAAACACTTATTTAACCTTGTACTGACTTGCGATCAACGCCAAAGCGGCATATGATATGAAATGTAACAATGAAAGATGAGTGTGAGAGAGATGGAGCATTTTTGTCACTCATCCTTCATTGTTACATTTCAGATGGATGCCGAAAAACGTGGAATCCACAACAGATCCGAAAAAAGAGTCGAAAATATTTTAGTAGTAGATAATATGTATAAAACGGTGGATTGGTTAAAGCATTTCGGGGACGGTTTGAACCTTCACCCCCCCCCCCCTGCCTACGGCCTTGCCCATGAGCGATATTGCGAGGTCTTTTATTGTTTTAAGGATGGGGCAAATGGAATAAAAACTTTTGGTTAATGTGAAAAGTAAAAGTGGTTATAAAACTATAATACATGTTTTCTTTTAATATCGATGGGGGCAACTGTTCAAGGTTACCTAATCTAATACTGCTCAAATATTGTTGAAACAGTATTTTCGACATTATTTTTGATAACCCAAATGTATAATTTACATTATGTTAAAACGTATAAAAAGTGAATAGAATTGTTACAATTATTATTTTGTCCTTCACCAATTAAGAACTCGTCTATAAATAAAGTGATTTATAGACTTATGACCCATTTTTTTTCATATTTGTTTACTTGAAGGTGTCAGAATCTTTCAGTAGCATTGGCAATATCCCATGCTTTAATAAAAAAACTAAAAATATTAACTTCAATGTCATAAGTTTATATATAATCTACAGATTATTGACCTCTTCACGGTTTATAGCCAGAGAAGAACGGACATCATTTTTGAAAGATTTCGAATCGGAGATACACACCCTCATATCTAAATAGCAAGGACGTAGATACTTTTTTTTCTGAGGGGGGGGGGAACAAAAAAAGTCAATATTTTTTTAAAGTTTTATTATAATAACAAAAAAGAATACACACGAAGGAAGATGTTTAATTCCCAAACTATAATTATGTCACAAAATACGCTGTCAAAATTTTGTTTTTTAGTATTCGTAATATATTTTCAGTTTTTTTTTTTTTAATTATTATGGTCCTGGGGGGGTAATTACCCCTTGCTAAATAGAGTACCTCCATTAGAGATGGCAGCGGTTAATCAAACAGGTAAAATAATCGATAATTTTGTTTCGATTATTGATATGATAGCATTTGTTCCGAATAATCGATAAAATAATCGACTATTTACCAATTATGTCATACCACTAATATTAATAGTCAATAACATGAACCATTTAGAATGTATGACACCTCGAATATGTCGAGCATATGCGAGGTGTCAGACATTTTAAATGGTTCATGTTATTTGTCAGAGAACATTATTTTAGCGTTTTGGTTGAATTTTTTAAGCTATCCAATTCAAAAAACAAACATCTATAAATTTTTACATGTCGTCAAAACGACATCTTTTGGAAAATTTAGAGGGAAAACGCCCCAAAATCAAGAAAAGTCATAGAGGAAAAAAGTGTCAGACTAGGCTTAATGAAGCCATATACAAAGTTTGGGGAGAGTATGTATCAGTAAAATTTTTGCCGACGGCACTCTGACTATTAAGAGTATAAGATACGAGGTTGAGTCAATTAATATCGATGAAATATCGAAATTCTATTTTTAAAAAACCGCTTCTAGCAGACTGTGACCTTGGTAGACAAAAAACTATTTTATTTATATGGCCAGTTTTTTTTTCTTTTGATTGCAAATTATCAATAAAATCTCATTATCGATTCTTCGATTTTATTCACCAACACCACATTGTACTTACAATAGACAGCCACTTCCATTTTATTATATGGATGTACGCAGACTACGTTCAGGACCGTCTTAACAATGTGTGACTCGTGAAACAAATTGATGTCATTGCCCTTACTTAATACCGACCTTAAATTACATAATTGCGCTAAGATTTTTAATAGCAATTAATAGAATAATATTATAATAGCTGAAGCAAGTTTTTTTTTTGTTGTCAACAGTGGTAAACCAATCTTATTTTGTTTGACGTAGAACAAAAAACCTGAACTTTGAATTATTATTAAAAAATTTCAAAGAATTAGCATATTTTGTTCTTCAAAATTAAAAAAACAAAGATATCACATACGTCATAATATTATTATGTAAGTACCAGAGATAATAATCTTGTGAATATTATCTTGTTGCTATATTATTACTTGAACGTTTATCTTTAAAAACAAAGTGTTGATAAAAAAAAATTTGAACGAAAGTTGTTGGGTTTCGAGGGGAAAATCGTCTGGACACGATTACCACCCCCATCACCTCACCCCTTAGCAGGGGGAGCGGGTGACTTTTGTTTTTTAAATGGGAACCCCCATTTTTTATTATCGATTTTTTTTTTGTATGTGAACATTAAATCTTTTGTCTGAATTTTTTTTTTGCAAATCGCTTATAATGACAATTTTTAATGAGCGTTTTGGTAGAAAACTACGAGCCGAATTGAAGAAAGTTCAGAAACAATATCCCATTTAAAAAACAAAGGCCATCCTCTCCCCTCCGTTTAAAATTTATTACCATGGAGAGTTTTCTCGAGAGCCTGCTGATTTAAATTTAAAAAAATTTCAGACACAAAAAAAATTCGATGATAAAAAATGGGGGTTTCCATTTAAAAAACAAAAGTCATTCCCTCCTCCTGCTAAGGAGTGAGGTGGTGGGGGTGGTTATTGTGTCCACACGATTTGCCCCTCGAAACCCAACAACTTACGTCCGACCTTTTTTTTTATTCAACCCTTTGTTTTTGAAAGAAAAACGTCCGAAGTTTTCAAAAAAAAAAAAACACCCGGTGTAGTCTGACTTTGCTCCTGCTACTCGTCAACCATAATGACATCTTGTCAGTTAGTTTTCTAAACATTATAGGTAGGTAATTATTATGATTTTTAAAACAATCTGCACAAAATATAATAGTTTAAGGAAAATTATTCACAGTGAATAACATTAACATGTTACCTGTAATGATAAAACAACGCAGATAACAATTAAAAAAAGACTATCGCAAAAAATGCAGTACGACTGAATGCCATACGGCGGGTGTCCTCGCTTTAGTCACAGAGGTCAAGAAGAAGAAAAGAACACATGCACGCATTATTAATAGTGTGTGTACTTAGACATAAGTACAATTGCGGTAAATAAAACGTATTTACGAATCGCGGTTTTTAATTATGTATATCGAGCGAAGGTGGCTGCGTTTAGAACTTTGTTACGGTCCTATTGCAGAATCCATACGCTAGGAAAGTATCTTTTGACAGGCGAGTTTTGCGCCCTCTCGTGTTTTTTTTTTTAATCTTAGTGTCATATGTCATACGTCATTTTAATAAGGATTAATTGTCGAATAAAATGGGGAAAAAGCTATCAAATCGGAAGTGCTGTGTTATTGATTGTAAAGATACACCAACTTAAACATCCAGAATTACAATTCCACCGTTTTCCTGGATTTTCTTATGAATTAGAGAGAAAAAAATGGACTGCAGCAGTACGTCGTCAAGGGTAATTAAATTTTTTTTTACTGACATTGTGCGTAAATATTTTTTTATAATTAAGAATAACGCTGGTTTCCATGTGTTTGTAAGTTTTGGGTGAACCACTTTTGAAAAATCAAACACGAGATGGTGCCGAAGGTCGCGTGTCAAAGAGACTTTGTATACCATTCAAAACTGTACATTCATCAACAGCGGGTAAAGACATACCGTAATGGATTTTTTAAATTGTGTAGCCGATGGTACCAGAGTGGAAGAAGAACATTAGAACGTTCGACATCTTGTCACCTTGTGCATGAACGTTTATCGATGCAAGTACAATCGACACTAAATAAGTCTTGGATGCAGTTGTCTCTGGGTATGTCCAGGAAATGACCCAACAAGATGTCGGGCGTTAAATTTTTAGTGAACGGGCGCCCTTTTTTCAAATAAAAAGAATAATAATAAAAGTGTACTTTCGGTATTTTTGAGTATTAAAAATTAGAACATTATTCTTGGATTTTTTAATATTTCATTATTTTTCATGTATGCATTTGTTAATATTTCAAATTCTTTAGCATTGCTACAAAATCACGATGCAGCTTAACTACGCAGTTATTATTGTTTTTGAAAAAAAAAAAAATATTAATTTTGTTGGCAATGTAAATTTAATGGTGCTTCTAAAACCAGCATAACTCAAATATTAATTCAAATCTTTGATTAACGTCATCTTTTGTAATATTGATTTATAATTTTATTTTTGTCAATATATACCTAGTCTGAAAAAAATTGGTCGACAATTTTATTTATTCAGATATTAATTATTTCAAGTTTGAATTGGGATTTGGGAGCGTCGTTTTATAAATAAGACCCACAATTATTGATGACGTCATTGATGGCATTGTATTTTTGTTTGTAATCAAGCTTTTTCTGCGTCTTAAGGAAAGAAAATAACATAAATAAGTTTTATTGAAAGAATACTAACAATCTAATTAAACTACCTATACTATTTTAAAATTCAATGTATATTTTATGGCCAGTAACTTACTTCTGGGTTGTTGATTTACGATTTTCCATTATCCTTATGGTTTTGGTAAAATTGACAGTAAAGCATTCATTACACGATTTAAATTGATATAATAAATTACCATAGATCAAATTAGCATAGTTGAAAATTCTTTGACGTCATTATAGCTGGCACACATTTATCTTATTAATTGTAATTTTTCTAAGACCATATTGAAATTATCAAAAATTTTTCACAAAATCGTCAAATCAGTTCCGAGGTTATTTTTTTAAAGGATAACACAATTTATACTAGATATACATATATATTATATAGTAAATAAAATTATCAACCAATTTTTCAGACAAATACATGGTGTCCCGCGACATGACTGCCATAGCTTGAGACTGTGTTGCTGGGGTGATTTCAAGTCAAAAATGTCTAATGAATATACCTATACCCGGAACGCTATCCTACTTGAGCTAGACGCATTTGACATTTTAGATAAGTAGTAGTAGGAATTCCCTACTAATTTAAAAAAACATTTAAAAAGAAATCGCTTTATTAAATTAGTTGCTCAAAATGTCCACCCAGCTGCTGTATACATAGTCTAGCTCTTCTTAGAATTGAAGTGGTGGCTCTGCGAAGAGTCAGGATCAGCACGAATAAATACTAATGGTGATTCACAGCCACCTGGTCTTTTTAATAATAACAAAACCAACAGCCGAACCTAATACCTGCATTAGTGGGCTTACTTATTTAAAATTTCAAATGCTTTTAGCTCAGTTAGGATAGCGTTACGGGTATATGTTTTAGACATTTTTGACTTGAAATCACCCCAGCAACACAGTTCCTGGCTATGGCAGTCATGTCGTGGGACACCCTGTATATTAATAAAAATTAGTCGATAATTTTATTTATTGAAGAGTACTAATTAGACGTTAATCAAAGATTTGAATAAAGTAAATGTAATTCCACCAAAAAGTATTCTTGTAAAATAAGGCCAAATCTCGTGATCGCGTAACACGAAAACGTTAAGAGATCTAGTACAGCGAACTCCATTTAATTAAAAGTGAAAAGTAGTGAAATCGAAAACTTGGCTAACTTCAAAGTTCGCTTACATAATTATTAAGGTTTTTTTACTTTCACTGTAAGGCATAGTAAAAGCTTTGATCATTCGTCTTTTATTCTCTTAGCTACTTTTTAAGTCAACCAGGTTTCAAACAATACTTTTCACATTTCCAACTAGAGATACCTTTTTTGTTAAACCTATAGAAAGCACTCCCTCATATTTTTGAAGGATTGGAAGTGAAAAATCAAAGATTATTAATTTCTTTGTCACTTGTACGCGAAACCCAGTCTGAAAACCAAATTTTAGCTTCCATTGACTGCGGATCTATAGAAATCTTGTTGGAGAACATTAAAAATTAAACATGATTTAATTATTTTTCTTGTTACTTGTACGCGGAACTCAATCTGCATACTAAATTTCAGCTTTCTAGAACTATTGGAAGCCTCTTAAATGTTTTTGATGATCATGATGAGAGTGGGTGAGAGACAAAACAAAAAACCTTACGTATTAATAAAACCTAAAACAGCGGGGTTAAAAAAAAAGAAATTTAGTATGTTACATAGTATTGGTGACTCCCATAGAAATACTCTCTAGTGACTCCAGTCTATTCTGAAAATTTGGGACCTGAAGTGACATCTAGGGCCCTCAAAAATCGCTTCGAGAAAATCTAGGCTTAGTCAGTGCTCGGCTTGGTGGGTGAGTTTTGTTCAGACGACTAGCCAACAAAAGATAAAATACGCAGGTAAAATAAAGAATTTTTCAAAAAAACAGGAAAAAATGACTAAAATGTTTTTTTTTTAGATTTGTTGACGTCAAAGAAATATTTACATAGACGCAAGAGATAAAAAATTACAATAAATAAGTATCTTACCTCTTTGCATAGACGAGAGTTCTTAATCTTGCGATTTATATATTTTTATGTGTGTGTGTACTGTGTGGGGCGAGGTAGACTATATTATAATAACAGGTGTACATACCTATATTTATAATGTATCAGATTGTATATGTAGAAAGAAACGTGTCTTAAATGAGTGTATTTAATGATTTTTCAGAAAACAGTTTCCGCTGATTTTTATCCTCGAGCTAAGTTCGCCAAATTAAAATATATATTAGATATTGTGTCCATCGAGATAATAATTAATAAGAAAAATCGCAGGATTGTGGACAAAAAGTTAGATTTATTAATGTACGACGTTTCGTCTATAGATTTAGACTTTTTCAAGTACAATATGAAAATTAAAAACAATAATTATTGTTTTGAATTTTCATATCGTAAATTGACAGTCAGTACCGTGAGCAGTACTGAGGTAACTGCTGAGATAAATACTAAATAGATAAATGAACTGTATAACAGCTCCCTCAGTATACCTCGGACTATAGAGTGATTTCGTAAGATTTTACATAATAAGATGCGAGGGATGTGGTTTTAGTTATTGCAGTTGCGGGCTTTTTATTTAAGCCGTTTACACATACTATGAGAGTACGTGGGCTCGAAAAAGTGTTCTAATATGAATTTGTCCGTGACATGTATAAACAATAAAAGTGTTCTTTGCCAAGTCGAAGTCAAGCCCCCTAAAAGACTGGTCAAACATTGGCAGTGGGGGATCACGAGGGGAGCGGAGCACATCGTAAATATATGAAGCAAGTTAAAAGGTCTTTTAATGCACATACGACTCGTAAATGACGCTTTTAACTTTTAAGACTATAATAATATTATGCAACCTATACCTAAATACTTCCCTGCATGACGAATTCTTCATCTCAAATACTTTTCCCTCGTTTAAAAATTGTTACAGCTCTCCTGACGCTACTTTTAAAGCTAGACTTCGCGTAAAGTTCAAAAGAAGGACCAAGAATCACACGTGTGAAAAATTAAGTAATTTATATCATCAGGATTAAAAAAAATCTTTTCCTGTACAATCTGTAGTACGAGAGACCGTTCGCTTTAAAAATAGCGTGAGGAAAGTTGTAACCATTTTTAGACGAGGTGAAAAGATGTGCAAACTGCAAAGGATATTATTTTGTTGGTAGCATATTCGGTTTGTGCTACATCAAACTTGCGACATCTAGCGTCATTGACCGGCGAACCCACTGCCACTTTTATATATTATGTCAAATGGGACAACTAGTAAAAAGTGAATGTGCAACATCAAAGTTTCAAACCAAATGTGAAAAAAGAAAAGTTAAAGTTTATAAAAACTGTTATCAAGTAGTTTAATAATATTAGTTTTCAGTATGTATCTATACTAATATATGTATAAAGCTGAAGAGTTTGTTTGTTTGGTTAAACGCGCTAATGTCAGGAACTACTGGTTCGAATTATAAAAAAAAAAAATTTGTTGGGTAGGCCATTCATCGAGGAAGGCTATAGGCTATAATATAAAGCTACGACCAATAGGAGCGGAGCATCAATGAAAAATGTTGCAAAATGTAACTAAAAATTTGTCCGTCCGACAAAAACTTTTGAACAGTAACTCCGATCATCATGAAATTTGGACACAACATTCATCTCGGTAAACGGAGATGAACGTGCGTATTCATGTCCCCCGTTCGTTCTTTTGCACCCGGGTGAAACCGGGCGGGACCGCTATCTTGTATATAATACATATTAAACTATTGTTCTATTTTTACCTTTGATTTTATATCAGTACATGTGCCGTAAAAATGCCAGCTTTCACCGCTACGTGCGCACGGTCGTTCTAAGCAGCTGCACATAGCGAATAATCTTAATGAATACTTGAAAAACATTTTTATTAAGCGCGTGTCAAAAAGTAATTACTCTCGTTATTGTATTTTCTGCCTTTCAACGAGAATCGAACTCAGTTGAATCCTACAAATACGCATACAAATGATTTATTTATATTGTAGTTTTGTTAACGTGTTCTTTTGTGAGGCAACGCTTCCTATAACGAGTCGACCCTGGACTATATAAATGTGACGTACAGTACGACTACTTTAGTACTTTACTATGTAAGTTATTATAAACTCGACGCTGGACACCACGCTTTATCATTATTCTATTGGCCGTATCTGAGATCGCACTTACCTGTGCATATTTTAACCGCGATTTTTGAAAATATTGTTTCGATTGTGTTAATCAATTTTTGAGTCGTTCGTATTTTTAAATATAATGGACACTGTGTTAAAACTTCAATTTATAAATAATTTATATTTGAGCTTGCAATTAAAAATAGCGAAGTATTTAATAACATTTTGGTATGATAGAAAGGACAACGTTAAAGTGATATTTGGTTATGTTGGAAGTGTTTAAAAACTAATATATTTATTTATTTAATTTATTCTCTTATTTAATATTTATCATTAATTTATTCGTACCATTAAGAAATATTTAATTATTTAAATTATAATAACTGAACACTAATATTATTGTTTATTGTTTGTTTATTAATTGTTAGTAAAATTTTCGTAATAAATTTCGTTACTTCAATTTTCAAAGTTTTTGTTGGGAATTTTTTTTTCATTGTAACGTTCATAAAAAAGTGGGACACATTCAAAATAGTTCAACTTACTTATCTAATTTATTTAAGCTAAATTATTATTATTTTTATTCTTTTCATTAAGAGTCATTGTTATTTCTAAATAAGTTAAAATTTTATAAATCATAAACTTGCGGGTTTAATTTTTTTTTAACAAACGAATAAAATATTGTTCGTGTGAATAAAAGAACGAGTAGTTCTTCTAAGTAAATTTGTTTGTTTAATGTGCTTTTAATACACAAAAGTAGTGATATTTAATACAAAGACTAATATTGATAATAGAGCTATTTTAAACCTAAATAAATAATCTGACAGCTGGTGTTCGTACTAAAAATAATAAAATTATTGGAACGTTGAAAAATTCATCTTATTTTTCTTTTGAAAAAATACGCGATAATATTTGTAATAAAATCAAATTAATCACTTGCATTTTTCTAAAAAAAATCTTTGAATACGAATAAATTTTACTGTTAATCGTTCAACATGACTGAGGTAACCGCGGCACCGTTAACAGACGATGGTTTGCGCAAGATCAGGGAATCTTTGGCATTGGCCGAGACCTTGGCGAAAGCAAGTTTAATGACGTCACCTGCTGCAAAAAGGCGTCTGGCCGCCCGGCGTCTCGAAATGGGAGATATTGAGAACGGTGGTAGTCCTGGGGATTACGTGCCCCCGAAACAACTATTGTTGTATCTTGTTAGGTAAGCTTAAAATTATTTGATTTGTCTGACCGCCGATAAATCGGAATTATTTATTAAGATGAAGGAAGGTTTGGTTGAGGATCATAAAATAAGCTTTACCAGTGTTTCGCTAGTGGCCAACGTTTCGAAAAATTTATTTTCATCTTCAGGGCCTATGAACATGTATAAATGTATATAATTTAGAACATATTGTATCACAATTTTAATGTAAAAAAAAGAAAACCATGCTCAAAAGATAAGTTTTTAAAAAGGTACTACATAATATTAAAAATCTTATTACATACCTCAAGCTGGTCAATTTTTTTAATTAGAACTGTTGTTAAGAGATTATAGACGCCCGACAACTGAGGTCATTCTTGTTTAATTCGTCTTTTGTTATCAGTAGTTCTGTTTGGTTTGTATGTTCAGTTGCACAGGAATATTAGAATACTTCCTCCAAAAAATTAAGTATGAATCGCTTCAGAGACATTTCTATGGTGGTGAGGAATCACGAAAATAGATTTTTCTCCAAATGTCATCGACAAGATTGCAATTACGAATATTTAATGTATCTTATACAAAAATGAACAAGTTTCGCAAACTCAAAAGAGCCATTTTGAACTCACCCAGAACTTTTCTTATGTGAAAAGTGGACTTGAAAAAATACGTTATCCTTACTATTTTAGAAGATCAGATAATTTTACAATCTAGTTTATTTTATTATTAAGACTGTCAGATTAAAATACTAGACCACTTCGTTCTGGTTATTTTATATTTTATTTTATTTTATCTATATCATGGAATAATGTGTCGTGTCTATTACCCAATGTTTTATTAATTACATCATTCAATGATCAATTGTAGTTTGACGACATTGATTTAGATTTGTTTTTCCGGTGTCGTTTAGAATGTGATTACTTTCTATTATTTATCTGATAGTCTTCTAGAAATTTCATCTATGTGTTAGAGTACTGAAACCTTCAGCATAAGTAGTGTTGATCCAATAGAATGTTACGATAAAGGAAGGTTTTGGTTGAGGATCATAAATAAATAAGCTTTACCAATGTTACGCTAAACGTTTCGAAAAATGTATTTTCATCTTCAGGGCCTTTTGACCAGCTTGAGGCCCTGAAGATGAAAATAAATTTTTCGAAACGTTGGCCACTGACGTAACATTGGTAAAGCTTATTTAATTATGATCCTCTACCAAAACCTTCCTTCATCGTAGTACTGAAACCATTTTCCATTATTAATTATTATTTTATGGTATGACCTTATGGTGTTATTCTTAGTGGTTAAGTCTATAGTATCCTTATTCCTTTGAAAGTACTTTTATATTTTTTTAAACAAATGAATAATTATTATTGATTAATTAAGGCTAATTAATCAATTCATTATTAGCAATGCTAAAACATGTGTTTATTACATATTCCGAGAATTATAATATAGGCGAGCGAATTTTTATAATTTCTAATATGTGACCTTCTCGACTAGCAAAATTTCACTTTATTATTTCTCGTTAATTCATTTTTTCCACGGCTAATTTTAAATCTGGAAAAGGGATCTTAAAAACAAAGTCCAATGATTCATCAAAAGACCATACTCTCACTTACTTATTAATTTATTAACTTACGCAGAACGTGTTATAAGCGCCTTCATATTAGTCACCCATATATCTAATAATTAACTAAATGAATCATTGCCTATCTACTCAATGTGCGGTGAGTGAACGCAACAAAGCGTATCGAAAATATATCTGCGTCTCTTTCTTCGATGTAATTCCCTGATGATAGGATTGGTTGATGTACTTGCATCTAATCTGAATAAAGTATCTCTGTTTCAAAAACTTTGTATTTTTTTATGACGTTAACATGGGCGTACCCTGCTTTTGGCCCGGGAGGGGGCAAATTAGAAATTTCTTAATCCGGGTCCCTGCGTGCTTGTTTTGTCTTCCTGGATACGCCAGTGCTTACGACGTAAAAAAATACAAAAGTATATGTTTGCACCTTAATAGTTCGATTGCGATTTTATTCCTATGCTCCGAGAACCAAATCCCATAAGGTTTATAAGGGGTCCTTTAGACTATGCCTAGGCATGTAATCGACAAATCTCGGAGTGGTAAATGAACTGGTTGATGAAAATCTGTATCTTATTTTATCGAAAAAGGAACATCGTCAATTTGTCTTACGACCGCAGTTTTAATCTGAGCATTTCTTTTCTAATGCGGAAGTCACAAGCGGTAATAAAATATAGTATCGCAGTGCATAATGACCTTGGTAATGTTATTCATTTATTATGCATGAGCAACAAGAGTCAATAATATGCGTGCCGTTGTAGGCGTTAATCCAATATAATATAAATATTTTATATTCATCTAATCTTTATTATACCGTTAGTTTTGGAAATGTCGGTTGTTTGAAATTTCACATATTGAATTCGCTTTTTGACTTTTTTTCGTGATTATAAATCAGTTATGTCGGTATACATATCTGATTTACGAGGTATTCTTGTCTTGTCGAATGATAGAAATGACAAAATGTAATTTTATGGGTAATTCCAAAATGTACATATAGACACTACAAAATATTTTAGAAAGTATTCGTCCGAAATATGGTGAAATAGGATGTAACGAGCGAGTTTAATAACCTAGAACAGGCGGTTAATTCGTTATCAAACATATTTCGTGTGAATTTAATTTTTAAATGAAATTTACTGTTCAAAGTTTATAATTCTTTAATTCTTAAACTAATTTTGGAAGACTTATGCTAAACTGTGTTCATATTGAAACATTATTTTTATGAAAATAAAAAATATAGAATAGTTAATTCTTACCACAACAGTTTTAGTAGCGGATGTACATTTCGGGAGCTATGCTCTCATCTTCAACAAACACTAAACTGATGAAGATGAGGAAAGCATAGCTTCCGAAATGTACATCCGCTAATAAAACTGTTGTGGTAAGAAGTAACTATATTTTTTATTTTTGTTTCAACCACAGTATTATTTTTATGGTCTCAAAAGATTTTTAATCGGTTAATTGAAAATACGATAGCCTTGTCAGTAGCAATTCAAGTATTAAAAAAATTATATTGTATTTGTTGTATTAGATATAGCTACTTGTCTCTTGGTCACTGACTTGGCCTCTTAACCATTTCGTGGGATCGGCAATTTTGATCCATTAATCTGTAATTAGGTCTGTTGAGGATAATTACCTTAAGACTGTCATGCTGAGTTGCCCAAATGGTTGTTAAAAATGAAAAAAATGGATTTGGCAATGAACTTAGTTTTTATGCATACACGAGCAGTTTAATTGTCAGACATGGCTTCGCCCGGGGAGTATATCTACCTGGAGAGTTTGTTTGTTTGTTTGTTTGATTGAACGCGCTAATCTCAGGAACTACTAGTTCTAATTGAAAAATGTTTTTTTTGTTGACTAGTCCATTTATCGAGGAAGGCTATAGGTTATATAATATCACGCTACGATCATTAGGAGCGGAGCATCAATGAAAAATGTTGCAAAATATAACTCAAAATTTGTCCGTCCGACAAAAATTTTTGAACGGTAACTCCGATCATCATGAAATTTGGACACAACATTCATCTCGATAAACTAAGAGTACTCGTGTCCCTCCCCCCATTCGTTCTTTTGCACCCGGGTGAAACCGGGCGGGACCGCTTGTCTTGATATATTACCCTAAAAAAATATTCGAGCGAACGAGCGAGGCGATTGGTATCCAGACGAAGCCGGACCGGACATCTAGTTCAATTATTATTGAGGCAGTAAACAAACTTATCTATATGATGGGAAATAGATGTCTAGACTATACAAATTACTGGCCTGGCCTTAATAGTTCTAGCATGCCTGGCTATTTTTAGTAATGGCACATTTAAAAAAGAAGGCCGCTGTCTGTTTTGTAAGTTTATTATTGTAGTTCTTAAACTTCCTGAATACGTTTCGGAATTTTTATTTTGTATTTTTAGCAGTGGTACGTACTATTAAATTTTTTCGTATCATACTGTAACGGAACCCCTGCAATTTTGTTTTCTTGCTAAAGAATGCACTAGCAGAATTTTTGTCTACGGTTTGTACGGTCATCAGTCAACTGGACTGATTTTGAAAAAAAATAGTGTTATCCAAATCCATTATATCTTCTCTGGGGTTGAATTGGATCGCGTCAAAAATGTGTTCTCTGACAGAAGTAAAGTTTCTTATAAGACTTTTTCTGATTTTTGGCTACTACACTATTTAATAATTAGCAACGTCTTATTTAGCTAGATTAATTAAATAAATAAAATAAATTTAAAAAAGGGGGGAAAATATCCGAATACACACAACACTGGGGTACAAGATGGATGGACCAGAGGATTTGCGTAGGAAGGACCATGGAATAATTATTAAATACGCACATAAATTTGGAAAAATTTAGATGAAAATGACAAAGAAATCCTTTCCAAAAGTGTTTATTTTCACATTAATTAATTTAAGCACTTTCGGACAATTATTAGTCCATCTTCAGAATTTTTTTTTTTATATAAAAATCATTAAAATTATCATAACTTAAAAACTATCACTAAAAAGGAATTAAAGACTGGCTGCCCATAACGAATTGATTAGAGGTTATATTTAACATCTATTTTATCAATCAATTCGTTATGGGCAGCCAGTCTTTAATTCCTTTTTAGTGATAGTTTTTAAGTTATGATAATTTTAATGATTTTTATATAAAAAAAAAAAATTCTGAAGATGGACTAATAATTGTCCGAAAGCGCTTAAATTAATTAATGTGAAAATAAACATTTTTGGAAAGGATTTCTTTGTCATTTTCATCAAGGACCATGGAGTTGAATTGGACTAATATAAAACTTATAAGACATTAAAATCATTTGAAGATGAGAAAGTGTCAATGTTTATAGTTTGATTTAATTGAATCATCGATGAATAACCTTCGCTGTTTAATTGTTCAAATGACTCACAATAGACAGAGAACCAATAAACTATTTATGAGATAGATATTGTTCAAGCCTTTAAATGTGCTTGTTGATTATTTTGAATAGCTTTAAACGTACCTACATTATTTTTTAGGGCTTGAACCTACTGAGATGTATCATTGTACTGAGATGTATCATTGTAATGATAGCACGAGCCCTGTTTATATTATGATGCTTCATGGTGTTATAATTTAAAAAAAATGTGTATGCTTAAGCTTTATTGCTGGTTATTCTTAGAATTTAGAAGAATAGGCTAGATCGTGTCACATATTACAAAATTCAAAATTTTTGGATTGACAGTGTAACCCTTTAAATGATTATTGTCATGCTAAAGCAATTAAAAATATGTTCTAAGGGTGCGTTCCGATATACACTGGGAGCACTGTACAGTGTGACGTCAATTCAGTATACTGTGAAGCCGTTCCTTTATAGCCAGTAATACTGGTTACTATTTAAAACGGAACGCACTCCAGTATACTGTCAGTATCGTTTTTTGACGCAGTTTTCAAATGAGCGTATTAAAGATTTCTAATTAAATAAGCTCAATTTTTGCATATTTTCCATTATTTTCAGAAGTCCAAAATAATTTCAGAATTTTTAATGTCAACTGTTTAGCACTCAAGCGGCTTTGACTGATCACGTGATCAAAGTACTGGCGAGTACCTTACCTCGAAAACGCCAGTGCTCGCAGTAGAAATATATGGTTATTTATGACGTCATATATTTCCCTAGGGTACTGCGGCAGTATACTGGCGTTCATAACGGAACGAATTTTTTTACAGTAAGAGCACTGGGCAGTGCTCCCAGTGTATATCGGAACGCACCCTAAGAGATATTTATATGAATGGCTGACAATTGCAAAGTGTTTTGATATGATTGGTTGAGAGAAAATGGCAGTTGAAAGGTTTTCGAATGTGATTGGTTATTGTAGATGATTGGTTGACTGAAGATGATTTTTTAAAATATTGAGTGACCGCAAGTGGGAGGACACCGTCAGAATTACTATCACTGCGTTTTAAAAAGAATTTTTTAGTTGCATCATGTATACTTAGTTATATTTATCAAAAATAATTATACTATGAGTTTGCGGTCGGTTTAAATCGTGGCGTCCCTAATTTTTAAAGCTCTATGAATACCTACTATGTTTGTATTTTCAAAGAAAATTCACATTTACATTTCATATATAATTAGTGAATTAATGATTTGATTACAGTCATTAACACATTTTTTATGTAGATAGGTATCTGGTTTTACCGATTGTAAAGTGTATTGATTTTAAAAATAGATTCGAATAAGTTAGTTTAAAAATAGATCTAAATGTCTTCATTTATATTTTAATTACAGATCATAAATTTATTTTTACATTAATGTTGACTAATTTAGCAGCGCTTGATGAACGTACATAATCTTTATATATAAAAATTACGTGTCACGTTGTGTGTCCGCGATGAACTCCTAAACTACTGAACCGATTTTAAATTTGATTTGCACACCGTGTGCAATTCGACCCAACTTGAAAGATAGGATAGCTTACATTTCAATTTATAGTCGCAATATTATTTTATTGCAAATTATTTGTCTATTCCTTGACAGTCATAATTATCTGTTGACTGGATTGAGTGAATATTCAATAGATGGCGCAACGAACTTAACAACCATATAAGATGGCGATACCTGTTAACTGGATTGAGTGAATATTCAATAGATGGCGCAACGAACTTAACAACCATATAAGATGGCGATACCTGTTGACTGGATTGAGTGACTATTCAATAGATGGCGCAACGAACTTAACAACCATATGCCGGAGTGCTCGAAATAGAGCAAGTGTTTTAAAGACCAGTTATCCACGAATACTTTACGCTATTTTTTTTCGAGCACGACGGCGCAGTGCTCGACATACACACATATACGCCCATGTATATTTTAAAATAGCTAGCAATTAATAAAATAGATAGATAGATAGATAGATGTTCCAATTAAATTGTTTTATTATTTCACTTTATACGTAGCGAAGCACGTACAGGGCCGCTAGTATATTATAAACTACTTACATATAATATGTTTGTCTCTCGAGAACAGGCAGTGTTGGGAACTTAGTGCTAGCGATGTCAAATGTCAATATCTTTGAAGTTGGAATGAATCCGTCGCTCAATTAGCTGGAATTTTTGAGGAAAGTTTAGGAATCTTTTTTAAATTTTTGAAGCGGAAAACGTAATCATTCCTATTATAGTCAGAGTGCCCGTCGGCAAAAATTGTATTGACACTACTCTCTCCAAACTTTGTATATGGCCTAGTCTGACACCTATTTCCTCTATGACTTTTCTTGATTTTGGGGCGTTTTCCATCTAAATTTTCCGAAAGATGTCGTTTTGACGACATGTAAAAATTTATAGATACTGTTTGTTTTTTTAATTGAATAGCTTAAAAACTTCAACCAAAATGCTAAAATAATGTTCTCTGACAAATAACATGAACCATTTAAAATGTCTGACACCTCGAATATGTCGAACATATTCGAGGTGTTAGACATTTTAAATGGTTTATGTTAGGATTTAAACACGTGGCGAATAGTGGAATATTGATTTGTGAAAAACATTCCAAGTTAGATGGGAAAGCATTCTTCCTAGATTAACATATTATTTAAATGTCAACAAAAACAAAAGAACATGATTTGACCCGAAAAACTTGACATATATTCATGTGTAAAAGATTGTTATTAAAAACACTCTTGTTTTTGTTTTTAATGTGTCATAATAGTTTACGTTAAGTCGATTTTGTTTAGACTGCGGAAGTCTCATAAAGGCAATTGTTTTTCCGGGTGTATATTTAAGCTGAGCTGTACCAAACGTTGGAATAAAATGTTTGCCTATGCAATCACACAAGTCACACGAGTCTTCAGTAAATTTTTAGGTTATAGACACCCAACAGTAGTAACTCATTTGTTTTCTGCCAATTTTCAGCACTTATACAGTTTTTCTTTAATTAATAAGCACTTATTTAAAGGCTACGGCTAGTAAAATAGAAAAAAAACATCATTATTGACAAATCGCACAATTATTCTTTAAGTATTTTGAAACATGGATTGTAATAATTTGGTTATATTTTTAGTTTCTTATGCCAATTCTTCTGCTATCAGTGTCATCCGTTTTTTATTGGAATCTTGAAACAAGTTTTATGTATCGTTCCACATGTCAAATATATCGAATGAGTACAATTTAAAATTATTCATCGCATAACTTTTTTCAAATCCGAAAATGGTATTTTTAATTCGAAGTACCCTCATGGTCGGCCAAGTTCGACATTTTAGTCGTTTGTTGGCTCTGCCCAGGTAAGTTTTTTTTTTATTATTTCTTAATGTCTGCTCAAAAAAAAACTGATTAGTGACTCTAGTATAATTTCTGAACCAAACATTCTATATTCAGCCTAAGAAAGGAATAATCTTTTTGAGAGTATTTTTATAAACGGGAAACTTTTGTCAGCTACAATCATAACAAAAATAACCGGGTAAAGGGTAATATTATTATAAAAAGTAGTAACAAGAGAAACTTTCCTGCGCTATATGATAATTAATAATCTAATATTCGATTCCTTTGTTTACACGTGCTGAAATAAACAATAAAGAACATTTTACATTGTGTACTATTGTTTACATTTACTATTAAAGAAACAGTTTGTTAATTTTCTGAAACCAAATTCCAATGTAATTGTATTCAGTTTTGTATTATGCATTTTTTATCACTGCTCGTGTAATTAATTAATTATTTAGTCATAATCTAAATAAAGAAGATGCATTAAAACTAAAACTCATCATTGTTTTATTAATTGTCTGGTCAGGGGACATGACATTAGTACTAATTAGAATAAATTTGTTATAAATAATAATGACACTGGCAGTTTAATGACTTTATTATGTTGTTGATTGCTGTTTCACTCTGCCATTTTATTTAAAAGATCAAAAATTTAATAATAAGATCATTGCATGTAAATAATTATGATGAAGGAAGGTTTTGGTTGAGAATCATAAATAAATATTTATTTTAGATCCTCAACCAAAACCTTCCTTCATCGTAACATTCTATTGGATCAACACTACTTTATGGTAAATAATTATAATATCTAGCATGATTGTTATAACTCATATGGTATGCATAAAATTGTGTAGTTATATTTCCAAAACCATTGATAGAGACTTCTAAAAAAATCCAAAGGACAAAATTAAATCATGCTTCCTCTATATACAACACATAAATTGGTAGATTCACGCAGAAGTGGGATTATCGATTTTTTCAGTCGACTGAACCAAAGAGAATTCGGAATCCAAAGAATGGTGAGACGTCTGGTAAGAAATGCGCCGAACTGTCCTAAAGGGGGTTTTTGACAGGTAAACATTGATTTAGAAAAGCATGATGGAAGCTAACCTAGCCTACACCATGCTTTTCTAAATCAATGTTTACCTTATGTCTCCATAGTTTACCTGTCAAAAACCCCCCTTAGAACAGTACGGCGCATTTCTCACCAGATGTCTCACCATTCCTTTGGGTTCCGATGTAGGATGATTGTACTACGTTTCTATAAAAATGTTTTAATACAATAATGTTACTCGTAATATTTTATCATCATATATATTAATACGCTAAGGTTTAAGATGTTTGTCTCCCTTTTTAGAAAAAACCTCATAATTTCTCCACATAAATTATATATCATTTTACAGATAATTGCTTGCTCTACTGACATCAACAACTAAAAAATTTATTATTGCTTTTGTTTTTGTAAATTAATTAAAATACAGCAACGCTGAACAACGTCTGCCATCTGACGACTTTAATTTTGAAACAACGTCAACACTTCGATCTGCCATCTGACCTTCATATTGTAATACAACAGACACAATACTGCATACTGCTATCTGACGGCTTTAATTTTGAAACAGCGAGCAACGCTGAACAACGTCACAGCAATGCTGCATGATGCCATCTGACGGCTTAGCTCAACGCTTTTGCTACTTGCGCCTCTATATATGACAATTTTAGTAAAATATTTCTTCGATCTGTCATCTGAGCTTCATATTGTAATACAACAAAAAGAAGAACGTTGTAAGCAGTGTGCAAAATTCGAAACGAATTGAATACCTGCAATCATATTTAAAAAAAATTTTGTAAAGTGATAATTATTATACTTATTTAGTGCGAATAATTCGCACAGGTCACTCTAGTTTTTATTATAACAATAACCGCGATCTTTTGAGTAACCCTATTACGATTTTTGATGCTACAGATTATTTGGGGTTGACAACAATGAATTATTATTAATGTCAAGGTCTTGTCGTGGAGGGCTCCGTGTAGCATCTTGATGTCGCAAAGCTCCCAATGTTATGATAATGTGTTTATCAAGATAAATGTCTGAACTAAAGACACAATTGCAGCCATAACTGGTGCGTTTTATTGAAGTGTGCCTTTTTCACATTTCTTTGAATTAGAGAGAATACAAGAAAACCGGAGATTTAGTCGTAGTTTTTTTACTGTCTGTATTCAGACCCAAGTAGTGTGTATAACCAAGACCCTAACAAGGCAACGGGGTGCGTGCCCAGGGCTCAGACGGAAGGGGGATCCCAGAAACGTCCTAGAGTTCGCATTATTTAAAAAAAAACTGTACGTCTTTCAACAACTTTTTGGGAACCTGTCAAAAATAGTAGTCTAAAAAAAAGAATAAGAAAAATACAACTTAAATTTAAAAATTGTTCGTATAGAAATCAGTGGAGGTATATCCAGCTAAACACTTTTAGCTCCCTGCAAAATTTGTTTTTCTGGTTGTAGTACTAGTTAAAACTATTATTTTGGGAAGATAAGTAGCTTTATTTAATTCATAAAATTTTCTGTAGGAGGCCCCATTCATAAAGACTTGCTCAGGACCCCAAAAAAGCTTGTTACGGCCCTGTATTTAGCTTGTGAATTAACTCAAATCGAAAATTGCGATTTGACCAAAAACGACTTCAACAATATTGTCATTCATTTCCGCAGTCTAGTTGGACCAGAAAGCCAATGCAGTGGAGTGGTATATCTACCAGATATATTTTTGAGACCATAATACGCGCCACGGATCTAAAAGGTTCGCAAGCTAGTCACAAACAGCGTCGCAAAGGCACATTTTAGAGCCGTTGATACTCTCACCACCTCCCAGCTACCTGCACGGAACGTGCGCTCGTCGATGATTAGCCGTGATCGCTCGGTGCCTTTGTCACTTGTCGCTTTCCTGCTTTAAAGTACAGTCGAGTACGCTATTGTCAAGTTGTTATTGCTATTTTAGTTTTATTGAGTTGCGAGTTTGTAGTTTTTCAACAGACTGCACAAGCGCAAGCCCGCATTCGCATCTAACTTCCGAGCCTTTTAGATTCGTGGCGCGTATTATAGCAAACTAACGCAGATTCATGTTGAGGGCAGATATTCTGTGTTAAAGGGCATCTTTGATATACGGGTAGATAATTATTACTTCGTTGACTACGCATGTACCAAGTAACACGAAGTTATATAACGGTTATGTTTGGCAAGTTTCTCCTGATTGTATTTTGTTTCTGTGTACACTACACTGTACTTGAAACAAATGACGTTAGTTTGGTGAAAAGATTACTTAAATGTGCTGATGTTTTTAACTGTTTTGTGGAAAATTCAGAAAAAAATAAATTTATTAAATTTCGATAATATCTATTGTAAAATAACGCAATCAAAAAATTCATTTTGTTGTTTATTTGTAAAATACTGAGGGTGGTAATATTTTTATTGTTTTCAATAAAATAAGAAAATCTCGACTGTTTCAAATATTTGCCAAAAATTTAATGATGTAATAGAAAAATATTGAAACTAATATATTATTTCTTGTTAATTAACACATCGATAAATAATCAAATATACAGATAAAATTAAAATGTTTTGCCGAGAATCGTGTAAAGCAAGCACAAAAAAATAATTAACAAATACATTTTTGCATAAAACTGACATATTAATTTATGCTTGCTGTAGAAATTTGAACAATTAACAATTATTAGAGAGAATATTATTTTGCTAATAACTGTTGTAACTAAATTTGAAATGGTTATAATTTCACAGTAATTATTTAATTCGAAGTTTTATTGCAAAAAGTATAAAAACGCAATTAACATGCTTCCTACAAGCAAGGTCTCTACCCAAAGTGGTATACAATCAAGGAAACATCCTTTAGAACGATTTCTCCTTCAACGGTGAGTTTGCTTTTCGAAATAATTACCCGATTATGTAGAGTTATTTGTACAGTTATTAAGTGTATCAGCTGTTCCTAAAATGCGATTCCAGTATTAGTCAGTTATACTAGCATGATGACTGATTTTGAAATCCCGTTCTTTAACGCAGGTACACGTCTGCTATTTCCGAAAAAAAACTCAGCAATAAATTAAATTTTTAACGCAAATTATTGCATTTTTATCTTTCTATTTTGAAGTAATCGCGAAAACGCTTGTGACGTCACGCCTTAGTGACAGCTGACATTAGATGTTGTATTTATAGGTGTAGAACTGTGGTGCAGAGGTATTTCGTAGAAAAGGATGTAAATTTACTTAATGATATGTTTTATATTAAGTATTTTCTTAAAAATATGTACTTAGTAGTAAATATGGTATGGCTTTCTTTAGTTGCAAGTTAACTAACCTCAAAAATAACCTATGACATAAGTGATATTACAAAAAAAAAACGAATAAACAACAAATCAACTAATTAATTGATGCAGAAGTGAATGATCGCAACAAAAATTTAAGCGACACGGTGATTATTTATATTCTCTTTGATTTAAGAAGGCGTGACTTCATTCGGTGTTTTAATCAACATGGCCGATTGCAGTATTTTATACTTTTATTTTCTTAACAATCTTATTAGTCTCAATGTTTATATTAACACTGGGTCATTTTTTAGAATCTTTTCGACATATATTTTTCTCTAAAATCATTTATTCTTTGAATCTTTTTTATTGCCATCATGCCTATTAATAGACTTAGGATTCCCCCGTTAGCTTAGAGGCACTATCAATACAAATCAATAATATCGTAACCCTGTTTTTAATTGCACAATGGGCCCATGTAGATCTGAGTGCAGCGGGCTCGTTCCTTCCCCAACTTCATCTATCTATCTGTCTCTTTCGACGAAATTTAAAACTGAAAAACTATATTGTATACCTATAGCAAAATCAATGTATAAGAATCTGTTAGAGATTCGTCGGCATTTAGCACAGAAAAGAATCTCTAACGAGATTCTTCGATTTGAGAGAAAAACAGACCAAAGTAACTAGTTGTGCCACTACCCATTGGCTAACATTGATTCAGAATGATTGAGATTAGAAGCTTGTCGATTATGTAATTTATGGAAAGATACATGTAAAAAAATTGTTAATGAATTAGTAAAATATAAATTTTGTTTAATTTAAGATACATAATATTTTCCAATAAAAAATGCAGGTGTTTGTCCAGCTGTCATTGGAATTATGTAAGACGTGAAATTCACATAGGTTTGCGATTTGTTTACTATAGACATTTAACCTTTGATAAAGTTAAAATTGACTCTCAAAACCTGTATAAATTGTAACTTATATAGCAATATAAAGCGGAAATGACCTTGAACTTACCTGGCCTTGTCCACACTCATGCATTTACACCTTTTATAAATAGAGATACCTGATTGGTTCGACAACTGCTCTTATGTAGCAGGTGTGACGAAACTATATGACTCCGTATTCGCATTCACTTATACAGTATGTTTTTTTTCATGAACCATTTAAAAAGTCTGACACCTCGAATATGTCGAAAAATATTCGAGGTGTCAGACATTTTAAATGGTTCATATTATTTGTCAGAGAACATTATTTTAGCGTTTTGGTTGAAGTTTTTAAGCTATCCAATTAAAAAAACAAACAGTATCTGTAAATTTTTACACGTCGTCAAAACGACAACTTTCGGACAATTTAGAGGGAAAACGCCCCAAAATCAAGAAAAGTCATAGAGGAAATAAGTGTCAGACTAGGCCCAATGAAGCCATTACAAAGTTTGGGGAGAGTATGTGTCAGTGAAATTTTTGCCGACGGGCACTCTGACTATACTCTATTATTATTCTATGGGCTGTACTTAGTATTGAATTGTCAGCGATCGCAATAACTTGTCGTTGTAATATTACCATGGTAACAGTGCGAATTCGCTGGCAATTAATTATTTTTAGTGGTTGTGTGCTGTGTCATTTTTTTTTAATGTCAAATGGGTGAACAATCTAACGGTAATGTTTGCTGTGCCGAAAACTGCAAGAACAAGTCAAAAAAACGGTAGACAATAAATATTGCTCGTTTTCCATAGAACGGCATACATCTGAGCAGAAAGAAGTGAATTCGAGGAGTAAAATAATTAGGAAACATAAATCGTATGAGTGATGACATTTTTGGCTTAAAAATGAAAGGTTCTGTTGACGTTGCAACACTTCCTGACCCGTGCCAAATGTTTGGAAAATCGATTTGATTACGCTTTGTCGACAATCGAAAATTGTCTTCAAAAGTTATTTCCGAAAAGCCATTTTCTAATATTGTATTCAAAACATTATCAATTTGTTAAGAAAACCGTAAACGTGACGAAATGTTGTATTTATGGCTTAAGAAATAGCGAATAATTACCGAAAATAGTAATATTATAATGTAATGAAAAATTTTTAACACTGTAAATTATTAATGACGGGTACAAAGTACGCTGGAGTTCTGCACTCCCATCAAAACCGACATCAAATGTGCGGGCAAAATTACCGTTCATGGAAGCGAAGCCGCGGGCTAAGGCTACTCTATACAAATAAATAAAATTGGTGTCTTCAAATCTTCATGGTTTCCGGGCTTGTATGCCGTGGTCCATTGGTATTACTACCCGACATTTCGTCTACAACTGCGGTAGACATTATCAAAGGCGATGTGGTAGCGGGCGAAGTGTCCTTCTAGACTGCTCACAGGTAAGTGTGTCGACAAGTGTGGTACTTCCGTCTTTTATAGCCAACGTGCTCGTGTTCTCTACTCGGTCGTAGTATGCTCTTCTGTGATTGGTCGTTCCATTCAGTGGGTTGGTATTGCACAGTGCTGGTGTCTAGGTTTTACTTTTAGTCAAACTTTCGTCTTTGCGGTTGATCCAAATCTTCTATCGCCTTTGATAATGTCTACCGCAGTTGTAGACGAAACGTCAGGTAGTAATACCAATGGACCACGGCATACAAGCCCGGAAACCAAGAAGATTTGGATCAACACCGGCCGTGAAAGCCTACACACTTGGATAAAATTGGTGTCTGTTTGCAATGTCAAAATAACAGCTTTTTACTAAACGCATATAAGTATATATACGGTGCTAATAACAAAAAAACTATTTAATTTTTTTTCTGTCTGTTTGTTTCGGCTAATCTTCGAAACGACTGGACTGATTTTGACGGGACTTTCAAACTGGCAAATAGCTTAGGCAGTCTTTTCGTTAACTCTCAACAAACATTTTTTGTTCAATTCCACGCGGACGAAGTCGCGGGTAACAGCTAGATTAATATAAATACGTAGTTAGAATTAATACGCACACTGCGTATTTAGTAAGACATACTGTATACATGATTTGACCGCATCGCACCGCGTTCCGAGCATGTTCACAGTACGATGTTCATTTGTTCACGCCTTTGTTTTGTTATCAATTTATTACTTCGTTTTATCACTTGTTTAATATAAAACAAATGCTATAATATACTTTTTAATAAAAAATGGTGCAATAAAAATCTGTACATGTAGATATATTTTACTTTAGGAAGTACGTAAATTATATAATAGTTTAATACACACGTGTGACTTAATTTCGACCATGTGAGCACAATATAAGTTCGACTGAGTCCGCTGCTGTTCGTTTATTTTATATACAGAGTGTTCAAATGAAAGTGATTAACTAATAAATTAAGTTCTTATGATGTGTTATGTTAAGTGTCAGTTCTAAATTTATTTTTAGACAACCATGCTGGATTCAGCGTGTTTTTGCTACAAGCATGCTGATTTTGCCGAAACTCCGAAAGATTTCGGTTTTCGTCATAAATCGCATTTTTTTAAAGGAGTATGCCTTGAAAAAATTACAAAAATCAAATTCTTCAATATACTTTTGAAATTGAAAATGCGTACAGAAAAAAATACGCTGAATTCAATGAGCGTAAGCAAACGTCTGTATCTCTTTTTAACCGACGAAAAACAAAAACGGAGGAGGTTCTCAATTCGACGCGTATATTTTTTTTTTTTTATTTTTTTTTTTTTATTTATTTTTTTTTTTTTTATTTATGTATGACCACGCATAACTTTTTACAGAGTAGTCCGATTTTGATAATTATTTTTTTGTTTGAAAGGGTATACCCCGAAGTTGGTCCCATATAAATTTGGTAAAAAAATTCCAACCCTAAGGGTAGGAAAACAGGGGATGATTGATTGTTCACTCACTGATTGTAATGTATGACCACGCATAACTTTTTACAGAGTAGTCCGATTTTGATAATTATTTTTTTGTTTGAAAGGGTATACCCCGAAGTTGGTCCCATATAAATTTGGTAAAAAAATTCCAACCCTAAGGGTAGGAAAACAGGGGATGATTGATTGTTCACTCACTGATTGTAATGTATGACCACACATAACTTTTTACAGAGTGGTCCAATTTTGATAATTATTTTTTAATTGGATAGGGTATACCTCGAGGCTCGTCTCATATAAATTTGGAAAAAAAACTCCTACCCTAAGGGTGGGAAAATAGGGGTGATTTATAGTTCACTCACAGATTTTCATGCTTTGTGTATTACAATTATAAATTATATAGCCACAAAAAATTATAAAATAAAAACTTTTTAACAAAAAAATTAAACCGCCGAAAAACTGAAAAGCAAAAAATAATAAATCTTTTTATTTAACTAAGTAGTTGAACGTACGTGACAGTCTAGTATATCTAAGTAATTTTGAGTCGGCGTCAACAATCCTTCGCCGGAAATCTCTGAGAGTTCACGAGAGTTCTCTAATTTGATTTGGTTATTTCTTTTAGTGATCTTTGTTCAATCATTGTTTGACGCCGACTCAAAATTACTTAGATATACTAGACTGTCACGTACGTTCAACTACTTAGTTAAATAAAAAGATTTATTATTTTTTGCTTTTCAGTTTTTCGGCGGTTTAATTTTTTTGTTAAAAAGTTTTTTAGTTTGCAAACTACGGCCATTCGGAGGTTTTATATGATTTTCTGAAAACTATAAACGCAAATAACTTCTAAACCAAAAGACATACCTACACAGTACACACGTTTGTTTGTGCTCATTGGATTCAGCAGGTTTTTTTTGTATAAGCATGATGATTTTGCCAAAGTTCCGAAAGATTTCGGTTTTCGTCAATAATCACATTTTTTTAAAGGGGTATGCCTTGAAAAAATTACAAAAATCGAATTCTTTAATATACTCTTGAAATTGAAAATGCGTACAGAAAAAAATACGCTGAATTCAGTGAGCGTAAGCAAACGTCTGTATCTCTTTTAGTTTGGAAACTACGGCCATTCGAAGGTTTTATATGATTTTCTGAAAATTGTAAACGCAAATAACCTAGTGCGTAAAGCAAAATAAAAGTAATGCGTTTTTTCAATCCAGTTGTTATATCTGTCTGTTTGCCATTTAAATCCACATGAGTAATAGAGAAGCAAAGTAGGCACTGAACAGTCTACAATCTACATAGATACCTATAGGGCCGAAAATATTACAAATGTAAAAATATTACAAATGTCAAAAAATAATGCCATTACAAATTAGATACACAAACTTTTTGAATATTCAATCAAGTTTCAGTAAAGATGTTATGCAATCTTTATGTAATCCGAAGCAGGATTTAAAAAGGTCATAAACTATCAATCGTCCAATTCTACAACATTAATGCAAAAAGTTTTATAAATATCTTAACACGGAAATTATATTTTAGTTTATGCTTGAAGATATGAACATTAAAATATAATAAATAATGTTATCACGTGGTATTAGACCTCTTAGCCGTCAGATAATGATAACTAATGATCGACATTTTTCTCGATATATTAAAGGTATCTTTAGGATTAGTGTGGCAGTCGTCAAACGAAAAATCAGGTAACTAATTAATATTTTACGTATTTCTGTTATTTCTTTATTAATATAATTGAATACTACTTTTAAAATTTCAATACATTGTAGCGTTAATTAATGTAATTAATAATGGCGTATTTTGAGAGGTTTTTATGACGTACGATGTTACTGATAACACGCGGTATCTACGTTATGATAAGTTGCTGTACGTTGATCAGTATTAAAATTGGAATAGGCCGAGGTAGAGCTATAGGACTAGAAACATTAAAAAATATAGTTTAAAAAAAACTAAAAAACACGCTTTATATCGAACTAAAAAGTAAAAAATATTTTTTGACGTGATAACGTCTTATAAATTGATGAATCACCAATCTTATAAATTGATAAAACACCGGCTGCATGTACGAAAAAGTGTAACGTTCCTAACGGTCGTAACGTTCATAACGTTCCGCCTGACCCTGTGCGTGCTTTTCTCGAAAACGGCCCTAACGATTTGGATGAAATTTACTGAAAAGGGATTTTGGGGGGCAAAAAATCGTTTTAGCTAGGTCTCATCTCTCGAAAAAATCGTTTTCTTACAAATTTTATCATTATAAAAATCAATTTTTTGACGTATGAAAATACTTAAATATTGTAAGTAGGTTTTGGAATTTTATATAAACAGTGAAACAATTGTTTTATAAATATTATGACAGCTAATCTTTGAGACTTAAAATAAATACGAAAGAAAGAAAGTTAAAAAAAACAATTATATTATATGGTGAGTAATTTAAATAAATAAAATTAACCTAAATTTGAAGCGAAAGATGCAATATCATAGATTCGAATTATTATAATTATTATATAAATTTAGGTTATGTATTACGGAATACGTTATCACGTAAAACTATCGTCCGTAAACCGACTTTACAGGCAACCAATTTTTTTTTTAAAATAAGCTTAAAACAATAATGAATAAAAAATACCAGTATTATTGTGAAAAAACCGTGGGGCGCTCGATGTACGAAAATGTGGAACAAAGCGCCCCATGCTTTTTTCACAATAATACTAGTATTTTTTATTCATTATTGTTTTAAGCTTAGCTTAAAAAAATATTTTTTACTTTTTAGTTCGATATAAAGCGTGTTTTTTAGTTTTTTTAAACTATATTTATTTTTCACTTTTTAGTTTGATATAAAAGCGTGTTTTTTAGTTTTTTTTTAAACTATATTTATTTTCCACTTTTTAGTTCGATTTATTGCCAAAAATTTGCCGAAAAAAAAAACAATTTTTTTATTTCGGCGTGGACGGGATTAGAACCCACAGCCGGTGAATCCGAGAGTTGACGTCAGCGAAGACTAGCGCCTTAGACCGCTCGATCAACGATTGCTCTTACAGTAGTGGCATAACATATACTAACAGTAATAAACCACTTGCTGTAGTCCAAACGAGATTACAAATAAACATTCATACTTACATACAAACTTACAAGTGAAACTAATATAAAGCGTGTAAAAAAAGATGAAACAGTGTAATATTGACGAACGGCTTTAAAATGTTTAAACGGCGTTGCATTTTGCAATAATATAGATTTTTAAGTGTCACCTGGCGCGCTCCTTTGTATCAAGGGCCTCTGGCGCGGGCCAACTTCGCCAACCCCTAGATATAGCGTTGAATATCCATTTATTGCAAAGATGTAGTTTTGTTTTCTGCGCGTATGTACCTGTGGGATTCTTCATTCGCTCCATTCGCTTTTAGCATCCAAACGGATGGATGACTTTTAAAAAATAAGCTGTCATATTAGATTCGCCTTAGGCCTAGTTTATATGAGAGGCGTTCAACGCGCGTTGGCCCAACAATTGTATAGAAACTGTAAACGCGCGTTGGGCCAACGCGCGTTGAACGCCTCTCATATAAACTAGGCCTAAATGTAAGGTTCAACGTAGGTACTTGAGTTTCTTAAGGTTGTAAAAACTTACTGATAATATAAACAAATCTGTTAATATTTTTTTTGCTCGGTTCGACTTATAGTGGTCTAACTGTACCTAATTGCATTGAACTAGGCTGAAACTCATGAACTAGTCGCTATAGGTGATTTTGTTTGTTTAGTCGATATTTTCTCAAAAGTAGTTATTGCTGTTTATGCGGATGATCTGATTTAGAAATTATATTTAAAAATGAATATTTCTAATATTGTTAATTATATAAGCAGTTTAGCATGCTTCTTCTTTAAATTTATAAAAATGACATTTAAGACAGGGTATGGTTAATTATTTTTAACAGTTAAATGACGGATAATAAATTTGATATTTATATTTTAGTAACAACTATGTTATGTCCAAAAATATGTTGATCATTCCGTAAACAATTAGCAACGACTACAGTTGTTATTATTTCCAAAGTTTTGACACCTTTCTAATTGTAGAATCGATGGGTATAATTTAGTGATACGAAAACTGAAAAAATATAATTAAAATGATTTTTTTTCAATATTTTATTTCTTTATTTCAGGATGGGCAGTTTTACGTCCGCTACCAAAATATTGAACGATGATTGTCAAGATAACGACATTGATCTTCCGCCAAAAATGACGAGACATGATCTGCTTCAACATTGCCAAAAAGAAATGTCTCATCTTCCCCCTTCTGTGAAAAGGTCATTTGCACACCGAGATGGCTCGTTCGATTTATCTAAGGGCATTCGACAGCTTAGTTGCATTTCCAAAGGTATTATAAAACAAATTATAATAATCGCTATTGTTTTGCTTACTAAATACAAATATCGCATTCCCATATCCCAGTACAGATTGGACATTAATTCTAAAAAGCACCAAGGAGGTTTTTGATCTACTGTGCAAGTGATATGCCGTTTTCATTAATTAATTGTCATTAATAAGGTGAACACAAAATCTTATTTTTTCCTGGTTCCTTCCACTTCCACGTCTTCCCAGAGAATCGTCAAAATGAAAAATTCTTCCATACTTTGTTGCACGTCCATTACCTGAAAACTGCAATATCTCTGCCGCACACGAAACCTGCACTAAAAGTTGCTGGTTCGTGCTGGTCTAGTATGGGAAATCGTGCATGGTGCCGGTTTGTACTGTGCTGTGCTGGATATGTGTGTGCGGTCGTTAACAGTGTAAAACGATCTGTTTTGGATCCTGGTCTACTTCAACAATGCAATTATAGTTATTGGCGTAACTAGTAGTCTAAGTCATTCATCGCGCTGACAGGTCATGACTTCGCCTACAAGTTGCGCCCATAATTTTATTCAACAATTGCGCGTTATTCATGTTTTAATTATAATGAGATGTTGTAAATATCTATTTATTTCTTTATAAAAAAAAACTGTCAATACTAACAGCACCAAACAGCACGATTCAATGTTTTGGTTTGAGGTTAGCCGGTTATGAATAAACTCCATGTCGAAAACATTCGGCCTCTCAATGTTAGTCTCAATGGGTAACAACGGAGTTGTTGTTACCTACTATTTCGTTACGACTCAGAAAATAGTTACGTTTATTTTCATTACTCCACAATGGCCGAGCTAGTAGGAATCTTCATTGAGTTATGACAAGTAATTGTCACCAGTCGGTAAATGGCTATTTAGGGTTCGGTTTTTAGGCATGATAAAACATGAATAACGCGCATGAGTTGAATAAATGGTATTTTCACATTAAAAAAATTGCCTGAAAACTATATAAATACTAGTTCAAAATTGCATTTTGAAAAGAGACATTTAAAACAGAAAATAAAAATAGGTATTTTGTGTTTGTATTTTAAATAGGCACGATGTTCGTCAGTATACAGAGTGTCCCACGACATGACTGTCATAGCTTGGGACTGTGTTGCTGGGGTGATTTCAAGTCAAAAATGTCTAATGAACATATACCCGGAACGCTATCCTAACTGAGCTAGAAGCATTTGAAATTTTAGATAAGTAGTAGTAGGAATTCCCTACTAAATCGCTTTATTGAATTAGTTGCTCAAAATGTTCACCCAGTTGCTGTATACATAGTCTAGCTCTTCTTAGAATTGAAGTGGTAGCTCTGCGAAGAGTCTCAGGATCAGCACGAATAAATACTAATGGTGATTCACAGCCACCTGGTCTTTTTGAATAATAACGAAACCAACAGCCGAACCTAATACCTGCATTAGTGGGCTTACTTATTTAAAATTTCAAATCCTTCTAGCTCAGTTAGGATAGCGTTCCGGGTATATGTTCATTAGACATTTTTGACTTGAAATCACCCAACCAACACAGTCCCAGGCTATGGCAGTCATGTCGTGGGACATCCTGTATGTATTTTATACACAGTCTATGATCACACCTTTCATCTCTCATCCTTGGAGACTTTTTGTTTATTGATATATTTCGTTACAGTTTGCAGCGAGCCTGCATCTAGTCCCTACAATCTTCGTGTTCTTCAGTGGAATGTGTTGTCTCAATGTGAGTATTTTTAACATATTCTAAAATGTATGGCACGCCGTTTTACTATTTAATAGTAAAATATTTTTCCAAAAATTTTAAAAATATTTAACAATTTTAATTTCAGAACAAAAATTTTGAGTGAATTTTTTTTATGTGGTGACAATAAAAATACATTATTATTATGTCATGACATAATAAAAATACATTATTTTTATGTCATAACGAAATTATAATTCGTCGTTTTCCCTACCTCTTCCTATGTATAAGCATTTAATTTTATGTCATGACATAAAAATAATGTATTTTTATTATGTCATGACATAGTAATAATGTATTTTTATTATGTCACCACATAAAAAAAATTCACTCAAAATTTTTTTTCTGAAATTAAAATTCTTAAATGTTTTTATAATTTTTGGAAAAATATTTTACTATAAAATAGTAAAATGGCGTGCCATAAAAATGCGTAATACAGATTTGAGCACATCAGAAAAAAATAGTATTTGGAAATAATATAGTAACAAAAACGAAATTCTGTACAGACAAGCTCTTCTTGATTTTTAAATCGGAAGCACTACCTTTTCTGAACTTATTGGTATTACGGTTTTAAATCCATTAATGATTATATTTGCTCAAATTAAATTATGGACAAAATGGGAAACAATATAGCTACAATAATTATTACTTTAAATATTATTATTATTTTTTTTTTGTTATTGATCCATTATCATCTTAAAAAATAATATTTATAATAATTATTGGATCTGAAACACATATCAAATTATTAATTTATTTATTGTTATACTTTGTGACACATTTTGTGTCTTCCTCATGAATATTCTTTTGATAACATATCAATTTTTTGTTCTAATTCATATCGATTAATTGAGCAACAGCCCCAAATATATTACTTAAATTACTTTTAAAAAAATGATTTGCCCCCTTGAACGATTTATTAATGTCGCTTTTTTGCATTTTAGCTTTAGGTCTGATGAACGATAATTTCGTGTGCTGTCCAGACGAGGCGCTCGAGTGGACGAACAGACGTTACCGAATCATTGAAGAAATCGTCTCATATTGTCCCGATATTATTTGTTTACAAGTAAGCGTAATTGATAAATTCTTTTCATAGAAAATATTCGCTCGTAAACTGAAACTAACTTTGTAATTGATTAGATTTATTAATGTACGACGTTTCGTCTATAGATTTAGACTTTTTCAAGTACAATAAAAAATTAAAAACAATATAGTTATGCAAATAATTAATTACTAACCACAGCAATTAACAAAAGTTAAGGTACAAAAACATGACTAAATCTTTGTTTTTTTTTGTTAAAGGAAGTGGATCATTTTAATTTCCTGAAAAAAGTTCTCGGCACTCAAGGATATTCTGGAATGTTCTTTCCCAAACCGGACTCTCCATGTTTATACATAAATGGTAACAACGGTCCAGATGGCTGCGCCATTTTCTATAGAGATACGAAATTCGATTTGGTGAAAATGGACACCCGGATTTTAGAAGTGTGGCGCGTACAGAGCAATCAAGTAGCCGTTGTAGCCATTCTGCGCATTAAAGAAACAGGTCAAGAATTATGTGTTTCAACAACACATCTGAAGGCTAGAACGGGAGCGCTTTTGTCCACTCTGAGGAACGAACAGGGAAAAGATTTGCTCGATTTCATTTCGTCGCATTCCGGTAATCGTCCTTTGATTGTTTGCGGCGACTTTAACGCCGAACCTACGGAACCGGTTTACGCAACTGTACTGAAACATAAGGATTTGAATTTGGCCAGCGCTTATGCCAGTATAAAAGATGGCTGTGAAAGCAACGAAGTGATGGTTTCGATTGAAAGGGAACCACCGTACACCACTTGGAAGATAAGAGAAGAAGGTGAAGTATGTCACACGATAGACTATGTGTTCTATACTAAAGATAATCTGTGCGTTGATTCGGTTTTACAATTTCCTAGTGGCGAGGACATAGGCGAGGGTCGTGTGCCTTCTTTGGCGTATCCGTCTGACCATTTCTCCTTAATATGTGATTTCAGGTTAAAAAATGATAGTAAAAAAGCGAATCTCTAATCTTGTTTTTTGATTCTAAAAGATTAATCTAAAATGTGATATTAATTATATATCAATATTTGATTTATTATTAGCATAAATATTTTCGATAGTTTTAATCAAGGGAGAAGCGAGTTCCGAGGTTTTTCTTGGACTTTGTGGAAATAAACAAAAAAATATTGTGATCGAAATTGTCTCTGCTAATAATAAAAGTTTTTAGAAGGTGATTCAAATATTATTGTTTTAATTTATTAATTCCAAATCTTTCTAGATAGGTACGTAAGAGTTAAGTAACATTTTTTAAACGTGAATAAAGATATTAGTTTTCGGTAACCGTAAGATACAAGTATATAGGGTGATTTTTATTATTTTCTGTGAAATATTCAATTACGTAAATACATTAGAAACTAAAATCTGTTGTATTTATGCAGTCTTTGATAGAAATAATTCCAAATAAATGTGGATAAAAAAAATAGAAAAAATAAATACTTGGTTAATAGTTCACATCCTAGAGATTTTAATGTTGTACGCCGTTTCTGTAGCAAATGGGCGAATGGCTGAATTTTTAATCTAAAAATTGAAAGTTTTGGTTGTTTCAGATTAAGGAACACACAAATTTTAATATTTCATAAAAAAAATGTGCTTGCCACTTGCCAGAAATACTTTCAGACAAAAATATTTCTTTAAGCAAAAGGAAAATTGTTTTTTTTTTCTGAAACATACAATTAAACAAATAATTTAATTATGCCTGTTTTTGAGACACAAAAAATGAATATTTTATTAAAAAAATGTTTACATCGATTATTTTTTCTAAGCTTCAGTACATGATCTTTCAAAATATTTGTGCAATAATTAATTTAATTTTTAAACTTCAAAGAATCTATTAATTGTAAAGACCACGTGACTTTTTTTATTTACGATCATAGACGTCGCGTGAAGTGATACCTATGTACCCCTTAATTTGTTTTGAGATATATAATTTTTTTAAAAAAATATTCAACGTTCAAATAAATTCGAAAACAGCGAACCAATGTTATTTTACAACTAAGCTTCTTCAATGTTTTATTAATACAAATAAATAAAATCGTAATTTCATGAAATTTCGACTTACCTCATTAATCGTTTTTTGTCTGTCTATTTTTTCCGATTTAACTAAAAAAAACTTTTTCAATTTGTTTCTTTTTTTTAATTCCGTTAGAAAGAATCAAATCGTGATTATCGTTTTAATTAATAAGAATCTGTACGATATTTGTTATGTTACCATGTAACTATTTTATGTATTATCTAAAGAAGAATAAAAATCTTAGATTTTACTGTTACTTTTGTTTTTTATCATGGAACTGTTTCAAGCAGTCAAAACCCATTGCTTCAAGCAGCGACTGCATGATGGACTGCAAATCTCCATTGAAAATATTCCGCCTAGATGCAGAGTGCAGACGACCGCGGAAACAGTCGTGGAAGAAGAAGAAGAAGCGAAGATAAAAAAATTTGAAAAGAAGTTTGACCCTGCAGGCCATCCCTGTAACTTCCCGCTATTTTCGAGTTCAAAACGCTCAAAAATATATAAAATATAGCAAGAAGTTTATTTTTTAGCTCTTCGAGCTCAAAAAAAGACACACTTTGTTACGAAATTTTCGTTCACGATATCTCGTGAACAAATGAGCCGATTTTGATGCGGTTTGCGGCGATCGACGCAGTTTTTTTAACCTAAGAAAGTAAATTATTACAAAAAAATCGATCTGATAAGAATTTTACGAGTAATTTAAAAAAAACACTTTGTTACGAAATTTTCGTTCACGATATCTCGTGAACAAATGAGCCGATTTTGATGCGGTTTGCGGCGATCGACGCAGTTTTTTTAACCTAAGAAAGTAAATTATTACAAAAAAATCGATTTGATAAGAATTTTACGAGTAATTATAAAAAATTACTTTTTTCCTAATTTTTCGTTCACTATTTTAGCTTCCTAGGACCTCAATACGTCGAGATCTGGCGAAACCACGATTTTCGAAAATCGGGGTGAAACCAATAACTTCCCGATTTTTGAAAAAAATTTTTTTTTTTTTAAAGCGGGAAGCTAAAAAAGATTTTGGTTTCTTCATAATTAATGAAAAGAGCGAAGCATTATGGTGAATTGAATCATTTATTTCCTGAATTATGGAGAGAGATCAACAAAAATTCTTCCTGAACACATTCTATAAGCTCTTGGATATCATTCCTCCTCACCTGCAGTACCAAAACACAAGATTAAGTCAGTCCCGCACGGCCAAACATTGAATACTGTAGGTACTTCATATATATACTTTTATTCTATACTGAGCATAGGAATAAAATCACAATCGAACCATTAGGGTGCAAACATATACTTCTGTCTTTTTTTTAAGCCGTAAACATTGGCGTATCCAGGAGAGCAAAACAAGCACGGGGGATCCGGCTTAGGAAATTTCTAATTTGCCCCCTCCTGGGCCAAAAGCTGGGTACGCCCATGTTAACGTCATAGAAAAAGACAAAGTTTTTGAAACAGAGATACTTTATTCAGATTGAATGCAAGTACATCAACCAATCCTATCATCGGCGAAATCAGGGAATTACATCGAAAAAAGAGACGCAGATATATTTTCGATACGATTTATTGTCTTCACTCACCGCATATTGAGTAGATAGACAATGATACATATAGTAAATTAATTATTAAATATATGAGGTACTGCGACTGATTCGATTTGCCTTGATGGTCTACTGTGCAGTGTGCGCTACTCCGGTAAATAACATGGTTATCTTCGCGAGCAGGATTTTCTGGTCAAATTGTGTAAGGAATTTTAAGTCATCTATATAAAATTGTCATTAGGTTTAGGAAAAAAATACGGATAAAAGTTTAAAATGTTTTATTAGTATGTATATTATTGTTCATGTTTATAGTAAAAATAAAGCTACATCAAAAAAATATTAACATTGTACCTACTATAATTATTATAACAATGTAGGTACTTTTTTGTAATACGTACATTGAAAGTGTTCCGTTACAATATAATTATTTTCCGGGTCAAAAGGCTGATTTTTCATACCAATGCGCAGATTTTGTCCATCAGGATCTTTTCATATCGAAAGTAAGCGGATGTGATTGTGACAATTTATCTAACCTACAATTTTTTTGCAAGTATTTAATGTTGTTCTTTCAATGTATTTATTACACAAAGTACTGTGTCACTAGGACGAATTTAGCAATTGTGACTCGGGTGAATGTTACCTATACGCGCTCTGATGAGCAAACATCACCCTCGTTCCCAATTTCTAATTTTCTGCCCTAGTAACACAATGCACTATTCGTCATACTTACATAATATTTGAATGCAAATGTTTCGTATACAATGTAAGTACATTGGATTATTTTTGGATAGTGTTCTTTTTTTATTTGAGTCGCATTTACAGAAAAAATCAGTTTTTCTGGATGATCAAATGCTAGGACTTACAGTGCTGTTAAATGCTTGACACTTTCAAACAGATTTAACATTGGATAGGTTAAAAACATTATGGGTTAAAAACTTAAATTGAACGAAAATGGTTTTATTTTATAGTTTAAAGGTCACTAAGAAAAAGTGTCCATGGGCGCATAGCCTAAAAACCAACAGATTTTTAGCTATACCTAGATATGTTTAGCGAGATTTTAAATATGTGAATTAACAATCTTAAAAAATCCTAAAAATATGTTTTCGAGTGCGCTGAATCAGAATATGACTTTATTATTTTATACAGGGTGACACCTTCCAACATTATCTAGTTTCGACCATTTATCTATTTCTAAAAAAAGCACAAAAGTTGAACATGGAACATGTTTGTGAATTCAATCTAAAATCTCATTAAACATGTAGGTATGTAGCTAAAAATCTATAGTACGCAAAAACATAACATGTATTTTTATTTGATTCACACGAAAATACGGATTAATTTGAAATTTTAGCGACAACGCGTAATCAAATCGCTTCTGCTTTCTGCTTATCGTGTACATTTTTTCGGTCAAAACTGATTAAATTACAAGTTTCAGCCTGCTATCGTCTATTTCCAGAGATTCGTTTTCTAATTAAAGCGGGTCAATCACGATCAAACATCAGTTACAATAATATTCAATTCCGACCGATGCGCTATACGCGACGATCGAATCGTGGATGGCCCACTTTATGCGTATGCAGTTTTAAAGGACATTTCAAGGTGACAGCACCGCTTCGTAGCCAAATATTGTTTAACTCAGCACGTTTTTAGTCTAATTAATAGTTTCACTAACATGTGTAGGTATTAAAAAATTGTGTTTGATTAAAGTGTATATTCAACCAAACATATCTTAAACAGTAAAACTCCTATATTTGAGTCCCAGGTTTGTCTGAGATCTTAAAGGCTAGCTGTCGCCTGTCAGCTGTAGAGGAATTTTCCAGTATGTGCAATATGTGTCGTTCGTACAGTGTGGTTGGAATATGGGGAGGGGGGCTTCCCAGAAGCTTCTTGGTTGTTCAAAAAATTATTGTGTTTATATTTTATATCACTAAAATTTTAAAACCAAATTGTGCAGACTTTTTATGTGAATTTGAAATATTGTTATCTATGATATTACAGGTAAGCGTATTTTTATTTTATTTTTTTGTGTTGAATGTTTATAATGAGCCTTTTTCCTGAGAGCAGTGCATTAGATTAGCCACTAGAGGCAGCACTTGTGGTAAGGACAAATATTTATATGTTACGGTTAATACAAGAAAGTAGTTAATTCGCGAATTAACCGGCTAATACCCGAATTAACCAATCCTTGACGTTTGGTTAATTCGGGTATTAGCCGGTTAATTCGCGAATAAACTACTTTCTTGTATTAACCGTAACATATATATTTCTGAGCTAGCGACGTATTTTCAATCAATTAATTTTTCTCCATGAAATTTTACAATTACGACAAGATAGCTAGTGTTAAAGTTTGCAAATTTTAATTTTGAACCAGGTACGTCGTCTTCCGTCAAATTTTTTTTTTGCATTTGTTTTTGCACGTGTTTTATTGGAGACATTTTTCCGTACTTCAGGAAAAAGGCTCATTCGTTTGTTTCAATTAACTTATCTAATATGTTTTGACAAGTAAGTGAGTTCTAGAACTAGTTTTTTACTAATTAACAATTTGTTAATAGGTAAAATTACATTTCTTGGCTTTGAATATCACATATTTTATAACGATTTCTATTTGCGTAAATTTTCCTAACCTTAAAATCTGCAATTAAATTTATTTAGTAGTAATAATTTTAGGGTAAAATTCTGTAAATGCGACTTAGGTATTTAGAAGTCGCAAAAGACACGTCCATTTAAAAATTGCCTAATAAATATTCATCATCAACCTTATTTTTTTCAAACCGTATTCGTATTTTTTCTAGAGGTACTTTTGACGTGTTTTGAGATTACCTATATTACATTTCAAAAATGATTTTGTTTTAAGTCATAGCTAAGAGGCATTTTGAATGGTCACTTGGCTAGAATTTTATAAATTCTATCTAAATCTACATTAGACATTATACAGTCTAAGTTAATACTTAATTTAGATGACAATAGAAGGTTTTTTCATCGATTTACTTGATGAATGTTTTGAAGATTAGTTAGGATTTTTAAAATGTATTTGCAACGTTCAGCGGTTTATTTTTTTCAAAAATAATGATTCAAAAGTGTTTGATTTATCGTCTAAAATTTTTAAATTTCGAGTTTTCAAAATACACATAGAATCGAATAATATTTATGAAATAAAATATTTAAAACTTCTAATTACATCTAAATCAGTCTATTTATATAATGATATTTTTTTGTACTAACTACATGCATTCACGGCGCTAGGATTTTTGTTTGTGGGTCGACGTGTGTTTCACGTAATTCATTTTTTTAACATTTTTTGTTTTAATTTAAATAATGTCCGTAACTTAATATAACATCTATTTTGAATATATACAGTTGGGTCGCGCTAATCGGGTATTTGTTTTGCATGTTGTTGCTCAATAATAGAATCTGTCAGATTATAGAGTACTTTGGTTAACTCATTAATCGAACTTTATAGATACAACACTCGGCAAAAATAAAGGAATTCTAGTTTAAACGGTTATTATCTATATATTTTAAATGGGTAATTCCCAGCGTCGTGTATACTAAACTATATATATTATTCAACGGCCAATCAATTACAATATCATACATTTTAAAAAAGCTTTAAAATTATTTTATTAATATAGGTAACTGGAACATCGAACAGCCTTTATATGAATCATCATTTTTAGAAAATATACATATAATACAAAAACAAGACAATAAAATCTGTAGTACTACGGTTCCGAAATAATAGAAAGTGAGCCATCATTATAGTACGGTTTGTTTAATGGGGCGGCAAAGCAATGAAATAATATAAAGCGAACCCGCCCCATGCATAACAATTTTTTAAATATAAGTTGTGTATAAATCACTGGCTATTATTTCAGTACCTATGCAATATATTAACGTACCTACATATTGAATAAAGCCTATACTTGATTTCATAATAAAACCAATATGACAGATAATAATTTGTTAAACTGTACATTTAAATAAAAATACAGCATTGGTGTCCGTTTTCTGAAAGGACCGCTGCGTAGCATGGAGGGTAGAGGATAAGGAGAACAATGTGAAAAGTGTCCGTCAAAAAGAAATTAATATGGCGCTACCGTAGGAAGAGTGTCAATTTCTCTCTGATGATTCTATAGGTTATATTTACCAAATAATGTTTGACTACGTAATTGATTGAGGTTTTATTTATTGTGAATATAAGTATTAACTACTCTAGTCGCCAAAAATATTATATATTTCCTTTCAGCACAATTCAATTCGTCTACAACTGCGTATTTTACATTTGGTTTACATATTAAACACTTTTTCTACACTGGCGCCATTTTGGTCACTTGTTATTTGACGCTTTCAGATGGACATTTTTTCGGTTTTACCCCCATATAAGATGGTTCTCCTTGTCCTCTACCCTCCATACTACGTAGCTTCGCTGCGGTATCAATTCTGTTACCATAGTTACCATTCACAAAGCCACGACTACAGCATTGGCAGTTACTATGGGGATCGAGCTTTGTGATTTTCACGCCAACTGGTGGTAAAAATGTTCATTTTATGGGAGAATTTTTTCAAAATATAATGATATATTATGAACAGGCTTTGGATAAAAAAATTGCATTTATATGTCAATTAGTGACAGTTTGCTTTTCAGTTATCGAAAATATAAGTCAATTACAAAGTAAAATATTAATATTATACACAATATTATATTATAAAGAAGAAATTATTTGTACATAGCGTAATTTTTACATTATACACTTTAGACACTGTTGTTTGTGGTACAACTTTGCGGTTATGACAACTTGCCCATTTAAATAACCTTCGACAACACCATATACATGACCAGAATTTTTCGCCTTTTGAGCTATTTTGTCCATGTACACGAGTATTAATTACAGGTTGAAATGCGTACTTCTTATTTTTTCCATTTTTTCAAATATTTTTCATTGTTTACTATTATAAAATCATCCCATTTAATGCATTAATTAGATACTAGAGAGCGCCAACTTCGCCAGTAGTGCTGCCTCTATGTTTCACGCACGGTCCCCATAACCCGTCCTTTCAGAAGACGGACATGAATAAGAAACAAAAAATGTTTACACATTAAATGTGTAAATAACGAGTTTTCAAAGTTTGTAAGTTCTATAGGTAGCTACTGATTATGAAACGCCTGTCTTTATTTTCTTCAGACAATCTATTACACAAAATTATAACAACGCTAAACGAAAAGTTATTGAAAGTTAAAATTGTATGAAAACGGTACAGACATGCGTTTTACAATCTTCAGGCGGCCAGAACCTTAGACTTGGGTACTTAAAAGTAGCGATTTATTTATAAATTTCTATTCTAATACTACTTGCACATAAACACATGATCAATCTACATCGCAACACTGAATTTTTCTTCACAATATCTTTGATGAATACATTAAATACGTCTCCTAGCTCCCACTTATCTTGTGGAGTGAGAATTCACAATTGCACTCTATACTATAGAGCTGTAAAAGTAACGAGAAATTGTGTACCAGTAGGTATGTATTCGTTAAAGAACCAGTACCCGTTACTTTCGTATCGTTACGTTACACTTTTCATACGACATACAATCGTGTACTAACAGGCTATTGACTAACAGCATCAAGCATGTACCATCGCATCGAGGCGCGTCGCATACGTGATACGGTATGACTTCGTTCGTATAACGTATAACCGCATTAAACGAGTCGAACTGACATGGATACGAAACATGCGAGTAACGAAATGAATTTGTAAGTAACGATTCGTTACTTCGAGTCAGACGATGATCCCGTTACTCAGTAACGAATACATACGGTTTGTTACAGCTCTACTATAGTATAAAGACGTACGGGAAATTTTACCCCATCGTCGCCATGTTTTTAAAGGAACCCAATAGTCTAAGTAAAGAGTTTGGAAATCGAAGTCTAACTTTACAACTAACTAAAATAGCGCTTTTATGAATTGACCTTTAAAACGTGTATCACCGCTTTTAACCAGTAAAACAAGAAAAAGCGGATTAGTCAGATAATGTTATTCTAAAGGCAATAACTAATTGGAAATATACCTACTGTAAAATAGGTACTTGTGGACTGTAAAATCGGTGCAAGCATCCAAAAAATAATTAAAAAATATATTACATTCAACATTGAAACACTTAGAGCATTCTTTGTTAGTTTTTTTTTTATAAAAAATGACTAATTAGGCACAAGTGTTATAATGCGAATAATTACGTATATTTTTAGTAGCAACGGATTTTTGATTACACTACACACAGCATGTGCGCAATAACGATATATATTTTAATATTTTGGTTGAATGATTAGCCCGGGTCCATCTTTTGCGTTGAAATGCAATATGAATAAAGTTTGATATTTTCTAGTTAATTTCGTTGTTTGTAGCGGTGTCAGAGTGAAGATTGCACTTTTTTTTAAATTCCGCTCATTTATTCTATACTAAGTTTAATATAAATCCAATTACTGCAGTAGCTATTAACATAGTTGGGAATAAATTATAAAGAAAAAAGAAATCATAATTTCTGCTTTATTTCTACTACCATGACATTTTTTAAAAATATTTTTACATAGTTTTTGCAAGAATCAAAGTAGGTTAGGTGCTTAGTAACATGGTCGATTGTTGCTGAAATATTTTCTTGCAATGCGATTTTTATTATTAATTCACGTTATTTGCAAGCAAAAAATGAAATCGAAATTTTACTCCCTAAACTTCACCCGTTTTCAAATAGCAAGCAGTATTTTTTTGTTGTAACACATAAATTCGTTAAAATAAAATTTATTTGGCAGTGTTTTTTTATACCTATAATGTCTAGACACAACAAGAAAACACTATTGACTTTCTATTATCACTACGTAAATAGGTCAAGCTTTTTTTTGCCTATCTATTAGATAGTAAAGTGAGCTTTAGTTATAATATATCAAGTCCTATTTTGAAAATCAATATTAATTTACAGCAATTCAACAATTAAAACAGGTGCTGTAAACAATTACCTGCATTTCAAGAATTTAGTCGTTATTATTGGTCGTAGATAACGATATCCCCATTGTTACGCCCCTGAATAGTTAGAATATAAGTTCCTAACAACCTTTTAAAATTTTTTGTGACCTTATGCATTAAATTGAGCGTTTCAACAAAATTAAATGTTACATAACATGTCTATAAAAATATATTAAACACAGAAGTTTGTTTCTTGACCATACTTTATCAGTTTTCGGGGCGTAAACATAATGCCCGTGTAAAATTGAAAACGGTGGCCAAATCTAACAATTATGCAACATAATTGATTTTTTGCACGTTGTTCATTGCGTATACAGGGTGAGTTTTAAGTTGATGCTTTTTTTTTACAGCGTGTAAAAATCAAATACTTAGACGAGCAAATATTTCAAATAGTTTTTTTATCAAAACTCAAAAATTTAAATTTTCTTTAATTTTGAGGTCGGTCCTGGGGTTATATTATGTCACTATGGAAATAAGTTGTTATTATCAAGCATGTACAGAAGCATAGCTACGGCGCACGCATCTTTGTGTCCAACAAAACGGGGACAACTTCGAACATTTCTGTGAAAACTTGATAATAATTATCTAATTTATACTTGATAATAATAACATATTTCCATAGTGACATAATATAACCCCAGGACCGACCTCAAAATTAAAGTAAATTTAATAAAATTTATTTAAACTTCGAAAGGCTGTTTCTCTCTTATTTTTGAGTTTTGATAAAAAAACTATTTGAAATATTTGCTCGTCTATTTGATTTTTACACGCTGTAAAAAAAAAACATCAACTTAAAACTCAGCCTGTATATCGCGTATTTTAAGAAAAATCTATCAGCAAACACTGATTTTTTCTGACCACCAAACAAAAGTTATGAACAAATACCATTTTAACTGTTTTTTTTTTTTTTTTTTAATAATGTATGTAAAACTTGTAACTTGACATAGAAATGATATGATTCATCAGTATTGTCTCCATTTTCTGACTCTCGTAAAAATAAGGAACTGTTAAAATATTATTGGCAACTTTCTTTCGACATCGACATGCCGGCTGACATAGGCACCAGTAGAAATGACTTTGCTGCACACTATTTTCAGAAATACACAAAAATATTTTATTTAATAATTTACCAGAATTTGCATGTTGTGTTGTAAGAACTTTTATATGAAATTAATCGTCTGTATTTGCCTTTAAATCTTAAAGTTTAAGGGCAACGGAGGCACGAATAAATCAGTTAAAAAAGAAAAACTTTACCATAAACCACGAGGAAAAAATATTTGTGTTTTTCATTCCCTTGCAAAGGTGATTTTTTTTATTGGAATGACGAAATGTTTCTATACAACATAGATAGATAGATAGATAGATAGATAGATAAGAAACTATTCTGTTAATACTGTCAGAACAGTGTAGAATGCGTCAGTTACATATATAAAATTAAAATTTATGATTAAAAAATTCCTCAACAGAATAAAAATTTGTCTCTAATAAAATAGATTTTAATTTTTGTTTAAATTTTGTAGCGTATTTTATTGTTTTTGTTTCTGGCTTATCTACGCCAAGCGAACACACTTTTAATTTCTGGAGTTGTAAAGAATTGCTATAGATTCTGCTACCGGCTACGACAGTTAGGTTGCTGTAGCTCGTAGGCCGTAACCTGATGTATGACAACTTTCCGACTCTGATTCAGACGCCTTTTTTTGGCTGAGAACACGTATTTTGTCGCGAGCAAAATGTTACTTAATAAGAAATGAAACATCGAGAAATTCTGGTCAAACTCCGGCCATCCGTGATCCGATCAACGCCATTACTGTATGTGACGTATGGCAAATAAAAGACGCTAAAAAAATTCGTCCGGGATACCCGGGTGGCATAGGCTACTGCTGATTGGATGATACATACAGGACTCTGCTTGAAGTTGGTAGTTTTAAAATTATATCAAAAGTCGACTTAACAGTCCTATCATAAACAATCTTCGGTGGAAAATGCAAAATTGAGTTTAATTAAATGAGTTTGCTATTGTAAAATATTATGTTCAGTATAAATTCCAAAGAATTCTTATTTGGGCTTACGTGTTTCAAGTGGAAGCCTATTGAATTATGTTTTAAAAATACTGATTGTTTGGACGTATGTCATCATATTATGTATAGCTTACAGAATACAATTTATAAATATTTAGTTAAGATAGAAACATATTTCTCTGTCTTCAGCATAAAGTAGTGTTGATCCAATAGAATGTTACGATGGAGGAAGGTTAACCCATAATAATATGATCATGTATGTTGTTTTAGCAAATTACCACCTTTCGACCAGCTTGAGGTATGTAATAGATTTATATAGTAGCTCTAACAAAAAAACTTATTGTAACTGTTAGATATAATAATATTATGATCTAAATTATAAACATATATACATATGTTCATAGGCCCTGAAGATGAAAATAATTTTTTCGGAACGTTGGCCACTAGCTAAACATTGGTAAAGCTTATTTATTTATGATCCTCAACCAAAACCTTCCTTCATTGTAATATTTCTCTGTCGAATAAACACAATTTGGTCTGAGCTCGATGGATCGAGTGGCAAATTGGACCTTGGTTGGGTCAAGTGATCACACAAGCTCTAGACTCCGCAATTCATCACACGCAAGTAGGGTCGTATGTTGAATGGTTGGGTCGATTTGCCATCACTTGCTTTGATTTAATGATCCATTATGATAGAAGCCTAGCCTCCTCCAGGTTGGGTTATGTGGGAAATGGCTCCCAATTTACCTCCTGTAGATTAAACCCAACATATTGTGTCGAACTCATGTGTAGAATTTTTTTTAACAATATGACGCTTTAACACGTTCCAAAACGACACAACACACAGTAAGTTGGGATTCTCGTTTAGTTACATAAAACAATTACAACTTATAATTAAAATGTAAACAATTACTGAAACGACTATTAAAAAGGCCTAAAGCCATTTTTATACAAACCTCAGATTCGAGACGAAAAGGAAATACCATTTATTAAATGATATGATTTTTCAGGTCACTTGTGTTGACAATGTGAGACAATTTTGTATTTAAATGAAAAAGACTTTTTAAAAAGTCCGTTTTAAGTATAAGCTGATAAGCAAAATATCGTACTAAATATTACAAAATTAATATAGTTTACACAAATTTATCACACACTGCTCTTGCCGGTTGCGTTGTCTTTAATTAATATAAAAAAATTATAATCGTCACATTTTGAATCTGAGACACTCAAAAATATATTGCTTCTAATTTATTGTCTTGATTTCAATCAAACGATCTTATAATGTCAACCAAACTTGTCCAAGTGCCAACCACGAGTCCAATAATACCGAATATAATTAATAAAATGTCTTTGATCATGATGTAGTTAAATCGCCCGAACTGTTGATCTGGCCATAATACACAAATTTCGATTATGGCAGGGAAGGCTAAACCCAAAGCCGATAAACAGAAACATCCGAACAATGAGATGAACAGACCCAAACGGGGCACCGAAACAGCCAACGCAACTGAAACATAACCATAAAATTTGCGGATAAATAAATTAACATACTGTTACTTATAAAAAAACATATTTTATTTTGTGGCTATTTTTTATGCTTATATTATATACTTTTTGACAGCGGATAAGTGACCGCATTTTAAAGACACCCAGATTTCGACGAAACCGAGAAAGTCTTTCCTCCTACGCAATATTATTCTAACTTACATAGTTTCCATATGGGGATCCGCGATATAGATTACTCTATCTGGCGGCGAAACTTACTAACTAACTTGTGAGAAACAAGTATATGAATCGTACTATCAATGAATACTGTTAATCGTGATTTTTTTTATAATAATAATAAAAAAAAGTTGATAAATTAATAAATGACTTATTATGGAACCTGCGAAGTTTTCACCACGTACAAACACAAATAAAAAGTTAGTAAAATGTAGTAATAGTATCACGTCATTTCAATGCAGATGGTTTACCAAGTAAGTAGGTATTATACTTAGTCTTAGTATTGAAAACTTAATTTAATAAGTGAATAGTTATTATTATTAAATAATATTAAGAATTGTGATAGGAAAAAATTAAGTCGAAAATACATTTTGACAGATGACTATTTTTAGGTTGCAATAAAGTAATGTTTCAATAATATATTTGCAACGTTCATCAACACTGCATTGATATAGTATCTCTATTTACCACTTTTATTTCTTGTGCAGATTATTCTTTAAATCAGAAGTTTGTAAACAGAAAGCATTAAAATTCACCTTACTTGAAGGTTCTGTTTCAACTGAATTTTTGCCTAATTTTATATGATCGGCATTAAATATACGTTCCCCTTCAAGGAAATTTCTTTTTCAGTGATTTGTATCAGCCCAATTACATATTGTGCTGATACTTATCATTTCATTGCACTTAAAAAAATTCACAATTGCACTGTTTACTATATAGTAACCATAGTAACTATGGGAAATGATACCCCATCGTCGCCATGTTTTTAAAGCTCCACCCATTTGATTGATTATAATATTTAGAAAAAATTTCATCATTGACTCATTTATTAAACTTCATTTGCCAACTTTTTATTGTGCTAATCATTTGACATATGGACATTATTTTTCCATATCAGAGAACAATTAAACGGAATGGTTCAGCAAAGTTCCAAGATTACATCAGCAAATTTAATAGTTACCAACTATTTAATTTTGATGTCATTTTAGTTGCTTTACGACTGTTCTGATTTGAATGGTTTTAAAATTGCAATAATCTACTTACATGTTATTAGGACAACTATTATTCTAAGGACGTATTCCCAAAATAGACGAAGTTTACTGCCTTCTAGTCTTTTCTCAATGTAAGTTGACCACATTATTTCAACAGGTACAAAACATTGTAGTCCATACGAAATGTAGATAGCCACTGCAAACATGGCTTTCACGCTTTGAGCTAATCTGTAAAAAAAAGATTTGTTTTTTTGCTGAAATCAACAGTAATGCATAAAAGTTGCGACAAATATTGGGCAACTGTTTGCCATTCTGCGTATTCCGAAATTGTTCCATATTCGTCCAAATATCGAATATCTACTATTAGACCGAACATCGAATAGTTTTGCTTTCTTTAACTTACATTTCTTTAGCTGGCAAATTAAGGGTTACACTTGCTTCTGAATCTTCTCCATATTTGATGTATCCCAGAAGACCCATCAAAGCATACATAACTATAATGGCAGCCATACCGATATTCAAAACTCCAAAGTATCCACCAAAATCTTTTGGCGTCTCCATATTATTTTCCAGTGCAATTATCTATAAAAAGTAATAACAGACTTTTGAGTTAATATGGTAAGGTGATGGCATGCTTGCAATCAACAAATACAGAATGCGTACAATCAAACTTGGTTTTTACATCATGGAATGTTGCGTCAACGGATAAATCTAAAAATAGTATTTAAAGCTCAGTTGGTGAGCGTCTACATTTTTGTTATATTATCTTCTAAGTGCGTGAGTGATTTTGTGTAAATAAATCATTAGAATGAAAACATGTTATTAATATGTTGACAACACGTTGATTTGTTTTGGGTTGTATGATTTTTATCGAAGCCAAAAAAATACAAATCAATAATTTTAGTTTTATATCTACTGTGAAAAAAAAACTCTAATAATAATTTAGAGTGATGATGATCCTGTTTAAATGTTGGAAGATTAAAGGATGAATCCTGGTGGCATAGGATCAATGAACTAAGCAAATACTGAAGGTTTTTTTATTGCATTTTATTGTCTGACGTTTCGGCAAACTTTATATCATCTTCGGAGAATCAATATATCCACATCAATGTTCGAATTCAGCCACATCTAGAATTTAATAGTTAAAAATCTAAGCGAATCCCCAGTTTCTAACTTTGTTAGTCACTTCCCTAAAAATATCTCAGTTCGAAACACAAAACGCGTGGCTGTTCTTCACATTTATCGGTAAATTCTAGAAGCGCTCGCGCTCCGGGATGACCATAGCATAAATCCTAACCTATAAACTATTTAGCAATCTTTATTCATATAAAGAATCATAATATTGCACATACCGCTAAACTAGCGGTATGTGCTTTATTATCGCTTTGTGCGTCAGAGCTGACTTTCGTTCATATAAGAAGTTATATCTAAGTTAATTTCACACGAAATCCATTCAAATTGAAGCTTTTTGAAAAGAGGAGATTCTAATCTATAAAATAGAACCATTTTCAAATCAATTCGAGTTCATAAATACTATTAAAATTGTAATTGAAAATCACAAACAGCAGTTGTCGGTTGGTCTGTACGTATGTACGTACGTATGTACGTACGTACGTCACGACTCTACAGATCGCAATTTTGGTCGGATTGCCTTGGGTTATATTTTATTCACTTTGTTTACTATCAGACCAGAACCCTATTTAAATTCACTAAAATGTGTTCAGTAGTTTAATTTTTATAAACAGTTTTATTTTATTATTTTTGACAGCTTATAGTTTAAAAAAACAAAATATAATAATTACTGTGTAAATATAATGTAATCCATAAAACAAGTGCTACACTTCTATACCGTGATAACACCACTAAATGTATTAGGCCGCCGTGGCGTAATGGTTATGCCGTTGGATCCCTAAGGGCAAGGTCCTGGGTTCGATTCCTTACGAAATCATTGATTTTTTTCTTTTTTTTTTTCTTTTTATTTTGTTTTATTTTATTCCACTTGATATTAATTATATATTATATTATGTATAGTTCTTAATTTTTTTTATTTTTGCAAACTTAAAAAAAATATTTTTTCAATTTTTAATTATTTATTTCTTTAAATTTTTAAATCTTTTTAAATTTATTAAAAATATTTTTTATTTGTTATTTTTTTATCATACAGTGGAAAACTTGCGGGATGTGCACTTTTGGTTTTGCCAACTATTGTGACTTATTGCGACAAAATGATATGTCTGAGATCAACTAGATTAAGTGTAACCCAAAGAAACTCGAAATAAAGAATGGTGTGTGTCAAGGCAGATAATTAATGTTGACGCAAAAAGTCACAGTGGTCAGAAAACTGAAACACCGAGAATCATTTAAATTTTGATATGTCGATGTCGTTTCCTATACGTTTTAATGAATAAAGTTCTTACATAATACAGAATGATTCCAAAGTTGACATTATCCTTTCACCAGCGAATAGGGCTTCAACAAGTAAGATTTTTTTTCCTTTGGCGCTTTTTCGAAATATCAACATCAACGGAGATACAGGGTGTCAAAGTTTTATTTAAAAAATTAAAATTTATTTATAACTGCCAAACCACTTGAGATATTTAAGAAAAATTTTGTAGGTATCAATAGCTACGTGGAAGGGAAATTTTTCAATAAATAAAATATTTTTGGATTGACCAGTGGCGCGCATAGAAAAAAGTTGTTTAATGTTTTTAAGAAAAAAATGGTACGCCACTGATTTTTCTAAAAGTAAAAATTATTATTGAATTCCCTGTTCAATTCTAAAAAGAAAAGCTTTTTTATTATTTTTTGGTACGGCGCACCGTTTTCGAGTAAAAAAATAAAAACTTTGACATCCTGTATCTCCATGATGTTGATATTTCGAAAAAGCGCCAAAGGAAAAAAATCTTATTTGTTGAAGCCCTATTCGCTGGTGAAAGGATAACACCAGCTTTGGAATCATCCTGTATGTATAATAATGAAGATATCAGAGTAAAAAAATAATGACAGACTTACAACTCCTACAGCTTCCAACGCAAACAGGGTCGTTCCAAAGTATAACGCATAATTTCGTAGTGATCCAAATTCGGGTCTGGTACTAATGCTTGGGAAGTCCTGCAGGATATAATAAATCACAATAGCAATGCCAACGAACGTAATTATGTTGGCAAACGTCGAGAAGGGTGCGAGCAGTTTTAGGTTTCTGATGCAGTTGATCAGAATCAATGGACCCAACAAAAAACAACAGTATGTCGTGATCGAATATTTTTCTGAAACGTGCTCGTCGACGACGCTCTTTATGTTTTCGGCGGCAAACATGACGTAAACACAGCATATGCCCAGTTGGTAGATTATGAGAAATGTATCGATGAAAACTCTGCAAGCATACTGAAATTATCATTGGAGCCAAGGATAGTTCTGCCCTAAAAAGGCAAAAGGCAGTAAGTGACATTTGTTGACAAAATGAGTTCATACTGAAGACAACGACAGCAGTAAGTGCTGCAGCTTTTAAACCGACTTCCAGATGAATTGCACACTTCCTTCCTAGGTAGATTTATGAGGCAAAACAGCAGTATCTGATTTTTAATTAGGCAGATGGTAGTATTTGTGCAAAATATCTATTACTGCTCCTTTACCTTATGTATTATTAAACATAAAGCACATTTTAGATCTAAAGGCCCCCATACACCTCGTTCTTTTTTGGCAGTTTTCATCGTCACGATAAAACACGTCGGTCAAAACCGAAGTGTATGGGCAAAAACTGTCGATGAAACACGGCAGTTTTTTTATCTGCCGAAGCTTGATTTTAAACACGACGTGTTTGCTGGTTGTCGTTTTAAATCGTAATGTGTGGCGCTTTCCGATAGAATCGACGTGTTTATTCAGTGGTGCGACGTACAGCAAATAAGTCATATTAATTAAATGATTGTAATTAGTTTGAGTATTGATTTATATTTTAACCGTTTTAGTGCTAAGCAATTTTGACAAAAATAAATGAAAATTGCTATAAACATATTGATTAATTTAGAAGAAAAAATAATGGTGTCAAATAAAACACTCTAATTTAGACTAATATCAATCAATTTTATTAATTATTTTTGCATTATATTGTTTATTAATGTTTATTAAACATAAAATAATATCAATATTATTGTATTTTCCATCAAAGCAGATCGTATTAATGATGCCACGACTTCAGAAAAACTGAACGAATTACGAAACTACGCCTCTGTGTTTAAATTAACCGTACAGTTTTACCAGTGCGGTTAAAACTGCCATAAAAGAACGAGGTGTATGGGGATGGCCGTTGTTCGTGTTTAACCGTACAGTTTTACCCGGCGGTTAAAACTGCCAAAAAAGAACGAGGTGTATGGGGGCCATAAGGCAAAGGGCAGTATGTGCGAAGTAGTAGTAGTTTGTTATAACAATCTATAATATTAAGTAATAATCTCTTGTTTCCTAATTATATAATAATGTAACTGATGTTGAATCTAGAGTACATCATTATAGTTTCACTTACAATTGTTAATAATTGTGTTTACATAAATAATTTTATGGTAGAAAGCAGTATGTGATTTTTTTTGTTATTAATAATAAAAAAATAATAAAACAAACGAAAAAATAATTTTATTGTCTTTAAAAAATGTTTCCCCCATGTTTTGGTTTCCATAATCTAAAATTCTGGACGGTCAAGACATTTTTAGTAAATCTTGATTTACTCAAATTCATAAGTTGGTCACTTACTGCCTTTTGCCTTTTTACGGCAGAGTTACCGCCAATAAATAATTAAGAAAAAAAAGGCGAGTGTGCTTTAGACCATACGACTGAAGTAAAACTTCTTCCTGCCATAACTTGTTATTATTCACCCGAAAATTCACGAACTTTAAAATGAACTTACCATTTTATTCCCTTTAAACGTAGAATATTTAATGTATTGAACAAAATATTAATTTATAAAATTGTTCAAGAACGAAATGAACAGTCTAATGTAAGAAGAAAGAAATATAAACATAAAGATAATGAAAACAAAAGTAATACATTGCAATGACTTAGCTCTCGTTGGATTTGAATCGTAAATCTTTATGTAATATTATTTAAAGTAGGTTTACGAAACTTTTTTCTGTCACCCGATAGCGCCACTGGCAAGTAAAGTATGTGTCATTCTATTGTTAGTACTGCTTATATTTACGGCTACCTGACGGCGCCACTAGCCAGTGAAGTATTTGTGATGCTCTTTCTATCTTCACTAACTTATATCTCCCTCTCAACTTCCGTTCGCCTCGCCCGATCACACTTCCGTAAATCTGTCATCACGCATTCACCGCAGTTTACTCCCCAAGTTAAGAGTATTCGTCCCTGCAAATACCCCCTGCACCCTTCATCTCAAATCTTTTCCCCTCGCCTAAAAACGGTTCGCGCTCTCCCGACGCTATTTTTAAAGCTAGAGGGTTCTGGTAAACGCCAAATGAAAGACAAAGAATCAGACTACAGATCCTTCAAGCGAATTTTTTGAAAAAAATTCCTGAAAAAACTTACAACCTTTTGAAAAAAGAATAAGTTATGTAATATTTCACACGTAGGCGAGACTGTTTTTCAAAAAATTCGCCTGAAGGATCTGTAGTCTGATTCTTTGTCTTTCATTTGGCGTTTACCAGAACCCTCTAGCTTTAAAAATAGCGTCGGGAGAGCGCGAATCGTTTTTAGGCGAGGGGAAAAGATTTGAGATGAAGGGTACAGGGGGTATTTTGCAGGGACGAATACTCTTAAGCGTGCGTCAAGAAGTTTTACTTCAAAAAAAATCGCACCCCCATCATTGAATTAATAGAGAAGCAAAACCCGATTTTCGGATAATCCAACATGAAGGAAATAAATAATGTTAACTTACGGTGAAAATGGCGCGAACCATTTTAAACTGTTGGGACCCTGTTCTAAAGCAATTTTCATTGACTGTGGGTAGCTGAGCATAGGAACGCGCATCCTCTTACACATGATGTATTGTGCATTGACCTAGAAAAACAATTATAAATTGATGACAATAATTAATTGACGCGATATTATGAGCGCAATTGTTTAAATCATATTAATGATCAATAATATACAGTATGGTCACTTAAGTGTGCAACATATGAGAAAATTTTTAATTAAATGCACAACCAAAATACAAATATTGCCAAAAGTTGGTGCATGTCCGCATTTTAGGTGCTCTTAGAATTGTTGAAACTCAAACAGCATACAGGATGGGTCAAAAAATATAAAAATTGTACAAGAGTAAAGTGCCCTTATTTAAAAAAATTCAGCGAAATGTTATAAGAGAAAGTTGTTTAGAATTAAGTTATGCCCAAATAGCAAAACACGACCTTCTAAAAAAAAATTTTTTTTTTTTGAAAAACCAAAATTACAATTTTTTTAAATTTTTGTTTTTATACTTACCTTAAACTCACTAATAAATTATTCAAAATCAAATCAATTTCGCTTGACTTTGTTCAAATTCCGGCATATTTGTGAAATTAACTTAGATTTTTAATTTTTTATGGAATCACAAACTTTATGTTTTTTGCAACGATATTAACCACCCTGTATGCTGTTTGAGTTTCAACAATTCTATAAGAGCACCTAAAATGATTATTGGACATGCACCAACTTTTGGCAATATATTTTGTATTTTGGTTGTGCATTTAATTAAAAATTTTCCCATATGTTGCACACTTAAGTGACCACACTGTATATTTCCAGAAGATTTTCCATTTAAGTATATTTTCTCTCTTTGTTAGTAGATATATAATATGTGTACGAGCAGACAAAGACGACTACACCTCTTAAATGGAATGCCTTCTTTATTATAAATAAACTTATTTGGCCTTACTAGGATATGTAAACAGTATGTACAAATTGCTCCTATAATGAATGTTGAAATGAAACCGTTTAACCAGCCTGAGTTGTGGAAGGCTTGCGGCATCGCCAAAATTCCGGTTCCGAGACTTCCTTTGAGAAGATGGACGAGCGTCTCGAAATTTCTGTTAAAAACAAAATACGTTCACTTGTCTTTCAAGAGTACTTACTTGGTGTTTGCTTGTAGTTAATGAAAAAAAAAAACATCTAAATATTTAAAACATAAGCTGTTTTAATTAGAAAAATCGCAGGATTGTGGACAAAAAGTTATTTATTTAGTGTACAACTTTTTCAAGTACAAATGTGAAAATTTAAAACAATAATTATTGTTTTAAATTTTCACATTTGTACTTTGGGAAAATCAGCCTGCTTACAGAAAAAAATACGCTGAATTCAATGAGTGTAAGCAAACTTCTGTATCTCTTTTAGTTTGGAAACTACGGCTATAAGGTTTTATATGATTTTCTAAAAACTATAAACGCAAATAACTTCTAAACTAAAAGACATACAGACGTTTGTTTGTGCTCATTGGATTCAGCGTGTTTTTTTCTATAAGCAGGCTGCAGATTTTGCCGAAGTTCCGAAAGATTTCGGTTTTCGTCAAAAATCGCATTTTTTTGAAGGGGTATGCCTTGAAAAAATACAAAAATCGAATTATTTAATCCACTTTTGAATTTGAGAATGCTACAGAAAAAAATACGCTGAACTCAATGAGCCTAAGCAAAAGTCTGTATCTCTTTTAGTTTGGAATTTATTTTTATGAAATAACGGTACGAAACACTCAAGGCGCGAGTTCGTCTTTTTTTAGTATCATTGACTGTTCTCTCTTGTATGATATAGAAAATGAGTCTATAGAAATAAACACGTGGGTCCTTTAAAAAGCCTGCGTGGGTCATAAGTTCGCCATCACTGATCCATACTATAATAATTTAAAGAGGTACAATTTGTTTTCAGGGGATAATCTCTGGAACTACTAAACCGATTCTTAAAATACTTTCACTAATAAAAAGCTACACTATCCTATCCTATATAGGTTTTATTTTATTGTGTTAAAAATAAAAATTTCAGGACAATTTTGCGGACATGGTGGAAGTGCAGTTATTGTATGGTGGAGGTACGGGTGTATGAAACAAATCTCTGTGGGCATCGCTCGGCAAGATTGTAATGAAGAGCTCTTTTCCAAGCTGTCTGAGAACGGTAACAGAACCGTCACAGTCTTGCGCAGTAGCTCAAAAACCGATACAAACAGTTTCGATTTAGCTATTGCATAAGACAGTGACGGTTCTGGTACCGTTCTGAGACAGCTTGGAACAGAGCTACTCTCATTTACCGAGATGAATGTTGTGTCCAAATTTCATGATGATCGGAGTTACCGTTCAAAAGTTTTTGTCGGACGGACAAATTTTGAGTTATGTTTTTCCACATTTCTCATTGATGCTCCGCTCCTATTGGTCGTAGCGTATAGCCTTTCTCGATAAATGGACTATCCAACAAAAAAAAATTTCAATTCGAACCAGTAGTTCCTGAGATTAGCGCGTTCAACCCAACAATCAAACAAACTTTTCAGCTTTATATATTAGTATGGGCTATGTGCAGGGAGGCGAAGTTACAAATTTTTCGATTCAAGCGTTTGTGGTGAGCACTAGGGGAAACTTCAAGCTCAATTTTTCCGTATGTCAGTTAGCAATGTTTATTAAAAGTGAAAATAGTTATAATTTTATGAAGTTTTTTAATTACAATGAAAACATGGAACATGAAATGCTTGTTGTGTTCCGGGCTGTTGCGCTGATAGCGATTTAAGTAAAATAAAGAACATTGGCGCCCTAATTTGACGTTCCGCTGTCAGTGTAAACAAATTAACATAAGTTTTTCTTATTACATTTTTTTGACACATCATGGCCAACTAAAGTTTTTGACTTATCACCTTAGAAACATGTCGCGATTCCCATAAAAAGTGAGTCCAATAATTCTCTATTACCCACTAGTGGCGCTAGTAGGCTTCGTGCACACAGCCTATAGATAGAATAATATGCATTCTCTTATGCAACGATAACAATAACAACATAATATTACTAGGTATTTTTTCCGTTATTAAATTAATTGCTTCTCAATTGACAATTAGTTTTAAATATAATTGCTCAATGAGATCAAATTATACAAATTACTAATGTACGTTGTAAAATTTTCCTTCTGAAAATGGGTCAGTATAACGGTGACGTAATAATTAATTTTTTATTCGGAATGGATACCACATCTTTCAATTGAAACTATGTTTTGATTTTTTATCAACATTGTTAAATCTCATACTTTACTATATATAATAATATCATTGACTCAATTAAGATTTTATTATTCTTATGGACACGCGCGCAAAAACATACATACGCGCATACATACATTTATGAAGTTTAATGACGATATTTCAATCTACATAATGTTCACAAAAATAGTGAATTATTCCCTGTTTGCGGGATATGTTAAAGCTGCATTTATCAAATCATTAATTCTTTCGAGATAAATACAGTTAACTTGACGTTTAAAAAAAACCTATCATTTTGACATGTAGGGGAGGACGGGGTCAACTATAACACGGGTCAATTGTAACATTCCGTCGCTGGTGACTAAATGTACATCAATGCAGAAAAATCATTTTCTCATTTTGTTGGTAGATGTCACTAAAATAGTCACTGTTACTATTGACCCCGTCCTCCCCTATACATTTTTTTTGTTCAGGCATAACTTTTCGAGGGGTTAACTGACTTAAAAAAATCGACTCCATTTTGTTTAGAATGTCCACGGATTAGTATCATATAATTTTAGTTTAAATTATAATAGGTGCTATTTTTAAGATAAAAGAGAAATAAGTCGGTACTTACGTTGTTGGATGGGGTCTATTTCTATGTAAATGTGGATCGTAGTCATCGTCGTCTGCTCCTTTTTCTGCTTCTCCCATACTGTATGAAAATATAATTACGCTTAATTAATTCGTGTATATATAATGAAGAACGTTACACAATAAAATTCAAGTGAAAAATGGTTGTCTGTAAAGTCGGTTTACGGACGATAGTTTTACGTGATAACGTATTCCGCTCGAAGGTCAGGCGGAACGTGACACATTTCGGAACGTGACACATTTCGGAACGTGACACTTTTTCGGGCATGCAGCCGGTGTTTCATCAATTTATAAGACGTTATCACGTCAAAAACAAAAGAAATTGGTGCGTCTAAAAACATAAGAAGGTTACTCTAACAGTTGAAGAACACTTACCTTTCATAACTTTTAAAAGTCATGTTTCCAAATTGAAACGACATTGCAAAAAAGAATCACAGAACTTTTAAGTCTCTTTAATTAATCTCAAAGCGAAATATGCATTTAGATTAATCAATTATTGCCTTAGGCCTAGCACACATGAAGAGCGTTCAACGCGCGTTGCGCCCAACGCGCGTTTACAATTTCTATACAATTGTATATAACTGTTTACATGATAACGCGCGTTGGTGGCGCGTTGAACGCGCGTTATCATATAAACAGTTCTATACAATTGTATAGAAACTGTAAACGCGCGTTGGGCCAACGCGCGTTGAACGCCTCTCATATAAACTAGGCCTTATACTTGAACTAACAAAATATAATTACATAATATGTTGCAGTGGCGAAATTGAAGCTCTTAAATTATTAAAAATAAGATATAACATATTTGTGACTCTTTTTACCAAAAATCCAATAAACAATTTCAGAATAAAATCTAATTTTTTTCCTGAAGTAAAACTTCAACAATGTCGCCACTGTAACAATCAGGAAGTGCATAAAAAAAGCATTTTAATAGAATCAAAAATTATATAATCATGACAAACAATATTATAAAGATAGATCAATCAAGAACTATATACTATGTCGTAAATTTATGGTGTGGATTCTATATGACTAGTGAGACTATAAAATCTATAAGTCTTTAAATAATAATAATAATAAATTTATTGATCACAGAAATCAATGGGATAAATGAGTTAAGCAACAAAACTGCTGTTTTTCAACTCTACCCCTAATCAAATGTTACATCGCTTATACCTTATAACCGATGTAAACTTTGGGTTATATTTCCTATAACTCGATTTCTATTACTGTTTAAACACTAGATCACTATGCGTTATGTTATTATTAGTGATGTGCCGGATATCCGTATCCGTATCCGCGGATATCCGAGGGAGAAGAAAGATCCGTACCCGTATCCGTATACGCGGATCTTGAAACCAAATATCCGTATCCGTATCCGTTAGTTTTATGGCGGATCTTTTACCTTATTAATTTTCAATTCATACATGAAATTTTATATATATAGGTGATTAGGTAATAATGAAAAACTGTTAAATTCCATTCAGATTATTTTTTATTTCTTAAAATCGTATTTGGCACCTTTATATTGCAAAAATTTATCGTAGTGAGTACCATACCGATAGTACATAACTCAAAGGTACTAATAAAAAACTATCTTTATAATGAGATATTGCACATCGATCTTTGGAAAGAGACAATCTGTTATGAGAGTTAACTCTTAAAGAAGTCAATAACTTTTTCCCATAACAGTCTCTTTCCAAAGGTCGATGTGCAATATTTACCGCCGCGTACTCTAAGAAAGTTAAGATCCGTATCCGTATCCGCTGATCTTGAAACCAAATATCCGCGGATCTTGAAACCAAATATCCGTATTCAGATCCGTATCCGCGGATATGCATTTTTAACGATCCGGCACATCACTAGTTATTATAGAGTAAAATTACAGAAACAACACCTTAGAACAGATCTATTATTATTCATGCTTTTTTCTTGGCGAATAATAACGAACTTAATAACTCAGCAAAATATATAGCAGTACCTTTTTGTTGGACTCAGTTTCTTTAGACTGATGTCTTCTCCATGGTCAGTCATGTTTGGGTTGAGTCAACTGCAAAAGAAATGAAGGTATTATATCTCTATGATCAATATAAAAATTTACAGTGCTGTTATTTTTTTATAACATTTTAACAAATTTACACAAACATATATATTGTCGGCAGGTTTTGGCACTGCGATCCGAGTTTTTTTCGAGTTATGGAGGGAAAATATGTACCGAAATGGCTTATAGGGACTAACTGATTAATTCCGACGTATGTAAGTTTGGATGTAGGAGGCAATCTCCGAAACTACTTAATATCCGATCTCATTTTGACGTGATAACGTCTTATAAATTGATGAAACACCAGCTGCACGCACGAAAAAGTGTCACGTTCCGAAAAATGTCATGTTCCGTATTAAATATGATATTCGAGCGGAATACGTTATCACATAAAACTATCGTCCATAAACCGACTTTACAGACAACCAATTTTTTTTTTCACCAATATTTAGAATGGACCTTCAGGATGGATACATGCTATCGCGTTTAAATAAAAGCTCTTTTCGTGGAGACCAATTTTGTAACGCAAGTCGATGAAAAAACGGCGACAAGCTACAAAGTCGGGCGAAGCCGAACCGGGGCGCTAGTATTTATATCAATCAATCAATCAGTACTGTATTTGAGAACCAAATCTATTACAGGAATTCGTCACTTTACAAATTTATATAAACAAAATTTACAAAAACAAAAAGGAAAAAAGAAACTTTGCAAAATAGCATATTTATGACTTATTCAAATAACATGAAGCTTCTGATTTTGACCATATTTACAATATAATAATAAATGTCTGAAATTTTTTGATTTGAGAGGTTTGACAAGAGCTGCTCTAGGGGAATATAATTGCGGTCCTTTACAATATATTTTGCTATCCAGGCACTTCTTATATATGATGATATATCGGACATGAAAATAAGACATGATGTAGGTTTCCTTCTTCCCGCAAGTTACATACCATGCATAAATTGTTTGAGTCCCAAGAATATCTGTAGCCCTTTATTGTGATTCCAATGAATTTAGTGCCCATCAGTCTTAACTGGCTGATAACTCTTAATTTGTTTATATTAATTGACAAGGTTAAGTAGTTTTCTATCTTTTCCGAACTTTTTAATACTTGGTAGCTATACTGTTATATGTTGAATTCAGTACCCTTTCCCAATCCATTAATAACTGATTCTTATTATATTTTTGTATTATATTGTTTAATTCTTTTCTTATCTGCCTGCTGTTTTGTTCATCCCACAACTGTGAATAACCTAAGTCACTGATTAGGTGTTTTAACTGTAAGACCCAATTAAATTTACTTAAGCTACTATTGTTTTTGTCTAGCTCACACAAACGCATATAACAAATTTTCGGGTATCTGAAATCATCCAGCTAGTATTTATATAAAAAATCGAATATAAAGGCAGGATTTTTGATTACGTTTATGCGACTACAATATTATTCAAGATATTTTAGATTTTGAAATAACTCTGGCAAGACTGTAAATATTTTCGGTTTCTTTAATACAAAATCTCATGTTTGTACTTCTTTTCGATTGCGTGTGTAAATGGCGTATATAGTAAATACTACAATATTGATAGATCATGTTTCAGTGTAATTTTACGATACAAGGCTTTGTCCACGACTGATCAATACAATGACGAAATGGCGGAAGTATATTTTTAAAATATCCTTAGATATTGTAACAAAACTGCTGTAGTACGTGGCGGAAATTATTTATTTACAATGTATAACTGAATAATTTATGTAGTAATGCCAGAGCACTGTGTCAACACAACGAACAGCTCCAATAACTGACTGCCCGACTTGCTCACTCTGCCGGCCTTTTATAGTTTTTCGGTCCAATCTCTAGAATGTTCTCCACACATCGAGATCCTTTCCTTTACATGTGTGTGGGTCTCCAAGGTCGGGTGTTCTTTACCTGTTTCCACTGTTGTTGGTTGGCCTTCGAGTATTGTATAGTCTTTTCTACTTTATTCTAGAAACTCCATAGGCGCTTCACTGGGGGGGGAATGCGCAACATAATTCTTTAGAGTTCATAGTCGTCCCAACTGGGGGGCGCAACAATATTTTAGAACCAAGTCGGGGTAGAAGTGTGGGTGCTAGTCGATGTTTTACAGCCCACATTCTTCCGGGTATATTTTGATTTGGCAACGAAATAATCAAATCCATAATTCCTCATATTATGTCACTTTAGTGTACATATTTCATAGTTTAGCTTACTACTTTGTGCATAAAATTAATATCCGTATAGTTGACAGTAATTGTAGCTTAAGTAGTAGTATAAATATTGATCTTTTATTGCCACGATTATTATCTAAGCGTTAACTACTAAAACAAAGTGAACCTTGTGTACAATTAACGTATTAAAACATTAAAATGCAGAACACTGTTGTCGATCGTCTATAATTTAATGTCTATCCAAAAAAAACAGAACGAATTAGTTTATTCTTATAGGCGTTGTTGTTTGTTCTTATTTAAAATTCGTTTATCTTCCAGTTTTTCTTCGTTTTTTCTTATTTACTTCTTCAGAAGCAGAAAACACTTGTCAAAATGAAGATTACGATTTTTTTGCAGTAGGGGAACAATATTTTAAAGACATCACCTCGGTACTAGTAACTAAAAAACGAAGCCAGTAACTAAATTGCACCCTGTTATCGAGATATCTCTTTGAACTAAAGCCATGTTTAATTCAACGCACATAAACGTAACGTCGTCCCATAAAAGTGTCGCGCCACTTGCACAGTTTTACTCGCAACCAAGTGCGCTGTTAGATCTGTCACATAAAAAAAAAAAAACACTTGTAGAGTTATTTAATCATTATCAATGGCCATTCAATACACCATGAGGCGTTCAATAATACATCAGCTTGTATTAATCATTACAATGGAAAGAGATAGCAGGTCACGTGACGATATATGTAACTAGGCATTCGTTAAGAAATACACATAACATGACATAATGCATATTGCGCGTCAACTGTGTCCCCCCCCGTTATTTTTAGATATAATAATAATAATAATGCGTTTAACGTCCGTTTCTCGACTTTGTCATAACAGACGCCTTTCGCACCATTAATATTTTTTTTCTACTACACTTCCCGTTATTTTCTACAATTTTTATACTTCAACTTAATTAATATATAACAATGGGCGAATGAAGGAATTTTTAGGAAATTAAGGATAAGGTAGGCAAATTTTGAGCACAGGAGTTTGAGAGATAATCGGCCGTGGCCTTGAATAAGGAACCATCTCGATATTTATCTAGAATTATTGAGGGAAACCATGGAAAACCTCAACAAGATGGCCGGTTCAGGAATTACCATTTCTCGGCGAGAGGCAGTGGGAAAAAGTCCTAGTCACATCTGCCCCCGCCGGGATTCGAACCCGGTACCTCCCGAATGCGAGTATAGTGCTCTCACAGCTACGCCACCCCGCTCGGTTTATTTTTTTGATATACTGAAACAACTTTATACAAAGCGGTAAGTTATTGTTGGAAAATAAATGGTACAATTGATGTAATGAAGTCGCAATTTTCTCAAGACTTTTAAATGAAAATTGGGGATTTCTAAATATTACCTTAAAATTCTAGAATCATTCCATTATACGTTAGAAAAGTATCTTTGACATGCGATCTTTGCGCCATCTCGTGTTTGATTTTTTAAAATCTGGTTCACTCAAAACTTACAAACCCATGGAAACCAGCGTTATTCTTAATTATAAAAAAATATTTACGCACAATGTCAGTAAAAAAACTACATAAAGATAAACATTTTTTATTTCAAAATTTTTTAAATCTTATTTTTGTGAACAAAATGACAATTATGATATTTTTCATGTATTTAATAATGATTACAGACGTAAAATAAAATTTAATTACTCTTGACGACGTACTGCTGCAGTCCAATTTTTTTCCTCTCTAATTCATAAGAAAATCCAGGAAAACGGTAGAATTGTAATTCTGGATGTTTAGTTGGTGTATCTTTACAATCCACAACACAGCACTTCCGATTTGATAGCTTTTTACCCATTTTATTCAACAATGCACGTATAACATATTATGACACTAATGTTTTGGCTGAACTAGAATTTATAAAAAAAGACAGGAGAGGGCGCAAATGTCGCTTGTCAAAAGATACTTTCCTAGCGTATAGGTGAATAAATTATGTTTAACTATTTTTTTAATAAAACTTTGTTGATCTTCGATAATGCTTCCATAAAAATAATAATTTACAATCAACACCCTAAACTTAAAAATGACGTTATTTTGGATTTCTTCATCTATAAAAAATATAAAAAGTTGATTACTTAAATGCAGATTTTCTGAAATATTATTTCAGTTTCATAGGAAGAAAGCAAAATATATATGGGGAACATATTTGACGCACATTATAGGTACATGTTATAAATGTAGTACGTCATATAGTAATTTAACAAGTAATTTAGTTTGATTGAGATGATTAACTACTGCGTGTTTTGTATTACATATTATGAGGGCAGCGGAGTTCTCATATGTAAGTATTACGGCATATTTGTTTGTGTTTACTTTGAAAATGACGATCGGCACCAGACGATACCCGTACGGGCAGCTTACATTGTCAATTTCAGTATACAATCTGTATACATTCTTATACTAGCGCTCCCGCCCGGTTTTACCCGGTTGCAAAAGAACGAATGGGGGGGAGGAACATGTGTACGCACGTTCATCTTAGTTTACCGAGATGAATGTTGTGTCCAAATTTCATGATGATCGGAGTTACCGTTCAAAAGTTTTTGTCAGACGGACAAATTTTGCAACATTTTTCATTGATGCTCCGCTCCTATTGGTCGCAGTGTGATATTATATAGCCTATAGTCTTCCTCGATAAATGGGCTATCTAACAAAAAAATGTTTTTTTCAATTCGAACCAGTAGTTCCTGAGTTAGCGCGTTCAATCAAACAAACAAACAAACTCTTCAGATTTATATATTAGTCAGTTTCTGCCTTTACTTGATGAAAATCCATTATAAAATAAAATAAATAAAACAATTAAGTTAAAAAAGATTTTCACTTTAATTATAAAAATATGACATATGTTTCGCTGTCACAGCAGCTTCATCAGATATACAGTATTACAGTTTACTATTTTTCTAATAGTTTCTGCCTTTACTTGATGAACTGTAATACTGTATATCTGATGAAGCTGCTGTGACAGCGAAACATGTCATATTTTTATAATTAAAGTGAAAATCTTTTTTTAACTTAATTGTTTTATTTATTTTATTTTATATATTAGTATAGATTATATCCTGGCTGAGATTACCATTGAGCAAAAACCTTGTAGACCAATCTTATTAAAACTATGGTGACGTAGTATACCATCGCCAAACTTTCAAGTGAGCGAAGCCGCGGAAAAAGACTATCAATATAACAATAACAGCATAGAAGACGAACCCTAGCCTACAGGAGAGTAACCCGGATGCATTGATGAGAACGGAGTAATTCCACAGGATAATCTAGTCACCAATCTTCTGGAGTTCATGAGAAGATCCAGACTATTGGACGGCTAGATCCAGGATAACACCATAACCCCTAATCCATTCAACAATACCAGCATTACAACACAATTAGCTGTGTACATAAATAAACAACAATTTAATTTTTGTGTCAAATGGCAAACATTATCAGGAGTCCGTAGTGCTATCATTGATTTAAAAAAATTGTTTTTTTATTAGATCTAAATATATTCAGACATTCTAAATAATAAATGGGTCAAGAATCAAGGCAACATTTTATAACGTCAGGGGTGTAGGACGGATGTTTTATTTATACGGTTGAAACGTGACGTAATCTATTCAAGTTTGTCTTCCGCTCTCTCTCTCTCTCTCTCCCTCTCTCTGGAATTAACGGCCGACTGCGCCAAAAGCTGTCTATCGTAGTTTACTTATTTTACGATTTATATTATATTTTATGATTTATATTTCCAAATTTCATGATGATCGGAGTTACCGTTCAAAAGTTTTTGTCGGACGGACAAATTTTGAGTTACATTTTGCAACATTTTTCATTGATGCTCCCCTCCTATTGGTCGTAGCGTGATATTATATAGCCTATAGCCTTCCTCGATAAATAGGCTATTCAACAAAAAAAAATATTATCAATTCGAATCAGTAGTTCCTGAGATTAGCGCGTTCAACCAAACAAACAAGCAAACAAACAAACTCTTCAGCTTTATATTATATTAGTATAGTGTGATATTAGTCTAGTAATTTTCCTGAACCGAAAGAAACAGTATTGTAATGTTTTTGTTTCAGTTTAAAATAGTTATTGTGAAAGAAAAAAAACAACAAAATAATGAACGTTACCTACTTTCTGAAAATAAGTTTTTCGTTGACACAGGTGACTTTATTTTCGGCATAGTTTTGATTTTGACATTTTGTATATACGTTTACTGAATGCGTGGGGGGCAAACACGTAAATAATGGCGTTGTAAAATATGTAGTGAAGGCCCCTTAATTCATTACAATAATTGAATCACTGTTCGCTTTCCAAAACAACTGTAAATACTCATTTCTCGATCGATCCAAATGTAATTATGTAAACTTTGTTGTTTAAGCACGACGGGAGCATTTATTTAATTTAAAATAATGTTATATCTCCAGAAACTTTTAGAAAGTAATAGCCGTTACCCGTGTCATCGCACGCTTTAACAGAGACTTTGTTGTATTTATTACAAGCTTTTATTACCATTTTTTTTACCTGTCCCGGTGTCTGTATCTGTAATAAAATCTTGCAAGTTAAATTTGACCCACTTCCCGCTTTCCGATTGAGCTGAAATTTTGCATACGTATGTAGTTCCGATGACAATACAATATTATAATAACTATAACTGACCGGTCCGGCTTTTGTCCGGATGCAAATCACACTTTTAATAAAGCACACTAAAAACTTAAAAATTAAATAGGTAAACAATGCAATATTATAGCAACTAGCTTATCGGTCCGACTTTTGTTCGGATGCGAATCGCGTATTTAATAAAGTACACTAAAAACTTAAAAACAAAGAAACAAAAGCGATTGAATGAATGCGAGGTAAGAGAACGAGCATCATTCCGCGTCGTACGCAATTAGTAATTTTAATCTTACGGAAAAAAGTATTCCTATGCTTTTGTAGGCAATTTTCTAATAGTCAGAGTGCCCGTCGGCAAAAATTTTACTGACACATACTCTCCCCAAACTTTGTGTATGGCTTCATTAGACCTAGTCTGACACCTATTTCCTCTATGACTTTTCTTGATTTTGGGGCGTTTTCCCTCTAAATTTTCCGAAAGATGTCGTTTTGACGACATGTAAAAAATTTATTGATACTGTTTGTTTTTTAATTGGATAGCTTAAAAACTTCAACCAAAACGCTAAAATAATGTTCTGTGATAAATAACATGAACCATTTAAAATGTCTGACACCTCGAATATTTTCGATATATTCGAGGTGTCAGACATTTTAAATGATTAAAAACCGTTTTTTGTGACCTTTGATCCGCGTAACATGTATTAGTGGGGACTTTTGGGATATTATATAAAAGGAAGGTTCGTACAAAAATGTAGCTTTCACCTAATTTTTCCGAAGTTATCGTTTGCCGTTATTACCTGAACCATAATTACAATTAAAAAAAATGCGATACATAAAAACTGATTATGAATGAGTTTGATACCCCGCTATGGGACAAATAAGTTGTTTTTAATTTTTTTTATGCAGCAGATGACTCACAAGTTCTGCGACTGTCAGGTGTTAGTGAGACATACGGTTACAAAAATATCTACAAAAGTATTTTTAAATTGTACTTTAACTTTGTTACGTATACGCAGTATGATATAACTGTATATTTTAATGCAAGAAACAAATCATTAAAAGATATTTTTTTATATTTTTTTTTGCAATTATTTGACTGAAACCAAAACAAAAATATCTCAAAAATACATATTTGTATGGACTTTACCCGATATTTAGTAAATAAATGCATATACTGAAATTATTATTGTTATTAATAAACGTCAAAATTCTATATTTCTGATAAAATTTTAATCTGTGGCAAAACTACGTAGCAGAACATATTACAGTGTAAACTCTTTATAACGAAACTCAAGGGACCGAGCATTTTTTATCGTTATAGAGAGTTACCGTTATATGGAGTGAAGAAAGAAAAACAACCAAATTAACAATAATCTTCAATGTACTGTATAATCTCTTTATAACGAATTTTAAGGGACCGAACATTTTTTTCGTTATAAAGAATTTTCGTTATATGGAGGGAAGAAAGAAAAATAACCAATTTTCACATAATTAATTTATTCCAAACACATATACAAACACATATAGTTTGGCGTCATCAAGTGCTTGTTGAATAGATGGTGATGGTTCAGAATGGTTCTGTTTATGTCTGTAAACATTTGCTGACGCCTAAATATGAACATATTTCTTCGTAATAGAGAATGGCTGTTGCGTTATAAAGAGGGTATTAATGTATAGGTTTTAAGGTAAACCAACCAAATCGTAAAAATTTCGACGTTATAGGGAGTTTTTCGTTATAACAAAGGACGTTATAAAGAGTTTACACTGTATATGGAAAATTTTATATTTTTTAAGCACACATTTTTTTCAACACTATTTTGTCTAACATTTTGTAATTTTATAATTCTTGAGAATTTTGGAATCTAAGGCGGGGTGCTAAATTTTAGAAGAAAGCTAAAAAGAAAAAGCATAAATTTGTCATGTAAAATTCTCTTATGGTTTTTGTAGAATTAGGCATTCCGATCCAAGTTCTTTCATTGTAGTGTGGATGACTTATAATGTTTATATAGAAAACCTGTCAGAATAAAGATATTAATTCACGGATGTGTGGAAATTTGGACAGAAAACAACACTGGATTCCCAGCCAGTGGACTTTAATATCTAAACACAGATTTTATATCATTTAAAGAGTGTTTACATTATTTTTAATGCGTTATTCAAAGCAACAGAAAATATACTTGTTACACGAAATTCCGTAGTCATGCCAAGAATTGTGAAATAATGGCACATTAATATTAGTAGTTTTTGTATTATCGACGATGTGTGAAATTTTGTTAATAGTCATGCGAGTAATAATATCATTACGCCTTAGATACGTACTACATTTCTTGCACGTTCCCCCTGTAAAATAGTATATTACATCACAAGGGCCGAAAGTTGAATTTTCGGCCGAGGGCATCATGACGCGCAGGGCCGAGATTTCAACTTTTAAGGCCCGTCTGGTGTATACGGTTTTTCTTTATATCCGCTCGAAAGTACGTACTTTCGTCAGCAGGGACGAAAGATTGACATTTACTCCCAGTGAGAACGGCGGGAGGAAAAAATTTGTCATGCGTATTTATACTCGTAACTAGGGTTACCGCTGTCATTTAATATAATAAATAACAGGGAGTAAATGTCAAACTTTCGATCGAGGTATGAAGAAAAAATTGATTTTCTCCTCATTTTCGGAAAACTATTAATTTTTTTTTGACATTTCACTTTTCAACAACTCTAATAAAATCGTTGCTACGCCTATGGTATTTAGCATTGTTTTTTTTTGTACAATTCCATTTCGAAACAACATTTTTCTACTCATATGGATAAAAATTTTACTTATAAAGCTATCCTTTACTATGTGGATCAGTCTTTTGTTTTTGTGTGAGTAGGTCATATACTTTTATTCTATACTGAGCATAGGAATAAAATCGCAATCGAACCATTAGGTTGCAAACATATATACTTCTGTCTTTTTTTAAGCCGTAAGCACTGGCGTATCTAGGAGGGCAAAACAAGCACGGGGGATCCGGCTTACGAAATTTCTAATTTGCTCCCTCCTGGGCCAAGAGCTAGGTACGCTCATATTAACGTCATAGAAAGAGACAAAGTCTTTGAAACAGAGATACGTTATTCAGATTGAATGCAAGTACATCAACCAATCCTATCATTAGAGAAATCAGGGAATTACATCGAAGAAAGAGACGCGGATATATTTTCGATACGCTTTGTTGCCTTCACTCACCGCATATTGAGTAGATAGACAATGATTCATATAGTAAATTATTAAATATATGGAGGGGTACATAATGAAGATTGACTCTATTCAATAAATAGAGTAACTGTGATCCATTGAAGTTAATGATGAGTATTTGGAAAGAATTACATGGCATAAGGATCGAAAATGAAACAATACTGAGATTTTTTTAAACTTGCATTTAATACTAACGTTTCGATACGTTTTGTATCATCTTCTGAAGATGATACAAAACGTATCGATCTGCATTATCAGATCAGAACTTTTGACAGAGCTTACTGCAACTCAGCACTAGTCTAGTAACTATTATTTGTTGGGCAGTAAAAGCTTGTACGCTTTTCTACCATCAAATAAAAATAAATCTAACGTATATTATGCAGTCACTAACATAAAATTCAGTTACGATTCTAACCGCTAAACGACACACATATATGAATAGAGTTGTACAGAAATAAATATTTTAAGGCAGTGTTTTGTAGGAACGTTTCACTGTCTGTCAAAATTCTTGATAAAAATAGATGTCTTTACAATCAACTACAGGGTGAAGTTGTATTTTTAGAATTGCTTTTGTGATGTATAACATATTAGTCAAAAGCGGGTTATAAGAACAATGACATCAAAGGATCGTAGACACAGTTGTCGAATACTGTTTAAAAATTTAAATATATTAACAGTGATATCCTTATATACCTATCTTGAATCTCCTCTTATATATAAAAAAAAATAAAGAACTGATTAATTTTGACGATACTCGTCGTAATGCCTACTTAACCATACCTAGACATAGATTAAATTTATCAAGTAATAATCATCTAATCGTTGCAATTAAATGCTATAATCATCTTCCTACTTGCTTTAAAGAAGTTAAGAGCCTAAATGTATTTAAAACTAAAATAACATCGTTACTGCTAAAAAACACCATATACTCACTTGATGAATTTTTATCCACCAATTTTAATGATTTTAATTTAAATGATTGTAAATAATTATGTATTTTGACGATTCCACACAAATATTTTGTCATGGATAATAAAGAATTATTATTATTATTATTATTATTAAGAGTATTCGTCCCTGCAAACACCCCCTGCACCCTTCATCTCAAATCTTTTCCCCTCGCCTAAAAACGGTTCGCGCTCTCCCGACGCTATTTTTAAAGCTACGGGGTTCTAGTAAACGCCAAATGAAAGACAAAGAATCAGACTACAGATCCTTCAGGCGAATTTTTTGAAAAAAAATTCCTGAAAAAACTTACAACCTTTTGAAAAAAATAATAAGTTACGTAATATTTCACACGTAGGCGAAACTGTTTTTCAAAAAATTCGCCTGAAGGATCTGTAGTCTGATTCTTTGTCTTTCATTTGGCGTTTACCAGAACCCTCCAGCTTTAAAAATAGCGTCGGGAGAGCGCGAACCGTTTTTAGGCGAGGGGAAAAGATTTGAGATGAAGGGTGCAGGGGGTGTTTGCAGGGACGAATACTCTTAATTTTAAATCATTTAATTTAAATGAAACTAGATGTTCGTTTGGCATCGTCGCCATTCATAATTGTGTTATTTACGTATAAGTATTAAAAATTGAAAATTTAAGGAGTGAGTCCATACACTTATACTTCACAATGTAAATACAACCGGTATATTTTTTTATGCGTGAGACAGGTATATGCTATACATTGTTTCACTGCTTTGCCGCTTTATTAAGCGAACCACACTATAATGATGCACATGTATCTTATGTGAACTGTTATATAAGTGTGGAAAAAAATTAGGGGTATCATCTATACATATAATTGAGGAATGGAAATTTTTATTTTCGCGCAACCCAATGATTGGGGTGTTGTAAGACAGATCTTTAAAAATGCAATAATAGTTATTGAGTGAGTCTTTTCCTTTAGTGAATATTTCTCGAGATATAAGCCCCTAAAGTCGTTAATAATGTGCCCCCCTCTAACTTTTTAGCCATGTGATTAAAAAATCCAAAAAATAGATTTATATATAGGTACTTACAATGAAACTTTTTTTTAATAAGATAATATGTTATTACATTTTTTTAGATATTCACAATTTTCAGTTTTCAATAGCCGCTAAGGACGAAATAATACTCTATGGATGCATGCACAACTTGCACGTAACCGATTTTTTTTATGGATTCCTGTTGTTCAAAAATTTGTTCTATGTAAGTTTGAAAATAAGAAAGAAAGAAAATGTATAATATAATTTTTACAGGATAAGTTACCATTTTGTGAGCTTAGTATTGAGTTATAAATAAAAAAAAATACAAATTAACATACCCTTTTTTGGTACCCACTGCTAATTTTGTAAAATAATCTAAATAAACCACTTAAATTTTGAAAAAACTACATAGTGTATAAAAAGTCAGAATTCTGTCATGTAAGCATCAAGCCACGTGAATTTCTGTGGATACTAAAATGTTGACATTGCTAAATGAAATGACTACAAAATCAATGTCAAAATTTAGCACTGAAAGTCCTAACCAAAATTTACAAGGCGCTAATGTTTAACATGCTTGTAAATTCGAAAAAGGCATAATTTAATCATTTAAGATTCAATTTATTAATAAAATAAATTTTAACTGTAATTAATTTTATTTACAATCTAAAAAGAAAGACTAAACTGTCAATTTGCACAATAGGTGATTTTACGACAAAAAACAATTGCAATTATTGACAATTTATTGTGACATTTGTCTAATTAGGTAACTAGATTTAAAATGCCGACTTTTAAAATTGAGTTCGCTATTATGACATTTCGATTTAATAATTTCAAACGAATATTACTTAACAGGGGTGGCAGTAACAAAAAAAAGGTCCTATACAAAACTTGTTTATTTTTTAAAGATCTTCTCAACAATACCACTTTCGACCTATCGTGCCATTTAAAATTCCGGAGTTCTGAACATTCTGGAGCAAACTAATAGGGAAGCCGACTTTTTTCCGGGGAAATATATATCAACATTCGATTCTTTATTAGGGCTTTTATAATACAGATTTTTGACACAACTCTCTACGACTAACCGTTTAAAATATATATTATTTATTTAATTATTGTTTGCAATTAATAAGTTCGATAAGTCGAAAACTTCCAAAACTCGAAAAAATGTTTTGTTCCATTCCCTTTAAGCCCAAAAAACCTCCATTACTCGAAATCTCAACCCTCTATAGGTCGAAATAATCAGTGAATCGCTACAAGAGCTATTTCGGTACATATTTTACCTCCATAACTCGAAAAAATAAATTGGACCTCTGTATCTCGAACGTATATAGCAACTCAAAATTAGTCAGAATGAAACTTAACCTCTACAAGTCGAAGTTTCCTTACAAAATCCGCCCAAGTCGAAATCCTTCAAAAGTCGAAAATATATAACTCGAATTTTTTTGGCGTCTCCTTTGAAGTTCGACTTACAGAGGCTCTATTGTATAAGAACAAAAACTTTGGTTTAGATTAATTTATTTTATTATATTATATGAGGAATAATATGTAGGTACTATTCAAAATTATCAAATTTTGATCAACTTTATTGTTTCATTTGAATTGTTTCACAGTTTTTAAGTTATGTCAATCTATCTGAAACCCAAAGCGAGTCGTTTGTATCGGTTAATAATTTTCTGTATTTTAGCAATATAAAAAAAATTGTTCTCCAAATTCGAATTAAAGGGTAATAAAAATAGATAAGCTCGGTTATGATGGAAAATTTCAAATAAAACATGATTTCTATTAATCGTAGAGTCAAACATTCTAATAAAAAGGTCTCCCAGACATTATTGCCGTCAGTCAGTTGGTCTACCGTGGTCGCTGTTTTTCAATATTTACTTAGGCGATATCCAATGGGTGTTATGATCTTAACTGTCGAGCGTCTATAATCTACTATCTGTCTTAAGTGAATGGGAGCTTTAGCGATTCGTTACCTAGAAAATCAGCATTATTATTAAACCAGAACTAATATTAATAGGGATAAAAATGTTGATCTGCAATAATTTGGTAAATAAAGAATGTGTTATTTAACATACCCCTTTTCGGAGAAATAATATATCAGCTGATAATTTTTGCTGTTGGTAAAATACACTGAATTCCAAAACACTTTCTTGAAATGCACTGAAAATCGCACCAATTATACAATATGGATCACTGAAATGCACTGCTGAATGACAATATTATTTAAATAAGAGCGCACTCGTCCACAGTGTTGAAGTTTCAGGTCATTGGAACGATTGGTTTGCCATGCAGACGGCAGTTCTTCTTATAAATGCGCGCCGAACAATGCAGGGGCGAATAATTATACCTAACTGAGGCATTGCTTCAGTGTAATTCGTAGCGATATAGGTATAATACGCACCACGGATCTAAAAGGTTCGGAAGCTAGTCACATACATTTTAGAGCCGTTGATACTCCCACCACCTCCCCGCTACCTGCACGGAACGTGCGCTCGTCGGTGATTGGCCGTGATCGCTCGTTGCCTTTGTCACCTTCCTGCTTTAAAGTACAGTCGAGTACGCTATTGTCAAGTTGTTAATGCTCTTTTAGTTTTGTTGAGTTGCGAGTTTGTAGTTTTTCAACGTACTGTACAAGCGCAAGCCCCCATTCGCATTTAACTTCCGAGCCTTTTAGATTCGTGGCGCGTATTATAACTGGATTACGTTAGTTCGTATGCTTGCCATAAGTGGAAGTGTCCTCAGTTGAGAGAGAGAACGCTGCAGAAATTCCAGAAAACCAGTTATTTGTTTACTTAAATCAGTATTGTTTTGTTATCATCTGTTACCATAGAGATACGGAACTGTTCTCTGTCTGAATTGCAGACACTTTCACGGCTCACTCGCGTACTCTAGTCTACTATCTCTATGATTTCATTATTAAAATAATTATATACCAGGAGTGAATCGTTTAGTTTATTTAATTATATGAGAACGGTAACAGAATCGTCACAAGACTGTCCAGCAGCTCAAAAATCGGTTTCGATTTAGCTACTGCGCAAGTCGATGACGGTTCTGTTGCCGTTCTCTATAATAGATCTTATGTGGTGCGAAGTCATACCACAAAACAGCTTTTCCTGAAATTTTAATCGTTTGAGAAATGTTTTTCTTTATTTTGGATAGAATCTTTTTAAATTCCGGACCTAATACAAATTATCAAAGAAAGAGTTATTTTAACGAGCCGCCACTGTGACACGTGTCTCTATGTATTAGTGTGAGTGAGAGAGACATAGCGTCGCCACGGTCACGGGACGCCGGGAAAATCTATACGGCGTCAGGACGCTATTCATTCGGTAGCCGGTTACAGTTGCTGCAGACATCTGGTATGTAGTTTCAACACTAAATTCCTTCTTCGTGTATTTCGTATTGTATTTGCATCTTCGAAGAATGATCTTACCGTAGGTTCAGATCAATAATAATTAACATTAGATTTCGGTCTTCTGTTTTCCTAATAAATAAAAGATTTTTTGACGTGGCGGTCATAGGCGATTTTATCCTGGGGGGAAATTGATTGACACGTGGAGAAATTTCACGACAATGAAAATATGTAGATTATTGTAGATTTATCTTGTTATTTATACGTGAACAATTAATATTCTAAGGTGAGGCAGGTCCACCTGGCCCCCCCACTTGCTACCCCAATGGTGACGGTCGAACTTTCTTGTTACCCTGAGATTTCAATCGCTAAATAACTATGGAACTAATAACGCGTTAACAATGGTTGAATCCACAACGGGTAGAGAATGTCTACAAAACTGTATTAATTAATTATTATTGTTGGGTATTTTTATATACTTTTATTCTATACTGAGCATAGGAATAAAATCGCAATCGAACTATTAAGGTGCAAGCATATACTTCTGTCTTTTTTTACGCCGTAAGCACTGGCGTATTCAGGAGGGCATAGGTAAGAAGCACGGGGGACCCGGTTAAGAAATTTCTAATTTGCCCCCTCCTAGGCCTGGGTAGGCTCATGTTAACGTCATAGAAAAAGACAACGTTTTTGAAACAGAGATACTTTATTCAGATTGAATGCAAGTACATCAACGAATCCTATCATCGGAGAAATCATAGGGAATTTCATCGAAGAAAGAGACGCAGATATATTTTCGATACGCATTGTTGCGTTTGCTCACCGCACATTGAGTAGATAGGCAATGATTCATATAGTTAATTTATAGATATATGAGAATTTTGAACAAGGCAGTCGCTTGCATTGAATTGTTTTACTTTTATATATTGAATTGTTTTACTTTCAAATTGCGGTTTGCGTGTGGCGTTTGGGTCGGATAAAAAATCACTGGCATGGAATTTGGAAATGAAGAAATAATAATATTGCGAGTTGTGTTTTGAGGTTAGAAAAAAGTCATTGGTTGCTCGTCTTTGCCGCGAAAATAATAATAATTTAGGAGTAATAATTAAAATGTCAATTTTTTTGTAACATAAAGTTATATTTATTACTCTATAAAGCAACATTACACAATAATATATTCACAGTGTGAAATTTCTTAGAATAAATAAAATAAAATGGATTTAGTTGTCCATAAAACAAATATATGTTTATAATATTTTTTGCATACTTAGTATGGAGTTAAATTTTTATAGTACAGTGTTAAAAACACCTGAGCATAATATATACGTAATATTTTAGATTATTAGGTACTCCATTTTGTATTTTCTAATTTATTATCACTATCACTTATATCAACAGTCTTTCTACACTAAAAAAGTCATACGATTATAAAAATATTGATCAAAAATATCAACACAAACAATAATTAACATTAGATTTTCCTTTCAATATTATCAGAAAAATACCACAGTCTTTATTTTATATTATCTCACTATTAAATAATCATAATTTGTGCTTTTCTTTACACTTTTCAACAACAAGCAACGCTATTATTAAATATTGTGCAATTAAAAATATTCAGATGTTCTGAGATTACGAAAACAATCATTTTATTAAAATCCATTTTGATTTGGCACAAATCTTGATATTAATACTTCACAATCAATTACTTATATTTTATTTATACTTGTAAAATCAGAACCGGAATCATTATTTTATTTTGTCATATATAATACGCGCCACGGATCTAAAAGGTTCAGAAGTTAGTCACAAACAGCGTCGCAAAGGCACATTTTAGAACCGTTGATACTCCCACCATCTCCCAGGTACCTGCACGGAACGTGCGCTCGTCGGTGATTGGCCGTGATCGCTCGTTGCCTTTGTCACTTGTCGCTTTCTTGCTTTAAAGTGCAGTCGAGTACGCTATTGTCAAGTTGTTATTTTAGTTGTGTTGAGTTGCGAGTTTGTAGTTTTTCAACAGACTGTACAAGCGCAAGCCCGCATTCGCATTTAACTTCCGAGCCTTTTAAATTCGTGGCGCGTATTGTACCTTATGGCCGCTTGTACCAAAAGTGGATTTACCTATCTGTGTTTAAACAATAATATATTACATTCATTGGGAATTCGCATAATTTTTTAAAGGGCTTACATTTGCTATGTACAGCTGCATACGCAAAAATATAACGTATATTAGAATTAGCACAGAAAAGAATCTCTAACGAGATTCTTCGATAATAATAGGTTATGTTTCTAGTGCGCGATGAGATATATTATGGCGAATGTAACATTATGTCAAATACGAGCAATAACGAGTTTTAACAGTCACATGAGCAACAATATCATCACGTACGAGAGGCATATAAAGTTTTTTGCAAGCATCGCTATAAAATAACTGTTTTTTAAATAGTTAAAAAAAATGACAGTTCCAGTTGTAAGCTGCGTTTGTTTTTCATACTTTTACTCTGGAAATACGACTGTGCTTCGCATTTATTTTGTTTTACTTTACGCACTTGTACGAAATGGGTCATTTTACAACCGCTATATAGATAATATGAAAAGCAGTTATTTTATAGAGGTTCATGCAAAAAATAACTTTTTGGATGGAAAATTCATCATTTGTGAAACTTCGGTCTTAATTTAAATATGTGACATAAAAAAGCGTTTTTATTAAAAAATTTACATACTTGAAAATGAGTTGGTTTACTGTCATAACAAACAAGAAAGTTCATTTTCAGCAAAGAACGATCACTATAATAATTCTAGATGCTCGATAACTTTCAAGTTAGCATGTAAACCAATATATTTTCATACGTTTCTCTCGTTCTACTATTTTTGCCCAATATACATAATAAAATATTTAACATTTTTCTTATTTTTTTATGTCGTACGGGCATTGATACTATTAATTACAAGTCAGCCATTTTAAAAAAAACGCTTTTCGATGGCAAAAAAGTACTTTTAAATAGGTTTGAAGTTGGAAAATTGAAAACAAATATTTGTAATGGATGTAATTAGATCTAAGTTTCTATTGGGGAGTAAAAAAATTATGCAAATTCCATTCTGCTTATAGTAGGAAATAGATTTTATTCAACACGCATGAGTAATATATTATTTGGGGGCCCTACTAAATTCGGGAGAAATAATAAATTATTTCATGTTGACTTCATGAGTCGAAACTGCACGGTAATATATTACTGCATAGTTTCTCGACCAATAGGAACGCGGTAGCGATTTGTATATATGAAAACAGCATCGCAACTCAGCGAAAGTCAGGGCCATCTTGTGTGCATCGAGGGCGGTGGGTACGTCAATCAATGAAGTGATTTATTATTTCTGCCTCTTTTATCAGGGCCCCGATTACATATTACTCGTGCTAGTTGAATAAAGTATTATGTGCGACCATTGATCGAAGGAGAATATTCCACTCGCGTGTTACCGCACTAGCTACGCTCGTGCGGCAAATTTCACGCTCATGGAATCTTCTTGTCTCACTAGTCGCACAATATACTATTTTTACATTCAAGAAAATACATTTATAGTTATTTAAAATGTTGAAATAATTTTTGGTACATTGGACTTTAATTTTTAAAAATGAAATATTTACAGACATTATTGAATTATTAACTTATTTTTAACGTTGGTGCAAGCGACCTATTATTGCACAGATACGGCAATCTAAAAGATACTTTTGAAGCAATAAAGTAAACAAAAAGCATCGCCTAAAATATTCCTCTGGGAATTTTAGTTTTCTAATTTATATATCAATTTTTCAAATGTTCTTTTTTCAAAATTGTAAACACCAGTTTATTGCAGTTTCACGTTGTAGTAATTAAAAGCAGCCTCCCAAGAGATGTTTAAATATTCGCGTTAGAATGAAATTCTTTGATGGTCGACCAAGGAGAGTAGAATATAGCTGACGGTGGGACACACTATTTCACTCTAACAGACGGTGGAGGGGCACCACTTAAGATATATTTTACGCATAAAAAATTGACAACTCGAAAACAGAACCTATACAGATTTCTTTTAATAGGTTCATCTTGACTCACTTACACAATTATGTGTCTCAAACCTTTGCGAAGCACTGTATTTACTATTGTTTTTAATTGTCTAAAATAAATATCGCATTTAATCACAATTAATCATAGTTTTGTGTACCAATCTGAAGACTTCACTATTTTATCTTCTTTCTTTGCAATGATTTCTTTCATATATTTGGACTGTTTTCAACTGCATCAAATGATTAAACAAATCATTTGATTGGAACCTGAATAATACTGAATCTTTATAAATTATTAACTTCTATTATTACGTTAAAAATACGCCGCTGAGACGTACTGAAATGCTGATTGTAGCGGTAACAGAGTATTATGAATCTTCCAACTTGGACCTAATCTGTGATCTCATTATGAGAACTCGTGGATTATGTCTTTGAGGCTGACGTATGTTCCCGTTATAAGTCCCAAGACGCCAAACAAAACCAACGCAGTGTTCTTGATCGACATGATAATGAATTCTCTCCTGCCGATCGAATACCAATACGTTGACGATTGGATTATGGCTGGAAACGCCATCCCCAAAGCCGATAAACACAGTGCGCCGAACAGCGAGATGAACAAATCCAGGCAGGGTACAGCAATCGCCAATAGAACTGAAACATTGAAACACCAAATATCAGAAACTAGCGGTCCCGCCCGGTTTCACCCGGCTGCAAAAGAACGAGTGGGGAAGGGACGGACATGAGTACACACATTCATCTTAGTTTATCGAGATGAATGTTGTGTCCAAATTTCATGATGATCGGAGTTACCGTTCAAACGTTTTTGTTGATAAAAAGCAGTATTTATACTTTTTTAAGTAATAAATTTCTTTTAAATCAATAATTACTGTAATTAATAAAATATAATAAATATTTAATTGAAGACACTGTAGGAAAATTATAGTTATAACAGTTTTCAAACGAGCTATTAACTAGATTTATTATTTTTTTATTAGTCATAAATAAAATTAAAATAAATATAAGCCTAAGAAGAAAGTAATGTAGAAAATTAAAAATATATTTTCTTAATGCGGGGCTCGAACCCAGGACCCTGATATTAACGACTGAGCCAGCCGGGCTTGTGAATGTACAACGCTAATATTGCTATATTTAGTTACGGCATTTCACTTGAATAGAAGCTTATTTTTTAGGTACATTTTGCAACATTTTTCATTGATACTCCGCTCCTATTGGTCGTAGCGTGATATTATATAGCCTATAGCCTTCCTCGATAAATGGGCTATCCAACAAAAAAAAAATTTCAATTTGAACCAGTAGTTCCTGAGATTATCGCGTTCAACCAAACAAACAAACTCTTCAGCTTTATATATTAGTATAGATTAGGTTTGGACACAGAAATTAAAAATGGCGGATACGTACAAGTGAACACAACTATTACTGTCCGGACAATATATTCCACCAAGACTTTTCTTGGGTTCTTTTCCATTTTCGTGCCAAGATATTCGTTCCACGTGATGTCCACTGCCACGTAACATTGTAAAGCGTGCGTAATGTAGATTGCGAATGCCAATAAGAGCTTTACGCATTGAGCCATACTGTAAAGAGGAAACATACATATTTATACTGTAACAAAACTCCCCAGCAGGTGACGACAAAGATTTCGTGAGACAACAATCGGCTCGTCATTCTAACAATGACAAGCCGATTGTTTTATTACAACAATCTGTGTGTCATTGTTAGAATGACGAACCGAAATTCTTTGTTGTCGAATGCTGGGGGAGTCTCTGTTAGAATACGAACAAAAGTAAACGGCTCAAAATAACTCCGAGTAATTTTTTCAAATTATAGGAATGTAGACCCTCACTGTACATATATCACAGCCTCCCTCCCTGAATTTTCTAACCGGCACAAAGACAAGTCCAAATTTAATTAAAATCGGTCTTGAAAAAAAATATATTTTTCAATTTTTTGACCTGTTTTATGGTGGTTTTAGAGGACTACTTTTTCCACATTTAAGACTAATACGAGTTCGTCTCGAATTCTGACCGTTCTAAATAAGCACATTTTTAGAAAAATCGGTTCAGTTGTTTGGATCCTTGACAGACAGCTAGACGACAAAATACTTGTAATGTAAATTGATCAAAGCATCTAAATAGAATTTTTGGACAATCACAACACGTTCTCTACATACTCTTCATAGGGGAATGTAAAATTATTTAATAACATGGCTTATCAAATAATGTTTATGGGTAAGAAAAATGACTGTTTCTAATTAGCTTCAATTAATAAAGAGAGAAAAATAACTTACATTTCTGAGTCTGGAAGGTTGAGAGTAATGCTGCCTTGAATTTTTTCTCCATATTTCAAATAACCCAAAAAACCCATTCCAGCGTAAAGAAGAATGATGGTATACATGCCTTTGTTTAGCACACCAAATCCTCCTCCAAAAGATTTTGGTGTTTTCATTTCATTTTCCAATGGCATAATCTGTAAATTGCAATACATTGCAATAAAAATCTAATGCAGCTAAAATCACAGTTTAATCTTACAATAAATGCAAAACTTTAAAAGTACGTTTATTATTGTGATTAGATATAGAGATGCATATTTTTTTAATTTGGTCATGATTGACTCTGGCTATACACATTACATTGTCGTTTGTTGTTGCGTCCAATATAAATGATTATTATCGATGATTAGATTAGATTTATTAGGGGTGATAAGACGTTTGATATCTTACAAACACTGCGACCTAAAAGATCTTTTGTGCATCCCCTAATAGTGTTATTCCCAGTCTGGTAGAATGCTTTTTATGAACCTTATTACCTTAATGGGAGCTGCTCTCCATATGTCCCCAGGCTTTGGAAAAGGCCTGTTAAGATATAGCAGCCTTTTGGAGAGCACTGCTTCACATTCACATAGGATGTGTTCAGCAGTTTCTTTTGCTTCTTTACAGAAGCGACAGTTATCATCTTGGGCTTTACCCATTTTTGAGAGATGATTATCGATGATTAAAAAATAGATGAATTGAAATTTGTAATTCTACCCAATTTTATTGGTTTTTATGACTGAATTCCCCAACTTTTAATTTTTATAAAAATTGCTTAAAAGACTGAGCGCAACAGCAAAATGTTTATGGAAAAGTTCCAGAAATACTCACGACTCCAATAGCTTCAAGGGCAAACAAAACGGTACCAAAGAACAACGGAAAGTGTTCGATTTCACCAACTGCTTCTTTTCCTTCAAATGTGAGTGGCTCCCGGAAAATATAGTAGACAATTATACTAAAAGTGACGACCGTAATCACATTGGCCAATGTAGAGAATGGTGCCAGGAGTTTCAAACTTGGTACCCAGTTGATGAAGATCAATGGCAGCAATAACATCAATGCGTAAAATCTTACGTTGATTGGATGCCAATAAATATCCACCACGTCTTTTATGTTTTCGGAAACGAACAATACATACACGCAACAAATACCCAATTGGTACACCAATAAGAATGCATTTACGACGTGTCTAGAAAATAAAAATAAAATTGTTAATTAAGTTCAAAACCGAAGACAAACGAAAGCATTCAAAAGGAACGACTTCTCGTACGAAGAATAAATCGAGATTAAATTTGAAAAAAGCCAAGCTCTATGACTGATCTATTTCCCAATTCCCAGGCTTTAATCTGAGAAGTGGTGAAAATATCAATTGCATTTTTAAGTAATAAACCGGAAACGCGCGGTGAAAGATGGATCTTGCAGTAGTATGAAGTAATATGCATAGAACTTCAAAATTATTGAATATTATTCATTGGAATAAAACTGGTACTATTGCCCACTTAATAATAAAGAAAATTGATTACTGACTTACACAGAATATGGCGCGAAAGCTCTAAATAGCGGCGGTCCTTCCGAAAGCGCCGCTTCTGCTGTCGCTGGATATGTCAAACTAGGCACTCTCCGTCGCCTGCATAGTTCGTATGCTGATTTGATCAGCAAATGAATACAATACGTGCAGATTAACCCGATTGTAATGGTACCAACTGCTCCCACAACATAACCGGCGTGGAAAAATGACTTAGGCATTGCTAGAATACCGGTTCCTAAACTACCTTTCAGTAGATGTAACAAAGTCTCCGTATTCCTGAAAAAAATTGACTTATAAGTGACGAAGTTCGTATTATTTTTTATTGCTAATGCTTGTATCGATTAACGTCAAATGTATCTCTGTCTAAATCCGTAGTTCCCAAAGTGGTCCAGGTGGACCCCCAGGGGTCCACGAGAGACTCGACGGGAGTCTACGTTGGCGTGACACAAAAAATGGGGGTTCACAATTCGTAAGCGGGGAAAATTTATCTACTTTCGATAGTGAAGAACTAAAATGTTGACTTTACCTATCAATGTAGGCAGATAATATTTTAGGAAGCTCTGTGACTGTTACTTGTAAAAACTTGCAAATTCCATATTCAGTTACCACTCCGAATGGGGAATTTTCTAAATGAAATAAGTGAGACTTGATTGATTTCTTGTGCTGTGAGTAGATGTCAAAAAAGTAAAGTTGGATGGAATCACTTTTTTGATTGGCCAACTTTATTTTTTTGACTACTCACAGCACAATCAATTAATTAATTAACCAATCAATTCTCACTTATTTCATTTAGAAAACTCCCCATTTTTGGTTGGAACTCAGCCGCAACGCAAATTTCCATAGTGAGATCTAATCTTCACATTTTTTGTCGAGTTTTGAGAATGTGGTAGAAATGTAGCTGTAGGGGGCCTACCGGAACCTGCTAAATTTTGAAAGTGGTCTATGAGAAAAAAAGTCTGGGAACCTCTGATCTAAATCATCAACAGTTATCAACAAGACTTGTAAGTCGAAAAGCAAAATAAATCATGATTGATTTAGATTATGCAAAACGAATTTTCTGATTAAAATGGTAAAAATTGTATGATCAACGAGAAAACTATGGTCTGCCGATTTTGACCAGTTTATTATGGGAAAACGTATTTTTTGCTGTATTCGATAAGTATCGCAGAAAATACAGCTCATTAATCTTAGAATCACACGCTCTTATTTATGATCATTTCTGAATGCCTATTCCAGTTTATACTTTTTAGTATAGATAAGGTATAACTTTGTGGTGCCCACTCCCGATGATAAAATAACATTCCGAAACGATCGTAAAGTACAGAACTTATCTCAATTACTTTTAGAATATTGTGGTTTTCATTTTTCAGACCATTTTAAGAGCAGAGAGAATTGGATTCGGGTGTGTTCATAGGATTAAATGAAAATGCATTTCGGATTCTAATTTACTTAGAAAATCTTAGAATCGGTGAAGTCCAGCTGTAAGAGCTCGTTGATGGAGAACGAAATTGCTTTAGAAAATTATTTTTATATAAAAATATCGATAAACTTGATAGAAACAATTTAAATCTATTTTTAATGTGACCTTTAGGTGACATTTTTAAAAAAAGAAAATTGATTCATAGCCAGAAATGTAATACATACAAAGTAATTGAACATGCGATCATTGAGCGCGGAAAGTTATAGTTGGCAAGCAATATTATTATACATTTTTAAACGAACTTTAAATTAACTACGAAATTATTAATTAACTGTACTTGGCTTACAGAAAATCAAAAGTACAAATATATTTCATAAATGTCCAATTTGCTACGGCCCGAAAATCCGTACAAAAACAAAATGTAGATATATATTTACCGCTTTAAAAATAATGTTGTATAATACGCGCCACGGATCTAAAAGGTTCGGAAGTTAGTCACAAACAGCGTCGCAAAGGCACATTGTAGAGCCGTTGATACTCCCACCACCTCCCAGCTACCTGCACGGAATGTGCGCTCGTCGATGATTAGCCGTAATCGATCGTTGCCTTTGTCACTTGTCGCTTTCCTGCTTTAAAGTACAGTCGAGTACGCTATTGTCAAGTTGTTATTGCTATTTTAGTTTTGCTGAGTTGCGAGTTTGTATAGCTTTTCAACAGACTGTACAAGCGCAACTTCCGAGCCTTTTAGATTCGTGGCGTGTATTATACTTGCATGTTCTTTATAACTAGGGGAATAAGGGCTGCTATTATAAGGTTTAAATTAGAATCTAAGCTAGGGATTAACTTACGTGGTGGGATGATCAACCTCTCGATTTTCATAAGGATCGTAGTCATCATCTTTTGGTGGTTTTTTCGAATCTTGAAGCTCAACAACAAATACACCTGGTTTCGTTGGTTCCTTTTCTACGACGGGCGCAAAACTGCAAGAAATAGATATTAAAAAAATCAAAACCCATTTTTCCAAGACTATTTACAAATCATATAATACTATGAAAAAACTCGGGTTGCAGTGCGAAACCCTGCTGATAATATAGTGTATTTGCTAACACAAGCAGTGTGGCTTTATTTAGTGAACTTAACCCTTTTTTTTTTGGACAAAATAAAAAATTTAACCCCTTAATACATCCCTTAAAATAATATTTTTTTTTAATTTCAATATTATTATCAATTTACCAAATTAAATTCACCCTTCACTAAGTAAAACCATATCCTATTTTCTCTTTTTCATAAAACTTTTAAGTCCGGTTATGTCGGGCGGACTTTATTAAAATTTTAGCAGCACATTTGTTCTAGCCCGGTTTATCTTACAACCGTAGCTAACACCAGTTGATGAATACTATACCCCTTTGAATTCTTAGAATTTTTCAAATCTTTCACGAATTTCATTAAAAGTAAATAGAAACTAAATATTAGATATTTTTTATATTTTTAGATCCGTTCTGAAGAAGATCCAAATCCAGATCGAAACGTTAATGTATTCATTATATTTTTTGTTAATATACAGGGTGAGTTTTAAGTTGATGCTTTTTTTACAGCGTGTAAAAATCAAATAGACGAGCAAATATTTCAAATAGTTTTTTTATCAAAACTCAAAAATAAGAGAGAAACAGCCTTTCGAAGTTTAAATAAATTTTATTAAATTTTCTTTAATTTTGAGGTCGGTCCTGGGGTTATATTATGTCACTATGGAAATAAGTTGTTATTATCAAGCATGTACAGAAGCATGGCTACGGCGCACGCATCTTTGTGTCCAACAAAACGGGGACAACTTCGAACAATTTCTGTGAATACTTGATAATAATAACATATTTCCATAGTGACATAATATAACCCCAGGACCGACCTCAAAATTAAAGAAAATTTAATAAAATTTATTTAAACTTCGAAAGGTTGTTTCTCTCTTATTTTTGAGTTTTGATAAAAAAACTATTTGAAATATTTGCTCGTCTATTTGATTTTTACACGCTGTAAAAAAAGCATCAACTTAAAACTCACCTGTATATTGTCTGAAAAATTGGTCGATAATTTTATTTATTCTTAGAATTTTTCTAACACCCTGTTATTCCAGACATATTTATCAATAAGCAGACGGGGCTGACAAATTGACAATACGCGGTACGTGTTCCATTTGTCAACTAACGATTTTTTACAACGGGCACAACAGACAACACCTGTTGACTACGTTACTTATTATAACATTAAAACAATATAATAAGTCCCACGTGCAACTGTTGATGAATCTACGTGCTTGAAACACGTGTATAAGCACGCAAAGATTTTTTTAAATCCTGCAGGTGCCTGATATATTTACGGTGTGCTTAACCCATCAGTGACGTATGTTGACCAAGGCGAGTCATTATTATTGTCTATTTTTAATTTTAAGTTTCTGAAATATTTTTGAAGTAAAACTTCTTTTGGCACAGTACAGGGAATTTGATTCTTGAGATTGAAAATGTTAAATGGTCGCAATATACCGGTAATTGCTCGTATCCAGAGAAGAAACTAATTTTGAGTGATTAACCATCTCGATATTTATCTGGAATTATTGAGGGAAACCATGGAAAACCCCAACAAGATGGCCGGTACAGGAATTACCGTTTCTCGGCGAGAGGCAGTATAGGAAAAAGTCCTAGTCACATCTGCCCCCGCCGGGATTCGAACCTGGTACCTCCCGAATGCGAGTCTAGTGCTCTCAGGACTACGCCACCCCGCTCGGTTACCTGATAATAATAGTTTATTCAAATCTTTGATTAACGTCTGATTAGAACTCTTCAATAAATAAAATTATCGACCAATTTTTCAGACAATATATTTACAAAAAATATAAACTTTAATGTATTAATTATATTTTTTGTTAATATATTGTCTATCTAAGGTTAAAGATGTTTGCCTCCCTTTTTAGAGAAAACCTCACAATTTCTCCACATAAATTATATCTCATTTTACAGATAATTGCTTGCTCTACTGACATCGACAACTAAAAAATATATTATTGCTTTTGTTTTTGTAAATTAATTAAAATACAGCAACGCTAAACAACGTCTGCCATCTAACGGCTTTAATTTTGAAACAACGTCAACACTTCGATCTGTCATCTGACCTTCATATTGTAATACAACGGACACAATACTGCATACTGCCATCTAACGGCTTTAATTTTGAAACAGCGAGCAACGCTGAACAACATCACAGCAATGCTGCATGATGCAATCTGACGGCCTAGCTCAACGCTTTTGCTACTTGCGCCTCTATATGACAATTTTAGTAAAATATTTCTTCGATCTGTCATCTGAGCTTCATATTGTAATACGACAAAAAGAAGAACGTTATAAGCAGTGTGCAAAATTAGAAACGAATTGAATACCTGCAATCATATTTAAAAAATAATTTTGTAAAGTGATAATTATTATACTTATTTAGTGCGAATAATTCGCACAGGTCACACTAGTAATTTATATTCTTACCTGGTGGTCATGGTGACATTGTCAGGTATGAAGGATGGGTTGTCTCTCTGTCCGTTCTGTTTGGAGGAATACATGTTGTAGGTGTTGCAATATCCACTGTTAACAGGAGGCGCTGCACCGATTCCGTCCTGCAGGAAAACATAAACACAATGCTTTAGTTGCGGCATAACTGATGATAGAGTAATGAAAGACACAATACACGATACTCGCACGACACATCGATATGATCTGATAGCTAGTGTTGGCAGACGCTTAACTTATAAAACTGATAGACGCCGTTCGACGTTGTAAAAAACGACGCCGAAGCTCATCATACATCGACACTCCGCAAAGTTAAAGCACAAATCAAAGGAGAGGAAAGAATTCATTGATTAATCTATATCTATACTAATATATAAAGCTGAAGAGTTTGTTTGTTTGTTTGAACGCGCTAATCTCAGGAACTACTGGTTCAAATTGAATAAATTTTTTTTGTTGGATAGCCCATTTACCGAGGAAGGCTATAGGCTATATAATATTACGCTACGACCTTTAGGAACGGAGCTTTAATGACAAATGTTGCAAAAAGTATCTCAAAAATAAGCTTCTATTCATGTAAAATGCACTAACTAGATATACTCATATTAGTGATGAAAGAACACGACCTCAAGTAGATCAATCGGTAGCGCATACGACTGTCAATATCAGGGTCGTGGGTTCAAGCCCCACGTTGGGTGAATATATTTTTATTTTATTTTTTATTTTTTACATTGCATTCTTCTAAGGCTTACATTTAAATTTATTTTAATTTTATTTAATTCATTTAAAAAAAATTATTAGTTAAAAAAAGTTTATATACTGCTCTTTATCGACAAAAACTTTTGAACGGTAACTCCGATCATCATGAAATTTGGACACAACATTCATCTCGGTAAACTAAGATGAATGTGTGTACTCATGTCCCTTCCTTCCCCATTCGTTCTTTTGCACCCGAGTGAAACCGGGCGGGACCGCTAGTCTATACTATAAAGTTGAAGAGTTTGTTTGTTTGGTTGAACGCGCTAATCTCAGGAACTACTGGTTCGATTTTGAAAAAAAATTTGTAGGATAGTCCATTTATCGAGGACGGCTATAGGCTATATAATATCACGCTACGACTAATAGGAGCGGAGCATCAATAAGAAAATATAACTCAAAATTTGTCCGTCCGACAAAAACTTGTAAACGGTAACTCCGATCATCATGATGAAGTTTGGACACAACATTCATCTCGGTAAACGAAGATGAACGTGCGTACTCATGTTTTTTTTGAAGGAGGGGGTGTTTTTATTGGTTGTACCGTCTTGTATACCTACATGCAAAAGCATGCCAAATGTGCGACTTGCGGTCGCTGTCACGTGACAATCTGCATGTGCTTTAATAAGAAGTGATCGGATTATAAGACTTGCGGTTTAGAAATTCGCAAGGCTGTGACATTGTTATCAGTTCAATGTTACTGATTTGAAGCGCACTTTACTCGTTAGGAAAATATTTGGCAAGTCTCGAAAGTCAAAACGTGATATACTAAATGCTGGCGGGAAAGTTTGCTTGATTATGCGTGACAATAAGTAATTAATAATATATAAACACTTTCTCGCCTGGATCAATCTGACAATCTTATTTCTAAAATGTGGATTTCCGATACGACTTTCAGCTTAAAAATCTCGATTTCGTTAAAAAATAAGTGACATTCTTAAATTAAAGTTAAAAATCATATTATCTGAAACACATCACAACTCGATATAGGTATCTATTTCTAAAAAAAATTGAATTTTACTGAAAAATGAAAAACTTCCGCATTAGTGCTATAACGAAAAATTCGATCTAACAAATTCAACAATAATTTTCATAAACTACTATCAGATACTATTAGAAATCAAATATATCGTCGTTGGTTCTGTAATACCTCTTATGTGCAAAAAGTAAAATTTGCAGGAAAGACCAAAAAGTGGTTATTTCAGCAATGGATGGTAAGAACTAGCAATTTCAGAGGTATATTACTAATTCATACTTATCTTCACTATACCTACATGTTTAAGACGAAATATTTTCTTAAAAAATATTTAACGTTAATTTCGGATTTATATTGGCACATGGGAGGAATTATTTGATACAACTTTTCACATAAGAGTCACTTCCCCTTGTTGGTTACTGTATAATTAATTTGAAGGTATTACTAGTGTATAGAGCTCCGTTTTCTGAATCTTTTCGTCTAAAAAACGTAAAATCTGCCAACTATCCACATAAGAGCTATTACAGAACCAACGACGATATGTAAATTAAAAGCAGGCGCGAATAGTATTTTTTCTACAAAACAGTGTCAACATTCAGCAATGACGCATTTCTAGGTTAGGGTATGATATTTGTCAAGGAGCGATTCCTACGTACGAGTACAGTAAAAAAAAAACAGCGTTAAATCCATACAAATAATTTTAGAATGTTAACATGGACTTTTGTCTAAATTTAAATTTATATTTAAGATCAAACACAACTGTATATTATTGCACGTATTTTTAACATGTTTCACCATCGTGCTTTTAAAGAATTTACGCGACGGCGTTTGTCGTCGATTTTGATACTAACTTTATTGTCTTACATTAGCGAAGCCTTAAAATATCATGTTAGTTAAAACTGATTTTACGCTCGATTGCGACCGTCGTTACATTATCACGTTGTCATCTCGTGTGAACCCAGTGGCGGCGCCAGGGACCTATAGACAGGGCACTTACTCCTAGGGGACAGGTGCCTCAAGATACTTTCCGAAATACATTCATAGTTATAGGTATAACATATTATATTGCATATGTGAAATTTCCTATATTTGAACTTTTGGTAACAATACATTTTTTTTCTTTCCTTTCTATTATGCTCTCAAATAAATCTATACTTATAACGCTGAAGAGTTTGTTTGTTTGCGCTAATCTCAGGAACTACTGGTTCGATTTTCCATTTATTGAGGAAGGCTATAGGCTATATAATATCACGCTACGACCAATAGGAGCGGAGCATCAATAAAAAATGTTGCAAAATGTAACTCAAAATTTGTCCGTCCGACAAAAACTTTTGAACGGTAACTCCGATCATCATGAAATTTGGACACAACATTCATCTCGGTAAACTAAGATAAATGTGCGTAATCATTTCCTTTCCCCACATCCGTTCTTTTGTACCCGGTTGAAACCGGGACGGATCGCTATCTATACCTATATATAAAATTCCCGTGTCACAATCTCCAAAACCATTGAACTGATTTTAATGAAATTTTGTAAATATGTCTTGCTTAGTGCAACTTACGCTATAGGATAATCTTTATTAAATATTTTGTGCAAAATTACCGTATTTTCTCAAAAAAACCTGTTTTAATAACCCGCAATGACATCTGATAGAATTGACTCAAAGCTAAATAGCTAATTCTTTCAGAAGTCAGTTTTGTTTGGTTGCGTCTGAACTAATAATAGTTGCCGTAAAAATCTCGTGATATGATAGATAGATAGATAGATATATTTATTTCGAAAATAGCATAAAAGCTGTGAAATATGTCAATATAATATATTACATAAATAATAATTAAAATACAGATAAAATTAGAACTCGTCAATACAATAGAGACATTTTTCTATTAAATATTTTTTCAATTGTCTTTTAAAAGGTGATAGAGGTAGGTCTTTAATTTCACTCGGAACTTTATTTAAAATGTCAACTATTTTAAAATTTACATTATTTCGATACATAGAGGTTTTTGGCAGTGGAGTACGCAGGTTGCCAGCTCGTCTCGTATGCAACGACTATTGACCCAACCTTACGAAATTTTAACTTTAGCTTCATGCTGATTTTGTATTACAAAAAGTTCTATTTATTTCTAAGTTGTCGCATTGAAATTAGAATATATGTGTGGCATTAACCAGACTTTTTTTGCGAATAAAAATAAATATCCTACGTGCATACCATTGGTATTTGCCAAAAAATGTACCTTATTTGATTTTCAGTGCCAAAAAAACTTTAATAACAAATAAAATTAATGACACCTAAGTAAAAATCGACCTGGGCAACAATTGCACATGTCTAAAGCCTAGGTTTTCTAAAATAGCGGTGCCGTAGTAGGGATGTCGGAAGTGAAAAAAATATATCGATATTTATAAAAATATCAATATCGACGTCGATATATCGAGGAAAAAATATCGATGTATCGATATATCGAGGAAAAAACATCGATATATCGATTAAATTTTCAAAAGATTTTGCGTTTTTAAAATAATAGTGTATTTAGCTTAAGAGTATTCGTCCCTGCAAATACCCCCTGCACCCTTCATCTCAAATCTTTTCCCCTCGCCTAAAAACGGTTCGCGCTCTCCCGACGCTATTTTTAAAGCTAGAAGGTTCTGGTAAACGCCAAATGAAAGACAAAGAATCAGACTACAGATCCTTCAGGGGAATTTTATGAAAAAAAAATTCCTGAAAAAACTTACAACCTTTTGAAAAAAATAATAAGTTACGTAATATTTCACACGTAGGCGAGACTGTTTTTCAAAAAATTCCCCTGAAGGATCTGTAGTCTGATTCTTTGTCTTTCATTTGGCGTTTACCAGAACCCTCTAGCTTTAAAAATAGCGTCGGGAGACCGCGAACCGTTTTTTGGTGAGGGGAAAAGATTTGAGATGAAGGGTGCAGGGGGTATTTGCAGGGACGAATACTCTTAATATTATTATCAATAGTAATTTTTATACAAAATGTACATTATTTTAATGTACAAAAATCTCAATAAATATGAAGGTATTTTTACCAGTATTTTTTTTTATTAGGCAATATAATAATTACAAAAATATCAAAAACTAAAGAGCTATCTAATATTAGGCAAACCAGTATTTGTCCGGTAGCGAAAGTATCCTTTACGGTTTTGGATTCTAGTGACTTTAGTTACATAAATTAAAAAAATATATCGTTTTTGATACAATTTTCGATATTGAATATTTTGTATCGATATATCGGATCAAAATATATCAGCTAAAAATATCGATTGTTGCATTAAAAATATTGATACATCGATATATCAATACATCGATATATATATAGATACATCGATATATCGATACTTTTTCAACATCCCTATACCGTAGTACAGTATTATGATGGGGAATTATATAACAAAAATCGTAAAATTAAATTGATTTTTAAATGCCTGTGTCCTCTTCTGGGAAGCATTTATTTTTTATTTTTCCAAACACTTTTCAGGATATGTATAATTCGATTGCCAACCATTGAAAAACTTGAAATATTTCTGCATTTTTATGTATACAAAATGCAGAATTGTTAAACAAATCGTAACATAATGCAATAATTCATATCTCAGTACTAATTAACTTATTATTCATTAACGGCAATTAATAGAGTTTCATATAATGTGACATCAATGCTAATTGGCTCTATTCAATTATGACATACGCCTTTGCCATTAATAAGTGTGATTTATTTACGGAAGTAGTTTTCAATAATTCAATGAGCGATCCTGATATGAATTGGAATGAAAAGTTGGGCTCGGTGAACACGAGCTTAATTTGAACATAACGGGTGTTTTTTTTAAAGTGATAGAACTTTATATTAAAATTAAATTGAAGCCAATTTTTTTTTATTCCAAAGATAATTTTATAACATTTAAGTTTAAAAAAAAATTTCCAGTATATGTCCACCACGACTAGCTCTTAGGAAGCTTATTCGATCATACTAATTTTGAACCACTTTTTCGAGTAATTATGTATTCGGGGGACCTCAAAACGGAAAGATATTGTAAAATTTATGAAAAGTGATTTTTGACCTAAACTAGTAAGTAGGTACCTGTCCCCACTTGTAGGTTGGAATCAGCGTTGCCAGACGTCCCGATTTTGGCGGGACGTCCCGATTTTTAAATAAAAATTAAATGTCCCGCGCGGGACAGGCTCAGTCCCGCTTTTCGGGGATAACTCGAGGATAACTTTAAAAGAAGTTAAATCTTCACAGAAATATCATGAATAAGTAATTCTTATAAATAATTATTCTCTCACTCCACAGACTATTGTTTGAAACGCCATATTTTCTAATGATAAAACTTTTTTGATTTTGATTTCTGTTTTTTTTTTTTATTCGGAAACGCATAAGACTCAACTATTTAACGATAGAGTAAATCTGATTTAAAATATTACATGTTTATTAAAATACATTTTCTATGGCTATTTTTGCTATCTATTGTCACGTAAACGTAATTTTTCAAATAAAAAGATAAATAGGTATTTGAAAACTTCTGATTATATACGTTTTTTTTACTATGTCCCGCTTTCGAGGAAAGAATCCCGCTGTTTTCACTCTCCAAAATCTCGACTTAAAAAAAAAAACTGGCAACGCTGGCTGGAATGGTAATTTAAATTTATTTTTTTCCTCTGTAGTGTTGCTAGAATGATATTTTTGTTTATTGAAATTAGACAATAAATAAGGGATTTATGGCTTGAGGCGTTTTTTTAGTACAGGAAAATTTTCAGTAACGAATGAAAGTAGTTCCCCTACTTGGAGGGAATAGTGATCATCTTCTTAGAAAAAACTTACTGTATTGCATATTTTACAATAATAATAATTACATGTTTGACCAGCATCTGTTATGAAAGGTGCCATTGCCTTACAAAGTAGACGTCATTGTGACAGCCAATTATTATAATGGAATATTCCAAACAATATAAAACAAATGAAATGGTTCTTTAGGGTTGCCAATTTGATAGTAACAGCTGCAATCATATATATTAATACGCTAAGGTTTAAGATGTTTGCCTCCCTTTTTAGAAAAAACCACACAATTTCTCCACATAAATTATATATCATTTTACAGATAATTGCTTGCTCTATACTGACATCGACAACTAAAAAAGGATGGGTGTCAATAACCTAGGTAATTTCCCCTATAAATCACGGAAAATAAAATAATACCACAGAGCCCTATTGCTACATTTTTTCAATACTAGATTACCAATCCTGTGCGTTTTGCATGATATATCTTACCTTTCATAAATATTTTTATTTATAGTTTGAAATAGAATATTTTGAGGAATTTCTTCAAAAATTGATCGTTTTTGTAGTTTTTACTTTTTTTTTATCCATCAGCGCAATCTTCCAACACTTTATCCTTTACATATATGATTTAACATATTGTAAAGAATAACATATTATGTATATAAATAAAAAAGTGTTGGTCCAGTGCGCTCGTATTATTTTTACTATTTTTATTATTAATTAACGATATTCTAACCCGTTTTAGTTAATTATTAACTTAATCACCTTTTTAAATTTGACTATTTTTTATTACAAACATAATAAAATATTTGACTTTATTTGGCTAATTGTTTCTTAAATATAACTACCCGTAGTTGACAAATATATGAATAAAAATCCAAAACTCTTCAGGGGAAAATATACCTATATTATTGACACCCATCCTTTATTATTGCTATTGTTTTTGTAAATTAATTAAACTCTGAACAACGTCTGCCATCTGACGGCGTAACGTTAACACTCCGATCTGTCATCTGACCTTCATATTGTAAATACTGCATAGTGCTATCTGACGGGCAACGCTGAACAACGCTTTTGCTACTTGCGCCTCTATATGACAATTTTAGTAAAATATTTCTTTTACAACAAAAAGAAGAACGTTATAAGCAGTGTGCAAAATTAGAAACGAATTGAATACCTGCAATCATATTTAAAAAATAATTTTGTAAAGTGATAATTATTATATACTTATTTAGTGCGAATAATTCGCACAGGTCACGCTAGTCTGTTTATAACCACGACGGGAGACGACGACACACGACAGAAAATTTCGAGAGCGATTTGGAACCCAAACGAATGGTGAGACCTCTGGCGAGAAATGCGCCGAACTGTCCTAAGGGGGGTTTTTGACAGGTAAACTATGGAAGCATAAGGTAAACATTGATTTAGAAAAGCAAGATGAAGGCTACCCTCCATCATGCTTTTCTAAATCAATGTTTACCTGTCAAAAAAACCCCTTAGGATAGTTCGGCGCATTTCTCACCAGAGGTCTCACCATTCCTTTGGGTTACGTAGCACACCCGGATCGGCGCATTCATCGAATACGACGCCATCTTTCAGTAATCCAGGACTCTACACAGCTGCGTCCTTGTTGGTCAAATTATTGAACTTCTCGAACTGTTAGAACTTGGTTCTAGCAGTCCTAGGCTACTAGAACTAAGTTCGAACTGTTCAGGAAGTGCGAGATAGGCGGTTTGTGAGTTCAGAACCTTTTAAAACTTGCCAATAAAGACATCCTTTTTATTATTAATTTATATTGACAGCCCTAGCTTTGCTTAAAAGTTGCACTAAATTGCTTATTATAAAAATATATACCAGCCATATAATTAGTTCTGTCTTTAACCCTACATTACTTGGGTTAAAAAAAATAGAGATCAGGTATCGGATGAACATCAATAATGTTTTATTTTTAAATAATTCGACTAAAATTTAAAAAATGACAAACAAATTTTAAGTCTACAATACAGTATTCTTTAGTGAAATCGCATTTTCGTTTTTTCAGAAAAGTTTGTATTTTTTACATAAATAAAGGTTTTGTCAACAAAAATAGCTCAAAGTTTATATTTTTTCAAGTAAATTTGTTTACACAACTGAAAAATATGGTAAAAAAATATTTCCAGATACAAAGTAGGTAGGGTACTATTAACACTGTACTTTACAGCTTCTTAAAATAAAAGTTTATTATTATTATTATTCTTGTGAATAAAAATGACCGTGAAAAACCAAAACTTTTTTATAGGTCCCGTAGTATTCGGCAAAATTCGTTCAAAAAACGATCAAACCTATTTGTTTTTTCGTCATACCTCCCATAAAATAGTTGCTTTAGTGCCCGCGGTGAGAGTTGAAGCCAGGCACGTCATCAATAATACGGTAGTGAACGTCTACTTGCCCGCAAACAGTGGAATAAATTCGACATATTCATTTATAGCGGTAGAATAAAAATAAACACTTGACGAACATGGATCTCCGAAACAGCCAATAGCAAGCTAGAAGGCGGGCACAATGCGTTCACGTCACTATGACGCGGTGGCTTCATCTTTCGCCACAGCTAGTATAACGCACTAGTGCTATATAGAAAACAAAAGGAGGAGATTCATTCAATTCAACAGTAATTTTCATAAACTACCTCTAAGAAGTGAAGTTTGTTGCACAAATGAACTATCAAAAAGCTTTGGCTATTTCTAAATGAGTCTAGAATACCTTAGAAGTAGGCACTTGAAAAGGACATTGCTCTTTTTGCTAGGATGTTCAGATGTACCAATCATGCAGATTTTAAATTCGTGAAAAATTTCCAAAAATTTAAAGTTTCAAAAAGTCAGTAAGTAATGTAACAATTTTCGAAAGATCGGTTTATAATTAATTAATAAATTTTCGTTTAGATCGAGGTGACATAGTGATGCCAAGGTTAACAAGTTATATTTGTATGGTTAAATGTATTGACCTATTATTAAACTTACGACAGTTACTGGTTATTTGGGTTTGGTGACGCACCAATCTTGCATTAACGACGAGTATCGACTAAAGAAAAAGCGCAATAACAACGCCTTAAATACAAAATCATTAATAAATAATTTCCTCGCAGAGGACATGCGTTTTTGAAGTGCAATTTTTTTGCTAGTTATTGTATATTTCTAGAAAATATGTCTATTATGAGAGTTATTTATGTAGTGTGAAAAACAGCATATCACTGTTTACCGAACAGCGTTCATACAGGTCGACCGTCGCCGGCCGAACTATATAGTTCAAAATCGCGAACTAGAAACACTGTTTTCCGGATAGTGTTTAAATACAGTTCGGCCGTCGCCCCATATATTCTATACTGAGCATAGGAATAAAATCGCAATCGAACCATTAGGGTGCAAACATAAACTTCTGTCTGTTTTTAAGCCGTAAGCACTGGCGTATCCAGAAGGGATAAACAAGCACGGGGAACCCGGCTTAAAAAATTTCTAATTTGCCCCTTCCTGGGCCAAAAGCTGGGTACGCCCACGTTAACGTCATAGAAAAAGACAACGTTTTTCAAACAGAGATACTTTATTCAGATTGAATGCAAGTACATCAACCAATCGTATCATCGGAGAAATCATAGGGTATTACATCGAAGAAAGAAACGCAGATATATTTTCGATACGCTTTGTTGCATTCACTCACCGCAGATTGAGTAGATAGACAATGATTCATATAGTGAAATATTAAATATATGATTTGCCCACTTACAAACTTGATTAAAATCACTGTTTATTCGACTGGCGGATTTGTCCAAAACCGGCGTTTCACATCACTAACCAAAATCATCATTTGCCAGACATATAGTATACATTCTGCAGTTTACTGTAAATTACTGTAAACCTTTGAGTATTGCGTAAGAAGAAGTGACACTTTTTCTGAGTATAGCGACACACACAACTTTTTTATTGGCAAATTATAAATTAAACATTCAGTGTTACTAACCAAAATTGGCCACATCAAATTCCGCGTCATCCTTCATTGATGATGAGACAGGGATTGGCTTAAATAGAGGTATTGTTAGTACATTGCTATTTAACAAGGCCACATTTACCATGTAATGAGCGTCATACACGTTATAATTTATTTTAAGGAGGTTGATGCGTTACAGTCCCAATCAAAAGTAAGTCGAATTCTAAATGGGAACTTTTCCATAATAAATTTTTACAAAAGGTTATAAGTCGATGGTACCAATAAATTAAATCATAAAGGCATAAATAAATAATTTTTTTTAATATTAATTAATTATTTCAGTATTTTACTTAATGGACTAACTTTTGAATTTTTTGTACAAAGTTAGGTTAGAAAAAATAAATTTGTGTAAATATCTGTATTTTACATATTTTTTGCAGTAAATATTTAAAAAAAGAAATTAGAGGTAATAAAAATTAAAATTAAATCATTAAAAAGTTGAAAATTCAGTTAAAATTGTCAAGAATAAAAGTCCATAATCGAAAAGTGCTAAGGTTTAATAATTTTTTTTAATGATTAAAAGTCTCCTAATGAAATTGGAAAAAATATTAAAATATGCGTAAGACATCGATGCTTTACATAGTTAGTTTTCGGAACTGCTGACATTATTTGGTTATTTGCAAAAAATTAAAATGTACCGTTTGCATGCTAGGTTGACATATTTTCCATAAGACTACATGTAAAAGTTTTTTTTTAATTTTATCTTTATAAATCTCTTAATGATTTTGGATTTTTTACAGAAAATTTTGTCATAAAAAATCTATTAAAAAAAATTTCAGATTTTTTTCTTTATCTTCGTAAACCGGCTCAACCTCCTTAAAGTAGTCAATAAATCATCAGGGTCCCTACCACCTTTCATATAAACAGCTATCCTATACGTATTTTCAAATCTATCTATATACAAGATGATTCCAAAGTTGACGTTATCCTTTCACCAGCGAATAGGGCTTCAACAAATAAGATTTTTTTTCCTTTGGTGCCCTTTCGAAATATCAACATCAACGGAGATACAGGGTGTCAAAGTTTTTATTTTTTTACTCGAAAACGGTGCGCCGTACCAAAAAATAATAAAAGAGCGTTTCTTTTTAGAATTGAACAAGAAATTCAATAACAATTTTTATTTTTAGAAAAATCTGTGGCGTACCATTTTTTTCTTAAAAACATTAAACAACTTTTTTCTACACGCGCCACTGGTTAACCCAAAAATATTTTATTTTTTGAAGAATTTCCCTCCCACGTAGCTATTGACACCTACAAAATTTTTCTTAAATATCTCAACTGGCTTGACAGTTATTAATTAATTTTAACTTTTTAAATAAAACTTTGACACCCTGTATCTCCGTTGATGTTGATATTTCGAAAAAGCGCCAAAGAAAAAAAATCTTATTTGTTGAAGCCCTATTCGCTGGTGAAAGGATAACGTCAACTTTGGAATCATTCTGTATATATAGATATACCAATATATAAAGCTGAAGAGTTTGTTTGGTTGAACGCGCTAATCTCAGGAACTGCGAATTCAATTTTTTTTTGTTGTAAAGCCCAGTTATTGAAGAAGGCTATAGGCTATATAATATCACGCTACGATCAATAGGAGCGAAGCATCAATGAAAAATGTTACAAAATGCAACTCAAAATTTGTCAATCCGACAAAAATGTTTGAACGTGAACTCCGATCATCATGAAATTTGGACACCAGCATTAATCTCGGTAAACTAAGATGAATGTGCGTACTCATGTCCCCCCGCTATAGCGTTTGTCGAAACGTTATAGAAATCATTATATTTCTATTTTTCCTAACCCCATTATTATTGAATATCGAGTATTGCTCTTCGAGTAAATTTGAACGTGTATGTCAACCTTTACGACAGACTGTCGACGCAATAATATATTATGTTGACGTATCGGAATATTCCAGGATTGCCTTCAGCGGTTAATTTGTTGTCATTTATTTATAGTATCGCCCAAACTGCATTTATTTCTTTTAAAATTTAAGGTAGAATCTCGGTTATCCGTGCGGTGCTCTACCGTGCGATCGATTATCCGTGCCAAAGTAAATAGGGCTTTTTATCGTTTTCACGCGCAAGCGTCATCGCAATATGGTTTTGATCACGGTAAGTGTATCCTATTGACATAATTTTTTCTAGATAGTTACATAATTACTAGATACTGATTTCCATTATTATCTATAATATCCATTTTTCGACGAAAACGCACCAAGAGTATTTTCTTTTTAAAATGTCACAAAAAAACCCGAATCTGCCGGGAAAAAAATTGTTTTCATTTTTTTTTACATTTAGGGGCGGTTTACGGGCAAACTATTGCAGATAGGGGTAAGAGGGTGGAGCACTTTTTTGTAGCAAATATAAAAATCTACAATTTTTTATCGAAACCTTTTTTCATATATTTCATAATTTGTAAGATAATTAGAAACCAAAATTTAAAGGGGTGGTTTCTACCCTAACTGCAAATCGGAGCACACTTTTTCATAGTCAGAATAGTTTCTTGAAACCCCAAGAACGATCACTCAAATTTAGCCGTTTGAGATTTTAGGTATTTTACGAAGATCGTTCTTGGACTATACTGTGAGTAGCTGATCACAGCTGAACCAGTGATATTAAAAGTTAATAAAAAAACTCACTTTTTCATTCGGCACTTGGTAGAACATGATTAATAACAAATAGTAAAAACAAAAAACACGTGGAAATTCTACAAAATATTTTTTCTTCTCAACGATCGCTTAGGACATTTAGTCCATCATCAGGAGTACAGCAATACGCAATTCGTGTAATTAAACTACAGAGCTGATTTCAAATTTGCATTTTAATTCAGTTGTCAGGCTACTTAAAATGGTACGAACTTCAAAAGACTAACGATGATGTAGATTTTAAATAATTGCAGTTGCATACATATTGATTAATTATATTGATCTAGAAACTTGATAATGCCAACATTAATTATTTTATATAATGAAAAATGACCTGTTGTGAAAGTAAAAATTAAGATAACAGGTTAACGACATCTCTTAGAAAAATAAGCCACATATAGACCGATTTTTATAAAATTTTATGTTATCACAAAAATGACATGTAAATACATAATATACATTTTCACCAAATTTCGTTAAAATCAGTTCATGCATTTGGATCGTGGAACAGACAGAGATAATCAAATGCAAAATAGTCAAGTTAAAACGATAATAATTTGTTCGCATATAAAATTAATTATTTAATATTATTTTTATTTTAAGAAAAGTTAACATAATGGTACTATCTTCGGGCAGGTAAATTCTATTTTTGACGTGATAACGTCTTATAAATTGATGAAACACCGGCTGCATGCACGAAAAAGTGTAACGTTCCGAAATGTGTCACGTTCCGCCTGACAGCTACTAAAATTTAGGTTATGTATTATTAAATATGATATTCGAGCGGAATACGTTATTTGTCTTTTTTTTGTTATCTGAATCCGCGTTAATAGATTGGAACACATATTTTCGGTACACACTGTATATCTATACTGAAAGATTTATTTATGCAATAATTGCAAATACATATGTCACTAAAATTTGGCACAAAATTCGTGTCACTCACTAGTTATAACCTCAATATAATTTTTTTTAATTACGAAATTATTATTGGTCTTAAATGTTAATTTGCAGATAAAAATGCAATATAAAAATATCAAGTATCAACCATAAATTTTTTAGAATGTCAACAAATTAAAAATGAACTAAACTGCAAACAGTTTTATTGCTTATTTTGAATACTGTTCAGTACGTAATTGAGTGTAAAAATTAAAAATGCAAAAATGTTAATTTTTTTAAGGGCTATTATTGGAAAACAAAATTTTGAAAGTGCAAATATATCGTTTCAGACAAAATTAGGAAACGTTTTAGTATCAAATAATATTGCAACGAGACATTTTGTCCATTTCGTTTTCTCAAGTATTCTTTTAGGTACTTAGACGTAAAATGTGTTTCCAGAATTTTATCTGTACGTGTTTGAATCGGCATAATGTTAAAGTGATTGCCTTTGATGAACAGTATTAGTTGATTACGATGAAGGAAGGATTTTGGTTGAGGATCATAAGTAAATAAGCTTTGCCAATGTTTCGCTAGTGGCCAACGTTTCGAAAAATTTATTTTCATCTTCAGGGTCTCAAGCTGGTCGAAAGGTTGTAAATTGTTGGTCACTAGCGAAACATTGGTAAAGCGTATTTACTTATGATCCTCAACCAAAAACCTTCCTTCATCGTAACATTCTATTGGATCAACACTACTTTATACTGAAGACAACTATTAGCTGATATCAAAACTTTAAAGTCTAAGATACCACCCAGCTACACTCGGGTTACGATCGGACGTCAAAGTGATATAAAAGCGAGCAAACAACACTTATACACGATTGAAACCGCGGGCATAGGCGTACACAGGGAAGGGCAGCTGCCCCCCTGGATTTTAGATGTCCAATTTAAATTTAATAAATGCATATTTAATATTTATGTTTCTTTATTTGACTACCTATTAAACAAAATCTTCCGCGGACGTTTCCCCTACACCTATAATGTTTCGTAAAGCGTATATAGGACAAAACAAGCTCAGGGGACCCGTCTTAAGAAATTTCTGATTTGCCTCCCCCCCCCCATTGGGCCAAAAGCTGGGTACGCCCATGACCGCAGGCTTTTGATTGCGGTCTGAAAATCAAGGTTTGCTGGAGTATTTAATTCATCATTCATCAATGTACAATACCAAATACCTGATTACATAAACATTAATTTGTGTTTTAAAGTCAAAAGCTACAAACCGCAAAATGTATGCGCATAATTAATTGTAATTATACTCGTTTTAACGACTTGCAACGAATCGGGAATTTAAAGGGTACGTTCAATAGCTATTTCAATCTGCATAAAAAAGAAACATAAAAATTAAGTCATTATAGAAACGCAGTTAATTCTATACCGCATTCATTGTGGTAATTAGTGATTGTTTTTGTTACAAATACACGTTGTTTGTCATAACATTACAATGCTATATATCGAAAATCGAAATCTTTCGGAACTTTGGCAAAATCATCATACTTATAGAAAAAAACACGCTCAATCTAGCATGATCGTAAAACGTCGTGTGTCGTCCAAAAAAAGTACCGAACTAAAAAAAAAATAATATTTAACCATCCCCCCTCAATTAAAATTTCTTTCGTTCACAATAATTTCTACAAAAATGCACCGATTTGATTTTTATGCCAATCGGATCAGTGGTTTTGAAACTATACATAATTTATTTTTGACGTGATAACGTCTTATAAATTGATGAAACACCGGCTGCACGCACGAAAAAGAGTAACGTTCCGCAAGCGAGAGCGCGATATAAGCGATAGTCTCACTCTTCTCGCGTGACGTCAGAGAGTAGTGTGCGTTCAACATTTTTTTCGGCTGTTCCAGCGAAAGCTACATCTGACAGATGGCCAGATAAATTATACGGTTTGTTAACAAATATATAATATATATACATTCTTTTAAATGTCTTTTATAATTGCTTAAAAATATGTATTTTGCATTGGTTGATCAAATTATTAGTCGGTGAAAATATAGTTTGACAGCTACTAAAATTTAGGTTATGTATTATTAAATATGATAATATTCGAGCGGAATACGTTATCACGTAAAACTATCGTCCGTAAACCGACTTTACAGACAACCAATTTTTTTTATAGTATCGCGCTTAATAGTTAATAGGTACACTGATAATTTTGCCCATTGCCCACAGGTCTTGGCCGAGTTTTGTCGTTAAGAAAATGAGAACAATCGTTATCTAGTACTGTAAATACTTTGTGATACTTACTAGTAATTAATAAATCCAGTTATCTTTTATCACTACACATAAATTAAACCCGCACAATACGAATAAATAGAAAAAAGGAATTTAGAATTTACTCCGACAACAATACAGTACAGAATTTTACAACAAATATTTCTTTGGAATTGATTAACCCAACTTGGCAAGGCAAGCACTCAAACAGCTGCTGCAGTATTATTGACAGGGGTTTATATAGCCTCAATCGTTTGATCTGTTATCAGTTTATCAACTATCAGTTGTTTGTATAGTTTAGTGTTCACCTTTGTCATACCTGCCGAGAAAGATATATACCTCTCTCCGTAAACGGGTAATTAGTACAATATGGTAATTATATGTTTACTAACTGCTAGAAGTGTTAGTTATTATATACAGTTGGCTCAAGTTATAAAGCCGCTTCTCTGATTTTTAGGGGGTAGAGTACAAAAAATAAGTGTCCGTCAAAAAGCGTTAAATTAGGGGACCGTCACTGTCGCAAAAGAGTAAATTTTAAAGCAAAAATTATTAGAGTAGGATAGGAAAGTAAACGAGGAAAAAAAGAATTTATGCTTTTTTTTTCAACCCCATACTTCCACTTCCTTATGGAACATGGAAGTAAAAAAGTGTTTTAAATAACAAAGACTTAAATGTTATCGTCGCGAGATTAAAGTCTAACCAATAAAAATATGAATGATACCTTTACGATATCGCGGAGTAAATCAGAGCGTTTTATTTCGTAATAAACATAAACAATTGAAGATTAAATTGAAAAATATGACTTACATGTACTTCATTTTTTGGTAGGAAAATAAACATGATAACACCAAACTCACTTATCAATAATGAACAATTCACTTGGAGGAAACAATGAACCAAAAAAACAATTTCAAAGATAAAATATCTCGTCATAATCTTACGAAAATATTTTGCAAACTGTAAAGACAATTCAAGAATCGTTACGTATTACTTGTTACGTTTCAAATTATTTATTAAAAAAAATTTTATAAAAGGTGACTGCTATAAAATTATTAAGCTCTCAAACTGTTTTCGGAATGTATACTGTATACCTTCTCCTATCTGCTTATGTACGTTTGCGTTAAATATTTAACACTAACTAATAACTATGTTAGTTATCATGATCTTATTTTTTACTAGCGGTCCCGCCCGGTTTCACCCGGGTGCAAAAAAACGAATGGGGAAGGAAGGGACATGAGTACGTACATTTGTCTTAGTTTACCGAGATGAATGTTGTGTCCAAACTTCATAATGATCGATGTTACCGTTCAAAAGTTTTCTGATAATATTTGTCGGACGGACTAATTTTGAGATACATCTTGCAACATTTTTCATTGATGTTCCGCTCCAATTGGTCATAGCGTAAGAGTATAATATAGCCTATAGCCTTCCTCAATAAATGGGCTATCCAACAAAAAACATTTTTTTCAATTCGAACCAGTAGTTTCTGAGATTAGCGCGTTCAACCAAACAAACAAACTCTTCAGCTTTATATCTTTATATATAAAAATTACGTGTCACGTTGTTTGTCCGCGATGAACTCCTAAACTACTGAACCGATTTTAAATTTGATTTGCACACCGTGTGCAATTCGACCCAACTTGAAAGATAGGATAGCTTACATTTCAATTTATAGTCGCAATATTATTTTATTGCAAATTATTTGTCTATTCCTTGACAGTCATAATAGAACCATATAAGATGGCGAACCTGTTGACTGGATTGAGTGAATATTCAATAGATGGCGCAACGAACTTAACAACCATATAAGATGATTGAGTGAATATTCAATAGATGGCGCAACGAACTTAACAACCATATATCTAGATCGAGGATGTAAAAAAACTGAATATCGTTTAAAACTGCTCGGCACGACGGCGCAGCCGGAGTGCTCGACATACACACATATACGCCTATGTATATTTTAAAATAGCTAGCAATTAATAAAATAGATAGATAGATGTTCCAATTAAATTGTTTTATTATTTCACTTTATACGTAGCGAAGCACGTACAGGGCCGCTAGTATTATTATAGATTTAATTGCATTTTTTACCACTTTACGAGTTAATTCTCAAAATGCGTATATACGCCATAAGGGAAAGCAATATTTTCGATAAAAATAATAAATTAATTTATTAATTTATATCATTAAGGGATAACCAAATCATTCGCTTTGACACAAGTGTTGATATGAGCTGTCATAAGCCTTTATCAAACAAATTAACGTTTGTTGAGTAATTGAAAAAATGAATAATTGTTAAAAATTATTAATTATATTTTTATCGAGATCTTTCTTTCAACCAATTAGAGACGTAAGTCTTGGTCAAATCTGTAAAAAAATTCCACATTATAGTAAAATGTGTTTTCTGAAATAATAAATAATTATACAATAAAAAACGATTCCATAAATTTATTAGTCATTTTTAAACAACGAGATCTGTTAATCATTTTTAATTAGTGGAAAATTAGTGTTCGTTTTAGTTCATAAGCAGGTGTCACAAAGCATTGTGTCTCTTATATGAGATTTTTTATCTTTAATAAATTTTTTAAATTGGAAAAGAGTTTAAGCCCTTTCAATGTGGAACGTATTAAGATATCTATAATCTATATGTTACCGGCCAAACCCGATTTCAGGACAAACTAGTTTGGCCTACTATTCATACTAGGACAAACAAACTGGTTTGTAGAACTAGTTTGGCCTAGGCCAAACTAGTTTGTCCTGAAATCGGGTTTATTATATACTACTATATAAAGCTGAAGAGTTTGTTTGGTTGGTGGAACGCGCTAATCTCAGGAACTACTTGTTCGAATTGATTTTTTTTTTTGTTGTGGAGCCCATTTATCGAGGAAGGCTATAGGCTATATAATATCACGCTACGATCAATAGGAGCGGAGCATCAATGAAAAATGTTGCAAAATGTATCTCAAAATTTGTCCGTCCGACAAAAACTTTTGAACGGTAACTCCGATCATCATGAAATTTGGACACAACATCTATCTCGGTAAACTAAGATGAATGTGCGTACTCATATCCCTTCCCCCATTCGTTCTTTTGCACCCGGGTGGAACCGCGGGGCGGGACCGCTACTTTTAATAAATAATCTACAAGCCTGGGCGAAGTCGGTCCGGGCTGTTAATTTGTTTTAAGACTGTTGGAAAGCAAAGAAGTCTTACGGAATACAGTGGCAAATTATTCAATTGATTTCACGACAATCAAATATTTAAATATCTAACTAAAATGTCTTTTTAAATAATTGGTATATTTTTTGATGTGCGTTTTAATTAAGTATGGTGTTTTAAGGTTAACAATTAGAAGAGAAAAACAATTTATTCTGTATATTCACCTAATTTTAAGGTAAAAAAAACATTTTTTTTTAAACTCTTAGTAGTATCTCATTAAGGAAGGATGTTTGAATTAACAACTAATCGAATTATAGGAGTGGAGCATCAATGAAAAATGTTGCAAAATGTGTATCTCAAAAATAGCTTCTATTCAGGTTAAATGCCGTAACTAGATATATCAATATTAGGTCGTACATTCACAAGCCCGGCTAGGTCAGTCGGTAGAGCATGCGACTGTTAATATCTCGGTCGTGGGTTCGAGCCCCACATTGGGCGAATATATTTTTATTTTTCCTTCTAAGGCTTACATTTAAATTTATTTTAATTTTATTCACGACAAATTAAAATTAAATAAATCTAATTAATAGTTAATTTGAAAACTGTTACAACATATAAGTAGATACTAATATAAAAATAATTTTCCTACAGTGTTTTCAATTAAATATTTGTTATATTTTATTAATTACAGTAATTATTGATTTAAAAGAAATTTATTACTTAAATAAAATATAGTTTAAAAAAAACTAAAAAACACGCTTTATATCGCACTAAAAAGTAAAAAATAATTGTTTTAAAATAAGCTTAAAAAGCGTGGGGCGCTTTGTTCCACATTTTCGTACATCGAGCGCCCAACGCTTTTTAAGCTTATTTTAAAACAATTATTTTTTACTTTTTAGTGCGATATAAAGCGTGTTTTTTAGTTTTTTTTAAACTATATTTTATTTTTCACTTTTTAGTTTGAGGATCTATAAAAGAATTTATTAATCCTGGGGGTCCTAATAAGGATAATGGGAAACTGTTATCAAATTATTGCATTGTCATCGGTCCTTGATACGTATGCAAAGTTTCAAATTAATCTGAGGATCTATAAAAGAATTTATTAATCCTGGGGGTCCTAATAAGGATAATGGGAAACTGTTATCAAATTATTGCATTGTCATCGGTCCTTGATACGTATGCAAAGTTTCAAATTAATCAGACTTCGGGAAATTGGTGAAAATAAAGCGTTTACTACAGAGGATCTATAAAAGAATTTATTAATCCTGGGGGTCCTAATAAGGATAATGGGAAACTGTTATCAAATTATTGCATTGTCATCGGTCCTTGATACGTATGCAAAGTTTCAAATTAATCAGACTTCGGGAAATTGGTGAAAATTATGCTCAAAGATTCCGTTACGGAGTTAGTTACATACATACATATTTACAACCCAAACTAATATAAAGCGTTTAAAAAAAGTATAAATACTGCTTTTTATCGACAAAAACTTTTGACCGGTAACTCCGATCATTATGTTTGGACGCAACATTCATCTCGGTAAACTAAGATGAATGTGCGTACTCATGTCCCTCCCTTCCCCATTCGTTCTTTTGCACCCGGGTGAAACCGGACGGGACCGCTAGTCGTTAATAAAACGCAAAGATTTTCTTCAACCAAGATGTATTTTCCATGTCTTCAACGAACAAAACGAAACTGACATCAAACACGAACCACAGCAATATTTGCTGATCCAATTTTTTCTGTTTTGTTAATTATCCCGTTTATTTGAGCAACCACAAAGCCCTCAATTTCAATGTCAAATGTAATAAAATTAACGATTGACTAATTTTCGTTCTAAGTGTGGACACATCAACAAGTTGTTATAAAAACACATAATATTATATCACAATAAACAATATGTTTAGCAAAAAATAATAATTTCTACGGTCAATAATTTTCGTGAATTGAATTGAATTTGAAGACAAATATTTGGATATTTGATCAGCGCCTATATTTTTAGATATAGGTTATTAATGGATGAACGTAAACAGTACAGTTTGTTCTAAAAAATTAGAGATTTTATGTAAACCATTCATAAGGCAAAATTTTGACTTTTTTCTGCACCATCAGATACTACATTTATTTATATTTTGTCCAATATTGTTTCATTTCTACCAACATTCTAAAAACATCTAGCTAATGAGCTTGTCTGTCGAGCGTCTATAATGTAATACAGATTGGTTATCTATGACTAGAAACACAAAATTACAAATTACAATTCAAGTAGAACTTATAGGTATAATATATTGCCGACTAGAATCATTACTTGCCGGACGGTACTCAGTCAGTTGGATGAAGTAATATATTCCCGGAATAGGCACCAAAAAACGTGTTTTTGCTCGTCCATTTCTCTGCTAGATTTTTATTTTGATTACTTAGAATCGCTTGAAACTTTTTTATATCCCGAAATATCGCAAGATCAGAACCGGGATTATTTCGAGAAAGGAGTTCCATTGTAGAATAAATGCAATTGTATATTTTTAAAAAATGACGTTACGCGATTTTGAAAAACAAAATCATGCATCAACGATAAAAACAAAAGATGAATCGAAGAATGTGTTTTTTTGCGTGGGAAAAACAAATGAATTTAATTTTTTTAAGAAATAAAAACAAATCAGTGAAAGTTGCGTACAATATTTGTGTTTCAACTAGTTGCTAACCGAAGCGAGTAATGATTGGCGTTTTCATGGTCACTGAGTGCGTTTTATTGTTCATTGTTTATTTTCATTGATACAATATTATTAATATCTGATTAATTATTGAAAAGAGGATATCTTTTTGTATCTGTTGTTTGGTAGCGTCATATACTTGTAATAAGTACACGAAAATGGAAATGTAGGTGTAGGACAGCATAATATACTACCTACTCGGTTCTTGATTTTGATTCGATTATACCAACCATGAACCAAGTATAGTACGCGCCACGGATCTAAAAGGTTCGGAAGTTAGTCACAAACAGCGTCGCAAAGACACATTTTAGAGCCGTTGATACTCCCGCCACCTCCCAGCTGCCTGCACGGAACGTGCGCTCGTCGGTGATTGGCCGTGATCGCTCGTTGCCTTTGTCACTTGTCGCTTTCCTGCTTTAAAGTACAGTCGAGTACGCTACTGTCAAGTTGTTATTGCTATTTTAGTTTTGTTGAGTGGCGAGTTTGTAGTTTTTCAACAGACTGTACAAGCGCAAGCCTGCATTCGCATCTAACTTCCGAGCCTTTTAGATTCGTGGCGCGTACTATACAGTGACATAATTAAGATGAAGCAGATGGGGCAACTACCTTGGTCGCCATATTTGTTAGACGCTATTTTTTGGCTTAAGAATGCAGCAATTTCAAATACCAATATAGAAATTGCAAAGAATCGTTTTTAAGGAATGTCTTTTTTCTATTTGCTCCAAACGCCACCAGCTCTAGTTAGGGACCATTTAAGTATAACGTAAGCAGAATTTTAGTAGTTTTTGACCCCCTCCCCTTTGTCAGCAAAAGTAAGCAAAGCTCTTACTCCTCCACCCAATGCTTACGTAAACATCGGTATACATTTTTTTTAAAAGTGTTCAAGTTTCTTTATTGCTATAAATAGGTTTTACCCCCTCCGGGATCATAATGATAAAAAAATAACACTGAAAATAATACGAATACTTGGCTAAAAAGTAAAATTTAGAAATATTGTTGAAAAAATTTGTAAAATTGGTTTGGGAAATAATATTTTGCTTGATACCTTTCTTTGTGAGTTTTTTGGTGTGATATTAATAAAACTTAAAAAAAAAATTGATTTTTTGCTCAGGAGCGGCACATCACTAATCGGCAGAACTATAACCGCGGTTTATAGTCGAGCGGAAATTATTTGAGATGAAGAGTGAAGGGGGTATATTTGTAAGTATCCAATGCTATTTATATTACAAAGAGATTTTTCACGGCCATTATTGTAACATTCAGATATTAATTTGGGCGTTCTGTATAATTTAAAGAAGTATTATTGAATTTGCAAGCCAATTTAAAATTATTTTGTGCTAAACAGTAAAGTAAATAAATAATATATCGGTAATACCGATCGTAGTCATTTAATATTTTGTTTAAAATTCAGATGTTTTTTTTGCACTTAAATACTTGCAAATATGATAATTTATTGTTTACACAAAATGTTCGTAACATTGTGATTTCTAGATTTGTGTTATTCTTTCAAAAAATTAAGCAAATAATTTCCTAGAAATTTTAAAATATGATGGTCATTATCCGTCATAATTCGCGCCACAGACCTAAAAGGTTCGGAAGTTAGTCACAAACATCGTCGCAAAGGCACATTTTAGAGCCGTTGAGACGCCCACCACCCCCCAGCTACCTGCACGGAACGTGCGCTCGTCGGTGATTGGCCGTGATCGCTCGTTGCCTTTCTCACTTGTCGCTTTCCTGCTTTAAAGTACAGTCGAGTACGCTATTGTCAAGTTGTTATTGCTATTTTAGTTTTGTTGAGTTGCTAGTTTGTAGTTTTTCAACAGACTGTACAAACGCAAGCCCGCATTCGCATCTAACTTCCGAGCCTTTTAAATTCGTGGCGCGTATTATAACATTGTAGTTTCTAGATTTGTGTTATCCTTTCATTAAAATTAACCAAATAATGTCCTAGAAATTTTTGAATATTATGATGGTCATTATCCATTACTGTATTTAAAGCCGCTGCACACGAGGCTAGAAACACTGCTTGGAGTTCTGCCGGCTGGCAGATACAAAAATGGTTGTAATTTCATGAAGTGCTTATTCATATATTGTCAGATAAATATATTGTAGAATATAATATAAGACACTCGACAGCTGAGGTCATAATTACATAATTTTTCAGAGTGCAAATGTCACGCGGGTGATGCTATCTATATTAAAAAAAACAGTCAAGTACAAATATGTTTCAATTAATTATTGTATTAATTACAGTATTCGTATATTATTCTGCATTCATGCAACACTTTGTGTGTAAACATAAAAATTTAACATCTCTTTAAACGTTATGTCATAACTTGGTGTCCTTCAACTCTTTTAATCTGCTATTATGAGAATGCTATGATTTCTTGTTATACATTTTATTTTATTTTTATATTAAAAAAACTTTTTATTTACAATGACGTCTGAAGATAACGAAAGTTCTAATTAAGCTTTAAAAATATATCGTTTTGACGTCAACAAAAACAATTTCAATAAATAAAATTATCGACCAATTTTTCAGACAATATATTAACAAAAAATATCAATAATACATTAACGTTTCGATCCGGATTTGGATGTTCTTCAGAACGGATCTAAAAATATAAAAAAATAATTAATAATTAGTTTCTATTTATTTTTTAATTAAAAATAAATAGAAACTAATTATTAATTATTTTTTTTATATATTTTTTTATATTCTTAGATCCGTTCTGAAGAAGATCCAAATCCGGATCGAAACGTTAATGTATTATTGATATTTTTTGTTAATATATTGTCTGAAAAATTGGTCGATAATTTTATTTATTGAAGAGTTCTAATCAGACGTTAATCAAAGATTTGAAAAACAATTTTAATAATTTAAAAATGTGGAAATACAACTTTCGTTAATTAATTCGTGATATTTTTGTCGAAAATAAGGTAAATATTACTTTATATATTTATAACCATTTTTATATTATAATTTCAAATATATGATAGTTTACAAATGAGAATTGTCAATAAAAATTAAAAATGTGTTACGAGAACGCATAACAGAAGTGAAACTTCTATAGTTGCAAATCATTAGATTGCATTTGGACAAGTGGAAAAACTCTGTTGCCAGATAGTTTTACGTTCAAATATTTCGACGTTTTTTTTTCGATTTTTTGAAAAGATTTTGAAAGTCTCCGCAGGGATTAAATTTTTTATGCAAATAGGAGGTCTCCCCAGATGCCTTTCAGTCATTTTCTGCCATTTAGTAGCTAGGGATTTTGAATTTGATAGTGCGCTTGTTTGTTTTTCGAGGCACATCAAAGGAGTCAAATAGGCAAATATGGCTATATTCAGAAGCGCACGCGCCGTGAACCTGTACGGACGTGCAGAATTTTTGTGTCTGTGCTGTGAGCGAGAACTGGAACAATTACTATTGAAAATGAATTGGGACAATGAAACAGTGTTAAAATTCCTGGAATTTTGAACCTGCGTTCTGCTGCCAAATGTTTGTTGTGTGTTTGCTATTTGACTGCCATGTGTGGATAGTCGTATTTGCCTCTATTTGCATGTTTGTCTTGAACGTCATATATTTTGCCAAATACAACAAACACCCAATAGCGAACACAACTAGCCATGTGAAGTGCTACTTTAGAAATACTGAACATATTGTGATAATATATTATGAAACAACAATCACGCTCCAAATTCTTATTATATTGCAAAAACCTGTTCCTTTCGTTTTATGATAGCGTACAACATTGCTATTTATGATGTCAGCGACCTACAAAATACTCAAACTTGAATGATAATAAACCTATTGACGCTATTACTGCCTATTAGATCTCGTTGCAGATTAGCTTATTATCTTATTTTCGTATCAATTGTTATGCTAATGCTTTTGCACCCAGTTACTTTAATTTTGTCAAATTAAGACCAGAGTAGAAGAGTCCCATTTTAAAAATTACTTCACATAATGACAACACACTCGGTCGGTGTCTATACCGGTTAATATCGAGAATTACTGAGGGGATTTTTTTGCGGTTCTTACCATTTGGTAGCTTATATCTTGAGAAAGGTTTAGGTTTATACTAAAAACTTAAAACTGCTGTTACCACGAAGTCATAACCGGGAGAACCAGCTCGAGCGTAGCGCATGAACCAATATGGTGCCATCCCGCGTGCGCCAGAAAACGGTCCTTCTCGAAACACAGCAAGCAGAGGAAGCTGGGTCTCCTGGTTACAGACTTCGTGGCTGATACAGAGCTCCTGTTATACTTTTTGGTAGAATCTAGATCGTTGACAAAAAATATCCATTTATTGCTTGAGGCCGTATACTTTTTATTCTATACTGAACATAGGAATAAAATCGCAATCGAACTATTAGGGTGCAAACATATACTTCTGTCTTTTTTACGCCGTAAGCACTGGCGTATCCAGGAGGGCAAACCAAGCACAGGGGACCCGGCTTAAGAAATTTCTAACTTGCCCCCTCCTGGTCCCAAAGCTGAGTGCGCCCATGTTAACGTCATAGAAAAAGACAAAGTTTTTGAAACAGAGATACTTTATTCAGATTGAATGCAAGTACATCAATCTATCGTATCATCGGAGAAATCATAGGGAATTACATCGAAGAAAGAGACGCAGGTATATTTTCGATACGCTTTGTTGCGTTCACTCACCGCACATTGAGTAGATAGGCAATGATTCATATAGTTAATTAATAGATATATGCTTCAATCAAAGACGGAAGGAGTACGTATTACAATTTTTGGTAGAATCTAGACTAGTTTAAATTAATGTTATCAAGTTCCTTCTCAACAATGTTAAGCACAAGAATGTTAACAATGTCGTATGTTAATAAGGTGTGGGATTCTTGTACATACAAGGACGCACGCTTCAATTATTTGCATCATAATTATTGTTTTACAGATGGCAGCTTGTATTTCACTGAGGGCGGAGTGTGACGCTATACTTAACCGGTAAGTGTGTATAATTATTGTCTTTTATTCTGCATCAGCATAATGTTAGCATCTAAAAGATTAATTACTGTTATTCTCGTAATTTTTAATGTAATCAGTTCTGAACTTTGCCAGATTATTGTAGTTTCTGGACTGTAATTTAAAAGAAAAAATCGGGCGTCGTTAGGATCTAAGTTAGCCCGAAACGAATCGAAAAAAACATTTTTTTAAAATCGGTTAGCGCGTTTGAGTTGTATAGTACGCGCCACGAATCTAAAAGGCTCGGAAGCTAGATGCGAATGCAGGCTTGCGCTTGTACAGTCTGTTGAAAAACTACAAACTCGCAACTCAACAAAACTAACATAGCAATAATAACTTGACAATAGCGTACTCGACTGTACTTTAAAGCAGGAAAGCGACAAGTGACAAAGGCAACGAGCGATCACGGCCAATCACCGACGAGTGCACGTTCCGTAGGAGTCTCAACGGCTCTAAAATGTGCCTTTGCGACGCTGTTTGTGACTAACTTCCGAACCTTTTAGAGCCGTGGCGAGTATTATACAGCCAGAGTTGCTATGTTGGAGATACAAAGGTGATTATTTCGACCTATAGAGGATTGAGATTTCGAGTAATGGAGGTTTTGGGGCTTGAAGGGAAGAGAACAAAACATTTTGTCGACTTTTGGAGGGTTCCGACTTATCGAGGCTGGACTTAATGAGATTCTACTGTATTGCTTTTTTTAAGCAGGATAATGCATATGGAAAACTACTGCAGTATATGCTAATAAATTTTGCATGAATTATTTTTTATTTGTCACTTTATCGTATTGATCACACTTAAAATAATATTCATAACGTTTAAACTGACACTCCTATAACAATTAAATATTTTTAAATTTATTTTATTGTTCAGTCAATATGCAAATAAATTACAATCGCGATACATGTTTGAAAATCTGCATCACAATTCAATGAACAGATTCTATAATTAATCATAGTTTTTTGTTTCCAAAACCTCTCCCACTATTTTAATTTTTTTTTTATATTTCAATAAACGGATTTCCTTTAAATAGCAAGGTTGCTTTATTCACGCATTGTTCAAACCAGAATCCGGATGGTAAGGTCCTTCAACCTCTCATTTCTAGTATGCGCTAGTTGTATCTAGATGCAGCTTGTACCAAAACTTCCCTCAACTCGATAACCGTAGTTTAAACCCTACGCGAAAATGTGCTACGCGATAAAAAAAAATATCTCATCCAAATGGGTTCAGTCATGCTTAAGTTAAAATTAAACAAACATAGATTACATTTAAACTTGTCACTGTTATCATTTACAAATCTACATCCTGACTGACTGACTGACTGACTGATTGACTGACTGACTAATTGACTAACTAACTGACTGACTGACTGACTAATTGATTGACTGTTGACTGACTAATTGATTGACTGACTGACTGAATGACTTATTGATCTATCAACGCACAGCTCAAATCATTGGACCAATTAAGCTGAATTTTGGCACACAGATAGTTATTATAGCGTAGGCGTCCGCTAAGAACGGATTTTTGAAAATTCAGCCCCAAAAAGGGTGTAACGGGGGTTTAAAAGCATGGAGAAATCATATAAGTAGATGTATTATTTCTAAAATGCGCAGGATTACTCAACAAATAAATAAAGACGTGTTTTGTGCTTTTAGTAATTACCCCCCAGAACCATAATAATAAAAAATAAAACTGAAAATATTACGAATATCTAACTAAAAAATAAAATTTAGAAATACCTACTTCTTGAAAAAAATGTAAAATTAGTTTGGGAATAATATTTTGCTTGACACCTTCCTTCGTGGGTATTCTTCTGTGATATTATAATAATTAAACTTAAAAAAAATGATTTTTTGCTTTAAAAAATATCTACGCGCTTGTTGCGCCATTCAATAATAAAAATCACACTTTTCATTGTCACATATAAATGTGTAAAAGAGTTAAAAATGCGCTTGAAATTTTAATATTTTTAACTTGACATGCGCAGTTCGCTTCTACAGAAATGCATTTCAATCAGAAGCGTAGTGAGCTGTGAGATCAGTATAATATCTGACGACACCAACAATATTGTGATGGGGTCGTAACGGATATCAACAATTTACATAAATTGGCGTCCAGCTGTCAAATTTAATATGTAATGTACACGCATATATCTGTATCAATGAACACCGCAGACGTACCTTAAACAAAAAATTACTTAATTATCTCGAATTTTTATTAATTTTTGGTGTTCCGTGAATCCGTACATCGAAATTATAAAAGGAGTACAAACTGTATGTATCACAGATGATTTTATTAATTACTAGCGGTCCCGCCCGGTTTCACCCAGGTGCAATAGAACGAACGAGAGGGAGGGACATGAGTACGCCCATTCGTCTTAGTTTACCGAGATGAACGTTGTGTCCAAATTTCATGATGATCGGAGTTACCGTTTAAAAGTTTTTGTCGGACGGACAAATTTTGAGTTACATTTTGCATTGATACTCCGCTCCTATTGGTCGTAGCGTGATATTATATAGGCGATAGCCTTCCTCGATAAATGGGCTATCCAACAAAAAAAAATATTTTTCAATTCGAACCAGTAGTTCCTGAGATTAGCGCGTTCAACCATACAAACAAACAATAAATCAAACAAACAAATTAACAAACAATCCATCGCATCGTTGCTACGCTTACGATTCTCCGAGTTTACATATCCGGTCTTGATTTAGTGCGGTATGAAAAGTTGTATTGCAATTACAGCACGTGTATCTAAATATCAAAACAACAGTTTCAAAAGTCACGTGTCATCAGTGATTTGTCTGTGACGATTATTATGTGCTGTGTTGTCTAAATTTAGCGACGCGCATTGCTGTATTTAATCGAGCGAATTTAGAATCAAATTGTCTCACCTACACACCAAAGCGTGTGATGATTTCACACACATGTACATCGTGTTTGCAGACATATTACAACAATATATTTTCGTGCGTGCTTTTCATATAAATACAATAATACATACATAATTATTATTTTTGTCTGTATACAGGATTAGATAAAAAAATTCCAGCCAACTGGGCGACGGGACTATTCTAACTTCAAAAATGTTGACGTTTGATTGTAATAAAGAAAATAATTTCTGATATCGCGTGAGGTGACGCGGGTAAGGACTAGTATTCAATATGATATTTGTTATTCGTTGCGATAGTTACCTACAAAGTACTCCATATTCCAAAATAGTTGGCAAAACCAAAAGTGCACATCCCGCAAGTTTTCCACTGTATGATAAAAAAATAACAATTAAAAAATATTTTTAATAAATTTAACAAGATTTAAAAATTTAAAGAAATAAATAATTAAAAATTGAAAAAATATTTTTTTTTTAAGTTTGAAAAAATAAAAAAAATTAAGAACTATACATAATATAATATATAATTAATATCAAGTGGAATAAAATAAAACAAAATAAAAAGAAAAAAATCAATGATATCGTAAGGATTCGAACCCAGGACCTTGCCCTTGGGGATCCAACGGCATAACCATTGCGCCACGGCTGCCTAATACTTGTAGTGGTGTTATCACGGTATACAAGTGTAGCACTTGTTTTATGGATTACACTATATTTGCACAGCAATTATATATTGTTTTTAAACTATTAGCTGTCAAAAATAATAAAAAATAAAACTGTTTATAAAAATTTGACTACTGAACACATTTTAGTGAATTTAAATAGGGTTCTGGTCTGATAGTAAACAAAGTGAATAAAATATAACCCAAGGCAATCCGACCAAAATTGCGATCTGTAGAGTCGTGACGTACGTACATACGTACAGACCAACCGACAACTGCTGTTTGTGATTTTCAATTACAATTTTAATAGTATTTATAAACTCGAATTGATCTGAAAATGGTTCTATTTTATAGATTAGAATTTCCTCTTTTCAAAAAGCTTCAATTTGAATGGATTTCGTGTGAAATTAACTTAGATATAACTTCTTATATGAACGAAAGTCAGCTCTGACGCACAAAGCGATAATAAAGCACATACCGCTAGTTTAGCGGTATGTGCAATAGGTCATATGCATAAAACTCCAAATTGGTTAAAATTTTTATTTCGAAATATATTTTAGTTCATGATCATAACGTAATGGTTATTTTATTAATCTAATCACTGAAAAAAATACAAATAATAAAAAAGAAATGTAGAAAATAAGCGCTATTTTCGAATTTTCAAAACGCATCGTGACGTCAGAGTATATATATCAACAACAGTTTTCATGACGACTGTGTCGTCTCACAGTAAGATTATGTCAGTATTTAGAGAAAACAACAAATAAACTTCATTTAGAACATTGACAATTTGACATCAAGGTTGGAATGCATCCGTATATCATGACGTCACATAAGCCCGCGAACATGGCCGATTGTTTAAACTGTCTATTTTTGAATGTGGAATTTAATATTTTTTTTCTTATGATAATATTACATTTTTAAATGATTATCAATTTTTTTCCGTATTATGGTTGACTAAATAATCTATTAAAAATATAAAAAAAAATCATGCATATGACCTATTGGATAATATTAACCAAGTTTAATCAAAATCACTCTGCCGTTCTTAAATAATGCTGGTACAGATAGACCGACGCGTTTTTCCGTTCTGCCTTTATTAGATTTTTTTCTTGTTTTCATCTCTTCTATCACCTGTCAAAGCGTAGAAAGTTTTTTTTTTTTTATTATCACCTATATAGGTGATTCCAAAGTTGACGTTATCCTTTCACCAGCGAATAGGGTTTCAACAAATAAGATTTTTTTCCTTTGGCGCTTTTTCTAAATATCAACATCAACGGAGATACAGGGTGTCAAATTTTTATTTTAAAAATTAAAATTTATTAATAACTGCCAAACCAGTTGAGATATTTAAGAATATGTTTGTAAATGTCAATAATAACGGGGGAGGGAAATTCTTCAATAAATAAAATATTTTTGGATTGACCAGTGGCGCGCGTAGAAAGAAATTGTTGAATATTTTTAAGAAAAAAAATGGTACACTACTGATTTTACTAAAAATAAAAATTGCGATTGAATTCCTTGTTCAATTATAAAAAGAAAAGCTCTTTTATTATTTTTTAGTTCAGCGCACCGTTTTTGAGTAAAAAAATAAAAACTTTGGAACCCTGTATCTCCGTTGATGTTGATATTTCGAAAAAGCGCCAAAGGAAAAAAAATCTTATTTGTTGAAGCCCTAATCGCTGGTGAAAGGATTGGAATCATTCTGTATATCCAATATTGGTAGCAACTGAAGAACTGCAGTAAACCTCCGAATTTCCGCAATTTACATAAATATGAATTATTTCATGTTTGATTAGTGAGTATACCTTTGCATGTGTAACAGCGATGAGTGTTACAATTTGCACCCAAGCTAAATATCTACTTTTGCACACGCGCATTTTAAAAAGGAACTTGTATTATTCAATTGTTTCCAAAAAAAAATTATGAAGAGCGATTTAATAACTCCAGTAGGAGTATTATAATTTATAACAACGTCCTTTTTAACATTGATTCAACGCCATAAATTCAATAATATTTCCATTATCATTGGAGCAGTAATTTTTTAGTTAAATTAGACTGCATTTGAATGAAGCCTTGAGTACGACATCCGACAAAACAAATCTTTGTTAAAGATAGGCATGATCTGCTAACCCTTGATTTTTAATACAAAACAACATACTTATTTTTTACTAGCGGTCCCGTCCGGTTGTACCCGGGTGTAAAATAACGAATGGGGAAGGGAGGAACATGAGTACACACATTCATCTTAGTTTACCGATATGCATGTTGTGTCCATATTTCATGATGATTGGAGTTACCGTTCAAAAGTTTTTGTCCGGAGGACAAAATTTGAGTTATATTTTTCATTGATGCTCCGCTCCTATTAGTTGTAGTGTGATATTATATAGCCTGTAGCCTTCCTCGATAAATAAGGTATCCAACAAAAAAAAATTCAATTCGAACCAGTAGTTCCTGACATTAGCGCGTTCAACCAAACAAACAAGCAAACAAACTCTTGAGCTTTATATGTTAGTATAAATACAGATTCGATCGGGTTATAATCAGGTTAAGATAGGATCTTCAATCCCCATCAAATAGAAGAACATATTTAAATCATTGTTTTATGTAAACAATAATTCTTACTTGCATACAAATGCATTAATTATTAAGAATTATTTTGGCACAGGATATAACTTACAACGTACAATCAAATATGTAAGTAGGTATGTACTTCCGTCATAAAAACAACAAATTGTATTAAAAATCAATTAAATACACATGCACTTAAATCATTAATGTACTTTATAGCAGTGACGCAATCAGTAACAATTGATCTGCAGTAAAATAAGTCATTAAATTACCGACCCTTACTACTGTTTCTACTAACTGACTTATTCGTTCATAACCAGCGAGTGCCCTGACTTTAAATGCTATGTTAACTCGATGATTCTTTAATTTTTTTCGAAAATGCTTCATAATGCACAAATGCTAGAACTTAAGAAGTTTCACTTCTAACGAACGAGAGTCTCACGCATTTCTTTGACTGTCTTTTGAATCAACACATCCAGACTGTGAGATATGCCTCCATATTTTAGAGAAACGTGAAATCAATAACATATCCATTTCGACATGATACGCATTATAATTTTAACGATCGATAATATTATGTCTATAATATTATAGTAGATTATGTTGAATCGTACTGACGTCATATCCATTCACCATTCGCCATAATAAATAGGTATAACTACTCTGAATACAGTAACACACCTTTATCCAACACTATTTATCTCTCAACATACGGTTGGCTGGATACTGATATTACATTATAATCACACCAAACGACCTCGGATGCTGTTCCTATGTCCTCTACGGTTAGTCCCTGTCTGCACTCAAAATGATTTCAGTCCGAGCAATCCGTAACTGCGAATAAGCAACTCCAGCTTCTTTCATTGAAATTGTTCCTTAGTGTTCCATGACCAGGAAGATTCAACTTTGATAAATTCATTCCCGAAGCTGAAGGGTTTTTCGTATTCAATTCCTGCGGCTACCAGCCGTGCTGAGAATAAAACTGCAGTTTCTTATTTTGAAAATAATAAAATTTGCACTGATTTTTCACTCGGCACTTGGTAGACCATGATTAATAACAAATAATAAAAACATATTTCACAAAATATTTTCTCTTCTCAACGATCGTTTCGGACAGTAAGTCCATCATCAGGAGTACAAACATTTTCAATTCTTGTTTTAATTTTTCTAATATATCTCTCAGAAAAATAAATAATGTACCTTTATCTCTAAAAATAAACTCGCATTTTAAACCGCGTCACCAGGAAAGTGTGCGAATGGAAATTCCGCGAGTATTTTTTTTTTTGTATAAAAGCAAATTAAAATGAACTGTTTTTATAATTCTATAGCACAAATAAATTATATATAATATATAAATTTCAATGACAATGACTATAACGAGTATATTTAAATATTTACATACAAGAATTCCGCATATTTATTACAGTCCAAGAGCTACTGAGCTCCAAGTGTGTAGGCTTTCACGGCCGGTGTTGCTCCAAATCTTCTTGGTTTCCGGGCTTGTATGCCGTGGTCCATTGGTATTACTACCTGATATGTCGTCTACAAACGCGGTAGACATTATCAAAGGCGATTTGGTAGCGGGCGAAGTTTCCTTCTAGGCTGCTCACAGAGAGGCCATAGAAATACACAAACACACAAATAATTTCAACCACAAAGATGCAAGTTTGACTCTAAGTAAAACCTGGACACCAGCACTGTGCAATACCAACCCACTGAATGGAACGACCAATCACAGAAGAGCATACTACGACCGAGTAGAGAACACGAGCACGCTGACCATAAAAGACGGAAGTACCGCACTTACCTGTAAGCAGCCTAGAAGGACACTTCGCCTTTGATAATGTCTACAGCATTTGTAGACGAAACGTCAAGTAGTAATACCAATGGACCACGGCATACAAGCCCGGAAGCCAAGAAGATTTGGAGCTACTGAACTTTCTGGAAGGTGATTCGGGCATGGAAGAGACACCCCAGCAGACTGCTTTGAACGTCTCTTATCTTCAAGGGTTGTTTTGTTCTGCCTCCTCATGTACAGTTTAAAAAAGGTGTATTTGAAATTCTGTGAAAATCTCACTCTTGCCAAAATGAGTTGACGTATTCAACTCTACTAGTGCATATTAAGGAGTTAATTACCCCTAAAAGTGACTGAACGTCATACCTAGTACATTATAAAGTATGTCATTTCCTTGCCTATATCAGCTTCCTATAAAAGTTCAGTAGCTCTCGGTTTATTTGTACTAATTTTTTATTTCTGTGGTAGTATATACCTACACCTGGTTTGTTTACTTGCCTGTGTTGTACATTTGAATCAACAATAATTATAACATATAATTAATTAAATTATCTTAGCGTTATATTTCATCAATACGTTTCGTGGAATTTGAGAATATTTTTTCCTTGTCTATTTTTATCCTTTTTGTAGTCAATGCAATGCATATTTATTCTATTTTTAACTTCCCGCTTTAAAAAAAAAAAAAAAAAAATTTTTTTTTTCAAAAATCGGGAAGTTATTGGTTTCACCCCGATTTTCGAAAATCGAGTTTTCGCCAGATCTCGACGTTTTGGGGTCCTAGGAAGCTATTGAAACTATTTTGGCGATGATGTCCGTAGGGCTGTATGTATGGATGTGTGTGTGTGTGTGTGTGTGTATGTATGTATGTAAACCTTTTATATCTTTTGAACGGAGTGTCCGACTGAAACGTGGTTTGCGGCATCTGACGTGATCTTGGTGAACTTAGACTTCCTGAAAATTTGAAACGATTCGGCCCAAAAAATTTTGAGAAATCTTAAAAAAACAAGTTTCAAAAATTTTTAAAAATTTGTTTTTGTAAAAAATTTTCTAAACTACTAAACCGATTAATTCCAAAAACTAATCAGCTCTTCTCCTTAACAAACTGCGTCGATTTCCGCAAACCGCATCAAAATCGGTTCATTTGTTCACGAGAAACCGTGAACGAAAAAATCGTAAAAAAGTGTTTTTTTAAAATGACTCTTAAAATTGTTATCAGATTGATTTTTTTGTAATAAATTACTTTCTTAAGCTAAAAAAACTGCGTCGATCGCCGCAAACCATATCAAAATTGGTTCATTTGTTCATGAGATAACGTGAACGAAAAATTAGGAAAAAAGTAATTTTTTAAAATTACTCGTAAAATTCTTATCAAATCGATTTTTTTGTAATAATTTACTTTCTTAGGTTAAAAAAACTGCGTCGATTGCAGCAAACCGCATCAAAATCGGCTCATTTGTTCACGAGATATCGTGAACGAAAAATTTTTAAAAAGTGTTTTTTTTTAAATTTCTCGTAAAATTCCTATGAGATCGATTTTTCTGTATAAAATTACTTTTTAAGGTTAAAAAATTGCGTCGACTGCCGCAAATCGCATCAAAATCGCTTCATTTGTTCATGAGATATCGTGAACGAAAATTTCGTAACAAAGTGTTTTTTTTTTGAGCTCGAAGAGCTAAAAAATAAACTTCTTGCTATATTTGACATATTTTTGAGCGTTTTGAACTCGAAAATAGCGGGAAGTTACAGGGATGGCCTGCAGGGTCAAACTACTTTTCAAATTTTTTTTCTATAAATTACTTACATTTATGGTAAGAAAATATGAAAATGGAAAAGAGACTGACGTTGGATTACAGAATGCATTTTCCGAAAATGCATAGATTATAATATCTCTCTCATTACACGAGCGTCGCAACTGCCGAATCGAATGAAATTTATTGATGAACGTTAATGTTACAGGACCTTGCACAAACCTTATAGGATTTGGTTCTCGATTAAATTGATCGAAAATGGTTTCATTTTATAGTTTAAAGGTCACTAAGAAAAAGTGTCCATGGGCGCATAGCCTAAAAACCAACAGATTTGTAGCTAATAATAAAAAGATAAAAATGCAATATTTTGTGTTAAAAATTTAATTTACTGCTAAAATAATATTTATTTCGGAAATAGTAGACGTGTACCTGCATTATAAAACTGGATTTCAAAATCTGTCATCATTACAATAAGCGATATAAAAATTCCTGTGTAGGTACTAATACTACGATCTGAACATTGTAGGACAATTGAAAAAAAAGAGTCAAATATAACCATATATTTATTAATAAACTATATGAATCATTGCCTATCTACTCAATGTGCGGTGAGTGAACGCAACAAAGCGTATTGAAAATACATCTGCGTCTTTTTCTTCGATATAATTCCCTATGATTTCTCCGATGATAGGATTGGTACATACTTGCATTAAATCTGAATAAAGTATCTCTGTTTCAATTTTTCAATGACGTTAATATGGGCGTACCCAGCTTTTGGCCCAGGAGGGAACAAATTAGAAATTTCTTAAGCCGGGTCCCCCGTGCTTATTTTGCTCTCCTGGATACGCCAGTGCTTACGACGTAAAAAAGACAAAAGTATATGTTTGCATCCTAATAGTTGGATTGCGATTTTATTCCTATGCTCAGTATAGAATAAAAGTATATGGGTTCGTCGTACCTTAACGCCTTTGTAGTTGGATAAAAATTAGTTAGTAGTTTAATCAAATTCGATTCAACAGTTCGCAAGTGATGCTGATACAGAGACAGCTAAGCAGGTCTATAAACTGTAGTCTGTACATCTAAGCGTCTAGGTTTTTTTTAGTTAGAAACTTTAAATTGTAAAGTTACTAGTTTATTTATTTGTATTGATAAAGTTTCACAGGGAGGTTAAATTGTCTGTCATCAAGGTAAACGATCCGCTGTGTTGCGTTTCCACTTTTGCAGTCGACAAACTATGTGCAATAAAGTTTTGTAGATAAAGTTTTCGTTTAAAACATTGTTATGCAAATAATTTGCTAGTTTCAATAGTATAGAGAGAAGTTCAGATTCAGTCGCGTGAACGTCGATTTTGCTCGCTTCAAGACTAGAATATTATCGGGATTCGAGCTAATCTAAATAGATAGATAGATAGATAGTTTATTCATCATAGCGTCAAAACATAGTTTAAAAATGACAAGTCACAACATACAAAATGCAAAATAGCAAAAAAAAGAATCTAAACTTTCAGTGTTTCAGGTACCGTTTTTAAGAGCGGGTCTAGCGGACCTAGGCCCAGATCTCCGCACAACGCAAATAACCCAGTTTTGAACTATTTTTTATGCTGATTTTAAAATTTATTTATAGATACCGTTTATTAAAAAAATTCTACAAAAAAATCAGCAGCTTCAGCAATTAATTTATCAAAATATATATTTTCGGACGTAAAAATGAGCTTTTTTCATCGGTACAAATTATTAGTAATCATTAGACACCACGAGCGTAGAAAAAGGGTGGTAAAGGAGGTAATTACCCCCCCCCCCCCCCGAATCATAATAATAAAAAAATAAAACTGCAAATAATACGAAACCTGGCTAAAAACAAAAATTTAGAATTACTTCTTAAAAAAATTTGTAAAATTGGTTTGGGAATTAATATTTTGCTTGACACCTCCGTTCGTGGGTATTCTTGTGTGATATTAATAAAACTTAAAAAATATTGATTTTTTGCTTTACCCCCTAAAGAAAAATAATATCTACGCCCTTGTTAGACTCAAAAATATTGGATTAAAAAAAAAAACTTGCGATTAAAATTGATGATGATCAAATACAGTAAAGTGACACATATGAAATGTGTTGATTTTAAAACCAAAATCTATCCGGACGAAGCCGAGCCTTAACGCTAGTAAATAATATTATTAAGTGTACAATAGAGCCTCGGTTCCACATGCTTCTGTAATTCGAATATATAAAAGAAGAATGATATTTTAAAAAAAGAACACACTGACTAGCTAACGTTAGAAAGTTAAACAGTGGTTAATCATAGAAAATTCGAGGCGCTGGCATTTGAAATAGCAGTGGTATGTCAGAAGCGGTTTAATCCGGTTCAGTGAGAACCATTAATTGTATAATCTCTTTGCACAACAGGTTGTTAAAATTTTATTTGTTGTGGGTGTATTCTAGAGAGGTACGTTGTTAGACATTATGTAGCCAGTATTCTCAATTAAAGACTTTGGTGGGCATTATAGCGGATATTCTGACCTATTCTTGGCATAGACGTTGCTCAAACAGATGGAGTTGTAAAGGAAAAAATAATTTTTCATAACTACCATGTATCTATTAATTAACTATATGAATCATTGCCTGTCTAATGTGCGGTGAGTGAACGCAACAAAGCTTATCGAAAATATATCTACGTCTATTTCTTCGATGTAATACCCTATGATTTCTCCGATGATAGGATTGGTTGATGTACTTGCATTCAATCTGAATAAAGTATCTCTGTTTCAAAAACTTTGTCTTTTTCTATGACGTTAACATGGGCGTACTCATTTTTTGTCCCAGGAGGGGGAAAATAGTCCCCCCTGCGTGTTTTGCCTTCCTTGATACGCCAGTGCTTACGGCGTAAAAAAAGTATATGCTTGCACCCTAATGGTTCGATTGTGATTTTGTTCCTGTGCTCAGTATAGAATAAAAGTAAGTATATGATAACTACACAGTCTAAATTCAGTTATTATAGAAGTTGACGAAATTATAGTCATTACTAGCTTTTACCCGCGACTTAGTCTGCGTGGAATCAGTGTGTACAATTGATATAATTGATTAAAAAATTCATAAATTCAAACAATATTCTAATGACACGAGATTTTTATATATATAGATAACACAATGTATATCTATACTGCATTCAGAATTGTTATTGACAGTTCCTGAAACAACGTCAAGCCGTACCATCTTTATGTATTGCACGAACAAACTAATGTACCCAATACTTTTGTTTATCCTCGTGATATTATTCAATGTAAAATATTGATATTGTCATTTTTATGCGGTTATGTCGCATGTTAAAAGAAAATTATCTATCCATTTAGTCCAGAAGGCAGTGGAGATTTTCGGTACTTATTTTCCCAGTCAGCAAACACCGATAGAATTATTCGGTTTTGTTATTCTAAGCAAAATTCATATATATGTAGGGGTTCCGATTGGTTGAGGCGGAAAATGCGTTAGAAAGTGAAGTTAAGAAAAAAAAAATTGTCTGGCTAATCTGTGATTATCCGGATATCCGAGGGAGAATAAAGATCCGTATCCGAATCCGTTAGTTTTTGGCGGATCTTTTACCTTATTAATTTTCAATTCATAGATGAAATATATATATATATATATAGGTGATTAGGTAATAATGAAAAACTGTTAAATTCCATTCAGATTATTTTTTATTTTTTAAAATCGTATTTGGCACCTTTATATTGCAAACATTTGTCGTAGTGAGTACCATACCAATAGTACATAACTCAAAGGTACTAAAAAACTATCTTTATAATGAGATATTGCACATCGATCTTTGGAAAGAGACAATCTGTTATGAGAGTTAACTCTTAAAGAGGTCAATAACTTTTTCCCATAACAGATAGTCTCTTTCCAAAGGTAGATGTGCAATATTTACCGCCGCGTACTCTAAGAAAGTTAAGATCCGTATCCGTATCCGCGGAACTTGAAACCAAATATCCGTATTCAGATCCGTATCCGCGGATATACATTTTTAACGATCCGGCACATCACTTGTAGGCACATCCCGATGGTTGAATTCATAGAAAGAGTGCAAGCCTTACATATTGCGCAATGTGCATTTTGTATAAATCACTTGACTTACACGAAACGTGATTGTGTTTCATTTTTTTCGTGATTAAGCTGTGAAGTATTTTCTAAATTAAAAACAAGTCATCAACATGTCTTTATAAGAGATTATATTATTATAAAAAATAGAAAAAACAATACGTTTTTTCCAATAAAAAAATGTGAGGAAACAATAAAACACTTTGAATTAATTAAAACAAGTTATGATTTTATGAAAAAATACTTTTTGTTTTAATTTCGTCGAATTATAATTTATTGGAACAGACCCTGAAGGCTGAAAGTGAACAAATGACAAGGCTATCAAGTTTGAAACAATTCTGAATAAATGCCAGCCATATAACTTTTTTTTACTACTGGTTGAGTCAGTACCGGATTACAAAGTTTTTATACATAATGGAAGTCTTTTTATAATTGTTAAATTAATTACTCAACGACAAGTATATAATTTTAACTGCGTAGTTCTCCTAAGTACTTAAAGGCGAAATGATTTTAATTATTCTCAGGACCGGATTTGCTGTTTTGCTGCCTGTAATATATTAAGCAGAGAAATTTTGAGAAAGCAAGCGAATCTGCCGCCCTTTTTTTCTTGACTACAAGATAAACATTGTAGTGTTAATATGTTAATTACGAAGTTTAAAGTTGCATAATATTTATTAATCTTATAGCACATAGTGTTTGCTATTGTTGTTGTACGAAACACACAGTCATTGTTACAGGTACAATGCAATATAAGAAAAGTCTATTTTCACTCAAACCCGAAACTTCTACTATCGCGGCGGATGATTTAATCAGTAAGTTTACGATAAGTTTGTTCCAAGCAGCCAGCAAACGGTATCGAAACCCGCATGCGCACTAGCTAAAACGGAAGCTGTTAGTGGCGATTTTAAAACACGTTTTAGCTACTGCGCATACTGATGACGGTTTAGTTATCGTTTGTTGGCTGCTTGGAACAAACTTAATGACACATAATAAAATTGGCAAAGACACTAAAAAATATCGTTTTAATCGAACAATTATTAAATACTCGCCACGGATCAAAAAGGTTCGAAAGTTAGTCACAAACAGCGTCGCAAAGGCACATTTTAGAGCCGTTGTGAGTCCCACCACCTCCCAGCTACTTGCACGGAACGTGCGCTCGTCGGTGATTGGCCGTGATCGCTCGTTCCCTTTGTCACTTGTCGCCTTCCTGCTTTAAAGTACAGTCGAGTACGCTATTGTCAAGTTGTTATTGTTATTTTATTTTCGTTGAGTTGCGAGTTTGTATAGTTTTTCAACAGACTGTACAAGCGCAAGCCCGCATTCGCATCTAACTTCCTAGCCTTTTAGATTCGTGGCGCATATTATGCAATCTTTCATTGTCAAATGATTTTCTGACAATACTTTCTGGAACCCTGAATTTGTGTTAAAAAGGTTAATATAGCAAATATGCAGTTAAATATTATAATAGATGTTAATATCTGCGCTATAGGTTCATAAGACTTAATTAATTACAGTTCGATATAGCTATAGTTTATTAGTGGAAGACTCAGGTTTGAGCATTGTAAGAAGTGTTTCTTCTATATAATAGCAAACATAACTATATTGAATTGTAGTTAAATATTGTTGATAATTTGCCACTTTCTGTTCTCAAACAAATAAACATCTAATTTCTTTAAATACTGTAAATATTATAACAAGATTTTAAAAATATACCTAAGTTAATCAATGAACAACATCTATCAAGATTTAATCTGACGTTTGTTTTCAAAAAATGAAACCAAATTGTTGACATTTTTTTCACTTCACAATATTTGTTTAGTTGAATAAAAATAAACATTTTTTTTAATGAAACAATGTACATAATTAATTATGTATGTAACTTTTTCTTAACCTTGACCATGAAAAATAAAATGTACTGAGTTTTACTGTACTGATATTTAGTTATTAATATTATATGCGAAATTATTTTTATTACTCATTCATAAAAAACGAACGTGATCCGTATCAAATACCATCCTATGGAATTTATGAAACAATGGCAAGTACACAAAAATAATATCTCAGCAAGAATTTGTTAATTTCATGGAAGTTAAAAATGTTTAGCGAAAATTATCTCTGATCACGGAAAGTCATAAAAGCTTTTTGTAAACAAATCGATGTTTAACAAAATTTTTATTCTCACCGACGTTCAACATTGTTTTGTTGAATTAGTAATAAAATAAGATTTTTCTTTTTTTAATAAACTTGATATCGCTGCACACGAGGCTGTCACTCGTCATTATGTCATTGCTCGTGAGTAATAAACGGGCCCATTACATTATTAATAGTTAATACTACTATAAACTTTAATGTGACGCTACCATAGAGATATAAGTATTAGAGTACGCTAGCGGGTATGCTTGCCATAAGTGAAAGTGTCTGCAGTTCAGAGAGAGAACGCTGCAATCGTTCCGTATCATTCTTTCTCTCTCTCATGAGCGCTCGTTGACAGATCGTTAACTGAAGAGGGGAGGGCGGGGAAATTATTATTATTATTATTATTATTGTGTTATGTAACTGACATTGTATTAATATTATCGTTTATTATGTAATACTGTGTAATAAGATTATTTTTACATTTAATAAAGACACTCGATCTCTATCTACAACACTCTGTAGTTTTTTAAGCATCCAAATATCTGTACTTTCAATGCCATATCTGTTCGCTGAACCGAGTATAGACTGTTGTCTATTATTATTTTGACCTGCAGTTTCAAAAAGGTTGGCCACCACTGGACTACCGGACTAGTGAAGAGGTAAATGAAATTGACATCCACTATTGTTATTTGTTTGTTTTTCTTTTTATTTCATTTAAGCAATTAAACACACAGTCCATAATATATATTATTTTGCAACGTACCTACTCGATATTGTTATTTCTATTTTAAATTAAAAAAAAAACATTGCTGCGAACCAGTATTTGATTAATTTAGTGATAATAGTAGGATTTACAAAATTATAGAATTTTCTTATCGATTATGACTGATTCCGCCATATTTAAGTTGTCTGTCAATAATTATTTAGAAGCTTGTGGTCAGAGTGCCCGTCGGCAAAAATTTTACTGACAAATACTCTCCCCAAACTTTGTATATGGCTTCATTAGGCCTAGTCTGACATCTATTTCCTCTATGACTTTTCTTGATTTTGGGGCGTTTTCCCTCTAAATTTTCCGAAAGATGTCGTTTTGACGACATGTAAAAAATTTATAGATACTGTTTGTTTGTTTTTTAATTGGATAGCTTAAAAACTTCAACCAAAACGCTAAAATAATGTTCTCTGACAAATAACATGAACCATAAATGTCTGACACCTCGAATATGTAGAACATATTCGAGGTGTCAGACATTTTAAATGGTTCATGGTATTTGTACTCTATAAACTCTACTCTGCTTGTTTCCATGGTTACAGTTGTGTAAGCTACATTATGTAGATCATTAAACCTGAGTGAAATCTGCTGAAATGTTTCCATCGCAAAATTTTCGTTTAAATTTAAACTTTACATCGATGGAAACATGCCTCAAGTATAAGTTTATAACGTTATAGATCAGAACAATAATTATTACAGACAATTTAAGAAAAACTCAAACTTTAATAATTGTGCATATTCTGGTAGACTGACATTGATGATTATAAATTAGAAAATGGTTTTTGGCAAAAATGGACTTGTCATAGTGTTATTAGATGTTATATAAATAATATTCAGATTAAAGTATTTGAATACACTTTTATTGATAAACAAAATTGCTTACCTTTATCAGCTGTCTTCTTTTGATGCCACTTTAGATAAAACTATACACTGATTTTTATTGTTCTATTAAATAGTTTGTTGATTAAACAATTGATCTTAATCCTACGATAAATAATGCAATTCTGACACTAAATTAAAATGTTTCTTTTTTATCGAGATTTTTTAAATTTGCACTGATTTGACTATTAATATCAGAGGCGTGAAAAGTGCATGATGTATATTTAAATATTCTTAAAAAAACATATTTACTAAATTTCAAAATAATACTTTAAAGGATGCTTAATAATTTATAGGAACAAATTAGGTAAAGTATTTCGATCGGCCAAGAACAATTTAACAAGCGCGCCTTTTTTTTGTATTCGATTGTTTACATGCGTGCTGTTAGCTATCGTGTTTTGTTAACAATGACCGATCAGTCAAACAGTCGACGATATACTATTGATTGAGTGCTTCCAGCGGCAACCTTTTGCAGTGCGGACCCCAGTGTAGACAGTAGAGGTTCGCGAATATGATAGGTATCAAGTATATAAAATGCAGGAGGTAACTCTATCGCGGATTTCTCCATATATTGCATACAGTGTATTAAAACTCCCACCTTCTGACTTTATCTGCGACTATCCGACAAAAACGTTTAAGTGTAATTTCCCGTATTTTTTCTGTAGAAATATTTTGTATAACGGTCTCGCCCGGTTTCACCCGGGTGCAAATGAACGAATGATGGGGGGAGGGACATGAGTACGCACATTCATCTTAGTTTACCGTGATGAATGTGTCCAAATTTCATGATGATCGGAGTTACCGTTCAAAAGTTTTTGAACAAATTTTGAGTTACGTTTTGCAACATTTTTCATAGATGCTCCGCTTCTATTGGTCGTATCGTGATATTATATCGGGAAAAATATTATCAAATTGGCAGTATGATCCAATCAGATCACCAAGAATTCGACATAAGCGGTTTTACCTTTTGCCCACAGATATATATTAGCTTCAAAACTATATCAATTTATAAATCGTTATAAACGTGTGTAATGTGTACATCGTGCGCATAAAGTTTATCGTCACGTCGTTTGAAAACTGATTTGACAGAAAAGATCGTTAATTTGATAAGAAGTTTAAATTTTCCTCCTGCATTAAGTCATAAATGATGTGATTCTATAGGTCTGTTCCTATAGCTGTCTGAGAACGGTAGCATAACAGTCAGTCTTGCTACTGCGCAAGATCCAGGTTAATTAGAACTAGTCGAAATTTTGTTTGCAAGATAAGTTAACGAAATCACTTAAGTTAATAATTTAAGATTTTTTCACGTTCTGAGATAAATAAATCAATTTTTTTAATTGTTATTATATTATTTTCCTTTTGTGGCACACTTTAATTTTACAAACATGTTAATAATCAAAACCTTTGTTGTAGAGTAACCTTGGACTTTATGATGATATTTTCTACAGCTCTACTAACATTTTTGAGTACGGAATATCACCGATAACAATAAAGATCGCCTTGCACTACTTTGTACTCTGCTTCTGTTAGCGGAACTAACTCTATCGTTAGTGTATTTTTTCGAGTTTCTTTTCAAAACGATAAAAAGATTTATGAAAATAAAAAAAAGAATGTGTACTTTTCACAAGGAACAAATAAGTTTACTGAAAAAAATAATTAACATAATTGGCATTTTTGACTTGAAATCACCTTTCTATCAAAATGACATTAATATTTTTGAATATTTGTCGAATGTAATTAATCATGTTTGAATTTTCAGTATGCCCTTATAACTATATAATGTATAATATATATAATATATAATCTAGTTTTGAATTACAGAATAAGTATAGAAATTGCCAGAAGTGCACTGATTTTTCGCAACATTAGCGCCTTTTGGCTCTTTATCTTCCGCCTAGACTTCTGGCAATTTTTTCCCTACTTACTTATACTATCTCCTATTATTCTGCAAATTTTCAGCTCTGAACTGAGTCACCCATATTCTCCGTAGCCAGCTCTTCGTGCATCAGCAACACAGTCCCAGGCTATGGCAGTCATGTCGTGGGACATCCTGTATATAAAAGTATTCAATATACGTTTTCAAAATTTAACATTTCAGAAAATAAAGTCTATGCCGTAAAACGTACTTTTAGGGTTTAGATCTAGTAAAAAAAAGACGGGTTGTACTCCGGGAGTGCCGGCGGAAGTGAAAACTTAAATATTAACTTCTTAATTTATTGCATTTAGAAGCATTGTTTATTTATTGGCAACACTTGTAAATAAAATGGTTTGTATCATAGATTGCATTTTATGTACGATATTTCAACGCTAGATGTCTAACGTTGTATAAAAAATAAAATGGTTTGTATCATAGATTGCATTTTTATGTACGATATTTCAACGCTAGATGTCTAACGTTGTATAAAAAGTATCTGGCAATTACCTACTATCACTTAGAGAGTCTCACCCAGTTCTTACTTTTCCTGACGCGAGTTTAACATGTTTTACCCATTACAAAAAAAGTGTACAACGCCGCTAAAGAAGTTTTCACTTCAAAAAAATTGCGATTTTGCAAAATCCTAAGCGTTGATCTTTCTTTGTAAGACAGAGAGAGAGATAATTGAAATCGATGAAGCAGTTTTTGGTAAGTGACCAAAAATATGTTGTCGCAACGTACAGACTTTGAACATCCTGTAATTTTCTTTTCCTTCTTTCCAATGACTTCTACATAATATTATGACACTATGACAATGACAGTAATTTATTATTACGATTTGACGTCACAATAAAGACGTAGCGTCATAATGTTTGTCAAGTGGAAGCAGACAATTGACATATTTACTCATCAGAAATCTAGCTTATGACGTCATAAGGTACAAACTGAATAATTGCATACTCAATAAATGTACTAATAATTTTGTTGTCACCTCCCATCTTCGTTAAATATTAATTATGACCTCTAGTTGTGGACAAATGAAACTTTATCTACGGCCTTAGTTCCCAAACTGGTCCAGGTTGGAGATGAACAGAAAGCAAAAATGTATAGTAAGTCTCACTAAATTGGTACACGCTAGTAAAATTAAGAGATATATGAATAGAGACGATTTGTTGCTATTAGATCTGTAAAAGTAACGAGAAATTGTGTACCCGTATATTCGTTACTTAAAGAACCAGTACCCGTTACTTTCGTATCGTTACGTTACTCGGTACTTTTCATACGACATACAATAGTGTACTTAACAGCATCAAGCAATAAGCATGTAGTTCGCATCAAAGCGCGTCGCATACGTGATACGACATGAGTCATGACTTCGTACTTTATGAATACTTATAAGTATAACACATTTTGTTCGTATAACCGTATCAAACGAGCCGAATTGACATAGATACGAAACATGCGAGTAACGAAATGAATTTGTAAGTAAAGATTCGGTACTTCGAGTCAGACGATATACCCGTTACTCAGTAACGAATACATACGGTTTGTTACAGCTCTAGTTGCTATTGATTATTTCACTACCAAACCATTACAAGCAAAACCAAAATATCTAAGGCTGGTAAAAGAAGGTAAATGACATAAACAAATGCTTGTGCTTCATGAATATAAAAAAATCTTTAAAAAAATATTTATCTAGCTAAGTATATATTTAATATACTTTAATTCCAATTAATAACATGATAAGATTTGAATGATCTTCATAATAAAAAAAAACAGTTTTTTCAAAGCACAAATAGATATAAAAACATTCTGAAGTCATTGTTTTTCGTTGAACTAAGTACCTATACGTCTGCGTCTCTGCTTAGCGCAGGGCGTAATGGCGCAGTCGTTTGCAAAACTATTCTGAAATTATTTTTTTTTTTTGGGCTCTTGAAGTCGTCCTGCAGAATAAAAAGTGTAGGGTGCCGGTCAGTATCTCGGACGATTACTTTAAACAAAAAGGAATAATTAATTTTAACGACACAATTTTATTCATATTTGATCTGTCGAAAAGGTGTTTAGGCTTATTACTGTATATCTTCACGCCTTTAATTGTTCTAAATTTATAAAGGTTAAATTTTGTTACGAAATATTCAAATAATCGTTTACAATACTATCTACTTTGATTTCAAATAAATCACTAATAGCTTCGTCTTTGCTGCCTTTAAAATAATACTTACTAGCTGCTCTATTCGGAACCCAAAGGAATGGTGAGACCTCTGGTGAGAAATGAACCGAACTGTCCTAAGGGGGGTTTTTGACAGATAAACATGGATTTAGAAAAGCAGGATGGAAGCTAACCTAGGCTCCATCATGCTTTTCTATAAGTCAATGTTTACCTTATGTCTCCATAGCTTACCTGTCTAAAGTCCCCCTTAGGACAGTTCGGCGCATTTCTCACCAGAGGTCTCACCATTCGGAATGCACGTGTGTCAAAAAAGTGTAATTTTCAACAACTACCAAATTTTTTAAGATCTCGATTTGCCACTAAAAGTTTGATTTAGGGAGTTTTTGCTTTATGAAAATGTATACTTTTATTTTAAAATTCTATACAGAACATATTGAACACATAATTTTGTTCGAAATTTTCAGATTGATAATGAACTGTTCGCTTTCCAGTTTTCTGATCCCTTTGTGCAAATTCGCTGTTAAAAAAAACACATTCTAGTTGTGCAATATATCGCCCGCCACTGTAAATGACCTTAACATTGAAATCATAACATAGTTTTACATTCTCCAATATAATTGCCGCTAAATGACAAAGATAGCAATATGTGTATTTGTAAACAAACAGCTAATAATGTATTAATTATGCAAATATGTTAATTTATGACATCTGTTACGAACTTAAACATGAAGATGTTGTGGAAAAGTACTGCAAGAATGTTAAAGAAATGGCAATTAACAGGCACAAGGCTAAGCCATGTTACTTTTTAAATTCTACCAATCATGATCAGCGAACGGGTTGAAGCAAGAAATTTTATTTATGGGGCTCTGACCCTCCTGCTTGTATATACTATACAGAGTTCGGCACTTGATTAGAGTCTTAACTAATGCAACTTCAAATTTTGTTGACTTCTTGCATCGTGTTTATTTTGACTGGTCATTACAATGTCTAACCTCAAAAAATAATTTATTGCAACAGTTATGAAAGCTTCTATTGCAAGTAGCTTTAAAAAAAACTAGATGGAAGGATAACTTAAAATTTTGTTGACTTCTTGCATCGTGTTTATTTTGACTGGTCATTACAATATCTAACCTCAAAAGTTAATTTATTGCAACAGTTATGAAAGCTTCTGTCGCCAGTAGGTTAAAAAAAAACTATAGATTGAAGGAATTCAAAATTCTTTCTCAAAATCTCTATCTCTAATAATAATAATAATAATAATAATGCTGATGATGATGGTGATGCTGATGATGATGATAATAATAATAATGATAATGCGTTTAACGTTCGTTTCTCGACTTTATGTTAAAGTAGACGCCATTCGCACCATTACTGTTTTGCATCTTCCACACTTCCCGTTATTTTTTACATTTTTTCAACTTCTACTTAATTGATAGCCTTCTTGAGGGTAGTAAACCGTAATATAATTAGTCAAAGTAAATACTGGGAAGCACGAAACCAACAAAACATAAAATTGTATGGTTATTTTCCATGAGTCCAAATCACGTGTAGGACCCTGTAGTGTCTCATCGACATGCAACTGTTCTGGAAATATTATATAGACCTTCCCATCTACACAGCAGAACTATCAAAGTACATTGTTTTGATGTCTCTCTAAAGATTTGGTCAACGTTAGCCATATAAGCATACAAAATATTTACAAATTATACTCAGAAACCTTCCTCGATTATCGCTCTTTCTATTAGTGAAAACCGTATGAAAATCCGTTCGGTAGTTTTTGAGTTTATCGCGTTCTGACAGACGCCGCGGAGGGACTTTGTTTTATATATATACAGATTACAGCACTCGTACTGTAATGAGTCAATTTACATGCCTGCATTCGCATGTAAAGTAGCTATTTACAGGCGTCAGTCCAACAAATAATTTATCACCTGCGTGTACTTAAAAACTTTCAAGTGATTCAGTATTTTTCTTTTTTTTAATTTTCCATTTTTATTGTTACTAGAGCTGTAAAAGTAACGAGAAATTGTGTACCCGTATGTATTCGTTACTTTCGTATCGTTACGTTACTCGTTACTTTTCATACGACATATAATCGTGTACTAACAGCATCAAGCATGTACCATCGCATCGAGGCGCGTCGCATACGTGATACGGTATGACTTCGTTCGTATAACGTATAACCGCATCAAACGAGTCGAACTGACATGGATACGACAAATGTGAGTAACGAAATAAATTTGTAAGTAACGATTCGTTACTTCGAGTTAGACGGTGTACCCGTTACTCAGTAACGAATACATACGGTTTGTTACAAGCTCTAATTGTTACTTACAATTTATCGTGTAACACGTAAATTAATAGACTGGTGGACAAAACAAAAAATCTTAAAGTTGACATCTAGCCTTGAAATTAAAAATATTATTTTTTCATCTCTTGAAAATATTTGCCTTTGATAAAATATGTTACCTATTTATTTTTTAAATATTATCATTTAGTTGTGTTATCTCCGCGATGATAGTGAGGATATCATCATCTTCTTTTCCCACAATCAGTTTTCCAATGATGATGCAAAGAACCTTGGCCTGGAAAAATCAGTCTACCATATTGAGCCTATTATGGCGTGCCGATTAGGGCTGTGATTAAAATTCATTTACATGAAAAAATTTCGTTTGTTTGCGTCATGTCAATTTTTATTTAGTTCCAGTGAATTCTGATCAAATGATTTTTATATTTTTATGTGATTCAAGCATATACAGTGAAATCTCTCTTAAGCGGACACCTTCGGGACTATTAAAATATGTCCGCCTAAGAGAGGTGTCCGCGTATGGGAAAAAATAAAAAACAGGTATTATTATGTATGTAGATACATACATACTACATAATATGTACATACATATTTTTTATTTACGTAATAGGGTAGAATTTTATTGTTTTCTCATATACATTAATATGCATACCTACGTATGAAATCAAAAAATCAAACATAAAAAGTATAACTTAGTTGGCTTGAAAAAATCAATTATGGTAGTTTGACGCGTATTAGTTTTAAGCACGTTGTCTTGAAAATGTAATTCCAAGTCAGATAACATCTGCATTGCTGTTGAATCTCCTTTAGTTTTGGCAAATTCTGTAATTGTTTTCAACATACCAATGGCCTGCTGATAACTTATAGCATTAGATTGATCAGTTATGGTTATTTCTTCATCGGATTCGTCAGATTCAACTAACGTCAGGTTGTCGCCTTTTTTTACAATTTTGTTAAAAGAGGTGTCATCATCATCTTCCACTAGTAAGTTATTATCGATGGTAATGAATTCGCCTAAATAATTTTTTTATAGTGCAACGTGTTGCAACATTTTTAATTTTGTGTCCGTTTAAGAGAGAATTTTACAAGTTTTGTACTTAAATATTGCGTCCGCGTCCGCCCAAGAGAGAGTCCGCTCAAGAGAGATTATGTCTTATGGAATTCTCTTGTACTTCATTCCGGACTATCACATAGTGTCCGCCTAATAGAGCTGTCCGCTCATTATAGAGGTGTCCGTTATGAGAAGTTACACTGTACTTTTATTTTATACTGAGTATAGTATTAAAATCGCAATCGAACCATTAGGGTGCAAACATATACTTCTGTCTTTTTTTACGCCGTAAGCACTGGCGTATCCAGGAGGGCAAAACAAGCACGAGGGATCCGGCTTAAGAAACTTCTAATTGGCTCCCTCCTGGGCCAAAAGCTGGGTACGCCCATATTAACGTCAGAAAAAAAGGCAAAGTTTTTGAAACAGAGATACTTTATTCAGATTGAATGCAAGTACATCAACCAATCCTATCATCGGAGAAATCAATAGGGAATTCCATCGAAGAAAGAGACGCAGATATATTTTCGATACGCTTTGTTGCCTTCACTCACCGCACATTGAGGAGATAGTTAAAGGGAGTTTTGAGATTACAAAAAGAAAATCCGCGGCAGCATATATCTGTCTTTAATTTAGATAGTCTATAAATCAGGGCGACGCCGAATTGTGCTACGCTAGTATCTTATTAAATAGTTAGCTTATTATATGATGTGCTGTACAGCCCTACTTTTTTACGCACAATGACTTTGTCGTTGATAATAATCTGATATTATACGTTGTAATGCATTATAAGTTATACTATATGGAAGATAAAATGCAACTGCCGAATAGTTATGAAACTTTGCCGTGAATTGTAATGGGTTTGATAAAAAAAAGAATCACGCGCAATGTATTGTTATTTTAGATTTAATTGTATTGCGAAACAAGGTGAACTTTTCATAGTACAGAGTTGTACTAAGGTTAATTTATATTTAGAATACAACTCTTGTACATTCTTTTCCCACTGTATTAATTATATACGCTTTTTACACGCTTTATATTAACTTCACTTGTAAGTTTGTATGTATGTATGTATGTATGTTTGTTTGTAACCTTCGTTTGGACTACAGCAAGTGGTTTATTACTGTAGTATAATATGCCAGCACTGTAACTACAGTGGTTAGCCGTGCGGTCTAAGGCACGGGTCTTCGCTGACGTCAACTCTCGGAATCACGAGTCGTGGGTTCTAATCCCGTCCAACCGAAAAAAAAAATTGGTTTTTTTTTCGGCAAATTTTTGGGCAATAAATCGAACTAAAAAGTGGAAAATAAATATAGTTTAAAAAAACTAAAATTAACACTTTATATCGAACTAAAAAGTAACAAATTTTTTTTTTAAATAAGCTTAAAACAATAATGAATAAAAAATACAAGTATTATTGTGAAAAAAGCGTGGGGCGCTTTTTTCCACATTTTCGTACATCCAGCGCCCCACGCTTTTTTCACAATAATACTTTTATTTTTTATTCATTATTGTTTTAAGCTTATTTAAAAAAAATATTTTTTACTTTTTAGTTCGATATAAAGCGTGTTTTCTAGTTTTTTTTTTAAATTATATTTATTAGAGATAATTATTACCGTTCACCAGCGTGAGATATATATAAATTATTCATAGACAATAAATTTTAAAGACGTGAATAATATATATAGTAAATTGAAAATCGAAAAAAAGATTGAGAGACAAATCCAGGAATATTGAAAAATAACCTCAAAACACCAACAGTAATAATAATAGGCGGCGGCACCACTGTAATCTGAAAATGCGGCATGCATTTACTTCTATGTACACGTTTATTCTTACGTCATTCAACGGCTGTTGTTAGGATACAGTTGCTTAGGAAACTAAAGCTATAGCGACTGGCGTTTAAATTAAATCGGTACCTGGAATTAACTATTGCTCACCTTTCTTAAACACAGGTGCTGAATATTGTTGTTTAACTCATTAAAAATATTATGACAGTTTATTTGTTTCAGGTAAGTTTCCATTGATTTGTGTCATTTTCATCACATTTATTGTTAATAGTTGGAATCAGGTTAAGTTATTTATTTTTCGAGATGATATATTTTATCATTATTCATAGATAATAATACCACATTATTTCCCACTATATTATATTATTTATCTATATCTATACTGTTAGTAGAAGTTTTGTTCCAAATTATGTATTGAAGGAGATTTATTTGGTTGAGGAACAATTGAAATAAGCTTTACCAGTGTATCCCTTGTGGCCAATTTTAACTTTAATGAACCAAAAATACTACATAAAGAAGTGAATTTACAAAAAAGACTTTTTTTGGAGATGTGTTACATCAAAAAAAATTCAAACACTGTCAATAAGAGAACGGACATAGATGGGTTAAATAACATTTATGGCAATATAATTAATTAACAAATTTTAACAAATTCTAACCTGTAAACAAATGCAGTTTGTATAGAGATAGCCTTTCATATACATTAGTACAATATTATTTTGCACAATTGACAGAACAATTTTATAAGGAAACTGTTTTATGATAATTTTAAATTTAAAAAATTGTCGAGATTCATAACAAATGATCATGTATATTAGAATTATTTTTACAATTTACCATCTTAACTTGCATTGAGGTATGTTATAGTTTTTATTATTATCTATCTATAATGTTTATAATGTAAGTTAGAAATTATAATAATATATGTAACGAATATTATACATGTTCATAGGCCCTGATGATGAAAATATATTTTTCGAAACGTTGGCCACAAGCGATACACTGGTAAAGCTTATTTCAATTGTTCCTCAACCAAATAAATCTCCTTCAATATATCTATACTAATATAATATATAAAGCTGAAGAGTTTGTTTGTTTGTTTGTTTGAACGCGCTAATCTCAGGAACTACTGGTTCAAATTAAAAATTGGTTGTCTGTAAAGTCGGTTTACGGACGATAGTTTTACGTGATAACGTCATAAAGAAACATTGATGAAAAATTGCATACTTTTATGAGTTACACTTTTCGGAACGTTACACTTTTTCGTGTATGCAGCCGGTGTTTCATCAATTTATAAGACGTTATCACGTCAAAAAAAATTTTTTTTTGTTGGATAGCCCATTTATCGAGGAAGGCTATAGGCTATATAAAATCAGGCTACGACCATTAGGAGCGGAGCATTAATGAAAAATGTTGCAAAATGTATCTCAAAAATAAGCTTCTATTCAGGTGAAACGCTCTAACTAAATATACTCATATTAGCGTTATCAGAATACAACGCCGGCTAGCTGAATCGGTAGAGCACACGACTGTCAATACCAGGGTCGTGGGTTCGAGCCCTACGTTGGGCGAATATATTTTTATTTTTTTTTTATTTTCTACATTGCTTTCTTCTAAGGCTTGCATTTAAATTTATTTTAATTTTATTTAATTAATTAAAAAAAAATTATTAGTTAAAAAAAAGTGAAAATACTGCTTTTTATCGACAAAAAAATTTGAACGGTAACTCCGATCATCATGAAATTTGGACACAACATTCATCTCGGTAAACTAAGATGAATGTGTGTACTCATGGTCCTCCCTTCCCCATTAGTTCTTTTACACCCGGGTGAAACCAGACGGGATCGCTAGCTGTCAATTCTTAAATTTGGAGGGTAACGCCAATTGATATTAATGAACTATAAAGAGCCGAAATCCCATTCACCTATATTTTACGAGCAGGGGTCTTATAGATAAATGTGTTTAGCCGTGAACTGCGCTAAGCATAATCATATTAAATTATGGTAGTAATATCAGAACTCTTGACTCGCATTGATTCACTATTATATATTCGCTACGCCTAATAAGGATGTTGCGTTTGCACAACTTGAACAGAACTAAACTAGATGAATGAATTATTATAGCACGCATATGGCAAGGGATTTGTGACCAGAAGATAAAACGGCCAATGAATGTTTCATCATTTTTAGGGTACTGTACCAGTATGGTAAACAACGGAACCCTTGCGGTGATATTGTACGCGCCACGGATCTAAAAGGTTCGGAAGCTAGTCACATACATTTTAGAGTCGTTGATATTTCCACCACCTCCCAGCTACACGGACGGAACGTGCGCTCGTCGGTGATTGGCTGTGATCACTCGTTGCCTTTGTCACTTGTCGCTTTCCTACTTTAAAGTACAGTCGAGTACGCTATTGTCAAGTTGTTATTACTATGTTAGTTTGTTGAGTGGCGAGTTTGTAGTTTTTCAACAGACTGTACAAGTGCAAGCATGCATTCGCATCTAACTTCCGAGCCTTTTAGATTCGTGGCGCGTACTATACTTCGCTGTAACATTTTTAACTTCACACTATATAAAATATATCATCAAAATTATACGAGCACTAATTAATTTGTTCGACTTATGGTTTCGCTAGACGTCGAGGGTATTACAGAGACGTAAGTAGTTAAAGTTACTTTTTCTATATTTTATAAAAAAAGTATCTAATCGTGTCATCAATTGTGAACAGTCACTATACGTAATAAAGTAGTGAAGTGAAAACGAGACCGGATCAACGAGATTAAAAAGACGTGTGGACATGCTTTTTTTCAGGCCGCTAACAGTTCTGATTATTTGGGCTTAGCGCCAATTTATATTTTCAGTTTATTACTTCCAAAAAAATATTAATTGGTTAACTTCTTAGTTTGGGAAGTTATTCATATTTTTTTCAAATTGCAAAATTTATGGCGAACAATTTTTTTTAATATCTTAAATAACAAACGTACGGATGACGTCACGCGGCACAAGTGTCACATTAACTTAGAATATAGCAAGTCATGATGGTAACATATTTGAAAAGATGTTAATTCTTATTTATTAATTCTCTTACTTTAAGTACATACTTATATTATAATATTTCTATTTTGTAATAGAAGCCAGACAGAAGGGTTTTTCGAGATTTTACAAAATATCATATATATTAATACGCTAAGGTTAAAGATATTTGCCGCTCTTTTTAGAAAAAAACTCACAATTTCTCCACATAAATTATATATCATTTTACAGATAATTGCTTGCTCTACTGACATCGACAACTAAAAAATTTATTATTGCTTTTGTTTTTGTAAATTAATTAAAATACAGCAACGCTGAACAATGTCTGCCATCTAACGGCTTTAATTTTAAAACAGCGAGCAACGCTGAACAACGTCACAGCAATGCTGCATGATGCCATCTGGCTTAGCTCAACGCTTTTGCTACTTGCGCCTCTATATGACAATTTTAGTAAAATATTTCTTCGATCTGTCATCTGAACTTCATATTGTAATACAACAAAAAGAAGAACGTTATAAGCAGTGTGCAAAATTAGAATACCTGCAATCATATTTAAAAAATAATTTTGTAAAGTGATAATTATTATACTTATTTAGTGCGAATAATTCGCACAGGTCACACTAGTTTCAATTGTTTCTCCATACAAAACAGGCTTGGAATTACCAATCTAGACTATTACTGAGGTATCCTTCGAATTTCCCTACCAACAGGTTCATATGACCTTAATGGTTGGTAGCCTTAACGAAAAAAGCATATTTTTCTTTTTTAGTTATTAGGTTTTTTTTTATCGAGTGCATCTTATCCATTCTTGTTTTAGCAATATCGTTGACTGCGCTGCATCAACTAAACTGCATAATCATCTGGTACGCACGTCTGGGTCAGGGCCGGCTCTATAAGTTTGTGAGAACGGTTCTGTTACAAGGTCTCGGGCCTGTAGGAGCCACGCAACATCATATATATTAATACGCTAAGGTTAAGATGTTTGCCTCCCTTTTTAGAAAAAACCTCACAATTTCTCCACATAAATTATATATCATTTTACAGATAATTGCTTGCTCTACTGACATCGACAAATAAAAAAATTATTATTGCTTTTGTTTTAGTAAATTAATTAAAATACAGCAACGCTTGAACAACGTCTGCCATCTGACGGCTTTAATTTTGAAACAACATCAACACTGCGATCTGTCATCTGACCTTCATATTGCATTACAACAAAAAGAAAAACGTTATAAGCTGTGTGCAAAATTAGAAACGAATTGAATACCTGCAATAAATTTTGATTCATTAAATTGAATTGAATGATTTATTTACATAATATATACATTAAGACACAATACTGCATACTGCCATCTGACGGCTTAATTTGGAAACAGCGAGCAACGCTGAACAACGTCACAGCAATGCTGCATGATGCCATCTGACGGCTTAGCTCAACGCTTTTGCTACTTGCGCCTCTATATGACAATTTTCTTCTTCGATCTGTCATCTGAGCTTCGTATTGTAATACAACAAAAAGAAGAACGTTATAAGCAGTGCGCAAAATTAGAAACGAATTGAATACCTGCAATCATATTTAAAAAATAATTTTGTAAAGTGATAACTATCATACTTATTTAGTGCGAGTAATTCGCACAGGTCAATCTAGTTTATTTTTAATCAACTAAAGATGTTTTTATAGCAACCTCCCATTTGTCATGTTCGTATAGCGCTAGTACAGCCACCCCTTTTGAGTTGGTAACCCTAAATCACGAAGTCTGTAACCAGGAGACCTAGCTTCCTGTGCTTCCCGTGTTTCGAGACGGACCGTTTTCTGGCGTACGCGAGATGGCGCTGTTATCACTACCTGGGAAAACTTCGGTTCTTTCCGCCCGTTCTCGCCATAATTGTTTTAAGTCACAGATACTACACATAAGCCATGAACGTGTGTGCGTTATCCAGTAGCTGACGCCATATTGGTTCATGCGACGGATATCGGTCCACCACTACGCTCGAGCTGGTTCTCCTGGTCATGCCCTAAATTATTTACCAAGACTGAATGAACAAGACCAAGACGTATTTGAGAAAGAACAAGATCAAGACCGAGTAAGCAAGACCAAGACTGTCTCAGTCTTGGGCTTGGTCTTGTTTTGCTCATCACTACCTAAATACAGACATCGCACGTGACCCTGCTGACCAACTTTGCTTTATGAACTCCGCATTTTGCAGCAAGTTTTCTATATTAAAACTTTGAAAATATTGTGGTCGGCTCTGGCGAGATCTGTAAATGCGTTTGTCGATCAGCAGAAAAATCGCCTGCGGGTCGACAGGATTGCCCGGTGCATTCATCTAACTAACGCGACTACTACTACTACGTAGTAACCAGAGATATTTAATATAAGCAGATCCAACTGTTTACATTTTAACCTGATCATACACCGTTTCTATCAGAATTCAACGTTGACAAACTTCGGCGAGCTGAAGACGAAGGGTATATAACTTATATTAAATGCATCTGTTGGAAAATACATGTGACAACACTGCATGAACGCATGATTCACTTTTCATTCAATGCATTCCTTTTATTGTCATTACGGAAGTTGCAGTGTTGCTATGTGCTTTGTGTGACATTTTGCGAAAATCAAGTATTTTTCATTTTTTTTTATTAGTATTGACAATTTACAATGGTTCGGCAGTGCGTAGTTTGCAAAAAAATGGATTATTCTAATCCCGGATTGATATTTCGGCGGTAAGTAAGATATGTTTTTTTTAAGTTAAGCAGTGGTGTAGACGTAGTTAAAAATTATTTTTATTAAATTATTGCAAAAACAATTTTACATGTGCACTTCTTTAAAAAATATCTTGATGGAGGATTAAAAAAATTATTGTTAAATTCTAAGCTAGATTTCCCATCTTTAAGCTGAATAGATAATTTTGTTGGACTTATTTACTAAACCTAGATTTTTCGAAGGTAAACATTTCGTTTACCTTTTACAGCACATTTTAGTATACTTTAATGTTTATTTATATTGTTGTAGCTTTCCTGTAAATCATGAGCGCAGACAAAGATGGATGATATTTTGGATTTACGAAACCAGCATGTCAAAAAGTTTGCTCAAATTTGTTCAGATTATTTTGATCGGAGCGATATTATGACTACTCATCTAACTGGACGAAGGCAAATAAGATCAGATGCTGATCCCCAATTTAATACCACAGTTTTTACTGATCGTTTGTCTTACAGGTAAAACAAATAAACTCAACTTATTTGCAGTAGTCTTTAATTATGCCATTAATAATTATTATATTTAAGACTGATTATTGTCTAAAAATTTCTTGTGATAATATGTAATAAATAATATAAGAAAAATCCGATGTTGTCTTTTATTACCTACTCAAAATAACTAAAAAATATATAGATACGGAAATTGCCCTACCTTAGCGGTCAGGTACAAAAGAAAGAATAAATATTTAATATGTACCGAAATCCTTCACTCCAAAACTACTGAGTCTAAAATTTGGAAAAAATAGCGAATATAGGGCCCCCTCTTATAGTTTACAGGAAAACTAAAACGAAAATCTTAAGTATTAAAGTTTTCACAAAAAACGGAATGGTACATACCCTCTCCTCGCAAGTTCTACTCGCACGTGGCCAGTTTATTATTCTCATTTGTTAGTAAAGGCACATTATTGCATTTAAAATCGTTTAGTAAAATGCCACTTTACTACACAGTGACGTTTGGCAATTAAAATGCTTTGACCACCAGATTATATGCAATAAAACAAATCACGTTAAAATCTTTATGATTCAAATTACATACCAAATTTTATCTTCTAGAGTAAATTATTTTAATAAAACGTAAAATCAGTTTCTATTGCATCTAGAACCTCTCCAGTATTAATTACTTCTAACTGATATTCAAGTAAATTTTGCTCCTTTTATTAAATAAATATTGTAAAACCTGGCTTTACAATTGTTAGGTATGTTCTAATGTTATATGAATATTCCATTAACACAAAATATATTTTTAATTTACGTTAAAAATTCTTGTTTTTAATAATCCCGAAAAAACCATACGCCCCTGGTTAAGATAATGTTGAAGAAGTTTCCGTTACAACGTTGCCTTTTTAAAGCCATCTCTTTCCAACTTATTTAAAACTGTGAAACTATGTATGATTATAAACAAATCGTGTTTTATGAATGGGATGTTGTGTCTCCTTATATTAAATGTCTCTGGTAGTAACTAAATAATTATTGCAGACAAGAAACGCGCCGACATGTAGACTTGTTTTTGTGGGGTCCTCCGTCAATCTTTTACTCAATCAATTGATCGACAAAACAGTGGCGCACACGTGCATATTTTTAAATAAATTTTTCACTGTTTCACATTTACCTTTTTTACCCTTTCGGTGTTTTTTTTTTTTAAGTAAAACTTCTTTACGCACGCTTGACTTGGGGAGTAAGCTGGTTAATGCGGGACGCGAGATTTACGGAAAGTGTGATCGGGCGAGACGAACGGAAGCTGAGATAAAGATAGAAAGAGGATGACAAATACTTCACTGCCTAGTGGCGTCATCAGGTGGCCGAAAATATAAGCAGTACTAACAATAGAATGACACATACTTTACTTGCCAGTGGCGCTATCGGGTGACAGAAAAAAGTTTTGTAAACATACTTTAAATAATATTTCATAAGGATTTACGCTTAAAATCCAATGAGAGCTAAGTAATTGCAATGTATTACTTTTGTTTTCATTATCTTTATGTTTATATTTCTTTCTTCTTACATTGGACTGTTCATTTCGTTCTTGAACAATTTTATAAATTAATATTGTGTTGAATACATTAACTATTCTACGTTTAAAATGAATAAAATTGTAAAATCATTTTAAAGTTCATATTTTGTGAATTTTCGGGTGAATAATAACAAATTATGGCAGGAAGAAGTTATTGCACATACCGCTGAACTGCGGTATGTGCTCTATTATCGCTTTGTGCGTCAGAACTGACTTTCATTCATAAAAGAAGTTATATCTAGGTTAATTTCGCACGAAATCCATTCAAATTGTAGCTTTTTGAATAGAGGAGATTCTGTTATATAAAACAGGATCATTTTTAGATCGGATCGAGTTCATAATTACTACTAAAGTTGTAATTGAAAATCACGAACAGCAGTTGTCGGTTGGTCTGTATGTCCGAGCTCTACAGATCGCAATTTTGGTCGGATAGTCTTGGGTTATATTTTAAAGTTTATTAGGAAATATTAAAATAAATTTGTCAGACAGAAAATTTTTGTTCTCTCTGATTTTCATATCATTATCTCCAATTTACGAGCTACGAACAAAATGATATGTTCGCAATGATAAAAGTATATTTCTTATTTTTACATATTAATTCTATGAATATTAAGTCCGAAAAATATATACTATCAAAATATGAGTATACTTATTATGTTACTTAAAAATAAATCGGGTTGCAAGGTTAAGAAATTTATAATTTTTACTTGCCATTTGCCAAATGACGAACGTAAACCAATAAAGCTTTTTGGCAAGTAAAAACTGTTGTTGATTGTTTAGTCTTGTATCTCGATTTATCTGTAAGTAACAACTTTAAACAATTAATTGTATTATGTTTACAATTTTGAAGCTGTTATCGACATAAAATATGATTTACTTAGGACGCCACTGTCTTAGGCCTACTTTCTTGTGCAATTGCGCAGGTGATATTATAAAGTGCAACAACCACATCACCAGAGACTCGCAGTCTGCTCTGATCTCTTATTATTTTATCCCACTACTTTGCAAACATGTTTATTTACATATTATGGAGGAATAAAATGCGAAAAAATGCTTAAAGAAAGAGTAAATGCAATTTGTTGTTTTAAAAGTCTAAAAGAATATTTAGGTTTTAAACTTTAAAAAAAGGGGGAAGATTATCATTCGACCAGAATGATTTTTTTGTTTATATTTGCACAGTATATAGGTACCTACCTACACCAATTTTTAACCGACGAAAAACAAAAACGGAGGAGGTTCTCAATTCGACGCGTATATTTTTTTTTTATTTTAATAATATAGATTCCATTGTGTTCAAAAAGAGGCCGGAGTGGTCCCATATAATTTTTATGTGAATCGGTTGTAGTGTGCTTGAAAACTTAATTATTTTACAAGTCGTAATTAATGAAAAATTAGACCCGCTCGGTCTTGTGTTGTAATCAACGTTGCCAGACGTCCCGATTTTTAAATCAAAATTAAATGTCCCGCGCGGGACAGGCTCAGTCCCGTTTTTCGGGGATAACTTTAAAAGAAGTTAAATCTTCACAGAAATATCATGAATAAGTAATTCTTATAAATAATTATTCTCTTATTGTATAAGTTGCAATTTGTAACACTCACTCACCAGACTATTGTTTGAAACGCCATATTTTTCTAATGAATAAAACTTTTTTGATTTTGATTTCTGTTTTTTTTTTTTTTTTTTTATTCTGAAGACGAATAAGCGCAACTATTTAACGATAGGGTAAATCTGATTTAAAATATTATATTTTTATTAAAATACATTTTCTATGGCTATTTTTGCTATCTATTGTCACGTAAACGTAATTTTAATTCAAATAAAAAGATAAATAGGTATTTGAAAACTTCTGATTATATACGTTTTTTTACTGTCCCGCTTTCGACGAAAGAATCCCGCTGTTTTCACTCAAAGAGTTCCAAAATCCCGATTTGGCAAAAAAAAAAAAAACTGGCAACGCTGGTTGTAATATACTATTTTGTCTCCTAGGTTGCGTGGGCTAGACATTAATACTCGAACAGCCCCCTACAATTAGACCGGAGCCCGCGACAAAATGTGTGTCAAATCTTATTCACAGCCATATGAATAGAATTAGTTATATTAGTAAAGTAAGAAAGGTTCATGATATTACCGAGGTCGTTTAGCGGGACATGGATGTAAAAATTAATAAAAAATATGTAATTTTTCAAAGCACTCTTGTCAAATCTTATTCATCTTGAAACTCAAATGGTAGTAAGTTTTTAATAAATAATTAATGAAAAAACGTTTCTTACACCTGACAAGCGGGGAAAAGTTGTTCTTACAGAGTGCAAATCATGTGATATTTTTCGAGGGTGGTGTCAAATTTTATTCACTTAATTATTTATATGAGAGGGAAGTTTGAACCATAAATAATTAGAAAAAAAAGTTCTTACAACTTGAACGCGGACCAAAAGAGTTCTTACACTACTTTCAAAGTAAAAATAGTTAATATCCAACGTATTCATTGCTATAGTGCGCATGCAGTAATTAACAGTACGTAAGTGTGACTAATAACATATGAATATTTAAATTTCCGAATATTTAAAACTGATGTACACTTATTTAGTTTTTCTGTAGTGAAACTGAAAATTTTTGAAGTACTTTTACTACAAAAAACACAGACTTTCTTAACCATTTTGCATTCGATATTCTAAAGAATGTTTCTCTCGCACGAGGCACCAGGAGAATGATTCACCGTTGGCCACAGCAGATGTTTGAAATTTAGAAGGGAGCAAAAGAAAGGTACAGTCGCGGAGCAGAGTGGGGATTTTGAATTTTAACGGCTATTCTATTATACTTCTTTTCCTTCTTCTTCTTCTTCTTCTCCTTTGAGGTTTGTTGGCACCAGAAGTGCTATATAATACGGCCATTTATACAGCTATATATATATTAGTGCAAACAAGAAATAGCAGATCCTCTTTATTCTGTGTCGATAGAGGAGAAAATCGGCGATTACATTTCTCAATTTCAACGAGTTACAGATAATAAAATTTTAAATATTTATTACTATTGTAGTAAATATTCCTAATAGAAAAATTAAAAAAAATAATTTCAGATCTTTAATTTTTAATTTACAATTACGTTTAATTTTTCATTATTTCTACAATCATGCCATGAAAGGAGTTTTTAAAATTATCCATTCCAATTTGTTTTTAAATGAAAACTATATACACCACTAAGCATAAAAAAGCAATATTTTCAATCAACAGAAGTCGTACGTATATATTATATGGATATAAATTTACATTGAAAATTTGGATTTAATTGAAATAATAATTTCGTATAGTTTATCTATTTTTTATGTTTGCATGCGATTAAATCCATTGATGAAGTAAAACTAAATAATAACTGTCGCATGCGCACTGCAGCAAAAGAGCTCAGTGGATATTCTCAATTATCACTTTGAAAGTAGTGTAAGAACTCTTTTGGTCCGCGTTCAAGTTGTAAGAACTTTTTTTCTAATTATTTATGGTTCAAACTTCCCTCTCATATAAATAATTAAGTGAATAAAATTTGACACCACCCTCGAAAAATATCACATGATTTGCACTCTGTAAGAACAACTTTTCCCCTCTTGTCAGGTGTAAGAAATGTATTTTCATAATTAAATTACTAAAAATTAACTACAAAATTAGTTTCATAATGAATAAGATTTGACATGTCAGCTATTTTTTTTGTATACTCCCCCGCAACAGCTATCGCAGTTGTCCCATAGTTTAAGTGTAAGAAATGGGTTTTCGACATCAGAATAACGTACTTTATACAATGTATAACGTATTTTGGTGAATAAGATTTGACAAAAATTTTTGTCGCGGGCTCCCGGCTAAATGCGTTACCTTATAAAATAAATATCGCTTAGTTTTATTTGTTTAGAATTGAAATACTGAGGTAGATCGCTTCACTCGAACAGTTCGTAAAGTAGACGAGCCGCTCTAGAGGACGACCTTTGCCTCGACAAAAATTCGGAAATGGATAATCGAGTTATCTCTGGAACCAAGCGTTACCAAGGTTCTTATATTTTCCTTACTCATTAGTTTAAGGCACGTCGAGTTCACAGTTTAACTAAACATACACAGAAAACACGACGCGTGAGACATGCGAGTACGTAAATATCACAACAGAATCAATATATGCACATCACCCATCTAGCGGTGATTCGTCGTACTACAAATTTTCTACATTATGATTCACCTTTTTACTTTTATTTGGGTTCATCCATAAACTAGTACTCAGAGAACATCTAGTACTCTTCATGAAGCGTGATGGGTGCAGAGGCGGGCTAGGCTCGGGCCTAGGGCGGCGAGATATTAGGGGCGGCCGCGCGAGAAGCGTGTCGATAGGCGCGCGATTTTTCCGTGAACGCCGTAATAAATTAATTGAATGCAAAGTTGTTTTCGTAAGTACCTAGGTCAGGGGTCGGCAACCTGCGCGGTTCTTTTGATGTAAAGTTGCGGCTCTCCAGTTCCATACGCAAAAAATAATTATTTTATTATATAAACCCTTAAAAATCGTCCTATCGATCCATGATTGAGTACCAATACTATCTCTCAGCCGTTTCCACTCGCGTCTCACCCGCACCGCCCCCGTCGCGACGTGTCGTCCTCGGATATAATATATTATACCTATATAAGCGAATACTATAATACTGAAACGAAAATGTTTAGTGGCTCTTTAAAAACTGGGAAATTTTGTAAATTTTAACTCGTGGCTCTTCCAACTCAAAAGGTTGCCGACCCCTGGACTATTGCTTACATGTATACAGAAAAAGAGAGAGAGAGAGAGGAAGAGAGGCATCTTTTCAAAAATAGTGGAGTGACATTGAAACATAACATTTTTTACTTCGAGTTTCGTATCTATTACAATAGCTTCCGAATATATTGGGAATTTAAAACAATTATATCCTTCACATACATACTGATTTATAAACAACTTACAACATATATTAAATCACCTTTGTTTTTCAATATCATAAAAGTTATTTCGAAAACTTTAACAAGATCCGAAAATTAAAAATGTTAACAATTCGCGACATAGGTATACTGGTTTATACCAGTTTTTAGCATTTGCTTAAAAAATATTATGCTATGCTGTTACCAAGACCGTGTCAGTGACGCAGGAATCTGGCAGTTAATCAAAAATACAATACAAATTATTTTACCAAAATTGTGTTAAAAATATCGACTACATTGATGCTTTAAATTTTTAGAGAAATACCGTTATAAACACAATTTAATTATTTACAAAAATATCTACTTATGGCGTTTTCGGCATCGAGAACTGCCCCAGGGCAGTGCGGGCCACTATTGGTTAAATAATTATATTATGTAAACAATAAACCAAAGGAATGGTGAGACCTCTGGTGAGAAATGCGCTGAACTGTTCTAAGGGAGGTTTTTGACAGGTAAACATTGATTTAGAAAAGCATGATGGAGGCTAACATTGATTTAGAAAAGAATGATGGATGCTTTTCTAAATCAATGTTTACCTGTCAAAAACCTCCCTTAGAACAGTTCAGCGCATTTCTCACCAAAGGTCTCACCATTCCTTTGGGTTCCGAATAGTTACCTATGTGGCCTGCCCTGCCCCGGGGCAGTTTTCGATGCCGAAAAAGCCCTGAGATAAAAAAATATACTCGTGGGTATTTTAAAAGTTTAAATAGAAGAAAGAAATCAAGGAATGAAATGGTAATAAAATAAAAATTCTTTACGTATTCGTACATATTTTTAATAAATAAGTTTCCAAACCAAATGTGACTCGAGCATTTTTAAACTCATCACCATTATGGCCAGGTTTATAATATGATCAACGCACATTATTAATGAAAATAAAATATTTATGTCATGACATATAATTAGCCTAATTGAGGATACGAAGTTATTTTTAAAATTTAAAGTTAAAAAAATGCTTTAATTGTTCTTGTCAAAATTACGTCATTAGCAGTCGATAACCTTGTGTTATTTAAAAAAAAATCTGTTTTCATTTGAGTAAAACCTTGAAAATACGTTCAATGTCAATGTCAAAAAAACTAGAAAATGAAAATGTCAAATGTTTATGCATTTTGCACTGTTGTAATTCAATAAAATACCACCATCTTTTTTAAGAATTTATATACGTAGTAAACAATAATTTTACCATTGGCTGTATAAAATCTGAAGAAATAAAATGGTGCGATACAACTCGGGTCTCGGACTAGCTTTCTCAAATAAATTTAAGCTAATAATTGATACCTACATCTGTAGTGTACAGTGGCATAAACCGTCAGCCAGGGCCTAGTCCTACTGCGGCCTTTCTTGCTTTTTCTAGTAAGAATATTATTAATCCTGCCGTCTCACACTGGTACTGTAGGTATAATTAATGTCAAATTTAATCATGAAAATAGTCTCCAATTTTTTAACCTACTTTTTTATTACTCATGCGGGAAAAGTGGTATCTTTACGCATGCTGTTACGGTTGAAAAGTAGCTATTTTCATTTGCGTGCGGAAACTTTATTAATTGTCGCACTGAAATTATTATTTGCCGCACGCAAATTCAGAGAAAAAAACAAAATAATAACGGTGTTAATGTCAACGAAACAAATTGTCATTTGAAGCAGATTTGAGGTTAAAATTTTCGATTATGGACTTTTATTCTTAACAATTTTAACTGAATTTTTAATGATTTAATTTTAATTTTTATTACTTCTAATTTTTTTTTTAATTCAGTGGAATTGAAAACGTATAAACTCACCAAAAACTCAAAATCGAATTTTACACGATCACTACTTTCGCTGTACACACTGTATATGAGAAAGTAAAATGTGAATTAATAGCACAGAAGTGATTAATAGATTAACATCAGTATACCTAATAGTAGATTTAATTGGTTATAACACAGCGAGCTGTAACATAATGTTTGAAACGAGGGCCAGTGAGTTTTAACAGTCACACGAGCCGGAATATCTTTACTTAGGAGATAATATAATATTGTATTTTTTTACTCGCAGCTCCTACAAAATAGTTGGTTTCACTTCATTTTTGTACAAACGTCCCTTCTTATAGTAGGTTAAAAACCAACTGACAGATAAACGGTGATTTACTATGGAATTGGTATATTACTTTATAGTACTAGTGCGTAATGTAACTATTTTATAGGAGGTAGTGCAAAAATAAAATTATAAATGTTCTTTTGCACGACACTATAGAATATTTCAGTTAAGCAATCTGGTATTTCTCCTTTATTTGCACAAAAACACAGTATATTGTTCATTATGATTACATTTAAATGTAGCTAATTACGCAAGTATAAACGTAAAAGCCAATAACCATGTTTATACATTATTAAAAATGTCGTGTTATAGCTAAGTTAAAAATAATTATTCAAATACGCCATAAAGGAAATTTAGATGAAAATGAGAAGAAATCCTCTCCAAAAATTTAAATTTAAATCTATTTTATCAATCAGTTCGTTATAGGCAGCCAATCTTTAATTGCTTTTTAGTGCTCAAAAATTAAATAATTAAAAATAAAAATTTTTTGGAAAGGATTTCTTCTCATTTTCATCTAAGTTAAAAATATTATTTTTAAGTGTTAAAAAGACAATATTAAAAAAATATATTATAATTGAAGGGAATTGCCTTATTGCAATAATGATTTGGGGCTGGGGCGTATTTGGGTGGATCCTAAACAGAAGTGTCAACTGTTGTGTTTTTGTTATTATTTTAACTTAATATTTAAAAGGTTTTATAAAAAGATACTTCTTCGTTGCTAGCTAAATATCAATTGATTTATTTAATTTAAAATTACAATATAAAAACTTTGATTAAAATACAGTTATATAATACTTATTATAATAAACGAACTTGACAAGTTCGTTTAGTGAGCAACATCATCACATCAACAACATAAATCGCAACCTGTTGGTATTTAAAATTTTTCCAAAAATATAACAATGGTACTTATTTATTCACATGAGGTATTAATTTGCGTGACATTGGAAATGACTCTTATTAATATGGCTTTCACGTGTACTAAATTCAATTTTATAAATCGCAATGTACCGAGTACCGATTGATAGCGTAATTATTTTAATAACTTAACATTTTGAGAAAATGTGCTGAAATTGTTTACGTTAGTTTTTCCTATATATTTCGCAAACAGACATTTTCGAAAATGGCCATAATAACATCAAAATATCGAAATATTTTAACAAAAATTGTGGACACATAATAATAATATAATATAATATAATATAATATAATATTCAAAGCAATGGCACGTCAATCCGGTGTCGGAGAGGCAACCGGATGGCGAGTGGTAATCTGGGCCTATGAGTGGTGCAGAACCCCCTGGTAGCGGCCAAACTAACCCCAAATGGACGGGGGTGGCGATATGGGGGTGGGGCAAAATCAAAAAATGTTTGAAAAGGCAACCGGATAAAAATGCGGTTGCATTGAAGGAAATACCCTAATTATATAATCAATTTTTTTTGCCATCCGAAACACGCGGGCCGTTTTTGCACTAGCGAATAAAAAAAAAATAAAAAAAAAACTGAAAAGGCAACCGCTTCAAAATTAGTGAGCATACTTATTAACACCACCAAACGTTGGAAAAAAATTGCCATCCGATCCTGATGGGCAGTTTCGGAGAAACAACCCCTCAAAGTCGCCGAAAAACCCTTTTTTTCGATTTTTTCAACAATAAGTAAAAAAAACACACTAAAAATTGTTCAAATCGGATGGCATTCGAAATTTATACTGTCCTAAGTACAAATAATAGTGTGTATCAATGCCATCCGATTTCGATTAAATTTACCCCTATTTAGCCACCCCCCAAAACTCATGGAAATGACAATTTTATGCAGCGTATGGCATTATTTTTATTGTTATTGAGTTTTGAGGGTTGGCTAAATAGGGGTAAATTTAATCGAAATCGGATGGCATTGATACACACTATTGTTTGTACTTGGGACAGTATAAATTTCGAATGCCATCCGATTTGAACAATTTTTAGTGTGTTTTTTTTACGTATTGTTGAAAAAATCGAAAAAAAGGGTTTTTCGGCGACTTTGAGGGGTTGTTTCTCCGAAACTGCCCATCAGGATCGGATGGCAATTTTTTTCCAACGTTTGGTGGTGTTAATAAGTATGCTCACTAATTTTGAAGCGGTTGCCTTTTCAGTTTTTTTTTTATTTTTTTTTTATTCGCTAGTGCAAAAACGGCCCGCGTGTTTCGGATGGCAAAAAAATTTATTATATAATTAGGGTATTTCCTTCAATGCAACCGCATTTTTATCCGGTTGCCTTTTCAAACATTTTTCGATTTTGCCCCACCCCCATATCGCCGCCCCCGTCCATTTGGGGTCACTTTGGCCGCTACCAGGGGGTTCTGTACCACTCATAGGCCCAGATTACCACTCGCCATCCGGTTGCCTCTCCGACACCGGATTGACGTGCCATTGCTTTGAATATAATATAATATTTCTTTATTTCTTTTGATGAGAAAAACACGTAGTTAATCTGGTCAAAATAAACATATAAATTTACTATAATTCGCATAGAGCTGAAAATATCAAAAATCCCCATCGCTGTATCGTCTTCAAAATGTATTCAAGGTCAAAGGATCGGTTTTTTGCATTTTTCTCGTAAACGGTAGGTAGGTAAATGTTATCGTAAAAATTGATCAGACAAAAGTTGTAGATCATGTAATTGTCTAAAAAATTGATCTTATGCTTTTCTTCCCTGGGAAGCACCATTATTGAGATATTATCGCGATTCCGAAAGATGAAGAAATCGTATACCTATAGTATTATATAATATGCTCATAAAATACCTATAGACTGTGGGCACGAAGCCTACTAGCGCCGCTAGTGAGTAATAGAGAACTATTGAACTCACTTTGTATGGAAATCGCGACGTTTCTAAGGTGATAAATCAAAAACTTTAGTTGGCCATGATATTGCGTCAAAAAGAATTTATAAGAAAAACTGATGTGAATTTGTTTACACTGACAACGGAACGTCAAATTAGGACGTTTTACTTAAATCGCCATCAGCGCAACAGCCCGGAACACAACAAGCATTTCCAGATCGCTTAGTTTTCCTGTTTTCTTTGTAATTAAAAAACTTCATAAAATAATAACTATTTTCACTTTTAATAAATATTGCTCACTGACATACGGAAAATTCGAGGTTGAAGTTTCCCCTAGTACTCACCATAAACGCTCGCATCGAAAAATTTGTAACTCCGCCTCCTTGCACATAGCCTATACAGGCCAACTGAACAAGTATGCTTTCTTATTTATACGAAACGTAGGGACAAAAGTGTATCCATAGTTACTATTTGACAGTAATGTCAAATCCGTTTATTTTAAAATCGAACATTCCCCAATTCACCGCCAAGTAGTCATGAAATGTATTCATAACGTTAGTTAAATTCTAGTATTCATCTGGTGTTTTACCAATGAATACTTTAGATTTAGATTTTTAGCGGTACACATTCTAAACCAATATTCTATGCCATATCAACAAAGGCAGTAATGGAATAATAATAATAATAATAAATGTTTATTTGTTGCCCCATTTTATAAAATGGTAACATAACTGTCACTTGTCAGTAATGTAAATAAAAAATTCACAGTGTGTGCTATCTTTTAACCTTAATCTAAATCAGTCAAAATTAAGATGTGATTATTTTTAATTTATTCAAAACATACTTTACACGATAATTTAATTTTCCGGAGCAATTAATAATTTCAAAAATGTGTACTACTATATTTTTATGGAAAAGTGTTTGATAAAGTGGAATCTATCGGCCATAGAATTGATGTTCCTGTATCCAGATTTTATTGGTATTTGATTCCAAAGTTCGGATTGTTTTTGGTAAAATATTGTATTTTATTTCAGATAAACGTAATAAAGAAAATTAGTTAAATAAATATCTTATCCTCTCTATTTCTTGCATCACCGGCAATACCTATAAGATCATGATATGAATATGTAGTTTTCTTATACTTTTATACCTGTGCAACTATAAGAGGTGTTTTCAATTCATTGCTTATACTCTGAGCTCTAGTATCACATTGATAATATCAATAATATTTTGTTCACATTTTTACAATACCCTTTTTTTATTTATTAAAAGGGTGGACAACTATAAAGTGGCAGTTCAGTTAAACAGTGTAAAGAAAAAATAGATCAAAATTTGAAAGCATATACCGAATACAGTGCAAGAGCGGCAAAAGAAGTTCGGTAAGTTTTTTTAACTTTTTTTTTTAATTATATTATCATTACTACAAAACCGAAAATATAAAATGTGCTGAATCGACCAGTTAGCCTAAATGCGTATAAACCTCCAGTTCTATTTATTTTATCATTATCTGACATTCTTCACTCCGATCGCGATGGTTGTAAAAATCCAAACAACCGCTTTTGCTTTTTGAGCGCAGATTACTTGACACGGATGTCACGTTTGTGAACAAAAATAACAAATATCTTTAAATTCGGAGTGCGTTTAACATCGGCGTTGGCATTAACCTCTGAAGAAATTCTATCGAAATTCCTGTTACCTTGTCCTGTATTTCTTTGTTTGGGCACACGCAGTCTGAAATAAAATATAAATAAACAATATCATTAGTTAATAAAACATCAAGGAAATGTTTAAAATTCAAACCTTGTCTTTAACTTGTTAGATTAGAATCATAATTATTACAGTCTGAGTATCGAAAAAATAGTCATTAAATGAGGATTTCACAGTTTGAGGGTACTCGAGAATTTCAGTGTTTCAATATTTTGGAGATGTTATAATCTTTAAATAGAATAGAATAAAATTAAGACTATGCTAAAAATTTTGCTTTAATTATTATTTATATACAATTCATGAACTGAATATAAACCAGTTTTGATTAGGAAAGACTTTTTTTTTAGTTTGGAGAACGGTAGTTCACCGTAGCATTTTTAGCTCTGTAAAAAACAGATAATATTTTAAAATTAGAAACCCAAAGGAATGACGAGACCTCTGGTGAAAAATGCGCCGAACTGTCCTAAGGGGGGTTTTTGACAGGTAAACTATGGAGGCATAAGGTATACATTGATTTAGAAAAGCATGATGGAGGCTAGGCTTCATCATGCTTTTCTAAATCAATTGTTTACCTGTCAAAAAAACCCCTTAGGACAGTTCGGTGCATTTATCACCAGAGGTCTCACCATTCCTTTGGGTTCCGAATGGTAAACTTGTGGCTTTTGAAGTATAGACGTAAGTTAGTTTTAATAAATAAAAATGTTTGTAAATGACCAGAGAGAGATATTGGTATAGTATAAAATAAGTATGACAGTTATCATGAAATCCAAAATCATATTTCACTCAAATTTCCGCCCAAAACACGGAAGTCATGAAGGATTTTTTCGAATCCGTCATCGCGAGATGGATCCTCTGCAGCGTTGCCAGTTTTTTTTTTGCCAAGTCGGGATTTTGGAACTCTGAGTGAAAACAGCGGGATTCTTTCGTCGAAAGCGGGACATAGTAAAAAAACGTATATAATTAAAAGTTTTCAAATACCTATATATCTTTTTATTTGAATTAAAATTACGTTTACGTGACTATAGATAGCAAAAATAGCCATAGAAAATCAAAATCAAAAAAGTTTTATTCATTAGAAAAATATGGCGTTTCAAACAATAGTCTGTGGAGTGAGTGTTACAAACTGCAACTTACAATAAGAGAATAATTATTTATAAGAATTACTTATTCATGATATTTCTGTGAAGATTTAACTTCTTTTAAAGTTATCCCCGAAAAGTGGGACTGAGCCTGTCCCGCGCGGGACATTTAATTTTGATTTAAAAATCAGGACGTCCCGCCAAAATCGGGACGTCTGGCAACGCTGATCCTCTGCCACCTTCTTGCACCACAATCAAAATTATATATTATTTACTAAGTTTAATAACCAAATTTAAAAAGAACCGTATCTAAACTATCTTATATTTTCGCAATAGCAAAACATTTTACACGAAATTTATTCAGTGATTTTGTCGAATAAATAAATTGGTGTTAATTACCTCTCAATTACAAATAGATGAAAAGTATAAACTGCAATATTTTGACGCTCTGCTATATTCTGATAAACTTTGCCTCTCGTAATCATACGTCTCTGTATAGCTGGTTGCCTAACCACATGCATTATTTTAATAATGGTATAATATTTTATTCTCGAACAGTGTTTATTAAAAGTAAAATAATTTATAATCGTTTGCCTTCATATTTATCAACAGAATCGAATTTAAATTTAGATGTAAAGCCACTCTCACTAGTGCACTCATAAATCTCACTAAAGGGAAGCGTTAAGCTCTTGCATGATGTGGAAAAAAGTTACAAATAATATGCCTTAACACTCATTGCAAATGATAACGCATCCGTCGCGATAGTGGAACATTCTGGTTTGAGTCCCGACAGTGACACCTATAAATATTATTTCTTCCTTTTGCACCAGAAAAAACGTAATATTTTGTATTTAATAAAAAAATCTTATAGTAGATGCGCAGTACCTGTACAACTTGAAACCAACATAACTTAAAGAAATCGCCTTTGGTATAGATTATTATAAATGCATATGTGTACTGCAAATTGCCTATAAGTGTGAAAGCAAGCAAATTAAGGCCTAGTTTATATGAGAGGCGTTCAATGCGCGTTAGCCCAACGCGCGTTTACAGTTTCTATACAATTGTATATAACTGTTTACATGATAACGCGCGTTGGTGGCGCGTTAAACGCGCGTTATCATGTAAACAGTTATATACAATTGTATAGAAGTTGTAAACGCTCTTCATGTGTGCTAGGCCTTACGTAATAATAAGACAATATGTTTTATTTTTTATAATCATTTCTATTAACTCATTTTTTATATCATAAAAGAAAGAACAGTCAATAACGCTAAAAAAAGACGGACAAGTGCGAGTAGATCTCGCGCCCTGAGTGTTCCGTACCGTTATTTCATAAAAATTAAATTTGTCATGCAATAATTCCATATATAAAATCAGAAATTTATAATTTTCGGATTTTCTTCTTTACTATTTGCTATGCAACCTTCTTTCGCGCCAAACAAGATTCGATAAGTGAGTCAATATAAAAAAAATTAATCAAGTGATTTGCAATTCTAAAAATAAAAAATATTAATAAACAAAGTTATTTGCAAATCTAATAACAATAATCGGTCACAGGGCGCCCGCGTGGCAGACGCGTTGTTTAGGGGTAGAATGCCCCTGAACCAATGTCGCTCTTAAAGACGCTGCTTACATTACTAAAAGCTACTAAGAGCTATTAAGACCTGTTACTGTTTTTCTGTAAGCATTCTAAATTTTAAAAGTATATTAAAGAATTCAATTTTTGCAATTTTTTCAAGGCAGACCCCTTTAAAATATGCGATTTTTGACGAAAACCGAATTCTTTCGGAACTTTGGCAAAATCATCATGCTTATAGAAAAAAAACACGCTGAATCCAATGAGCATAAACAAACGTCTGAATGTCTTTTGGTTTAGAAGTTATTTGCGTTTATAGTTTTCAGAAAATATAAAACCTCCGAATGGCCGTACTTTCCAAACTAAAAGAGATACGGAATTTTGCTTACGCTCGTTGAATTCAGCGTACTTTGTCTGTGAGCGTTCTCAATTTAAAAAGTATATTAAAGAATTCAATTTTTGTAATTTTTTCAAGGCAGAACCCTTTAAAAAAATGCGATTTTTGACGAAAACCGAAATCTTCAGCATAAAGTAGTGTTGATCCAATAGAATGTTACGATGAAGGATGGTTTTGGTTGAGGATCATAAATAAATAAGCTTTACCAATGTTCATAGGCCCTGAAGATGAAAATAAATTTTTCGAAACGTTGGCCACTAGCGAAACATTGGTAAAGCTTATTTATTTATGATCCTCAAACAAAACCATCCTTCATCGAAAACCGAAATCTTTCGGAACTTTGGCAAAATCATCATGCTTATAGAAAAAAACACGCTGAATCTAATGAGCACAAACAAATGTCTGTAAAGAATTCGATTTTTGCTAGAAACAGTGGTTTGTTTATTTTTAATGACAAGGAATTCAATGTCTCTCATTTTAACGATTTGAAATATAGCTATTTTATCAGAAACCTTTGCACCCCCTTCGGATGCGAATTTCAAAAAATCCTTTCTTAGCGGGTGCTTACGTCATGAAACGGAACCTACTGTCCAAATTTCAAGTTTATGCTCAAGCGGTTTCACCTGGACCTGGGTGGGTGTTGATGAATCAGTCAGTCAGGACAAACGATTTTATATACGAGATTGTTCTCACAGCAGAGGCCCAAACCAGTTGCTTTAACTACTAGAAACATGTGTATCCGTTGGGCGTTAGGAAGGCAGATGGCAAAGCAATGTCGTTGCACATTAATTAACTCGCCATCTGTTTATCAAATTGTCTCTTACGTCGTATTGTTGCATCAAAATTACACAATTATACTGAATTTGAGTTCAGTTATTAACACGAGTTGCTCGTGTGACATTAAAATTACCGCCGAAATTGAATTTATGAAACTAAGCAAATTTTAATTATTGTAATACAGAATACAGATATGCGCTGGCCGTAAGTCGTAACTGGTTTGGTTACAATGTGATTTTTTATCGAAGCAGTCAAAATTGGGCTGCTGAGAAATATTTTTCACTGAAGAATATAATTTCGTGAAATCTTTATTGATCGGTATTTTTTTAGAAAATATAAATGAATGACTAATTAATTAAATTCTTATTTTCGACATGAAATATGCGCTCGTCAGACTTTTTTTAATGAATTAATAAGTGTGAATTTGGAAAATTTTAAAACATAAAAAAATGAATTACATGTACAGTGATTCCGAGGAAAAATAGAAATTAAATAGAAATTTACCAACTGATAATAAATAATCATTAATTCAACTCTAAAACACCAGCACAGACCACAATATTAAAAATTCACCTATCATTTTTCGTAATAAGTATTACTAGAGTGACCTGTGCGAATTATTCGCACTAAATAAGTATAATAATTATCACTTTACAAAATTATTTGTTAAATATGATTGCAGGTATTCAATTCGTTTCTAATTTTGCACACTGCTTATAACGTTCTTCTTTTTGTTGAATTACAATACGAAGCTCAGATGACAGATCGAAGAAATATTTTACTAAAATTGTCATATAGAGACGCAAGTAGCAAAAGCGTTGAGCTAAGCCGTCAGATGGCATCATGCAGCATTGCTGTGACGTTGTTCAGCGTTGCTCACTGTTTCAAAAGTAAAGCCGTCAGATGGCAGTATGCAGTATTGTGTCTGTTGTATTACAATACGAAGGTCAGATGACAGATCGAAGTGTTGACGTTGTTTCAAAATTAAAGCCGTCAGATGGCAGACGTTGTTCAGCGTTGCTGTATTTTAGTTAATTTACAAAAACAATAGCAATAATAAATTTTTTAGTTGTCGATGTCAGTAGAGCAAGCAATTATCTGTAAAATGATATATAATTTATGTGGAGAAATTGTGAGGTTTTTTCTAAAAAGGGAGGCAAACATCTTAAACCTTAGCGTATTAATATACGAGTATATGATGATATGATAATATGATAAGAAAAATATACATGTATCTAATTTTTTAAAAGATTTTCGACAAAAATAACAATTTCTAAGATGGCTGTTCTTTGGAACATAAATCTTAAAACATTTGTTCTTATCGTAATTCGTAACGCCGTGTTGTTACTTTTTTCTCTCGGTTTGGAATTGTTTTTCTGAAATAATCCGTGCGGAAATTAATGAAATGGAGAAATGTGTTCAACAATTTTTTTCCATGGACAAGTATTCTTTGAAACGATTGTGTGATTTCTGCGAAATTATCATACACAGTACCGGATTAAGACTCCTTGATGCCCTAAGCATTTCTTGTTTATGGGCCCCATCTCTAATATGTTCAGTTTATAAAAAAAAAAATAAAATTGATAGAAAAAAGTTAAAACGCATAGAATTTTAAAAATTAAATTTTACAATCAATGCTCTCATTGAAAATTTAGCTGTCTATAAGTTCGAACCTTAGGCATTTTTATACAATTAATAGAAAAAGTTTCAAAACTTTAAAATTAAAAAAATGAACCCTTAAGAAATAATGTTTTTTTCGTTTCAATTTTCAAAAATGAATTATTTATTTTTAACTTTTATACTTCTAAAGACAAACCAGTTTAGATCAAATTTTTGAGAACATGACAAAAAGAAAAAAAAAATGTTGACGCGGTTTAGTGAGGTACTTTTCATTTCTGAGTTGTGCTTCTTGGTGCCCCCTGAAATGTGATGCCCTAAGCAATTGCTTAATTTGCTTATAGGTCAATCCGGCACTGATCATACAGGAAACATTTTTCTGTCATTTCATTTTAAAAAGTCGTTCGTTCTGTCATGTCTTTACAATTTCGTATGGTATATTTCGAAAGGGTTTAATTTTAAAAGAGATTCTTGGCTTCCTACGGTTAGACATAATATTAGGTGACCATGAAAAGCGCGAGATCTTGCAGACTTTTGCTCAGCGGCTCTAAAAATTCAGATATTTAACTAAATCAGATAATTCAGATATTTAACTAAAAAATTTATTATTGCTTTTGTTTTTGTAAATTAATTAAAATACAGCAACGCTGAACAACGTCTGCCATCTGACGGCTTTAATTTTAAAACAACGTCAACACTTCGATCTGTCATCTGACCTTCGTATTGTAATACAACAGACACAATACTGCATACTGCCATCTGACGGCTTTAATTTTGAAACAGCGAGCAACGCTGAACAAATTTGTTAAATTTTACAATATCTGAATTTAACAAACTAATTTAACAAACAGTTTTATACATTCTTTACAAAAGTTTTATAACGCTTATTTTGGTTGTAGTAAAAAAAATTCTAAATTTAATAGACACATCGGATTTTCGTTTTTATTTTTTTCAAAACAACCATAGTACATAAATAATTCATTTCATATTTTCATATTTATGTGGCGAATAAATTTTTCGTTTTAAAGAAGGCGTGGGCTATATTGTGACGTAATATTAGCTAGAGAGTTTTAACAAAAGCGGGGGGGATTTTCTAAATGGATTTCGCGTTACTTATTAACGGTTCCTATAAAAAAAATTAGGAACCATCGTGAGACGCCTGGCAGATTAAGTGAAATCCTAGTATAGTACGCGCCACGCATCTAAAAGGTTCTGAACTTAGTCACAAACAGTGTCGCAAAAGCACATTTTAGAGCCGTCGATACTCCCACCACCTCCCAGCTACCTGCACGGAACGTGCGCTCGTCGGTGATTGGCCGTGATCGCTCGTTGCCTTTGTCACTTGTCGCTTTCCTGCTTTAAAGTACAGTCGAGTACGCTATTGTCAAGATGTTATTGCTATGTTAGTTTTGTTGAGATGCGAGTTTGTAGTTTTTCAACAGATTGTACAAGTGCAAGCCCGCGTTCGCATCTAACTTTCGAGCCTTTTAGATTCGTGGCGCGTACTATAACTAAATTTTACTTATTTATTTTTTGAATCCACTGGTTTGGTGTTCACTATAGTTAGGACCATGCATGGACCCTCGTTGTTTCTTTCCCCTTTTTTCTTTACGTGTTTTATAATCTGCAGTTTACGATATTCTGTCGCTGTCACACTTACGGCAAATCAGCACTCTTTCTTCGTTTTGGCTACGAGGTCGTACATTGTTGAATAGCGCTGGTGAGCTGCCAAAGTCAGAAGTCCCCCATATAACTTCGCTGCCGCCTGCGTTGCACAGCGTACATGTATGCATCTATGAATGTACCAATGAACATGTATTTCAGTTGTATTGTTTTTCTTTCATTTTATTTTTCAATTGTACAGTTTAAGGGGACAGGCTTCATCTAGGTATCGCAAAATATTACGAACTGCTGTTCAACCTCAACATTGTAATAATTGTGGGGACGCTTGAACTCAATAATATTTTAAGTAAACCTAGCAGATAAGGGGAAGTTGGAACAAGTGGTGAGTGAAGGCAACAAAGCGTATCGAAAATATATCTGCGTCTCTTTCTTTGATGTAATACCCTGATTTCTCCGATGATACGATTGGCTGATGTACTTGCATTCAATCTGAGTAAAGTATCTCTGTTTCAAAAACTTTGTCTTTTTCTATGACGTTAACGGCGTACCTAGCTTTTGGCCCAGGAGGGGGCAAATTAGAAATTTCTTAAACCGGGTCCCCCGTGCTTGTTTTTGCCCTCCTGGATACGCCAGTGCTTACGGCTTAAAAAAGACAGAAGTATATGTTTTCACCCAAATGGTTCGATTGCGATTTTATTCCAATGCTCAGTATAGAATAAAAGTATATGGTTTTATCTAAAGCCGACCAGGTTTGATCAGTTCTGATTTTTGTCGCAAAAATAGCGTCGCAAAACAACCTGCCAGTTTTTTCTTGGTCATTTCGCTGCGTCGTTTTCCCACATCCATAGGTTATCGACAATGTCCGTCTTCGTTGCAAATGACGATTCTTTTACAACAAAACGACAGCTTTGCATCATATCCTAATCTCGAAAGTGGATAATAGATCACGCTTAACAGAACTAGTTTATTTACTTTTTTTGTTTGAAATATATGATAAAATGTTGAATTCCTACATTCTACCTTAACACTTGTCTATGTATAGTTCAATAAATACAGGCGCGCCAGGGCGAAAAAATACAGTATAATCAATTTATGATAGGTCTATATCTAAAAGTTGAGTGTTGGAAGGCCAACAAGCCGTTTTTAGTGCGGAAGCAAGTTGTCTCAATGTAATCTTGCTATTCATTTTTTAATTCCAACAGTATCTAGAATGTAATTTAAGTTAAAACTAATTCATATTTTCAATTTATTATGAAATCACTTCGGCGTTCGTCCGTCCGTCTGTCACAGGCAATTTTCCCTGAAATTATGTGGCGCAAAAATTTGAAATTTGGCACGAAGATAGATTATGCGTGGTGGCTCAAATGCAGACATAAAGTATAAAAAATTGAATTTTTATTCTGAGGATTAATTTCAGGGGGTGATTAGGGAAATGAAAAAAAAAACACAATTGTGTCTCCCTCTGGCACACTTTAATATACGTTTCGAACAATGTTCAAAACGTTTTTGCTTCCATATACTTTTGTACCGCGCAGTCAGCGAAATAATTAAAGGAACATTGCCTCAGACCGATTTATGCAATGGATTTTTTTATTGTCTAATACATAACCTTTCCCGGAAAATGTTTCACCTTAGAAAAATCAGTTCAATGATTTTTTTCTTAATAGCACTGATAAAAATATCAAAAGTTGAAAAAGAAAGTAAAAATTAGAAAATATACTTCTTTATTAATATAACATGAATTTCAATCCATATTAATAAAGAGCATATTATATCTATTAATTAACTATATGAATCATTGCCTATCTACTCAATGTGCGATGAGTGAACGCAACAAAGCGTATCGAAATATATCTGCGTCTCTTTCTTCGATGTAATTCCCTGATTTCTCAGATGATAGGATTGGTTGATGTACTTGCATTCAATCTGAATAAAGTATCTCTGTTTCAGAAACTTTGTCTTTTTCTATGACGTTAACATGGGCTACCCAGCTTTTGGCCCAAGAGGGGGCAAATTAGAAATTTCTTAAGCCAGGTTCCTCGTGCTTGTTTTTCCCTCCTGGATACGCCAGTCCTTACGGCGTAAAAAAAGACAGAAGTATATGTTTGCATCCTAATAGTTTGATTGCGATTTTATTCCTATGCTCAGTATAGAATAAAAGTATATGATCAAGATTAATGATTGGGTTTGCTGTTCCACTTTAACTTAACCTGTGCTTACTATATATTCTGCACTAACTTATGAGTTTCATATATATATATGTCTGCAACAGTTAGTGGAAATTTCCATTGAGTTTATATAAGTCAGTGGCTTTCAAACTTTTTAAAAAATGACCAGTGACATGCAAAGGTCATTAATTAATTTGCACAAGTGATTTTCACACATAGTAAAGGCCACTGCACACGAGGCTAGAAACGCTGCTAGATTCCTTGCTAGATTTGCCTACACTAGTTTTCTAGCGCTGGTTTTCTTGAATGCTGTTAAGTGCTCTCTTCGCACGAGACTATTTTTCAAGCGTGTTTTGTGGATAGATCTGGTGCGCGCGCAGTGACAATTCGAATATAAACACAGAGCAAAACGTGTCTGTTGTCTGGCAGACGCCATGTGGGCGTTTGTACGAGTGCCCACGTGAAGATACTGCTTCCAGATTGGTTCTTGCTTATGCCTAGCAACAAATCTAGCAGGAAAAATAGCCCCTGTTCTAATTTTAAAACCTATCTTCTGAGCTAGCAAGGCAGACCGCAGTGACGTCATTTCTAGCTTCGTACCCATCCTACCGGCTATTAGAACTCCTAGCAGCTTTTCTAGCCTCGTGTGCAGCGGCCTTTAGATTTGATAAAAAGAATGGAATCGCGGTTACTACTATATTATCTCTTATTCCGCTTTTTTTTATCCGAGTGCGACCAAGAATCCACCATTATCTAGGAGAGGTTGAAAATTAGCTCCCATGTTTGAGTGTTTCGTCTTATAAAATGTCGTTTTTTTATTCTAATCTCTGCTTGAATGTTGACTATAGGTTTAAGTCCACTGGCCAAATGGTTCACAACCAAGTTCCATATAAATAATACGAGTTAAGGAGTACCCTAAGCACTAAAATGTACAGTTGTCGGTAAAATATTTACAAAAGTTATTTTTATCTTTAAGAAATCCATCCACAATCACCATCCAGGGCCGGCCCTAGGATTACTGACTCTCACTATAAGTCAATCTTAATGTCTCTATAAAGTATGTCTAAAAAAATATTATACTTTGCACGGCGTTTTTTACTTTTTAATCGAAAGATTTCAAACGGGCCCCCAACGAGTAGTTGGAGCAATTTCCCGACGTATCATTATTTTGAGCCGACCCTGACTCCATCTCTTGTATAATTAATTTAAGTACTATTAAAAATCTACATTTATGAAAGCTAAATAATTATAAACTGCGACGTTTTAATGCTTTAAAACAGGTTTTAATTTAGTGTCTAAAAAAAATTACGTTTGTGCAAAATCGTTTAATTTGGATGTTGCTGTTAATCTGGTTCTAAGCTCACCAAAGCAACTACAAACGCAAATACTAGAATTCAAAATATATTATAGAAATATAATTTCATTATTTTTGAACATTTGGAAACAATTTTAATTTTCTAATGGGATAGTCCGGATCTTCTCACAGGTCTTTTTTTTGGGGGGGGGGGGGGGGGGCTTAGATCTAAATTGCAAATAAAACAAAGCTGATTATGCAATTAAAAAAATGCTGTAGTTTTCAATGTAACTTTAAACATTGACATTAGAGATAATGCCGCCACGGATGTGACATGAACTGTAACCAGCCAATCACAGTTGACTTATCCTGCCCCCTCATCGCATCGAAAGAAACAGGACGACTGTTTCGCATGGTTGAAAAGGGATGCCGAACGTTCCAGAATTTCAATTAGTAATCCTCTAATTTGATTAAAACAGCAAAAAATAAATTGTATACGTCAATATTGTTGTAAATGAAGAAGAAAAATAGTGATCAAAAGATCGAAGTAAATTTAAAAAACAGTGCAACTTGTTTTTTCCATTTGCAATTTATAGGTTAAAAATTAATGGCAACTAAACGTATTTTTTAGTCGTTAAATTTTTTATATTTAACGATTTTGTTATAGCAGAAAACAATTCTTCTTTTTTGGGATATGTAAACATTTACAAAAAAATATTTTTTTTACTTACACCACAAAATGTGTGAATCATAAATGGTACAATTATCCGATTTATTTCGTCATACAACATATACACAAATTATTTAAAAAAGTCATCTGTTAATCTAAAAATAGATCATTGTTGAATTTAATTACAGTGCATAAATTTTTATGAAATGCTAACAGATCATTTAGTAGAGTTAATTAATTTTAAAATAATGCTATTAATAGTTTCATAGAAAATCATAAAGTGGAATTACGTCTATAAATTGCGTGATGCGTTTGATAACTCCATATATCTATTAATTAACTATATGAATCATTGCCTATCTACTCAACGTGCGATGAGTGAACGCAACAAAGCGTATTGAAAATATATCTGTGTCTCTTTCTTCGGTGTAATTCCCTATGATTTCTCCGATGATAGGGTTGGTTGATGTATTTGCATTCAGTCTGAATAAAGTATCTCTGTTTCAAAAACTTTGTCTTTTTCTATGACGTTAACATGGGCGTACCCAGCTTTTGATCCAGCCATCAACACAATTACCTGTGAGTGAAAATGTCTACCGCAGTTGCAGACGAAACATCAGGTATAAATACCCCTGGATCACGGCCCACATGCCCGAAAACCATTTATAACGATTTTTAATTGAAGTATTGATTTAGAAATAATTTATCATTAATTTCAACCAAAATCTATTGTATCTACAATCATTTCATAAATATCTATAGCTATCTATCAAAATTTGTCTGTCCGACAAAAAGTTTTGAACGGTAACTCCGATCATCAGGAAGAAAATGAAATAGGTTAGATTCCGGTTACGATTAACACAACGAAAATGTACCTAAACAAAATGACAATATAATCATTAATATGTATTTAGATATTATTTTGAATTGCAAATATTTTATTGAAATACAAAAGTCCGTAGGCATTATGTATTCAGAAGTACGAATATTATTACTGTTACATTCTTTAACAGACTTCTATGGCGCTAACCTCTACATTGTTTAACTGAATTGAAAACTTGTTCTCGTATCTAAAATCGTATCTAAAAATTCTTTACTCAAAGAAGTGTTTGAGAATTCTTGCTTCGTAGATTTTAGATTTATTACCAAAACGACTTGGAAATAATGACGATTGTTTGGTGTCTCATTTTGATCTAAGTATATTAACTGACTTACTCACGCTTGAGCCCAATCTGTCCATGTAGGACTCAACCAATCATCGATTGATTCTATCACGGGAATCGAAGGATTTGGTTGTCGATAAGCCAGTTATATCAACATCCTCATCAATCCAATCAGCTTGTCCATCCAAGTTCTGATCTTGGAAAGTACATAGTAACTCTTTGTTATGTCGAGCAACAATAGTCACTCGGTTTTGTCCTTGGGTCAAACTGATGTAGCTGGTTTATATGCAGTTGGACATTCTTTTTTGAGAGTGGCACCGACCCACTCCCCACGTAACCGCACATAACATGTGAACATACCCTCCCTCCTTGTAGAGTGAGGTACGTGGTTTTTGGATAAGTCTATATACAGGAACTTCAAGGATGTTGTATAAACTTAGAAGCCATTTTTTCATCAACGTAAAATTTGAATCGAAAAGAACTTGTCATTCATTCATTTACTTGTAAAGACATTTTCTGTGGGAGGTTCTGTTTGCCTTGTGTGCTCCGACAGCCTCGAAGACCCTAGATAACGGACAAGCTACTGTCCATGGCGCCTTAGCATTTCCGTGGGCTCCGGATATACCGACATCATAGGATCGTTAGTTAGCTTTTGATATATTGCTTATAGAAAAGTAGACTTGGCGACTCAATGATTTGGGGTGATGAAGACTCCGGGTAGGCAAATCGGTTCCCGCATGCAATAGGAACATTGTTGTATAGTACCCAGTTCTAAATGCACTGGTTTTGTAAGAAAATTTCCACAGTAGACTGCCGTAAGTTCTGAAAGTCTATCGGGGAAGAAAACGCTGACATAACGACGTAGGCTATTTTAGTCATTATGTAAAAAAGTGATTTTAAAGTTTAATTTAAATCTTCGTTATTCTTTTATGAAACATTTTAAATACCTATTTATTAAAGAAATAATTTACGAACGGACGCACCAGGGCTTCAAAATTCCCCAAACTCCGGCACTGTTAAAATAATACAATGAATTAAAAAAACAAAAACTATCAAAATCGGACAAATGAAAGTCTCCGTAGTTTTTCGGACAAAAACAAACGCCATGTGTTTTGTAATAATATAGATTGATTAGCGGTCCCGTCCGGTTTCACCCGGGTGCAAAAGAACGAATGGGGAAGGGACATGAGTACGCACATTCATCTTAGTTTACCGAGATGAATGTTGTATCCAAATTTCATGATGATCGGAGTTATCGTTCAAAAGTTTTTGTCGGACAAATTTTGAGTTATATTTTGCTACATTTTTCATCGATGCTCCGCTCCTATTGGTCGCAGCGTGATATTATATAATAATAATAATTTCCTTTATTCCATATTGCTAGTTACAGCGTGGATTGCGTCAATAGCCTTCTTCGATAAATGGGCTATCCAACAAAAAAATGTTTTTCAATTCGAACCAGTAGTTTCTGAGATTAGCGCGTTCAACCAAACAAACAAACAAACTCATCAGCTTTATATATTAGTATAATAGATGAAAAACGAATAAAACAAATTTCGCAATTTTTAACAAATTCTTTGGTACATCTCTGGAAGCCTCCTGAGTTCTAGGCTCTGTGCCTATTGTATTCGGTGGACAAGGCGTCTGTGTTTAGTGTTACCTTAAAAAAAGAAAAAAAAAACAGTTTCTTAGTATTGAGCTGGTGTTAAAACCACCAAGCGTAGAGCACTGAGAGCAATTTATTCAGTCGTTGGCGACACAGCGTTACTCGTGAGTTGGGAACATTTCAAATAGATGTCTAACGGTGTACAACTAGCACGTCATGCAGACGGCTTAACCGCGGTCTATTTATAGCTTCCTAATTTGCATGAATAAAATGTGTTGGCTGCATTGCAAATATTTTACTGCAATGAACTTTAGTCACTGTTTAATTTATAATAAAATCAAAGTAATGCGTTTATTAATTGATATAAATTTTATACAGTATGTAAACGCGTAAGGTGCACATAGCGAAATTAGCATTGGGAAAAAATACTTGGATCAGAGTTAGCCATGACTGCATTAATTGTTATTTCTATTGAATTATCGTGGTAATCTTGAGAATTTCTATTTTATTTTGATATTTTTATTTTACTTGGCTTTTTTAATAATAAAAAGCTCATATAAATCATTATTTTAATTTTTTTATACAAAAATAAAACAAAAAAACAACTCCATCTGTTTGGAAACATTTAATTCAAAAATTGTCTGACTGGTATGACGTATGCGCGTTGGTAAATCAGTGACCCAATGTCTTTAGGTTCAACAACGAATAGGCGAAGATATTTGATCTCGCGTCATATTTAAGTATTTTTGGGAATTCAATATCCCATTAATAAAAAAAGTCCGATTATGTTGTAATCATTTGAATATTTTTTTCGGTAGTATACACATTCATTTTGCAAAAGAATATTATCTGTCAAATTGAAAAACAAGATTTCAAGGCTCACTCTGATCCAGTCATTTTTTCCCAATGTTAATTTCCCTTTTTGCACCTTACGTGTTTACATACTGTATAAATGCAGTTGTAGAATGAATGCCCTTCTGTATCATAGGTGGCAAATTGATATTTAAATTTTCGAATGTAGGGCTCCGTGTTCGAGTTAGACTTCCTTACCGGAATTCCGAGACTTCGCAGTTCCAGAATTTCGGAGAAATTTTTTAAGCATAAATTCCAGAATTGAAGGAAAATTATAGGTATCGAAATTCCGAAATTGATTAAATTTTTGCTTTTGCCGACCAGAGAGTGTCCCTATAGGTTTTTAACTATAATGATAGATGACCTTAGATTAGTTATAAGTTTTTTTAAAATTGTATAATATTAAAGTGTTTCTAATTATTATTATCTAATAGATAATAATTTAAGAACACTTAAATATAAGATTTTTAAAATATCAAAATAATCTACTAATTTCGTAGATAATTTTGATTTTTGTTTGGTTGCAAATTTCTGACGTGCAACGTTTTCTATGATAATTAACGTTTTGTTGTAAAAAAAGCATTTATTTTTGTAGACCTTTCTGGCCATTGAAAGTAGCTCCAAAATGCCGGAAACTAAATTCCGAAACTGAGTACCAATTATCAAAAGCTGTTCCGGAATCGATGATGATCCGATATTGCGACCATATGGACTTTTATATAAATTACTAGCGGCCCTGTACGTGCTTCGCTACGTATAAAGTGAAATAATAAAACAATTTAATTGGAACATCTATCTATCTATTTTATTTATTTTATAATATACATGGACGTATATGTGTGTATGTCGAGCACTCCGGCTGCGCCGTCGTGCCCGGTGCAAAAGAACGAATGGGGAAGGAAGAAAAAAAATTTAGGGGTGGACTACCCCTAACATTTAGGGGGATGAAAAATAGATGTTGGCGAAGTGACACCTGTAGACATCTGGCGGGGATAACTAATTAAATGACGATTGATCAGTTTTCGACCGGAGAGGAAAAATGATTAAATTACTAAAATGGCTATTAAAAAATAAGGGTTGATCGTAGAAGGGTGAAAATTGAGGATTGTATGTATTTTTGTATGTTGTATCATAAAAAAATATAAATTAAAAATTTTGTCTACAAAATAAAAAAAAAAAATTAGGGGTGAACTACCCCTAACATTTAGGGGGATGAAAAATAGATGTTGGCCGATTCTCATAGATACCGGATAAGCACAAAAAATTTCATCAAAATCGGTCAAGCCGTTTCGGAGGAGTATGGCAACGAAAACTGTGACACGAGAATTTTATATATATAGATATAACGCACTAATTTTGCCAATTATTATTATTATGCAAATTCCCATTTTGTCCATTATTTTGCTCAACAAATTGTTTGCTTTCAACTATTCTTAGCTTATTATTCGAAAAATACCTTTCAAACTGTCGCTAGTTGTGAAAACAAATGAATAATAAATGTTTAATAATATTTATACACAACAATCAATTCGATCTGGCGCGAACTACAATAATTACTGAAATGAGTTTTTTGAAAACATTTTTACAACCATAATAATTTAACATTAAATAAAATATAGTTTAAAAAAAACTAAAAAACACGCTTTATATCGGACTAAAAAGTAAAAAATAATTGTTTTAAAATAAGCTTAAAAAGCGTTGGGCGCTCGATGTACGAAAATGTGGAACAAAGCGCCCCACGCTTTTTAAGCTTATTTTAAAACAATTATTTTTTACTTTTTAGTCCGATATAAAGCGTGTTTTTTAGTTTTTTTTAAACTATATTTTATTTTTCACTTTTTAGTTTGAGGATCTATAAAAGAATTTATTAATCCTGGGGGTCCTAATAAGGATAATGGGAAACTGTTATCAAATTATTGCATTGTCATCGGTCCTTGATACGTATGCAAAGTTTCAAATTAATCAGACTTCGGGAAATTGGTGAAAATTATGCTCAAAGATTCCGTTACGGACATACATACATAGTTACAACCCAAACTAATATAAAGCGTTTAATAATAAGGATAATGGGAAACTGTTATCAAATTATTGCATTGTCATCGGTCCTTGATACGTATGCAAAGTTTCAAATTAATCAGACTTCGGGAAATTGGTGAAAATAAAGCGTTTACTACAGAGGATCTATAAAAGAATTTATTAATCCTGGGGGTCCTAATAAGGATAATGGGAAACTGTTATCAAATTATTGCATTGTCATCGGTCCTTGATACGTATGCAAAGTTTCAAATTAATCAGACTTCGGGAAATTGGTGAAAATTATGCTCAAAGATTCCGTTACGGACATACATACATAGTTAGTTACATACATACATAGTTAGTTACAACCCAAGCTAATATAAAGCGTTTAAAAAACAAAACCATACGTTAATTTGCATTTATTAAATTATTACGGAAAATAGTTTTCTGCATAAAAAATTAAATTCATTAACACGTGAAGTGGGATTCACATTTTCTTGGTAAAAAGCTATACAATAATAGTTACGGCGTATAAATTGCAAACAAGCCAACTTTTTCATCGGAATAACATCAGACACTTTGTATAGTACGCGCCACTAATCTAAAAGGCTCGGTAGTTAGATGCGAATGCAGGCTTGGGCTTGTACAGTCTGTTGAAAAACTACAAACTAGCAAGTATTGTCACATTAACTCTCTTTCTCTCTCTATCATCAAAGAGAGAAAGAAATCGTTAATGTAACAATACTTGCTACAATAAAGTATCCTGATGAGTGCAAATACCTATCGACTATATTGTGCACCCCTAATCTGGTGTCGCCATTGACTACACTTATGCAAATAAAAAATATATATCACACAGTAAAAAATCACTTAAAAATTGTACTACCTACATAGATAAAAGTAATTAATTTTGATATCGACTCGCTGTACTGGTTTCAACTAGAATATTCTGTGAATAAAACAACACTATCTTTAAAGAAAAGACATATTTTGTTTGATTAGTTCAATTAAATTCAATTAGGCGAATTGATCTAGAAAAGTAATAAAATAGTTTGGCGAACGATAGAAAGGAACAGAGAGAAAGAAAGAGAGATGGTAGATACTATCTTTTGAAACAAAACTGCAAAAAGAAATTGTATTGGGTTGATAATTATAGGTTAATTAACCTCAAAATATTAAAAAAAAATATCTTATATAGGGATAATAAATTAATCCACACAGGATAAAATAATTATAAATTTAATAGCGACTAGTTTCGACCAAAACGGTCATCCTCAGGCTTATCATACAAGAAACTTAAATATTATAAAGGCATGCATTGTCCAAAGATCGAGAAAATTGATGTATAAGAAACATTATTGAATATAAATGTGATTATAAGTGTAGAAAAACAAACTTTCCATCAATAAATGATGAATCGAAGTCATTTTTGAAAACAAAATAAAAATTTTGTAGCCAAATATGAGAATGAAACTATGTCTGAAAAAGTTAAAATGTCAAGATTATTATCCCTATATGAATATTACGCAAGTACTGAGAAGTTATCCTGTTCAATACAAAAAAATATCTGTTTTTATTGAGTTGTTCAGTTCTTAAAATGTTATTTTTCCCTGGCTTTTTTATTCTCGCAAAAAAGCAAAAAGTTAGTTTTTAAATTTAGAAATTAGACAAACTAACTTTTTGCTTTTTTGAATTATGAAGATAAAAACTTGTAAAAAATGTACAGAAGCTATAAGAAGAGTGACAGATTTTAAATTTAGAAATTAGACAATCTGTCACTCTTCTTATTGCTTCTGTACATTTTTTACAAGTTTTTATCTTCATAATTAAAGAATTATGAAGATAAAAACTTGTAAAAAATGTACAGAAGCTATAAGAAGAGTGACAGATTTTAAATTTAGAAATTAGACAATCTGTCACTCTTATTGCTTCTGTACATTTTTTACAAGTTTTTATCTTCATAATTCTTTGTGCTCGTAAATACAACAATACCTAAGCGCTAAATAAATTACCATTTAAAATATATGATAATGATTATTTTGAATAATTGCCGCGTCTATTTACATTTCTTGTTATTCACATTTCGGCACTTGGTACGCATTATTTGCTCGTGCTTTGATTGTGTTGCTTGCTGCTACGTATGATTGAAAGTGTAAATGCAATCATTGTTATGTTGTTATAATTAAATAACATACAATAACAATCATCGAGTTGAGTTTAATTAAACATTGAGCTTCTTCTTAAAATTCCCATTTAAGGACTAATAACCATATACTTTTATTCTATATTGAGCATAGGAATAAAATCGCAAACGAACCATTAGGGTGCAAACATTTACTTCTGTCTTTTTTTTACGCCGCAAGCACTCGCGTATCCAGGAGGGCAAAACAAGCACGGGGAACCCGGCTTAAGCAATTTTTAATTTGCCCCCTCCTGGACCAAAAGCTGGTTACGCCCATGTTAACGTCATAGAAAAAGACAAAGTTTTTGAAACAGAGATACTTTATTCAGATTGAATGCAAGTACATCAACCAATCCTATCATCGGAGCAATCATAGGGAATTACATCGAAGAAAGAGACGCAGATATATTTTCGATACGCTTTGTTGCGTTCATCACCGCACATTGAGTAGATAGGCAATGATTCATATAGTTAATATATATATGGTTTTAACTATCATCACGGAATATTTTTTCTTTTGTTATGTGTCATGCTTTTTATTTAATCAGTATATCAAATAATGTAACATTTGCAAGTGAGAATTTTTCAATCAGCAGAATTTTGTAATTATACCCTGTTTTCAAGGTCTTTTACTGATTTAAAAAGCACCTATTCTGCATAAAAAAAAGTCCAGACTATTGAGCGACAGAATCATTCCAACTTCAAAAATATTGACAGTTGACATATTGTAATAAATAAAACAAAATTTCTGTTAAGGCGTCCGTGACGGTCGGAATATGTTGCCTGCTTGCGATTATGGAGTGCCTAAAATTTGACTAGTGATGTGCCGAATCGTTAAAAATGTATATCCGCGGATACGGATCTGAATACGGGTATTTGGTTTCAAGTTCCGCGGATACGACTACGGATCTTAACTTTCTTAGAGTACGCGGCGGTAAATATTGCACATCGACCTTTGGAAAGAGACTATCTGTTATGGAAAAAAGTTATTGATCTCTTTAAGAGTTAACTCTCATAACAGATTGTCTCTTTCCAAAGATCGATGTGCAATATCTCATTATAAAGATAGTTTTTTAGTACCTTTGAGTTATGTACTATTGGTATGGTACTCACTACGATAAATGTTTGCAATATAAAGGTGCCAAATACGATTTTTTAAAATAAAAAATAATCTGAATAGAATTTAACAGTTTTTCATTATTACCTAATCACCTATATATACAAAATTTCATTTATGAATTGAAAATTAATAAGGTAAAAGATCCGCCAAAAACTAACGGATACTGATACGGATCTTTCTTCTCCCTCGGATATCCGCGGATACGGATATCCGGCACATCACTAGTATTATACTAGAGTTAATTGCAATAGTCATTGAATCCGGGCTAAGTCGCGGGGCGAACACTATCGAATAAAAATCATGGAGATTGTAGATCATGCGAACGAAGTAGCCGGAATTCGGAAAAAGATAGCTTACAATAAAAACTAAAGTATTTTGTTTTATTGTTCTTGATTTCAAAAACTGCACTTATGAAGTGTAAGAACAATTCATATTTTCGAACTCCTCCCCCCCTCCTTAGGCTCCTTCGTCACAATTTGTCACTATAAGCAATTACTCTCCCGCCATAGTTAATGGTCAACCCATTTGAATTTCCTGTTTTCAGAGATTTTCTGAATTGTCTTTCTATTCTATTAAAATACAGAATAGCTGTTGCTAAAATGTTATTGTAATATTATTATGTATTTCTCTTTTATCATTGGTGCAATATAAAACCATACTACATACAAATTATTAAAGTCTAATTTTTTTGTTTATCAATTTCACAAATTTTAATTATACAACAATTCACAAACCGGTAATAACTGACATTGTTTCGAAATTTTTAAATTTCGGATTCATCGTCGTCAATAATAATTTGATAATTTTGAACATTGCATATTATTCCTTATATAGATAAACAAATTATTTAAATTAACTTATTCGTTCTTATACCCTTCCTCTTAATTGCAAACAATAATTAAAGAGTATAATTATATATTTTAAACGCTGATGTCGAAGAGAGTCACACTTCTTTATCTATAGAAAGAGATGTATATAAACTATCTGCTTCTTTGATCTGACAGATCAAAGGACGTGACATAGTAGTCAGCCAATCACAAGCTGATAGTTATCTTCGTCGTTTCGGTCAGTTTAAATTCGGAAAATATTTAACAGACTTTCATAAAATTTTTAAGAATATCAAGATGAAATATGTGGATGGGTTTTTAGTTATATTTTCTATACGTTATCATCGCGGAGGGCTGACATTTCCGGGCAGATAATTAAAATTCCGGGTAAATAATTAATATAAAAATTGTTAATGATACGTTGCGCTAACTATTTTATTAGTAGGTAAGCCTTAATTAAGGCCTCAGTAATAATATTTTGTTTATCAGCTTTGATTGTAGACATTGTAGCGTATTGCAACTTAATAACACGATAAATGATACTTTGCCATCACTATCATGTGCATAATCCACAGACACCGCGTTTTGTATTAACAGACGAAACCGCGGACGTCACGAAGTTGAAATTAAATTAATAAATTAATAATAATCGCATTGTTCACCCGTTCTTTAAGGCTGGTGGTGAGAAAAGTGAAATACAATTTCGCTTCGACATAATTTTAACTAACTTTTCCATACAACTCCCAGCCTTCCAATTTTCTATAGTAAAATTCTTCAGGTCTTATAAATAATAAACAGGAAATTTTAATCAGGTGAAAAGACCACAGCCACGTCGTGTATATATGAATAAATAGTCAAAACAAATTGGCTGTGGTCTTTTCACCTGATTAAAATTTCCTGTTTATTTTCTATAGAAGAAACTAGTCACGTCATCTCATATATTTAATCATTTACAATATGAATCAATATCTACTCAATGTGCGGTGAATGAAGGCAACAAAGCGTATCGAAAATATATCTGCGTCTCTTTCTTCGATGGAATTCAATATGATTTCTCCGATGATAGGATTGGTTGATGTACTTGCATTCAATCTGAATAAAGTATTTCTGTTTCAAAAACTTTGTCTTTTTCTATGACATTAACATGGGCGTACCCAGCTTTTGACCCAGGAGGGGGCAAATTAGAAATTTCTTAAGCCGGGTCTCCCGTTCTTGTTTTTGCCCTCCTGGATACGCCAGTGCTTACGGCGTAAAAAAAGACAGAAGTATTGCATCTTAATGGTTTGATTGCGATTTTATTTTTTTATATAGAAAAAGATCGCTTTTTAAGTAACAGCTTATGGCGTTTTTGGCATCGAGAACTGCCCCGGGGCAGGGCAGGCCGAATGAGTAACTATTGGTTAATTAATTATATGTAAACAATAAACAAATTTCTTTAACCAATTGTTACCCATCCAGCCTACCCTGTCCCGAGCAGTTCTGATGCCGAAAACGCCATTAGTTTCATCAAATCTACTGCTATTTTTGGAGTTATTTCCAAGGATTACCAAGACGTAGTGAAATTAACAACATAAATATAAATGTCAATGTCAGTTGTTATTGATATCTGAAGAATTGTCTCTATATAGACATATAAAGAATCAGTCTGGCAAATAAAGTTGTGTGATTTGTTTTAAATCGTTATGTATCAACAGATTAAGCATTTATACAATAATTTGATTGGAAGTAATAAAGCCATTAAAGATAATTTATTATCTAGTCGCGATTGTTTCCATACTAATAATTGCTAAAGAACAATATTGCATAACATTTTTTTGATTAGGAAGTGTCGTACTTATAATACGTTATTGTGACGCAAAAAATATATCGAATGGTACACAATTTTTAGACAAAAATATAAAGTGAACCTTTTTGGTCACTTTATATTTTTTTCTCAAAAATTTGTTTCACATATAGTGAGTGATGAACGCAATCGGGAGTCTTCGTGTCGCCTTCGGTGTTAACTCTCTGTAACGATTTTCTACGACTCGCATAAATTCCATCGATTGTTTTGTGTTTTGTTTGTCGCGATTGCGTTTTGTTTTTAACAGTTTATAATTAGCGGAATCGTTTATACCGATCATATAACATTGTTCCTGAACCCTTTATTAGTTTATGAAAACATCATATTACAATATGAAACAATTATTCAGTTTTATCCGATTGCATGTGAAGTTATTTTATTATGTAAACAATTTTGGTATTTTAATTACCTACGTCTCAATATCTGCATTTACATCCTGAAAATATGAAACATTACCCTCTATTGCCTTTGCGCAACTATAATTTAATTATTGGACTAGCAGCCCGGTCCGGCTTCGTCCGAATTTGTAGATTGCCTATTAGAGATAGACGTATTATGCCGCATTATAGAATATTCGTATAGAAGAGAAAATAAGAAAATCGTGAACCCGTTACCCCGTAATTATAAGACGCAAAATTTCTTTTTATTTTTAAGTATAATACGCGCCACGGATCTAAAAGGTTCGGAAGTTAGTCACAAACAGCGTCGCAAAGGCACATTTTAGAGCCGTTGATACTCCCACCACCTCCCAGCTACCTGCACGGAACGAGCGCTCGTCGATGATTGGCCGTGATCGCTCGTTGCCTTTGTCACTTGTCGCTTTCCTGCTTTAAAGTACAGTCGAGTACGCAATTGCCAAGTTGTTATTGTTATTTTAGTTTGGTTGCGTTGCGAGTTTGTAGGTTTTTAACAGACTGTACAAGCGCAAGCCCGCATTCTTATCTAACTACCGAGCCTTTTAGATTCGTGGCGCGTATTATAAAGTGTGTTTTTGATCTCAAGAATCTTAAAAACAGCAGGAAGTTTTAGGGCTGGTCTTTACGGTCAACCGTTTTTCAAATTTTTCTATCGTACGTAAGAATGATAATAATATCTCCCCACTCCCTTTGTCAGCAAAAGTATATGAAGAAACTGAACGACCCCTTCCACCCTTTGTTCAGTAACCTTGAACTACGCATAAATGCAATGGATCTTAGTGACAGCTGAAATAATAGGAAGTCCTTAAAAATGTAAGGGTGGGAGGGGTCAACGTTCCTTTTTGTTGGAGAGTTCAAATTAAGGAGGTTGATGCGTTACAGTCCCAATCAAAAGTAAGTCGAATTCTAAATGGGAACTTTTCCATAACAAATTTTTACAAAAGGTTATAAGTCGATGATACCAATAAATTATTGTCATAAAGGCATAAATAATTTTTTTTTTTTAAATATTATTAATTATTTCAGTATTTTACTTAATGGACTAACTTTTGAATTTTTTGTACAAAATTAGGTTAGAAAAAATAAATGTATGTAAATATCTGTATTTTACATATTTTTTGCAGTAAATAATTAAAAAATGAAATTATACGTAATAAAAATTAAAATTAAATCATTAAAAAGTTAAAAATTCAGTTAAAATTGTTAAAATTGTCAAAAATAAAATCCATAAACGAAAAGTGCTAAGGTTTAATAATTTTTTTATCGATTAAAAGTCTCCTAATTAAATTGGAAAAAATATTAAAAGATGCGTAAGACATCGATGCTTTACATAGTTAGTTTTCGGAATGACATTATTTGATTATTTGTAAAAAATTAAAATGTACCGTTTGCATGATAGGTTGACATATTTTCCATAAGACTACATGTAAAATTTTTTTTTAATTTTTGACTTTGTAAATCTCCTAATTTTGTTTTTTTACAGAAAATTTTGTCATAAAAAAATCTATTAAAAAAACTTTCAGATTTTTTTCATTATCTTCGTAAAACGGCTCAACCTCCTTAAGTGTAAGTATAATCTAGATGGTCCGCCATAAAAATGTGCCCAGAGCCCAAAATTTTTAGTTACGTCACTGACTCTAACAAGACTGTCAAGTGTCGAAAATGGTGAACCTATATACTATTTCTATAATTTATTGTAACACCAGGTAGTAGTTCAGTTCCCGAAAAGCATCGCATTGCGTCTATTATAGACACATATTATATAAAAAAAAAATACAATGCAGGTTATAATGGTTATTCACTGCCCTACTACCTGTACCTTACCTGTCGCCTGTCGGCAATGTTACTTTTTACAGTTTATATGCATTTGAGTATTGTATCTAGCATAGAACTTTTATAATTGGAATGAGAAACAGACTGCTCAAGCTTAACCAACATCTATCTCGTTCTATTCGGAACCCAAAGGAATGGTGAGACCTCTGGTAAGAAATGCGCCGAACTGTCCTAAGGGTGGTTTTTGACAGGTAAACATTGATTTAGGAAAGCATGATGGAGGCTAACCTACTCTCCATCATGCTTTTCTAAATCAGTGTTTACCTTATGCCTCCATAGTTTACCTGTCAAAAACCACAGTTCGACGCATCTCATCAGAGGTCTCACCATTCCTTTGGGTTCAGAATTATTACTGCTCAAAATTATGGAAACGCCTTAAAAAATGGAATTTCTCTACTTTACCAGCATCTTTGCTAGCAGCATCTTTGCTAGCAGCATCTTTGCTAGTAGAAAATAAAAACTGTAAATATGTAATATAATAATAATTTAAAAGAACTCGGGGCACAGTATCAAACCTTGCCGACAATATTATATAGTCCTAAAATCTAAACGATGGTTTTAACTTTTTATCCTCTCTCAATAAATTGAGAAATTTTAAGTTATGAGTTTTTTTTTTTTAGAAGAAGAAGAAGAAATCTTTATTTACAATAATAATTATTTACAGCTATTTACAATTTAATATAGGGGTTTCAGCAAAATTGCTATAGCCCACCTGAAAGAATAAATGATTAATTAATTATTTGTTTTTATCAATTTTGAATCAATTAGATTGGCAAAAAAAAATTTAAAAAAATAACCAACTATGTAATAAAGGTTATGAGTATTCAAGTTCTTAGTTTGAAGTTTGGACACATTCAAAGAAAAATTATCAAATGGTATGAAAATAAATGCTTATATAACCTAAAAAGTCATTTTTTGCCCCTTTCTAACAATTAATTTAACATCACGTACATTAAAGTGGGACTTTGACAACATTGTCAATAATCAGTATATTAACATTTACCATACAGAATAGCGCCATATGTATATATTCATATTATTATAATTTATAGACTCTAGAGATAGTCTGTGCGGACACACGGTATAAAGATTAATGGCCTGAGTGTACACCATTACCTGTATTTTAGCAACCTACTGCAATAAAATCTTTTTGGCAAGCTAACGTATTTATAAACATGTTTACCAACACAGTGTTTGTAAATAATCTGTTCCAAAGGAAGCTGTACTGGGTAATCTGCTATTGTTAGTCAACACTCAACAGTTGTGTAACAAAATGCAGTTGCATTTGGAAGGAATTCTGTGATAGCTACTTGCCCGAATGTAACTTTCAGGCGATTTAGGAATAACGATCAGATAAGCGTGACGGCGGACGTAGCTAGAATGCTTTAGATAATCTTTTACTTTTTTTATCATACAAATTTTGATAAGGTGCTTTTGATCTTCCATTAGTAGCCTTAAGGCTTGACTCTTGATCTTGGGCAGTCGAGTCTTGGACCCTTAAAAATAGAAAAAATGACTGCAAATACATTTTATTTTATATTTTTTGAGCAGCAGAAACATTTAAAAACATTGATAAAACATTTAAAATAGGTTCTGGTTTCGAAAGGTATTTTCAGACCAAGAATTGAGAGAAACCATTCCTATAGAATTCGTTCTTAGAGAGACTTGATTTTACCAAAGTCACAAATCCCTACGTTTCGATACATCCCAGCTCTAAGACAAGTACATTATTATAAAAATATGATACATAGCATAAAGATAAAAAATATTGTCACTTCACGCGACTAAAATGTGATCAAATTCAGTGATTATAACGTAAATATGACTGAAATTTACGATACTGTATGAAGATTTATTAGTAATTAAATCGTGATACGCAATAATTCAAGGGATTTTTATTAATATCAACAAGAGTATTAATGCGTAAATATATAGCAGAATTTCACTTCGATATCTGCGGAATTTTTTTTTGGAGTGTTGCCTCTCGTAGAACTTGTTAAAATAATTCATATATTTACTATATGAATCATTGTCTATCTACTCAATGTGCGGTGAGCGAAGGCAACAAAGCGTATCGAAAATATATCTGCGTCTCTTTCTTCGATGTAATTCCCTGATCTCTCCGATGATAGGATTGGTTGATGTACTTGCATTCAATCTGAATAAAGTATCTCTGTTTCAAAAACTTTTTCTTTTTCTATGACGTTAACATGAGCGTACCCAGCTTTTGGCTCAGGAGGGGGCAAATTAGAAATTTCTTAAGCCGGGTCCCTTGTGCTTGTTTTGCCCTCCTGGATACGCCAGTGCTTACGGCGTAAAAAAGATAGAAGTATATGTTTGCACCCTAATGGTTCGATTGCGATTTTATTCCTATGCTCAGTATAGACTAAAAGTATATGAAATAATTGTCTCTTTATATATTTTTCGTTTCTTGACCAAAAAACTGATGTAATATTTCTTATTTATCAATCAGTTTTTTACAATGAAATAAACAGAGTGTGCAAGTATAGAATAACCAGTTCCATTTAGGGGGGTCTTTATTCATATATAAGTATTTTTTTTTTGTATTATTTTTTAAGAAGGGTTGGAGACAATCATATACGACAGGCGCTGAATAAATGAATAAATTATAATATCCTTGAAATAAATTAGCATACATTATAATTAAGGAAAAGGTGCAGCCCTTTTTGTTTGCTAAATATAGTCTCCAATCTTCACATAATCCATTACGTCTTACTCTTGACGACCGGAAATCATATAAATAATTATTAAATCGTTACGTTTTGATCTATCGGTGACCATTTATTATCATAGCACACGGAGTGCGCTGAGCAAATTATAGCAAAACACTGTGGCCTTTACAAGAACCATGATTTCGAGCCCTTTTCGATCTCCCTCTATCCCGAGGCTAGTTACGTTACAAAACTGATTTTTTTAAAGGGATGTTAAGGTTATCATAAAAAAGTAGCATTCTAAATTTCATAAGTTTAGATGGAATAGTTTCCAAGAGACAAAAATCCAAAAATCACGATTTTAGGCATTCACTGACTGACTAGGTTAGCCATCATGCTTTTCTAAATCAATGTTTACCTTATGCCTCCATAGTTTACCTGTCAAAAACCCCCCTTAGGACAGTTCGGCGCTTTTCTCACCAGAGGTCTCACCATTTCTTTGGGTTCCGAATTGCACCCTTCCAAGCCACTCCTAAGAAAGTGGTTTTCTGCGAGGATGACATTCTGAAATGGCTTAACTCCACCTACCTGCATATAGCGTATTCTAACTGTAGCTCTAAGTTTGCATTGCAAAGTGAAAAATCAGGCAATATCCTCGCTATCGGAAATTATGATATTATCAAATATATCGTTACCAGTTGAATTTGAATAACAGTATAATTATTCCTAATTAAAAAGTTTAATTACTTTTGAGATTATAATTAACGGATCTTAATTTAACAAATTAACAAAATTGCAGAATTACTAAAATAATAACTGTTTTATACTAATATTTATTAGCTGCTAATTGTTATGATTACAATCAGGTTTATAAAGTGTAAAAACGCTGTTTAATTGTGACTACAAATTTTTCGTTTGAAAAAAAATATAAACAAAATACGTATCGGAACCAATGTCTATTTTCAAATATCCAAGGACATAGTACACCTAAAAATAAATAAGTACCTCCTGTTTATCAAATTATAATCTTAAACATTTTTTTATGAGGTGTTGCCAACTATTTAAAAATTAAGGATGCTAGTAGAGTTCATTTACCATAGACTTACTGCGATGGTCTTGAATTATTTTCGTTTAATCCCTGAACCAATTTTTAATGTTGTAAGGTTAAGAACGCTATAGTCAAAATTGTCAGATTACATACCGTCAGAATCGTATGTGCAATATCAAAGCGTGGCATCTGGGACTCAGTTATTATCCCAGAACATCGGAGATTGCCATAGGTAAAATTCTGATTCGATAAACGTTTTTTTACCTTGGACGTATCAAGTTATCGATTGCTAAATAAAAATATTTACACACGTTTTTTTATTTGTTATATTTGCTGTAGTAAATTTTTATGAAAATGTGTTTTTATCGTAAAGTTTAACAGATAAATGAGTATTTTAGTATCGATACATCTATACTAATATAATATAAAGCTGCTGCTGAAGAGTTTATTTGTTTGTTTGGTTGAACGCGCTAATCTCAGGAACTACTGGTTCGAATTGAAAAACATTTTTTTGTTGAATAGTCTATTTATCGAGGAAGGCTATAGGCTATATAATATCACGCTACGACCAATAGGAGCGGAGCATAAATGAAAAATGTTGCACAATGTAACTCAAAATTTGTCCGTCCGACAAAAACTTTAGAACGGTAACTCCGATCATCATGAAATTTGGACACAACATTCATCTCGGTAAACTAAGATAAATGTGCGTACTCATGCCCCCGCCTCTCCATTCGTTCTTTTACACTCGGGTGAAACCGGGCGTAACCGCTAGTAGTTTATATAGGAAACAGGGATGTTACAGATGTGTGCTAAAAAAAATATGGTACGCATGAACATTTCTAGTTCTCAAATACGAAAAATAAAAAAAAAAACTGAATGTTTTACTGAAATTTGAAATTGTCTGTTACAATTCCCCACTAAAGAAAGGAAGTTAAATCAAATATTCACAGGTAAGCTGGTAATGCACAAAATGTGTGGTAATTTCTTTAAGCGACGTGATTGGTTGAAATCTTGCAATATTCATTTTTTTATTTGCATTAGAAAAGGAGCAAGTCTGCATACGGACATGAAAGAATCAATGCCGGTGTTAAAAAATGGCAATAATGAAAGCTGCATTCACAATAACGTCAACGTAACGTTAGATATTCCGTTGCTATAATGTTGAGAATTATTAGAATCGTATAAATTACTATACCCAAGTTTATCAGATAAACCCGTTAGCCGTAAAAAGGTGCATGGGACGTTTAATCATTAAAATACACATTCAAACATTCTTTCGAAACATGGGAACTGTGATTCTGTGGAAATTAACATTTCATATAATATCTTACGATTTCAATAGGTTAGTCCGGGTGTTTGTTAACGCGACGGGCATGTAACCGTTGCAACAAAACTCAACGGATACCCGCACGTCGCCCCTCGACGCGATGGCGGTCGGTCCGATGTGCGCGCACGTTTTTACCTATACCTACCTACTAACCTTGTGCTGCTCATTGTGAATATAGAGTATTATATAGATATTGACTTGGATTTATTAATTAGCCTTGTTCATAATAGGTAAGTGTTGGGACAAAACTTTAGAAAATTACAAAAATAAACAAGCAAGACATAACGTGCTTGCATTTCTTCGCCCTTCAAGTATAGAACTGATATCAATAACAACAGACGCGCTCACGTATATTAGCGGGTCGTGTACAAAGGTAACCGTTTCGCGTCGACTCGTTACCCGTTGACTAAAACGGTCATTAGCAAGAGCCCTAACGCATTTTTTCAGACAAATAATGGTATAACGATGATTGGGGTGTCCTTTAGAAGTCCCGTTCAGTTTTTGTTTAATTTTTGTATAATATGCAATTGTTAGACGTTAGTTTATTTATAGAAAAATGTTTACTTTATCGCTTTAAAAACAAGCGATTTGTGTTTAAATTTAAAATATCTATTAGTCTATCATTTATCAATAAATATAAAATTAGATTTATGTTGATGAGTATTACAATTATCTCTGTGCATCATTTGTAATAATTAGTGAAATTCTTATCTGAGCAATGCAATCATAAAGTCTCAGTTTTAAAACATCTTAATTTCTGATATCAGTGTCATTATCATCTACTATGTACTTTAACATTGTCAGTGTAATAGATAACGAAATAAATGAGGTAGGTACAGTTAAAAAATGACGCAGTGAATACATATGTGACTCATTGCTTGGAATCAACTGAGTATATTTTTATCTATAAGTAGTAATATCATAAAAGAAAAGGTTTGTCTGACTGTTGCCATATTTTTTTCTTTTTTTTTAATTAAAAATAAGTGTTCCTGCGTTTATGATCACTAACTCAACAAATCCGAGCTTTGTCGATGGGCATGGTACGACATTAGACTTGTAATCAGAAGACTCAGGTGCTAGTCACGTGGCCAACTGACATAAGGTTTCTTCATGATTTTATTCAGTCATTTCAGACAAAAATCAGACGCTGTTGATCTCAGCTGTCCAGCAGCTAAATCTTTAATATATCTCTATCTATCAGACAAATATCGAGCTTGTATCTGACTTTACTTCAAATTCTTCTGTCTCTAGGCGTATATAAAGGCCGCTGCATACGAGGCTAGAAATGCTGCTAGGAGTTCTGCTAGGCTGGGTACGAAGCTAGAAATGACGTTACTGCGGGCTGGCCTGCTAGCTCACAAGATAGGTTTTAAAATTAGAACAGGGGCTGTTTTCCCTGCTAGATTTGCTGCTAGGTATGAGCAAGAACCAATCAGGAAGCAGTATCTTGTCACGTGGGCACTTGAACAAACGCCCACAAACCAACACGGTGTCCCATTCTGTTCAGAGTCAGACAACAGACACGTTTCGCTCTGTGTTTATATTCGAACTGTCATTGCGCGCGCACCAGATCTATCCCCAGATCAAGCTTGAAAAATAGTCTCGTGTGAAGCGAGCACTTAACGGCGATCAAGAAAATCAGCGCTAGAAAACTAGTAGGCAAATCTAGCAGCGTTTCTAGCCTCGTGTGCTGCGGCCTTAACAGTTGGCAGAAAAAAATAATTTTATTTATTTAACTCATGCGCGTTATTCATGTTTTATCATGCCTAAAAACCGTACCCTAAATAGCCATTTACCGACTGGTGACAATTACTTGTCATAACTCAATGAAGATTCCTACTAGCTCGGCCATTGTGGAGTAATGAAAATAAACGTAACGAAATAGTAGGTAACAACAACTCCGTTGTTACCCATTGAGACTAAAATTGAGAGGCCGAATGTTTTCGACATGGAGTTTATTCATAACCGGCTAACCTCAAACCAAAACATTGAATCGTGCTGTTTGGTGCTGTTAGTATTGACAGTTTTTTTTATAAAGAAATAAATAGATATTTACAACACCTCATTATAATTAAAACATGAATAACGCGCAATTGTTGAATAAAATTATAGGCGCAACTTGTAGGCTAAGTCATGACCTGTCAGCGCGATGAATGACTTAGACTACTAGTTACGCCAATAACTATTATGTTACATTTCCTTTACTATAGCTGTTATCATCGATAACGTAAAAAGTCCGTTTATTCTGTAGCGTTACGGTCAACATACGGGGCTGTGAATGAGTCACATTCAGTGCCCCATAGGCGTAGAGCTGTAGCTTAGAGGGGCACTGAGAGTGAGAACATGTGCATGTTACACACTGGACAAGGGAGGGGGGCGTAGCGCTTCGGCGCCTTTTAACATCAGATCGCCGGCAACGTAAGCAACTTCATTCGGACGCCTAACGTCTTTTAGGAAAGACGCAATATATTAGTGAATTAACGTATAATACTTAGTGTTGCCAACATTTAAGTAATTTGAAATAAGTTGATTTGAAATTAAAAAAGTGAAAAAGTATTTATTACTAATTAACTATGTCGAGGAAACATAGCAATGTGTCTGCTGTGCCTTTGCACCCTGCTTATAAGGTAAGCCTTTTTTTAATTTTTTTTTTTTACTTTTACCTCCCATTAATGAACCGGTGTCATTTATATAGGATATAAGTTTGAGGGAAATGTTTTAAATTTTGTTGTCATTTCGTATAAAAGATACATTACAATTTACTTGTTTCTCAAAATTTCATGACATAAGACTTGTTTGAGTGACGTCAGCAAAAATTGTTAGTAGACTAAATTTCTGTAGTTAACGTAAAAAAAGAAATAAGAATACTTACATGATATAAACGTACTTTCACTTCAAGTTTCTATTCTTGGTTAACGTAGATGTATAATATAAAGAAAAATGTAAATTTATATAATTACCGTTTTGCATATTCAAAATTCATATTTTCGACGGTTTAATGTGAATTTAATTTTTACGGATATTTTTATGACGTTGCTTTAATGTTTCAAACCAATAATTATAGGTAGTTAATTTTCGTATATGGATGATGCAAAAATGAGGATATTTTAACATTTTACATAATTAAGCTTACCGTTATTTTATTCGTTTACGAGTGTTCAAATTAAATGCTATTTCCATTTTTTTGTGTATATTATACAGTTAACGTCATCTAGGAACTATTTAGATCCGAAGTGTTCCGGTGGTAGCACTGAAATTATTTTTAAACTCCACATGACCGACTTTTCTACATCTTTTTGGTATGGGCAGCGCTTTAAAACAGACGTCTCACAGAAAGTTTAAAAATAAATTTGTTGTTATTTATGTTCAGTTTTCGTTTAGCCTCGACAGCATAGCGGGTGAACAAACTGTTCAATATCAAAATAAAATTAACCAATCTGATTTAGAGTTTATGATTAGATGACTAGTCAGCGATTAAGGCCGCAGCACACGAGGCTAGAAACGCTGCTAGATTTGCTTACCAGTTTCCTAGCGCTGGTTTTCTTTATTTCTGTCAAGTGCTCGCTTCACACGAGAATATTTTTCAAGCTTGATTTGTGGATAGATCTGGTGAGCGCGCAGTGACAGTTCGAATACAAACGCGGTCTGTTGTCTGACTCTAAACGGAATGTTGGTTTGTGGGCGTTTGTTCAAGTGCCCACGTGACAAGATACTGCTTCCTGATTGGTTTTTGCTCATACCTAGCAGCAAATCTTGCAGGGAAAATAGCCCCTGTTCTAATTTTAAAATCTATCTTGTGAGCTAGCAGGCCAGCCCGCGTTGACGTCATTTCTAGCTTCGTACCCAGCCTACCGGCTAGCAGAACTTCTAGCAGCATTTCTAACCTCGTGTGCAGCGGCCTTTAGTTTCTTTATTTAAACGATTCTGCCAAGAAATTTAACAATTTTAGATATCCCCGACTTAAGATCGTTTTTTTCTCGAATTTTACACAGAATCAAGGAAGGCACTTAACATCTAGTTCTTCAATGACTATAAACGCAAATCGTGCAGATCAGTACTTTTGACGTATGCATAATTCGGACATAACTAATTTATAGATTTTTCAACTTAAATTTCATATTAAGTTAATAAAACAGCATAATTTTCTTAAAATCAAATATTTTAATGTGATTTTCCGCTTAAATTTTTTTTATTAATATTAAGTACGCTTTTTTCATGGAACCCTTGTGTTATGACTAATAATAAATTAAACACTTTTACGTGCAGGCAGAATTTCCAGGAAAAGTTATTTCGCAATATTATTCCATAACTACTTATTTTCATATCTCAAAAGTTAACTGTGTATTGAAGCATTGAAATCACTGAGAAACAGTTATTTTTCATAGGGTAGAAGTCCCGGGGCGCTTCATGCTGGTTTGTGCGGTTTTCTTTATCAATATCAACATTTATAAAAGAGTTCTTTAAAATTGAAAATATACCCTGCAAATATTTTTGTAAATGACAACTTTCCAAAATTTATTTTATTGTTATACTTTTTATAAATCTTAAATGCGACTGAATATCAAAAATAATATTAGATAATTGATGTTATTTTCAAAAACAAAATACCCACGTTTAATCTACAAAACAATACAGTAGCGTTCTGGATTGTAAGCTGCTTATTACGAAAAGCAAAAAACCCGTCAATATTTGACTTTTTTGCCGCATTATCTAAATTACAAATATTTGTTTTTTTCGTCACTCAACGATATTTTTGACTTCTGGTACACCACAACTCCTTTAATAAACATGTATAATACGCACCACGAATCTAAAAGGCTCGGAAGTTAGATGCGCATGCGGGCTTGCGCTTGTACGGTCTGCTGAAAAACTATACAAACTCGCATCTCAACAATAACAACTTGACAATAGCGTACTCGACTGTACTTTAAAGCAGGAAAGCGACAGGTGACAAAGGCAACGAGCGATCACGGCCAATCACCGACGAGCGCACGTTCCGTGCAGGTAACTGGGAGGTGGTGGGAGTCTTAACGGCTCTAAAATGTGCCTTTGTGACGCTGTTTGTGACTAACTTTCGAACCTTTTAGATCCGTGGCGCGTATTATAATAAGTGACTTGTGCGGTCAGCGTTTCGTATTTCAGGATAAAAGCGATATTATTGTCCCATTTTCTTTACCGCACTCGTGGTAAACCCCATACAGAATGCATTTATTTATAGATTACTGCAACGTAATTAATCAGTTATTTATTTAATAAAATTAGTCTGTTTTGTCAATAAAAAAGTGGAATATAAATTCTTTAGATAACCACGCGTGTATAATTAAGCAAAGTATATTAGCACAGGTGAAATGCAAAGGTATTTTTATTATCTACCAATGACGAGGCAGATTAATTGTATGTTTTTTCATGAATAACCCTGTAGAAAAGTTATTTAATTTAACAATGTATTGCAGTTTATTTCTATCATAAACATAGAGAACTGGACTTCGACATCCATATCCTAACAATGCATTGAAAATAGCCACTAAAATGAAAGAAAGATAGAGCGTTTGACAGCTGGAGTGCATATTATGAGTATTCGTCCCTGCAAATACCCCTTGCACCCTTCATCTCAAATCTTTTCCCCTCGCCTAAAAACGGTTCGCGCTCTCCCGACGCTATTTTTAAAGCTAGAGGGTTCTGGTAAACGCCAAATGAAAGACAAAGAATCAGACTACAGATCCTTCAGGCGAATTTTTTGAAAAAAAATTCCTGAAAAAACTTACAACCTTTTGAAAAAAATAATAAGTTACGTAATATTTCACACGTAGGCGAAACTGTTTTTCAAAAAATTCGCCTGAAGGATCTGTAGTCTGATTCTTTGTCTTTCATTTGGCGTTTACCAGAACCCTCTAGCTTTAAAAATAGCGTCGGGAGAGCGCGAACCGTTTTTAGGCGAGGTGAAAAGATTTGAGATGAAGGGTGCAGGGGGTATTTACGAAAGATATATAAACTGACTGTGAAACATTCCATCTTTCTTACTCTTATCGACCACTTTTCTCCATAATCTTTACAACCATAAGCATTGAGTAGATCAAATTGTAAAAGACACAAAGTTTTTTTATAGAAATTGTTCGACGGGTGATGCGCATCAGATTTATTCACAAAACTAGCTTGAAAAGACGTCTCGCGTGAAGCGAGCACATAGCAATCAAGGAAACCAAAGCTAGAGAACTAGTGTAGGCAAATCTAGCAAGGAATCTAGCAGCGTTTCTAGCCTCGTGTACAGCGGCTTTAACACAGAACAGTCACTTCGAGAGAACGTATTCTTTGTGGTTTATTAAACTTATAAATTAAGGTGTTTGTAGTCAAATAATGTCATCGCGACATATGGGTCGAATTTTAATTGTATTGAAATATGATAATGTAAAAAGGTGTGTAGAATTAATCAGGGTATAAGATGTCAAAGAAAACTGATACTGCACATAGTTGAAATGTTTTAATAATGTTCCGCAGAATCTCTTTCATTTCGATATTACGTAATAAAATAAGGTTTTTTAGACTAGAGCGTCATATATCCAAACCATAGACTAAATATCTCTGATCCAAACTAATAAAACTTGTCCACGGCCGGTGTTGATCCAAATCTTCTTGGTTTCCGGGCTTGTATGCCGTGGTCCATTGGTATTTCTACGTGACGTTTCGTCTACAACTGCGGTAGACACTATCAAAGGCGTTGTGGTAGCGGGCGAAGTGTCCTTCTCGGCTGCTCACAGGTAAGTGCGGTACTTCCGTCTTTGATGGTCAACGTGCTCGTGTTCTCTACTCGGTCGTAGTATGCTCTTCTGTGATTGGTAGTTCTACCGCGACCGAGTACAGAAGGAAGTACCACACTTGTCGACACACTTACCTGTGAACAGCCTAGAAGGACACTTCGCCCGCTACCACATCGGCTTTGATAATGTCTACCACAGTTGTAGACGAAACGTCAGGTAGTAATACAAGAAGATTAATAACACTTGATCTATTTGGAACAGTATTCACTGATTTCTAATAGATGAATAATCTAATGTGAATTGTGACTAGTTCGAAGCCTCTCACAGCAGGGTTTGGGAGATACAACAAAGTCTATGGGATATGTTATTGTTTACCGAAAAATGCAGCTGAGTTTTTCACAAACATGGCGGTGTATAATATGGCTTCACATAATGACTACTAAGTTCATGCGATATATTAAAATTTGGCCACAATGCAATTTTAAACATATAGAATTATTCCACCACGGAGATACATCATCCGTAGACAGATACCGCGTATATACGTCTCTTTCCATAGACATAGCTCTTTTTATCTGTGCGCAAAATTGGTTTGCTGGGTCAAGTATACCATTGGCGTCAATATATGGCGCCAAGCACTTATTTTAATTCTTGCTTAGAAATAATATTTGGTTTATATTATTTGTTTAAGGAAGAATGTGCACTGTTCATAATTATTAAATTTTGGTAGGCTGAACGATCTTATTGTATTCATTATTTTGTAGTACATTCGGTAGATAAGTGGCACTTTAACATTTGACCATAATATTTCATAATGAAGTCCGCACCGCCTCTCAACTAAATTACAAGTTCAATGACGTAATAATGTTACCAACCATTAATTAAAAGTCACTAACCTATTATTATTACCTAAATATCACAAATTTAAATATTACCTTGTTTTTTTGTCTATTTTTAAAACAGTTGCGCAATTGGATATAATACATCGCACTTCCTCGATATGTGCCTTTAGTGAAGCGAAATGCAGAAGGACAGCGTGGTGTAATGGTCAGCATGCTGGCCTTTGGTTCGTACTGTCGTGGGTTCGAATCCCACCTCTGCTCGTGGATAATTTTTGTTTGTCGTTTAGACCCAGCAATGATATTTAAATCTTTGATTAGGTGCCTTTACACTTACACGCAATCCCGAGTGATTGGAGCGCCCCGTTCCAATCGCGCGTATTTTCGCGCGGCCAAGAACGTGGCGTTCCAAAATTTGTTTCTTTAAATTTGCAACACTCCAATCGCGCGGTTTTGGTGTGTATCGTGGAACGTGAAGGGATAGAAGTGTTAGTGTAAATGAAAAAGCGTCAAGTTTCCCTCGCGATTGGCGTGAACCGTGGAATTTTAAAAATTCTAACAGTTTTGAGACGGTTTTAGATTATTTGTGGCATTTAGTAGCATGGATAAAATTATTTTAAAACGCAGAAAATTAAAAATTGCTTTGTGCGTGGCCTTTATGCCTTTTCACAAACAGAAAAGGAGGTGTTGGGTAAAAGCATGGAAGGAAAATCGCAACAAATATGGGTATATGCTTTCTATTACATGAGTTGCGTGATAATTTTCCGTTGGATTTTAAAAATTATTTACGGAATCATTCCGTATTTTGGTGGAAATGGTTGGTCCAATAATTTCAAAACAAACACACGAATGCGTGAAAACATAGGTGTCGAAGAAAGGTTGGCAACGACTTTAAGATACTTAGCTACAGGTCGATCGTTTGAAGATTTGAAGTTTGTATCGCCAAAATTAACTAATTATAAAATAAACAATTAATCAAACGTCAAAACGTATACTTACTAAACTGCACAAGGAAGAACGCGTGAAATAAATTTTGCACTTTCTAACTACACGCGAATTCGCTCGTGAAATGCCTGTAAGACTATCCTGCAGGTTTTAATTCGTTCCAAAACCGAGCGATTATTCCTATTTACACTGGCATTCTTTCGCGCGCGATTGGAACGGGGCGCTCCAATCACTCGGGATTGCGTGTAAGTGTAAAGGTACCTATTAACGTCTGAATAGAATAATTATAAATCAATATTACAAAAGATGACGTTTCGATCTGGATTTGGATCTTCTTCTTTTATTTGATATTTAAATATACTGGCCAGGTACCAAGACGCAGTGCCAACCCCAAGTAAATTATGTGCATATGCTCTATGTCGATATATACAACTGGATATACCTTTTTTTTAAAAAAAAGTGAAATGCAGTAAATGATAAATGACTAATAATTAATTATTGATTTTATTTAATATTGTGTTTCAAAACGACAGCATTGTAATAGTTTTTTATTCAGGGTCAACCACAGGTGTCGCAATTAGGACTGATTACTGGTTAAAAAAATCGTTGTTTTTATTTTCATTTATATTTCATCATAAAAATATCAAAAAAGGGAGTGTGTGTTTAATTGAAACTCTCTCACTCACTCACCGGTACACTTTCGTTCACTCTCTCATTCACGTACACTATAAACAATGCAAAATTTTAAGTAAGCAGTGTAAGCACCATCTAGGATATTTTGTTATAGCAACCTAATTCCTATATCTAGTACCGCGGTTGTCTTCTTTCTTTTTATCCCCACCACTACTTGCGTCACGCTTTATCCGAATCCGATCGGAATCACTCCTACCTAGCGGCGCCAAAAGAAGTTTCACTTAATAAATTAATTGTAATATTGATAAGACATGAATTTCAGTTCACATTCAAGTTAAGTATATCATTTTCAAAACCAGAAGATTAAAACTCCAGCAATTCGACAAATTGCGTTTTGACGTGATAACGTCTTATAAATTGATGAAACACCAGCTGCACGCACGAAAAAGTGTCACGTTCCTCCTGACCCTGTGCGTGCAAGCGAGAGCGCAGTAATGTATTAATTAAATATGATATTCGAGCGGAATACGTTATCATGTAAAACTATCGTCCGTAAACCGACTTTACAGACAACCATTTTTTTTTAAAATGGCTATCTCCAATTTGTGAACTGAAAAAGTTCACAGTGCGGACAGATACATTTTCTACGAAGCTTTAAAAGCTTTGTTTGTTATACTTGAACGATCAGAGTAAAAAATAAACAGTTGACTTGACCTTACCGAACAAATCAAGTTGCTAAGTCATTGGTCCATTTTTATTCTGGGACAACTATACCCAACACTACAGAAACTGGCCAAAAAACATCGTTTTAAAATTTAAAATTAGCAAGACTTTGTATAAATTATACTCTATATAGATGTAGATTAAATTTTTATCAAATAACGTTTCCAGAGTTATCTATTCTTATACTTTGTTTAGAATGTGTTACAAGGTTACGTTTTTCATCAAAAAACCAAATTGTTTTTTACTGATGCACTTAATAAAGAAGTAAGTACATACTGCATAGTATATTATGAATGTTGATTTTGATAATGAAATGCACAATCTGTTAAAACAAAAATAATCCACATTGATAAGCATGTTTGAATGTAACTTTTAATTATCCGTATAAAGCTAGCATCCAACGTTCCAATTTTCCAGAATGTATTTTCCAGAATTTTTGTACTCGTAGTTAGAGCTGTAACAAACCGTATGTATTCGTTACTGAGTAACGGGTACATCGTCTGACTCGAAGTAACGAACCGTTACTTACAAATTCATTTCGTTACTCGCATTTGTCAGTTCGACTCGTTTGATGCGGTTATACGTTATACGAACGAAGTCATACCGTATCACGTATGCGACGCGCCTCGATGCGATGGTACATACTTGATGCTGTTAGTACACGATTGTATGTCGTATGAAAAGTAACGAGTAACGTAACGATACGAAAGTAACGGGTACTGGTCCTTTAAGTAACGAATACATACGGGTACACAATTTCTCGTTACTTTTACAGCTCTAATTCTCGTAGCATTGTAAAGAAACGGGGCTTAAAGTAATAAACAAATTGATTATTTTTACCTTGTTTGTTGTTTTGATTTCATTTTGTAAATTAAAATAAATTAGTTGGGCATTATTATTATTTCATAATTATAATAAACTGTATCTTCGGTGAAACATTCGATTTCGGCAAAAATCAGACCGTAGATATTTGTCAAGGTGAAAGCTGAATGCTAAATTTACTGTATAATCGAGTGAGCATTATTTTATTCAGAGGACAAAGCATATAGGTATAACGCGTGCGACAAGCTCAACAACGCGGTAAATAATTAATTTTTGTAACAAGATAGAGATAGGTGTAAAAAGTAGAACAACCGAAGGAGGAATTGCGCCGTATACTTTAAACTATCTTTACACAGTTAGAATAACTTCTAATTTAATTAATATAGCTGTGGGTGATATTATTATTATTATAGTATATCTGTTTGATTTAATTTGATATGATTATAATATGTAATATTGTATTGCACAGGGCGTATTATAAAATCGTACCGGCTTTGCATAAACGAAAGAATATTTAAACTTTGTAAATATTTCATTCCTGTGCTGGATAATGTTAAGCGGCGTTTTAAACACGTCAGTACTTATTTACTAACGAAGAAAATATGTTTTTTTTTTATTTTTGTGCCTACATTACTTTTCAAGAATGCTTATGTACACACTATACACCTTTATGAATTATTGTTATTTGAAAAGCACTTAATAAAAAAAATCTTACTTGCAAAACAATTGACACTATAGTTTTTTTTATTGCAAAGTAGCATTAAACGTTTCGGATAGTCTGTATTAACGCACGTGTCATTGGGCATGTTTGATTTTTTTGTAAAAATATAAACAAAAAGCTAGACATAATTAAATCAGTATGTTCTAAAATTTGTTCATCGTTTAAAATTTATCAGCTGACAATATGTTTTTTTTTCATGATTAATATGTTATTATGATTAACTAATAGCTTCAAATTGTTTATACAAAAATAAATTAAATATCGATATACCTTGGTCTTCCGCACCATGATGCCCTCGGCGTCGCCTGAGGCATCATGGCGCGCAGGGCAATGATATCACACTTTGGCCCTTGTGGTGTAGTAATACTATTAATTCAATCAATTGCGTGATATCCATAAACCTTTCTGACAAAAAATAATTAATTAATTATTATTAATGCGTATATGCCTACCTAATGTGACAACTTTATTAGCATATGTGATTATACAAGGTGCAAAGTATCAGCTATATATTTTTAAATAATAAAAAATATAAAAAAGCATTGTATTAAAATTCTATTTTACAGTCATGTGAATATAGCTATTTATTTATCAATTGATGTTATTGTGAATTAGAAGGCACTGAAAGAGAGATCCACAAATATAAAAACCATATATCTATTAATTAACTGTATGAATCATTGCCTATCTACTCAATGTGCGGTGAGTGAACGCAACAAAGCGTCACAAGCGTGTCGAAAATATATCTGCGTCTCTTTCTTCGATGCAATTCCCTATGATTTCTCCGATGATAGGATTGGTTGATGTACTTGCATTCAATCTGAATGAAGTATCTCTGTCCCAAAAACTTTGTCTTTTTCTATGACGTTAACATGGGCGTACCCAGCTTTTGGCCCAGGAGGGGGCAAATTAGAAATGTCTTAAGCCGGGTCCCCCCTGTTTTGCCCTCCTGGATACGCCAGTGCTTACGGCGTAAAAAAAGACAGAAGTATATGTTTGCACCCTAATGGTTCGATCGCGATTTTATTCCTACGCTCAGTATAGAATAAAAGTGTATGATAAAAACGTTCAAATCTATGTCTTATGATGTCTAAACTCCCCTTTTTTCAACAATTTTATTTTCATGGTTGTATAGTAGTAGAAAGTATTATTCTGGAAGTTTAGGCACTAAACGAAAAAGTTATTCACAACATATTCTGGCAAACGTGAAAAGGCGACAAAACGTCTCTCTGCCAAACACGACAAGGTCTATAGTGACAGATTGAAAAAAAAAATTGAAAAATAATCTCACATGACCTTAGATTATTTGATTTGTATTATTACATGAGACAATGCGATCAGTGATTACTGTTTGCAGTAAAATGTGTCCCTGACCAGTCTGTATAAAGTTTTTTTTTTTTTTTATTCATAGCAAATATATTTAGATTGATATTGAATTGTAGTATCATACAGGGCTGGAATAGTAAAACATAGTGTCATCGAACCGCGATGAAACAAACCTTATAACGAAAAATAAACGATTTTATTTTTTTAAAACAAGCTTTTGTTGGGTATGTTCCGAAACATAAATCCGACGCCATAATTGTACTGGTGTGCCACAATATTGTACTGGTGAGACAGGTGTGACGTAGCATAAATATTTAACCGGACGTGTGTGCATCAGACTTTGCGGATTTTTTTTATTTTAATATTTGTTATTTGCAATAATGCCCGCTCAACAAAGTAAACAATTACTTTTGGTGGACGAGGGAAATAATAATACATCAACGAGCTGGCCAGTATATTTCGGATCGAATCAACAGTATGTCGTCGATTCATGACGTCATTAGCACTGGCGAAAATGTATTTTTAACATTATGTTCTTTTTTCGACATATAACCCAGACATAATTATTCAAAGATTCGAAATTAAGTATGGTCTTGAGGAGTATAGAACACTCCTGGATGTCGGCAATGTACCCGTCATAGATACATTGTAAATGAAAATAAATAAATCAGAAATAATATATTAATTGAAATATAATGTGTCTACACATTTATAAAATAATGTTTTAGTCACTTGACTTTGACAGCTTCTGTCAGTTGTTTTATGATATCAAGTCTATTGCAGTAATCAACAATAATGTAATAGGTGATTACATGATTTAAAACATTGTTTTTATCTACATTTCACTTGTTGATTAAGGTTATAATTACTTGTACAGATTCTTAATTTTTACGTGAGATACCGGTATAGCTTCCGATCGACGGTTTGTCAAGTTTGTTTCTAAAATGGCCGATCTTCTAAAAGGAACACGTTTTATTCCCAATCCATCCATATGATTCAGATCAGTGGTTGTTAATCATCTGCCCATCTTTGTAGGACATGTGACTTACTATTGACAGTTTTCTGAAATTAAGAATTTGGAAATTGACAAAAAAAATATAGTGCCCGGGTACGAACAAGTCAATTGAACTTATTTAATTAACAATTTTTTTACATTTAATAAAATTACGATTAAATATATATTAGAAGATTGAAGGATGAACCTGGTGGCACAGGATCAATGAACTAAGCAAATACTGAAGGTTTTTTTATTGCATTTTATTCATTGATCCTATGCCACCAGGTTCATCCTTCAATCTTCTAATATTTAAGCAGGATCATCATCACTCTAAATTATTAGAGTTATTTTCCACAATTAAATAATATATAGTAGTAAGGTCCCTACTATTTATAAAACATTCCAGAGAGATGTCTTAGTGCTCCCTGGATCTCTGGAGCCCTGGAGTTTTCATACTTTGCAGTTCACCTCTGTCTCTTGAGTACTGTCAAGTTAAATTGTGTTCGTCTATTGAACATAGAAGGTCTTGTTCTACAATATTAAGGCTAAAAATAAATGAACTGTGATTTATTGTTTTTTTTTAATGTTGCAATTGCACTAGAACGTGAGTTTTGCAACTTCCATATTTGTTGAGCCATAAACGGAAGCTAACGGAAATGCAGTATATCTGATGATTTAGCAAATTGCATATATACGTATATTTTAGTTATTTTACCTCTTGTATTATATTATTAATTATTACTTATATATGTAAAAATTAATTAATATTTGCTGACACTTTAAATTGCAATCCCCCAAGGTCTTGACCTTTAGATGATTTTTTAGCGATTAATTATTAACTGTAAAAAGAAATCGTTTAGTTAACTATGTGTCTCAACTTCCAAGCTATAACGTTTACTGTACTTACCTTTCAATAAAAAAGACAACCTGTGTCATTGAAAAGACAAATAGCTGTCGGTGTCACGTGAACACGCCTTTTAAGACAATATTTTCCTTTTTTTTATGGTATGAATTATTATCTCAAAAAATATTCCAACTTAATTTATTCGAGTAGGTACGGAAATACTGTAAATTATTATACTTTTTATCTACCTGATTTATATTCAATGGCTTGTATATTATTGGCCACATTTCGAATTTATTGATGTACCTAAATCATCATAGGCCGCTGAACACGGGGCTAGTTTTGCTGCTGGAATTACTGCTGAGGTTTGTGCTGGCTGGAAAGATTTGACGTAGGTGGAACGTGAAGAATAGGGAACGGCAAGCTGGTGTTTAGTTCGGATGGTTAGCGCGTTCCTCCAATCTCTCAGCTAAATAACGGGCTCGTTTGGAACGTAAATCTTGTTGACGAACAAAATCAGATGTAGGAAACGTCTTTGGCTTGTTTAAAAAATAACTAACAACTTATTTATGATACCTAGGCGGGAGAACATCAGAACGCATTTTCGTAATAAAAATCCATGAAATAAATTTTATTCCTTATTTACTGATTGTCCTTATTAGCATTATGGTGTAGACAGGTACTACGCAAATTAAAACAAAACAGAAAACAGTTAATTGTGTAGATAGTATTTATCATTTTTGCAAATAATAACTGTATTCTAAATTATAAAGTACGTGACATGCTAATTAGTTGTAAAATAAACACAACGAGGAAATTATTAAGAGAATTTTAAGAAAACATGATGAGGTAGGAAGTAAAAAAGGGTTAAGCATATTCAGAAATTCTTAGAAAATGTAAAACTTAATGAATACTTTAATAGATTTAAGTATTTACGTTTCATCGTTTATATCAGTAGTTCTTACTAAGAAACTGATAACCTTAGATGCCGAGCGTCTATAATCTACATTCTAATTTAATCTAGTTCTTTAACTAGTTCGCCATCGGGCTTTTACGGGCCCTTATTTAAATCTTGTTAAAGCGTCAGAATTTCTTTCAATCTCAAATTGAAGTTCATTTAATATAAGTGGTACAGCATTTTGCTCAGCTCCATCGACCGCAAATTTTTGTTCACCAGAAAACTAGTAGTAATTGAAGGGAAATAACCCCCCCCCCTTCCGAAAAATCGCCTAACACCCTAATTTATAACGGTGTATCCATCATGACTTGTGCTGAAAGTCGTTTAAACACTTTTAAAATTATTGTAATCTTATTTGTAATAATTTTGTCCAAAATCTTTAATGGAAAAAATGATAAAAAGTTCAGTTAATTGTTTAAACCAGTGTATTTTTAGGAATTTCATCCGCTATAGGTATTAAAAAATCTATCTACCTATGCATAAAATTTATATTTTAACTGTAGATTATTTAAAAAATCATTGAAAATAGATGTAACTAGTTGAAATAGTTATTATGAACAACAAAAGCCATCAGTTAGAAAAGGAGTTCTAACATTAATTTTCTGCAAAAACATTTATGTTCTTTTGCTTTAATCAGTTGTGTATTATGGTGCTATTCTCTTAATTAACATTGCTGTTAATTTTTTGACAAATTTAACATCACTCAAGCTAAAATGAGACGGGATATTTAACAGCCTTATTGCAATAAATGTTGATTGAAACATGTTTTATTTCAAAGGACTCCTTATTCCGTAACAAACCGAACAATTATAATTGTATTTCATGTTTGAACAATTGTTCGTTTTAAAATTATTATTTTGCCGGAAATATAATTAACGATAAAATTAATAAACTGATAATTGCGTATATACTGGACATAATATTATTCTTTTAATTGGCTTTTCCTAATCAGGCTGTTATTAAACTAATGCGTACATATAACAAATAATAATTTTGAAATTTGATTTGTCTACGATGTATTTTTTGATTTTGACTAAAATTTTCTCTAAATAAAGCATTCGCAATTTTGCTTTTAAATAAATGTTAAGTGATAACTCGTTAACTCGAACATCGCGCACTGGTTCCTTACACAGATTAGTGAATATAATTGCTGATACGTTACATCAGAGGTAGCCATTTCAAACATATAAAATACCGTATAAATAGGCTAATTTAGGAAATGATTGCACATTTTATGGTGTAACCCGTCAAATCTGCTACTCTAAGCCCGACCCTATTCGGTTTATAGGTAAATCCGCCCCTGCCGACCACATAGCAAAACCGTTAATGGAAAACTACTGAATGAATGACGATTCAACAGAAAAAATGCCACAAAAACCTACGCACATTGTTTTAATAACAGCGATTATTACGAAATTATAAACATGATGTAATTTAAAACAATATTGACATTGCATATGAGTTATGTGAATGGAGTCTAATTTTTTGTTGCACCTTAAAAATTATGAATTAATTATTAGTACTGCATATTTTATCATTCAGTTGTTGAGACTAATAATTGAACTTTGCCAGGGAATTTTGATTACTTGCGTCATACTTAATCTTTACTGACTAATTCATCTTCACTCTATAATCTGTATTAATCTTTTTTCCTATTATTTTATTATCACGAAATCCCATTTTGTTGATAATGGTCAATAATGGACTTTGAATTCGATACCGTTATTATAGTTAAGATTATGTATAAATAATCACTTTGATCGTTTTTAATAAGTTTTTCGACCCCTCCCCGCCCACCTTTTTCGTGAGATACCGTGAGATTATGCTCGACGACCCCACCCTCTAATCTCACGTGATATTTTTTATAATGCGTATTTTTAAAGACTTTAGTCTAGTCGCAGATTATTAACCGCTATAAATATTATTGCATATGATTTTTTGCAAGTGGACACGAGCCTTTAGGAAGAATTGCCATAAACCTGGGGTCGGCAATCCGCGGCCCGTGACTGTTTTATAAATAAAAGTCTTATATACCTACCTACATAAATAAATAATTAAATTAATTTTCACAAATCCTTTTCCTTATGATATTGAGGATGTACTTAGTCATTTACAAATGAACGTGATTGATCTCCAATCTAATGATACTCTCAAGAACTCTTTCTTTGAAATCAATGATCTTGTTAAATTTTATGTCAGTTTGCCATCTAATTTTGAGGAATTGAAAAGGTTTGCTCTGCAATTAATTACAATTTTTGGTAGTACTTACTTATGCGAACAAACCTTTTCGATTCTCAATTACAGAAAAAATAAATATGCTTCTTGTCTCACAGATGAGCATTTGAGAGCTATTCTACGAATTGCAACTACAAACCTGAAAGCTAACACATAACAAATAGCCATTCAAATACAATCTCAAACGTCACACTAATTTTTGTAAAAGAACAGTTCTATTTTGAAATTCTCAGTTAAATTTTTAATAAAATTCAAATGAAATGTGTTCGAATTTTTAATATCACAAATACCTATTATTAAAATTATGAACAAGTGCGGCCCGCCTTTATTTCAATTTGCCACTATGTGGCCCTTGCTTGCCAAAAGGTTGCCGACCGCTGCCATAAACTATAAAAATCGTAGAGACGTACTTAACTTTTAATAGAAAATTCAAGGATGTTTTTGCTGTACAAGAAGAATATTATGTTTCATAAGTTTTATTACCTATGCATTGTTTTTGATTATCTAGCATAAAATGTTTAAAGTTGGTATTTTGCACTAGTGCAACGAGTGCATTAGTGCATACTGCACAGTTTTTTTTTATTCAGTGGCGTACACTCTTCTTTTGTATATTAATTTATAATTTGTTGTCGAACCAACGCAGAGATATATGTAGATCAACAGGTTCAACAAGCTAAAAATTAAGATCAATTAAAGTTTATGGGTGAATCTATGAAATTTTGTTACCACAAAACAATGAGGGGGAGATGCTTGAACTAGCGATTTCTAGTGCAATTTGTATTTATGAATTAGGTTATGGCTATACATGCCACTAAAACAACCGAAACGGTAAAAAAATCAGAAGTCAAAAATTGCAAAATGCAAGAAGATAGATTCTGTTTTCGCACTCATTCAACTAGCGCAGTTCTAATTTGACATTTGATTTTTGAGGTTAGGTATCTCCAAATTTCAAATTTTTTAATTGCACCTATCCGATAAATTTTAATGAAAATAGATAAAAAGAAATATGACACAAAAATGAACTTTATAAGATTAGATCTTCGCAAATCATCCAAGACATTTCTCCAGTAATAACCTATCGAGATTTTTTCACATCTTCAGAAAAAAAATGACGATAAGAAAGGCATCTTTCATCGTGAATACAAAAAATGTATTTATTCAACACGCGTGAGTAATATGTAATTTCGGGGCTCTGCTAAATTCGGGAGAAATAATAGATTATTTCATGTTGACGCGTAGAGTGCTAATAATGAGCCGTACAGTGTGATAATGAATTTTCTGGACCAATAGAAACGCAGTAGCAAGCCCGAGCGTGCAATAATGAAAAAAAACTGCACGCAGCTTCTGGACCAATAGGAACGTGGTAGGCGGTATTGTATATATGAAAACAGCATCGCAATTCAGCGAAAGTCATGGCTATCTTGTGTGCATCGAGGGCGCTGGGTACGTCAATCAATGAAGTGATTTATTATTTTTCCCTCTTTTATCAGGGCCCCGATTACATATTACTCGTGCTAGTTGAATAAAATATTATGTGCGACCATTGATCGAAGGAGAATATTCCACTCGCGTGCGTTTTACCGCACTCGCTACGCTAGTGCGGCAAATTTCACGCTCATGGAATCTTCTCCTTCTCTCACTAGTCGCACAATATACTATATTGCCCTTAGGCTCACGTATTTTTCCAATTTCTTTTAATAAGGTGAGATTCAGTCACCAATGTAAAGACATCGTGAATGTCATGCGCACTACCCTTTTTTTTGTGAAAATTGAAATTCTTTTGATGTCCTAATAAATCACTATAGTATGTGTGCCAAATTTCCGGGTATCATATTTACTACACATTTTCTTTTATTTAAAACATGATTTTTGAGCCAGCTAATATGACATCATTTGTTTATATTTCTACGCCAAAATAACATTTTTAAAAAATTTTTTTTTCCTAATTTATTTTGCTTTCGCAATTATTATTTTGAATTTTTCGTCTCGGCAATCGACCCGATCCAACAAAAATAACGATTCGTTTTTTACTCGCCTAATAAAAATATTCAAATAACTTTCTATACATAAAAAAGCGAGTGTGCTTTAGACCACACGACTGAAGTAAAACCTCATCGACGGACAGACATACAAAAAAAATACAATCGAGCATATAATCTCCTCCCTCATTTGAAGTTGGTTTTTGCAGAGATTTCGATAAGATTTTGAAACTAATTATATTTTAAAATCAATGTAGAATATATGTTGAGACGCAACTGGCTATTCGGCACGTGAAATAGAACGTAATTTCTTGTAATGAGCTATTTACTGAATGAATTATGACGTTTTCTAAAATTATGGTCGTAAAAATTTCAAAAATATTTTCATGTATAAAACATAAACAGTGTGTATGTTAGAAAAATTTCAAAAGAGTATTAAATATGCCAAAATATATTTTGGCAGTTCCTCCTGTAGCGTAGGAGTAATGTCAAGATCGGGACAAATTCCCTGTCATTAATTTTAAAGAAGGATTTAACTTTCATGTATTACTTACTTTAAATCAGTGCCTTGACTTAATTTTAAGAGTCATTGATTCCGTTTCTGTCTCATGATAACAGGTGAGACTTGTGTGTATTTTATTGTTCATTGAAAGTTTTGTCGAGATACAAAGATCGCTTTTTTTATTGGCAGCAATTAGAAAAAAGCTGACGAAACTACAGGTTTAATTACAAAGAACGACACTGTTTAAGATGTCATCATTAGGCACAACGGCCACATTTTTTATTTATTAAGCTTACAGATTTAAAGTCTTAATTTTTATTTTCTAACCGGTTTAAACTAACTTCTTGTTGAGTTTTTACTTTTTGAACGTGTAGTACGTTAATTTATTGATACAAGGCTAAAAAGATTTTGGAAGTTTTTTTGTTCACTGTTCTTGTTTATTTTACTTTTAAATCAGCTGTTAGACTCTTCTGATGAAATCTTTAACTATTTTACATGAATTTGAATTATTTTCCTGGTGTTGTGCAGTCTGTGAAACGTAACATTCGACAAATTCTAGTAATAATTTATTCTAACGTTACCTTCATGAATCTTTGCGCATTTTTTATTTAAATACCTACTAATTTTCGACTTGAAAAAGCACTTATCGAGACTACCGGCCGGATATGATTAGATGAGATCAGAATATCATTAATGTAGGTATAGTACGCGCCACGGATCTAAAAGGTTCTGAAGTTAGTCGCAAAGGCACATTTTAGAGCCGTTGATACTCCCACCACCTTCCAGCTACCTGTCCGGAACGTGCCCTCGTCGGTGATTGGCCGTGATCGCTCGTTACCTTTGTCACTTGTCGCTTTCCTGCTTTAAAGTACAGTCGAGTACGCTATTGTCAAGTTGTTATTGCTATGTTAGTTTTGTTGAGATGCGAGTTTGTAGTTTTTCAACAGTCTGTACAAGCGCAAGCCCGCATTCGCATCTAACTTCTGAACCTTTTAGATTCGTGGCGCGTATTATATTGATCTCTCTACAATATGCCTTATTGAAATTCTGACTGCCTACGGTTTTGAAATAATAGACAGTGAGTCATTATTATTGTTAGTACTATACTTTAATAACCTTATTTGACAGAGGTATTCCGAAAACGACAGTTCAATGAATATATTTATTCAGGAAGTAGAAGCCAAATGGTCTCCAAAGTCTTCTAGAGCATCATAGGTTCGAAAGTTTAACGAGCGAGGCGATAGGGTTCCAAAATAACTAAATTCAATTTAAAAACAATCTTAGGTTCTATTATATCATTAAAACAACACAGATGGTTGTCGTTCCCGGATAATATCAAGTATAAAAAAAAAAAAAAAATAAAAAAAAAATATACGCGTCGAATTGAGAACCTCCTCCGTTTTTGTTTTTCGTCGGTTAAAAACCGGCCCGACATGTGAGATGTACTACTTGAGTTTTAAACCGACGAAAAACAAAAACAGAGGAGGTTCTCAAGTCGACGCGTATATATTTTTTTTTTTTTTATGTATGACCACGCATAACTTTTTACAGAGTAGTCCGATTTTGATAATTATTTTTTTGTTTGAAAGGGTATACCCCGAAGTTGGTCCCATATAAATTTGGTCAAAAAATTCCAACCCTAAGGGTAGGAAAACAGGGGATGATTGATTGTTCACTCACTGATTGTAATGTATGACCACACATAACTTTTTACAGAGTAGTCCGATTTTGATAATTATTTTTTTATTGGATAGGGTATACCTTGAGGTTGGTCTCATATAAATTTGGAAAAAGAAATCCTACCCTAAGGGTGGGACAATAGGGGTGATTTATTGTTCACTCACAGATTTTCATGCTGAGTTGTGTATTACAATTATAAATTATATAGCCACAAAAAATTATAAAATAAAAACTTTTTAACAAAAAAATTAAACCGCCGAAAAACTGAAAAGCAAAAAATAATAAATCTTTTTATGTAACTAAGTTCTATCTAAGTAGTTGAACGTATGTGACAGTCTAGTATATCTAAGTAATTTTGAGTCGGCGTCAAACAATCAATGAACAAAGATCACTAAAAGAAATAACCAAATCAAATTAACAATGATACGTGAAGTCTCCAGCGATAAACATTAACATTCCAAACATGCGCTCTCCACACGACCACTCGCAAAGACGTATGCCCTCAGTGTGTGCCCGTTCGGGTTGCTCTGTCGCTGACATTAACTTCGTGATTGTTGACGCCGACTCAAAATTACTTAGATATACTAGACTGTCACATACGTTCAACTACTTAGATAGAACTTAGTTATATGAAAAGATTTATTATTTTTTGCTTTTCAGTTTTTCGGCGGTTTAATTTTTTTGTTAAAAAGTTTTTTTTAAAAAAATGTTCTAGTATGTTTCTTATTGAAGCTGAAATTTTTAAGCTTTATTAGCTTCTTTAACAAATCCACTGCTGGTTAAAGACGCCATCTAGTTGCGTTTAGCCGTGTAAGATAACGACGCCTTACCCACCAACACAAGTCTGTAAAGACATCGTGTTGTTATATTTTTAACCTCGCGTTATATTTAATTGGCGCGCGAACATTTCTTAACCAGTTGCCGTTCTAACCGTCTAATCGGAGCGACGCTTCTCTAAGCAACTCGTTTCGTCGCGAATAAATTCATTACTTTTATAGCAAATTTAAGTTTAAAAATAACAGACATGGTTTAAATACTTTTATGGATTTTTTCACACCGCTAACAACTCAAAAAACGTGTCGCGATTTTCAGTGCATACCTGTACATTTTTTGCGTGTATTCTTTTTTTTGTTAATGAACTATGATGAATAATAATAATATGATGGAAATGATGGAGAAGGTATTTGCGCAGTTTTTTTTTATTTTTTTCAAAAAGTGTTTCGATTTAGTAGGTCATTAGCGCAAATTAGAATAGAAAAAAGCGACGCATTGCAGCACAATGTTACACTAAACAAATAACAACGCGGATTTAAAAAGTTATACTATAAGACAATTCAAAACTACCCATTTTTTTCCTTCCACAAAGTTAATTGAGAAAAAAATATTTCATTGGGATAATCCAATTTCATTTTAAGTAGGTATATGAGAAAGGTTTACATCGTACCTTTTTGGCAGATAAACAAAATGTGTGTGTGCGGAATTAAATGTTCATTTGTTTTGTCAGTAAAAAATTAAGTTCACAAAATAGTATCTTCTACTACAAAATTTGTAGAGATTTGCGATCCTTAATCGAAATAATTGGATGGAGAAATAGCGGCTATGGATCAATGAATGCTGTACTTTGTATTATTCATTTAATATATTATCTTACGTTTCGGCACATTGTTTATTGTAATCTTCAGAGATTCTAATTGTAAATTAACAAATATTTTATAATTAGAATCTCTGAAGATATTTTTGCAACACTGTGCCTTATGATTTGAAGGATCTTTTTTAATATTTGATGTATTTTTTTGACGTTTGTATCCACATCAGTGGCATCTTAATAAAAATCATTATTATTATTATTATTAATAAACAATGTGCCGAAACGTAAGATAATATATTAAATGAATAATACAAAGTACAGCATTCATTGATCCATAGCCGCTATTTCTCCATACAATTATCACAAAATAGTATCTAACTACACTTGTCATATAATTAGCAGATTCACTACTTTATCGGCAGGGTTCTCCATTGCGAACCGAGTTTTTTTTTCATGTAGGTTTTTCTAAATTTAATCAAATTAGCAACAGAAATCCTGGCATGTTTACAGAAATATTCAGAGTATCAAAATAAAAATTCAAAACACGATTATATTTATGTGCTCAGATTTGCGTTCTAATGTTGTAAAAATATTTTGTTATTTTTTAAAGCTAAAAAATCTTTCTGGTAGGTATTTGTTCCAAGAAACTTCAAAATCATTTTGAAAAAAATAGATTTCGAAAAGAAACCAGCATGAATACAAGGCTTAAATAAGATTTGCTCGATAATCTTCTATAAGCTGGTTGCGTCAATGCATGTTTTCTTTTGAATATCGATGTCACAAATCCAATTAATGATTTATATATTTATGTTTACAAACACACAATTATAATTTTGAGTCATTCAACCAGATATTGTGCATTTTTTGTTAGATGAGTGTAGTCTCCCCAAAGCAAGAGTGGTTGCTATATATTTGCTTACACTGGCAGTGTGGCTTTATTATGTGAACTTAACCGTTTTTTTTTTTTAACAAAATAAAAACTTAAACCCCTCAATACTTCCCTTAAAATAATATTTTTTTTCTTAATTTTAATATTACTATCAAGTTACCAAATAAAATTCGCCCTTCACTAAGTAAATTCATATCTGCACTATATTGTCGGCAGGGTTTCGCACTGCGACCCGAGTTTTTTTTCCTTTACCGACGTTTCGCGAACAATACACTCAGGAAATCTCGATAATATTTTGATGTAACAGTCTGGCAGATATACACATTAAATTTTAGTACTAAATTAAGATCGTCATGTCGCTTACAAACAATGTCTATGATAATAATAACCTTTTCTCGATACTGTTTTAAGCAACAGGTAGTCGTATAGACATAGTCAATAGTAGACACTCCAGTAGTAAGTTTAAAAAATTCGGTTGTTTTATTTTATAATAGTCCAATTTTTGGTCAAAAGTATAAACCCGGTTTTTCTTCTTTTTCTTGAAAATTTACTGCACTATATTTATCTATACTAATATAATATAAAGCTAAAGAGTTTGTTTGTTTTTTTGTTTGGTTGAATCTCAGGAACTACTGGTTCGAATTGATTTTTTTTTTGTTGGATAGTCCATTTATTGAGGAAGTCTATAGGTTATATAATATCACGCTACGACCAATGGGAGCGGAGCATCAATGAAAAATGGAACTAAAAATTTGTCCGTCCGACAAAAACTTTTGAACGGTAACTCCGATCATCATGAAAGGACACAACGTTCATCACGGTAAATTAAGATGAACGTGCATACTCATGCCCCCCCCTCCATTCGTTCTTTTGCACCCGGGTGAGACCGGGCGGGACCGCTAGTTATTTATAAATAAACGTTATAGGTTTTTAGGCACGCTTATACTTTAATACGCTGGAACTATTGTGATTTTGTTTTTACAATTTTATGTACTTGATCTAAATATTAGGAAAACATTATTGTTACAAATAATCCTCTAATATTTATCTATTAGAATCTTTGATATCTTGGTATGAGTTAATAAAAATATGTTATTTTGTTCCTCTCTGGCAAAAATCCAAACGTTTAGCATGTTGCGTTCAAAAAACAACAACAAAATATCCACCTTCACATGTTTTGTGTCTCTTTCTAAACAGAATAAAAATAATTTGTTCTTACAATGTTTTCAGTATAGTTTTGCATACAACAAACGCCCGTGCAACTAATCTGCCAACCACGCGACCAAAAATAATTTTGTATCGTGTGGCAACGCCATTTGTTGGCAACTAGCTGCGATGTCAAAGCTAATCACTTAATAAATTAATAGTAGCATTTTATCGCTGAGCGTAGATTAACAATTTGGGCGCCAAATCAAGTATGAATTAGAATGAAGGCTGCAATTTAAAAAATATACTATGTGTAATCCATTAAAAAAATATTTATGGGCCACTTCTGTGTTTTGCCTGTTTACTGACACTACAAAAACATACTTTGTTTTTTTTTTAATTTCAGTTTTGTCTTCATTAGTTTTTTAATTTAGGACATTATACACAATATGATCAAAATTTCATAGATACAATAGTGGCCCTGTACGTGCTTCGCTACGTATAAAGTGAAATAATAAAAAAATTTAATTGGAACATCAAATTCATTTATTCAAAGAAAAAATTATTTTATTAATTGCTAGCTATTTTAAAATATACAGGTGCGTATATGTGTGTATGGAAATATATATGACTGCATACGTCAATATATATAAAAATGTCATTAAATAATTCATTTTTAAATCGACGTGCTTCCATCTGTTACAAAAGAATAAAACACCCGTATGCACACAATATGTTTTTTCAAATAAAGAAACACATGCGTACATACATGTAATTCACTTCAACACTGTATGCTTTGTTACAGTCTTACCTCGCGGGGCTGCGCCCCGCTCGGTTGTAACCGACACTAGTCGAGCCTTCGGCTCTCCATATAAGAACCGCAGGTTCTCTGGGGAAGCTTCGCTTCCCTTTGTGGAGCCTACGTCGACACTGAAAAAAGTTTCAATTTGACAGCACAGTCCCCATCCGAAAAAAGTTTCAATTTGACAGCAAAATCCCCATTAACAAAATGATCCGCCATTTATTATTGAATTCATTTGTTACAAAAAATGTGATAAATGAAGAACCGCTCCACCGATTTTGTGCAAACTTCACATAAACCATCTACTAAATAGTCCGAACAAAGCCTAAAAATTTGGTTTGGATAGGTGAGCCTGTTCTTGAGTTATAAAATTACAACGAAAAGTGGCATTGATTTTTATATATATAGATTACATTTGGTAAATTTTGTGGGTATTTTTTTGCAACATTTTTCCTGATATGAAACTGAATTTATATTTTTTATATTAATATCCTTATGATTCTCTCTTAATTATCGCACGTCTTTTTTTCTGTTATCACTTTTTATGTGTGATTTGTATTATCAAATAAATAGGGAAAAAGCGCATAGTTATTTACATACTTATTACAAAAAATTAAGTTATGATATGTAAATACAATGCATTAATTAATATTCTTTAAAATTAAACTATAAGTCTATAAGGCTGTATTTAAATTTATAAAATAATAAACAACCGGTTTTAATTTTTTAATAACTATATTAATGTATAACGGTTCAATTTTACGTCATTACAAAATTTGCATTTACAATGAAAGTAAAAGATCTGGAAATACATTATAATTGTAACTGCAAAATTTATGGCGGTCTATGCCACGGAACCAATTAAAATGCAAAAGTCAAGGTCGTATTAAAGTCGTGATTTTACCACCGTTCGATTCATTTAACACATTTTTAATTACAATTAAAAAATTTTGCCACGTTTCATAAAGAAAAATTGGTTGTCTGTAAAGTCGGTTTACGGACGATAGTTTTACGTGATAACGTCATAAAGAAACATTGATGAACTCTCTGACGTCACGCGAGAAGAGAGAGAAATGCGTACAAGCCGACGCTTGGGCCGATCGTGCCTCTCTATCGCTTATACCGCGCTCTCGCTTGCACGCTCAGGCCCAGGCGGTACGTGACACTTTTTCGTGCGTACAGCCGGTGTTTCATCAATTTATAAGACGTTATCACGTCAAAAACTGTTTGCTTTTGACAGGGTGAACCCAAAAATCTTCTTTTTTCCTGGCTACTTCCTCTTCCTTCTTTTGGCACAACATCGTCAAAATAAAAAATTCTTCCACAAAATCAGACACGTCCATGAACTTGAAAACTGCAAAGTGTGCGAAATCGTGCAGGCAGCAGGTTCGTGCTGTGCTGGCCCATGCTGGATAAGTGTGCGCGGTCTTTAGTAATTAACGAAAGGAAAATATTCCACAAAATTTGTTTATATTTTTAACGGTTCAAATGATTTGACTTTTTTACAACAAAAATTATATGAATTGGATATTTCCATTAGTGTGAACTTAATATTATTATTATTATGTTTAATAAACTTTTTATTTTATTTATGATAATGTTAACCTATCAAATTATAATTATTTTTAATTATTCAATCAGTAATTAGATAATCTTCCTTGTTGCAAAATAATCTTATATGCAAATTATAATTAGCAGAAATAATAGAACTTTTAAAGCGGAAATTAGGAAATATAACCATGGCACAATGTAACTAACTTTTACAAATAAATCATATTTTATTCAGTATTCATTTGAAATATTCAAATCAATACAATAACTGTAAAACTTTTGTTAATTACGAAGCATAATAATTAACATGATCATTTACGTCAGGCTAGTCCCAATTAAATATTTGCATACTAACTAATAACCAACTAGAGTTTATTAATAATTAAGATTAAAAAAGTCACTGCATTACAGACGTATTTGCAGGCGTCATCCTATGTACGTCAAAAATTAGAGCAATAAAGAATTTGCACGTCATGTTTTGTTCAGCGTAAAGAAAAATTTAAGCTTCTACAAATATATTTAAAACGGAAAATTAAAAATAAGCAGCAGTCATTAATAAAACACGTTAAAAACGACTTTTTAAAATTCGCGCCAAAACGTCAAATCACGTGATCTGACGTCACTTCATTGAATTTTCATCTATTATTATATTATAGGCCTAACGCGTATCGTCGGTGACGTCGTTATTCTGGCTGTAAAAAATTATAAGATTATAATCACTTTGCTCTTATGCCTATAAAATCCTCATTTTCAAGAATGTTAGAAAATTGAAATTTAGTTAACTTGAAAATAATTGCCATTTAAATAATTTAAAGTAGAAAAATACAAGGTGAATATTTATGGACACAAACTAATTACTATGGCGTGACCACAGACCATAATTTGGTCGGATGCCACACTTCGGCCATGCCACCTGCGCTCTATTGCATGACTATATTTTTTGCTAATGATTTAAATCATTAGCCAGCACTATTATTGCGTTTCAGTTATTTCAGAGAAAAATAAAATGGCGTCGATTGATTTAAGTATGAAGATTTTTTTCCAATGAACTAGAAATCAGAGCTGAATTTTATTTATTCCTATTGGTTCACATAATATGAGAAAATAATGCAGTGATCAGTTGGAATGCTTGATTAAAAGAATATGCTCTTGTCTCCACTTTTCAAATCTATGTCAAAATATTATTATAGATTTTCTTAAATTGAGTAAACATGTAGCATTGAATAAAATCGTTCATTATTAGATTTTTGGATCAAAGACTTCCTCATCTGTGTAGCATGTGTGGATCATCTGAGGCAGACATTTTCTTTGCTTTCACGGTGACCTTGGTAAGGTTGATGACGGAGACGACCTCTCCTAACAAGTGTTTAATATTTAGTTAAATCATTAAACAGATTGCTCAAAACTTTAAACTTATTTAATAAAATGAAACGTATATTTATAGGTTTATAAAATAATATTTATTTAATAAAATATCATCGCCAGAGATTCATATATAAACATTTTCGTATTATTATCTGTTTTATGTTTATTCTAAACGTGCTAACTTCGATTCGCTGGCTTCTAAAAAATTAATTAATTAACACCCAATTATTTTATAGAAAATAAGTTAAGTGCTTGTAATGAAAATAAATATTTGTGAGAAAATATTTTCCAACGTCTACTTTAAAAACTAACGATATTTTGCATTTCAGAAGACGTTAAAGACCGCTATAAATTCAATTACAAAATTAACATTTTTAAAATAACAAATTCACAGAGTATATGAACGATTTAAATTTAAGTTTCCAAAATTGTATGTTTATGTCTTGAGCATTAAAAAATAACTGGCAGACATTTTTATGACTTCGCCTATCATAATTATTAATTAAATCCAAATGTTAGATCTAATATTCGAAATATTTACCATATTTTTTATTTCACCGTTTCATGCTCGTCTTGAGAACGGACAGGTCCGTAAGCTCGCGACGATACCGGTCATAAAATTCTGGTAACAGCGCCAATCCTTTCAGAAAGAGAGGGAGAGAGATTAGATGATAGACGTTCGATAACTATATGCGTCTATTTTGGCCTTTAAGAAGACGGGCATCAATGTCTGTAGGTCACGTTTTTTTGACGAATGAATTAGAAAAATGATGTTGATGTAAAAAAATGTTTTTTTTTTTTAATCGCACGAATTGTATATTTGAATTTCACTTTATGTCAGTAAAGTTCGTACATATTATGTAGTAAGAGAGGATAATATGCAAAACGTTTACAAAAATAAAATAATATAATCAGTCACCAAGCCACAAACCACCGAGATGTGGTTGACTGCTGCTTGCTGTATATAAAATACTTCAAAACTTTCCATTCACATTTTGTATAATATGCAATACAAAGTGCAGGCATATTGAAAACGTGGCTGTCAAAATGTTGGAAACAGAACTTTACATGTTTTCATTTGAACTCTATGCACAGTTATATAGTATGCGATTTTAAAACGTCTCTGATTGGCTAATTCAAACGAATACAGATTTTATGCACCAATGAGGTCATAAATCACGCTTGCACGAACTTTCAACTTTACTACTTCAATCAGTTACGCGGCGTTGTAGAGGAACGTTACTCAATTAACAGTTTTTTTTAAATTTTCCTTTAAAAATTCAAAATTTATTATTCATAGGAATATTTTTGAAAACTCGCTGTAGGTAATATTAACCGTAACTAAAATTAAAACTTACAATTTATTTTGTTTCGTAAATGGCATGATTTCAACCAACTTTTGAGCGTCGCTGATCTTGTAAAAACAAGTGACATTTTTTTTATCTGAAACCACAAACGACTCTACTGTTGACTTAGCATTTATTTAAACAAAATACCCAAAGAGGCAAAATGAACTCAACCATTTTTAGTATGTTTAGATTAGATAATGTAAAATCTATTCATTATGTAGAAAACCTCACCTAATCAGTATGCCTGGTTCACATTTGACATCTAAAAAAACTTTGTGATTACGGAAGTATAGTACCTACTAACATCTTGTATTAAGTTTAAATTAGGTAATAACTGCACCGAAATATTAAATCTAGTTCATATTTTAATACCGAACATAAGACAAAGATAGAGTTTTATCAGTTAAAGATTTGCATTTCCTTAATAAATATTTTGTTGTGTTTTTGAAACTAGAGAAATGCATCTGTTTTGAGAAGGTCAATGCAAAAAAACAATTGAGTCATGTTACCGTGTCTAGCGTCTCTAGATAATATATTGTCTGATGGAGTGTAATGTTAACATGGCCTTAGAATAAGTAAAGGAAGTGCCGAATCCACCATTTCCAATGAATGCGCGGTTCTTATGTTTCATTCACATGCTGAATAGTAGTTGGCCTTGTCCTGAGTTCTGCACTTGCGAAGTACCTACTCAGTTCTGTCCAATTAAATTTAGATGAATGTCGAAACCTAACATTTTTATTGGAAGTATTACCTACTCCTGTAGATTGTATAATACGCGCCACGGATCTAAAAGGTTCGGAAGTTAGTCAAAAACAGCGTCGCAAAGGCACATTTTAGAGCCTACCTGCACGGAACGTGCGCTCGTCGGTGATTGGCCGTGATCGCTCGTTGCCTTTGTCAATTGTCACTTGTCGCTTTCCTGCTTTAAAGTATACAGTCAAGTTGTTATTGTTATGTTAGTTTTGTTGAGATGCGAGTTTGTAGTTTTTCAACAGACTGTACAAGCGCAAGCCCGCATTCGCATCTAATTTCCGAGCCTTTTAGATTCGTGGCGCGTATTATAATATTGGTTTTTGACTAGTTTTTGATTTTTTTAAAATTTCAGTTGAAAGACCGGGAAACTAGCGGAATTTTACTGTCGGAAAAATCTTCCGACAATTTTTTTCCTTTTTTTTGTAAAGTATACAAATAGAAATTTAGATTATTCTAATCTAAGAGGTTAAATGTCATGCTATGGTTATGTCTATTCTCAAATCTATAGGTCATATTTCGTATAAAATAAGTTAATGTGATGTCAGATATATACAAAAAAAAATAATAAAGACATAATACAAGATTTATTTCTATTCATAAAATCTTGTTTTTTATACCAATTTTCATGCAAGTGTAACAGTTCCCATGAATTGGCACAAGTTTACAAACTATAACCTACAAATTTCAACAATTTGCAAATAAGTTAAGAATAATAATGACCCAGTTTTCTGAATACATAACTGATTTTTTATGGTTTTCAAAAATACCATGTCAAGGTATTATTTCATCCAAAAATAGGACATTCTGTATATTAAAATAATTTTGTTTTTTTTTTGTATTGTCGCTTCCACTATAGGTATATTATTGTTTTTTTATTTTTGGTCACTTATAAAGTATGCTATTATTTGAAGGACAGACTTATTGGAGCGTAGAACTTTTTTTATATTCCAAGAATTTGAACGATTTTGTTCAATAATTACATATTTTTTTACATTGAATAAGATAAACTTATAGTGATAAAAAAATGCATGATATTTCATTTCAAATTCGTTATATTGTTTGTTCAAATATTAAATTGCACGTCTAATATTAGTAATCATAAATAAATTATGTACAAAATATAATTGTTGTTTTTGGAAACCTAACACGATACTACAAAAATATTGATATTAAAAAAACGACAAAGAACCATGTTAAAACTAGTTGTATCTACATTTCTCTAAAAAAAAAAAACATTTCTAATTATCAAACGGCTAATGTACAACTATTCTTAAAATTGAAATATTTTAACAGCGTTATACTTTAAGGTGCGAAATAAAAGAATATCGAATAATCAATCGACAGGTCAAATATACGTCACAAGGTTAAACATTAAACAAATGCATTATTTGATTACTATCTGACATTTTATTAAATGGAAGAGCACTCAAATGGTGATGGCCAACAGACAATTGATACGGTTGATAGATGATCTAGGGGCTTGTGAACACAAGTAAATATTGTCTTTTGGGTATCATCATAAAGTGTATTTTTTACGTCAACAAGGACATAAAACCTAAAAGTTCGATTATTCAATAAACAAAACATGACCGGTGTCACTGAGTAAATAATATCTATCATGTTATGTCAATTATTATAATCCTCAATAACGCGATTTTGATTATTGTTAATCGATGTCATGATCTTGAAGAAAGGTTTCGAAGAGCGATTCAACCACTTCACTATATATTTTCTTACTGCATACGACTGGAAATTCGAATCCTCTTCCAAATGAATAAAAATTTGAAATCTGCAATCTTATGTGGCAGTGGCTATAAAATACCAACTAAATAGCAGGCAAGAGGCAACTGTTATCGTGGTTATGCATGGTAATTACACGATTTGAGTATAATACGCAAGAATTTAATATTGTTAGTATTATGTCTACACTATACACGAGGGTAAAGAAATGAATATATTTGAATACAATGAAAAAAAACTTTTGTTGGTACCACGTAATACATGCTAATAATTATTCTGTATATATACGGATCCTCAGGAAAAAATTAAAAAAACACGCGAAAACTGTCTACAAAAAGTTAGTTAAATATTTTTAATTTTTGGACTTTAATATTGAGTAAAATATTTGGTCAGTAACTGATAAGTATTGATAAGTGTTGATAACATAACCATAGGTGATAAAATTGAAATTAGCGGAAGTCATATTCCTGTTGCCGTTAAAAATATATTTCTCTTCTACTGTAAATAATTATGCTCGAATGGTCTACTGTTTGTTCTTCCCAATGTCTTTATTAGCATTATTGTTCTTTGTCTAAATATAAAAAAAATATTGCCGCATCATTGAAAGTCGCAAAGTTAGTTTTTCTATTAAAAACACTTTATTCAGATTATCTTCTGTCGGTAATTCCTCATTTTTTTAGATCATTCTGTGATATGATTTGATTTAGACTGATAATAATTTTTGACGTTTTGTTGTTGTTTTTTTATGTTACCGAATTTTTCGGACTATAAGAAGCACCTTTCTACACAGAAAAAATGACTCAAATTTTGGGTGCATCTTATGGTTCAAAGGTAACATTAAACTATTTTTTTTAATAAATCGTCTCTTTTGAGGTACGTCTTATAGTCCGAAAAATACAATAGTATTTAATTAAATGACATTAATAGAAGTTTTATTTTATATTGTTACAAAACTGTTGTAGTCCGTGCGGAAATTATTTATTTCCAATAATAAATGTTTCACAAAACAGTTAAACACACAAACGAAAGCGTACTTCTTTAACTGAATCACTAAATTATGTACACAAAATATTTACAACACAGGAACACAACACAAAGTTTATCAGCACACTTGTCTATGAACTATAAGTCATTTATGATTTATACATTAGCACTCACCAAAGTTTATTTATTTTCAAAGTATAACTGAATAATTTATGTCGTAATACCAGGGCACTGTATCAACACGTGAACAACACGAATAACTGACTCAACCACTCCGCTCGCATTTTATAGCTTCGTCCCACACTTCTAGAATGTTCTCGTAGTTCCGAGATTCCTTCCTTTACATGTATTGGTTTCTCCAGGCTATTGCAAGAAAGGTCGGGTCATTACCTGCTTTCGATTGTTATTGTTGTCGTTACTAGAAGATTCCTACAGAATCCATAGTCGTCCCAACAAGCGGCACGCAACAATATTTATTACAAAATACGAACTTACGAAACCCTAGTGAATAATTAATTAGTAGATATTGTATCATTGTATTGATGACAAAAAAGAAATATATAAAAATAACATATTATTAAAATATTTTTCATTTTGTTTTAGAAAACCGAACTACGGCCTATGATAGCAGAATACGACCCAAAAAAGCAGGGCGTTAAAACTGAACTATCTGATTTAGTCATGGTAGAGTAAGTATCATTTTTTTTCCTTTTTTTATATTTGAGGAATGTATTTTCAAATCACTTTTGCGCGAAAACATGAATGAATTAATTTTCATAAATGCGCATGCTTCATTATTTTTATACGCAGTGTGCTTTGCGGATAATATTTTTCTTTTTAAGTAAGTTTTAAAATTACATGAATAAATTAAATAAAAATCATCCCTCTTAGTTTTCGAATTGTCCTTTTTTTAAGGATATATTTTTTGTTTTGTTTTTGATTTGAATTTTTTAACTCTTTAAGACTTAAAATTGGCTTTTCAAATTTCGTATTAACACCGCTAGTATAGTTACATTAGTTACCATAATACATTATCATTTTTCATTTTTAGCGAAATTATATATTTTTTTATTAATACTAAAAAATGTCTTAAAGAGTTTGCCTTTAGCACCACAAAAATATAGTTTTTATTTTCAGGTTTGTTCAATTTTCAATAATTTAAAGACTTTTTATTGCACAAATGGGGTGTTAAATGAGACTTTACATTTTTAATTTTGTAATTGTAGAGCTTTTAATTAGTGTTTTTCAAAATAAATAGGTATAATGTCTACATTTTTTATAGTTCATGATGATCAAATTAATTTTTTTTAATCACTATGTTTGTTATATATTTACCTAATTGTTTTGAAAATTACAAGAACTTTTTACAACTCTAATATTTAGTGCAAATTGGTTTTATATCTTAATTTCGTAATGGAACTCATCTCAGAGATTTTTAATTGTTCAATACTTAATTTATTAAACAATCAGAAAATGTTTCATCCAATCAAGACTATTCAATATCGTTTAAATCCAATGATCTCTGAAATGAGAAAAGACACATTTTAACTGGCGTTATATTTATTGAAAACAAAACAAAACAAAAAATGAAAAAATTAATAATGCAGTATTTTGCAAATAAAATATAAGCCCAAGTTGCACAAGAAGTTGTTATGTAATGACTGTAAAGTGCCAGATGACACCCCATAGAACAAAAGAAGTGATAATACAGGAAACTAAGAGTGATGATTCGTAATAATTGAATATATGGTGGATGGTAAAAGATGTGAAATATTGAAATTCCTTATTAATATTTGCATATTTTCAGAGCCCGGCTTCAAATGGATATTTGTGCCTTTTAGTTTAATAAATTTTCAATTCCCAATTGCTACTATTAGCATCATCGAGGAATTTATTTCTTATCTTATTAATTTGGCAGTATCTTTATTAAGAAAGAGTTCAGTTTCTCGTATTTATTATTTCGTAATCGATACAACTCTTCTAATTCATTGCTCTTTTTTGGTCGTAATCAAAGACTTCAAATATAACTTGATCGCGAATTCATTTTGAAATCGCAATCAATAAATTCAAATTGTATTTTTGTCAGTATTGATGAATTAATGGCGCAGTTTTAACTTTGTCCATGCAGGGCTCTCAAAAGACCATTGTGTTTTGTTGATCATCATTCATATTTCTGTGTCTGAATGTTATATGATTATGTTAGTATTTTCTCCGTGAGAGCTTTTGGCATATCGTGCTGATCAGCTACCCCACAGTGACAGTACGATGCTACGATGTCAATTGCTGATTGCTGCGATGTATCCAAGACATGAGAATCAGTGCTGATGACAATGTGAGACACTATATTGTCTCAATTAGCACTACATTCGGCTGATACTCGGACTAAACTCAGGGTACATTATTGTATTTATGGTTTCTGTATTTTATTTAAATATATAAAATTATTATTAAATCACCGTATTAGATTATGAGTGCATATTATTTGCTAGTTCTCAATTATTCATTGATTTATATCTATATTCATATCTGGATGCATTTATATTATCGTTAGTTTATCAATTAGTTTTTTATAGCATAAACAGGATTAATTTGTACGCTAGTAGTTAAGGAAAGAACATCTCGAAACCGCTTCTGCCTTGTTTCCTAAGTTACCCGTTATCAGGTTAAATGTACGAAGGGCACATTTGCATTTTTGCTGTAATTGGTAACGTCACCTCTTTTAGAATTTTGAGTTAGTTATCTGACTGTTAAAAAAATAAACGAATTTAAAAAAACAATTTTTAGTATTGTGGAATTATTTAGAAGTAGTTTATGTTGAAAAAAATGCATTTAAGACACAATAATAATATGTGCTCTTCGTATATTTCAGTTTGTTCTTTGTTTTTAAATAACAACCTGATGATAAAGTTGAATTTGAAAAGTTTGTTTTTATTAATAATAATTGTTTATATTAATTCAAAGATGAGGCAGAATGTAAAGAAAATAACTAAATGTTATAAAAGTTACGAAAAAATATCCGTTATTATCGTTTAATTTTTTTAAAACTAATTCATTTTTTATCTGTAAAATTTTGTCTACAAGATCTTCAAGGGTAATATAGTTTTGCGCTGTTGTTTTCTGTAACTATATGCTTAGGAAATGTGTCCACATATTACATAGATACAGATCCTTGATTTGTATATTCTGTAAGTTATATTAATTTGATAAATATTTTAGTTAGAAAGATAGAGGAAAGGATTGAGAGACCATAATAATCAATAGTGGATAACTAACCTCTTACTGAATGATCAACTTATTCAAAAGTACTCAGTGGCGATACAAAATCGTAACCGTGGCTAGTTTCAAACATTCCAATTTCCAGTTTGGTTAGAATCCACCAGGAGACTAGCGCTTTCTCTTTTAAGTTTGAGTGTAACGACCCCAAATTGTCTAAACTAATACTATAATAGTTTTGAAAAAATGCTATGATGAATAATAAACACCATGAATAACCGGAGGTGAATTCTTAAATAAGGATCTTTGTTTAAAAATCGACGTTGAAAATAACGTTTAGAATTTGAAATAATGTTCTTTTTTCAGTAACACTAGCATTCTTTTAAAAATATGTTGTGTACAATGAATTTCATAGTCTTATTGATATGGTAGCTATTGAAGTCATAAGTGCATTACAGAAAATCGTTGCAAGAAATCCTTTGGGCGCCCGGTCTATGTTGCATTTTATGTGGAACGATTTTCTGTAATGCATTAATGATTTCAATAGCTAGCATATCACTGTTCAATATGAATGCTATATACTGCTAGATTAGTTCACTTTTGAGTAAAACTTTGCTGAACTATATTATTAACAACTTATGAAATAGCCACTGATACTTGGAACACTATAATATTGTTTTGTTTTCACTGAAAGAAATTAGAAATGCTGTTATCTAAAGTGCAGCAGTTATCGGTCACTATAGTTTTCTTCTTTTTTTTTTGCAAATATTCATGAAATATGAATTTTAAAATCAGATTTATATTAAAATAGAATCCAGTTAAAGATGAACAATCAACATTTTAATTTAATCGTTATTTTTATTTTTTTTAGTAAATAAAAATTTATTTAGCTATTATAACGCGAAAATACGCGTTATATTATTTTTTTTATGAAAATGATGTTCATTTAACAGATTTTATTACTTATACTTCCTACCAGAAATATGGATTTAAAAAGTGTAATAATAAAGTGGTGGAAATGCAGTTTTTTTTTTTAATGAGTTGTGTGTAAAATGTTGAGATATTTGAGAATTTATGAGACAGTATATTTTTATTTGTATGAATGAAAACAATTTAGTAAATGACAAATTCATTTTTTAAATTATTTGCAGTGATATTATTGTCATTAATTTATCCATTTAATATTTTTACACTGTGCAATCTTCAATAAATATTAACAAAATTTCTACCAGTTTATTCATTTGTTCTTTTTAAAGCCAAATGAGAATTGTTACAAATATTTTGGAAGTTTCTGAGTCAGAAAATGTCGAGAGATCGTATAATTTTTCAAATCAAATTTCGGACTTTTTTCGACTCAATTTCTTCCGACATTGCATAGAAAGAAAAATAAACAGTTGAACAAAACAGTATAATTTTAATGGATTATTTAAATTACAGACTATTCAAAATATCAGGTCAGAAGTTATTATTGATTTAAGTAGCTGCTTTTTTAATATCTACTTTAAAATAAAAAAATAAATTCAAATAACATATTTTTAAATCTTTGATTAACGTCTGATTAGAACTCTTCAATAAATAAAATTATGTATTGAACATATTTTTAATTTCATTGAATTGGGTACCTATCCAGTTATATTATACTGACTGATTTTTGAATGGTCTCTAAAAGTTGATGTTCGACATCAGTAATCACGCCTAAAAGCGACCGTTTTTGTGCTTTTTGTGTTTTAATTCATTTTTATCAATTTTAATTCATGCTTGATTTCATATCATTTTTTTTGCGTTACCATTCAAATTATGCTGTTTCATTCACCCATTAAGCTTCATACGACTCGTAGCTTGATGGTATTTACTTGCTTTTAAACATTTTATTCAGTTTAATGCTTTTTTAACATTTATTAATATGAAAATCAAATTTCAATATTTATTTGAAAGTTTTAATTTGATCACAATTGTTTCTATTAATTGTTATTTCAAAAACTGCATAAAATGTTCTAAGCAAAATATTATATAAATATAAATCTGAATTTTAAATTCGTTTTTTTGGCATATATTGTTTCAATCTTATTATTGTCTTTTCTAAATTTTGAACTTTATACAGTAAGAGGTTAATTTTCATTTTGATTCATTTTGATAAGATTTGTTCTTTTTTAGATTAGACGTTTTAAAAAGTCAATTTATATTAGATATCAATTTAATAGAACAACTGTTTCTCTTAATTACTTCAAATATAATATTTTTCATATAGGTATTATAACCTACTAATAAATAATATTAGGAGTTTGAAACAAAAATGATCGAAGCTTTATTTTTCATTTGTTAAGTTTATTTTTTAGATGCAAGGTATTTTCTTTCACAACACTTCAAAAACAATGTGCATTTTGTATTTGAAAATTAGTGGATATTAAAGTAAATAAATATAAATAATAAAATTTGATATCTATGGTCTTAAAACTATAACCAATGATTTAACTAATTGACGAAAGTTAATGCAAATTATCAATTAAAATTGCAGTTCATTGTTTCTTATCAAACGTTATTCTATCGCCGATATTTCGATTATTTTTCTTTCAATCAATTCTATTCTGAAAGATTTTTAATGATTAGTATCTGTGACTTTATTGTTACCTACTGCGCATATTATTCCAAATATCTTAATTATATCGGAGAATTTGGGTCTGTGAAGATCACGGTCTTATCTTGAAATGGGAATGTTGCAGGTACAAGTCGACCGATGTCGTCTCTCTTCCAAATGGATCGACAGTACCTTTGTTTCGTGTTAGAAAGGATGAAGAAGTCGGAGATTACGATCCGTTTGAACATCGGAACGTGCCCCTTCCTACAACGTAAGTCTCTTAATTTCGTACAGCCAATGACAATCTATAGTTAAAAAGTTATTCTTATCCAAGGGTGTGCTTGGCATCTGAACTAGAGGAAGTAACTCATAGTTTCAAGGGTGAAGTACGATCTTTTACAATATAAAACACTGTTTGAATAATCACTAAACATACTTATTATACCACTTTATAATAGGTACCTACTATCTATAATATACTTTATTTTACCATTCCAACCTACAAGTGGGGAATGGTACTAGTTTAGGTCAAAAATCACTTTTCGAAAATTTTATAATATCTTTCCGTTTTGAGGTCCCCCGAATCCAAAAAACATATTTTTGAAAAAACTCTGTGCGTCTGTTAGTCTGTTTGTCTGTTAGTCTGTTTGTCTGTGAACACGATACAGGCCAAACGGATGAGTGGATTGAAACCAAATTTTGGGAGGATGTTTGGTATGTAAATATGAAGAGCCCTATTGTTTTTGGGGAAAATCGGCGCATGCGCAGAAGAGATATCTGCTATAACGGTGTTTTTATGTAATATTGGTATGCTTTTCATAACGGATTATTATTATATTTATTTTTTCAAGAAAGTTTTGTTAAAAAAAATGTTTTCTAAACTTTATAGTTTCGGAAATATTTTGAAAATAAAAAAAATAAGCCGCTCTTTTGTTTTATGGATCTGTCAGAAATAAACTAGTTCAGCATGCTTTGATTAATTTTTACATGTCGTGGAACATATGTAGGTAACCATGGCAACGAATAGCAAATATCATATTGAATACTAGCCATTACCCGCGTCACCTCACACGATATCAGAAATTTTATTTTCTTTATAATAAACAAATGTCAACATTTTTGAAGTTGGAATGGTCCCGTCGCCCAATTGGCTGAAATTTTTTCTGTTAAGAAAGGGAATCAGCTGTTCCCTTTGCTCCTCGCTGGGAACCCCCATGCTCTTGTCGATGTAAATCAGATTTGCAACTGTTTTTTTTTTTTATTTTTCAGGGATTTGGACACACTAATTCATTTACTCAAAGGAAGTTTGGGCAGCGGTATTCTGGCAATGCCCTTGGCATTCTCCAACGCCGGTCTTTGGGTGGGATTATTTGGAACGTTTATTGTTGGATTTATTTGCACGTATTGTGTTCACATTTTAGTGAAATGCTCACAAATATTATGTCGAAGAGCACAAGTTCCGTCATTAGATTTTTCCGAAGTTGCTTTAGCATCATTCTTGGGTGGTCCCGGGCAGTTCCCCAAATATTCAAGATTAGCACGTGCCTTGGTCAATGCGTTCTTAGTGATTGACTTACTTGGGTGCTGCTGTGTGTACATAGTATTCATTGCAAAGAATTTAAAACAGCTTGGTGATGAGTACGTTGATGATTTTAATCTTAGATTATACATGGTTGCGTTGCTACCATTGTTGATTGTCGTCAACTTGATCAAAAATCTTAAATACCTGGCACCATTGTCGCTTATAGCCAACGTACTTATGGCGTGCGGTATTGGCGTTACATTTTACTATATTTTCCAAGATCTGCCGGCAGTTACAGAACGTACAAATCCCGAATTTACACGATTGCCCATGTTCTTTGGAACCGTAATCTTTGCCTTAGAAGGAATTGGTGTTGTCATGCCATTGGAAAACAATATGAAGACACCAAAACATTTCATTGGCTGCCCAGGAGTCTTGAACATTGGAATGGCATGTGTTATTTTGATCTATTCTTCAGTTGGATTCTTTGGGTTTTTGAAATATGGTCCAGAGACCCGAGGAAGCATCACTCTAAATCTGCCGCAAGATGAATAGTAAGTAATATACATATTATTTTTTTTTATTTGTCCAGAAACAAAGATACCTATAAAAATGTTAACTAAAGATAGCGATAGTGACACGACTAATAATTGCTTTCTGTGTTTCAGTTTGGCTCAGTCAGTAAAGTTAAGCATCGCTATCGCAATCTTCTTTACCTACAGCTTACAATTCTACGTTCCGATGGGGATTATCTGGAAGAACATAGAGCCCAAAATTAACGCTGACAAAAAGTCAACCGTTCATTACGCCCTCAGAATTGTGTTAGTTATCGTCACGGTTCTCATTGCTATTGCTGTTCCCAATCTTGGACCGGCTATTTCGTTAGTCGGCGCTGTATGTTTATCAACATTAGGACTCATGTTCCCTGCTTTTATTGAAATCGCAACTTATTGGGAAAGCCCCGGAATGGGACGATATTATTGGAGGTTATGGAAAAACATTGCATTGATATCTTTCGGAATTTTGGGTTTCTTTACAGGTAGTTACGTTAGTATACAGGATATATTAGCAGGTAGTGATTGAAGCGGCTAGTAATTCTCCACGAATAGCTGACGCCTTTCGAGGCTATATAGCATGCGGATCGAAATCGCATTTTACGGCAAGTATTTTAAAGCAAGTAATGATTGAAAGCCGTACAATACTTGCGGCAAGTGCGTGCTGATCTACAGTAATTCGAGAGAATTAGGGACGAAATAAAAATAAAGACTTATAGGGTAACGACCCAAATTCGATTCCATACCAACATACGCATTACACATATATTTGGAAATTTTAAAATAAAAGGGAATTAGTATATCATCTTTCACTTGCCTTTTATAAACAAAAAATCGAAAATAAAAGATGTTTGCGATTCTCACCGCTATTGGCTGTGAGTTAGTGGAGATCCGGTAATTATATATTTTTATAATACATTAATTGACTAGATAGACTGTAATGTTTTGTAAGTAAATTTTAAAATTGATTAACGACACTTTAATAAAAGCGATTCATAATTTAACTAAAATCATTCTATTTATTATTAGCTTTTAATGTTCTTCTGTCGTTTTTTTTCTTTAGTATCAGAGGATTAATTTATTATTGTATTTAAAACATTATCAAATGTTTTGCTTAATTAGATTACTTTGCACCCCAATGCTCGATAACCGTCAAAAGGCCTGAAAAATATTTCAGTTTGATATTATATTCAAATGTTACAGTCGACGTGTATAATTTCAAAAAGAAATTAGTCGAGTGGAATGGGGTATTTAATATTAGGGATGGATCAAGGATGACACAGATACTGCCCCAGTGATTTTAATTATCTCCTGCACTTAAATAGCTAACCCATCCCTAAAATATATTATTAGCAGTATTTGACAGCTAGAAAGAAGGTGGAAAAAAGAGATAGTATTTACTTAAAGAATGGCAAACATTCCCGAATTAGTTCAGAAGCACAGCAAAATAAACTGTCATTTTTATAAATTTATTGTTTAAAGCGAAAATTTAGAATTTGCTGACATAATTACAAAAATGAGTGTTTTTCAAGAATTGCCTTTTCGGCATAACTGAGATGATTAATGATTATCCTAAAAAAATTATGTTAATAATTAAAAAGATTACTTTGAAATTTTATTCGGCACAAATTAATCATTTTAGAAAATACACTTTTCTCGTGCTCAAGATTTTGTATTGTATTATAAATTTTTGTTTAAATTTTTTTAAATGCTTGTTAAAATTCATTATTGAAAACCGCCCAATGTATTTTACATATTTTTGTTGAAGTATTAACAAAATGTGATACACCCATTAAATACAAATTTATCTTATACGTCGTGCCTTTTGTTGAAATATTTAAATATATTTCCGATATTTTGGATATATTAGGATCAATTTTTACAATGTGGTGGATGTGATACTCTATTCATACATAGCGGAGCGGCGCGATGTGGAACGACAGCGACCGAATGTCGCCAGGGGCGGTGAAGGGGGCGATCGCCCCCCTCCCCTCCCCAGCGTTTGAGAATCTATCGATGCTCTCTGATTTCATTCGAAATTTTGAAAGTAAGTATTGGCCAAGAGATCTTGAGTATTGGCTGCATTTGATTAAGTAGCATTTTGCCGCATCGCGTCGCCCCGTGTAATAATAAACCTTAAACATAGGAACGTTTAAGTATGGTTTAATAAAAAATAATTGTTAAATGCTATCATCATTACCTATCTGAAAATAAAGAGTAGGTACATTAAAAAAACTTGAAACGGTTATTTTTTATGTCGAGTTGGCACATACACACTATAATTACTTAATAACAAAACACGTCATACAAATTTGTTTTATAAGTTATAACCTAACTTTATAGAACTTGATAGGCCTATTGCGTATTGTCGGTGGCGCCGCTCTTCTGGATGTTTATGAACATTTTTGCCGTTGTTTTCAGTAAAAAGCCCCTCACATGATCAGTAATAGTGACATCGAAAAACTGTCAATATACTGACCATGTGAGGACAAATATACTGATGGATTATTATCAATATACTGACGATACATTAAAATCTAAGGTTATAATTCTTTGGTGTCGAGATATAAAGGATTTACGTTGAAAAACCTCATTTTTAATCCGTAAAAACCAAACGAAAGACAATAAGTACAATTTACGCTGAGAAAGTTCAGTAAAAAATAAAATTTAACAATTTTTTACTTGTCTTTTATACTTGACACCAACGAATTATCTCTTTTTTTCTGATAATGAGTTGTCCATAGTAATTTATTATTAATAAAAATCGCAGGATTGTGGACAAAAAATTATTTATTAATTAGTGTAAATAAATTTAGACTTTTTTTGTACTTGAAAAAGTCTAAATTTATAGACGAAACGTCGTACACTAATTAATAAATAACTTTTTGTCTACAATCCTGCGATTTTTATTAATAATTATCTCGATGGACACGATATCTAATATGTAATTTATTATGTCTTATACATATTATGTTTGGGGAACAAAAGCAAAAGATTATGTATTCATGAAATTTCTAAATGAAATAAAATTAATGAAACAATGAAATACATTTTCAACTTCGGAAATGTGCTTTCATGAATTACGGCAAAATTTTTTTGAAGGTCACGGAATACCTTTAAATATAGAGAAATATATTATTTTATGTTGATGTTCCTGTAGAATTTAATTAAAGTTTTTGAAATATGAGTTCCTGACAAAAATGTAACTTATTCAAATGGTGTATTCACTCAGAAATGGGGCGTTTTTAATTTTCATAAAAATTTTTAATCGATTTTTATGTTTCATTGACATTTCTTTGAAAATTTAATTTTTAAAATTTGTAATGCTCAGTTCTACGTGAATTAACTAATAGGCGTAATATATTAATAAATATGTCAAATAAATATGCCATTGTGACAGTTTGTAAAAATAATTGCTCAAATTGAGCACTAATTTTATTGTTCGATATATTACTATTTTTTTGGTCCGTGTTATTGTTGTGTAACTTTAAATTTGTTTTCTCATTTTTCCGTAAAATGTATTTTTATTTATATTATTTTGTTACAGTTTCATTACGATATACATTATTGTTCTACGTAACAATAAATAAAATTATTTTTAAAATTTATTAAATCTTTTTATCTTATTTATCCCCACCCACGCTATTGGGATGTTTCCCATATTTGCTCTTTATCTAAAATATTTTTAACAAAAAAATTGAACCGACTTCAAAATATGCACTAAAAAGTAAAAAATAATAATTATTGTTATTTTTGGAGTCGGTGTCACATCGGAATTCGAAAGTAGCAATTAGTGATGTGCCGGATATCCGTCTCCGTATCCGCGGATATCCGAGGGAGAAGAAAAATCCGTATCCGTATCCGTTAGTTTTATGGCGGATCTTTTACCTTATTAATTTTCAATTCATAGATGAATTTCTAAAAAATCGTATTTGGCACCTTTATATTGCAAAAATTTATCGTAGTGAGTACCATACCAATAGTACATAACTCAAAGGTACTAATAAAAAACTATCTGTATAATGAGATATTGCATATCGATCTTTGGAAAGAGACAATCTGTTATGAGAGTTAACTCTTAAAGAAGTCAATAACTTTTTCCCATAACAGATAGTCTCTTTCCAAAGGTCGATGTGCAATATTTACCGCCGCGTAGTCTAAGAAAGTTAAGATCTTTATCCGTATCCGCGGATATGCATTTTTAACGATCCGGCACATCACTAGTAGCACTGAAAATCTATTTTTAACTTGTATAGTAACTTTATATGACGTCACTTTTCATAATTGTTTGTATTAGTGCAAAATAAATCTATCTATCTATCTAATAGCCAACTAGAACATCGCGATCAATCAAGCTCGTTTGATCGAAAAAATTCTTGCAGGAATTACTATTCTATGGCAACAATTATAAGAAAACTTAAAAAAATCAATAAATTCCAGTATTAAATTATTGTTATTTCATAAATCAATTTGACATATCGGAATCCTACTGAAAAACTAATTATAGACTGTGTTAATATATTTTCGAGACTGAATTTTGAGATGCTTCTCTTTTAGAGAACACTTAACAGTTATTATGTAATCAATTTAGTCAAAAACAAAATGTGTCTGTAAACCTTTACTAAAAATATTTACCGTTTATTTGCTAAAAAAAAGTTTCTTCAAACATGGAAGATTATAATCCATTCGAATATACACATCATCTTATGTTGTCAGCTCGAATGAAGTAAGTGCTTTATTCATATATCTATTAATTAACTATATGAATCATTGCCTATCTACTCAATGTGCGGTGAGTGAACGCAACAAAGCGTATCGAAAATATATCTGCGTCTCTTCGATGTAATTCCCTGATTTCTCCGATGATAGGATTGGTTGATGTACTTGCATTCAATGTGAATAAAGTATCTCTGTTTCAAAAACTTTGTATTTTTCTATGACGATAACATAGGCGTACCCAGCTTTTGGCCCAGGAGGGGGCAAATTAGAAATTTCTTAAGCCGGGTCCCCCGTGCTTGTTTTGCCCTCCTGGATACGCCAGTGCTTACGGCGTAAAAAAAGAGAAATATATATGTTTGCACCCTAATAGTTCGATTGCGATTTTATTCCTATGCTCAGTATAGAATAAAAGTATATGGCTTTATTAAACATTTTCCATGAACTTTTTTATTCATAATATGTTATTTCTCTTTTTCAGTAGCGACTTGGGTACTCTACTTTTGTTTTGTAAAGGCAGTTTAGCAACTGGTATTTTCGCTATGCCTTTAGCTTACTCGTGTGTTGGTCTGTTGGCTGGTTTAATTGGCACCTTGTTGATTGGAATTTTTTGTATGCACGGAATGCACATTCTAGTAAAATCTTCACAAAAACTCTGTGATAAAACAGAGACTGAATGGCTTAGTTACGCCAAAACAGCCGAATGTGCGTTTTTAAGCGGCCCAGAAATGGCACATAAGTTTGCAAGTTCAGCTTATTTCATGGTAAATTTGTTCATTGTGCTTTATTCAAGTGGATGCTGCGTCGTTTATATTGCCTGTGTTTCATCAAATATTAGACAACTCGTCAAGATATACGGAGGGCCTAATATAAACATGAAACTCATGAGGCTTATATTATTACCGTTTTTACTTATATTTAATATGAAAAGACAATTCAGATATTTAACTTTAATTGTAAACATGTTAATACTATACGTGTTTATAACGATTTTTTATTATTTATTTCGTGAGATGCCATCAATCACAGATAGACCACAGTTTGACGTAAAAGAGGTCCCATGGGGATGGGCATACTTTTTTGGTTCAAGTATGTTTGCTTTAGAAGCAATTGGTCTAGTTATGCTACTAGAAAAAAACATAAAAAAACGAGAAGATTATATTGGCTGGTGTGGAATTTGTGGAATTCTTGATTTTGGAATGTTATTTGTTATTTTGTCATATTCGACCATGGGATTTTTTGGATATTTAAAGTATGGAGACGACAATTTAAGAGGAAATATTACTTTGACTATTCCCCCTAACGAAATGTAAGTTAATCATATATCTATTAATTAACTATATGAATCATTGCCTATCTTCTCAATGTGCGGTGAGTGAACGCAACAAAGCGTATCGAAAATATATCTGCGCCTCTTTCTTCGATGTAATTCCCTGATTTCTCTGATGATAGGATTGGTTGATGTACTTGCATTCAATCTGAATAAAGTATCTCTGCTTCAAAAACTTTGTCTTTTTCTATGACGTTAGCATGGGCGTGTCCAGCTTTTGTCCCAGGAGGGGGCAAATTAGAAATTTCTTAAGCCGAGTCCCCCGTGCTTGTTTTGCTTTCCTGGATACGCCAGTGCTTACGGCGTAAAAAAAGACAGAAGTATATGTTTGCACCCTAATAGTTCGATTGCGATTTTATTCCTATGCTCAGTATAGAATAAAAGTATATGGCTTTATTAAACATTTTCCATGAATCTATCTTATTCATAATATGAGTTATTTCTCTTTTTCAGTAGCGACTTGGGTACTCTTTAAATCCGTGGCGCGTATTATAATAATTTAATAGCCCGTTTTAGGGCGCGTATTTTACAAATACGTCTTTTCTAGATCCCAACTGTCATCGTCATCAGCTTATCCCTGGACACTACCGAATTACTTAAATTGTATTTTTATATAAGAAGTTTCAAATTCTGTTTACGCATTTTTTTCAGCCTGGCTCAATCCGTGAAAATTGCGAACGCCACTGCGATTTTTTTCACTTTCAATCTACAGTTTTTTGTGTCAAATCGAATCATTTGGAATTCAGTGAAAGAAAAAGTTAATCCGGAACTACGAACATTAACTGAGTATTCAATTCGCATTACATTGATTTTAATTACATTTTTAATTTCACTGGGCATTTCTAATATTGGAAGTGTTATTGCATTTATTGGATCGGTTTTTTTGACAGCACTTGGATTTTTGTTCCCTGGAATTATTGAAACTTTTTCGGACTGGGACGAGCCTGGATTGGGAAAGTTTTATTGGAAATTGTGGAAAAATATTTGTTTTGTTACTTTCGGATGTTCTGGGATTGTATTAGGAAGTATCGCTAGTTTAATCTTTGGTCACAAAATGCCAAGTTTACAATCAGTATCAGAATTTTAAACGTAAAAACGATCTTAGGTTGGTCTTAAGTCATTTATGATTGATATGTGTTTATTATTTGTTATTCCAAATATAATTTGATGTTTGTTTTGAATGAAATATTTTTTGTATTTAACGCAGGTTACAATAAATTAGTTAATACATTTGTTTACATTATTTTATTTTATTAAAAAAAGAATGCGTCGCGGCACACATGGCCAAAGTGAAACTTCTTAACAATGGGGAAACCTGTAATCTATGGGGCAAACTTCTTAATTAAGTTAAAGTCGTTTTAACTCAGAAGGTTATGATTTTTAAATATTGCTAAATGATGTCAGTATTTGTCAAAAAGAAAATTGGTTGTCTGTAAAGTCGGTTTACGGACGATAGTTTTACGTGATAACGTCATAAAGAAACATTGAACCATACTCGTAAAGTGTTGAAAAATAACTTTTTTTATTTTTCACATTATACGTATACGTTTCCAAACATTTATTTTTACATATTTAAATAGTAAAATTAGAGTTCTAACCAACTGTAGAAACGGTTTTTAAATATAATGAACCGTTTTCAAAATACACGCAGTTTTAATAAACGGACGGTCGGGTGGTGTGGATTTTTCACTCCCTGTAAGTATATATACGAGCGAACTGTGGCAGTCTATAACTATTGGAATTTTGTGTCTTGTCATCTTCAATAAATAAATTTTTGTAGCTGTCAAAATTGGGCCGATCGTGCTTCTCTATCGCTTATTATACTGCGCTCTCGCTTGCACGCACAGGGTCAGGCGGAACGTGACACTTTTTCGTACATGCAGCCGGTGTTTCATCAATTTATAAGATTGGTGTTTCATCAATTTATAAGACGTTATCACGTCAAAAATAGACTAACTTATATTGGAAAAATTTTACGTTTATATTTTAATCTAATTTTCATATCAGTGACCATCAGACAAAGACAACTGGAACATCGTTTTTGTTCCATGAATTTTTGTCACAAATTTTTCGTTTCAGTTTGTACTTAAATCTATAAAAAACTGTTCATACAAATTCTTATGTAGGTATACGAAACATGTAAAAATTTCTCCTCTTTTGTAAGACACGTTTCGAAACAAACTAACTTTACTGAGCTAACTATAATCAAAAAACAAGGTTTTCATTTCATGTATGCCCCATTTTTCATTGTATCGATTGAGCATTTTAACCCTCAAATTGTTGAGGTAACGTATAAAAAGTTTCACCTCAAAAAGAAATTAAACATACACAGAATAAATTATCTATTTTTCCATTAAGGAGGTTGAGCCGTTTTACGAAGATAATGAAAAAAAATTGGTTGTCTGTAAAGTCGGTTTACGGACGATAGTTTTACGTGATAACGTCATAAAGAAACATTGATGAACTCTCTGACGTCACGCGAGAAGAGAGAGAAATGCGTACAAGCCGACGCTTGGGCCGATCGTGCCTCTCTATCGCTTATACCGCGCTCTCGCTTGCACGCTCAGGCTCAGGCGGAACGTGACACTTTTTCGTGCGTGCAGCCGGTGTTTCATCAATTTATAAGACGTTATCACGTCAAAAATCTAAAATAAAGTTCTTTTCAACTTTTTAATGATTTAATTTTAATTTTTCTTACTTCTAATTTCTTTTTTTAATTATTTACTGCAAAAATATGTAAAATACAGATATTTACATAAATTTATTTTTTCTAACCTAACTTTGTACAAAAAATTCAAAAGTTAGTCCATTAAGTAAAATATTGAAATAATTAATTAATATTAATAAAAAAAAAAATTATTTATGCCTTTATGACAATAATTTATTGGTATCATCGACTTATAACCTTTTGTAAAAATTTATTATGGAAAAGTTCTAATTTAGAATTCGACTTACTTTTGATTGGGAGTGTAACGCATCAACCTCCTTAACGAATTCAATGTAATTATAATGTTTGATTGAAGTTCAACAATAAATTAAACTAAAATCGAATGGAAACATTCAAACTAAGATCTTCTCATGTGCAACATGGTGTTAATTTCCCAAATAATTCGACGCAAGTGGTCGATAACTTCCTTTAGTTGTCTATTCTTAAGCACAACTTGTTCCATTAATTCTTTGTGCTCCTCACATACAAGTCGATACGCTTCAGAAGTCTTCTTCTCATCAGATTTAACATCGAGTTCATCTTTAAGTGGTATTAAACTCTCTATGTGCGTATACTCCATCCCTTGAAGTTGACCGCTATCATTACATTTTTCATATATTAAACGCAACCTTTTAAACAACAGCCGTATTGTTCTCAGTTGTTCTTGAACTTTTGCTTTTTTCTCATTACTAGAATTCGATCCTTGTGCTGTTCCATTAGGTGGTTGGATTAATTTCAGTGTCTGAAGCACTTCGTGCGTACGGCTAACTATGTCTTGTATTGTTTCTTGTCCGAACTTGCACAGCGAAACTGTATTGAACTCTTTCGACTGGACAGGAGCCGGAGCAGGCGGCGTAGGCGCCGGGGTAGCAGTTGTTTGCGTAGTTCCTTGTAACGATTGTTGAGACGACTGCTGTTGAACTGACTGTTGTGCCTGCAATTGTTGTTGAGCCTGTTGCTGTTGAAGCATTTGCTGTTGTTGCTGCAGCTGTTGTTGTATTTGTAACTGACTCTGCGTTTGTTGTTGGCCTATTTGAGTGCCCTGCAACGTTGATCCGATCCCGTATTGCGGATTCATTTGTCCCATTATTTGACTGCCTCCTATTCTACTGTTTGCCATGCCGGTCCCCATTTGGTTTCCTAAGGTGCCACTCATTTGGCCGCTCATTTGATTGCCCATCGGCACGGGCATATTCTGCATGTGGTTAGACATTGGGTTTTGTAATCCACTTGTCATTTGATTCGGTATTCCAGTTGACATTTGAGTCGGATCAAACTGTGATCGCATACCGGTTTGAGAGCTTGGAAAACCAGAAGAAAATTGATGAGGCGGCCCGGACATATTGTATAATACAAAAATCACAAATAAGTTATCCCCCGTGTATTTATAACTTTAAAATTTAAGTTTCTTCAACTAAAAGTGATATGGACTTGGCTAATTTTTTTTTTTTAAATTGTTTTTTGGCCTGACTCTTGTCTTTGACCAGTAGCCGATCTTTCTTAGCTAATTCATTATTATATATTAAAATTAACACGTATTAAAAACATTGTTTGACTTTAAATGACATATAAATTACATAACCTATAATGCACTAGTGACTACACAAATCCCACAAATCAGACGACAGACAGGCAAACCAACATAAAAAGTAAATGGTGTGTGTCATTGACCTCTATCAAATGTGGATAAGCTCTGAAAATGTTAATAATTTGGTTGTCAGTTTTTTTCGCGTTTTATAGTCTTCAAATTCAGAGAAAGCAAGAGAGAGACGTCAACCAATTTATTTCTTCTCTTACAGGCAAATAGATACACGTAGTACACTAGCTCTCCATATTATTATGTACATTTCGTTGATGCCAATCATGGATGTCAATGGTCGATGTGCATACTTTTGTTTATGCCATAGATATGTCATAAATATATAAATATATGTCACCGGGATATTGTCAAATCCGTGATATTGTAATTTCACTAGTGAAATTACAATATCACGATTGACAAAGAGTCGTGATATTATAATTTCACTAAGTGAAATTATAATATCACGGATTTGACAATATCCCGGTGACATATATATATCTATGGTTTATGTAGATAGTTATGTTGGCATTGGTAACAGTTGTCAAGTTGATTTGTCAAAAATAGCTTTAAAAGCGTTAATGAAAGTTTAGTTTATACCTATGGTTTAATTAGTACGGACCACTCACCACTGCGTGTATTTTGTATTGATTTGTGAAGGACATTGAAATTCGTGTGTTTATATACAATTTTGTATCCCTTATAAAAAATGACACGACACGCTAGAAATTGTACTGCTGGTGCTGTGTACACATACCACGAGAAAAAGAAAGACGCAGCTGCTTCAGGATATGGCACAAACAGTCAACGCATTGGAAAAGATTCTGTCAAGGATTTTGATTGCTGTTCTTTAACTTTACAACCGTGTCGCATCCCTGTCGTAACGTACGTACTTATTTGTATTTGCCGTATATTTTTGTAACAATTTTAATTGACTAGAGTGACCTGTGCGAATTATTCGCACTAAATAAGTATAATAATTATCACTTTAGAAAATTATTTTTACACATGATTGCAGGTATTCAATTCGTTGCTAATTTTTCACACTGCTTATAACGTTCTTCTTTTTGTTGTACAGTAGAGACGCGTTAATCCGAACCTTCATAATCCGGATTCTTTGGTAATTCGGACAGTCGTTTGATAGTATTATGTACATTGTAGTCCGGATTTTTCCTGTTTCAGTAATCCGGATCATGATACTTAGTTATTGAGTAGCTGCACCGGCACTATTTGCGTCAACACTATTGGCCGGCGGTGTGTTACAAACAGTTACATACATATTTGTTGCCGGAGAAGTGAGAGAAGTTAGGTGGTTTTAGTATGTATATAGTCGTTGTCAAACTCAGATAGAAATACATAGAGAACGCACTATGGCGCCGCGTAAACGATCACACGTTACTTTATCACTGCAAGTAAAAAACGAAATTCTTGACAAATTAAAAAAGGGAGCCCCAAATAAACAGTTAGCCGCAAAATATGAGCATTTTAGTTTGTTTTCTTGATAATTAAAATTACATCCAGTAATCCGGACATTTTGATAATCCGGATCAGCTGTGTTTTAATTAGTCCGGATTATCGCGTCTCTACTGTATTACAATATGAAGCTCAGATGACACATCGAAGAAATATTTTACTAAAATTGTCATATAGAGGCGCAAGTAGCAAAAGCGTTGAGCTAAGCCGTCAGATGGCATCATGCAGCATTGTTGTGACGTTGTTCAGCGTTGCTCGCTGTTTCAAAATTAAAGCCGTTAGATGGCAGACGTTGTTCAGCGTTACTGTATTTTAATTAATTTACAAAAACAAAAGCAATAATAAATTTTTTAGTTGTCGTGTCAGTAGAGCAAGCAATTATCTGTAAAATGATATATAATTTATGTGGAGAAATTGTGAGGTTTTTTCTAAAAAGGGAGGCAAACATATTAACCTTAGCGTATTAATATATATGATATGATACTTAATAACTATCGTTTTGTTTTTAGTAAAGACGGATATTTATTTGACAAGGAAGCAATATTACAATACATTATAACCAAGAAAAATGAATACAGCAGGAAGTTAAAAGAATACGAGAAACAGAAGAAAAAAGAGGAGGTATGGTGTATAAATTTTGTTAAAAATCCTTCTAATACACTGCAGCTTCAAAAACCTGGACACTACAGAAATTCGCTTTCGAACACTCTAAAAAAAAAAAATAGCAACCCATTTGTTTTTACAAAACTGCTCGTGAATCAGATCGCAGTTACAGTGGTAATCTGTGACTGGCATGAATACTGTAAAATGGATAACGAACATAAACATTTAGAGGAGAAATGATCACACGTTCTACAACAAATTCTTGTTATTACATGCCACGGAAGTTAGCCACAAACAGCTTCGCAAAGGCACATTTTAGAGCCGTTGAGACTCCCACCAGCAGCTACCTGCACGGAACGTGCGCTCGTCGGTGATTGGCCGCGATCGCTCGTTGCCTTTGTCACTTTCCTGCTTTAAAGTACAGTCGAGTACACTAAATTGTCAAGCTGTTATTGCTATGTTAGTTTTGTTGAGTTGCGAGTTTGTAGTTTTTCAACAGACTGTACAAGCGCAAGCCCGCATTCGCATCTAACTTCCGAGCCTTTTAGATTCGTAGCGCGTATTATAATTTCAATTATAGAAAATGAAAAACAAAACAAATATTTAAAACACAAACTCCAACGATGCGTGGTCCCATATGTGTTCGGGTTTGCGAAATTATACTGTATATTTGTAGATTAAATTAATTTTTTAAATATTTTTAGCAAGAAAAAGCAGATTCAGCTGTGGCAGAAACGGCAAAAAGATTGAACCATTTTGTAAAAACCGAAAAAACCATTGTCAGTACGCCTTCGAATGGATTCCGATACGAGAAACCTAAAGATACGTCGATTTCTAACATGGCCGAGGGTCGGGACAAGCAATTACCAAGTTTTTGGATACCTTCGAAAACACCACAAGCGGAGACTACAACACTTAAGAAACCGGTTTGTTTAATTTTGTTCGAGATCTGAATTTGTTTATAATTTACTAGTTACATTTTTTTATAATCATTTGTTATATTTTTAGGACAGTACAATTCCATGTCCAGTATCAGGAAAACCATTGAAAGCAAAAGATTTGATCAACGTAAAATTCACTCTTGTTAACGATCCAGACGATAAGAAATCTTTAATTGTGAAGAAGAACAGATATATGTGTGCTGTTACACACGATATTCTCAGCAATTCAGTACCCAGTGTTGTTTTAAGACCAACGTAAGTATCTATTCATAAGATTATATTCAGTACTGTCTCTAATCCACCACTCGATTATCCGACGAGCATGCGAGGAGGCGGAGTTATAAATTTTTCGATGTGAGCGTTTGTGGTGAGCGCTAGGAAAAACTTCAAACTCAAATTTTCCGTTTGTTAGTGAGCAATGTTTATTAAAACTGAAAATAGTTACAATTTTATGAAGTTTTTTAATTACAAAGAAAACATGGGCACAACTAAGGGATCTGGAAATGCTTGTTCTGTTCCGGGCTGTTGCGCTGATGGCTTAAGTAAAATAAAGACCATTGGTGCCATAATTTGGCGTTTTGCTGTCAGTGTAAACAAATTATTTATATATTGTACGTCATAGTTGATAATTCTCACCTACCTTTTATGCTATGCTATTTATATAATGGTTTACAATCTGAATTTTATGGTAGGTATGTAAAATTAACATCCGTTTTCCTTATAGTCCGACAGGTGGTGTCAAAATTTATCAGTGATTTATCTCCGACTCAAATGTAATTGACTGAAGAGTTTAACCATCACTCTGTTCGAAATCGAAAGTCAGTCAGCGCGACCGCGGTGGGTGTGGGCGTGGGAGGCTGTGAAACTCGTCGGAAAAACTATGAAAAAAAGTGATAAATCTGCTGATCAAAATTTGTTAGATTGTAAATAATTGATGATTAAACGTGAAAATACTCGTCAGTCACTTTCTCGACGGGGGAAACATCGTCAGTCATGAATGATTTCCTACTATTCGTTCTGAAAATATCGATTTTAAATTCAAACACTTGAGCAATTGATATTCTTTTAAAAGAAATCATTCATGACTGACGATGTTTCCCCCGTCGGGAAAGTGACTGACGAGTATTTTCACGTTTAATCATCAATTATTTATTTTTTTCATAGTTTTTCCGACGAGTTTCACAGCCTCCCACGCCCACACCCACCGCGGTCGCGCTGACTGACTTTCGATTTCGAACAGAGTGATGGTTAAACTCTTCAGTCAATTACATTTGAGTCGGAGATAAATCACTGATAAATTTTGACACCACCTTCCGGACTATTATTATGGCCATCTAGTTTTTTACTTATCACCATAGAAACAAGTCGCTATTTCCATAAAAAGTGAGTTCAATACTTCTCTATTACCCACTAGCGGCGCTAGTAGGCTTCGTACACACAGCCTATAATCCGCTATTTTTTTAACTAGCTGAATGCATAATGCGGAACTATTTAATGTTTAATTGTGAATTAGAAAAAGTTACGACTGAACGTAATAAAAAATATACGCGTTGAATATAGAATCTCCTCTTTCTGAAGTCGGGTAAAAATTGTATTTTTTACCGCTAATCCTGCATTAGTTTGGTTTTCATGAAGGCGGATTAACGACCATTAAGCAAAATGTTAGAAGACGGTAGCAAAAATTTTAATACTGACTTATTTTTCAGAGGCGATGTAGTCACAATGGAGTGCGTGGAAAAAATCATAAAAAAAGATTGGATTCATCCTTTGACAAATCAGAAATTAACAGAAAAAGATATTATTCCCTTACAAATGGTAAGTTTATTAAAATGTCCACCAAACATTGAATCCAGTGGCGTAAATAACGCCCCTGCAGGCGTTCTGGGGGGGGGGCACAGCCAGGGGCGCCTTTAAGTCCCTTGGTGAAAATGATAAATTTTCGAAAAAAAGACATTTGAACGAATTTCGTGCAAACTTTGTGCAAATGTCGGAGGTGCACATATTTGCATGCAAACAGTGCAAATATATTATTTTAATAAACATTTCAATTAAAAAAATTGGTTGTCTGTAAAGTCGGTTTACGGACGATAGTTTTACGTGATAACGTATTCCGTAATACATAACCTAAATTTATATAATAATTATAATAATTCGAATCTATGATATTGCATCTTTCGCTTCAAATTTAGGTTAATTTTATTTATTAAAATTACTCACCATATAATATAATTGTTTTTTTTAACTTTCTTTCTTTCGTATTTATTTTAAGTCTCAAAGATTAGCTGTCATAATATTTATAAAACAATTGTTTCACTGTTTATATAAAATTCCAAAACCTACTTACAATATTTAAGTATTTTCATACGTCAAAAAATTGATTTTTATAATGATAAAATTTGTAAGAAAACGATTTTTTCGAGAGATGAGACCTAGCTAAAACGATTTTTTGCCCCCCAAAATCCCTTTTCAGTAAATTTCATCCAAATCGTTAGGGCCGTTTTCGAGAAAAGCACGCACAGGGTCAGGCGGAACGTTACACTTTTTCGTGCATGCAGCCGGTGTTTTATCAATTTATAAGATTGGTGATTCATCAATTTATAAGACGTTATCTCGTCAAAAACGCGTACAAGTGACATTTTTTACCAAAAATATAAAAGATTGAAACTGGTGCAAAATAGCAGGGCGCTTTCAGAAATCTGCGGGGGGGCGCACATATTCCTAGTTACGCCACTGATTGAATCATTGAAGTCCTTATTTCAAAATGCGTAAATAAATTTTGAAAATTAAAATTCAGGCAATTTTTATCAATAAACGTTGAAAACAAAACTATTAGTTATGATTAACGACCTTAGTTGTTAAACGTTTACAATTTCCGCTTAGGAGGATCATGTTTAGATTAAAACAATATCTTTACTGATACAAAGAATTTTTATTTATTAATATAAATTTCGTTTTTTTATAGGGAGGCACAGGTTATGCTACAACAAATCAAAATCTGGAAGGCAAGCACGAACGTCCAGTCTTACAAGCTTAACTTTTTAAAATAATGGAATCCTTACGAACATCTGTATATTTACTAGCATCAGCATAATATATGATCTTATATTAAAACTAATTCAATAGTTTTCTGATTTAAATAAATGTAAATTAAAATACAAATAAAAAAAAAAATGGAAAATTACATATGATTTGTTTTATTGTTTAAAATCACGTTACAAATAAAAGTTAATCTTCATAGATCCATGCATTGTTTGCCTGCTGCCATGAAATAACTTCTTTTTCAGAGAACCAAAGTGCAATTTCTTTATTTGCGGATTCTACAGCGTCTGATCCGTGAATGATATTGCGACCAACCTGAATACAAAAGTCTCCTCTGATGGTACCCGGCGCGCTGTCTGCAGGATTGGTAGCACCAAGCATAACTCTTCCTGTTTTAACAACATTTAAACCTTCCCATACCATAGGTACAACGGGACCGCTGCTCATGTATTTAACTAGTCCTGGGAAAAATGGTCTGCTTGCAAGGTCACTGTAGTGCTTCTTTAAAAGTTCTTCGCTAGGCTAAAATGAAGAAAACAACGTTTTCAATATGGCCGTACTAGCCACGAGGCCGGCATTTTAGATCAAAATAAAAACTTGACTTACCCATGTGAATTTCATTGCTACAAGCTTGAAACCTTTTTGTTCGAATCTCTTGATAATATCTCCAACGAGTCCCCGTTGAACGCCATCAGGTTTAACCATAATAAAAGTTCTTTCACGTGCCTGCGCCATTGCTTGTGAAAATAAGGAAAAAATTGCCAATAAAGTACAGATCATACGACAAACCTATTCGGCAATGGAATATCACAATAAGCAAACTCAAGTCTGAGCCAAACGCAATTGGAATGTAAACGTTCCCCCTTCAAACAAAGCAGGTGACGAAGCAGTGACGTAGAACACTTTAAAGTGGGGGTAATTTAATGAAGAAAATAAAATGCAAGTGAGGGATAATTTTAGAAATGCTAAAAATTAATTATATTCCCAATTTATTGTTAAATATTACGATAGGCTTTGATATAGTATTTCAACTTAGAAAAATGAACAAATTATTAAAATATTAAAGCCTTTAAAGAACAATTAAAACAAATATTGATAAAATTTGTATTAGTGCAATTTTGATTCTGCATGCGCAAAGGAAGAACGCAGTGGCTGGTCATTTCACATTTGTGTGGATAGAGTATAGTTACTTATTGATATTCTTGATGTCCGGGGTTTTGTTATATATTATAAGTGCCGTAATTCTGTTTAATAATTAAATTATATAATAAAATAATTGTGATTTTTCGGACCAAATAGTGGACATAAAGAACTGCAATGCAAGCTCAACAAGTCACAGCAAATCCGCAAGCCACACAAAACCAACAAATTGTTGCTGCGACAGGAGTTGCAGTCGGGAATAATACAGTCATTTTGAAGATGAACGATATGTCCGGATTATCAACAGTCGGTAAGAAATGAGCTAAATTGTCATTTTTTCATACTTATTGTGCTTGCAAATTAAAGTATTTTTTTATTACATTTTGAACATGTACAGTTCATATTCTTGTCCAGCTTTTGAAGTTTTTCTTGAAATTGCATATTCTGTCAAACCTCCATCACAGCTACTTTTATTTTTATGAAGTCATCAATATCTCACCTTACATTTAACGAAATTTTACTAAACTAGAAGATTTTGTTTTTATTAAATCTCATTAATAAAAGATATAGGTATTAGCAAACATCTTATCCAATTTACTGAACTTAACCATACATTTTCTTTTCGGAATTATTTTGTGCCAGCGTTATTCATTTAGTTAATTAATTTGATAAGTTCTTGTTTTATTTCTTTTGTTTTTATTATGTAAATTCCATTCTGATGTGGAAATGTAGCTGTTACACATTTAGGGCTTTTGGAATTGGCACACCGAGAATACCAGGCAGGTGATTATGAAAATGCAGAACGTCATTGTATGCAGTTATGGCGACAAGAAAGCAATAATACTGGCGTACTTCTTCTGCTATCAAGCATTCACTTCCAGTGCCGCCGACTGGACAAATCAGCGCACTTTAGTACTTTGGCAATCAAGCAAAATCCGTTATTAGCTGAAGCTTATAGGTAATAACAATATTATATTTAATAACAAGGTAATTATACACTTTCACGGTCACCTGGTTTTTTGGCTCTAGAAAATCGAAAAATAGATGGATTTCAATGATCTCGGTCTCAAAAAGTTCCATTTTACGGCGGATTTATGAAAAAAATTAGTTCACCCCGGAATTACAATTCGCATACCCGTTTATCGTTCACCATGGAATTGTTTTTTTAAAAACTCCACATTTGCCCCTTCCCGTTTCACTGCGAGACAATTCGCATACCCCTTTATCGTTCACCCCGGAATTACAATTCGCATACCCCTTTATCGTTCACCCCGAAATTACAATTCACATACCCGTTTATCGTTCACCCCGGAATTGTTTTTTTAAAAACTCCACATTTGTCCCTTCCCGTTTCACTGCGAGACAATTTGCATACCCCTTTATCGTTCACTCCGGAATTACAATTCGCATACCCGTTTATCGTTCACCCCGGAATTACAATTCGCATACCCGTTTATCGTTCACCCCGGAATTGACGTCAGAAACAGTTATAAAGAATTATATGTAGAAAGTCAATTTTTTTTTGCATTTAAAGTCATGAAACTGTGAGAAATATTGATTTTTTCATTTTTCGTATTTTTTTCCATAAATCCGCCATAAAAACGAAGATTTAAAAAAAAAATTCATCGAAATCAGATGATTTTTCGATTTTCTAGAGCCAAAAAACCAGGTGACCGCGAAAGTGTTTAATTACCAATAACAATTATGAACGATTTAATTATTAGTGATGTGCCGGATCGTTAAAAATGTATATCCGCGGATACGGATCTGAATACGGATTTTTGGTTCCAAGATCCGCGGATACGGATACGAATCTTAACATTCTTAGAGTACGCGGCGGTAAATATTGCACATCAACCTTTGGAAAGAGACTATCTGTTATGGGAAAAAGTTATTGACCTCTTTAAGAGTCAACTCTCATAACAGATTGTCTCTTTCCAAAGATCGATGTGCAATATCTCATTATAAAGATAGTTTTTTAGTACCTTTAAGTTATGTACTATTGGTATGGTACTCACTACGATAAATGTTTGCAATATAAAGGTGCCAAATACGATTTAAAAAAATATAAAATAATCGTCTATATATTATATAATATTTCATCTATGAATTGAAAATTAATAAGGTAAAAGATCCGCCAAAAAATAACGGATACGGATACGGATCTTTCTTCTCCCTCGGATATCCGCGGATACAGATACGGATATCCGGCACATCACTAATAATTATATAGTCTTGTCGTATTAAATATTAAAACGCCGCAAAGAAATTTCATATTAAACCTTGAAATCTAACGATTAAATCTAAATGAATGTTGGAGACGCTATCGATACATCAAGATTCCAAAGAAACACTTTTTTTAATTATTTTGGTAGCTCTATATTTGCGATTTATGAAATTAGCGATGACTGATCTATTTTATGCATGTTTCAGTAATTTGGGTAATGTGTATAAGGAGAGAGGACAATTACAAGAGGCTTTGGAAAATTATCGACATGCTGTCCGTTTGAAGCCAGATTTCATAGATGGTTACATTAATTTGGCTGCTGCACTCGTGGCAGCAGGTGACATGGAACAAGCAGTTCAATCATATATCACCGCTTTGCAGTACAATCCAGTAAGTTTGGTTTTTATTCATGTTCCGATAATTTGATCGCTGCAGTTATTTTCGTAACGACGAATCGCTTTGAATTTGCATACACGGGTCGAATGTTTTGCAGTTTGAGTTTCAAACCGGCTTAGGATGCGACCGATTCGAAACTACTTTCAAACTGTTCGTGTTTTCAGGCCGCAATTTCAGTTGCATGGTTGCGTGCTGTAGCGAAATTTTGGTACGGTACGATAGGAGCAAACACCTTTACTAATTTAGGGTCAGTCGTATGCGGTCAAAGAACATCAATTGATTGCAAACTGATTACGCAATAACCGATTCTTGAATCGTTTTGAAACAATTTCAAAACAATTGACTCGTATGCAAAGTAGCTAATAGACGGAGAGCTGGCTACGGAGAAAATGGGTGACTCGGTGCAGAGCTGAAAATTTGCAGAATAATAGGAGATAGTATAAGTAAGTAGGGAAAAAATTGCCAGAAGGCTAGGCGGAAGATAAAGAGCCGCCAGAAGGCGCTAATGTTGCGAAAAATCAGTGCACTTCTGGCAATTTCTATACTTATTCTGTCATTCAAAACTAGATTATACAGGGTGTTTGGAAGCTGGGTGCAAAGTCTTAAGGGGGTGTTAGTATAGACCATATAGAACATTTTGAGCCATATTTGTCCTAACCAAAGTCTGATAATTTTTTTTTTAGGGAACTTTTACGATTTTAGTACCAAAATCCCAAAATTTTCCAATTAAGTGCTAATAACGCAAAGTTTATGTGGAAATGTTTATTTTTTTTAATGTACTTTATTAGCCTAATGTGTGTTTAATGGTATCAAATAATTTTAAAGCACCGTTTTTAGTAAAAAAATAACTTTCAGACTATTTAAACCCAACAGAAAAAAATGTCAAAGAAAAAGATGGATTTTTATTGACATTTAAAAAAATAAATAAAATAGCTACAGGTGTTCAGACAATTTTAAAATCATGCTGAGTTATTGTTCTTTCTGTTAAAGTATCATTTACCTGGATATCTTTACCATTTTTGAAGTTAGGGTGCCTGAACCAGTTAAGGGTAAGAAATTAAAAATTTCAAGAAAATCAACACAAGCCTAATTTTGCTCAAATAACTTTAAACTGATGTCTAAAACAATATCCGAGATTATTTTTTAGTCTATACTGTGTAATAATAATAAACTTACCCGAACAAAAATGTAAAGAGTAGCCTTACAGAACTAAAATCGTAAAAGTTCCCTAAAAAAAAATCAGACTTTGGTTAGGACAAATATGGCTCAAAATGTTCTATATGGTCTATACTAACACCCCCTTAAGACTTTGCACCCAGCTTCCAAACACCCTGTATATTATACATTATATAGTTATAAGGGCATACTGAAAATTCAAACATGATATAATAATTACATTCGACAAATATTCAAAATTATTAATGACATTTTGATAGAATTAAAATTAAACAAATTATAAATGAAAATATATGACGATTAATTTTATTTCTATTAAAATGTCATTAATAATTTTGAATATTTGTCGAATGTAATTATTATATCATGTTTGAATTTTCAGTATGCCCTTATAACTATATAATGTATAATATATAATCTAGTTTTGAATTACAGAATAAGTATAGAAATTGCCAGAAGTGCACTGATTTATCGCAACATTAGCGCCTTCTGGCGGCTCTTTATCTTCCGCCTAGCCTTCTGGCAATTTTTTCCCTACTCACTTGTACTACCTCCTATTATTCTGCAAATTTTCAGCTCTGCACCAAGTCACCCATTTTCTCCGTAGCCAGCTCTTAGTCCACTAAGAGTTTTGCTTCTAATGTTTTAGTTTTTTGTCTTCTTATTTTTTGATTAGCAGTTCCGAGTTCAATTCAGTATAGATTTAGTAATTTTATATTGATTACTTATGTGTATGTATTTCTTTTTTCAGGATCTATACTGTGTTAGAAGTGATTTAGGTAATCTGTTGAAAGCATTAGGCAGATTGGATGAGGCCAAGGTAAGTGATCAGTGTTCATATCGTTCGAACTTGTATGACGTCACCTGACAGCGTGCGTAAATATCTTTTATGCAGTATTACTTAATGATGTCGGGAAATGTAATTTTACAATAATATTCTGTAATTTTAGAACATTAAATACTGCATAAGAAATTGTCGTTCAGCATGCAAATCTTTTCATTTCTAAGTTGTACGAATCGGTCGGTTGTTAAGTTCTAATAGATTTCAGATGAAATGGCTGATTGTTTTCCCAGAAATTGGCACAAGCGTAGATATTTTTGTGTGTTTTTGCAACGCGCGTAATTGACAATGGCAGCGTATAGTTAAACATTAAACCAGTATTATTTTCTTTATTTATCGATATTGGTTAAATGTTGACATTTTTAATTATTTTTCTTTTCGTTTCAGTGGGCGTAAAACTACAAATTTGCAATGATATTATGTTTTTCTTATATTTTTAGCAATTTTCCGATCTCTGTAATTTTTATATTTAGTTATTAAATCGATGCATGGCGTAAATAAGACAACTGCGTAACGCTTTTTTGGCGCAATGGTTTTATTTTTTTTAAAATATTTTTGGGAAAATACTCAGTCAATATTATATAAATTCGTACATATTTTCAAAGCTGGTTCTATTTTTGTGTGTTAATTATTTTTTTGTTTGTTCGATTCGTGTTGGTAAACATGTATTGCTTTAAAATTGTTCATTTGTTTGTGATTACATTAAAATGGAACCAACTGAAATGGCTATATTTAGAATCATGAACACTTTATATTTACGCTTTTGTTTGCCGTCAGTGTGGCAATTAGTGTTTTTCATTAAATCATTAATTGAAAATGTAAAAGTATTTGAAATTATTTAAAATTTGAACTGCTTTTCATGTAGAATCTTTTTGATGGAAGGAATCATTTTTCAACTGTGTCCAATGCAGGGAATACGCGACTGGTTTCATAGAAAATAATAAATTTCAAATGTATTGGCACTAGATAATCGCGACGAGTGATTGCTTAATAATTTTTTCGAAACATTGGTTCTTGGTGCTGTTTTTTCCCAGTACATTTTTGCGACCCAAAATTAGAAAACGCACAAAAAAAAGTAAACAAAAATTGTTTACTGTTACCTAAACTTTATAGTTTATAAAAAGAAGAAAATATAGTGCTATTTGACATCGCAATCTCAGGTCGCGAGAAAAAAATATTTTGTTTAACGTAAAAGATACATGTCCAATGTGTATATCATATACCTATATTAATACGCTAAGGTTAAGATGCTTGCCTCCCTTTTTAGAAAAAACCTCACAATTTCTCCACATAAATTATATATCATTTTACAGATAATTGCTTGCTCTACTGACATCGACAACTAAAAAATTTATTATTTGCTTGTTTTTGTGTAAATTAATTAAAATACAGCAACGCTGAACAACGTCTGCCATCTAACGGCTTTAATTTTGAAACAACGTCAACATTTCGATCTGTCATCTGACCTTCATATTGTAATACAACAGACACAATACTGCATACTGCCATCTGACGGTTTTAATTTTGAAACAGCGAGCAACGCTGAACAACGCCACAGCAATGCTACATGATGCCATCTGACGGCTTAGCTCAACGCTTTTGCCACTTGCGCCTCTATATGACAATTTTACTAAAATATTTCTTCGATCTGTCATCTGAGCTTCATATTGTAATACAACAAAAAGAAGAACGTTATAAGCAGTGTGCAAAATTAGCAACGAATTGAATACCTGCAATCATATTTAAAAAATAATTTTGTAAAGTGATAATTATTTAGTGCAAATAATTCGCACAGGTCACACTAGTACTATGTTAATTTTCGTATTTTTGACACATAAGAATGATTTCTACCATTATCGATTGACTTTTCATCTTCATATCAAGAACTGCATACATTATTATATTATAAATATGAATATATTGTGACTCATACTAATTGGATGACTCTTGTTGGTGTACGTATGTGCTGTAGGTATATAGCGAAGCGGCGGCAGTTGATGATTGTGCCCCGCGTGGCGATAGGTGAGAACAGGAAGACGCACACTCTCTCTGTCTCCAGAGCGTCAGGTAAAGTAGTCCCGCACGCTCCGCCGTGACGCAATGTGTGGTGCGCTACCTCTCGATGTGTGGTACGCTATCTCCCGCACTGTGTTATTGTTTTATAGGTATACACAACAATATTGTAGAGCGGAGTTATATATATATATATTATATATGTGCACGCGCCTGCGAACATTTATTACGGACCCCTCTCTCTCTCTTTCTCTTTCTCTCTAGTATAATCTGTTCTATAATAATTATTCTCTCTTTCTCGTACGTGTCATGATCGTTGCGCTTGGCGAAATAATGCATTGTTGGATTTAAGAAGAATAATATTTGTCGGTAACTTTACTGTATTTTTAATATAGTACAGTTGTTCCTCGATATACGGGCGTTTGCTGTAATTTGACTTCAAAACTCGATTTACAGATATTTAGGGTGTATATTATCTGGAAAACTTGTGGAAGTCGATGAGTGTGTAGAAATTGAACGGATATTTTTTAAAGGATTTTTGTATCGCAGTTGGAAGCGTGCGATTTTACAAATATTGTGGTGTTTTGGGCAAATTTTTTAATTTCAAATCATATTTTGTGAATTCTGTATCTCAAATATTGACAACAAAACTAGGTGATTCTAATGCTGGTTTGCAGGAAACATTGTCAGAAAATCTGATTTTACATTCGAATTTAAAATTTTAATTCGTTCTAGCTCGAATCCTGATCGATCGAAACAATATTTTACATCTATTTAACATGATTTTTTTTTCTACTTCGAAACAACAATTTCTACGCATTTTGATATAAATTTAGCTTCAAAAGTGATCAATCATTTGTTTTTGTGTGAGTACAATCGTAATGTTCTACGCGAGAGAGTGACAACTACATTAGACTGTTCCTGCTTCAATAAAATCTGTACTTATATAATGACAATCTAAGATCATCGTCTAATTGGATATTTTGACAGTGGTTTCTGCAACTCAGCATAAGTGATATATGTTTGTTTTTTTATAGATAAAAATTAGATTTTGTTTATGGAAATCTCAAACGTAAAAATTTAGAAAGGAATTTTTTTAATTAAAGTCGTGTTATGGAAAATGAAACGGGAAAATTAAATGCATTAATGAAGAAGTTTGGATTGGGTACTATTTGCTATCGGGCACTTTGACTGCTCCCAATCAACAGCTCAGTAATGCTTACAGTAATGAGTACACAAAATATCAATTTTTATTTTTTTGGTGACTGGCCAGTTGTGGTCATATGCATGTATTTTTATATATTTTTAATAGATTTAGTCAACCATAATACGGAACAAAATTGATAATCATTTAAAAATGTAATATTATCATAAGAAAAAAAAATTAAATTTTACATTCAAAAATAGAGTTTAAACTTGGCGGGCTTATGTGACGTCATGATATATGATGCATGGCAACCTTGATGTCAAATTCTCGATGTTCTAAATGAAGTTTGTTTGTTGTTTTCTCTAAATACTGACGTAATCTTACTGTGAGACGACCCAGTCGCCATGGAAACTGTTATTGATACATACTCTGACGTCACGCTGCGTTTTGAAAATTCGAAAATAGCGCGTATTTTCTACATTTCTTTTTTATTATTTGTATTTATTTCAGTGATTAGATTAATAAAATAACCATTACGATATGATCAGGAACTAAAATACATTTCGAAATAAAAATTTAAACCAATTTGGAGTCTCATGCATATGACCTATTAGAAGAACAACTGTGTAAGATAAACAATATAATCGATTCAAAACTTCACTTTTCTAAAGTTAGAAATTCTATTTTGTGCATTGGATTATATATTTTTTTTTGTTTATATTGGAATTACTCTACTTTTGTTGTAATTAAGTTTTGAGTGTTTGTAAATAGTACCTATCGGAGATTAATAGGGTTTGACCGAACACGATTTTTTCACCCGAAACCGAACTCCGGTTTTCCCCATCTTTGGTAAAAGCCGAAGAAATTGTATAAAACAAAAAAAGAAAATTTAACCGACGGGCAAGTCGGGCGCGGTAGGCAATAGTAAGCATTAAACGGACTTTTGACGTGATAACGTCTTATAAATTGATGAAACACCGGCTGCATGCACGAAAAAGTGTCACGTTCCGCCTGACAGCTACTAAAATTTAGGTTATGTATTATTAAATATGATATTCGAGCGGAATACGTTATCACGTGAAACTATCGTCCGTAAACCGACTTTACAGACAACCAATTTTTTTTTTTTATTTTTGAATCGACGCTGATTGTTCGGTCAGACTCTAGAAATTAACGAATGAAATGGGGAATATGGTTTAATTTAGAGAATTTTGCTCCGTGGACAAAAAACAATTGCGTCCTTATATCGAGGGAAATCTGTAGTCGCAAAATCAATTGGGTCATTTCACTTATGGTTGAAGCTTTTTATTATTTAAGGACGTAGTCTGGTGTTCGTGTTTTGAAAAAACGAATTTATTTTTTTTACATTTTAAGTAAGTATATTATATTGAGAAAATACTGTAAAAATTTTAGACCGAAATATTAAATATTTACAAAACTATAGCATATAGTCGAGAGCAGCAACGGTCTTACGGTAAGACTCTTACCTGCTCTTATCTCTCAATTGTTATCACGTTACCCTTATACTCTCGCAGAGTAGAGCAAACAAATTAGCAGAAAACGATGCCTTTGAAGAAACGGAAGGTTTACTGTACACCAGGCATAACTGATTAGTGTAAATATTCATTTTTATTTTTTTGTAAGAAATCTGAAATTAAAACTTTAAACGCGTTTTACTAAAAACTACGTTTTTCTAAGCGGCGCGGGTAATTGAAACAATTGTATACAACCGATTGCTTTCAGTTTTTCACAGGGTATTCTACACAACAATAGCTCCGTCCGGTACTAGAATTACTTAATTATAAAAATTATTTCTATTTTTTTTAACCGATTTTCGACGAAAAAATCACGATTTCCTCGTTGTTTTTTTTTCTAAAACCCGCCATTTTGTTATTTATCAATAAAAATGTTTATTTCTAGTACGGGATAGAGCCACAAGTCTACGAAACAATAACCAATTTAATTTTTATAATTCAGTTGACTCCAAGTGACGTTATCACCCGCGCTACCCACCTACCTCAATTTAAAGTTGTCTACTTTAGGTTAAAAAAACAATTGGGCTTTTGAATGAAATTTTTTTTTGTCATAAATGGAAAGATCGTATATAAGTTTTATAACAAAACTATTTTTCTTTTTTTTATTTTCGTTATAATTCAAAAGTTATATCAAATTAAAAATAAATTTTTGTACCCAGTTCCGAGAACGCGCCGACATTTCCCGAACATAATGTGACGTCATAATGTTTTAGTCAATACACATGTAGAAGCCATTGATAGTATACTGCGTATATACATTTTACCATTATAACGTCACAACTGTCAAAAACAATTTTAGTGCGTTTGCAGTCACGTGATTTTTTTAATATTTTATCAATTTTAAATTGCTTATAATTAATTTAAAAAAAGTTTTTTGAAAGTTTTTCGCATCAATTATCAATATTATTTATAATAAAGTTTTAAAATACAATAAAAAAATCGATAATTATTTTTTTTTCAAAAGCCTAATTATAAAATGGCGTAAAATTAAGCAAAAAAAAAATTTTTTTTTCATAGTTTACGATGTCAGTAAAAACATGTAACAAAATTGAAAACATCGTACATTATTTTGATATTAAAAAAAAATTCTGAAATAACGGTTGAAAACGAGCTTGAACATAGGACTACGTCCTTAATTTTGTAATCGATAATACCCCGAAACTTGTTATTAAATGACCCACTTATTTTTGTTCGAAGTATATTATTTCAAAATTGATGCTTTACTGTTATTAATTTTTTTAATGCTTGAGCATTCTTATAATTCCAAAATATACGTTTTTCATAATAAGAACATCCATCAATTTCTGGCAATTTTTTTTCCAACGATGTACTGCATATTTTTCATGTTTGATAACGAGAAGAAACTTTTTTGTTATCAAATTTTAATTAATCGTATTTTGCAATTTTTTAAATATTGAATTGAAAGTGTTTTTTTAATAATTATTTGTCATATTATATTGCAAAATAGGATTGTATTAAAGCATAGTGCGTAGTTTTTAGTAGAAACAATTCACTTTGGCAGCGTAGAGATTAAAATAAAAAATATTTGTGAACAATATTTTTTAAATTTGTTTTTTTCTGCGTAATTTTAACAGCACTGCATTTTCAGAACCGATCATTTTAAAGCGTTTGTAACTAAGACGAACAAATAAGTATTGTATGTCAATTGTTTTTTAACTTTTTTTTTGTTGCACGTCTAAAAATGCAGTACTGTTTGCGAGCGCCTTGCGATTTTACCATACTAAATATTGTTTATGATAATTTGATATAATTTCAGAGTTACTTTTGCTTTATTCAGTTTTTTTGATTTCACAAAATTTGAAAATATTTAGTGTGGTAACGACAGAGAGGGGTCAGGCTAGCGACTGGAAGGAGATAAACCGATATCAAATTTTGGAAAAAATCTATGTGTTTGATTCAATTTTTTTATTTAGGCATGCTACCTGAAGGCAATCGAAACAAGACCAGATTTCGCAGTTGCCTGGAGTAACCTAGGGTGTGTTTTTAATGCCCAAGGTGAAATTTGGTTAGCAATTCATCATTTTGAAAAAGCCGTAGCACTCGATCCAAATTTTTTGGATGCTTACATCAATCTTGGCAACGTTCTGAAAGAAGCAAGAATATTCGATAGGTGAGTCAAAATGAAATTTTCTTATTGCATGTCGGAAAATAAACACAATAATTACATTTTTTTTCAGAAAAATGATTACACTCAAACGATTATATTGTTATTGATGATTTTATGTGTTTTTTATTGCGTTTTAAAACTTTTAAACGATAAGCGGTGAAATTAGTCTTAATGGTTACTGAATTATATTATATCTTTTCGAAGATCACGGAATTAGACATATTTTATTCATCAACATAACATAGTCTATTGTAACTACTACCGACTTACTGAAATTATGTTTATTCAACTCATGCGCGTTATTCATGTTTTATCATGCCTAAAAACCGAACCCTAAATAACCATTTACCGACTGGTGACAATTACTAGTCATAACTCAATGAAGATTCCTACTAGCTCGGCCATTGTGGAGTAATGAAAATAAACGTAACTATTTTCTAAGTCATAACGAAAGAGTAGGTAACAACAACTCCGTTGTTACCCATTGAGACTAAAATTGAGAGGCCGAATGTTTTCGACATGGAGTTTATTCATAACCGGCTAACCTCAAACCAAAACATTGAATCGTGCTGTTTGGTGCTGTTAGTATTGACAGTTTTTTTTATAAAGAAATAAATAGATATTTACAACATCTCATTATAATTAAAACATGAATAACGCGCAATTGTTGAATAAAATTATGGGCGCAACTTGTAGGCTAAGTCATGACCTGTCAGCGCGATGAATGACTTAGACTACTAGTTACGCCAATAACTATTTTGTTTAATTCAAATTAATCTTTAGAATTTTTTACTTGCAATTGTCACAGTAAACCTTTAGGTCACTGTAACACTGGCCTAAGGTTAAATTACACTGTCAAAAATAATATTAGCACTTATATAATACATAGATATACAGTATGTAAACACGTAAGGTGCACATAGGGAAATTAACATTGGAAAAAAATGACTGGATCAGAGTGAGCCTTGAAATCTTGTTTTTCAATTTGACAGATAATATTCTTTTGCAAAATGAATGTGTATACTACTGAAGAAAATATTCAAATGATTACAACATAATCGGACTTTTTTTATTAATGGGACATTAAATTCCCAAAAATACTTAAATATGGTGCGAGATCAAATATCTCCGCCTATTCGTGTTGAACCTAAAGACATTGGGTCACTGATTTACCAACGCGTATACGTCATACCAGTCAGACAATTTTTGAATGAAATGCTTCCAAACAGATGGAGTTGTTTTTTTGTTTTATTTTTGTACAAAAAAATTAAAATAATGATTTATAAGAGCTTTTTATCATTAAAAAAGCCTAGTAAAATAAAAATAAATCTAAATAAAATAGAAATCCACAAGATTACCACGATAATTCAATAGAAATAACAATTAATGCAGTCATGGCTAACTCTGATCCAAGTATTTTTTTCCCAATGCTAATTTCCCTATGTGCACCTTACCTGTTTACATACTGTATATATTAATAGATAGCGGATGCCTATCCTTGAGCATTGTGCGGAATGGTGCCAATTATAAGCCATTTTGTATGTGGAATACGCCGTAAAAAGTGCGCGAGATTCAAAAAGATTAAATATTCTAAATATGATGTCAATGGGAAAAACAATAAAACTCGCAGTAAACAGTGATATTTCGCTCCAAAACCTATTTTTATATTGAAACGTTTCAGTGTAATAATAGGTTTTGGAGTGAAATATCACTGTTTACTGTGAGTTTTGTTGTTTTTCTCAATAAAATCATATTATAAATTTTGAAATTACTACTTTATGATGAAATTTCTCATAAATGTTTCCCGTTATAGTATTTGATGATAATATAATAATATCCAGCGGAATGGAAGTTATCATTCACGAATTGTGGCGATTTGAATTGTAAATATGCATATACAGTGCGTCCAAAAAGTCGGGAATCATCCGAATAAAAACCGAACTGACAGTCGTCTGGAAAAACTCTAAAGCACGCCACACACTTTTTGGTTAAAAGCTACCTTCTGATGTTACTCATTTGTTGTTTTTTTTTTCTTTTTTGATGACCTTGACAAAGTTAGACGTCAATAATATATTCTTTAAATGGCATCCCTTCAATTTTTTATTGTTTTTTTTATAGATTTTCGAATCTTCTACATGGTTGTCAGAATTTTGTTATCTTATATAAGAAAATTTCTGAGAAAAATGCGATTGAAAGTAAAAAAAAAATAAAAAAATATTTTCGAGTAAAATAAAATGGAGAATTTGGAACGTCTTGATTATGTCAAAATGACAATCAGGTGAATTGATCAAAATTTAGTTAACTGAAAGAGAGCGCACGGAAATATTATTCGAAAATATTTTTTTTATTTTTCTTACATCAAATCGCATTTTTCTCTGAAATTTTCTTATGTAAGATATCAAAATCAAGACACGACCATGTAGAAAATTTCAAGATCTGCAAAAATAAAAAAAAAAATGGGGGATCCTATCCAAGAAAAATATTGATGGCGTCATACCTTTTCAAGGTCATACAAAAAAATAATTGAGTGACATCGTGTTTCAATGTTTTTCCAGACGACTCTCATTTGATTTTATTCAGGTGATTTCAGACTTTTTGAGCGCACTGTATAATAATTTTAATTTAATTCGTAAAAGTTTTACATTTAAACTTTGAAGTGGTATTTCGAAGTTCATTCGTAATATCGAAATACTTACTAACTAAGGCGTTTTAAAAGTCATCGTACAATTATTCTTCTTGAAGTAATTAAACACGGTTTGTTTGACGTTTTATATTATACAGGGATTATAATTTTTTGAGAATGTCACTGCGGAATTTCTGCAGAAATATTGCTATTAGCAGCAGTGGTGGGTTTAATAGTACTTGGCAGGCCCAAAATAAATCGTATATAGACACAGTAGACCTGTCTTGATATTGGAACTAGTTCCAGAATTTCGGAACTGAGAACCTAATGAAACCAGTCCCGAAATTGAGAATGATCCGATTTTTTTTGCTTTGGAACTCGACGGTTGTACATATCTATCTATATCAGGGGCGGGCAAATCTTTTGATCGTCGGGGCACATTGCTGATGAAAATTTGACCGTGGGCCAAAAATTTGGAGAGCAAAAAAAAAGGTTCTTTCATTTCAGCAACAAAAATTTTGAGAGCCAAAAAAAGGTCCTTTAATTTGTGACATTTATTATTTACTATTTTTCAAAAAAAAATTTTTGTGCGCCAAATTATATTGGCATACTATTTTCGCTCTTAATAATCATTTATAAAATGCTTCGCGGGCCGGTCCGGCCGCGGGCCACCATTTGCCTAGGCCTGATCTATACTAATATATAAAGTTGAAGAGTTTGATTGTTTGTTTGTTTGGTTGAACACGCTAATCTCAGGAACTACTGGTTCGAATTGAAAAAACATTTTTTTGTTGAATAGCCCATTTATCGAGGAAGGCTATAGGCTATATAATATCACACTGCGACCAATAGGAGCGGAGCATTGATGAACAATGTTGCAAAATGTAACTCAAAATTTGCCCGTCCGACAAAAATTTTTGAACGGTAACTCAGATCATCATGAAATTTGGACACAACATTCAGCTCGGTAAACTAAGGTGAATGTGCGTACTCATGTCCCTCCCTTCCCTATTCGTTCTTTTGCACCCGGGTGAAACCGGCGCGACCGCTAGTAGTATACTATATACACTTATCTTATGATGTGTTATTGAGAACAATTTTTTTATCGAGAGATCTATTTGATTTTACGTGTTGGATGATGAGTTTTCGCAGTTATAACTTCGTGCGTTGAATTCGCCATCGGTTTGTTTGCTTTCAGTTTTAACTAGATATTGCTTTTTCCGATTCATTTCTGCCAAACTGAAAGTGACCCTACGGCCTACATACAGGCTGATTCGGAAATAGTAGTATATATTATAATTATTATAAAATTATTAGAATTATAAGAATCGAAACTAATAATTTTTTTGTGTTCATGATCGCTATTTCAAATTATTGTAATACGCACGATTCAGTCGCCATTAGTTAAGAATGTAGGATAATATAATAATAATGATAATTCGTTTAACGTTCGTTTCTCGACTTTATGTCATAACAGACGCCATTCGCATCATTACTATTTTGACGTGATAACGTCTTATAAATTGATGAAACACCAATCTTATAAATTGATGAAACACCGGCTGCATGTACGAAAAAGTGTCACGTTCCGAAATGTGTCACGTTCCGCCTGACCCTGTGCGTGCAAGCGAGAGCGCAGTATAAGCGATAGAGAAGCACGATCGGCCCAAGTTTGACAGCTACAAAAATCTATTTATTAAAGATCACAAGACACACACTTCCAATAGACTGCCACAGTTCGCTCGTATATATACTTACAGGGAGTGAAAAATCCACACCACCCGACCGTCCGTTTATTAAAACTGCGTGTATTATGAAAACGGCTCATTATATTTAAAAACCGTTTCTACAGTTGGTTAGAACTCTAATTTTACTATTTAAATATGTAAAAATAAATGTTTGGAAACGTATACGTATAATGTGAAAAATAAAAAAGTTATTTTTCAACACTTTACGAGTATGGTTCAATGTTTCTTTATGACGTTATCACGTAAAACTATCGTCCGTAAACCGACTTTACAGACAACCAATTTTTTTTTCTACCACACTTCCCGTTCTTTTCTACAATTTTTAAACTTCAACTTAATTAATAGCAATGGGCGAATGAAGGATTTTTTAGGAAATTAGGATAAGGTTGGCAAATTTTGAGCATAGGAGTTTGACAGGTCGGCCATGGCCTTGAATAAGGAACCATCTCGATATTTATCTGGAATTGTTGAGGGAAACCATGGAGAGCCTCAACAAGATGGCCGGTACAGGAATTACCGTATCTCGGCGAGAGGCAGTGGCAAAAATTCCCAATTCGAACCCGGTACCTCCCGAATGCGAGTTTAGTGCTCTCACCATTAAATGCAGGATAATATTGTTTAAAAAAAAACGTTGTTTTAGTGAAAATTATGTTTTGTTATTATTCTTGACAGTAACTTCATTTTATATTAAAACTGGCTGTGAAGATCAACTTTGGAATCAATTCTGAACTTTCCTTAAAATTTGCGTTTTCGATAAATTAATATTGTAGACAGATTTATATAAATTGTAACCTGATTTATGTAACTGAAATATTGATGAGGGTAAAAACTATTGATTGTGTTTTTTGACCTAATTTCCCTGCAACCGTTGTTTAAATAGTGTTTAATCTTTGCATTGTTTGTATTTCCCGTGTTCAATATCATGTTTTTAGCTTACAGTTCCGAAGCTGCTCTAATAATGGTTGGTCACGATTTTATGTTTACACGTTGAGTTCGGTTACAGAAGCCATTTTCACTACAGGTACTTGTTCCCTGTTCTAATTTTAAAATCTATCTTGTGAGCTAGCAGGCGAGCCCGCAGTGACGTCATTCCAAGCCTCGTAGTTGCACACGAGGCTGGAAATTACGTCACTGCGAGCTCGCCTGCTAGTTCACAAGATGGATTTCAAAATTAGAACAGGGGCTATTTTTCTTGTTAACAATGACGAGCCGATTGTTGTCTCGCGAAATACTTTGTCGTCGTCTGCTGGGGGTCTCTGTTACAATATAGATAGATATTCGGTGGGAAATAATATATTCGAATACGCTTGCGAATAAAATCATATCAAGTTTGTTAACTTATGTCGTTAAAACTTACCCAAACAGGTAAAAAATTTTTTTTTGAGAACGGAAATACGGGAGATAGTTATTTAGGTCGATTATGACGTTTAGAGTTTGCTAAAAACTTCGAAATAGCGAAACTATAAACAAACTTTGATATTGTCAACGTGTAAAGTATATTTATGTAGGGCGAGAGAAGAACAAGTTTTCAGGGTAAATTACAACAGTCAGGGCTCCAGTGGCTGTATCAAGTCCCGTAGGAGTTCTCATGTTATTCTGTCTTATAATTCCCCTGTATAGATTTGTGGCCACTTGGCAATACGACGTATGTCAGATTTTTCGTTCTAAAGGAGAAGGATTTACCTATCAGAATCACTGTTTACCGGATGGCATCCATACGCCCTTGCAGAGAAAATTGAACTACAGTGTAATCTCACTAATCCGGCACTATTAAAAACCGGAGGGTGCCGGATTATTGGAATGTTCGGATTACGGGATTATAGTGAAAAAGTCAATGAATAAAATAAAGCATTTCATAGAGGGAATAATAGTCGACGACGCAGCGACCGAAGCGCACAGGTATAGGGGGGCGTGGGCGGAGGGTGCCGGATTATTGGACGTGCCGATCTATCGAAGTGCCGGATTAGTGAGATTATACTGTACTTAGTGACCGGTACTCGTACAGAAGACAATAGTTCATCTTCTGTATTTTTTCACCTTTTAGATGTAGGTATGGAACCATTCTGGGTTTGTTTGGTCCAATAACTAAAGGCCGCTGCACACGAGGCTAGAAACGCTGCTAGGAGTTCTGCTGGTCGGTAGGCTGGGTACGAAGCTGGAAATGACGTCACTGCGGGCTAGCCTGCTAGCTCACAAGATAGGTTTTAAAATTAGAACAGGGGCTGTTTTCCTTGCTATAGGTCCGCTGCTAGACATGAGCAAGAACCAATCGGGAAGCAGTATCTTGTCACGCGGGCGACTTGAACAAACGCCCACAAACCAACATGGCGTCGTTCTGTTGCGAGTCAGACAACCGACACGTTTTGCTCTGTGTTTATATTCGAACTGACACTGTGCGCGCACCAGATCTATCCACAAAACAAGCTTGAACAGTTGTCTGGTGTGAAGCGAGAACATAACAGCAATCAAGAAAACTAGCAAGCAAATCTAGCAGCATTTCTAGCCTGGTGTGCATTGGCCTTTACATAATTATGTCAATTTTTAAAAATGATAACTTCTAATATCTAAAGTATGGGATTATGCGATCCCAATAATTATAGTAATGAATCCTTATAACAAAAACTCTTAATAGGATTCGATATTTTTGGATCAAACGACAAGCAATTTATTTGAGCTACTGAGAGAGACCTTTGAAGATATTCTAACAAACTTTGATTGTTTTATGTGAACATGCATATTTATTTTCTGTGCTGTGCGCATTTTCAAGTATATTTCGTAATATATCATTGTGTACTGAATAACAAAACAAACATGAAATTTCTCCTTAGGTTATTGTAATATATAACTCTTTCCCTAGTTGCACTGTATTTATTTACATTGTCAGTATAGTGGGAGGTACAAAAAATTCTTCCTCTTTCGTCTATAGCTCCATAGAATTGACAATTTTTTATATACCTGTAAGGTTGACGTTAGAAATGGCTATTTTCGTAAACTGCTTATCCCCCTTTCATCCAAATAATATATAGCCCAGTGATGGCGAACCTATGACCCGCGGGTCAAACACTGACCCACGCAGGCTTTTTCTGTAAACTCATTTTTTATATCATAAAAGAGAGAAAGACTTGCTGCTTACAATGCATTACTAAGAGCTGTTACTTGTTTTTCTGTAAGCTTTCTTAATTTCAAAAGTATATTAAAGAATTCGATTTTTGCAATTTTTTCAAGGCATACCCCTTTAAAAAAATGCGGTTTTTGACGAAAACCGAAATCTTTCGGAACTTTGGCAAAATCATCATGCCTATAGAAAAAAACACGCTGAATCCAATGAGCACAAACAAACGTCAGTATGTCTTTTGGTTTAGAAGTTATTTGCGTTTATATAGTTTTCAGAAAATCATATAAAACCTTCGAATGGCCATAGTGTCCAAACTAAAAGAGATACAGACTTTTGCTAACATTCATTGAATTCAGCGCATTTTTTTCTGTAAGCATTCTCAATTTCAAAACTATATTAAAGAATTCGATTTTTGCAATTTTTTCAAGGCATACCCCTTTAAAAAATGTGGTTTTTGACGAAAACCGAAATCTTTCGGAACTTTAGCAAAATCATCGTGCTTATAGAAAAAAACACGCTGAATCCAATGAGCACAAACAAACGTCAGGATGTCTTTTGGTTTAGAAGTTATTTACGTTTATAGTTTTTAGAAAATCAAATAAAACCTTCGAATGGCCGTAGTTTCCAAACTAAAAGCGATACAGACGTTTGCTTATGCCCATTGAGTTCAGCGTATTTTTTCTTGTAACCATTCTCAATTTCAAAAGTATATTAAAGAATTCGATTTTTGCAATTTTTTCAAGGCATTTAAAAAAACGCAGTTTTTGACGAAAACCGAAATCTTTCGGAACTTTGGCAAAATCGTCATGCTTATAGAAAAAAAACACGCTGAATCCAGTCACTTCCATAACGTCTCTCCTCGTAGATTTTAGCTTGTAACAACACAATATAAATTACTGCAAGACATACAAGCAAAATACTGTATGCAAATTGATGTGTATTGATTTTCTCATTACAAACGGTGAATGCGGAACTCAGTGCAATATTATATTTCCGTTCTCGTTTTTCGACGAGACCATGATCTGTCGATATGCAGTTAGTGCCTATACGTATACAGAATGGTTTAGTAACCTATACACAACGAATTCAATAAAAATAAATGATATGGCACCAGCGCACTCGTTCAACAGCATTCGTTCATTTCTGGGTTTTTCCGAGACAAATGTTGGGCCATATAGTAAATTATGTATCGATTAACGAACCAAATTGTTGGAACCATAGATATATATATTAATAGATAGCGGATGCCTATCCTTGAGCATTGTGCGGAATGGTTCCAATTAGAAGCCATTTTGAATGTGGAAAACGCCGTAAAAAGCGCGCGAGATTCAAAAAGATTTAAATATTCTATAATATGATGTCAATGGGAAAAACAATAAAGCCCGCAGTAAACAGTGATATTTCGCTCCAAAACCTATTTTTATATTTTGAAACGTTTCAAAAATTGCAAAACTGAGCATAAATATAATGTAAAAGCTTAGCACATTTTACATTGTCAATTTGGCATCAAGGTTGACAGGTATCGTATATCATGACGTCACATAAGCCCGCTAACATGGCCGATTGTTTAAACTGTCTGGTTTAAAATATCCTTCATACTTTAGAATTTACCGCTAATTTAACCTTTTTTGACGGGCACTTTTTCGTCCTGAATTTCCACCCTCCGAACATAATCTTAAACTGCGCCATTTTGTTTGACAGTGCTCCGGTATTTGTTTAATTATTCGTTCCCTGAGTGATTTGTGAGGTTATGAGAAACTTAATATACAAGACTAGATGCCCTGGTGAGAGTTAGAGAGAGACGAACAGTGTCTACCGCAAAATGAAATTACATCCGAGAAACATGTATAAATTGTGGACAGAAGTTACAACGGGTGAATAACTCGGTCGTTCCCAACTATTTCGACTGTGTGAACCCTTCGGAAATCGACCACATGTGCCTCAGAACTGTATGCTCTCTGAAAATGTTTTACGCTAACAATAGAGGTTTTTAATAAATAAAATTATCGACCAATTTTTCAGGCAAATATATTAACAAAAAATATAAAAATTAATACATTAACGTTTTGGTCCGGATTTGGAGTTTCTTCAGTACTGATCTAAAAATATAAAAATTAATTAGTTTCTAATTGGTTTTTGAAAAAAAAATTCCCTTTACCTAAGTTTTTAATTATTAAATATTGAAAGAGTTCTAATCAGACCTTAAACAAAGATTTGAATAGAGTTTTTTAATTTGTTTTTTGTGAAATGACACGATCACTGAGAAAATTACTAAAATTCTGCTTACGTAATACTTGCATGGCCCTACATCCTTTAAAAATTGGAAGAAAGAGTTGACAAAAAAAAAATAAACGTGACGGTAACACCGAGCCTCTTACAGTTCGCTAGTTTCGGCTTAACTTAGATTGTCAGCGGTTTTATATCAAAGTGGCTTACATAAACAAGAAATGTGTGAAAGAAGCGTATAAAATATAAATCGAAAACAACGAAACTAACCGAATTGCAATGCGATTACTTTGTCAACAAACTTAATGATGCAATAATACAGCACTTATTTTTTATTGTAAATTAACTCACATAAAATTTTCTTAAATAACCTTTGAACGTTTTAAAAAGTGAAAAGTTTTTCTAAATCGAAAATTTTATTTCGTGTATAATTCATTTTAAATGTTTCTTTTGAGATTTTTAAAACAAGATCTGTTTTTGTGGTGAATAAATAAAATTATAGTTCCGTTGGGAGACGAAAGATGGAGATGATACATAGAAGCTTTTGTAGTCTTTGTTCACATAAGGTTAGGAGTTCTGGTTTGGAACGGTTGATACAAGTACATAGACAATAGCATTAACAACGTATAATGCTACAGTACATATTACATTATGTATATAATATTTTCTATACATATAGTGTTGTATTCTGAAACCAAGGTAAAAGCTACAATAAATCGTAGAGATTGTTGCGGATTTTTATTATTGGGCATCATGACGCTTCAAATGACATACTTTTTTACGCACAATAGAGAGTGCAGATTATAAACGCTCAACAACAACAGAGGGTATTTAAAAATAAAGAATAGTTGCTTCTTACCACAACAGTTTTATTAGCGGATGTACATTTCGGGAGCTATGCTCTCATCTTCAGAAAAAAGTGTTGTGGTAAGAAGGTAACTATTCTTTATTCTTTAACTCAGCCAACGCGAAATTGGTTGTTTCGGGTTCAAGTCCCGACAGTGATATTTAAATTTTTCTTATATATAAGCCTTCTAAAAAAATATATTATGACGATAATCGTTTAATATTATTATGCTTTTCACTAATTCAGTGAAATAATATACTGCATATGGATTTCATCGGATTGATTTTGTATATAACTATTCTTTATTTTTGTTTCAACCACAGTGCTCTTAATATTTGTAATAGAGGGTATTGTTGCTAGAGGATTTAGAACGTAAAATTAATTCGTCAAAAAAATTAGTCGAGGACAGGATAATAATTTTTTTTTTTAAATATCAGGTCAATGGGAAAACATGTTTCTAGATATTTTTGTTTGTAATAGCATCACTTCGAGAACGGCTGGGCCGGTTTAGATAAATCTTGATCTACTAATACCTCAGCTCAAAAATATAGCTTATCAACCAAAATGAACACGATTCAAGCCATGAGAAATGGTTTTCGGCCTCTAGCAGCCAGTAACTAATAATGTACTTTATTCAACACGCGTGAGTAATATATAATTTCGGGGCCCTGCTAAATTCGGGAGAAATAATAAATTACTTCGTGTTGACGCGTAGCGTGCGAATAATAATAATAATTGCTGCGTTCCTATTGGTTCAGAAACTTTTGCCGCGTTCCTATTGGTCCAGAAACTATGCAGTAATATATTACCGTGCAGTTTTGGTTCATTATTCGCACTCTTTGCGTCAACATGAAGTAATTTATTATTTCTCCCTCTTTTATCAGGGCCCCGATTACATATTACTCGTGCTAGTTGAATAAAGTATTATGTGCGACTATTGATTTCACGCTCATGGAATCTTCTCCTTCTCTCACTAGTCGCACAATATACTATTAGTTGGTAGCATCTCACGGATAATTTAATAATGTAATGTTTAGATATTTTTGTATATTTCCTTCAAGGTAATGTGCTAAATATCATCGCTACGATCAGGTGAGGTTAGGTTATTGTTAAAGCCGATATTGATGTGAGCGAAGCCGCTGATGGTGGCTCATAAATCATATTATGATTGAAGTCAGCATTTCATGAGAATAAGTCGTAAGATGATTGCAAAGAAAGGTCAGTATTTATGGTTGTGAGAGAACTCGCGGAGACTTTAATCCCTTGATAATAGAGCACATAATATACACCGTTGGCGGTGAGCGCATTGTATAGAAACTCTGAAATTATATCATCTACCCTAGATACGATGTATGTGGTGCTGTGGCACAGCTGTTGTTATCACCCTTGGATAATTTCCATCAACCCATTTGTTAGTAGCTGCGCCATTTCCTTTTTCCCTTTGATTTGAAATCACGTAGAGAGATTCTGTTCATTGAATTGCTTACAGTTTGCCGTATCAGCACCTTTCCGTTTGGAGCAATCAATTTGGGGCAAATAGAACATGAGTTGGAAAATGATGTCATTACGAAAGAGATGTATGAATGATTTTAAAAGATTGTCTTTTTTTATTACCTACTGTAGCGGTTTCACCCGGGTGCAAAAGAACGTATGGGGAAGGAAGGGACATGAGTACACGCATTCATCTTAGTTTGCCGAGATGAATGTTGTGTCCAAACTTCATAATGATCGGAGTTACCATTCAAAAGTTTTTGTCGTTAAAAAGCAGTATTTATACTTTTTTTAAGTGTTAAATTTCTTTTAATATAATGAATATTTAATTGAAAAAACTGAAGGAAAATTATTTTTATATAGGTACCTACCTATAGTTGTAACAGTTTTCAAATGAGCTATTAATTAGATTTTTATTTAATTTTAATTGGTCGTAATAAAATTTAAAAAAAATGAAAAGTAAGCCTTAGAAGAAAGCAATGTAGAAAATAAAAATATATTCGCCGACGTGGGGCTTGAACCCAAGACCCTGACATTAAGAGTCTTACACTCTACCGACTGAGCTATCCGGGCTTGTAAACGTGACGCGCTAATATTCCAATATTTAGTTAAGGCATTTCACCTGATAATATTTGTCGGACGGACTAATTTTGAGATAAACCTTGCAACATTTTTCCTTGATGTTCCGTTCCAATTGGTCGTAGCGTGATATTATATAGCCTATAGCCTTCCTCGATAAATGGACCATCCAAGAATAAAAAAAAATATTCAATTCGAACCAGTATTTCCTGAGATTAGCGCGTTCAGCCAAACAAACAAACTCTTCAGCTTTATATATTAGTAAAGATTTAAAATATCTGGGGCCTGGGGGACATAAGCGCTAGTGAGGCGACAGGTAAAAATTAAAATCACGAAAATAGAAAATATTTGTTAAAAACTAACCGAGCGCGAAAAATAGAAAAATAAGTCGACTTCAGATTCATAGCGATTCATAATCTTTTTTGTACGATATGCAAAACATTTGTGTCTATTATTCTACAAGACCAAGCAGGGTGTGTCCAACATTCTGCTTAATTGATCTTTGTTTGGAGCATGGATTGCGGGCCAGCCCTGTCTGTAAGATGTCGTAGGATTGGAATCTTATATTAAAATATTTGCTGTGCATTTTTTTAAGTATCTTATATTTTCCTCACCGAACTAAATTGAAAATGTTCATATTTTTTAAATTTTTCAGCCAATAACTTTTTTCATGCAATGAAATTGTTTTGTTTTTATGAAATTTTTTCTTTCAACTTTGCTTATACTACTACTATATATTAGGTATCTAATTCTTTCAATGAACGTTCTTGTACACTCAATTCTTTTTTCAACTCGATTCCGTGTGATTAATAAGGTGGAATTATTATGCACATTATGAATATTTAACTACCCTTAGATAACACAATACAAGTTCGTGTTTTATCTAATATCTAATTAGACTTGAAATGAAATAAGCTCGTTAATTATTTAAAGTACTTTCACAATTATTAATTTGACTGTAATTATGTGTTTGTCTTCTTTCCTTTACAATTATTTCAGAAGTATTTAAACTGGATATATTGTCGGATGATGTATGTATATCTTTACTAATATATAAAGCTGAAGAGTTTGTTTGTTTGGTTGAACGCGCTAATCTCAGGAACTACTGGTTCGAATTTATTTTTTGTTTGATAGCCCATTTATCGAGGAAGGCTATAGGCTATATAATATCACGCTATGACCAATAGGAGCGGAGCATCAATGTTAAAATGTTGCAAAATGTAACTCAAAATTTGCCCGTCCGACAAAAAGTTTTGAACGGTAATTCCGATCATCATGAAATTTGGACATAACATTCATCTCGGTAAACTAAGATGAATGTGCGTGCTCATGTCCCCTCCCCATTCGTTCTTTTGCACTCGGGTGAAACCGGGTGGGACCGCTAATGTACTAAGTATAATTTGTTATTTTCCCGAACCTTATTATTTTGCATTCGACATTATAACGCGTTTCTGAGTCGCTTATCTCAAAAACCATCGGACCGATTTTAGTGCAACTTGTCGTTAGTTGCAATCGCTAAGGACACATGCTGAATTTCGTTTTTATAGGTCAAATAGTCAGCGAGTTTTTTACAGTAGCACGAGGTTTCAATCCGTTCATCCGTTTGACCTGTATCGTGCTCACAGACAAACAGACGCACAGAGTTTTTCCAAAAATATGTTTTTTGGATTCGAGAGACCTCGAAACGAAGAGATAAAATCTTGAAAAGTGATTTTTGACCTAAACTAGTACCATTCCCCACTTGTGGGTTGGAATGGTATCAAAACATTTAAACTTTTCTTAAAATCAATTGTGCTTTCGTTTCTAAAGATATCTCTCTATGCATACTTTTAAATACTTTTTAACATTCAGTACTTGTAGCTTTCCAGCTTCCTTATCGTCAGGCTGACAAGTGAACAATGTGTCTAGAGAAAATTTTTCAAGCTCTGGTACATTTAATTTTCCAGAATGATATTGGAATTGTGATTTAATACTTTTTTAATTTCCTTTTGTGAGCTCTTTTGAATAAATCAAGACGGAATGTTTTTTATTCTCATATTTATCGCTATGTTCAAGCAAATTTATTCTTGTGTTTTTTGTAGAATCGTGTTAAAACTAAGGGAACTATCCACAAACTGCGTTACACTATTTTATATTATAATTCCATCCTTCTCCTTTGTAACAATGTCTCTTTTATTTTAGATTAGGAGCTGTGCCAATTGTTTTTTAATTTAATTAATTTGTTATTTTTAACCGACTTAAAAAAATTTATTTTAAGTTCAAGCGTATTTTTTTTGTTCCTTTTTTAACGTTTGTTCAGCCATAACCGGGGGGGCTAACCGATTTCAAAAATTCCGATGCTATTTTCTTCAGAATGTTCACAATCACGGATTGGTACCATATAATTTTTTTTAAATCGGCATAGTTGTTTCTAAAAAATCTTTTTTTAGTTTCTTCATATTTTGAACATTTCTGAACCGATTTGGATTATTCTTCTTCTGTTTAATAGAGCGTACCTTCAGGGTGGTCTCACATAAAGTTTACATAAATCGGTTTAGCAGTTTTTTTTCCAGTTGAAAGAAATTTGTAGTTAGTTGATCCATGGTAAAATTGTTATTCATTATATAGTTGATTTCTTTGATTTCAGTACGCGATTATTATACAACAAATCAAAAAGGTAATACATTTTTACGTTTTAATGCGGATCTGTTATTTCGAATGTAGCGTCTTTTTAAAAGCGCTAACGGCGCTGTAATCGATTTATTTTTAATTTAAAACTGGAAATCGAAGAAATCTTAAACTTCATTATTCAAAGATACAAGACAGTTATCTAATAACGTGAAGACTGCGTCGTTTCTAACTTTGTTAACTTTGGAGCTACGACTTTGGTTAATTGGGCGTATTTGTGGCATTTTTTACGTACATTACGACGGTGAAAAAAGAACAATTGAGTAGGTATCGTTTTTTTTTTTTTTTTTTGTGTAATGCATTCTGTATATTTTTGCATTTTTTAAAAAGGGGAATAATTCTAGGTGTAAAAGTTTAAAATACCTTAAAGTTGAATTATTATTTTATTAAACTTTTATTGCTTATTGTCGTTTTTATTACCGTATTTGAAACTATTTAAATATCTAAATTTCAAAGACGCCGTTTACCCACGATGAAAAACGACTATAAGCAAAATAATATATATCTCCTGCGCATGCGCCGTCTTTCCGCAAAAAACATTTTACAAAATTTTCTTGTAAAATAAAAAAAATCAATAAATAAAAACTTAAGAAGTAAACCAATACCAATCAATGCTTTTAAAACTAATTCTAAACTATTTCCTACGAGATCATTTCAACCGCAGTGCAATTTAACTCGTTTAACTCTAAACCGACGTTCCTGTTAAGACGTTTTAACCGATATAATATGATTGTTTTAAAACATTTGCGTCGTTTAAACTTCAAATGACTCGCGTTGTATGTTTAATAAATATAAATAAATAAAATTATCGACCAATTTTTCAGACAATATATAATAATTAATACATTAACGTTTCAATCCGGATTTATTGAAGAGTTCTTAATCAGACGTTAATCAAAGATTTTAATAAATATAGTTTAAAAAAAAACTAAAAAACACACTTTATATCGAACTAAAAAGTAAAAAATAATTTTTTCGAGCGCCCCACGCTTTTTAAGCTTTATATTTATTTTTCACTTTTTAGTTTGATATAAAGCGTGTTTTTTAGTTTTTTTTAAACTATATTTATTTTCCACTTTTTAGTTCGATTTATTGTCAAAAATTTGCCGAAAAACAAACAAATTTTTTTTCGGCGTGGACGGGATTAGAACCCACGACCCGTGATGCCGAGAGTTGACGTGAGCGAAGACCCGTGCCTTAGACCGCACGGCTGCCAGTGTACTTAGTGTGCTGGCATATTATACCGCTATACGACTTGCTGTAGTCCAAATGAAAGTTACAAACATACATACATACGAACTTACAAGTGAAGTTAATATAAAGCGTGTAAAAATGGCGTCGGGGGACAAAAACCGATTCATGGTGGAAGTACCGGGTATCTGCTGTACTCTTCTCAACTTTGACTTTCATCCCGTCATAAACCTTCTCTTACGATATATATTTAAGTGGTCGAGAATGCGTTTCCAATATTCTTGAAATACGTCGTTCATTCGCAACCGAATCTAGGTCAATACGGCGGCGGCAGAAGAAATATTTATTGGAAATTATGTAAGCTGTCATTTTTTTTTCATTCGAAGATAACCATTGTACTTATGTACACAATTTATGTATTTTTGTCTGCTTTTGACAGTTTTCTCGACATGTTGACAAAAAGTGAATGAGATTAAAACGTGTTCGAGTGCGTAAAAGCTCTCGCTTCAATTTCACAGTATAGCTGCTGATGGCACTGTCCCAGTGACATATGTGTATGGAACGATTTCTCGATTTAACTGTACAGTAGTCTCTCGTTAAGTCATCGCGTCTAGCCGTAACGTTTCTGCGCCATGCTGTTTTCAACCATTAATAATAATAATAATGTAAATAGTTATTATTATTACTAGCTGATGTCCGCCCACTTCTTTGTGTGTAATAAAATTAAATTATCAAACTTAAACTTGAAACTTGGTAAGCAGTATGCAGGGAAAGTATTTTATTATTCATAATCCCTAGAAAATGGGTCAGTTAGTCAGTGAATCTGTCATTACACGGATTTTCCCATCTGTATAGTGGAATGCGTTCCCATTATTTGGCCATAGTTACTCCTTTCTCGACGTAGACACCGACAAAACTAAAAAAAATTGCTTAAGACAAAATTTGTAGAGAATTTTATACTCTATAATTTTTATAATAAATACAAATGTGATTTGAGGCAGAAGAAGCGAGATATTAGCAAAAAAGTGATATTCGCGACGTTTGACCTTGAATATCTAAGAACGCTCATACGTGATCTTATATGAGACTTTTGAGACATTTCAGAATGCCAAAATAAAGGTTTATAAACCTTTATTTTGGCATTTTAAATATTCGGAATGAGATTCCCCATCTGTGTATTAGAATGCGTTCCTATTATTTGGCATAGTTACTCCTTTCTCGACGTAGACAACGACAAAACTAAAAAAAAATGTTTACGACAAAATTTGTAGAGAATTTTATACTCTATAATTTTTATAATAAATACTAATGCGATTTGAGGCAGAAGAAGCGAGATATTAGCAAAAAAGTGATTTTCGCGACGTTTGGCCTTGAATATTTAAAGACGTTCATACGTGATCTTATGAGACTTTTGAGACAACATTTCAGAATGCCAAAATAACGGTTTATAAACCTTTATTTTGGCATTCTAAATGTTCGGAATGAAACGGAAAAAGCTGAATATTTGCATAAATACAAATATTCAGCTTTTTCCGTTTCATTCCGAGATGAAACTCTAAAGTGACTGGACTACTAAGCTATTTTTACGTTCCAGTTTAAGTTAGTAACTTCAGATGTTAAGCACATATTCAGGAAATAATAAAAAGACAATTTGAAAAGATAAAATGAAAGCTGAGATGTCGCATTTACTGAAATACATAGGTGAATAAAATGTGTAATTGAAAAGCTACAAGAAAAACTAAGCGAGGCCATAGAAAATATATCTTGAGTGCTTCATAAGACCGCGTTTCTTTAATTGAATCACGTTTCATTCTAATTGAAATATGTTGGAAAATTTTCAAGATGAACAGAAGTTTTAATTAACGGATAAATGTCGTGGGATTTTCTTTTTTTTTGCGTGGATTGACTATTAAAATGTGTACAATTTTATTTTTAAGGGAATTGATTTTCTTAACGGCCGCAATAATTAAAATTAAATACTTCGTGCTATTGTAACAAAACTGTTCTAGTTCGTGATGGAAATAATTTATTTACAGTAATAATAACGTTAACAAAACAAATAAACAAACAAACGAAAAGTACTTCTTTATTATAGCGTAACAGAAACAAAACAACAGTTCTAACTAATAAAATAAAGAATCAGTAATAAAGAATACAAACACACTATTTATGTACACTATAATCTATATGACTATATTGGTACACAAGATTTAATTACAACACAGGAACACACCAAAATTCATTTCGCACACTTATTCACACAGTTCATTTATTTATTTATCTCAGCAGTTACCTCTGTACTGTTCACAATACTGTCAATTTATGTCACAACTAGATGAAGTTCCATGTATCACTGTATGACTGCCCCTCTACTAGCTATTTCGTGGTTTATATATGCGCTGTATCGTTCTTTCTTTTCTTGCATTCGTTGTTGTGTGGAATTTGGCAACAAAGCTCTTTTTACCTACGCATTTTGTTAGAACAACAAGTCGATTGTTGTTGCCCCACAACAATCTGTGGATCATTGTTGCCGATTGTTGCTAGACAACAATCTGTGTATCATTGTTGCCGATTTTTGCTAGACAACAATATGTGTATCATTGTTTGAATGACGAGCCGATTGTTGCTAGACAACAATCTGTGTGTCATTGTTAGAGTGACGAGAGCCGATTGTTGTCTCACGAAATCCTTTGTTGTCGCAACGGGGAGCGTGTAACAGTATTATGTTAAAAACCAGTCTCTATAAAATCGCATATACCTACTTCGCATTGTTCAACTATTTATTGGATTGAAACTTCTTCAGTAGACAATCTACTTTGTTAATCACAGTTTCTAATTAGACAGTTAGGTCGTGTCAGAATGTCGCACCACGAAGACAGTGGAATTTTGCTACGAGTCTTTAGCTAAGTGATAATTGGAATAATTGGTTATTTTAAGGGTAAACGTGTTTTCCTTCAATTTTCATCCTTGATATTAAAAAACGATTCGTTTCGACACTCGAGACGGTCCAGCACTGGCCGTTATTCAGGATAGAATCTCAGATTAACCAGCACCGAAGTTACGGGAAGGAATAAAGTGCGTAAGAGTTATGTTTTTATTTTTATTCTTGTGACGAATCCGTCCAGTCGTTTGAGTGGTAATATATTCATAAAAAAAACCGGTCAAGTGCGAATCAAACTCACACACGAATGGTTCCGTACAAATCGTGCAAGATATAACACTATATACTTTACAGAACTTGTAAAATAAAATAATAAACCATTATGAAAAGTATCCCATTATTATATAAAACACAACGTTAAAGCATATATCAAGTCGATTGTTGTCCGACAACAATCCGTGTGTCATTGTTAGAATAACAATTCGATTGTTGCCCCATAACAATCTTTGTATCATTGTTGGAACAACGAGCCGCTTGTTATCCCGCAACAATCTGTGTGTCGTTGTTAGAATGACGAGCCGATTGTCGTCTGACGAAATTCTTTGTCGTCGCCTGCTTGGAGGTCGCTGTTACACACAGGTAAACACACTGATAATCTCACATCCGTGAAAAACACTCAATTTCCTTTTTACCTTTTTTGATATTCAGCCTTAAAAACGAAAAACACTTACGCAAATCACAGTTGAAATTAAGAAAAAAAACTCCGGCTGTAATGAGCGTATATATATGCATGCCGTGGCATGACTGCAGGCGATGTTTGCCCCCCCCCCCACCCCCTCTCCACTTGTCGCCTCGTCGACGTCGAGTCATTTTGCGCCTGTAGCACCTCTAAGTAATCCACCATCATATTCACTTTGCACACGGCTCGCTGGCGTTCCAATAACGTTCGTTCGCCTGTCAAACCGGATAAAGAAAGACTCTTTACGGATTGCGCAATGCTACCGTCGTACTTGCGCTAAGGTCGTCTTTGGACGGAAACTGGGAAACGTATAATATATGGCGTAGCTTTCAACAGAGCGGAGTGTACATCCGGTATTGTTTGGCTGTCAAAGACAGTGTTGCCAACGTTCCGCCTCCTGAAAGTCGTCTCGAAAGCCCCTAAAATCAAAACAAAACCTCTTAAACTGGAAGTGTCCGACCGAAGCTTCGGCCGAAGGTTTCTAACAAGCGCCGAACTTGAACGAAATGTTACGAATGAGCGAGAGCGACATCTAGAGACAAGGCTAAAAAACGCTGCTAGATTTGCCTACCAGTTTTCTAGCGCTGGTTTTCTCGATTGTTGTTATGTGCTCGCTTCACACGAGGCGTCTTTTCAAGCTTGTTTTGTGGATAGATCTGGTGCGCGCGCAGTGACAGTTCGAATGTAAACACAGAGCAAAACGTGTCTGTTGTCTGACTCAGCAGAATTACGCCATGTTGGGTTTTGTGGGCGTTTGTTCAAGTCAAGATACTGCGTCCTGATCATGGTTTCTTCTCATACCTAGCAGCGGACCTAGCAAGGAAAATAGCCCCTGTTCTATAATTTTAAAACCTATCTTGTGAGTTAGCAAGCGAACCCGCAGGGATGTCATTTCCAGCTTCGTACCCGGCCAGCAGAACTCCAAGCAGTGTTTCTAGTTTTTATTCGTTAGCTCGTGAAAGGTACACGTATTTATATGAACTTCCTTTCCAAAATCAAATTCGCTAAGAAATTTCGAAAACAAACGAGCAATAAGGCACGTGTGGAGAGATTCCAACCTTGCCACGATTTGTAGCGACCCGACCTACTGAGAAACACACTGTAGATGTGTGTTGGTGTGTGTGTGTGTGTTACGCATCTGTCGTCGTCTTTGGCGGCGGCTGTTGCCTAGCAACCGACGCTACAGAGTTTTAGGATGCCGCCGCTGCACGGAGGTGGTGGCCATTCGCAAACAGCGGCGGCGCGGCAGTAACAGCGCTGCTGGCCGTCCCAGTCGTTTGTCCGACCGCTAAGCGAACTTAACATACGAACGAACAGGGCTACCGTCTAGTTTTTGTTTTTTTAAACGATAATTTCCAAGTTCACAGATGATTTTTTTTTGCAGCTACAGTGTCGATTGTTCACTCGATGGAACACCATGTATGACTGCTTGCCTACTGAGCTATTCCTTGGTTTATATATGCGCTGGATAGTTCTTTATTTTCTGGCATTCATTGTTGTCTGGAATTTGGCAACAAAGCTCTTTTTACCTACGCGTATTGTTAGAACAACAAGCCGATTGTTGTTGTCCCACAACAATCTGTGTATCATTGTTTGAATGACGAGAATACAAAGTCACTATTTATGTACACTAAACGTTATGACTATACACAAAATTATTTACAAAACAGGAATACTTCAAAATTCATTTATTATTCACACAGTTCATTTATTTATCTCAGCAGTTACCTCAGTACTGTTCACGGTACTGTCAATTTCTGTCACAACTCGATAAAGTTCACTGTAGCACTGTTTCTGTATGACTGCCCCTCTACTGAGCTATACCGCTGGATCGTTCTTTCTTTTCTGGCATTCATTGTCTGGAATTTGACAACAAAGCTCTTTTTACCTACGCGTACTGTTAGAACAACAAGCCGATTGTTGTTGGCCCACAACAATCTGTGTATCATTGTTAGAACAAAATTGTTGTTTCGCAACCATCTGTGTGTCATTGTTAGAATGAGGAGCCGATTTTCGTCCCACGAAATCCTTTGTCGTCGCAACGGGGAGCGTGTTACAATATAGTACCACAATAGAAAGCACTTCCTGGATATCTTCAACCGTCGTGTCGTACCGATACAATTTTTTGTGAGCTATACGACAGCCCTGTGCCCCGTTTGTGTCTGTGTGCATAGCTCCCTACATAGCCTACATTTTCAACTGTAGGTAGGTACACATTCGTGCCCGGCGAGGCGGCGTAAGCAGCAGCTGGATTCGTAGCATTCGTAGCACCGAGAACGGTCCTCCTACTTTAGTTTACGTTCACGTAGTGTTTAGTGTAGATGTAGTTGCTCTGATCTCTTCAACTTGTCTCTTGCAACGACTCTTAACCTCTTCACAACTCTTTATAACCTCTATATAACTTTTAAAGTAGACTCTCCTTTTAATTAATTAAACTATATTATAAAAATCTTCGTATATTAAAAACAGACTTTTCTCTCACAACTTTTATGATTTTGTTTTAAAAGGAAATCTAATTGAATTAAAAAAAAATTAAAAGTTAAGTGCCGTGTAATATTTTTTCTTTGAGTAACTTTAAACTGTTTCTTTTTTTAATGAGTAATTTTTTCGATTGATTGTCAAACAGAACAATAATTTTCGGTGTGCATGCTTAAAATCGCGATAAAGTATTAATTATTTTAAATTGTTAACAAAAATAGCCCTCTTATATTGTATGTTAATAAATTAATTATTATGTAACATGACGGTAATTATTTAAAGTAATTGTGTAATCTTGTAAATAAAAACACTAAGCGTAAGTAATTTTTAACACGTTGCGTGCCATTGGTACATATTTAGATTAAGAAATTCGGATAACGTTTTTATTTTCTTAGCGCTCATGAGTTCCGAAAAAAAGAAAGTACCTTTGTGTTTATTCAAGTTGGCACGCAACGTTAAGAAATTAAATTACCTACAGGATGTATCTTATAGTAAAAAAAATTTGTTAGGTTAGGTATATCAAGATAATTTCTTTTAGAAATTGGTTGCACTGCTTAAGGATACTGTTTGTTGTTGTCTGCGTCGCATTTAGCAGATATTCAATAAAAACAAAAAATAATTAACAGCTTTATATTTTCGATCACTGTCTTAGCCACAAAATATTATACAGGGTGTTAGAAAAGTCCCGGAACGCCGAAAAATCTCGCAGACGAAGCATGGATTCAAAAAACGTGAAAACACGTAAAAAATATTTTTTTGAGAGCTATTTAAAGACACCACACATGACCGCCCACCCAGCGGGTGGGGCGGTGGTCAACTTTGAAATTTACATCGAAACCCCTATTTTTTATTGCAGATTGGGATTTTACTACAAAAAAGACGTGAATTTTACTTGAACTCTTTTTTTAGAACATTCTGTATTATATTTCATAACGTCGTGTATCGTTACTGTTAATAATTTATTTGTATCGGCGATTTTACGTTATATGACAAAACCGAGTTGGCCCACATTAATAGTGATTGATTTTTCCTAGCGTATTATACTGGAACAGGTGTTGTTTTATATTTTCATTAAATTTAATTGAAGTCCTATACTTGTATTGCCATTGTAGCAAGTTTTGTTACATTAACTCTCTGTCTCTCTCTTTTGTAATATTGTCAAAATTAGTTTTCCTTAGCTACGCTGGCAAAATGAAGGTTGTTATTATTTTGGAAAAATTTAATTGATTAAGGTAGTTTGGGAGCCGTAATCCCAAGTCAAATAAATGACTTTTTTTTTCTTCAAACAATTACCCAAATAATAATTCACATAAAAATTTATTTGATTTAATTTAATGCGAATTATAATTAAATAATTATAGTAATGTAATTAATAAAATATTAATTGATTTGTACTCAGCTGTCTCTAGTCACTGTCACTATAACAACAGAGATAGAGACCACATGTCAGTATTAAAAAATTAATAAAATCAAAAGTACGTGTTAAATTATTCTGAAATTTTTGCAGTTTGTATTTCAGACATCGTTCTATCCATTAAAAAGTGTTTTTTTTGTGGGGTCAAGTTTGTCAATTTTTTAAAAACCCTCAATTTTCGGAGTTATCGAACAAGGACTTTCATAACAGGTCGTGTATTTTTGCATAACTTTAATTAATTATATCTCTTAAACGGTGTGGTAAAAAAATCTGATTCTTTTTCTGTAGGTGTCTTGAATTATAATCTTTTGAATAAGTATAAAAAATGTAGGGTCAAGTTTAAGTCATTTGGCTACCAAACTACCTTAATTTCTTCTCTAGAGAAAACATCATTTTATGATATTTATACTTCAATTAAGCGTTTTATTTTTGACGTGATAACGTGTTATAAATTGATGAAACACCGGCTGCACGCACGAAAAAGTGTCACGATCCGCCTGAGCCTGAGCGTGCAAGCGAGAGCGCGGTATAAGCGATAGAGAGGCACGATCGGCCCAAGCGTCGGCTTGTACGCATTTCTCTCTCTTCTCGCGTGACGTCAGAGAGTTCATCAATGTTTCTTTATGGCGTTATCACGTAAAACTATCGTCCGTAAACCGACTTTACAGACAACCAATTTTTTTTTAAGTAAGAACTTAATAGTGCTTACACCGTTTTTTAAATTGATTCAGTTCTTACTCTTCGTTTAGATTTAGATATATTTTATTACAGAAAGAATTGAGATGCAGTTCTAGAATTAACCTTCTATCTGTCAAATCATATATTTATTTGTCAGATAGAAGGTATAAATGCACATTAAAATATTATAAACGTTACAAATATTGGCCTATATGCGCTAGGTTTGTCTGTTTATCCAGCGTACAGCCCAAATGCGTTAATAGATTTTAAGAAACCTTTTTTTTACTCGATTCGTCTCCGGATAACTTGGATCCTAACGTCTCCCGACTTTTAAACAATAAAACGGGAAATCCGAATGAAGACTTTCCAAATTACGAAAATAGATTCTTAATTAAGGAAACAGTGAAAACCCGATCTAAATATTTTTATGTATATTAATACTGCCGTAAAAAGGCAGTAAGTGACCAACTTATGAATTTGAGTAAATCAAGATTTACTAAAAATGTCTTGACCGTCCAGAATTTTAGATTATGGAAACCAAAACATGTGGGAAACATTTTTTAATGACTTACTGCTGTCGTTGGCTTCAGTATGAACAAATTTTGAACAAATGTCACTTACTGCCCTTTGCCTTTTTAGGGCAGAATATGAGAAATTATGAAAAGTGAATTGACAAAAAACTGTGAAGTGATTTATATGTTAATGAAAAATTGGAAAGATGTTAATTTAATCGAGGAAAATGTACAACACGCAAACGAAGCTAAAAATAACTTCCTACTTTCTCTAAACACTGCAAAATACCTAAGTTTAGCTTAAAAGTAACAGGCTTAAAAGATTGTTGATTAGTTGGATTTAATTAGCATAGCCGTGACACTTTGTTAGTTCAGTAGAGTTTGTTGTAGGGTGGAAACATTCTCTGTTAGATCTTTGTGTTTATTTACTGGTCCTGTAGGCGAACTATTAAAATATCGGCAAAAGTTTAAAAGCTATACTAGGGATGTTGAAAAAGTATCGATGTATCGATATTTTTAATTCAAAACATCGATATTTTTAGCCGATATATTTTGATCCGATATATCGATTAAAAATATCCAATATCGAAAATTGTATCAAAAACGATATTTTTTTTTATTTATGTAACTAAAGTCAAAAGTTCTACTGACAAATACTCTCCCCAAACTTTGTATATGGCTTCATTAGGCCTAGTCTGACATCTATTTCCTCTATGACTTTTTTTGATTTTGGGGCGTTTTCCCTCTAAGTTTTCCGAAACATGTCGTTTTGACGACATGTAAAAAAATTATAAATGCTGTTTGTTTTTTTAATTGGATAGCTTAAAAACTTCAACCAAAACACTAAAATAATGTTCTGTGACAAATAATATGAACCATTTAAAATGTCTGACACCTCGAATATGTCGAAAAAACGACTATAAAAAAATTAATTAAATTAAATATTATTTGTCAGAGAACATTATTTTAGCGTTTTGGTTGAAGTTTTTAAATCCAATTAAAAAAACAAACAGTATCTATAAATTTTTTACATGTCGTCAAAATGACGTTTCGGAAAACTTGGAGGGAAAATGCCCCAAAATCAAAAAAAGTCATAGAGGAAATAGGTGTCAGACTAGACCTAATGAAGCCATATACAAAGTTTGGGGAGAGTATTTGTCAGTAAAATTTTTGCCGACGGACACTCTGACTATTAAGTCTACTTACAAATTCATACCAAAAATCTAACATTAACATTCATACAGGATATCTATATAGCATCTTTTTTTTCGGTTTTTCTAGAGTCCATCCATTGTAACTTATCCTTAAGAAGACAGCTATAAATCCGCTGGAAACTTTTCGCGTGTAAACAGTGTTGATATATTGTGTAGTCCTTTTAGAGTGACAGGTTTTTAAGAAGAATACCGTTTGATCGTAGAAAGTTGTCATAAAATGTTGCTATGCAAAATACAGTTCCCGCGTTTATTATGCTCATAAAATAATTGATGAGTTCAAAATAAACGTACCGGAACCTTTATTGTCCACCGGCATAGTTATTCATTGTTTTATCAAACGTCTTAGATATTGCTATAAAATAACCCGGTAGATAATCTACATATCAGGATAAAAGCGAGTTTATGATTTTGTTGTTTTTGCATAATTTAATTGTTTTGATGTAAATTTCTGCATTTTCTTATTATTATTGTTTTCGTTTTAACATTTCGAAAGCTCTCCATTCTGATCTGGAAGTTAAACAATTACATTTTTTATAATTAGAACTGTGTAGTATAGTATAGAAAACGACATTCTGATTACAATAATAATCAAATGAATCTTCACTATTTTTTTTGGCTTATAACTCCCAAACAGGGCCGGATTTAACCTAAGTGCCGCCACCGTGAAAAATGCCGGCCCATTACCTAAATCCTACATAAAATAAGGTAAAGGTTCAGTATCCAATTTTCAAATAAATAAAATTGTTCATTTATGACAAAATTCTTTTTTAGTGTATTTGCCATAAGGCACTTACACTATTGGCGTCGGTGGGATGGCGGGACCTAGGGGTCGGACCAAATTTTCTCGACGTTTCATAGCCTTCTAAGAAGTTTGGCACCATTTTTGGAAATGTTTATATATATATGTATATATATATATATATATATATATATATTTATATATATATATATATATATATATATATATATATATATATATATATATATATATATATATATATATATGTGTTAGCACGATAACTCTCGACAGACTTAATCGATTTAAATGAAATTTGGTCCACACGTTGGAATCCATCACCGCACGAAGCCTATTTAAAATGGGCCTAATCGGGCCATGTTAAGGGTGGTATTTAGGGGTTGAAAAAAGTTTTCGGGCCCAAAAATACCGAAAAAATTCTCAGAATCGTTTCAAAACTGAAATTTAACCCTTTAGTAATTATTAAAATGTGCCGCTAAAATTTTGAAAAAATCGGCCCCACAGGACCGGACTTACAAATTTTATGAAAACACAAGTTTACTGATATAGATTTACATACAGAAGGGTGTATATAATTTGGTACAGATGTTGAATTGATATGTAGTATTACAATTAACTAAAAAAATGTTGTTTTAAGGGGTGTATTAAGGGGTAATTTTTTTTATTTTGTTCAAAAACAAAGTTAAGCTCATACAATAGAGCCACACTGCCTATAAAAGCAAATACACTATATTGTCGGCAGGGTTTGGCACTGCGACCCGAGTTTTTTTTTACTATTATGGGATAATTGGACAAAAAACATTCTTTTTCGTATTAAAAATCATAAACTGACAAACAAGACGATTGCTATTCAAATATTTTCAGAGGCAAACGCTTCAGACTAAAAAAAATATTTATGAATGTTTTAAAACAATTTCTGTAAAGCGAAAAAATGTTTTCCCATGTTCCAAATTGTGCCGCCCTGGGCACTAGCCCCTACTGCCCCTAGTGTAAATCCAGCGCTGCTCCCAAATCAAAAGAGATACAGAAATGCCAAATTTCTCGTGTTACGTTAATATCTTTAGGCTTTTTTTACATTTTTTAATTCCGTAAAATAATATAACATAATATAAGAATATCTTAACTACCTCTGATAACATAGATACACTAGTAAAGCTGAAGATATTCAAATAAATAAAATTGTCGACCAATTTTTCTCAGACCAATATATTGACAAAATATAAAAAATAACAAATCAATATAGGTACCACAAGATGACGTTTCGATCCAGATTTGGATCTTCTTCAGAAAAATGTAAAAAATATAAAAAATTATTAGTATTAGTTATTTAATATTTAATATAGAATGCACGATGATTGAATATTTTTTGAAAGAATCAAAAGAATTAATGAAAAATGGTCTGAGAAAAATTGGTCGACAATTTTATTTATTTGAAGAGTTCTATTCAGACGTTAATCAAATATTTATAAGCCAAAGATAACTACCCCCCTGTGAGAAATGTTACGTAATATTTTAGCGTTCCCTTATTGCAATGGACTAAAGCGAAAAGGTGAGCTTTTTTAATGATTGTACCTTAATGGAATCACTTTTTCCTTATTACCTTTGTACACTTTTCATGGCATAGTGATTTTTATTTTATTTATATTATCACACAAATGTCAGGTATATAGCAACCAACATAATATTACTATATAGAGTTAACCTCCAGAAATTCAACATACTCAAAAGTCAGTCCCAAAACTTTGTATTTCTGTTTGCTATCTTCAAACAGACAAATCGAATTCCGAATACATTTTCCAGACAAGTTTTATAAAGTGGTAATAAAAATTTTATGCGAAGTTTTTTCTTTTTTTACTCAGACTGAAATATTTCATAAATTATTGCAATTGTTATGTTGGAAACAGACTGTGATTTTAGGCGCAATTTTAATAATTATACAATAATATATATACAATATACATACATATTATACATCTTTCTTTATCTCAAGAAACTTTGATTTAAAAACACAGAATTTGTTTTTCTTTATTAAAACTAGTTAATTAATAAATTCAAATATTTGATTAACGTCTGAATAGAACTCTTCAAATAAATAAAATTGTCGACCAATTTTTTTCTCAGACCATATATTGACAAAAAATAATATAAAAATATAAATCAAAATAACAAAGATGACGTTTCGATCCGGATTTGGATCTACTTCAGAAATATCTAAAAAATATAAAAATTAATTAGTATTAGTTATTTATTATCTACAGTGGCGGATCCAGGATTACGGCAAGGGGGGGGTCTTGAAAAATTTTTACTCCTTTTGCGGAGAATTCATGAAAAACATGAAAAGCTTTTTTTTATCGCGTAGTAAAATTTTAATTTGGGATTTTTGATACTCTGGAAGGGGGGGGTTTGGACCCGAAAACCCCCCCCGTGGATCCGCCACTGATTATCTAATAGAATGCACGAATGATTGATAGTTTGAATAAATAAAAGAAATTAACGAAAAATTAATAACAAACAAATATTTATATTTTTATATTAGTTTTTGTCAATATATAGTCTGAGAAAAAAAATGGTCGACAATTTTATTTATTTAAATAATAAATGTTAACGTTAAGGTATGTTAAATAGAACAGAATCTCCTCTTTTTAACAAGCTACAATTTGAATGAATTTCGTGCAAATTAACTTTTTGTAGACACGTTTTCCCACCATCAGCACCGTTACTCCCACCACGTTAAAATTTTCATTTTTTAACTTATGTTTCTACTGCGTGATAGCATTATGTTAAAAACCACCCACGCGCAACACATGGTACCCCTCTATAAAATAGCTGATTTTCATTTATGTACATTGTTTTCAAAATTTTCAACAAAGAAACGATAAACATTTTTACATTGAACGTAAAAAGTTTGTGATCAATTTAAAAATTTAATAAAAACATATTGACTTACGAAATAAAACAAATAAGTTTTTTATGTATTATTTTAGATACGCCGAGGTAGGGAGATTTATTTGCAAATTATGCTGGGCCACAGATGACCTCTTTTCGCCGTGATACGTTCTCCCAAGCGACGCGTAAAAAGCCTCCGTAACTTTTGCTGTTTTGTTTTCCATGTTGAATGCTTCCGTCTTCTACAGATAAAAAAGTTTCTTTCCCCCAAGGTTAGACATGAAAAATGTACACTGTTCATATTTTACTTGAGGCTATCAATTGCAGGGCGTGTTCGTATTTTTGAATTTTTTTACTGATTTGAAATGAAAACTTTAGAAAACTGAATTTTATTTTATTATTTTATCAAAATGGGTCTTACTGTTTTTTTTTTTTCATAAATTATATTAAATGGTTTGTCAAAATCTCTAATAAACAATCCTAATAATCGTCATTATTAAGCGGATGTGACATTACGTAATAAATCTATACTAATATATAAAGCTGAGTTTGTTTGTTTGGTTGAACGCGCTAATTTCAGAAACTACTGGTTCGAATTGAAAAAAAAATTTGTGGGATAGCCCATTTATCGAGGAAGGCTATATAATATCACGCTACGACCAATTGGAGCGAAACATCAATGAAAAATGTTGCAAGATGTATCTCAAAATTAGTCCGTCCGACAAATATAATCAGGTGAAATGCCTTAACTAAATATTGCAATATTAGCGCGTCACGATCACAAGCCCGGATAGCTCAGTCGGTAGAGCGTAAGACTCTTAATGCCAGGATCTTGAGTTCAAGCCCCACATCGGCGAATATATTTTTATTTTTTTTATTTTCTACATTGCTTTCTTCTAAAGCTTGCATTACAATTTTTTGAAATTTTATTACGACTAATTAAAATTAAATAAATCTAATTAATAGCTCATTTGAAAACTGTTACAACTATAGGTAGGTACCTATATAAAAATAATTTTCCTACATTTTTCTATCTATTATATTAAAAGAAAATTACTTAAAAAAAGAATAAATACTGCTTTTTAATGACAAAAACTTTTTAACGGTAACTCCGATCATTATGCAATTTGGACGCAACATTCATCTCGGTAAAGTAAGATGAACGCGCGTACTCATGTCCCTTCCTTCCTCATTCGTTCTTTTGCACCCGGGTGAAACCGGGCGGGACCGCTAGTTAATAATAAATGTAACTGCTATAGTTGCATACTTTACGTTAAACTGCGTCTTTAGAGTCGGTAGATGAACTTGCAATCAAGCCATATTGATTTCAGACATGTAGGTACTTCAAACAAAGTTTTCGCTTTAATTCTATATTGTCGTTGAAAAGCTTTCAACGACCGTGGCTGATGTATTTGACCCTCTTTAAACTTGATTGCATCTTTTCATTTTTATTATGTTTTGTCTTTTATTGCATTCTGTGATGTGTTCACTCTTTTTCGGTCAAAAGGTATGCTATTGTTTTTTTGTTGGGAAGAAGTAACCATCACCAAATAATTTTCTTGTTCGCTGTTGTTTTTTACCTGTTATTTGTTATTCAATAACTATTACGTGTTCCTTGATGGAGGTTGTTACATATTCTTGGTAATTGTTATTTGTAACTTGGTAATTAATAATTGTTACTTGAAGCAAAACAAGGCTAATTCGTTGAAAGAATAATGCAAACTTATATTCACTTTGTTTTTTTTTTCAATCTTTCCGCTATTTTTCTGTTATTCAACTACCTATCGATCCCGTGGTGTTAGTAATCATTTGCGAAATCATTTTTTCACTTTTGATCTCCAGTCGATTGTGTGTGCTAATGGCTAATGGTAATTGACGTTTACTGTAGCATAAACATAATGCATATACCAATTTGAGTAACTAATCGCCTGATTTCCATTTCGGAAAAAGCGTTTCGTTTGATATAGCTATTATTCTCATTACAAAAAATGTCAAAGTTGACAAACGATAGTCGGAAATCCATTATGTGTTATGCTCAATTAAATTTGAAGCTTCCATCAGTCTACGTATTGATTAATCCAAATGCCATTAATGTACTGACTGTACGTGTTGTGAAAGTACACTCTCATATATAATATAATGTCACGTGGCTCATTTTGTCTTAGCAATAAATTGAAAACGAATTTAATATAGCTTTGCGTGCAGATTGCACATGAGGGTGATTCAAAAGATTTGGTATTTCTGATCGGATTTTATATAATCAGTAGATCAAAAATCGGTTTTCCAAATTTTACAATATTTTTTCGTTTTGATGTCCTCCGAATCCAAAAAACATATTTTTGGAAAAACTCTGTGCGTCAGTTTGTCTGTGAGCACGATACAGGAATGGTAAGTACTAGTTTAAAGGTCAAAAATCACTTTTCAAAAATTTTACAATGTCTTTTCGTTTTGATGTCCCCCGAATCTGAAAAACATATTTTTGGAAAAACTCTGTGCGTCTGTTTGTCCGTGAGCACGATACAGGTCAGACGGATAAACGTATTGAAACCAAACTATTGTTTTTGGGGAAAATCGGCGCATGCGTAGAAGAGATATGTGCTATAACGATGCTTTTTGTACAATAATGGTATACTTTTCATAACGGCTTATTATTCTATTTATTTTTTCAAGAAAGTTTTGTTAACTTTTTTTTTCTAAACTTCGTATAGTTTCTGAACTATTTTAAAAATAAAAAAAATCAGCTGCTCTTTTGTTTTGTAGATCTGTCAGAAACTAACTAGTTAAGCATGCTTTGATTAATTTTTACATGACGTGGAACATATTATGTATGTAACCATAGCAACGAATCGCAAATGTCACATTGAATACTAACCATTACCCGCGTCACCTCACGCGCTATTAAAAATTTATTTATTATACTATATCAAAAGTAAATATTTTTGAAGTTGGAATGGTTCCGTCGCCCAATTGGCTGAATTTTTTTTCTCCTGTCGATATCGGTTTTTAGTACGTATAGCATTATTTAGATTTCAAATTAATTATTTTTTTATTACAAGAATTGGTCAAATATAATGTACGAGTATGATTGTACAGTAAATCAATTAAAGCTTAATTTTTTGTCCTACTAGTATGGATCAGTTAACAAAAAATAGATTTGAATTTTTGTACAAGTGTTCAGTTAACATCCCCTGTGTTTGTTTTTCACAGTGTTAATTATCTATGTTTGCCAATGCAGAATGGGAATCGATCACAGCAGGTCTGTCTGTCTAGACTCCGCAAACAAAAAGGTTCACATAACCTTTTCGATTATCTGCTTTCCTTTTTATTTGCTGTCAACTTATTCTTGTTAATAACTAACGAGAAAATTACTCTTCGCCGACGCACAAGAAAATATAACTCCACTTAACAAAAATAAAAACAACCTTCCACGTTATCTAACATGATTTACGTAGGTTTTAAATATATTGAACATCAATATTGTTTGTCTGCTGTATTTTTCGATTCGGGTAAAATATTTTATTGTTTTGTCTGCTACCTATGGTCGTTTTTTTTTTTTTAGTGTGAGGAACCAGATCTGGTAACTTTGGTTACTGTTTTGTTGTAATTGAGGCTTTTTTTAAACGGTTTTATTTAGCTTGACCCCGTATATGTCTTACAAACTTAGGCCTCTTGTTAACGACAACGGATAACGGCCCGATTTTTATAACGGGCCGACGCGCAGTGTTCAGTAGGTTAGTGTGGGTGTTTGTTAACGCGACGGGCATGTAACCGTTGCAACAAAACTCAACGGATACCCGCACGTCGCCCCTCGGCGCGACGGCGGTCGGTCCGATGCAGTGGACCACGTCATTTCATAGAAGTCTGTTGACGACGACAGATGTGCGCACACGTTTTTACCTATACCTACCTAGTGCTGCTCATTGTGAATATGGAGTTTAAAATTGATGTTGATATGGATTTATTAATTTGCTTTGTTCATAATAGGCCAGTGTTGAGACAAGACTTTAGAAAATTACAAAAATAAACAAGCAAGACATAACGTACTTGCATTTCTTCGTCCTTCAAGTATAGAACTGATATCGATAACAACGGACGCGCTCACGTTATATTGGCGGATCGTGGACAAAGGTAACCGTTTCGCGTCGGCCCGTTACCCGTTGACAAAAACGGTCTTTAACAAGAGCCCTACTCTCACTTAGAGAGTTTTCTAGCATTCACAGTTCCCACACACTCAGGTTTGACTCTATTTGCATCTACATTTTCTTCTTTTAACTGAAGTGCGCCCGTCGCTTATGAAATTGACAAATGGCGTCAAGAATGCTAAGTTTGCTTGAAAGTAGTCTTTGAAATCTGCGAAAGTATAACATTCTGAGTAAACATCCATTTTGCATCGACTCAAGATTGACTCTCGAGGATAGATCTATTTAAATATTTATAAAGTTGGAGTAAAGTGCACAGATGTCATTTTTATCGATCAGTGATAAAATTGTATAACTTACGCAAGTAATTTCATTGCATATTTTTCGTTATTGTTAAACTTGTTTTAGATTTGCATAACGGTTATTGGTGTAACGCAGTATATATTTCAAATGTACAGTGGACCCCCGGTAATCCGGCCCTTGTGTAATCCGGCAACCCCTGTAATCCGACATGATCTATTATTTATTATTGAATATTTATTTGACAATCTTCGCTAATGCATGATTGAACAAGTTATAACTTGTACGCACCACCACTATTGTGCTCGACGCGTAGGGTATTGTTTTGATTAGTGATGGGAATAATCGAATGATTTTAATAATCGAAAGGTTGCTACTCGAATGATTTTGATAATCGAATGATTCATTCGAAATGTTACCTTCGAGATGTTTCATTATAATGAGTATAACAAATATTCTCGTAGTATTTAGTTTACTATAGGTAGTTACTACTTACCCACCTTAATACTAATATATTACAGCACACATTAAAACACAAAACTTTTATTTCATTAGCAAAAATAATTAACTGGAAGAAATAAATAATAATATATATTATATAAAACAAATTATTCCATTTCAATAGCAATCTTTCAATTTATAGGTACTATATTTTTATTTTTACTAAATAATTAATAAACTATAAAAGTATAAACTATAAAATGTAGTGTGGTACTGTGTAGTGTGTACATCTATTTCTGGTAGTCGTAAACGCATTACGCAAAACACTGCAATAAAACCAATTGAGAGATTGGACAAAATTCTCTCGCGGACAGAATTCACTCATTGTATATCTCGAAAGGTATATTTCGAGTGGTTTAGGACGTTCTCGAACGATGTTACTGGTTACCGCAAGCTAGCCGTGAGCAGTGAAGACAAAATATACAAAATGAAACTTCATTCGACCTAAAATATTAGTTCGAGGCATCGAGGTTCGATTGAATTCATTCGCAGTATAAACACATTCTGAATGAAGTTTGCATTCATCTCGACTTAGAGGTTTCGATTCTTTAGACTTTAATAGCTAATACAATAGAGTAGCCTGGATGCAGTGCTTCATAGAACAGAGGCAGATAAAAGATGTTACTACTTATTATATACTTACTAAAAATCATTCGAGTGATTTTTAATAACCTCTCGAGATATCTCGAGATATTTTAATAATCGAATGATTCTGTATTTTATTTCGAGATATTCCCATCACTAGTTTTGATTCTGATTGCTTAGTTTGAATTTGAAATTTGAAGAAGATAGCGGTGCGGTCTAGCGTTTACTGTTTGTTCATTGTGTATTACGTATTCGTACCTAGTAATGTCGTCACAAGCTCAGAAGCGAAAGCACAAAACACTGACAATTAAAGAAAAATGTTATATTCTTAGGCAGTACTCTATAATCCGACAAATTCGATAGTCCGACACTGCCCTGCAAAATGTTTGTCGGATTACCGGGGGTCCACTGTTTATGATTTTGTAAAAGATGTTACAGAAAATTAGGTTCAAAAATGTATCTGCAAATCAGCGTTGCCAGTTTTTTTTTTTGCCAAGTCGGGATTTTGGAACTCTTTGAGTGAAAACAGCGGGATTCTTTCGTCGAACGCGGGACATAGTAAAAAAACGTATATAATCAGAAGTTTTCAAATACCTATTTATCTTTTTATTTGAATTAAAATTACGTTTACGTGACAATAGATAGCAAAAATAGCCATAGAAAATGTATTTTAATAAAAATATAATATTTTAAATCAGATTTACCGTATCGTTAAATAGTTGAGTCTTATTCGTCTTCAGAATAAAAAAAAAAAACAGAAATCAAAATCAAAAAAGTTTTATTCATTAGAAAAATATGGCGTTTCAAACAATAGTCTGTGGAGTGAGTGTTACAAATTGCAACTTACAATAAGAGTATAATTGTTTATAAGAATTACTTATTCATGATATTTCTGTGAAGATTTAACTTCTTTTAAAGTTATCCCCGAGTTATCCCCGAAAAGCGGGACTCAGCCTGTCCCGCGCGGGACATTTAATTTTGATTTAAAAATCGGGACGTCCCGCCAAAATTGGGACGTCTGGCAACGCTGCTGCAAATGCACATTCCTACAACAAAATCAAACATTTCTACGTAAGCGATTTTGTCTTTTGCGCATAGAATTAAAAGAAAATTGTTATTGATTTTACATTTATGTAGAAAGTCGGAGGAATATAATGGAGAATTTGTTATGCTTGAAACGTTATGATAAAAGTAAGAACTTGATATAAAATTGCAATTGTTTATTGTGTGTCATAGTAGAACAAGTGACAGTCAACGGAGTCTTGTTATTACAATGATGGATTGTGATGCATCACAATAATTCATAACATAAACATACGATCCGTGTTATGTTGTCAGTTTTTTTTTTATCTTATTCCCTACAGGATTATGTTATACCTCATTTTGTTTTTAATCTAAGTAGAATATTTTTACATGAAGTTGATATCCCGGCGTAAAACTAAAATAAATTAAATCAGTTATATAAGGTGGACCTAAATAAATTCTTCTTTGAGAGTAGTGATGTGTCGCTCCTGAGCGAGTCGTTTATAATGAACGACTCCTTTCTCGGAGCGGAGCGAGTCGCTCTTTTTTTGTGAATGACTCACTTCGAGCGCCATTGGTCTGTGATGAGCTGTTCTGTTGCATTCGCACATTTACAGAGCGCACACAGCACATGCCACAAAGGCACTAGTGAATTTTGCACGTACGGAGTTATCTTTATCATTAAATGTTGAATGACACACTGTATATGCTTAGACACTCACAGACTAGAGCGAACTTTATTTGAAACAATTTGATGTGCATTAAATATGCATTAAACCGCTTAAATCAGCGGTTAGCAACCTTCTGGCAAGCAAGGGCCACATAGTGACAAATTGAAATAAAAGCGGGCCGCACTTGTTCATAATTTTAATAATATAGGTATTTGTGATATTAAAAATACGAAAACATTTCATTTGAATTTTATTAAAAAATTAACTGAGAACTTCAAAATAGAACTCTTCTTTTACAAAAATTAGTGTGACGTTTGAGATTGTATTTGAGTGGCTATTTGCTCTATGTTAGCTTCCAGGTTTGTAGTTGCAATTCGTAGAATAGCTCTCAAATGCTCATCTGTGAGACGAGAAACATATTTATTTTTTCTGTAATTGAGAATCGAAAAGGTTTGTTCGCATAAGTAAGTACTACCAAAAATTGTAATTAATTGCAGAGCAAACCTTTTCAATTCGTCAAAATTAGATGGCAAACTGACATAAAATTTAACAAGATCTTTGATTTCAAAGAAAGAGTTCTTGAGAGTATCATTAGATTGGAGATCAATCACGTTCATTTGTAAATGACTAAGTACATCCTCAATATCACAAGAAAAAGGATTTGTGAAAATTAATTTAATTATTTATTTATGTAGGTAGGTATATAAAACTTTTATTTATAAAACAGTCACGGGCCGCGGGTTGCCAACCCCTGGCTTAAATCGTTAACGCGTTGAAAATGGAAATCCTGTAAGTAGTATTAAATTTCTAATGCATTTATTCCCTTTTGTGTTTTTGTAACATTATAATATTTTCAGTACAGCTACTACATAATGTTATATGTAAGCTTAATTATAATCTTTCTACACCAGTCGGGATCCTTTTAAACATTTTACCCGTATTTAAATAGAACATTTATTTTTTAATCTTCTCTCTCTTTTTGTGAATTATGGCAAGTATAATAGGAATTGTTGGCTCACACCTATATAGCTTTTATAATTTCACCGTTGGGTGTCCTGCTCGCTCTAGGAAATTTTATTAAAAAAAATCGTTAAAATTATTTTTCACAACGTGAAAGTCTTATTGCGTTTATTAACGTCATCAAAAGTTATTTTTTTAATTATAAAATTCCGCACAAAGAACAGACTCGCACAAATTGTACTCTATATATGCACAACGCATTACCGTGTTTGAGGTTATGTTATATACATTTTACAAATTGCGAACGTACTAAAAAACACTAGCGTGACCTGTGCGAATTATTCGCACTAAATAAGTATAATAATTATCACTTTACAAAACTATTTTTAAAAATGATTGCAGGTATTCAATTCGTTTCTAATTTTGCACACTGCTTAAAACGTTCTTCTTTTTGTTGTATTACAATATGAAGCTCAGATGACAGATCGAAGAAATATTTTACTAAAATTGTCATATAGAGGCGCAAGTAGCAAAAGCGTTGAGCTAAGCCGTCAGATGGCATCATGCAGCATTGCTGTGACGTTGTTCAGTGTTGCTCGCTGTTTCAAAATTAAAGCCGTCAGTTGGCAGTATGCAGTTTTGTGTCTGTTGTATTACAATATGAAGGTCAGATGACAGATCGAAGTGTTGACGTTGTTTCAAAATTAAAGCCGTCAGATGGCAGACGTTGTTCAGCGTTGCTGTATTTTAATTAATTTACAAAAACAAAAGCAATAATAAATTTTTTAGTTGTCGATGTCAGTAGAGCAAGCAATTATCTGTAAAATGATATATAATTTATGTGGAGAAATTGTGAGGTTTTTTTCTAAAAAGGGAGGCAAACATCTTTAACCTTAGCGTATTAATATATATGATTTTTTGATAAATACGTGGTTTTGGAACACAGAGGGTAATCTTTTGCTTTTATTTTTTGTAATCGGAGTTGAATAGGTCCATAAAAAATTGTTTTTGCGCACCCCCTACACATTAACTGCTTTTTTAATTTATTTCACACAATTCTGTCAGTTTGTGCAGATAAATATTTGGTTTTGAGCAGTTTTGAGTAGAAACCCACTTTTCTTTTAACAAATGTAAACTGTGTACACTTAAATATTTTGCATTGTTTATCTCTGTGACTAAGTTATTAGTTCGTTAAACAAATAGTTCGCATAAATATTGATAGTTGCGGTGATCTTATTTTGATACCATCCACCTGTTTCGTCTCCATTATATAATACACTTAATGATCGTGTTTATAATGAAAGCCTTTGTTATACTTTCAAATGTATATGCAAATCAGTTGAGTATTATCTTTGTAAAAATTGCGAGAAGAAGTTTATTTTTTTTAATGTTCTTTATCGTCGTGCTTTTGTACATTTTTACTTCCGTTAGGAAATGAAATGATGGTGATTTCATCGAGATATACTTAGTCATCTATACTTCTTTACTAATATATAAAGCTTGTTTGTTTGTTTGAACGTGCTAATCTCAGGAACTACTGGATCAAATTGAAAAAAAATTTTTTTGTTAGATAGCCCATTTATCGAGGAAGGCTATAGGCTATATAATATTACGCTACGACTATTATGAGCGGAGCTTTAATGAAAAATGTTGCAAAATGTATCTCAAAAATAAGCTTCTATTCATGTGAAATGCACTAACTAGATATACTCATATTAGCGTTGTGAGAACACAACCTCAGGTGGCTCAGTCGGTAGAGCATGCGACTGTCAATATCAGGTCGTGGGCTCGAGCCCCACGTTTGACGAATATATTTTTATTATTTTTTTTTATTTTCTGCATTGCTTTCTTCTAAGGCTTACATTTAAATTTATTTTAATTTTATTTAATTAATTTAAAAAAAATTATTAGTTAAAAAAACTTTAAATATTTTTATCGACAAAAACTTTTGAACGGTAACTTCGATCATCATGAAATTTGGACACAACATTTATCTCGGTAAACTAAGATGAATGTGTGTACTCATGTTCCTCCCTTCCCCATTCGTTCTTTTACACCCGGGTGAAACCGGACGGGACCGCTAGTAATATATAAAGCTGAAGAGTGTTTGTTTGTTTGTTTGAACGTGCTAATCTCAGGAACTAGTGGTTCGAATTGAAAAACATTTTTTGTCGGAAAGCCCATTTATCGAGGAAGGCTATAGGCTATATAATATCACGCTACGACCAATAGGAGCGGAGCATCGATGAAAAATGTTGCAAAATGTTACTCAAAATTCGTCCGTAGGACAAAAACTTGTGAACGGTAACTCCGATCATCATGAAATTTGGACACAACATTCATCTCGGTAAACGAAGATGAACGTGCGTACTCATGTCCCCCCCTATTCGGGTGAAACCGGGCGGGACCGCTAGTTGTATATGTGTTGCCAGGATAGTCTTATTTGCATCGGTTACAATAATAATTTAATTTCGGTTATTTCAAGAACTGCATAATATTGTTTGTCATATTTCAGAAAATCGCGTCTAAATTTATCTTGGAAAATATCATTCCAGCATCTGTTTAATTTTAACCAATCTGCGTGCGACCTATTTTAAGACGATTCGGTATTTTTACTTATTTATTATTGAAATTATTGCCGATTTCAATCATTTGTTGAACTTTATTGAATGTATCCCAAACGAGAATTTCATGTGTGGCAGATTGCCAACTGTTCAAAAACTAAAAATATGTATTGCGTTAGTTTTTTTCTGTTTTGGTACGATATTGAAATTAAATAACAGTATTTTGTTTTTGTTGACAAGTTTAGGAATGTGTGATTTTTTCAGAAGGTTAGCCTGCTTTCGGTAAATATCACCCGGTATAATACGCGCCATGAATTTAAAAGGCTCGGAAGCTAAATGCGAATGCGGGCTTGCGCTTGTACAGTCTGTTGAAAAACTACAGATTCGCAACTCAACAAAACTAAAGTAGCAATAACAACTTAACAGTAGCCTACTCGACTGTACTTTAAAGCAGGAAAGCGACAAGTGACAAAGGCCAATCACCGACGAGCGCACGTTCCGTGCAGGTAGCTGGGAGGTGGTGGGAGTATCAACGGCTCTAAAATGTGCCTTTGCGACGCTGTTTGTGACTAACTTCCGAACCTTTTAGATCCGAATTAAAGAAATTAAAAAAACAAACTCTTGTAACATATCCCTAAAAATGCCATTGTTCTAAATGTTGGCATGTTTTAATTTTAAAAATCATGAAAATCGATTTAAAAAATGCTGACAAATGAATAAATATTATTCTGACCAATAATAAAATTCTTTAATATAGGGTTTCAAGATATCTAAAGATAAAATTGGTTTTGTTTACTAAGATATTTTTATTTTGTCCTTTTTTTCGGTATAAATATGATTTTTCAAACTCGGCTATTTAAAATCAATAAATTGTTTCGGAAGAAAAATCTAAAAATAGCTCCTCCTCCGATTTCATTGTCGTTGTTGAATCAGAGCCAACGTTGATTCCGACAGATTCTCAGATTTTCTACTGTGCTAGTTTTTATTTGATTCATAGTGATTCATAGGAACAAAATTAGCGGGTAAACTATTGCTATTTCGGTTCTTGGAAATTTTATAGAAATACCTATAGCGACTTTTCACTAATTGACTGCTTATTATCTCTGATGATGGCAAAAACATTGCCGAAACGTAAGATAAATATCTAAAAAACATCAAAAGTATAATACGCGCCACGAATCTGAAAGGCTCGGAAGTTAGATGCGAATGCGGGCTTGCGCTTGTACAGTCTGTTGAAAAACTACAAACTCGCAATTCAATAAAACTAACATAGCAATAACAACTTGACAATAGCGTACTCGACTGTGCTTTAAAGCAGGAAAGCGACAAGTGACAAAGGCAACGAGCGATCACGGCCAATCACCGACGAGCGCACGTTCCGTGCAGGTGGGAGTATCAATGGCTCTAAAATGTGCCTTTGCGACGCTGTTTGCGGACTAACTTCCGAACTTTTTAGATCCGTGGCGCGTATTTATTAACTCCTTTATTAGTTCCTTGTAAATGGAGATAAGAGTGATGTACTCGATAATGTTTTCGCTTTGCATATTTTAATATGGTGTCACAAATCTGCACAATTATATGTAATATTATGACAACAGTGTATACACAATTTGACATTCTACACTTACAGTTTGTTTCATCAAATAGTGTTCCCTCGTTTTTAGTATGCGATTGTTTATTTTTCTCTGAAGCATATTTCTAGTCATGCAATATTTGAATTTCTTGTTATCTGTAATGAAGATCTAGAATATGTTGTTTTGTATAAAATTGTTTGTGTAGTTTTTAATCATCAAGTTGATTAGGCTTTTTGCAACAACATATTTTTTACTTCCCACATCTTCTACGGTAAGGAAGTGCTATTGGAATGTTTTTTTTTCGTGATTTTAATACACCCGCGCATTGATATTTCAAGAATTTTTCTGCTTCTACTTGGTAGTTTGTAAAATTAAGATGGCAATGTTTTTTACAATTGACTTACTGTCTTTGTTGTCCGAGAAAAAATTGGTGAGTTATATTTGATATACGAATATGAAAAAAAATAGTATATTGCACCACAAGGGCAGAAAGTTTAATATTCTTGCACTGCGCGCCATGATGCACGAGGCGAGGCTAGGGCATCATGAACATCCACTATTCAAAATTATCAAGTTTTGGTACGGGAGACGACTCTGTAATGAATTGTATTATGTAGTGTTTATCGGTGTACATAATCCACCATTTTGAATTTGCACCAGTGACTGTAATTTGCAGAATTATTTAAAATCGCATAGCTTTACAATTTGTTTCAGAGAGAAATTGTGCATTCCGTAAATATTTTAAAGAATTTTTGGTTGATGTTTATTTTTAAGCCACGTCGCTTCTATTAATATTTTTCCAAATTTATTTTGCACTAGCGACGTACAAATATATTTTGCTATGTGCAACAACCAGCATAAATCATGTAGATTAATTTTTTATCATTAATTTTTTCGTCGACCCAATTTAAGTCTTGAGTAGCTTTATAAAATATATAAACGTGGAACATTATTACTATCACCACAAACCAGTAAGCTTTCACAGTCAAATGTGCAAAATTATTCTGTGTAGATTTATCATTTTTATCGGTTACTTAATTTTTTTTTCCAACCGATTTGGCTAACGTGTTTTTTAGTCTCTACTTCTCAGGTAGATATTTGTATTTTTTATTGTAAAAAGTACTTGAAAAAGTCTAAATATATGGACGAAACGTCGTACAATAAATAATAAAATCTAATATATTTTTATGCACATACCTGCGATTTTTTTTTAATATTGTTATCATGGTGGACACGATATCTAATATAAATTATTATTAAAAATATGAAATATGTAATTCTAGCAATCGAGTATTTAGATAAAAAGATAATTTTCTTTTGCCAGTCGTTCGGAGCTTTTGAAATCGTCGTCATTCCTACTTATGACGTGATTGAAACGTGATGAAATTGTCAGATTTGATGCCAAACATTAGGACTAACAATCTGCGTGGCATTAATTTGTTAGAGTGACATAATGAGAAGAATTTATCTTAGAGAACAGTCTAAACAGAATCCTTTCTCTCAGAACACAATGCCAGCAAAAGATTGCGGTGTTGGATTTTGTTGAGAAGAAAATAAAAGCTATTTTTAGAAAATCTGGGAATCAGTGTTATAATATTATTGTTTATTGGTATATTGGTAAAAACAAATGTTCAGACAAACAATACGTATAATACGCGCCACGGATCTAAAAGGTTCGGAAGTTAGTCACAAACAGCATTGCAAAGGCACATTTTAGAGCCGTTGAGACTCCCATCACCTCCCAGCTACGCTACCTGCGATTGGCCGTGATCGTTCGTTGCCTTTGTCGCTTTCCTGCTTTAAAGTACAGTCGAGTACGCTATTGTCAAGTTGTTATTGTTATTTTAGTTTTGTTGAGTTGCGAGTTTGTAGTTTTTCAACAGACTGTACGAGCGCAAGCCCGCATTCGCATCTAACTTCCGAGCCTTTTAGATTCGTGGCGCGTATTATAATTTAAACGTTTCAGCTTGAAAGGGTACCTAATTAAATATAGGGTATGAGATAAGATTTTTTCTATTATTGTTCTCAACGAAAGCCGTTGTAATAAAATGTTTTTGGGAGTATTTTAATTTTTAGTTGCAAAAAATCCTCGATCAAACACATTTGCAAAAGAGTAATTGAGATTCCTAAGGACAATTTTTCCTAGAACATTTTAAATCAAATGAATTCTGCGGAGTCACATGATTACGATTTACGAAATTTCTTGGTGACCCTCTAAGTGAAAGAACTGTCTTTTTGCGTGATCTCTTCGTTTAACGATAATGTGATTGGTATTTTTTCCTTACATAATAAAAAATCTTTCAGTCAGTTGGAAAACACTGAGATTTACGATGATTAGGAGTTACATGAACTCTTGGTGCTTCCAATTAAGGCTTAACTCACACGTACCACTTTCCGACCACAAAAAAGTGGTCCTAATGTGATTGAACTCAACCACTTTCCAACAACAGTTTTGTGGTCACTCAGACGTTGGTACAACCACAAATGAACCACACAGAACGATGAATTTATTTAATAGACTTTATTGGGTTCATCCAAATTTTGAAGATACAACGAGATAGAGTCAATTTCAACAACTTTATCATCGTTTAAGACTGTACGATTACAAATTTTTAATTATTTTCGAATGAGCAAAAGTACTTTCGATTATTTGTACGTCTGTTCAGTCTGTGGTCGGCGAGTTGCACGTGTAAGTGGGGTTGATCAACGTCGGCCCGGTTTGTTTGTGGGCGATATCACCAACACACCGACCACAATTTGTTGTCCGTGTGAGCGCTATCACGACATTACATACTAATGCCGTACTCTCAACAATCGACCACTTTTTTGTGGTTCTAATGTGATTCGGAAAGTGGTACGTGTGAGGTAAGCCTTAAAAGAGCTATATTCTTGCAGTCAAATACGTCACCGTTGATGTAATCATGTAATTAAAAAAAATGACAATGATGACCTTCGAGGAATATTGCCAACAGCTTTTATTATTAGATATTCAAAGCAGTATTATTAATTGTTGTTTGGCCTTGACAAGGTGAATGAACGGATTTTTTTAAAAATCGTTTGGAGAAAACTTAATGACGTCGCGAAAATGGGTTTCGGGCACTTATATTAGATATATCCAAATTTTTATTAGTGTTATTATCCTGTAGCCACTCTCATTACAGGAGAGACATAAAAAACAGGCGGAGTTATATTCAACAGTGTATATACCTAATCATTTTTTTTTTGCTCTATCACGTGACCCTCAATCTTCCTGCATATTCAGTTCAGTAACTGTTGCATTGCAATACATACAGCTGCAACTTGCGTTGACAGGAGGCTCCAGGGATTTCGCCGGTTGCTCAAACCGGCAAAATCTCTGGACTAACACTACTTGCCTGTACTGTGTATTGAATATTGAAATCCGAAACAGTCTGTTGGACCTCATATACTTTTATTCTATACCGAGCATAGGAATAAAATCGCAATCGAACCATCAGGGTGCAAAGATATATTTCTGTCTTTTTTTAAGCCGTTATCACTGGCGTATCCAGGGGGGCAAAACAAGCACGGGGAATCAGCAGTAAGACATTTCTAATTTGCCCCCTCCTGGGCCCAAAGCGCCCATGTTAACGTCATAGAAAAAGACAGAGTTTTTGAAACAGAGATACTTTATTTAGATTGAGTGCAAGTACATCTACCAATCCTATCATCGGAGAAATCAGAGAATTGCATCGAAGAAAGAGACGCAGTTATATTTTTGATACGCTTTGTTGCCTTCACTCACCGCACATTGAGTATAGATAGACAAATGATTCATATAGTTTGTTAATAGATTATATGGTTGACCTCAATTTTTATACTCAAATATAAAGCTTAATTATTGAATTTCGGACGTAGGCTAATCTTTATGTAAACTTCCTGTGTCTTTGAAAAACCGAAAGATAAAACTGAATCTGTGAAGTTTTTTCACAGTCTCATTTGACACTCGTCAGGTGGTTGCTGTGCTATTTGAAATATTTTTAGAGCGTTTGTGTAATGTACAAGCGGAATACGCTAACAGGAGTCAGGGGGGAAGTGGGGGGGATCGAGGGGCGGTGTGCGATGTCGCACGGGTTCATAGAGTAATTATGCGAACACTGTAATTACTTCTACAGTGGAACCTCGATTATACGAGATAAAAGAGATGTAAAAAAATACTAGTGACAGTCTATTTAATTTTTTTCGTGAAACACTTACCCACTAGTTTCGTCCATATAAGGAAACAAGAACCGCTCACTTCGCGAGTTTTCTTTCGGCTAAGCGCTTAACAAATTAAGATCGTTAAGCTACCTGTACATAGAAAAAAAAAAGACGGGTTGCACTCCGGGAGTGCCGGCAGAAGTGAAAACTTGAATATTAACGTCTTACGAATTTTCGATCAGGTCACGTGTCCTGACGCAAGTTTAACATTTTTTACCCATTACAAAAAAAGTGTACGAAAGTTTTCGTCTTACGAATTTTCGATCAGGTCACGTGTCCTGACGCGAGTTTAACATTTTTTACCCATTACAAAAAAAGTGTACAACGCCGCTAAAGAAGTTTTCACTTCCAAAATATTTCTAAATATGTCAAAGCGAGTAAAAAATGTAGGTAGAGGGAGCAGTTCAAATTTATGTTTTGTAAAATAATTTGTGTAGCTGTGTCGATATCCAAGATTGAATATTATTCTTATGGCTTTCTTCTGCATTAATAAAACTATGGACTTCCGATGTTTAAATGTATAAGTGAAGAATTTTTAGAATTTCGAATTTGCAAGCGTTCAAAGCTTAGGAATTTGTCACTGTCCTACGAAGAATATTTTCGAAGCCGTTTGAAATCCTAACCGATTCTTAGCCATGAAATGGACAGTTACTGTGAAATAATTGAAATCGTGTTCACGCGTCGACCCTATAAGCACGGCCTTTAACATTCGGTTATCTGGTGACTCCGTTCTGCCCGAATTGCTTCCGGGCGCGTCATTAGCAGTGATGCCATATTAGGGATATTATCCCTTTAGTTTCTAATCCCAGAATCGATAACCTTTTAACCAGATTTGCATTCAACGTGGCTCTTGGATCTCATGTGGATTGGTTTCGTTCCAAATTCGACAATTTTGTTTGTTCGCGTACCCATTCATCCAGAAATGGGACTCAAAATTATAGGGTCAGTTGATAAAACAATTTTATCATTTGCTCGTGTTGTGGAACGCTATACGCTAGGAAAGTATCTTTGACACGCGACCTTCGCACCATCTCGTGTTTGATTTTTTCAAAAGTGATTCACCCAAAACTTGCAAACACATGGAAACCAGCGTTATTCTTAATTATAAAAAAAAATATTTACGCAAAATGACAGTAAGAAAACTACATAAATGATATACATTTTTAATTTCTAAATTTTTTAAATCTTATTTTTGTTAACAAAATAACAATTATGATATTTTTCATGTATTTAATAATGATTACAGAAGTAAAATAAAATTTAATTATCCTTGACGACGTACTGCTGCAATACATTTTTTTCCCTCTCTAATTCATAAGAAAATCCAGGAAAACGGTGGAATTGTAATTCTGGATGTTTAGTTGGTGTATCTTTACAATCAACAACATAGCACTTCCGATTTGATATCTTTTCCCCCATTTTATTCGACAATTAATCTTTGCAAAATGCAAACATATGATATTAAGGTTTTGACTGAACCAGATTAAAAAAAAAAAAACACGAGAGGGCCCAAAAGTCGCCTGTCAAAAGATACTTTCCTAGCGTATATCCGTCCATGGTGATTTGGCAAAACAGACTGAATAAATGACAGCCAATGTAGCTTCAACAAGATAGATAGATAGATAATAGATAGATAATATATTTGTACTGCCCTAAGTGGATGTATCAATAATACATAAAAATTACAATTTAAAAATTCATCAATGTTATAAAAACAGTGTTTGATAAAAAACAATTTTAAGCTACTTTTAAATTTTTTTAGGCATTGAATGCTACTTAAGCTGTTAGGAAGTTTATTATATAATACACATCCAATGTATTCTGGGTTTTTTTGTGATAGGGATAGCCTACATTTGTCTAATCTGATGTCACCGTTGTTTCTAATACTGTAACTATGTATATTATAACCTTTAGTGTATGAATTAATTTTTTTTTTTATCTGTAAAATACATTCAAACATAAAAATACTAGGAACTGTCAGGATGTTTTTATTTATGAAAACATTTTTGCACGTTTCCATCCATTTCAAATCAAAAATTAATCTTAGTATTCTCTTTTGCAAAATAAAAAGTCTTTGAACATCTGTATAAACTAGTCACCTAGTGAGTAGTAAGCTTGTAATAATATTTCTTGATTAACAAATGACTTTAATATTTTTATTGCAAAATATGATTTACATGATCAAACCACTTTAAATTTTTATCAATATATAGACCTAAGTATTTGACACAACTAACTAAATAACCGCTGTCAACTGTCAAAGTTCTGATGTCCCTATTGGAAGACCTTTTATCTGTTGCCTTATAGCAACAACAATGATTATTGCGATTGTTTATAAATTTGTTTGGCGTGGCACGTACGTTTATCGATGTGTTCAATAATTTGCAACGTACACAAATTACGTCATATTATTGTCACACCGCTCCTCATGATGTCATTTCACTATGCGAAGGTTGCGTCGTAACTCCACCTTTATATCAACGCAATACTGCTCATGTGTGAAAATATGTTTTTCTGCATCAAAACTTTCCGATTTGTTATTTTCGTGTTTTAAATAGATAGTAAACACTGGTATACATATATATATTCACTTTATTTTTCTATTTATTATACGATTTGAATGTTGTGGGTGGTACCATTTGTTGAGAACCTCTGATATTTTTTTGTTTTGATCTGTTGCTGCATTCATGTTTTTCAGTACAGTATAAGAAGCGTTCATATTTTGATGTGTTGCATTTCGTGGTTGCCTTTTTTTGATCACAGGTAATTTCTTTCATGTTCTGTTTTTACGTTTTCATTTACTAATCATTCCTGTATAAATGTATTAAAAACATGTATAGTTTCAATTGTGTTTCTAAATACGCAATAAAAAAAAACTAACCTGCAAAAAATTTAAGATATTTCGTGAATTAGATAGGTTTTTTACATAACTTTAAGTATTTAGATATGAATCTATCAACTTTCTCTAACTTTGAATTTTTTTGTAAGGTAGCACTAATCATAAATCCAAAATCATTGTTGTGCGTACAATTTTATATTTAATGAATCCAGTGTGACTAAAACAGTTTCGTTCTTTTGATTTATATTTAAAAGAAAAAAATATATTTAACATTTTCTGAAATTGTAATTGTGTAGTACGCGCCACGGATCTAAAAGGTTCGGAAGTTACGTCACAAACAGCGTCGCAACGGCACATTTTAGAGCCGTCGATACTCCAACCACCTCCCAGCTACCTGCACGAAACGTGCGCTCGTCGGTGATTGGCCGCGATCGCTCGTTGCCTTTGTCACTTGTCGCTTTCCTGCTTTAAAGTACAGTCGAGTACGCTATTGTCAAGTTGTTATTGCTATGCTACTTTCGTTGAGTTGCGAGTTTGTAGTTTTTCAACAGACTGTACAAGCGCAAGCCTGCATTCGCATCTAACTTCCGAGCCTTCTAGATTCGTAGCGCGTACTATACGAACTGCGAAGTAGTGTTAAACAGTGAAACTGTATTGTCAAGTTGTTATTGCTATGTTAGTTTTGTTGAGTTGCGAATTTGTAGTTTTTCAACAGACTGTACAAGCGCAAGCCTGCATTCGCGTCTAACTTCCGAGCCTTTTAGATTCGTGGCGCGTACTATACGAACTGTGAAGCAGTGTTAAACAGTCAAACTTTGCCAACGATTTTTTAGAGTTGTTTTTCGCAGGCGATGAATTTGGTGCCATGACGTTTTGCGAGGGGAAAGGGAGGAGTGCAAGGGAAAGTTTCCAGAAAAAAAAATGTACGCGGTGGGATAATAGGTGGTCTTTGATTTTTAAAATTTAATGCAGATATTGCGTCCAGTAGACTAGCCGTCTGTCAAGATAACGGACAGCGTTTAATGCAGAATTCTACGAAGCGTTAAACTATTGAATAATTTCATGTTCTGCCAAATCATTTATTAATAACGCGATTAAGCGTTGAAAATCAAAGCTGAAATATTCAGCGAATTTGCATGGATTAGGATGCGCCTGAATAATTACTAAATACTGAATTTATAATTTGCCCCAGTTGTTACGCATTATTGTGGCTAGATTGTATACCTACAGATTGTATCAAATCAAAACGGTCCATAGAACATTCTGTGTGTAAGACAGAGACGATATTATATAAAGTACTAAAGCAGTAAGTAAGAATGAGATAAATGATCGCTAATAGTTACTGTGGTTACGTAAATAAATAATTACGTACACTGTAAATATTTTTACCAATTTATCAATTAAAACAACTAAACTGTAATATTAATGTTTTCAAAGACAGCTACAAATAAATTTATTATGTCGGCGGTTGAATTACCACCATAAAACCATTTAATTATTTGGATTTTTTCCCGAACAGTATAAATAGCCATTTTATCAATAATTTCACTAGTGAATACTGACATTTGATAAAATTGTGATTTTTACTGTAGAAAACAAAGACGATACTATCAGATTGTATAACCACAGTAACTATTAGCGATCATTTATCTCATTCTTACTTACTGCTTTAGTGCTTTATATAATATCGTCTCCCTTTTTACACACAGAATGTTCTATGGACCGTTTTGATGTGATACAATCTGTATAACAGAATTAATTAATCTCACAATTTGCGTTGGACTGGAAGCGGTGTTATCAGTCTGTGTTGGTTTTTCAAGGACACCTTGTTTAGTATTTTTTTATAATCATTGATAAACTTTAGTTAATTTGTAGTGTTGCCGTCGCGACGCGATGTTTCTCATCAGCCTGAACACTGAAATTTGTTCCCAAGCATATACTTTTACTCTATACTGAACATAGGAATAAAATCGCAATCGAACTATTAGGGTGCAAACATATACTTCTGTCTTTCTTTACGCCGTAAGCACTGGCGTATCCAGGAGGGCAAAACAAGCACGGGGGACCCGGCTTAAGAAATTTCTAATTTGCCCCCTCTTGGGCCAAAAGCTGCAGGGTACGCCCATGTTAACGTCATAGAAAAAGACAAAGTTTTTGAAACAGAGATACTTTATTCAGATTGAATGCAAGTACATCAACCAATCCTATCATCGGAGAAATCATAGGGAATTACATGGAACAAAGAGACGTAGATATATTTTCGATACGCTTTGTTGCGTTCACTCACCGCACATTGAGTAGATAGGCAATTATTCATATAGTTTATTAATAGATAGTTGTTCCTAAGCGACCGCCGTGTTCTTAGCAGGCAGAACTGCCTGATCTGACTCGAAACTGGCCTACGCAGGTGTTCGAAGCTTTAAAAAAGTTAGCTTAAAAGTGGTTGACAAACGTCAAAACGTCGACACTCGAATGAATGTTCTGGTATTTCCATATGAAGGGTACACGGGAAGAAGGCGGTTTGTCAAAAAATGTAAATTGTGCAGGAGAGCATTTTGAAGTGTTTAAGATCGTACCATTTACTTGCTGATGCATTTCTTTCAACGCTTATAACTTTTGACCTAGCGTATTCTTGTCTAAAATGAATACACCAACAGAAAGGTACAGCTTTTGGCTACAAGATGGCATAAAAAAATTAATTTCAAATTTTTACTGACAAATCGCCTTCTTCCCGTGTACCCTTCATATGCTGTATCAACGAAATACTCTGTAGGTACATCCAAAGTGTATTTATGCATCTGCGTTAACGTTGAAATTTAAATTCGAATAATTTTTAAAATCAGCATTTTTTATTGTACGGTCGTTTAATTAAATAAAAAGTGGAATAATAAAAATGAAAATTGCCAAGTGATCGTAAATTTGTTGTTTTTATCGAGATGCAATAAAAACCAAAGTTCTTACAGCTGTCTTTTAGAACTTCGTCTATACTCTGTAGTGTAGAAAACAAACAGTAGAACTGTAAACAGTTCTTTTCGTGAAAGCTGTTCATTGTACTGTGTTTAAAGTACACAATATCCGGTAACTTGACCGAAAAAAGTCGTAAAAAGCACGTGGAACGTTTTCGTTAACTTTAATTGATTTACGTTTAAATTGCTAACGTTTTATTCGAACAAGAGAAACTTAGACGGAAAAGTTGGACTTTATTTCGTGAATTAACGTTTTATTTTGGTGTTTGAGAATTTATTACCCGAATTAACTTCTTTTTCAGGTAACAATTTATGTGTGGAAGTTTTAGGAGTTTTAACTGTTTGTTACCTTACTGCGATTTACGCTTTCTATATCTTCTAGATATTCCTGGGGTGATTTCAAGTCAAAAATGTCTAATGAACATATACCCGGAACGCTATTCTAACTGAGCTAGAAGCATTTGAAATTTTAGTTAAATAGTAGTAGGAATTCCCTACTAATTTAAAAACCTTTTTAAAAAGAAATCGTTTTATTGAATTAGTTGCTCAAAATGTCCACCCAGTTGCTGTATACATAGTCTAGCTCTTCTTAGAATTAAAGTGGTAGCTCTGCGAAGAGTCTCAGGATCAGCACGAATAAATACTAATGGTGATTCACAGCCACCTGGTCTTTTTAATAATAACAACACCAGCAGCCGAACCTAGTACCTGCATTAGTGGGCTTACCTATTTAAAATATCAAATGCTTCTAGCTCAGTTAGGATAGCGTTCCGGGTATATGTTCATTAGACATTTTTGATTTGAAATCACCACAGCAACACAGTCCCAGGCTATGGCAGTCGTGAGACACCCTGTATAGCCTATGTTCATCCTAAAGGTCCATTCTGAATATTGGTGAAAATAATGTTAGTAATCTGTTGATTAGTTTCCTCCTACATCCAAACTCACAAACTTAACCTCTTTATAATATTAGTATAGATTGCAAATTTCCAGCGTGAGTAAAATGCCATAGAGAGGTTACTTTACACATAAAAAATCTGTAATTTTGCTCATCGTTGTTCCACAATTAATAAAACATGATATATTTTTACCTTTCATTATATAAAGGCATTCCATCTTATTTTCTGACTATTTCAGTTAAGTGAAATTATTTTTTGATTGTGATACGCACGATTTATTTCCATTTTATTGTACTGTTAGCTCGAGTTAATATTGTCACAGTAGAGTTTCTGCTTTTATAATATTCAAAGCGAAACGCCTTAATTAACACCCTTATTAATCTAATTAGTGAAACTTGAATGCATTTAAACATTAAAGTGAAATAATACAAAAACGAACAAACTTAATTGAATTGAATATGGCTAATTTAATTAATGGCAGACATACGGATGTTTTTGGTTCCGTTTTGTGTTTCAGCAAGAAGATTTTGTTTGCATACTTCCCTATAAATTAAGCTAAGACTCTTTAGAAATTAGAGATGTTATCCGAATATTAAACTAACAAAGAGAGAGAAAGAGAGTGTATTGTGCTATTTAGTAGTTCTGAAAACTATCTCACTTGTGCTTGAGTTAGGGAATAGAGCTGTAACAAACCGCATGTATTCGTTACTGAGTAACGGGTACATCGTCTGACTCAAAGTAACGAATCGTTACTTACAAATTCATTTCGTTACTCGCATTTGTCGTATCCATGTCAGTTCGACTCGTTTGATGCGGTTATACGTTATACGAACGAAGTCATACCGTATCACGTATGCGACGCGCCTCGATGCGATGGTACATGCTTGATGCTGTTGGTACACGATTGTATGTCGTATGAAAAATAACGAGGAACGTAACGATACGAACGTAACGGGTACTGGTTCTTTAAGTATAACGAATACATACGGGTACACAATTTCTCGTTACTTTTACAGCTCTATTAGGGAATTTAAACGTAACAAAATTCCGTAGACCCATTATAATAGGCATGATGACAGTTACAAAACATTCAAAGAATAAAATATGCTTTTGGAGAAAAATATATGTTGAAAAGATTCTAAAACATGACCGAGTGTTAATATAAACATTGAGATTGATAAGATTTTTAATAAAATAAAAGTGTAAAATACGAATGACGTCACGCCTTCTTAAATCAAAGAGAATATAAACACTTGAAGTAAATAACTACCGTATCGCTTAAATTTTTGTAGCGATCATTCACTTCTGCATCATTTAACTAGTTGATTTGTTGATTATTCGTTTTTTTTGTGATACCTTGTAACACTTATGTCTTAGGTGATTTTTGATGTTACTTAACTAAAGAAAACCGTAGTATTTGTACTACTAAGTACCTACTTTCATATCATTAATCAAATTTACAGTCTACGAAATACCTCTGAACCACAGCTCTACACCCATAAATACAATATCTAATGTTAGCTGTCACTGAGACCTGACGTCACAAGCACTTTTGCGGTTACTTCAAAATAGAAAGATAAAAATTCAATAATTCTTTCCGTTATGGTTGACTAACTGTAATCTCGTATTGATCATATCAATAAAATCAATCTTTCGCCAGCTTAGCTATGTATAAAAAAAAATTGACAATCAGCCTGGTCAATGGTACGTCTTCATTTTATTTTAACAGTTCTATAGAGTTGTTTACATTTGTTGCCGATTGGCAATTATTTTTACGGTTGAACGATCTCTAAAATGTTTTGTTTTAATTGAAACCAATAAATTGATGTTTTCATTTAAGGAAGCTAATTTTCCTTTCCACTGATTGATGGCAGCACAGAGTAAAGTACGTGGATAATGTGACGTGAAATAACAAAAGGGTCAGGGCTTAGTTTCAGCAGAGCTGTAAAAAATGTGCTTCGGACCGGCTCACATAAACTGCGCTAACGCGGAAAACGGTCTTACGTATGGAGACAGAAGCTGTCAGTTACATCCTGAATGACAGCCGCAGATTACAATCTGGTCCGAGCCAACTTTATTGTGCTCACTGAACTATATCAGTGTCCAGAAAGAGTGAAATAGTAAATTATAGACGCTCAACAGCTGAGATTATCAGCGTCCATGTGTCTGTTAGAGAATCTGCCAAACTGACTGGTACAATACGCGCCACGAATCTAAAAGGCTCGGAAGTTAGATGCGAATGCGGGCTTGTGCTTGTACAGTCTGTTGAAAAACTACAAACTCGCAACTCAACAAAACTAAAATGGCAATAACAATAGCGTACTCGACTGTACTTTAAAGCAGGAAAGTGACAAAGGCAACGAGCGATCACGGTCAATCACCGACGAGCGCACGTTCCGTGCAGGCAGCTGGGAGGTGGTGGGAGTCTCAACGGCTCTAAAATGTGCCTTTGAGACGCTGTTTGTGACTAACTTCCGAACCTTTTAGATCCGTGGCGCGTATTATACGACCTCGGGATCCTGGGAGAACTAATTCCCAAAAAAAAAAAACATTGGAATGCAAACTACATTCCAATGTTTCCCAGTTTCCATTTCACAACTTGATAATATGCCACGTTGTAAACTAGATTGAGGATGCAATTTTATGTATAGTGATATCTTTGAATCATACATTCAGTATAGTGATAACAAGTGGAAAATTTTAAGAGCTTAGAAATTAGAATTGATCCGGCAATCATCTCCAAATGATCAAATTTTATAGCTAACATACGGCCGGCGGACCGTATCTTTAACACCACTTCTCTAAACGATACTACTCTACTAGTATGTATTTAGAAAATGTGTTTTTTATGAAATGAAAATCCGGGGAACGTGACAAAAAAAACAGACTAAATGGAAGGATGCAGATCGACAACTAAGATCATTAGCGCAAAGAACCAAGAGCTCTACTAAACTGTACGAACACAGTTCTATGTGCCCATTGTTGACTTGTCATAATCAGGCTCTGCAGCGCAACAAATTGTCTCAAACTCCCTGTTGTTGATGAGTTCAGTGAATTGTACTGCATTGTCTTTTGGGTTATCTACGATGCTTGAAATGCTGGCTTTGGACAATTTGTGTTTCTTGTGCACATGGAAAGATTGTGAACTATACAGGGATGGATTTTTAAAATCCGAACACCGTTTTATTTCGTAGAGGAAGAGTTTTCGAAAAAACGGTTTCAGACAAAACGTACATGGAAACAAGACGGAAGAACATTGGGTAGTTCTTTTTTCATTTGCTGGAGGCGCCTTCGAGATATCAGAGTCATCTCTTTAAATGGGAACTCATATTTTTTATCAAGGATTCTTGTTCTTTGGTTCAAAGAAAATAACTTTTCGATTTGATGCAATCCTGTACTGTGTTTGGTTCTCAGTTAATCCTGTTTCATATTTTAGTGGATTGTGAGTAGGAAAAAATCGGACTAAATCACATCTGTTCGATGTAAATGGACGGAACTTTAAAAATTGCATTTCAAAAAGAACGACATCAAAACAAACTTCACAAAATTGAATTTCCATTGAGTCGGCCATGTGAGCCATATCACGAACGTCAAGGAAACCGAGTAGGTAGACGCGCTCTTCACGTCGATGTAGGTAGAAGGCGGCGTCGCTAATAAAATAGGCGTCGTGCCATACATGCGACGTCTGCCATATACTATAAACACAGGACATGCACAACGTAATGTACAGGATGTTGAATTTTCTAGTAGCTAGACCCCACTGTGCCAAAAATATTTGATGACATAATTATAGGACGTGTTGGTAGAGCACCAGCGCACCAAAATTTAAGGTGTATGACTCACGTCTTCAATTTTTAATTGGTAGTATAGTGCAATCAATAATGGTACCTTTACCATATTTTTGACTTGAACCCAGATAGTTCCTTGTTCCATAACTTCTTCACGAACAGTTTTTCTCCGGGACACTTTTGGTCTTTGTCTTTTACAATATTCGTGTGGATTTTGTAATAAAAAGAACAAATTCTGTTCTAGCTGAACTTTAAAATGAAATCACATGCATACTAAAATGCAACTTGTAGAATAGATATTACAAAACAAATTTGAGTTGCAAAGCATGTTTGTTTTCAAAGTTGCATATGTGTTCTAATGTATGTTTTGTGTACATATTATCGCTTCTAACTATTTCCATGTTTTTATTTGAGAAACTTAATTGTGTGATGGTTTTGAAATATGTTGTTTATCTACATTCGTTCAAAATATGAAAAGTTTGTCGTTTGACTCGCGCTTCTGTTGTCACGCGACTTGTCCAACTATGTACAGTAAGTTCTCATTTCACGTAAGTTTTTCTCTCGACTGGTCTTTGAAAAAAGAGGATCTCGATCAAAGAAACTTTGCTTAAAAGAGTACATATCCGAGGAAACCCGGACGAATTACCCTAATTAAAACTTAAATTTATTTTTGATAAAAGATAGTAAAATGCCTTTGTTTAGGGTAGCCACACACTGGCAACTTTTTAGTCTCGTTGATTAAAATATCTAGTCGGTTAATAGTTGCCCACTGGTAACATCAGTTTCAAAATGAATTTCGGTCATATATTATATAGTTTTGCCAGATTTTCTACTGACACTGGAACTAAAACAAAACATCAATTTAACGCCGTAACTCGCTGGAATCAAAAGTTCGGTGGTAGGACTACCTATTAATTTTTTTCTTTTATTAATTCGGATTATCGAATTATTTACGGTCAGAATGTATCATTTCAAGTGAATTTTGAATCCTTGAATAGGTATGTCAGATTATCTCATCGATGATTTGTTGGTTTAAAATTGCAATTGGAAAATCAAAACGACCTTTTTAATTGCCAGAATGCGGAGACAGGTATAAACAATTGAGTCTCCAGGAAAATCGAACATTGTCAGGATTTTTTAGTTGTCGAAACTCAATCGCCTGCGTGCGGGTTCTCGTAAGAAACAATGTGTTCTATTTTTGTGATTAAAAAGTTGCTTGACTAAAGTTACCAGTGTGCTGCTATCCTTTATATTAGCTACATCCTCACTTCAGAACTCTTTTCCCTAGCCTTTCTAGAACAACTTTGTAAATTTTTTGCGTGAGTAGTATAGTACGCGCCACGGATCTAAAAGGTTCGGAAGTTAGTCACAAACAAGATCGCAAGGGCACATTTTAGAGCCGTTGATACTCCCACCACCTCCCAGCTAACTGCACGGAACGTGCACTCGTCGGTGATTGGCCGTCATCGCTCGTTGCCTTTGTCGCTTTCCTGCTTTAAAGTACAGTCGAGTACGCTATTGTCAAGTTGTTATTGCTATTATAGTTTCGTTGAGTTGCGAGTTTCGCATCTAACTTCCGAGCCTTTTAGATTCGTGGCGCGTACTATACCTACATGTATTTATGCAGTGGATACAGTTGATGATATAAGCTATCGGCCAACAGAAATCGGTTTAATTTTATGAAAGGCACTGGCAGAAAACTGATTTCCCATTTTCACACATTATATATAGATTACCGGGATACCCTACAAATACACCGAAAGTGGAACACGTTTATGTAATTACCGCATTAACAGAGGAACGACTGTAACCTGTTCTCATCACAGACAGCTGTGGGGCCAAGCGACGGACAGGTCAGCGCTAGTCTATGCGCCGCGTCGTTAACGACGACACGGCATCGTTAACATTGCGTCGCGCGTTGTGGTTGCCCCGTTGCGTGCGCGTTAAAAAGTGCATGTATGTTTCGTCTGCAGGTTCAAATACCTACACATGCGATGACGCATCAATGGTAACAAAATAATGAAGTAATAACGGAGATCAATTTAATTTCGTTTTCGTACCGGAATTGCCAAGCGTTTTTTGTGTTGAGCGTTTCCAAATTTTTGAAGTAAAACTTCTTTACGCACGCTTGACTTGGGGAGTAAGCTGGTGAATGCGTGACGAGAGATTTACGGAAAGTGTGATCGGGCGAGGCGAACGGAAGTTGAGAGGGGGATATAAGCTAGTGAAGATAGAAAGAGGATGACAAATACTTTACTGGCTAGTGACCGAAAATATAAGCAGTACTAACAACAGAATGACACATACTTTACTTGCCAGTGGCGCTATCGGGTGACAGAAAAAAGTTTTGTAAACCAACTTTAAATAATATTTCATAAAGATTTACGCTTAAAATCCAACGAGAGCTAAGTAATTGCAATGTATTACTTTTGTTTTCATTATCTTTATGTTTATATTTCTTTTTTCTTACATTAGACTATTCATTTCGTTCTTGAACAATTTTATAAATTAATATTTTGTTTAATACATGAAATATTCTAAGTTTAAAGTGAATAAAATTGTAAATTCATTTTTAAGTGTATATTTTGTGAATTTTCGGGTGAATAATAACAAATTATGGCAGGAAGAAGTTTTACTTCAGTCGTGTGGTCTAAAGCACACTCGTTTTTTTTTATTCTTTTGTCTGAACCGAGTTTAATAAAACTTTGCCAATTATCAATAATACCTATACTTAAACTAGAGTATGACACTTTTTATCCGATTACACTCAAGCCTGACGTTAAAATGCGATTACCATTAAAATTGACAGTGAAACACGCGAAGCCAGTGACAAAAGCTAGTTAGTTTATATGATTAACATTTTTAAGTGCTTTTTTGTGCATGAACGTTTTCTCCACAAAATGATCATTTTTTTTTTGCGTTTTATTTTAAACTGTCAAATAGTATTGCTACGTAGTTTATTTCATCATATATAAATTTTTCTCTAATATAAATATAGTTGGTACCAAAATTTAAGAAGTTTGTCATCTTTATACTACGAGTCGCTTAATGGAGCGGCAAAACAGTGTAAAGCATACCCATCCCATACATAATAGTATATTGTGCAACTAGTGCGACAATGCCGCACGAGTTGCACATACTATTTTTTATTACGAATTAAATTAAATTAGAATTTTATTACGAATTAAAAAAAGAAATTAGAAGTAATAAAAATTAAAATTAAATCATTAAAAAGTTGAAAATTCAGTTAAAATTGTTAAAATTGTCAAGAATAAAAGTCCATAATCGAAAATTTTAACCTCAAATCTGCTTCAAATGACAGTTTGTTTCGTTGACATTAACACCGTTATTATTTTGTTTTTTTCTCTGAATTTGCGTGCGGCAAACAATAATTTCAGTGCGACAAATAAAGTTTCCGCACGCAAATGAAAATAGCTACTTTTCAACCGTAACAGCTAGCGTAAAGATACCACTTTTCCCGCATGAGTAATAAAAATAAATTTTTAATTGCGTTTTAATTTAAAATATTTATATTCATTTAAAAACCAAGGATTGTTATCGTCGTTGTACGGAAAATCCGGTATAAGCTAATTCGCCCGTTGACCACAAACGAAATGTGCTTTAGACATTAATAAATTATTTACGAGTAGTGGAAATGGAATTTTTAAATTACAACATCCACCACCATTCTGCGAAAAATATTAATTTTGACGTATAGAAATAACGGGCAATGTTAACACTTCGATTATACGAAACACTGTTTACACGTTAGTGTAGCTTTTCGGTCCGGATCGCCCGGATTATTTTGACTTGGCAAAAATATAATCATAAGCAGCAAATCTCTCACATTATTGTAATTTTTAAAATTTAGCCAACTTATACCCTCTGTGCACACTTGGCAAGCATTAACCTGCAAGACCGGCACAGCACGGAACAAAAAAGCCTGTTCGTGAAGGTGCCCATGTTATTTAACGGGGTAGCGCACATTAGACCAGGACCAGCAGCCAGAAAGGAGCGTCAGTCGATCGCCTGTAGTTTTTGTATAGCCAAGCTGGACTGATCCGGCGTGCTATGCCGTTTTCATTAATTAATTAGCATGTACTGGTGCTAGTCGTGCAGGTTTAGGCTTAACACGTGTGTGCGGTTTTTTATTGTTAAAGTGAAAGATAAACTCTACTTCAATCACTTAGCATTATTATTTAAATTTAAAAATTGCAAAATGAAAGAAGGAAAAATAGTTTTCTATAAATGTGACGGTTATTTCCGGAAACGAAACGAAATGAAAATTAAATTTTCTCAATATTGTAACAGAGACCCCCAAGCAGGCGACGACAAAGAATTTCGTTTGAACAACAAGACGATTTCTGTCCCACAACAATGTGTGTTATTGTTAGAATGACGAGCCGATTGTTGTCTCACGAAATTCTTTGTCAGAAAAGCATCAAGGAATAATCAAACTCTTTGATATTTTTAATTTTAATATTAATGCCTAACGATATATGAACGAAATCTACAAGCACTCGACTTATTTCTGTAACGGATTAATTCGATTTTTTAACGTCACTGAAATGTGAAATGTTTAAACGAAAATAAACAGAAAAAACGGATTTTAGACACGATGAAATGGATTTTAAATTATTTCTGTAAACTGTTAAAATGACACGTTTGAGGCCAAATCTAGACGTTTGAGTTAATAAACAACGCTAAAATTTTAATAGATTTGCTTTGATCAAAGTCATCGATTTAAAAACATCGACATTAAATTATTATGGCGTTATCTGCTGTTATTGGTGCTTGTAATGCGCTTGCGCAGTCGTTGCAACACAAGCAGTTTAAATTGTAAGTGCGACCAATTTTTAATGTTATATAGATTTCAGTCGTTGATTTGTCATTGTTGTGGCGAAACCAGTAAAACAATTAAGATATTATAAAAGAAACGATAAACTCTCTTTAGTTTAAAAATACCTCCGATTATGCTCTTCTAATCATATAAAATTTTGGCGGAGACTTCAGGTGAACGAAAAATAAATAGTATTAGTAAATACTAGATAGTATTTGTTATTCAGCACAACTGATGTGTTTTTCCTGATTATTATCAGGACTTCATAAACCCAAGGAGGTTATCATTAAATCAAATGTTAAACATCAAGTGTTTGTAGACAGTAAACGGTCTTTTCTAATTCCAGATTCAACTGTTTTGAAGTAAAATTAACCATTTTTTAAAGGTGGTTAATTAACCTATACGGTTTAAATAATAGTGACTTGTTATACAGTGATTATAAACAATGCAACGAACGATTTAAGCGCTATATAATATCTCCAAGGAGATCAAATTGATCAGATTGGTTTTGTTTCGTAATAGCTCTGTGCTAGAAAGGAGCTATGTTGCAAGTGATGGTTTGATGATAGCTCCGTCGGGGGCTGACAGTGTTTGAACGGTACAATAACAATTTTCTGTTCTATACAATTTAACACTTTTGATATCCTTTACCAATACAAAACTCCATAGATTTTGTCAGTAAAGGAGATTATTGAAATATACACAATCGAAAAAAATGCGCCTTTCGCTAGCAATGCTAACCAAAAATATTGAGTGAAACTAAGTGGTTCATGGATCAATTTTTAAGAGTTTACTAGTGTATCCGTGCAAAACCTTTTGCATGTATTTTCATATTGTTTTCAAAAATCGATATTTTGATACAGACCTATAGACAATAATTTTATTCCTCATTAGTTTCCATTTACAGTTATTTTTCTTTTGATTTAGCTTGATCTATCAAGTTGTCTCTATATTTAATTGATTATAAATTCAAAGAAAATGTATGAGATCTGTTCATCGTAGTCATGGTGACCCCGCAAGAGCTGTCACAATTCATTTTTGGAAAATCTAACCTCATTTGATACTTTTACGATTTTCACTATTTTTTTCTGATCTGAGACCAAATTTTAGACTTGGTACAGTCCATGTAATATTTAAAAACTCTATTTTGACATTAAATTAATATGAACTTACACGTTCTTAAATTGTTTGGAAAATAAAATAAAATTTATTTGTGTATTAATATTTGGAATATTTGCGCTCAAAAACTAACTAATTTAAATATACACTTCAATTGTCAAAGTCGACTTGTCAAACTGTTTGTAAAATCTCCGACATACGTACATATTTGCATTTCTCTCACACTCATGTCTCGTGAACATCGAAGGATTTTCTCTCTTTACGTTCCTCTTCACCCCGCTACCCCCTCGTCTTTTTTACTATTTTCGTTTGAAAGAAGTCCTTTTAAAGAAATTTCACCCAAAAAAAATTAGTGATAACAGATCTGTGGACTAAAGGCTTTAGTTTAAAAAAAAAATGTGTCAATCAGTTGAGTAGGGATTGCTGGCGGATTGGCTAGAGAAATAGGGCTTGTGTTTTAAATATATAGATATAATAAAATAATAATTTTTTTGCGCATGGAACTAAAGAGCCGCAACTTTACATGCGTCCGCAAGTTGCCGACCCCTGTCCTATAGACTTTTTTTTTAGAGCTGTCCGATTTAATCTTAAGTAGCTTTGTTAGCGAAACGCACTTTGAATTCAAGTATAAAATTGTCGATGCAATACTTCGAAATTAAAAGTGTTAAATTGCGTATAGCGCAATGCGTTCAGAGCGACGCGGCCGAATTATTTTGATCCGGATGCACTGAGCCTTGCCGCACCGCAAAACTGAACGCGGGAGTTCGATCGGCGATGTGTGTGTTATGGAGCTGCAATGTGTCGTCGTCTACACAGTCATCGACATACCGCCTCCGGCAACTGCCGCCCCAGGTGGAGGAGGAGGCGCCGGAAGCTCGACGGCGACGCCATCGACACCCGCGTCTTCAGAACGTCACAACCAGCTATATCTGCACAGTTACAGGCAACAGTTGTTGTTGGCAGGGCCGCCGCCACCAGAAGCTGGTTGTCTTGGCTGGATCAAAGGCCAGATTAAAAGGTTAAATATAGCCAAGTGATGTTCGTTTCTTGTATATGTTACGGTCTATACCCGAATTCGGTCAATGACCGAAATAGTTTTGACCAACGAATATTGCCCAAACCCGAAATCTTACATTTAAACGGGTATTGAGTGTTATAAAATGAGTAAAACTAGTTTTGCGCATTTTCAATTGGTCAAAACTAGTTCTGTCCATTTTTGAACGGACAGTACTAGTTCTGCTTGTTTCATTCAATCAACGTCCGAACCCGAACAAAAGTAGGGTTATGTTCTTGTTTATGTACCTATCTATTGAATTGTTCTTCTGAATGTTATAATTAATATAGTTGTGGGATATTCAGTGTAATAATTAAGTAAAAATGCAAGATGAATTCGAGTCTCAACTAGTTCGCTTATTGGAGGCTTCTGAAACATAATTTTATGACGAAACATAATTACCTTACTACACTAAGTGAGGTTAAGAAAGAAAATTTATTGAAAGCTGAAACATTCTAATTCAATGTTTACTTGTCAAAAACCCTCCTTAGGACAGTTCGACGCATTTATCACCTGAGGTCTAACCATTCCTTTGGGTTCCGAATAATAGGCTTTAAAATTTCATGCATATATTAATTTCGATGGCGGCCAACTCTGCGCTTGTAATCTGTTGTAATAATATTACCAAAATCTAAAATTAACAGCTTGTAAGTTAGACGGAAATTCAAAGCCGATCTTGAAGGTAGCTCTTTTCGAGCTACATCGTTTTGAAAAGTTGGTTTATGAAATTTTATGAAAACATGAAATGAAAAGGCAAAGGGAAATTTGCTGTATCTTTGTGATGAATCCATAATAATTAGTGATGTGCCGGATCGTTAAAAATGTATATCCGCGGATACGGATCAGAATACGGATTTTTGGTTTCAAGATCCGCGGATACGGACACGGATCTTAACTTTCTTAGAGTACGCGGCGGTAAATATTGCACATCGACCTTTGGAAAGAGACTATCTGTTATGGGAAAAAGTTATTGACCTCTTTAAGAGTTAACTCTCATAACAGATTGTCTCTTTCCAAAGATCGATGTGCAATATCTCATTATAAAGATAGTTGATTTTGTACCTTTGAGTTATGTACTATTAGTATGGTACTCACTATGATAAATGTTTGCAATATAAAGGTGCCAAATACGATTTAAAAAAATAAAAAATAATCTGAATGGAATTAAACAGGTTTTCATTATTACCTAATCACCTATATATATATAAAATTTCATCTCTGAATTGAAAATTAATAAGGTAAAAGATCCGCCAAAAACTGACGGATACGGATACGGAACTTTCTTCTCTCTCGGATATCCGCGGATATGGATACGGATATCCGGCACATCACTAATAATAATCTGTTGCAATAATATTATGAAAATCTGAAATTAACAACTCGTAAGACTGCCGGAATTTCAAAGCCGATTTTGAAAGTGATAATTAATTAAAGGTGGTTCTTTTCAGGCGCTGTAGTGTTTTACACAAAGTTTGTTTTTGAATTTATATGAAAACAAAGAGGAGTAATAAAAAGGGTTGGTGCTTTTTGCTTTTGAAACGATAACGATGCGAGCTGTAATTTCCGTCCATTAGCTGTGTTTGTTTTTATATTAATTTCATATATCATAGGTTTCATGTTTACGATGTTGTGCCTGAAGCTATATTTATCCAAGAAACTGAAATTAACTGTGTACTTTGTATGAAGTAACATTTTTGTGAATATTGAAATTTCTTTACATTTCATTAATAATTAGTAGAAGTGCCTACGGGTTGTTATTCTTTACTTTACACCCTTTGGGTTAAAAATGTGCAAATTTAACCCAAACAAATCATAACATTATGCAAATGAATAATAATTACATAATAATCTATACAAATATATAAAACTGAAGAGTTTGTTTGTTCGTTTGTTTGGTTGAACGCGCTAATCTCAGGAACTACTGGTCCGAATTAAAAAAATTTTTTTTGATGGATAGCCCATTTTTTGAGGAAGGCTATAGGCTATATATGATCACGCTACGGCCAATAGGAGCGGAGCATCATGAACAATGGTGCAAAATATAACTCAAAATTTGTCCGTCCGACAAAAAATTATGAACGGTAACTCCGATCATCATGAAATTTGGACATTCATCTCGGTAAACGAAGATGAACGTGCGTACTCGTGTCCCTCCCCCCCATTCGTTTTTTTGCACCCGGGTGAAACCGAGCGGGACGCTCTAGTTTCATATAAATTTCAGTTGAAAAATAATTTTTTTACCACAATTATAGATAAAAGAAAATTTTTATTTTTATCCGACTTCAATAAAAGACGTTTTCATCTCGTCGTGTATACTATATTGTTACGTGCTCCCTGTTGGGACGACTATGGGTTCTGTAGAATCTTCTAGCAAACAACAATGGAAAACGGGTAGCCAACAAAACTCGACCTTCATAGAATTGTCTGGAGAAGCTGCTGGACTAGAACAGTTTTGTTACAATATACCTATATTTTTTTTTAATATTTCAGAATTAACTTTTCGTGGGGTTAAACTATTTAAAAAATTCCAACACCATATTGTTCAGAATATTTCCCATATACTTTTTTTTTAATCGGTTCAGTCGTTTTGATCATGCAACGTTAAAAATGCGTGACTAGAATTGTGTTGGAGCAAGTACAATCAGTAATGCAAAATTATTACTAGGTTGTTTAGTACAGCAGATAAGGAGGGCTTTTATTTCTGAAGTAAAACTATTTTTTTTTGGCAAATAGATGACATAACTCGTGCGCAGTCAGCTTCTGCTACATTGGCATTGTCGGTTTATAATGTTCTTATTTCTTGGTGTATGATTAACGACAATACAAAAGCTTACATAGAAAGTTGAATCCATTTATTACAAACTTTGGGTGTATGTTCTTCGTAGAAAACTTGTTATCATTAACAATATTAAACGTACCTATATGAATATATTGTAAAGTTGGAAAGTCTAGTAATTTGTTAGCACTATCGTTTTAAAAGAGAAATGTAGACTATTAAATATCAAATGAAGCTTAGAAGCTAACGTATGCATATTTATAGAGATAAATTGAGAAATTTATTGCTTCTACGAAGTTTAAGGAGGTTGAGCCGTTTTACGAAGATAATGAAAAAAATCTGAAATAAAGTTTTTTTTAATAGATTTTTAACTTCCCGCTTTAAAAAAAAAACAAAATTTTTTTTCAAAAATCGGGAAGTTATTGTTTTCACCCCGATTTTTGAAAATCGAGTTTTCGCCAGATCTCGACGTTTTGAGGTCCTAGGAAGCTATTGAAACTATTTTGGCGATGATGTCCGTAGGGCTGTGTGTGTGTGTGTGTATATATTATGTAAACCTTTTATATCTTTTGAACAGAGTGTTCGACTGAAACGCGGTTTGCGGCATCTGACGTGATCTTGGTGAACTTAGACTTCCTGAAAATTTGAAACGATTCGGCCCAAAAAAATTTGAGAAATCTTAAAAAAACAAGTTTCAAAATTTTTTAAAAATTTGTTTTTGTAAAATATTTTCTAAACTACTAAACCGATTAATTCCAAAATCTAATCAGCTCTTCTCCTTAACAAACTACGTCGATTTCCGCAAACCGCATCATAATCGTTTCATTTGTTCACGAGATACCGTGAACGAAAAAATCTTAAAAAAGTGTTTTTTTAAAATGACTTAAAATTGTTATCAAATCGATTTTTTTGTAATAAATTACTTTCTTAGGCTAAAAAAACTGCGTCGATCGCCGCAAACTAGATAAAAATTGGTTCATTTGTTCATGAGATAACGTGAACGAAAAATTAGGAAAAAAGTTATTTTTTATAGTTACTCGTAAAATTCTTATCAAATCGATTTTTTTGTAATAATTTACTTTCTTAGGTTAAAAAAACTGCGTCGATCGCCGCAAACCGCATCAAAATCGGCTCATTTGTTCACGAGATATCGTGAACGAAAAATTTGCAAAAAAATGTTTTTTTTAAATTGCTCGTAAAATTCCTATAAGATCGATTTTTCTGTAATAAATTACTTTTTTAGGTTAAAAAATTGCGTCGACTGCCGCAAATCGCGTCAAAATCGGTTCATGTGTTAATGAGATATCGTGAACGAAAATTTCGTAACAGTGTTTTTTTTGAGCTCGAAGAGCAAAAGAATAAACTTCTTGCTATATTTTATATATTTTTGAGCGTTTTGAACTCGAAAATAGCGGGAAGTTACAGGGATGGCCTGCAGGGTCAAACTTCTTTTCAAATTTTTTTATGACAAAATTTTCTGTAAAAAATCCTAAATCATTAGGAGATTTATAAAGTTGCATATTTAAAAAAAACTTTTACATGTAGTCTTATGGAAAATATGTCGACCTAGCATGCAAACGGTACATTTTAATTTTTTGCAAATAACCAAATAATGTCAGCAGTTTCGAAAACTCACTATGTAAAGCATCGATGTCTTACGCATATTTTAATATTTTTTCCAATTTAATTAGGAGACTTTTAATCAATAAAAAAAATTATTAAACCTTAGCACTTTTCGATTATGGACTTTTATTCTTGACAATTTTAACAATTGTAACTGAATTTTCAACTTTTTAATGATTTAATTTTTATTACTTCTAATTTCTTTTTTAATTATTTACTGCAAAAAAAATATAAAATACAGATATTTATATAAAATTATTTTTTCTAACCTAACTTTGTACAAAAAATTCAAAAGTTAGTCCATTAAGTAAAATACTGAAATAATTAATTATCTAATATTAAAACAAAATATTTATTTATGCCTTTATGACAATAATTTATTGGTATCATCGACTTATAACCTTTTGTAAAAATGTATTATGGAAAAGTTCCCATTTAGAATTCGACTTAGTTTTGATTGGGACTGTAACGGATCAACCTCCTTAACATATTATCTTCTTCTGTATTTATTATATAAAAGGAAACCGTGACTGACTGACTGATCTATCAACGCACAGCTCAAACCACTGGACGGATTGTCCTGAAATTTGGCACACAGATAGTTAATATAACGTAGGCATCCACTAAGAACAGATTTTTGAAAAGTCAACTCCTAAAAGGGTGTAACGGGGGTTCAAAATTTGCATGGAGAAATCATATAAGATAGATATATCAATTCGAAAATGCCCAGGATTACTCCTGTCAACAAATAAATAAACACGTGTTTCGTGCTTTTTCAAAAACAACCCATTCAGAGGGTGAAAAGAGGTTAATAGTCATTTTCAAGGTTTGTCGAAACGTTGATCACGTGAATTCACAAAGGTGAGCTCAATTGCAACGGCACCACATATTTTTGTCATTACCAAAGAAATGTGTTTATGAATTGCGACATTTATAAATAGGTCAAGTTTGGTTCGCAAATAGAGATACATATACTTAACTGACTTCCGATGTTTAAAGATGTCATTTCGACTGTCATATTCGTACAGCACATGTGTGAAGCTTGTAGTAAGACGCCATTTGTATAAAGGCCGCTGCACACGAGGCTAGAAACGCTGCTAGATTCCTTGCTAGATTTGCCTACTAGTTTTCTAGCGCTGGTTTTCTTGATTGCTGTTAAGGAGGTTGATCCGTTACAGTCCCAATCAAAAGTAAGTCGAATTCTAAATGGGAACTTTTATAGTTTATAAGTCGATGATACCAATAAATTATTGTCATAAAGGCATAAATAAATAATTTTTTTAATATTAATTAATTATTTCAGTATTTTATACTTAATGGACTTACTTTTAAATTTTTTGTACAAAGTTAGGTTAAAAAAAAAAATTATGTAAATATCTGTATTTTACATATTTTTTGCAGTAAATAATTATAAAAAGAAATTAGAAGACGTAATAAAAATTAAAATTAAATCAATAAAAAGTTGAAAATTCAGTTAAAATTGGTTAATCTGTCAAGGATAAAAGTCCATAATCGAAAAGTGTTAAGGTTTAATAATTTTTTTTATTGATTAAAAGTCTCCTAATTAAATTGGAAAAAATATTAAAATATGCGTAAGACATCGATGCTTTACATAGATAGTTTTCGGAACTGCTGACATTATTTAGTTATTTGCAAAAAATTAAAATGAACAGTTTGCATGCTAGCTTGACATATTTTCCATAAGACTACATGTAAAAGTTTTTTTTAATTTTTAACTTTATAAATCTCCTAATGATTTTGGATTTTTTACAGAAAATTTTGTCATAAAAAATCTATTAAAAAAACTTTATTTCAGATTTTTTTCATTATCTTCGTAAAACGGCTCAACCTCCTTAAATGCTCGCTTCACACGAGACTGTTTTTCAAAAATTATGGCGTTATGCAAATTTTCAGAACGATCGGCCTACTTTGATAATAGAAGATAATGACAGTAAATTGTTTGCTTTACTACGACGCGATTGTTTTTCAAACAAAACAAAACAAAAGCGGATTTTATCAAAGTAGGCCGATCATTCTGAAAATTTGCATAACGCCATAATATTTCATTGTGAACAACTTTTATTAGTGACACTTTTGCGTACTATGAACGGAAAAGGTACTTTACCTGAAACGAAAAGAGGTTTTTCTCAACTGTAAAGGCCTACTTGATTTAAAAAAATCGAAAGTAAACTAAAAATAAGTTTCAGGCCAAGCAGGGCGGAATCCCAAAATATGAAATTCCAATTCGAAAATTTTTGGTCAATCTCACCTATTGTGAACTCAATCCGGGGACACACTGTATACAAAAGAAAATTGAACGATGCCTTCAAAATAACAGTTTAGAACGATTTATTCACTTCAGTCTCTAACATATCGATTTCAAATCTTGTGTGACCGTCAAAAAATAGCCAGTTTTTCGTTATTGGTTTCTTTTGTTGACTTTGCCAAAGATATACATAAATAAAATTTTAAATTTGAACAATGCTTTAAATTTTACTTTTGATTAACCTTAGCACGGAAGAGTTCATGCAGTTGAGAAAATTGCATTCGAGATCCAGTCAACTTTCTCTTCTATTAACATTTTCCCCAAGTTTAGTTATCTAAACGAATTAAGGTGACACTAGTGTGACCTTTGCGAATTATTCGCACTAAATAAGTATAATAATTATCACTTTACAAAATTATTTTTTATAAATATGATTGCAGGTATTCAATTCGTTTCTAATTTTGCACACTGCTTATAACGTTCTTCTTTTTGTTGTATTACAATATGAAGGCTCAGATGACAGATCGAAGAAATATTTTACTAAAATTGTCATATAAAGGCGCAAGTAGCAAAAGCGTTGAGCTACGCCGTCAGATGGCATCATGCAGCATTGCTGTGACGTTGTTCAGCGTTGCTCGCTGTTTCAAAATTACAGCCGTCAGATGGCAGTATGCAGTATTGTGTCTGTTGTATTACAATATGAAGGTCAGATGACAGATCGAAGTGTTGACGTTGTTTCAAAATTAAAGCCGTCAGATGGCAGATGTTGTTCAGCGTTGCTGTATTTTAATTAATTTACAAAAACAAAAGCAATAATAATTTTTTTAGTTGTTGATGTCAGTAGAGCAAGCAATTATCTGTAAAATGATATATAATTTATGTGGAGAAATTGTGAGGTTTTTTCTAAAAAGGGAGGCAACATCTTAACCTTAACGTATTAATATATAATATGATATGAATGATTTTCTAAGTGTGTGACTGTGGAGTCTGTGCTGCAAGCATACTGCGTATAAAAGACCCATATATATTATGTATTTTGCGAATTTTTATGCTTATATTAAGGTCGGTTTAGTTATTCTCTTCTAGTTTTCAAGGAACAATCTGTGTCACGATTAAACAATAATCCAAGCTCATCAATCATTTTACAGGATGAAAGTCATTTTTCTTTTAAAACTTCATTAAACAAACTGCTCAGCTGTAATCGTTTTCTGCACAACAATGTTTGTTAATGTACTTTACCACTTGTTTGTGCTTACATCAAGAAGTTTCTATAAATATAAGAGATCCAGCTTGAAAAACTGAAACAACCCAACCCATTAGTAAATGTGTTTGCATTTAGAAGTTTATTTTTTGTAAGCAAAAATTATCCAACCGTTTTTTAAGGTCAACTTGATCCGTTATGAAGTTGTTTTATTATCTATAGTTTATATTTATTGAGACTGATTATTCGGGATCAGCAAAAGAAACTCAAAACTAAATAGCTTTTCAAAACAAATTACTTCTTCAAAATCATTCAAGTGTTTACATGTAAAATAAATTTAAATGTTTTTGATATATTATCTTCGTTATAGATTCTGAAGCAACATTGAAAGTTGTTCTAAAATAAGTTTGATTTTTTTGAAGGAGATTTATTTGGTTGAGGAACAATTGAAAAATAAGCTTTACCAGAGTATCGCTTGTGGCCAACGTTTCGAAAAATATATTTTCATCATCAGGGCCTCAATGCAAGTTAAGATGGTAAATTGTGCAAATTATTGTAATATACATGATCATTTATTATGAATTTCGACAGTTTTTTAAATTTGAAAATATCATAAAACAGTTTTTTAATAAAATTGTTCTGTCCAATGTGCAAATAAATATTGTACCAAATAAATCTCCTTAAATACATATTTTTGGAACAAAACTTCTACTAACAATTTGAACTTTTTATTTTTTACATATCTACTAGAGAAAGTCTTGATCGTGCAAAAATTAGTTATTTACACGTTTTCAAGTCTTTTGAACTCAAAAAAGTTGTGTTTAATGAAACAAGTAAAATTGCCACTGTTATTAAATAAAACGGTCAAGTTCGAGTAGGACTCGCGCACCGAGACTTCCGTGCAAACTTGTAGTACCATACCAATAGTACATAACTTAAAGGTACTAAATCAACTATCTTTATAATGAGATATTGCACATCGATCTTTGGAAAGAGACAATCTGTTATGAGAGTTAACTCTTAAATAGGTCAATAACTTTTTCCCATAACAGATAGTCTCTTTCCAAAGGTCGATGTGCAATATTTACCGCTGCGTACTCTAAGAAAGTTAAGATCCGTATCCGCGGATCTTGAAACCAAATATCCGTATTCAGATCCGTATACGCGGATATACATTTTTAACGATCCGGCACATCACTAATTTTTATTAGTAGGTAACCAGTATTTTTAATTAAATACTTTTAGTGCCATTTCTTTTCCTGTAATGGTTATTATTTCATTTCTGTACATACGCGTTCACTTGTGAAACTATAAATAAGAGAATCGCCTAAAATAGGTAATTATTTTTGATCAGAAATGTGATCTTTGGTATGAATTGCGTGTGCTATGGATACGCTATAGATACGTCTGGTTATTGTCATTGATTATTCAGAACCTGTTGCTTCCCATCGAGTCGACTGAACAGGCGTCATCTGCCGTCTCGACGCAGTGACGTCAAAAACTTGATTTGTGTGTTGTGTTCTACTTCTTTATTCGATCATCAACTATCCAATTTATGTGCGGTGTCAGTTCGAAATCCAATTCAATTTTTTTTTACTGTTCGAAATTGTACAATAATGCGATATGACATTTATTTACATATTTTATTCCGGTAGAATCGCTTCTTTTTGCAGTTTTATGTGTATAGACCGCGGAGTTTTGGTTGCAAAAACAAAACATCTATCTCGCTTTTGTGTTAAGATATTTCACAAAATGGAGTTCACTTTAAATGCACAAAACTACACGAATTTGTTGCTGAAGTGAAGAAGAAACTCTTCTATTCTTTTGATGATGAATATTTTTCATTTTTTTAGGGGGAATATACATTTATAATGTAGAACAGTGTGCGCTATTTTCATTTGATTGATTATTAATAAATATAGTAAAAAATGCCGCTGTTATTGTGTTCATAAAGTAAACAAACGCTTTTAGTTAAACATTAAATATTAACTACCAGTCACAAACTATTTAACTTTATCGAAGTTTATATTGAAGTGAATAATTTATATGACTTACCATATACTTTTATTCTATACTGAGCATAGGAATAAAATCGCAATCGAACTATTAGGGTGCAAACATATACTTCTGTCTTTTTTTACGCCGTAAGCACTGGCGTATCCAGGAGGGCAAAACAAGCACGGGCAACCCGGATTAAGAAATTTCTAATTTGCTCCCTCCTGGGCCAAAAGCTGGGTACGCCCATGTTAACGTCATAGAAAAAGACAAAGTTTTTGAAACAGGGATACTTTATTCAGATTGAATGCAAGTACATCAACCAATCCTATCATCGGAGATGTCAGGGAATTACATCGAAGAAAGAGACGCAGATATATTTTCGATACGCTCTGTTGCGTTCACCACTGCACATTGAGTAGATAGGCAATGATTCATATAGTTAATTAATAGATGATATATGATGTCTACACGCTTTTAAAAACGTATATTTAAAAGTTAACGTGTGAACAAAAGTTGTCTTATTTCCCTAGTTTGTTATTATTTTACTGTTTTATTGCATGACTAGTTTAATGCAATTTCTTCAAATGAAAGTTATTGGCCAACCACATGTGTGCAATCCAAGGACAATTTTTGGACAGAATCCAAAAATCGTTCTATAGTAGACAATCCGACTTATGTAATATCATTTTTTGTCGTTGAAAAAAGGTTGTTTGTTTCGTATACAGATGATCGGAATATATTTAATGTTGGAAAGTACCTTGTCTGAGTTCTAAGCCCATAAATGAGCAGTTTTGGTAGAGGTGTGACTTGCATATCAAAACAAGACATCAAACTGTGTTCGTGATGCATATGAATATGAATATGAACTTTATGAATGAACTCGGTAATAATTTCGCCTCTAGGAGGGAATATCCATTACCAACCTTATATAGGCTGACCGATAATTGCTCGTATTTCTCTCGGGGGAAGAAACTATGACTATTTTGGTATGATTTAATCTTATCACTGGGGGGTCGGAATTTTTTTATGATAATGACACACAACATAAAATCTAACAGTAAATTTCGTGGTTTTAAGCTTTAGAAAGATTGGCCACTTAATAAGCTATCAGATCATGGAAAAATTCGGACCAAAAAGTGAGAAGAATTCGGATTTTTGTAAAAAGAAAACCGAAGTAAATTTTCCAAGTGATAGAGGTTAAATCTTTCCGAATTAGTCATAGTTTCTTCTCCCGGGAGGAATACGAGCAATTACTTGTATACTGTTCAAATCATATTCCTTCCTTTTGCCACAAGTTTTCATTCATTAATTATTATTATCCGTTGGAGGGGAACGGTATCGAAATTGATCTTAATTTAATGGCACTGTTCATGGTTTTAGTTGTCGAGCGTGTATAATTCACTGTTCAAACTAGAAATACTATTATTAAACAACATTTTAATAAATACAATTATCGACCAATTATTGACGAGTTCTAATCAGACGTTAATCAAAGATTTGAATAAAACAACATTGTTACTAAAATAAAAATTTCGAACCAACCCTAAGCTTATTTATCACGGAATACAGGTATTTGTTTAAATTTCGTGAAATTTCTGCGTATTTTCACGTTCGTTGTCAATATTCTCCCTCTCCTATATAAAAAGTAAACAATTACCTTTGTCAATAACGCCCCATGTAGGTAGATTGTTTGCATATTTTCCTGAGACGTGTTTCTTTTGTTGCGCTTCGCTTTTCTTTTTATCGTAAAAATAGGTCATATGCATATTGTTTTGGACGTCTTCGCGAGTAAATATTCAAAAAAATAATTTTACTTACTAACTCCATAAATATTTTTTAACATGAATCTTTCTCTAGAGTCTAGACTCCGATTGCAGAGAACGACCACTTGTTATAAATTATTATTGTATGACACAATAAAACATTGTTGATTTTTTGCCAAGATCTTCGCACAGTGTGGACAACAAGTGGTTTTAACTAGATTTCTGTGTACGCAAAGCTCTGTGAACTTTTTGAAGCTAAAATTCCATCCCCGTGTTCAATGAAATTTCATAGTCCAATGTTTCTTTATTGACTCAACAATTCACAGAGATTAAACAACACTCTTTTTTCGATACTCATTTCGCTAAACCATGTTAGCATCATCAATAGACGGTTTGGTGTTTGGTGGTTATTTTTAACTAGCGGCCCAGTCCGGCTTCATCCGAATTTGTATATAGATTGCCACCGTTTTGTCGTCGACTTACGTTGCAAAATTTGTTCACGAAAAGCGCTTTTATTTTAACGCGATAATATTATAGTGTAACAAAACTGTTCTAGTTCGTGGTGAAAATTATTTTAAACGTTTAACAAAACAGTTAAACATACAAACGAAAGTACTTCTTTATACTTAACAGAAACAAAACAGTAAATTCTGACTAATAAAATAAAATAATATAAAGTCACTAATTATGTACCTACACAAAATATTTACAATACAGGAACACACCAAAATTTATTTAACACACTTATTTATTAACTATATACAGTTATATTTATTTCGTACACTATTATTTACACAGTTCATTTATTTATTTATCTTAGAACACACTTATTTATTAACTATATACAGTTCTATTTATTTCGTACACTATTATTTACACAGTTCATTTATTTATTTATCTTAGCAGTTACCTCAGCACTGTTCACTGACTGTTAATTTATGTCGATTCTTCACAATGTATCACTGTCGTATCATGACTGTGTGAGCTATCCCGTGGTACATTGCTTTTTAAAGTTATATTTTTATTTGTCATTTTGACAAAATCATCGATATTATTATTATACTAGAGTGACTTCGCACTAAATAAGTATAATAATAATTTATCACTTTACAAAATTATTTTTTAAATGTGATTGCAGGTATTCAATTCGTTTCTAATTTTGCACACTGCTTATAACGTTCTTCTTTTTGTTGTATTACAATATGAAGCTCAGATGACAGATCGAAGAAATATTTTACTAAAATTGTCATATAGAGGCGCAAGTAGCAAAAGCGTTGAGCTAAGCCGTCAGATGGCATCATGCAGCATTGCTGTGACGTTGTTCAGCGTTGTTCGCTGTTTCAAAATTAAAGCCGTCAGATAGCAGTATGCAGTATTGTGTCTGTTGTATTACAATATGAAGGTCAGATGACAGATCGAAGTGTTGACGTTGTTTCAAAATTAAAGCCGTTAGATGGCAGATGTTGTTCAGCGTTGCTGTATTTTAATTAATTTACAAAAACAAAAGCAGTAATAAATTTTTTAGTTGTCGATGTCAGTAGAGCAAGTAATTATCTGTAAAATGATATATAATTATGTGGAGAAATTGTGAGGTTTTTTCTAAAAAGGGAGGCAAACATCTTTAACCTTAGCGTATTAATATGTATGATAAAGTCACTAATTATGTACCTACACAAAATATTTACAATACAGGAACACACCAAAATTTATTTAACACACTTATTTATTAACTATATACACTATGACTGTTAATTTATGTCGATTCTTCACAATGTATCACTGTTGTATCGTGAGCTATTCCGTGGTACATTACTTTTTAAAGTTATATTTTTATTTGTCATTTTGACAAAGTCATCGATATTATTATTATATTTTTAACTTTTAAACTTAAAATTAACGAAGTCATATCAGGATACGTATACTGTTATGCTATTGATCCGGATGGATTAATTATTGTGTTTATTTTCTTTACACTGACATAAACTTTGTTTTTCAAAGACAAATCAATTTAGTAAATATGCAGTAAATTATGCATTAGTGTTTTGAATGTTTGCCACATGTCTAAGAATAATGATGGACAATCTATAATTACTTAGAAGTTATGTAATGTTTTATTTTTGTTTTTGCAGAGCGGTAGCAGCGTATCTTCGCGCCTTGAACCTGTCTCCCAACAATGCAGTCGTACACGGGAATTTGGCGTGCGTGTACTACGAGCAGGGGCTCATCGATTTGGCCATCGACACTTACCGTCGCGCTATCGAGCTCCAGCCGAATTTCCCCGACGCCTACTGCAATCTGGCTAACGCGCTCAAAGAAAAGGGCCAAGTGGCCGAGGCCGAGGAATGCTACAACACCGCGTTGCGGCTGTGCCCCACGCATGCCGATTCACTCAACAACTTGGCCAACATCAAACGCGAACAGGGCTACATCGAGGAGGCGACCAGACTTTACTTGAAAGCTCTCGAAGTGTTCCCGGAATTCGCGGCCGCCCACAGCAATTTGGCGTCAGTTTTACAACAACAAGGCAAGCTGAACGAAGCCCTGATGCACTACAAAGAGGCCATTCGTATCCAACCGACGTTCGCCGACGCCTACTCCAACATGGGCAACACGCTCAAAGAGATGCAAGACGTGGCCGGAGCCCTGCAGTGCTATACGCGCGCCATACAAATCAATCCGGCTTTCGCAGACGCGCACAGCAATCTCGCAAGCATCCACAAAGATTCAGGCAACATTCCTGAAGCGATCCAGTCGTACAGAACCGCACTGAAACTGAAACCGGATTTCCCGGACGCGTATTGCAATTTGGCGCATTGCTTGCAGATCGTTTGCGATTGGACCGATTACGAAGCGCGCATGAAGAAGCTGGTGAGCATTGTCGCGGAACAGCTCGAGAAAAATCGTTTGCCGTCCGTACATCCTCATCACTCGATGCTCTATCCGCTCTCTCACGATTTTAGAAAGGCCATCGCCGCACGGCACGCCAATTTGTGTCTGGAGAAGATTCACGTCTTGCACAAACCGCCGTACAAATTCCCGAGGGAACTGAGCGGCCGTTTACGCGTCGGCTATGTGAGCAGTGATTTCGGGAATCATCCCACTTCGCATTTAATGCAGTCTGTTCCCGGACTGCACGAACGTTCCAAAGTAGAGATATTCTGTTACGCACTGAGCCCAGACGATGGGACAACATTCCGCAGTAAGATAGCTCGAGAATCGGAGCATTTCATCGATTTGTCTCAGATTCCTTGCAACGGCAAGGCCGCCGATCGTATACATTCGGACGGCATACATATTCTCGTCAACATGAACGGGTACACGAAAGGAGCCCGCAATGAAATATTCGCTTTACGCCCGGCTCCGGTACAGGTGATGTGGCTCGGGTATCCGGGTACGAGCGGAGCTAGTTTTATGGATTACTTAATCACCGATGCGGTCACGTCCCCCGTCGATCTCGCGTCGCAGTACAGTGAGAAGCTGGCGTACATGCCTCATACTTTCTTTGTCGGCGATCACAGGCAGATGTTCCCGCATCTGAAAGAACGGTTGATCGTGAGCGATAAGTCTCACGGCGGAAATTCGGCCGGAGTTCCGGATAATGTAGCGATCATAAACGCGACGGACCTGTCGCCGTTGGTCGAAAGCACAGATGTAAAAGAGATCAGAGAAATCGTACAGGCGGCTAAACCGGTCGAGATAAGTTTAATCGTAGCCGAATTGCCGACCACGACGCCGATCGAAACCATGATCGCTTCGGGACAGGTACAGACCAGCGTTAACGGGGTCGTCGTTCAAAATGGACTTGCCACGACGCAAACCAATAACAAAGCGGCGACGGGTGAAGAAGTGCCGCAATCGATCGTTATTACGACTAGACAACAGTACGGTTTACCGGACGATGCGGTCGTCTATTGTAACTTCAATCAACTGTACAAAATCGATCCGTTAACGTTACACATGTGGGTACACATTTTGAAAAATGTACCCAATTCTGTAGTGTGGTTGTTGCGATTCCCGGCTGTAGGCGAAGCCAATTTGCAAGCCGCGGCTCAACAGTTGGGCTTGCCTCCGGGAAGAATATTGTTCAGCAACGTGGCGGCTAAAGAGGAACACGTAAGACGTGGACAGTTGGCCGACGTGTGTCTCGACACGCCTCTGTGCAACGGTCACACGACGAGCATGGACGTTTTGTGGACCGGAACTCCGGTCGTAACGCTGCCGGGCGAAACGCTCGCTTCGAGGGTGGCGGCGTCGCAGCTGGCCGCCTTAGGTTGTCCTGAACTGATCGCTCGCACGAGGCATGAATATCAAGATATCGCTGTGAGACTGGGCACCGATCGTGAATAGTAAGTGAATTTTTACGTTTTCTTAGAGACATTTTGTAAATCATTTTAATTAATTGTTATATCTAGTGTTGGGCATAATCGATATATTTCAATAATCGAATGAATCGAAATAGTCGGTTTTTATAATCGAATGATCATTCGAATTATTGATTATGAATGATTCGAATGATCATTCGAATTATCGATTATGAATGATTCGAATGATCAATCGAATTATCGATTATGAATGATTCGAATGATCATTCGAATTATCGATTATGAATGATGCGCAAACTTGGCAATTATTAATTTCGTTTTATTTACTTTTACAGTATAAGCGAGTTATCATTCAAAATATCGATTATGAATTATGTTCAAACTTAGCAATTTCGATTTGTTAATATTACTTAACACAATATTAATAATGGAATCCCTGGTATGATCGAATAGAAATAGAAATATATTTGTTATGCCCTAGATGGATACATCGTCAATTTACATAATGAGTTAAACATTAAAATTTTAAAAATCCTTAATGTCATAAAAACAATTTTTTAGGAATTTGATTTAATGCAGAAACCGAATGATATATCGATATATCACATTAATATCGACAGTGGACATAGCAATAGTACTGTGTCGGGATTTAATATTCATTTCATATTTCATAATCGATTCAAGCGAATGATATGTCGGTTGCCATAATCGAATGATCGATTATTCGGCCATAATCGAAATATTTCGATTATATCATTCATAATCGCCCAACACTAGTTATATCAATATTGCTATATTTGTTTTGAAAGCCGTAGTCCAAGCTCCCATGACAGAAAAAGTTACCCCTACGAACACCTCAAAATTATAAAGTGAAAATGGCTGAAAAACATGTAAGAAACATGTTACGCCCGCCAGACTAGTAAAAATTTGTTAATTGTTATTTTTTATGAATTTTTGAATTTAAAAAAGAAACATGATTCTACTTTCCAAAACATCTGCTTGAAATTTATACAATTTGTAGTAAATAATGTACCATTTTTGAAAAAATTGGTCTGGCTGACAATTTTTGTTAATAAATTTGTCAGACTTTATTTGTTATAAATTATTTTTTTTATGAAAATACATTTCATAACACCTCCTTGAATTTTTTTTTAAATTAAGTTTAAGGAGGTTGAGCCGTTTTACGATGATAATGAAAAAAATCTGAAATAAAGTTTTTTTAATAGATTTTTTATTGACAAAATTTTCTGTAAAAAATCCAAAATCATTAGGAGATTTATAAAGTTAAAAATTAAAAAAAAAAAACTTTTACATGTAGTCTTATGGAAAATATGTCAACCTAGCATGCAAACGGTACAAGTTAATTTTTTGCGAATAACCAAATAATGTCAGCAGTTCCGAAAACTAACTATGTAAAGCATTGATGTCTTACGCATATTTTAATATTTTTTCCAATTTAATTAGGAGACTTTTAATCAATAAAAAAAAATATTAAACCTTAGCACTTTTCGATTATGGACGTTTATTCTTGACAATTTTAACATTTTTAACTGAATTTTCAACTTTTTAATGATTTAGTTTTTATTTTTATTACTTCTAATTTATTTTTTTAATTATTTACTGCAAAAAATATGTAAAATACAGATATTTACATAAATTTATTTTTTCTAACCTAACTTTGTACAAAAAATTCAAAAGACAGTCCATTAAGTAAAATACTGAAATAATTAATTCATATTAAAAAAAAATGTTTATTTTATGACAATAATTTACTGGTATCATTGACTTATAACCTTTTGTAAAAATTTATTATGGAAAAGTTTCCATTTAGAATTCGACTTACTTTCTATTGGGACTGTAACGAATCAACCTCCTTAAGATCTCTTCTATCTAATACAACTTGTCTGGCTGACAATTTTTGTTAATAAATTGGTCAGACTTCATTTGTTATAAATTTGTTTTTATGAAGTCTGTCATAGTAAAAAACATTTTTTCGCTGACAGACCAATTTTTATGCATAAAATAGATGTCAAACCTTCTTTCAGAAAAAAATTAAGGTGGCGTTTTGACACGGCCCTAGTAAAAGCTGATTTGTTTATGAAAAAACGCTGTCACGGCGCTTAAAAATTGAATCTGGCGTGGTAAAAAACAATATTTTGATGAAAAATGTATTAAAGTATATAAAAGAGATCTACCATATTAATTTAGAATAAAAAAAAAAAAAATTTCTAGTTAGCAACGATTATACCATATTTGTTCAGTATAACCTAACTTTTTCTCGATGGCGTAAACATCAAGTTTGCGTGCAAATTCACTGTTTTTTAAATCAGTTTTGTACAGAAACTCTACTTTAGCGCGGAAATTGCCGAGTAAAAAGTACAAATCGGGAATCTAACCAATCGGAAAAAATATAATATTAGATCTGACGGTTTTTAAATAGATTCTTATTTTTTTTATATTGTTTTTAGTTTGAAAGCAATGCGAGCCAAAGTGTGGAAGGCGAGAACGGATTCTCCGCTGTTCGACGTCAAACAGTACACGCAAGGCATGGAAATGCTCTACGACAAAATGTGGGAACGATACGCACAGGGCATGAAGCCCGATCACGTAGCCGCCATCGATAACAAGTAAAACAAGTGAACAGAAGGTGAATGTGCGTGTTTATAATTATTAAAATAGACAATTAATATTTCTATTATGAATTTAATATAATATAAAACGAGCAAACTTTTCTACTGGATTTTTTTAATAGTTTTTATTTCGTATTTTTTCTTGCGCAGTGACACAAAATAATTGTTAATTTTAAGGTTGGAAAAATGTATTGATTGATTACAGTAGCGGATATTGCACAGAGCTGAGGAAATTACTTTGAAAATATAATTAATATAATCTTAAAAACACTAATTTGATTACCACGCAATTTAATTGCTCATTGAAAAAGTAATTCAATTACTAATTGCTCGGTAATTGTACTTAAAATAACTTAATTACAATTACTATAAAGGCATTTAAATTAGTAATTTAATTACTTGGTAATTATTTACCGGTCAACTGTGATTATGCAGGATGTTCAAAAAAATTTTGAACTTAAAAAAAAATACTGTGGGTCCCGCCTTTCCAAGAACCTTGCTGGATATTTTTTTAAAGGAAAGATACCTACTAAATGAACCCCTTATACTCAAAAAAATATTTTTCTAACGTCAGTCAGCAGCTGAAAGTTTTTTGGAGACTCCGGATTGCATCACTAAGTGCATAATATGTGGACTACCGGAAAATATTTCAAAGGCACCAAAAATTCGTAGCCTGCCACCAGTTGATCATTTATGTACAATATACAAATACGTATTATATATATTTATGTTTACAAAAGTTCGTTCCAAGCAGCCGCGAACGGTAATAAAACCGTACACAGTCTTGTCACTGCGCAAGACTAATTTGCGCACTAGCTCATAAATCGATTCTGCGCAAGACAGTCTTGCGCAGTAACAAGACTGTGTACGGTTTTATTACCGTTCGCGGCTGCTTGGACCGAACTTATAGTTACGGAGTGCTGATGCAAGACACTATCGAAGCCCACTTTTTGTCATAAGTCTGATAGATAAGTATCTTTTGTTTTTGTTATCCTACTTATTTCGAATACGTTCAGTTTGTGGATGGCTGAAATTGCTCAAAAAGTTTAATTCTATTGCGAGTCCTGAAATAAGTACTTTGTCTGTTTGTAAGAAGACGGACATCTTTTGTGCTTTCTCTTATTTACAGCTTTGTTATGTTGAAAAAATATTTTCTTTTTTGTTTGAATTACTGGATTTATTCTAGGACGATAATTTGATACAATTGTTGACAAAAACAATCTTGACAATATGTATAATAGTATATTAGTGCGACAATGCCGCACGAGTTGCACCTACTATTTTTTATTACGAATTAAATTAAATTAATATTAAAATTTTATTACGAATTAAAAAAAGAAATTAGAAGCAATAAAAATTAAATTAAATCATTAAAAAGTTGAAAATTCAGTTAAAATTGTCGAGAATAAAAGTCCATAATCGAAAATTTTAACCTCAAATCTGCTTCAAATGACAGTTTGTTTCGTTGACATTAACACCGTTATTATTTTGTTTTTTTTCTCTGAATTTGCGTGCGGCAAACAATAATTTCAGTGCGACAAATAAAGTTTCCGCACGCAAATGAAAATAGCTACTTTTTAACCGTAACAGCATGCGTAAAGATACCACTTTTCCCGCATGAGTAAATTAAATTGAAATTAAAATTTTATGACGAATTAAAAAAAGAAATCAGAAGCAATAAAAATTAAAATTAAATCATTAAAAAGTTGAAAATTCAGTTAAAATTGTTAAAATTGTCAAGAATAAAAGTCCATAATTGAAAATTTTAACCTCAAATCTGCTTCAAATGACAGTTTTTTCGTTGACATTAACACCGTTATTATTTTGTTTTTTTTCTCTGAATTTGCGTGCGGCAAACAATTTCAGTGCGACAAGTAAAGTTTCCGCACGCAAATGAAAATAGCTACTTTTCAACCGTAACAGCATGCGTAAAGATACCATTTTTCCCGCATGAGTAATAAAAAGTGCGTTAGTGATTTTTCCAATTTATGGAATTCTCTGACAAATATCAAGAAAAAATGTATTTTATTCAATGCTTTCATCTACATAATATATAAAACTCAAAATCGAAATTTGTCTGTCCTACAAAAACTTTTGATCATGAAATTTGGACACAACATTCATCTCGGTAAACTAAGATGAACGTACGTACTCATGCACCCCCTCCTCCCCTAATTCGTTCTTTTATACCCGGATGAAACCAGGACGGACCGCTAGTAATACCGCGCATTTTATAGCAGTTTTGATTAGTGAAATTTGTAAAAGTGGATTTGGACAAGTTCTTGCATTGACGCTCATCTTTTTTTTTTTTGTATGGACTGAATCAAGAATGGTTGAATTTTTAATTTTCTTTTTATACATAATGTTTGCATCTACACTGTATGATGGATGAGCTTTTAAAAATTGTATGTTCAAGTGAGAGTTAGGGATATTTGCAGACTGCCGAAAGATCTGTTTTTTTTATTAATCATAGAAAACAATACTGTAATTGTAGTCACTTTATTTGTAGTATTTCAATTGTACGAAAAGGTTGCTCGTGTTTTTGTATATCAGATTAAAGTATCAATGTTACAAAACCGATTCTTTGTACGCGTTTCATGAAATTCGGTGACCGTTTCGAAGAATTTGTTGGTGATTGTTAGATTTACAAAGGATTTTTGTTGAAATTATCGGCAAATTAATGCTATTTTTTTATTGGATATGCTAAGTAGAATCAAAGTTGCGACAGTCAACGTGTAAATTGTATATTTTTAATGTTTTTGGGAAAAAATTACAGATTCAAATATTTTGTCATGGTGGATTCGTAAACAGGAGTGCAACCAAACTTACATTATTTATAAAAGTGTGAATTGATTACTACACGCCCTTAGTGGCTTTGCCATTGGCGTAGCAAGAGGGGAGTAAATTTTAAAGGTGGCACTTCACATGGCTATTTGTGTTCGCTATTGGGTGTTTGTTGTATTTGGCAAAATATATGACGTTCAAGACAAACATGCAAATAGAGGCAAATACGACCATCCACACTTGGCAGTCAAATAACAAACACACAAACATTTGGCGGCAGAACGCAAGGTTCAAAATTTCAGGAATTTTAGCACTGTTTCATTGTCCCAATTCATTTTCAATAGTAATTGTTCCAGTTCTCGCTCACAGCACAGACACAAAAATACTGCACGTCCGTACAGGTTCACGGCGCGTGCGCTTCTGAATATGGTCATTGTGTGGACGGTTTATTTGCCTATTTGACTCCTTTGATGTGCCTTGAAAAACCGACAAGCGCACGGTAACGCGTATTTGGTATTGGCCTTATTTGTCAAATAGGCAAATAAGGCCAACACTTTGTCAAATAGACTGTCCACACTTGGTAATTGTTTGCCAAATACACAAATACAAATAGCCATGTGAAGTGCCGGCATAAAAACTAGATTTGAACGGTTTCTGAAATTTCCAGTTCGTGCTTGGTTTTAATATTTCTGGAAATGTTTTATAAAAATTAAGATTCATAAAACTTAGAAGGCAACTTAAAAGAACAAAATTATATGTAATTTTGGCCGTTAATGAATGAGTTCCCGTAATTTTGGTTGCATTACTGCAAAGGTTACACCTTAACTATTTCACTGCGTGAACAATTGAAATTATTTTTAAGGTTCGCGCGGCGTAAGGCATACGACAGATCAACGTCATGGCGCATAGGAATTTTGCTGTGACGTCTAGAATTTCAGGACCAATAAATTCAACCGTATAACTCTTCTTCCGGCCGTTTGGCCTTGATTTTTATGATATGGTGAAGTGAAGGGTTTGGTCCATTAGCTGTAGTGACTATGAATAATACATATTCAATCTATAAATAATTGAAATTATTGATAGTATAAGATAAATAATAAACTCTCTGATTTTATGAATCATGCAAAAAGATAGAGAGTGATTTTGAAAAGGTCTAAACTTCTTAATGTTATAAAAGACTGACTTAAATATGATTAATGAACGTTGTGTGATATAAGAAAGCATCCTCGGTAGATTTTTGTTTTGATTATATTTAGCAGTTCAATAAAAATTTTAACAGTGATAAAAATGAACAAAAACTGCATTCAATAAAGATTGTTAATAGACGTGTTTGAGATATGGAATTTTCTTAATTTATTATGTTTAGTCATATTTTTAAACTGTAATACAAGGAATGGGACTATTTTCATTAAATTATGACACTTTTTAATTATTAAAACCAGTGAATTTCACTAAAAAGTAGTATTAATTGTGTATAGGTTACTCATCCGATGAGAAACAATGCATATTGTTTTATTAGTGTATTTTGTAATTGTTTGCGAAACGGTATTATCGTTGTTATCGTGGCTATTTTCGATCACTGTAATGATGTACAACTAGTGCAGGGCATAGTGGCGCATTCGTTTGCAAAATTCGTTTGGTTCGTAAATTTTTTTTTTAAATGTCCAGGAGGCTCTTCTGATTATAACAGTGTAACATGACACTCAATATCTGTTGCCGTTATTGTTTAAACAACGAAAAATTGAAAATATTGCAAAATAATTTTTTTTTGCAATAAATAATTTTTTTATATATTTTTCAGACTATTTTGAATCGAAAAAGTCCTTACACTCATTATCGTATCTTCAACCGGTGAATTTTTATGAATTTTTAAAAATTAAAAATCGTTGTAAATCGTGATTTTCTTGAATTAAATAGTACACCTGAAAAAAAAATACCGTGATTTCTATTTTTTTATTAAATATTTAAACTTTAATAAAAAAAATGGCGTAATCAGATTTCAAATATTTTATTATTTATTATGTTTATTATTCATAATAACAATATGCTCTTTACGCGCATGCACTTTAAGGATAGTAGTATTGTCATCTCACTCCCAGTCCTATGTATGACATTAGTAAGAGAGAGGCAGATGGTACGCTTCGACAAATTATTGCATATTGTTATTATGAATAATAAACATAATGATTAATAAAATATTTGAAATCTGATTACGCCATTTTTTTTATTAAAGTTTAAATATTTAATAAAAAAATAGAAATCACGGTATTTTTTTTTTCAGGTGTACTATTTAATTTAAGAAAATCACGATTTACAACGATTTTTAATTTTTAAAAATTCATAAAAATTCACCGGTTGAAGATACGATAATGAGTGTAAGGACTTTTTCGATTCAAAATAGTCTGAAAAATATATAAAAAAATTATTTATTGCAAAAAAAAATTATTTTGCAATATTTTCAATTTTTCGTTGTTTAAACAATAACGGCAACAGATATTGAGTGTCATGTTACACTGTTATAATCAGGAGAGCCTCCTGGACATTTAAAAAAAAAAATTACGAACCAAACGAATGCGCCACTATGCCCTGCACTAAACGGCGGGATTATTTAATCGACAATTTGTGACCCTTATAGAATAATTCCTAGTTTGATTTCGATCATTGCAAAGAACTATAGGCTGTGTGCACGAAACCTACTAGCGCCGCTAGTGGCTAATAGAGAATTATTGAACTCACTTTTTATGGAAATCGCGACATGTTTCTATGGTGACAAGTCAAAAACTTTAGTTGGCCATGATGAGTACAAAAAAAATGTAATAAGGAAAACTGATTTTAATTTAAAATTCAGATTGTAAACCATTATAGATATAGCATAACATAAAAGGTACGTGAGAATTATTTATTTATCAATTATGACGTCACTATATTTTGTTTACACTGACAGCGGAACGTCAAATTATGGCGCCAATGGTCTTTGTTTTACTTAAATCGCCATCAGCGCAACAGCCCGGAACACAACAAGCATTTCCAGATCGCTTAGTTTTGTCCGTGTTTTCTTTGTAATTAAAAAACTTCATATTATTATATTTATTTTCATTTTTAATAATTGCTTAAAGGTTCCGCTAGTGGTCACCACAAACGCTCGCATCGAAACATTTGTGATTCCGCCTCCTTGCACATAGCCCATAGAATTGGATAAATTTAATTGCAATTTGCCAAACAAGCATTGATTTATGATGACAACGGCCCACGTCAATTATTGTAATGACGTTAAATACTGAATTGTAAAGAATTGGATTTTACACCGACGAAATATATTGCTTTTGTATATACTTATTATTATATTCGATACCACTTAGTTTTGTCTGTATGTGTGACGTATAAAAAATATTTTTTAAATATTGAAAATGTGCTTATTCCAGAAGATGCTTTCATAAATTATCAAGTTTACTTTGTTTTAAGCAATTGATTTCAATATAAATCAGTTTATTGATACCAAAATTGTAATTCTTTATTTCTTTCGTTCCCAATTTTTTCCTTGTAGAGCGTCAGATAGTTGAAGAAATGGCGACGGATTTACGAACGTGGAGATTTGAGAAGGATGCCCTACATTTAGTGAGCGAAGCTTCTTAAACAATATGGCAGGGAGCGCGACAAAAAGGACATTTGATCAGTGCGTGAAATCATATTCTATGACCGTCGCATGATTTATTTCCTCTATACCAGGGGTCGGCAACCCGCGGCCCGTGAGTGTTTTATAAATAAAAGTCTTATATACCTACCTACATAAATAAATAATTAAATTAATTTTCACAAATCCTTTTTTCTTATGATATTGAGGATGTACTTAGTCATTTACAAATGAACGTGATTGATCTTCAATCTAATGATACTCTCAAGAACTCTTTCTTTGAAATCAAAGATTTTGTTAAATTTTGTGTCAGTTTGCCATCTAATTTTGACGAATTGAAAAGGTTTGCTCTGCAATTAATTACAATTTTTGGTAGTACTTACTTATGCGAACAAACCTTTTCGATTCTCAATTACAGAAAAAATAAATATGCTTCTCGTCTCACAGATGAGCATTTGAGAGCTATTCTACGAATTGCAACTACAAACCTGGAAGCTAACATAGAACAAATAGCCACTCAAATACAATCTCAAACGTCACAATAATTTTTGTAAAAGAACAGTTCTATTTTGAAGTTCAAGCTTACTCAGCCTGCTGGTAAATCCGCCACTGTAAAGATATGTTTGACTCTGCTATCAGTGTTACCAGAATTTTTTTGTTTTGCGTACTAGATTAGGGTTGAAAAACGTACTAGAATTTTTTTAAGATTTATGACCTTTTTTTAACAACCTAGCTTAAAATATTTTGTCGTGTGTGCACAATTGAAGAGCAAAAAAAAAACTAATGACCTTTTTTACAAACCTAACTTCAAACAAAACAAAAAAAATAAATTTTGTCGTGTGCACATATTGAAGAGCAAAAAAAAACGAGATCTCTTCATTTCCACAACAAAAAAGTCTTTTTTCGTTTGTTGTAGCTAGGTGCCTGCGGTCCCAATGAATCCTGGGGGCGGTAATTTCCCTTTTTCGGTTTATTGTGGTAGGTGTGTGGGTGGACATTGGATATTAAAAAGTACTAGATTTTTGCTTCAACGTACTAGCGTACAGAAAATGACAAAAAAGTACTAGATCTAGTACAATTATTGTACTAGACTGGCAACACTGTCTGCTATGCTTTATTAAGCTAATTCTTATATTATCATCGCTCTTTCGTCGCTTTTTTTAGTAGACCTATGTAGCTCTCGAGCTATTATGACGCCCGGTAAAAATGTCTTTAAATATTCACTGGTAAGTGGTAAGCATACTAAAAATTTGTGACTTTTATACATATTTCAGCAGATAGAGACGTTAAAAAAGTGAACACCCAAGGGTTTCCAACCAAGCGGGATACAGAAGATAGCAATTTGAAAAATTTCGAGGATTTTTTTCAAACTCAGTAAGTATATGCTTACAGAAAACAAATGAGCACACCCTCAGCTCAACTGACGCAAAAGAGTGCCTATTTTGCACTTCCGCTTTGCTTTTCACGCAATACCCTGACGCCTGAGTTACGCGAATGATCTTTGAAGATCTTAAAAAAAATATCTGTGCGATTTTTCGAAAAAATAGGCTATGAATCTTCGAGTATCACATCTTTGAGATCTTTCTATCCCTCTCCGCCAGCGCGTATACTGTATGCTTCGTTCCTTCTCTGTGTGAGCGTGTGCAATAATAGTATTGTCTATACACTGTATTAGTTACAGGTGAATTTTTTTACCGGTCTAATGTGCGCTACTCCGTTAAAAAACACGGGTACCTTTTCGAACAAGCTTTTTCGCTCCGTGATGTGCAGGTCGTGCAGGTTTATGCTTGACGTGTGCGCGGTCATTTACTGTACTTGGAATGCGACTGTGCCACGCTTTTATGTTAATATGTACTCGTCTCATCAAGGGCGTAGATATGAGGGATCATAATAATAAAATAATTGAAAATAATACGAATATCTGACTATAAAAATAAAATTTAGAAATACCTACTTTTTAAGAAAGAATTTGTAAAATTAGTTTGAGCATTAATATTTTGCTTGACACCTTCCTTCGTGAGTATTCTTCTGTGATATTAATAAAACTTAAAAAAAATTGATTTTTTTGCTTTTATTATAGTCATACACGCAAAGACGCGCGAATAATATCTATATATTCGAATATTATAATATTCACAGATAATATGATGAATTATCTAATTTGGGACATTTTCCGAGACATATATTAATACGGGACACGGACGTTAATCCAAAATAAGCATGGATTACCATACAAAATTACGACTTACACCCGTTTTTGGTGCTTCATCAGAACTTAGTTTAAAAATATTTTTTTACGTAAATACAGCTTTTAAGTTATTAAGAAAAAAATGAATTAAAATAGTTTTGCTATAAAAATTATGTGATCTTTCCAGTTACATAAAAAAAACATTCATTACGATTTCATTTCTTTACAGATATGCTTTGCTCATAGAGTTTACATAATATACTGATTTTTTCCGCCTGTAGAGTCGATTGCCTGTATTCTACGTTTATATTCAAATGTCTTTCGCACATCCTTGCAAAACGTGGTAGTTTGTACCCGAGGCCCGAATGTACACACAATAAAAAAACAGTTGAGTTGACTATACGCGCGGCCAGGTACCGAGGTCGAACAATGTCAGGCGCTTGCTTCTGTTATAGCTGTTTGTTACAAAGAACTTCTCCAGTGTGAATCCGGCTTCGACGAACAAGTTTTCAACTGGCAGTTTGTTGTATAACTGCTAATATAGCGGGTAGTATTTCAAAGTGTACGGACAGCGACGACTCTATACTCTGCCTCTAGCTGTAATAAGTACAGTTTTGTTTTTTTTGGACGTAATCGAAACCTCGGGTTGAATTTATTTCGCGCAAAAAGTGTTGTTTTAAGTCTTCTGTTCACAAATAACTGATCGACGGTTCGTCGGTGAGTGTGGTTATATTGTACTCGGTTTTTAGAAAGTTTCGACTGACGTGTGTAGTGTGTTTGACTACAGTGACCTGAGTGTGTGTATTTTTTTAAACCATTTTCACCTCTACGATCCGCTCGTGCACACGAATGATATTTTGTTCCCACCTGTGACGTTGATTGTAGCGTGTACCTTCTTCTTTTTCTTCGGCGCGTCCATCAGCTGTTTTATTACAGAACAACAGGTAGGCGATAAATACACGCATTAATTTGTTTTGATGTTTATAAAATAAATGAATGGGGGATACCATCATACCACGTGTGTGAAGTGAACGGCAATCACGTGCGATCTGATATATTTTCTTTGAGATTGAATATTGTGATTTTTAGGCGTTTAAGAAAGCGCTTTTATAATATAAAATACGTGTTTCATGCACGTCCTATTGGCTTTATATATTTTTTTTTACAATGAACTTGCAGAAATAAATCACCTTTTGTCAGAAAACAGATCTCTTTACTAACTTTGCTCAGGGAATATAAACAAAAGCATTATGCAAAAATGAATATTTATTATTTAAATTTTATAGATGTTTACATCTACTTATAGTACAAGATCTCGATTATAGGCTTGATCTTCACCCATCGAGTTTTCTAATGAAATTTGGAATTTGATAATATAATATTAATAAAGAAAAATTGATTTGGTTGCCATTCAATTTCATGGCGCAGCTATTTTCAATAAAAAAATTAAACTTGTTAATTTTATTGTATTTATTTAGTATTAATATCTTTTTTAAAAAAATAGCTGTGGGAAAGAGGACCCTGCGTGGAGGTACTTCCAGCTTATGTTATTTTTTAATAGTGTTTGGGTGTTTTTAATAGTGTGGATGAGCAATACGACATGATTTTGACAAATTCGTATTGTTACAATGTGCTACAGAGAATTTAACACATTTTTGAAAATCGACCATTTTTCGGAGCTCATAGCTAGGCAAAGATTGGAGATAGATAAAAAGTGTGAAAGCTAAAGTTGTAGAGAATTTTATCAGCTTTCATTATGTATTACAACAAAATTTCGTACGACGTACCGTTTTCGAGATGAAAGCAAAAAACCAAAAAACGGGACCTTCTTTGTGCTCCCCCCCTTCGGGCGTACCTCGGAGGGGTAAGGCCTTTTAGTATGTTTATCTCCTAACTAGTCCAAACAAAGTTCCTAAGTCAAATGTTCTACTTTCGACTTTTCCATCTACAATTATTCGTTGCTTAAGCTAATTATATTATCAAATTCCAAATTTCATTAGAAAACTCGATGGGTGAAGTCCGAGTCTAATCGGGATCTTAGACCATTATAAAATTGAAAATTTGAGCGTCAATAAATTACAATAACCATAAAATTGAAAAATTATCCAACTTAATATTAATTGTTAATATTCTTACTGTCTTACGTAATGACCCGAATGAATATTTTTATGCTTTAAATTTTAACAAAACTCGTGGATCACATCGAATGTTTGATATATATTATAAAGAGGTAAAGTTTGTAAGATTGGATGTAGGAGGTACTCTCTAAAACTACTCATCCAATTTAAAAAAATCACCAATATTTAGAATGGCCCTTCAGGATAGAGATAGGTTACGTATTATCGGGTTAAAATAAAAGCGCTTTCGTGGAGACCAATTTTGTAACGTAAGTTGACGAAGAAACTGTACACAAATTCGGGCGAAGCCGGACCCGAACGCTAGTTTAATGTTTAGAGACCTCTAGCTGCTAAAGCTTTCTAGATTCAATGTCGATACATATTTTCAGTTTCTTATTATTTTTGTAAGTTTATTTTATTTCGCTAGGTTTTGAATTATTATCAAACAAGGTTATAAGTAAGTAATCATTAATTATAATAGTATATTTTAATTAGTTTATAATCACAGACATTTGCGAATTACTACTTTGTGACGAGTAGTATTAGAATAAATTTTGGTACCGATTTTGCATGACATTTCTTCATGACAAGTTTTCCTTGAAAATGCAGCTGTGTCTACATTGAGGTCAACAAATTCGTGGATGTTTTGGGCTGTGTGCAGGGTACTATCAATCCATATTTATCAAAAATGCAAAAGCACACTTTTTGGTGGCAATCTAACATACAATTTAAATGTGATCGCTGATCTTTCAAATATGGAACTATTTTTATTGGCTCTATTTTCGTTTTTTTTCAGTCAGCTAACTGGCAATTTTGGCTTAATGCAAAATGACCTCTGAACTTTTAATTAGGCTTTTGAAAAAAAAAATAATTATCGATTTTTTTATTGTATTTTAAAACTTTATTATAAATAATATTTATAATCGATGCGAAAAACTTTCAAAAAACTTTTTTTAAATTAATTATAAGCAATTTAAAATTGATAAAATATTTAAAAAAATCACGTGACTGCAAACGCACTAAAATTGTTTTTGACAGTTGTGACGTCATAATGGTAAAATGTATATACGCAGTATACTATCAATGGCTTCTACATGTGTATTGACTAAAACATTATGACGTCACATTATGTTCGGGAAATGTCGGCGCGTTCTCGGAACTGGGTACAAAAATTTATTTTTAATTTGATATAACTTTTGAATTATAACGAAAATAAAAAAAAGAAAAATAGTTTTGTTATAAAACTTATATACGATCTTTCCATTTATGACAAAAAAAAATTTCATTCAAAAGCCCAATTGTAGCTGTAAATGTTGGATCACAATAAATAATATTAAAAAGACAGCTTTATTTAAGGGAATATATATTTTCATTTACTGTGCTTAATTCTTGCCTTCAAATCTATTTAAAACTTAGTAGTACCTATTAGTTTCTTTTGATTTTGTATAATATGATCTTCATTTAAACTCGCCATTTCAGCGGTTCGTTGTACTAGAACGTGATTGGCTCTCAGCCGTTTCTAAGCTTGAATTTGAAGACTTGATTGGATGAAGGTGATAGCTTTTTTTAGGTTTTCGTTTTTTTGTGATTTTATGACATGATTCCTTTAACGACTCTAATCTTCTATTAGTTTGTCATTATTTCTGTTTGCGTCAGTATATAAAATTTGAGAAAAAAGCGTAGAGCGTCAACGAATTCCACACGTAGTCGTTGCGAACTCCTGAACGTTCAATGACTACACTTAAGAACTGCTGTTCTAATTAAGCTTGTTTTGTTTTGGTTCGTGTTTTTGTGTTGAAGCTTTTATAGTGTTTCTTTCAATACTGCAATATTTATTGAATGTAAATTATAAACAGGAAATGCGAAATAATTTCAATATTAAATTTGAGATCAATTTTAAAAGACCGAGCCTCTTCGTGTGGGGCAAGGTAAATTAAAATTCTTGGAAAAAATCCAAATGAAAATCTTTTAACATTGTAACTTTTTTCAAATCGCTGATTGCACTGATAAAAACATAGCCCATCGGCAAAAATTTTATTGATACATACTCTCCCCAAACTTTGTATATGGCTTCATTAGGCCTAGTCTGACACCTATTTCGTCTATGATTTTTCTTGATTTTGGGGCGTTTTCCCTCTAAACTTTCCGAAAGATGTCGTTTTGACGACATGTAAAAATTTATAGATACTGTTAGTTTTTTTAATTGGATAGCTTAAAAACTTCAACCAAAACGCTAAAATAATGTTCTGTGACGAATAACATGAACCATTTAAAATGTCTGACACCTCGAATATGGTCGACATATTCGACATTTAAAATGTCTGACACCTCGAATATGTCGACCATATTCGAGGTGTCAGACATTTTAAATGGTTCATGTTATTTGTCCAGAATATCTCGAAAACGGTTTTTTTTAATAAAGCACACTAGAAACTCAAAAATTAAAAAGATATAAATCGATTTAATTTAAATGGTTTTATCGTACTGTGGTCAATGTACTAAAAGCTAGAAAATAATTATGGGTCACCGATCTGGGGCTTTGATCAGACTAAAAAATAAAATCGTGAGACGCATCTAGTATAGAAAACTTACTTATCGTACGAGCTTAGTAATCATGTTTGGCTTTTGACTGTCTTCTGCAACTATTAAGAAATGCACTCCATGATTTTATTTTTGTCTGATAAAATTATTTAATTTTTTGACGTGATAACGTCTTATAAATTGATGATTCACCAATCTTATAAATTGATAAAACACCGGCTGCATGCACGAAAAAGTGTAACGTTCCTAACGGTCGTAACGTTCCTAATGGTCGTAACGTTCCTAACGGTCGTAACGTTCCGCCTGACCCTGTGCGTGCTTTTCTCGAAAACGGCCCTAACGATTTGGATGAAATTAACTGAAAAGGGATTTTGGGGGGCAAAAAATCGTTTTAGCTAGGTCTCATCTCTCGAAAAAATCGTTTTCTTACAAATTTTATCATTATAAAAATCAATTTTTTGACGTATGAAAATACTTAAATATTGTAAGTAGGTTTTGGAATTTTATATAAATAGTGAAACAATTGTTTTATAAATATTATGACAGCTAATCTTTGAGACTTAAAATAAATACGAAAGAAAGAAAGTTAAAAAAAAACAATTATATTATATGGTGAGTAATTTAAATAAATAAAATTAACCTAAATTTGAAGCGAAAGATGCAATACCATAGATTCGAATTATTATATAAATGTAGGCTATGTATTACGGAATACGTTATCACGTAAAACTATCGTCCGTAAACCGACTTTACAGACAACCAATCTTTTTTTAAAACATATTTTATGATGCGGAAGATTTTGTCGTAAATTGTTCAATGGTTATTTATTAAATCACCACCACTTCCTTCCTCGGGTGATAACTGATAAACATATTTCTGGTATCGGTATACTTCAAAATGAAATTATGCTGATATCTTTTTTAGAACTAGTATTTGGGCTCATTCAAGCTATCCTTTTCGTTTGAGGGTTATTTTAATAGTAAAGTAAAAATTAAATTTATTTTTAACTTCCCGCTTAAAAAAAAAAAAAAATTTTTTTTTTTTTTTTCAAAAATCGGGAAGTTATTGGTTTCACCCCGATTTTCGAAAATCGAGTTTTCGCCAGATCTCGACGTTTTGAGGTCCTAGGAAGCTATTAAAACTATTTTGGCGATGATGTCCGTAGGGCTGTATGTATGTGTGTGTGTGTGTGTGTGTATGTATGTATGTAAACCTTTTATATCTTTTGAACGGAGTGTCCGACTGAAACGCGGTTTGCGGCATCTGACGTGATCTTGGTGAACTTAGACTTCCTGAAAATTTGAAACGATTCGGCCCAAAAAATTTTGAGAAATCTTAAAAAAACAAGTTTCAAAAATTTTAAAAAAATTTGTTTTTGTAAAATATTTTCTAAACTACTAAACCGAATAATTCCAAAATCTAATCAGCTCTTCTCCTTAACAAACTGCGTCGATTTCCGCAAACCGCATCAAAATCGGTTCATTTGTTCACGAGATACCGTGAACGAAAAAATCGTAAAAAAGTGTTTTTTTAAAATGAGTCTTAAAATTGTTATCAGATCGAATTTTTTGTAATAAATTACTTTCTTAGGCTAAAAAAACTGCGTCGATCGCCGCAAACCAGATCAAAATTGGTTCATTTGTTCATGAGATAACGTGAACGAAAAATTATGAGAAAAGTAATTTTTTATAATTACTCGTAAAATTCTTATCAAATCGATTTTTTTGTAATAATTTACTTTCTTAGGTTAAAAAAACTGCGTCGATCGCCGCAAACCAATTCAAAATCGGTTCATTTGTTCATGAGATAACGTGAACGAAAAATTAGGAAAAAAGTAATTTTTTATAATTACTCGTAAAATTCTTATCAAATCGATTTTTTTGTAATAATTTACTTTCTTAGGTTAAAAAAACTGCGTCGATCGCCGCAAACCAATTCAAAATCGGTTCATTTGTTCATGAGATAACGTGAACGAAAAATTAGGAAAAAAGTAATTTTTTATAATTACTCGTAAAATTCTTATCAAATCGATTTTTTTGTAATAATTTACTTTCTTAGGTTAAAAAAACTGCGTCGATCGACGCAAACCGCATCAAAATCGGCTCATTTGTTCACGAGATATCGTGAACGAAAAATTTGTAAAAAAGTGTTTTTTTTAAATTGCTCGTAAAATTCCTATGAGATCGATTTTTCTGTAATAAATTACTTTTTTAGGACAAAAAATTGAGTCGACTGCCGCAAATCGCATCAAAATCGGTTCATTTGTTCATGAGATATAGTGAACGAAAATTTCGTAACAGTGTTTTTTTTTTTTGAGCTCGAAGAACTAAAAAATAAACTTCTTGCTATATTTTATATATTTTTGAGCGTTTTGAACTCGAAAATAGCGGGAAGTTACAGGGATGGCCTGCAGGGTCAAACTTCTTTTCAAATTTTTTTTCTTGCTTAACCGCAGTTTTTTATTGTAGACCATGTGAACTTCGAATGGAAGAGAATTAGGTATTTAAATGGATTCATTTCTGTAAGACCATATACCTACCTACTTTTATTCTATACTGAGCATAGGATTAAATCGCAATCGAACTATTAGGGTGCAAACATATACTTTTTTTCTTTTTTACGCCGTAATCACTGACGTATCCAGGAGGGCAAAACAAGCACGGCGAACCCGGCTTAAGAAATTTCTAATTTGCCCCCTCCTGGGCCAAAAGCTGGGTACGCCCATGTTAACGTCATAGAAAAAGACAAAGTTTTTGAAACAGAGATACTTTATTCAGATTGAATGCAAGTACATCAACCAATCCTATCATCGGAGAAATCAGGGAATTACATCGAAGAAAGAGACGCAGATATATTTTCGATACGCTTTGTTGCATTCACTCACCGCACATTGAGTAGATAGGCAATGATTCATATAGTTAATTAATAGATATATTATGTGTGAGACAATTTTGATTTTCTTCAATCGTTTATTCGAATTTAAAAATAGGATAGGACTAGATACAAAGTACTCTAACGCCGGAAAAATTCAGTCTGGACAGTTCCATGATAGATTTAAAATAGGAGTTCCGTTCTTTAAAATGCAGAAATTAGGAACTGAAAAGTTTCGATCAATTCTGCTTAGGATTGCAATCAAAGATTTCAGCTATTGTGAAGCCCTTAAAATATTATTAAAATAAGATTGTTTTCTTTTGATATAATTAATATTTAATTAAATTTGTATGTATGCGCTATACCTATATAACTTGCTATTAATTAATTACAATGTATTGCTCGACCTCGAAGATGATGTACATTTGCATATATTTGCTTTAACTTCAATTACAGACGACAACAGATAACATATTATATGCATGATAATTTATATATTGACTGTTATACAGAATGATTCCAATCAGAACAAGCAAACATCTGTATTTCTTTTGGTGAACATTTGAATATTTTATTGGAAATTTTTGAAAATTAGAAACGAATATAATTTCTAGACATTCAGATGTTCACTTGTGTTCGTATTTTGTTTCCCCGAATACGTACCTGAAATATTGACATTTTCTCCGTCTTTTTGTAGTTTCTATAATATCCATTTTTCGAAGATAACGCCAAGAGTATTTTCTTCTTAAAATGTCACAAAAAAACCCGATTCTGCCGAGAAAACAAATGATTTCCAATTTTTTCACATTAAGGGGCGGTTTACGGGTAAACTATTGTGATTAGGGGAAAGAGGGTGGAGCACTTTTTTATATCAATTATAAAAAGCTACAATTTTTTGTCGAAACTTTTTTTCATATGTCTCATAGTTTGTGAGATAATTAGAAAACAAAATTTAAATGGGCGGTTTCTACCCTAACTGCAAATCGGAGCACACTTTTTCATAGTCAGAATAGTTTCTTGTAACCCCAAGAACGATCACTCAAATTTTTAGCCGTTTGAGATTTTAGGTATTTCACGAAAATCGTTCTTGGACTTTATGTATGGTGTGTGCGACTTTATATGTCTGAGCAGGATTACCACACAAGAAAAGTTGAGAAACGCAGACAGTGGCGTGTGGAATAAATTCGACATAGCGATAGATATTGCGGTAGAATATAAAAGTAAAGACTCGACGCACATGGTACTCCGAAACAGCCAATAGCAAGCTAGAACGCGGGCGCAATGCGTTCACGTCACTATGACGCGGTGGATTCATCTTTCGCCGCAGCTATTCTATACAAATTCTACTCACGTCGGTACATTTAACTGTTCACAAAAACAATTTGCTGCATGCTTTTCTTGTAATCAATTGACGAGAAAAATAATATAAACTTACCTACTTTTTAATTCAATAGATATGCAGATAGAAAACGCAGTATGTTTAAACTTTTCCTGAGGTCAAAGAACTCATTTAAATTTTCGACCTAATTTATCACATGGTTGATGAGGCATGGGAAGGTGCGTGGGTTTGCCACTGTATGTAAAACAGCATTTTAAATAATTGATATTGATTGTTATAATAAACTTCGATTGACTGATGATTTATTAATTTTGTCGTTTGCATATCGTTATGCGTGTTGCATATATTGGCAGTGTGGAAGCTTTTTTCAATCCGAATACATGAAGACATTTTGGCCTTAATACATCCTGTGAAATCAGATTATCCCGGTACTTGAGGAATAAGTTCTTGGAAGAATTTTAACTCTTTCCTGGGTAGGAGCTACGAGACGTATCGGTGGGAGTATGGAGGTGGTGGAACCAATTGAATGGTGCGTTCTTTAAAAGCACATCATATATACGCTATCATATAATACGCTAAGGTTAAGATGTTTGCCTCCCTTTTTAGAAAAAAACCTCACAATTTCTCCACATAAATTATATTATATCATTTTACAGATAATTGTTGCTCTACTGACATCGACAACTAAAAAATGTATTATTGCTTTTGTTTTTGTAAATTAATTAATTATTAAACTTATATATATATAGATAAAAAAAAGTGCAGTATCGACCGGAATTTTATATAATATATGGTTGAAAATGACTTGGTCCTATGCAAAAAATCATACTGAATCGAATGAGCGTATCTAGAAGTCTGTAGCTATAGTAGTTTTCAAGTTATAGCGTTTTTAATTTTTTCAAGAAAAAGTTATAAAAACGCGTCTAGCTTCTAAACCAAAGAAGATACAGAGTTGCGGGTGGTCTCATTGGATTCAGCGTGATTTTTTCCATAAGTACACATAGTATTTACCGCATCGGAAGGCTCTTAGTGCTTCAAAAAGCCGCCGATTTGCGAAAACATCGAAAAAATTTAATTACAGATTCGAATAATTAGAAATGTATTAATTAATTATTGCATAATTAATTTATTATTATTTACTAATTAATTTTCGCTCACATATAAACAGTAGCTATCCATTTGACAACATAATTAGGGTATATGTTATATTGTTTAGGTATATTCAGTAATCACTATTTGCATCGGCGCAGGTATGTTTTTCCTGGTTGGCTGGTTATTCCATGATACAACAACAAAAGAAGCGAAACTTGTTAGTATCTTTTTTTACAAATTTCGTAGAAAAAATCTTACAAAACGGTAACTGAATAATTAATCATGTTGCGTACTGCATGATTTCATTTTTTTTATATAAATACGTAGGTATAAAAACGTGTTGATAGAAATTACCAGAATTAATTGAGTAATTTTACCACACTATTCCCAGTTGCATATTTCGTATTGTTGTCCTTTAAATCTCGGTATTTTGAGGTATTTGTTACAAAATATAAGCGTCATGTTACATCATCTAAAAATAACGAGTTCTTACCGCCGATAAATGATAAGATCGATATTTTGGATTAATATCTATTATCTTTGAATCAACATAGGTGAAGTATTGATGCCATATTGATTCTATTAGAGTGACCTGTGCGAATTATTCGCACTAAATATCACTTTATAAAATTATTTTTTAAATATGATTGCAGGTATTTAATTCGTTTTTAATTTTGCACACTGCTTATAACGTTCTTCTTTTTGTTGTATTACAATATGAAGCTCAGATGACAGATCGAAGAAATATTTTACTAAAATTGTCATATAGAGGCAAACATCTTAACCTTAGCGTATATATGATTCGACGATTCTAGTATTTTTTACATATTTTTATTGAACTTCACATGCTTGTCAAGTCAGTGTATCAGTTTGGATCAAGGCTTGAAATAAAAATTTAGACTAGATCTAATTGAGCTACGCACTTGTGTACGAGTCAATAAATAAATCCAACATGGCGGACGCCCCAAGATGGCGAATTACCTTTTTCTTCACAACCCTCTTGACATGGGTAATAAATGAAAGAGTTTGACGAGTGGATTACGATAAGCTTTGTGACGTAATTGTAAATCCAATATGGCGGATGTCATATATGATATCTGATTTGTTTGAAATTTTGTATAGGTACTGCATATGTGTCCCGGATGACAATACATGATTCAATCGTTTTTAGAGAGACTGAAAAAAACAAAAAGATGTATTTGTAAAAAAAAAAAAATTACAGATAACTTTTAATTGAAATTTACTAAAGAGGAAAAATAATTATTATTTCATTTTATTAAATGCACATTTAAAAAATAATCTGTTTTAATGTTTTATTACAAACTGTATTTTATATAAAATTTGCGAAGTAATTTTCGGTTATTTGTTCATTCTCCAAATTTTTTAAATGAAAGATAAGGAAAACTCACGAACTTATTCTAAGAATCATTATTAATTATGGTTTTCGTAATATTTATATGAAAAATTGTCTGCTGGGTCAATATTACACATAAATGATGGCATTTATTAAATCCAGGGAAGGTAGAACTTGAAAATCCGTTCCTGACTAAAATATAATATGGTAGCGCGTAAGCTACGACTTCGATTTCTGAATAATTTTGTCTTCAATATGAACTTTTTCAATCGTTTTTCAGTGATCTTAATACAATCGTTTATGTTATGAATGTCAATGAAATTATACTGCGGATGTTACACACACCATATGTTTTGTACAGTTGAAAGAAAGACATTGACGCACTTAACATCCGCACACAAATAGGTTTATATACAAAGTGACCCGAAAACTATACGATTCCTCAAATGAGTTTATGGCAATGCTAGCAGTTCGGTCCGGCTTCGCCTGAATTTGTAGATTGCATATTAAACGTCATATATATTAATACGCTAGGGTTTAGATGTTTGCATCCCTTTTTAGAAAAAACCACACAATTTCTCCACATAAATTATTTTACAGATAATTGCTTGCTCCATTGAAATCGACAACTAAAAAATTTTTTATTGCTTTTGTTTTTGTAAATTTATTAATTATTAGCAACGCTGAACAACGTCACAGCAATGCTGCATGATGCCATCTGACGGCTTAGAGCAGCGCTTTTGCTACTTGCGCCTCTATGTGACAATTTTAGTAAAATATTTCTTCGATCTGTCATCTGAGCTTCATATTGTAATACAACAAAAAGAAGAACGTTATAAGCAGTGTGCAAAATTAGAAACGAATTGAATACCTGCAATCATATTTAAAAAATAATTTTGTAAAGTGATAATTATTATACCTACTTATTTAGTGCGAATAATTCGCACAGGTCATACTAGTATTATTGAATTTATTAAAATTAATTTAATTGATTTTCATAAAGAAAAAAAAATGCATTCATAATCGAGGTCCGCATGGAATGTCCGTTCGCGCTTTTATGGTTGTGTGAGCGACTACATTACAGACGTAGCTCCGCTTCTCCCACTTAATAGGGGACTTTCAAGTATTACATAAACAAACTTTTGGTGATTTTAGACCCCCACCCTCCTCTATAATAAGTGAATCGTGAACCCCCTTCCCCCCTAAATGATAAGACGTAAGAATTGTTTTAGAACTTTTATCAAATTAAGGATTTGAAAAAAAAAACTAATGTGGTTGAGCTCAAGGATCTTGAAAAAAAGCGTGAAGTAGGTCTGCCCTTTACGGTCAATCGTTTTCCAGATTCATAATATCTCCTCGCGCCTCTTTGGCAGCAGAATAAAAAATTAGGCAATTTGTTTTGTTCACTGTGCGCGCACACCAAATCTATCCACAAAACGAGCGTGAAAAGACGTCTCGTGTGAAGCGAGCAAAGAAAACCAGCGCTGGAAAACATGTAGTCAAATCTAGCAAGAATTTTAGCGACAAAACTAGCCTGGCGTGCAGCGGCCTTTAGATTGATAATGAAATTGTTTTGCTTGAGCCACTTTGTATATCCATTTACATTATAGATTACAGAGCAATACTATGCTCTAGCATTATTGTATTCGTTCGTATACAGTGTACAAAATCCTATACCTACAAATTATACATGTCTACATTGCATAAACTACATAATGCAGAACTTGCTATCTGTTTCATAAATATAGAAGTTGTTTCAAGTTTTCGTGTATTTATGAATTTATTTTGAATCAATTGGAATTAGCGTGTTTTTTTCTATAAGCATGATGATTTTGCCAAAGTTCCGAAAGATTTCGGTTTTCGTCAAAAATCGCATTTTTTAAAGGGGTATTCCTTGAAAAAATTGCAAAAATCGAATTCTTTAATACACTTTTGAGATCGAGAATGCTTGCAGAAAAAAATACGCTGAAATCAATGAGCTTAAGCAAACGTCTGTATCTCTTTTAGTTTGGAAACTACGGCCATTCGGAGGTTTTATTTTTATATGGTTTTCTGAAAACTATAAACGCAAATAACTTCTAAACCAAAAGACATACAGACGTCTGATTGTGTTCATTGGATTCAGTGTGTTTTTTTTCTATAAGCAAAGTTGCGAAAGATTTCGGTTTTCAACAATAATCGCATTTTTTAAAGGGGTATGCCTTGAAAAAATCTTTTTGAAATTGAGAGGCTTACCCAGTACCTACTAATATACGGCAAACTAAGAATTTTTTTTAACTTTCCGAAATGGATGACGGGAGGGTTCAACATGGCTGACGAATCGAAAATGTCACAACTATTAAGTATACCTAGTCCTGTCTAAATATACATTTTTTTGTGTGTTTTCGTTTTGTCCGTTTCTTGTTAAATAGATTATTGTGTTCGTTTCTATTAACATAATATTATTTTATTGACCAAAATAATTTACACACTTAAAAATGTGAAAAAAGAATAATTATCGTTATTTTTTAACACGGTGATGTGGTTAGATAAGCACATCTATATTTATACTAATACAGCGTGTCCCATTTTAATGTCCCACCCCGGATAACTTTTGTCAGTGACCTTGAATGAAAAATTGTTTGGTACAAAAGTTGTACAACTTGGAGGGGGACATTCGATGGCACTAATACTTTTGACCTTGGGTATAAGGTTCAAGGTCATTCAAGGTCAACTTTGTTTTTTTTAATGGAACGTCCTATTTTTGACATCGGCAATCGATTGCGCGTGAAAAAATATGAGACTTTTGTCTGGAACTTTTTTCGAGAACGGGCAAGATTCTGTGCGTCTGTTAGTCTGTTAGTCGGTTATTCGGTTAGTCTGTGAACACTATACAGGTCAAACGGATGAACGGATTGAATCAAAATTTTGGGGGGATGTTTGGTATGCAAATATGAAAAGCCCTATTGTTTTTGAAGAAAATCTCACCATTCTCGAGTTGAAAATTCAAAAATTTTCAATTTTGAAGGCTAAATTAATTGAGAAAATTTGCCCGTTCTCGAAAAAAGTTTCAGACAAAAGTCTCATATTTTTTCACGCGCAATCGATTACCGATGTCAAAAATAGGACGTTCCATTAAAAAAAACAAAGTTAACCTTGAATGACCTTGAACCTTATACCCAAGGTCAAAAGTATTAGTGCCATCGAATGTCCCCCTCCAAGTTGTACAACTTTTGTACCAAACAATTTTTCATTCAAGGTCACTGACAAAAGTTATCCGGGGTGGGACATTAAAATGGGACACGCTGTATATAAAATTCTGTGTATTTATTTTTAAGTATTTGAACGGATTTACCTAAAAATCTTTTTGTCGAGTTTTGGTGAAACTTTTTTTTTAAAGTTTCTTATAATTTTAAACGTGCCATTCGGAATCCAAAGGAATGGTGAGACCTCTGGTGATAAATGCGCCGAACTATCCTAAGGGGGTTTTTTGACAAGTAAACTATGGAGGCATAAGGTAAACATTGATTTAGAAAAGTATGAAGGTGGCTAATCTATGCTTTTCTAAATCAATGTAAACCTGTAAAAAACCCGCCTTAGGACAGTTCGGCGCATTTCTCACCAGAGGTCTCACCATTCCTTTGGATTCTGAACAGGTTATGATTGTTTTATCGCAATGTTAATTTGTTGTTTTTTTTTAAATTAATTTTTTGGCATTACTAAGCAAATACCTAAATAAAATCGTAACGTGTTGTCAAGGCAGATCGGTATTCCCTCTTCTCCCGCGCCTGTTATGTTACGGGTACATATAACAGTCTGCAAGTTGCAAGTCACTCGACTTCTGATGTTATGGGCCGATCCTTTCGACTTCGAAATAACCATATATGTACTTTTATTCTATACTGAGCATAGGAATAAAATCGCAATCGAACTATTAGAGTGCAAACATATACTTCTGTTTTTTGTTCGCTGTAAGCACGGGCGTATCCAGGAGGGCAAAACAAGCACGGGGGACCCGGCTTAATACATTTCTAATTTGCCCCCTCCTGGGCCAAAAGCTGGGTGCGCGCATGTTAACGTCATAAAAAAAGACAAAGTTTTTGAAAGAGATACTTTATTCAGATTGAATGCAAGTATATCAACCAATTCATATCATCGGAGAAATCAGGGAATTACATCGAAGAAAGAAACGCAGATATATTTTCGATACGCTTTGTTACGTTCACTCACCGCACATTGAGTAGATAGGCAATGATTCATATAGTTAATTAATAGATATATGGAAATAACAAAGTTTTTGTATAACTAGGTAAAATACAAAAAAAAGCTGTGTTTTATAATGACTACTTATAAAGTATCTAATTGTTCAATTTTTTTATTCATATCGTTATAAGAATAGTAGCGCAGCGTAGGTGAAACTGTGATACATGGTTACTACTACTGTACCATTAGACAAATGACACCCTTGACAATTTACTACACAGTACGCAGGCGCGCAGCTTTTCAGAAATGTAATATTAGTGTATGGAGACGCTTGTGTTAAATGGTTCCACTTGAGTAGTTAAATTTAAATGTAGCCTCCGCACGGGTGAAACGTCAATTGATTGGTCTATAAATTTTTTTAAGAGTGCATTCTATAAATAAATTGGCCCATAAAAATGAAGACCTTGGTAAAGACAATATAGGATCGTCCCGCATATCAAAATTTGATAATTTTGAACAGTGATTATTATTCCTTACTTATATATAAACAAATAATGTTAATTGTGAAAAATAACTCTAATAATTTAGAGTGACGATGATCCTGTTTAAATGTTGGAAGATTAAAGGATGAATCCTGATGGCATAGGATCGATGAACTAAGCAAATACTGAAGGTTTTTGACGTGATAACGTCTTATAAATTGATGAAACACCGGCTGCACGCACGAAAAAGAGTAACGTTCCGCAAGCGAGAGCGCGATATAAGCGATAGTCTCTCTCTTCTCGCGTGACGTCAGAGAGTAGTGTGCGTTCAACATTTTTTTTGGCTGTTCCAGCGAAAGCTACATCTGACAGATGGCCAGATAAATTATACGGTTTGTTAACAAATATATCGAAGAATCTCGCTAGAGATTCTTTTCTGTGCTAAATGCCAACGAATCTCTAGCGTATTCTTATACATTGATTTTGCCTTTGTCCCATATAACGCCGTGTATATGAAGCAAGTTTCCAAGTTTTATAGTTCTGTGACCACGTGACTTTCATAGGACCGATTTTTCGTATCACCCATATATACTTCTGTACCACAATAACAGCTTATATTGTGAGAGTGCGCGTGGACGAGCGGTAACGACGTTAGGCTAGTAATAACTATAATAACAGGGTCTTGAGTTCGAATCCCGCCAGCATCATTGGAAAAATTTTTTTTCAATTTTTATTTTTTTTTATGTTTTTAATTGTTTTTTTAGTTTTAATTTATTTTCTCAATTTTTTTCTCATATATTTTTATTTCTTTTTTAATTTTTAATTTTTATTATTTTCTTGATTTTTGAAAAATTCACTTTCGTCAAATCTTTTATTAAAAAATAACAAAATATATGACTGAAGTTAGATTTAAATAAATTAATTTATTAAAAAACATATTTATCATAAAAAGTGCAACAAAAATTAAAAAGTGAAAAGATTACGAAGTGAAACTTCTTTTTTTAATGCAAAATAAGTATTTTACAAATGATATGAAAAAAATTTGTATTTTTAATGGTGGGCCTTGTTCATTGATTTTTTTTTCATGCCTTCAAAATGTGCCTTCATGGAATCTTCAAGAATATCCATATTTCAAATGAATATATATAAAAAAGAATCATGTATCACAGAGCATAGACTTGTTATAGCTCATTTTTATTTTTAATAGACTTCACATGGATTGTTTACAAATTGAATGTCATGGTATTCGCATGGAGGTGTGATGAGCCGATTGCACCACTAGGTGTTGCACCGCGGCAGCACTGGACTACGCGGCAAAATATAAATGCACTTTTGTAGTACTGTTTGTTAAATGAGAAGTAAAAATCAAAAGTCGATTATTGCAATTTCTATAACCGACTTTTGATTGTTACTTCTTATTTAACAAACTACAAAAGTGCATTTATATTTGGCGTGTAATCAAGTGCTGCCACGGTATAACTTACATGTCACGCCCACAAATACATGAGAGACGCGCTCGAAACCACAGTTGCATGGAGTAAGGATCGTGTTGTTTTTTACAATACATATTCTAATTTCGGAGATTCATTGCATTTAAATACAACAATATGAACACTTTTATTGCATTTAAATACAACAATATAAAAAATGCACATATGTTTATTTTGGAGGAAAAATAAAAATAATGTCTCACACTTTGGAAAAAGACGTGAAATCTTAAAAAAAAAACTTCGGAGAAGTAAAAACTTCGTTCTGTGCTAAATTCAAAAACTTGAGGCGACTGAATCTTAAGATTATAACTTAAAAAAAAAGAATTTCGAGGCAGACAAGAAATTGAAATCAAGCTCGAAATTCTGTGCGTAAGACGTCGAAAAAAAAATGAATTTCGAGGCAGACAAGGAATTGAAATCCAACCTTGAAATTCTGTGCTTATAAAAGCTACAAGAGCAACAGCAAAAAAAAGTGCACAGACGGCGTTTTTAGTGGTAACTAAAGGAGTTATGCGAACACCCTCTCTGCATTTTTTTTTGCTGTTGCTCTTGTAGCTTTTATAAGCACAGAATTTCAAGGTTGGATTTCAATTCCTTGTCTGCCTCGAAATTCATTTTTTTTCGACGTCTTACGCACAGAATTTCGAGCTTGATTTCAATTTCTTGTCTGCCTCGAAATTCTTTTTTTTTAAGTTATAATCTTAAGATTCAGTCGCCTCAAGTTTTTGAATTTAGCACAGAACGAAGTTTTTACTTCTCCGAAGTTTTTTTTTTAAGATTTTAATATATATACATTCTTTTAAATGTCTTTTATAATTGCTTAAAAATATGTATTTTGCTTTGGGTGATCAAATTATTAGTCGGTAAAAATATAGTTTGACAGCTACTAAAATTTAGGTTATGTATTATTAAATATGATATTCGAGCGGAATACGTTATCACGTAAAACTATCGTCCGTAAACCGACTTTACAGACAACCAATTTTTTTTTTATTGCATTTTATTGTCTGACGTTTCGGAAAACTTTATGTCATCTTCGGAGAATCAATGCTGTCTGTTTTATCAGTATTGTTGTTATGTATAAAATAAATTAAAATAAAAAATGTCATCAACGGGTATTAAAATTACTATTTTTCTTGAAAAAAACGACTGATTTTTACTGAAAATTGTATAAATGTGTCCAATGTAACTTGTTTAAAATTATACAGTATAATTTTAAACACGTTACAATGCTATTAGCCGACTCGTGCGATTGCTTGCTTATGGTTTAAACACCCCGAGTTATGTGGGTTAATTTGTTTGTAAGTACTTAGAAAAGTACGAGGTTGAGGCCCCTGGCCCAGACCCATCTAGGCCCATAGGTTAGTCCGGCTCTGAGGAAAGTGTAAATCGCCGATCAATAAACATTAAAGATGGCGTTTGAACTGAATTTGACAGTTGACAACTTTCTAGCAAATATACTGCGCCACAGTATGTTAACAATCTAAGTAATTTTTCATCATATAATTCAATTTATTTTTATTGTCACTGATTGTATGACTTTCATGTCTCGGTATTCTATCATCAGCATCACAAATGGTACAACATACATAATACACACAGTGTGACCATATGCATGCATTATTTGTATGTGCTTGAATTCCGCAAGCAGGGCATTAAGTGCAGTGCTTCAAAAAAGGAGAAGCTTTTCAATTCGACTCGAATGCATGTATTCTGGATCAAACAAATCAAATGATTCTATCATTGTTGACTTGACCTACAAGCCTATTGCGAGATATGTTAAAAAAAAAATAATTAAAACATCCTGCGAAAAGCTGTTAGGTCAGGTCTACAATGAGAAAATGATTTTATTTAATCCTTTTTCTGCAATTACAGCGTTTACATCCGTCGTGGGTTTTTTGCAAAATTTTCAATTTTGCCTTTTATTTTTTTACTTACATTTTACTATTTAACCGACGAAAAACAAAAACGGAGGAGGTTCTCAAGTCGACGCGTATATTTTTTTTTGTTTTTTTTTTTATTTATGTATGACCACACATAACTTTTTACATAGTAGTCCAATTTTGATAATTCTTTTTTTATTGGAAAGGGTATACCCCGATATTGGTCCCATATAAATTTGGAAAAAAAATTCTTACCCTAAGGGTGGGAAAATAGGGGTGATTTATTGTTCACTCACAGATTTTCATGCTGAGTTGTGTATTACAATTATAAATTATATAGCCACAAAAAATTATAAAATAAAAACTTTTTAACAAAAAAATTAAACCGCCGTAAAACTGAAAAGCAAAAAATAATAAATCTTTTTATTTAACTAAGTTCTATCTAAGTAGTTGAACGTATGTGACAGTCTAGTATATCTAAGTAATTTTGAGTCGGCGTCAAACAACCAATGAACAAAGATCACTAAAAGAAATAACCAAATCAAATTAACATGATCCAGCGATAAACATTAACATTCCAAACATGCGCTCTCCACACGACCACTCGCAAAGACGTGTGCCCTCAGTGTGTGCCCATTCGGGTTGCTCTGTCGCTGACATTAACTTCGTGAACGCTCAGAGATTTTCGGCGAAGGATTGTTGACGTCGACTCAAAATTACTTAGATATATACTAGACTGTCACATATCGTTCAACTATACTTAGATAGAACTTAGTTAAATAAAAAGATTTATTATTTTTTGCTTTTCAGTTTTTCGGCGGTTTAATTTTTTTGTTAAAAAATTGGTTGTCTGTAAAGTCGGTTTACGGACGATAGTTTTACGTGATAACGTATTCCGTAATACATAACCTAAACCTCCCAAAATTTGGTTTCAATCCGCTTATCCTTGGTGTCGGAATGATAAGAAATGTCAAAAGTGACGTTTGCAACTTAGAAAGTATTATGTTCTAATAATAATTAGTTATTCCAATAGTTAACTTAGAAGGCTTTGCAAATCACAAAATACTAATGTCAAAAAATAAACATTAGAAATGCAGCCGTTTTCATGTTAAGACAAGACATACGTTATTTTCTAATTTCCATGTACGGCAAACAAAGACGACCGACCGTGTCGCGCGCGCGCCATGCAATAGACAACAATGCATTTATACAGCTATTTTTCTATATAAATTTGTATAAAATATTTTTCTATATAAATTTGTATAAAAAAACTGTTTAGGCAAATTCTGTTATACGAAATCTATGTAAAATGTTCTCCTCTTTCGTTTAAGACTGGTTTCAAACCGATCTGATTTAAATTGAGCGAGAAATTAGCAAAAAGCACGCACAGGGTCAGGCGGAACGTTACGCGTTATGCGGTATGCGTTACGAACGTTAGGAACGTTACGTTACACTTTTTCGTACATGCAGCCGGTGTTTTATCAATTTATAATATTGGTGATTCATCAATTTATAAGACGTTATCACGTCAAAAGTTTTTTTTTTATACAGACAGAACAAAAGTAAATCATTCAATATGTTTCGAATATACACATAATGATATTATATGGATGCGTTGGTCGGTACACATATGACTTGTATGAAAGAAGGCTTTATTTAATAATACAAGTTGTTCTGAGAATGTAACATTTGTACTGATTGAATGACCCGACCCGCATAGCTGAACTCACGACGACGCTGTCTTTTCACAATATCGTAGTTCAGATTGCATAAACATGGCGTTTTTTTGTAGATTTCTGATACATAGAGTAAAAAGTATGAAAAAAGTTTGACACTCTTTTTGGCGACGTTTGTTTTTAGATTTTAAAAACAATAATTTATTTGACCTCATTATTTGTTTTGTTTAAAGAAATATTTTTATTTGGTCGCGATTTTTTAATACACTCTGTATACTTAATATAGCAAAAAAGTGTTGTTAAAGCAAGCTCAGCTAAACGAGTTCGTCACTGACTTGCATTTTGATGTCTAACCGTAACAAACCCATCAATTTAAAATTTACGGTCTATTATTTGATAGACGACCGTAACACGTTCTGTTGGCAATTTTCGATCAATAGTAAGTTTTTCAAAAAAACTCCACATAGTAGGTTCGACATCACTTGAATTGCCTTTCAGTTTGCCATGTTGAAATCTGACATTAGCTACGACGTCTGGTGGTATAATGGCGAACCTTTCGAAAGGTCTAGATTCTTTAGAATTAGGATCTTGTCAAATCACCCTGATCGTGATTCATCTGTATTTGTTCCGCATTAAACAATGTCTCGCAATCACAATTCTTTCTCCTTTTATAAAGTTTTTAAATTTTCTATTTTTAACGCCATTAAAAGTGAAAAATAGCATAGTTCCTATTGCACTTGTTTTACAATTACCCCTTTCAAGACACCATTTTGATTACGTCCCAAGAAAACTTTTCCCATATGCCAGATATTTATATATAGTAGGTACAGAAATCATCTCCCTTCATTTTCTAAACTGGAATTTTGTTCTACCTTTTTACATGTGCTTTAGAAAAGGTGTAATTGAAATACTGTCAAAAACTCAGTTTTACCCAAATGAGTTTACATTACTCCAGGAAATGTTTGGGTGACAAGAATTGACAATTGACATTAGTCGGAAATAAGTAAGCTTAACCACTTGTTTCTATCAGCTTTTTTAACCGACGAAAAACAAAAACGGAGGAGGTTCTCAAGTCGACGCGTATATTTTTTTTTTTTTTTATTTATTTATTTTTTTTTATTTTTTTTTTTTTATGTATGACCACGCATAACTTTTTACAGAGTAGTCCGATTTTGATAAATATTTTTTTGTTTGAAAGGGTATACCCCGAAGTTGGTCCCATATAAATTTGGTAAAAAAATTCCAACCCTAAGGGTAGGAAAACAGGGGATGATTGATTGTTCACTCACTGATTGTAATGTATAACCACACATAACTTTTTACAGAGTAGTCCGATTTTGATAATTATTTTTCTGTTTGAAAGGGTATACCCCGAAGTTGGTCCCATATAAATTTGGTAAAAAAATTCCAACCCTAAGGGTAGGAAAACAGGGGATGATTGATTGTTTACTCACTGATTGTACTGTATGACCACACATAACTTTTTACAGAGTAGTCCGATTTTGATAATTATTTTTTTATTGGATAGGGTATACCTCGAGGTTGGTCTCATATAAATTTGGAAAAAAAATTCCTACCCTAAGGGTGGGAAAATAGGGGTGATTTATTGTTCACTCACAGATTTTCATGCTGAGTTGTGTATTACAATTATAAATTATATAGCCACAAAAAATTATAAAATAAAAACTTTTTAACAAAAAAATTAAACCGCCGAAAAACTGAAAAGCAAAAAATAATAAATCTTTTTATTTAACTAAGTTCTATTTAAGTAGTTGAACGTATGTGACAATCTAGTATATCTAAGTAATTTTGAGTCGGCGTCAAACAACCGATGAACAAAGATCACTAAAAGAAATAACCAAATCAAATTAGAGAACTCTCGTGAACTCTCAGAGATTTCCGGCGAAGGATTGTTGACGCCGACTCAAAATTACTTAGATATACTAGATTGTCACATACGTTCAACTACTTAAATAGAACTTAGTTAAATAAAAAGATTTATTATTTTTTGCTTTTCAGTTTTTCGGCGGTTTAATTTTTTTGTTAAAAAGTTTTTTTTCATAAATATTTCGGAAACAAGGTGAGTTAAGGAATGTTTAAGGCATTCTTCCAGGGTGTATAGACACTCACCAGACAAAATAATGTAAAATCAGCTTTTAAAAAGTTCAGTAGCTCCTGTGGGAGTATCCATGTGTAAAATTTAATTTCCTTAAAATTATGTAATTGCTCTGACGCTCAGTTTTTAAATATTTGAAAATAATACGACATAAAAATATTTGTTATGCTTCGTAAAAATATTGCTTTTGTCGTTCCTATAATGCTTACAATACGGAACATTCTGCCTACGTTAAATTTTTATTGCATTTTGCAATCATAAAACCACTGATAAAGAGTATTCGTAACTCAGTAGGTAAGGTTAGTAATTTGTTTGAAAATGTACCATTAGTAACTAGACCGAACTCTGAAGATCAAAAAAAAAAACAAATCAAGCTATTAAGTTTTGATGAATAGTTTTGATTATTATTTTCCAAAAATCGAGTAATCGTCTTTGAATTGCAAAATATTTTTAGTTCATACAAAAACGTTGTGTCATCGGCAAATAAAAACAGTGGCAGGGCAGTTATTTATGTAATTTATAAATAAAAAAGGACCCAAAACGATCCCTTGGGGTAAACCATTTCTTATCATGTGTTTACTTAATGAGGATTCACCATTAGAAACATAATTACGTCTATTATTTAAATATGACCTAATCAAATGTAGAACTATACCCCTGACTCCATAATTCACTTATCAATATTTCATGTGATGCACAATCAGAGATTGCTTAAATCACAGTGGACTCGATGACCACACTTATGGAACCGCTGAACATCGTGATATCGGGAGTCAGAAATACTGATTGTTATAGATTATAGATGTTCAAAACTGCGCACAATATAAATATGATGATTCAGAAGAAAATGCCTTAAAAAATTTAAGTAGACAGATTTTGCAATTTCTGTTCAGAATGAAGTCTCATGACATTGCTGATACAAAGACATGTTCTTTTAAGTACGTTTAAACGATGTAATAGATTGGATTTCATTTGGCGCCCAACGGAATGTAACCTCTCAGACTACTGTAGTTCTCTTCTAATACAATAACAATAAGTGAATAACAATGTCGGATGATACATTGTACTAGGCGTGATCAAACTGCGATAGTTGGGACGTTTATTTGTATTCCATTCCAACTCCACAAGTGGGAAATGGTACTAATTAAGATCAAAATTCACTTTTCACAATTTTACTGTATTTTTTCTCCGAATCCAAAAAAGCATACTTTTGGAAAAAGGTTTGTTCGACTGTTTGTCGGTGAGCATGATACAGGTCAAATGGGCATGAGTACGTACATTCATCTTAGTTTATCGAGATGAATGTTGTGTCCAAATTTCATGATGATCGGAGTTGCCGTTCGAAAGTTTTTGTCGGACGGACAAATTTTTAGTTACATTTTGCAACATTTTTCATTGATGCTCCGCTCCTATTGGTCGTAGCGTGATATTATATAGCCTATAGCCTTCCTCGATAAATAGCTGCTTTCCAACGAAAAAAAAAATCAATTCGAAGCAGAAGTTCCTGAGATTTGCATGTTCAACCAAATAAACAAACAATCAAACAAACTCTTCAGCTTTATATATATGTTATTCGCAATAGCCGAAATCGGCCACTGCCCGAAATTTTTGCCCACAACGCGTTGCGGGTAAGGAAATATACTCACAAAGCGTTTTCTGTTAGTTTGTGCGGGGCATGGGTAAAATTAAACGCCCACAACGCGTTGTGGGTAAATGCCCGTACCCACTACACGAATTAAAAGTTTTTGAAGCGTCGCATCGATTTGTGGGCATTCCAATCTACCCACGTCGCGTTGTGGGCGTCTCTTCTTACACATGATGCGTTGAACCTGCTATGGTTTCCTCGGGATCAAAACAAGGATTTCTTCACTGCCAGTGTTTTAAAGCATGCGGAACAAAGGCATGTTCTTGTGTCAGGAAAAATGTTAAGTGCTACTCAAAATGTCACAAAAGCAATCCGTGCAAGAATAAGTAGAGCGTAGAAGAAAAACTGTTGTGATTTTTTTAATACATACTTTCATATTTAAAAAATAAACCTAGTGTTTATTAGGTATTTAGATACTATACATGTTTTTTGGAGTTAAAACTTTATTTTTATTATAATATATGATATTAATGGTATTGTTAAAAGCTATTAGAAAAATTGTTATTATTATTATTATTATTAAAACACATCGTGTGTAAAGAGACGCACACAACGCGACGTGGGTAGATTGGAATGCCCACAAACCGATGCGACGCTTCAAAAACTTTTAATTCGTGTAGTGGGTACGAGCATTTACCCACAACGCGTTGTGAGCGTTTACTTTTACCCATGCCCCGCAAAAATTAACAGAAAACGCTTTGTGAGTATATTTCCTTACCCGCAACGCGTTGTGGGCAAAAATTTCGGGCAGTGGCCGATTTCGGCTATTGCGAATAACATATATATTATAGATTTGCATTGGTATGCTGTATGAGGAATGCCGCGCTATTGTTTTTTGACTTCCAATGACTTTTTATCTGATCGACTGATGTTCGATACTTGAATCACAACTACTGTAACAAGATGAAAATAGGTTTTTGCCATGCAGACATCCGAGAGAATTGTTTATCAACAGATCACTAATTGAAGAAATAATCGCAATGATAGTTGTTTTCATAGTTTAATCGAGAACAGTACGAACATCCATATTGCACTCGTCAAACCTGGATGTGTAATATTAGAGCATTCTGAGCGCATTTTTATTTTTTATTTCTTAGTGACTTTGCAATGCATATAGTTATCAATCGCTTTTTTTCTTATTATTTGATTACTAAACTAGTAAAAAACTACTGAATCGATTTAAGTAAAATATGGGACCATTTTAAATCGATTTTGATTATTCCTTTTCTATTTAATAAAAATAGAAAGTATATCAAAATCAGTTCATGAAAGCTGGAGATATAAGGTAACATTAAAAAAACTCCTTTTTTTGAAGACAGTTGAAAACGACTGATTATAAAAATTCTATGAGATCATTGCGTAAATAGTTTGAATAAAATATCGTCGACATTTTTTAAATCGGTTAAATACCCTTCGAGAAGTTATGGCTGAACAATTAACAAAAAAATAGGTACGTCGCGTCATGTCGAATTGATAACCTCTTTTTTTAAGCCGGTTAATTAGGTTCTAATTTTGGAACTATAAGTACTATACAATAAATAAAATTATCGACCAGACCAGACGTTAATCAAAGATTTGTATATGTACTATACTTACTAATTAGTATTTTCAGTTTACAATGAACACGGGGGGAAAACAAGTTGAAGTAGATACATTTTTGTTTTGTTATTACTTATTACCAGCTATTATAGTTAAATTAATTCGATTAATTACTTCCTTGTATTATCGTCTTAAAAATTACATCTTCTTTCTTTATAGGTAAATTTTATGCATGCCGAGTGATGTATTTATAGACAGATATACAAATGAATATTCGACAGAGTTACATTTCCGCTTTTCATTTGTTGGCAGACAGGATGTTGTTTATAACACGTTTTTGTTTCAGTAATTTGCGTTCATTGTTTAAGCATCGCGGTGACCCTCACTCGGTTGCACTGAATTGGTCACTTTTAATTATGTAAACAGAATTCAACGCTGAATGTTTGAAAATAAGAACCAGTGGCCGGCTATCTGTAAGTAATTGACCAGACCTGAATTTTTACACAGTGAGTACCATACACTGGGTGGGGGCTCCGCGGCCATTGCTCAGGTGCGAAATTTGACTAATTTATATTTGACCACGTCTGCTATTTGGAAGTTTAATAATATATTATTATTATTATTGAAAAAGAACAATATGGCAGACCATTACCGCGCGTCTAACATCGCGGCAGACAATTTTCAAGGTACCAAAAACTATGAAATTTTGAACTGTATACTTTTCATAAAGGCTTATTATTCTATTTATTATTTCAAGAAACTACCGTTAACAATTTTTTGACGTGATAACGTCTTATAAATTGATGAAACACCAATCTTATAAATTGATGAAACACCGGCTGCATGTACGAAAAAGTGTCACGTTCCGAAATGTGTCACGTTCCGCCTGACCCTGTGCGTGCAAGCGAGAGCGCAGTATAAGCGATAGAGAAGCACGATCGGCCCAAGTTTGACAGCTACAAAAATTTATTTATTAAAGATCACAAGACACAAACTTCCTATAGACTGCCCCAGTTCGCTCGTATATATACTTACAGGGAGTGAAAAATCCACACCACCCGGCCGTCTGTTTATTAAAACTGCGTGTATTTTGAAAACGGTTCATTATATTTAAAAACCGTTTCTACAGTTGGTTAGAACTCTAATTTTACTATTTAAATATGTAAAAATAAATGTTTGGAAACGTATACGTATAATGTGAAAAATAAAAAAAGTTATTTTCAACACTTTACGAGTATGGTTCAATGTTTCTTTATGACGTTATCACGTAAAACTATTGTCCGTAAACCGACTTTACAGACAACCAATTTTTTTCCTAAACTTCATAGTTCCGCAAATATTTTCAAAAACTGCCCAAAACGCATTTATAACGTGTTATGGTAGGTATACAAGGCGACATTCGTGTTGTATAGTTTCTTGATAATTATCGACCAGAACGCGCTCTGACAATAGAAAAGTGCCACAACACGTGGACGATGTAGTCATAACCCATTCTACTAAAAAAATATGGAAATAAAATTTTGAAAAACATGTCATTGCCAATTCTTGACTTCAGTTAGTTACTCCTTTGTCCAGGAACGTATCTGTAGTGTAAAATGAGGCATTCCTGTATTTTCAAATATTATTTATGGACTACAAATGTTTAGACTGTTTTTTAACGATTCAATTTTATTATATCCTGTATTAATAGCGTAAGTGGCAGCATAATTCTGACATTCGACTTTGGACAAGCCGGTTTCTCAAAATAAATTATTTATTTATTAATGTTTAATGTACAAGAATGCAAGAAGTATGGGTGCAAAAAATATGTGTATATTATCAAAGACTTGTTATTGAAAGTTTTTCTTAAGTTTTATCAATAATACTATAAAATTTACAGTTGAAGATAAAACATTATTTTTTAAAACACTATAATTTTCTTGTGTAAAGAGACCAAAGTATCATAGTATGTAAATGGAATGATGTTTGTCGGTATCTGAAGCGTGGACTCATTGTTTGAAGTCAGAATGCTTGAACTAAACTTGTAATTGAGACGTGTATATTTTAATTTAATGGAATTTTAATTTAATGGAGCCATAAAGTCATGTTTATAAAATGTCAGTAACCCATTATAATAATAAATTAACTCATATTCTCAGATTTATAGAATTAATGCATCTGTTCATTTAATATGAAATAATTTTTAGCACTTCATAATAGAGTAAGATCTCAGAGCCGACAGACACAACCTATTTTTAAATAAATGAAACCTTACGTTTTGAGTAGTGTTTTATGTACTTAGAACGCTTGGCGTACCTCCATCATTGAGTCTGTGACAAATGTACAGGTACCAGGTGAGAAAGGTGAGTAAAAATAAGTCACTTAATTTAAATTTAAAATTATATTTCAACAGCCAGACAAATTATTGTAATGACCAAACATCCCCCCAGACGTAAAAAATAGTCATAAAGCTCTCGCGCTCATACTAACAGCTGACTTATTTTTTACGTCTGGGGGGATGTTTGGTCATTACAATTTGTCTGACTGTTGAAATATAATTTTGTAATAGTTGTCTGAATAACATTTATATAAAAATCAAGCATTTAAAAATAAATGAAGGTCATTAATTTTTCTCTGAGCTTTAAAGCGTCTGTCAGAAGTTGTGGTCAGCGGAAAGTGACTGGCGATACTGGATACTAATTTATAGTGATATTTTACAAAACATATATAAATATCAGCCATTTAAATTTAAATTAAGTGACTCTTATTTTTACTCATCTTTCTCACCTGGTACCTGTACATTTGTCACAGACTCAATTGATGGAGGTACGCCAAGCGTTCTAAGTACATAAAACACTACTCAAAACGTAAGGTTTTATTTATTTAAAAATAGGTTGCGTCTGGCGGCTCTGGGATCTTGGGCTATAAGATTATTTAGAGATTTGAATATTTTGCAAAAAAAGTTCAATGAAGAGAATAAGTTTTTTAATTTATTAGCAAGTAATTGACATGAATATTACACATAAAAAATATTAATTGAATTTTTATTAGGAGATAAGTGATTTATTAGTTTAAATATCAATATCTTTATTTAAGATTATATTATCGTTTGTTCGTAAATAAAATAATAATATTTTTATCAATTTTGTAATGATATTTTTGTTTTTTCCAGGTCCACTCAGTGTACTACTCAACTTTTGGTCCAAAGTTAACCGTCATTCAACAACTTACTGATACGCCATATCAAATTATAATCTTTATTTTTTAAAACTTTATCTCTAAAGCGGTACACTTACATACACAGTTTTGATGTACAGAAATATAAAACTAACCCTAATTTTTTGTAAAAGTGCAGAGGTCAACCAGATTATTTTGTGAAACATTTAAATTCAGTGTTTAACAAGAACTTCGAAGTGTATAATAATAATTTAAAGAATTCTGTATCGCTGTGAGGATTTTTAGTTAATTATAAAAATTATCTATAACTGCATTTCTAATTATCAGTTAATCATTATTTGCGATAATTTAAAATGTGTCTTAGTGTGTATTCGATAATCTGGCATAACATTTTAATTGAAAATAAAATTAAATGATACTAAAATTTGGAATGCGGACTACATGTGTGTCAAAAAGTGCGCTAGTGTCATTAAAATAATGTGATATAATTTTATTGTGCGTGTGTGATTAAAAAAAATTGTTTTTATAATTTTAAACTATAAACGTAAGCCGAAATGTCTAACAGATCTAGTCCTGATATTGAGAAGAAAGTTCCGCTCGATAACGGAACCGATTCACCCGTAACGCCCAACGAGAATGATCCTTGTTTGAATGATGATGATATTAAAGATAAAAAGAAACGCAACTTCCGCGAACGGGCCGAAGAAACACTACGGGAGAAATCCGGTTTATCGCAGAAAGGACTGTTGGTTGCGTGTGTAGTGTTATTTTTGTTTGTTGTCCTTTTAATCGTAATTATCGTCCTGGCGGCATGTTGGCCATCGACGCCGCACTCGATGCAGTATCCTGTTTGTAAAGACGCTGACTGTATCCACGCAGTTGCACAGGTAAGATACATTTTTAACTTAAAGAGGTTGATCCGTTACAGTCCCAATCAAAAGTAAGTCGAATTCTAAATGGGGACTTTTCCATAATAAATTTTTACAAAAGGGTGTAAGTCGATGATACCAATAAATTATTGTCATAATAAATATATATTTTTTTAATATTATTAATTATTTCAGTATTTTACTTAATTTGTACAAAGTTAGGTTAGAAAAATAAATTTATGTAAACATTTGTATTTTACATATTATTTGTAGTAAATAATTTAAAAAAGAAATTAGAAATAATAAAAATTAAAATTAAATCATTAAAAAGTTGAAAATTCAGTAAAAATTGTCAAGAATAAAAGTCCATAATTGAAAAGTACTGAGGTTTAATAATTTTTTTTATTGATTAAAAGTCTCCTAATTAAATTGAAAAAAATATTAAAATATGCGTAAGACATCAATGATTTACATAGTTAGTTTTTGGAACTGCTGATATTATTTGGTTATTTGCAAAAAATTAAAATGTACCGTTTGCATGCTAGATTGACATATTTTCCATAAGACTACATGTAAAAGTTTTTTTTTTTATTTTGACTTTATAAATCTCCTAATGATTTTGGATTTTTTACAGAAAATTTTGTTATAAAAAAATCTATTAAAAAAACTTTATTACAGATTTTTTTCATTATCTTCGTAAAACGACTCAACCTCCTTAACTCAACATTATGCAGTGCTTCGACTCTCTTCTTTAACCGACTCCCAGCCAATTGGGTGACGGGACCAATTCAACTTCAAAATGTTGATATTTTAATAAATCATTACCTTTTGAACACACGTTTGTATGAAGTTTTTTGACGTGATAATGTCTTATAAATTGATGAATCACGTCAATATAAAAAGATGAAACACCGGCTGCATGCACGAAAAAGTGTAACGTTCCTAACGTTCCGCCTGACCCTGTGCGTGATTATTAAATATGATATTCGAGCAGAATACGTTATCACGTAAAAACTATCGTCCGTAAACCGACTTTACAGACAACCAATTTTTTTGCTTAAAATAACCTCCGCTAATAATTCCCTTTTTTCGTGAAGGAGGTTGAGCCGTTTTACGAAGATAATGAAAAACATCTGAAATAAAGTTTGTTTAATAGATTTTTTTATGACAAAATTTTTGTGTAAAAAATCCAAAATATTAGGCCAGTCATATCTTACATTAAACTCGCAAACTAACATGTAGTTCTGATTTTTTAATATGTTGTTAGGACCACTACCAGCAGCGTATATCCAAGTTTGCAGCTTCGAAAGACCTGTGCTAACTTTTCAGCACACAAAAAACTGCGAAATTTTCGCACTTTTTTTGGTATTCTCAATATAGGTCTTAAACTATGCATTTTTTTATAAAATATTTTTTATACGTTTTTAAGTAGACTAAAATTGCTACAATTTGAGACCAGAACCAGCTCTGTAGTTTCAATACTTACCAAGATACAGCTTTCCAAAAATTTATAAAGTTAAAAATTAAAAAAAAAACTTTTACATGTAATCTTACGGAAAATATGTCAACCTAGCATGCAAACGGTACATTTTAATTTTTTGCAAATAACCAAATGTGTCAGCAGTTCCGAAAACTAACTGGGTAAAGCATCGATGTCATACGCATATTTTAATATTTTTTCCAATTTAATTAGGAGACTTTTAATCAATAAAAAAAATCATTACACCTTAGCACTTTTCTATTATGGACTTTTATTTTTGACAGTTTTAAGAATTTTAACTGAGTTTTCAACTTTTTAATGATTTAATTTTATTTTTTATTACTTCTAATTTCTTTTTTTAATTATTTACTGTAAAAAATATGTAAAATACAGATATTTACATAAATTTATTTTTTTTAACCTAACTTTGTACAAAAAATTTATTAGTTAGAAATAATTAATTAATATTAAAAAAAAGTATTTATTTATGCTTTTATGGCAATAATATTATTGGTATCATCGACTTATAACCTTTTGTAAAAATTTATTAGGGAAAAGTTCCCATTTAGAATTCGACTTACTTTTGAATGGGACTGTAACGGATCAACCTCCTTACTTTTAATTTTCATTACTTCAAATTTCTTTTTTTAATTATTTACCGCAAAAAATAAGTAAAATACAGGTATTTACATAAGTTTATTTTTTCTAACCTAACTTTGTACACAAAATTCAAAAGTTAGTCCATTAAGCAAAATACTGAAATAATTAATTAATATTAAAAAAAATTATTTATTTATGCCTTTGTGACAATAATTTATTGGTATCAGCGACTTATAACGTTTTGTAAAAATTTATTATGGAAAAGTTCGCATTTAGAATTTGACTTACTTTTGATTGGGACTGTAACGTATCAATCTCCTTAATATTATAGTATTTTCAAGAAATTTTACAACAATGTCTTGGTATAATACCACATTATTTGGACGAAATTTGCGGAATAGTATTTACACTTTTTGTATTATTTTATAGATAGAGTTATCGCTATATGTGTAAAAATTGCCCATCCAAGTCCAAGTGTTAAATAGCGTGGTAATATTTAAAGTCAACAAACTTCGCACTGTACTTTAAGTTTAAAAATACACTCCAAACGCCAAATGTCATTCTTTGAAGATTTATAAATGGTTTGTTTGAAATCTCTTAGTGTTACATAAATCCAATACCTCCAGGATAGAGAAAAAGTCTACGCGTTTAGATGCTGTAAGAAGATCGTAAATAATTTAACGATTTGAACATTTGGTCGGCGTGTTAAGTTTGTCTTAAGGCGGCATATTTTTTACTAAACATTTTTATAAGCTCCACTGGAATGGAACAAGCTGGTGACAGTTCAATTAAAAAGCTTTTACATATCGCACGTTGAAAACAATGGTGACACTATATAAAAAAGTTAACTTTTCACCTTTTGTAAGATTTATGTTTTACTGGAAAAGTGTCACTATACGAACATTTTCGTTTGCTCATAAACCCACTTACTTCCGCTAGACTGAGCTTGTGTCACTTTATATTTTGAAAGAATTGCCCATGGTCATGACTGATATAACGACACTATTTTAATTGTGTCAATTTATTGTCAAAGCAGTTGTTTGGTAAGCACGTCGCTGTAAGTGAAAAAGTGACACATTTTGTTAAACGACAGTTTACTGATTACAGTTGCTACAAAAATTAATGCAAGTAGTAAATACATAAAATGACACATTTTGTTTAGTGACACTTTTTGCAGTTGAAGTCTCCAATTTACTGATTATAGGTTGTGACAACAATGACACTAAACAAAAAATTATTGTAAAAAGGTCTTTTTTTTAATAACTTTATTTTTAACATTGTGGTCAAAAAATAAATTAAAACAATAATAAATTGTCTCATTATTAACAAAAGAATCTCTATAAGCAGTATTTTAATAGTAACTTTTTTAGGACAAAACAATAATAACTAAAAAATGCTTTACTGTAAAATGTCATTTTTTACATAATGCCACTTTTGTTTTCAACGTGCGATATATAAAAAATAAGTTCAAAAACTGAATCCCGACTACTGAAAAGTATGAAACAAGAAAATATTCTTATCTGACGATAGCCGTGATCGTATGCCACCTACCCTAACAAAACAACATTTTAATGTTTTATTTAGGGTAAGAAAATATTCTCATCTTATAGCCGTGGTTGTATGCCATCTCATATGGGATAATGGGACCCCTCTAGATGTATAGCGTGATGCACTTTGTCCTAGAGCTTTATGATCGCTTACTACTGTTAAAATGTAATGTTTTGTTAGGGTATGTGGCGTATGACCACGGCTAGCCTCAAATGAGAATATTTCCTTGTTTCATACTTTTCAGTAGTCGGGTTTTAGTTTTTGTTCTTATTTTTTGTTTGGACAAGGTTAAGTACGTTTTTGTTTTTTTTTTACTGCAAGAAATCCTCTCAAGCAATCACAAAGTGAATTTTATTTTCATTTGATAATAAACAGCCTTAAGAGATTTTTATGACTGGAATTTGTTTCTTATTTATTTTTAAGCAGCTGCTTTAGTAAATTTTATTTTATTGTACATTCAACAATTGGGGTTTAAAGTGAATTTAATCACTTTGATTATTTATGGAAACTCATATAATGTAAGGCTGATTCGGTAACACATGTTTTAAAACAAATTAATTTTTAAGAAAAGACTTCCACAGCGAGCTTAAATTTCGTAGGTAATGCCCGGAGCAATTTTTTCATCAAGGCTAATCCAGTCAGTCGTGACTGTCCCATGCTGTTTCTCAAAAATGTTTTTAGCTTCCTCAACGAGGAAAAAGTACGCTCTGGTGTCGCCGTCGACACAGGTAGCGTCACGGGTATTGACAGTAGCTTGTGAATCATGGGAAACATCACTGCGTTACAGCTGTCCGGCGCTTCTAGTAATGTAGTGGGCCATTCCGCAGCAACTATGTTTGACCACTTCGCTCGCCACACCGATAACTCCCCAAGTTTTCCAAACACTTTTATGAATCCGTATTATTTGTAAATGTAATTGTTAGTTACGAAAAAGCTTATTTAACCTTGTACTGACTTGCAATCAACGCCAAAGCGGCATATAATATGAAATGTAACAATGAAAGATGAGTGAGAGAGATGGAACATTTCTGTCACTCATCCTTCATTGTTACATTTCAGATGGCTGCCGAAAAACGTGGAATCCACAGATCCGAAAAAAGGGTCAAAAATATTTAAGTAGTATGTATAAAACGGTGGATTGGCTAAAGCATTTGGGGGGGGGGGGGCTTGTTCTGATAATTTCACATACCGCTGAACTAGCGGTATATGCTTTATTGTCGCTTTGTGCGTCAGAGCTGACTTTCGTTCATATAAGAAGTTATATCTAAGTTAATTTCACACGAAATCCATTCAAATTGAAGCTTTTTGAAAAGAGGACATTCTAATCTATAAAACAGAACCATTTTTAAATCAATTCGAGTTCATAAATACTATTAAAATTGTAATTGAAAATTACAAACAGCAGTTGTCGGTTGGTCTGTACATATGTACGTCACGACTCTACAGATCGCAATTTTGGTCGGATTGCCTTGGGTTATATTTTATTCACTTTGTTTAGTATCAGACCAGAACCCTATTTAAATTCACATAAATGTGTTCAGTAGTTTAATTTTTATAAACAGTTTTATTTTATTATTTTTGACAGCTAATAGTTAAAATAAAAAACCTTAAAAAAACAAAAAAAATACCTATTACTGTTATTGTAAAATATGTAGTGTATTACGTAGAATACCTGCTACACTGCTATACCACAATAACAACGCAAGCTACGATATCGGAATGGCCGAGCGGTTAAAAGCGTTGGTCCATAGCAAGGTGCCGGGTTCGATTCCCGCTGACACAAGTAATATTTTTTTTTCTATTCCATTTTGTTTTTAATTTTTTTTTCTATTTTTTTAATTGGTTTTTTTAAATCTATTTTCTCAATTTTTTTTCATTACCTATAATATGTACAGTGGAAAACTTGCGGGATGTGCACTTTTGGTTTTGCCAACTATTTTGATATGTGGAGGGAACTTCCTCAATATTTAGAAACAACAACCAGTTTGACATAAATATGACATACCATTTCATGGCACATTGCTCTATTGCTAGAGTGTGCCATTTTCCCGTTAATTGAATGTTACAATAATAACGGTGAAACACTAATTGTTTGTGTAAACTTAATTATTATTAAAACCAGTCTATAATAAGCTCGCAAACATTTTCTGTACACAGTGATGTTATATGAGTAGACAAGCTTCTATGCCCCAGTGCTCTTTTTTATCATTCTACTATTACAGAGTGTGACCTATTTTTTCAGCTACGGTATAATACGCGCCACGAATCTAACAGGCTCGGAAGTTAGATGCGAATGCGGGCTTGCGCTTGTACAGTCTGTTGAAAAACTACAAACTCGCAACTCAACAAAACTAAAATAACAATAACAACTTGACAATAGCGTACTCGACTGTACTTTAAAGCAGGAAAGCGACAAGTGACAAAGACAACGAGCGATCACGGCCAATCACCGACGAGCGCACGTTCCGTGCAGGTAGCTGGGAGGTGGTGGGAGTATCAATGGCTCTAAAGTGTGCCTTTGCGACGCTGTTTGTGACTGACTTCCGAACCTTTTAGATCCGTGGCGCGTATTATACAGAGCATGTTGATTGTTCTATTTAAACCTTAAACCTTAAAGTTCGCACCATTACTATTTTTTTTCTACCACACTTCCCGTTATTTTCTACAATTTTTAAACTTCAACTTATTTAATAGCAATGGGCGAATAAAGGAATTTTTATGAAATTGAGGTAAAGTAGGCAAATTTTGAGCACAGGAGTTTTGACAGGTAATCGGCCATGGCCTTGAATAAGGAACCATCTCGATTTTTATCTGGAATTGTTTAGGGAAACCATGGAAAACCTCAACAAGATGGCCGGTACAGGAATTACCGTTTCCCGGCGAGAGACAGTGGGAAAAACTCCCAGCCATATCTGCCCCCGCCGGGATACGAACCTGGTACCTCCCGAATGCGGGTCTTGTGCTGCACCTCTCGGTAACAAAAGTGAATGTTTATTGTCTCTGAACAGAACACACACTATCACGCTATGTTTGTTTGTGGGCGTCTGCCCATATGATAAGATACTGTTTCCTGATTGGTTCTTGCTTAATACAAGTAGACAAATAATAATTAAAAATATATATAATTTTGTATATTACTATATTTGATTTTGTCTTATACACCGTTTTGCTTTTTATTTTACTGTACGTAAAATCTTGCAATTTTAGAATACATAAATCCCGCATGTTATTCAGCAAGAAAAAATCCCCATTTTGTAATCTATTATAATGTTATTCATCATAATAAAGATTCCATAACTTAATTTAGAACTAAAAATTTAATTCTTGAATCATTTGGAATTTTTTCTTCATACTATCAAACGTTTTAGTCTGCTGTTTTTCAGTGTGCTTTTTATAAGTCTGCAAAAAAGATATTATTAGAAGAACCATTTCGAAATTAATGAAGAGGTTCCCGATTTGGTTTTAAATTAAATACGTTATCTATGAATGAAAAGCTCTTGGTCTGAACTAGACAATTTTAGAATTCGGTCTGTAACGCTTTAATAGGCGTTAAATCTCATCAATTTGATGCAAAAATATCTATCCTCGGCTCAAACAGCTGTCAAATATGTTTTAAAGCAGTTTATTTTATAGGAGGTAGGTACGTGAAAGAATTAATTGCGATATGTATCTCGTGCCTGATTATTTCATGATTTAAAATTCGCTGCACGTCGTTTTACCTTAAATTCCATAAATTAATAATTCACGTACTAGATACATAACGTACTAGAATTTTAAAAATATTTGTTTTAGGAAATAAAAAATTATAAAGTACCTACGTATTATAAAGGAATGGTGAGACCTCTAGTGAGAAATGCGCCGAACTGTCTTAAGAGGTTTTTTTGACAGGTAAACATTGTTTTAGAAAAGCATGATGTAGGCTAACCTAGTCTCCATCATACTGTTCTAAATCAATGTTTACCTTATGCCTCCATAGTTTACCTGTCAAAAACCCGCCTTAGGACAGTTCGGCGCATTTCTCACCAGAGGTCTCACCGTTCCTTTGGGTTCCGTTTATTTTGATCGTTATAGATACCTATTTGAAAACGTCACATACCACTCACACTCGTCTCGTAATGCTCCACCTAACTCCAGAATAAGGATTCAAGGTCAACCGGGAAAGAGTTAAACACTCGGCTGAATGGGAAGAATCTCCTCGTTGCACAATGCTAGTTTTATTTTATTTACCTTGCAGATGTCAAATTTGGCATGGCAGGAATCCAAATAGGATCCAATGATTCTTCTTTTGCGCTGTCAGACTCAGGAAATACTGCTCTAGGTCTCAAATGCCTTATATCACAAGCAATAGGATTCGATTTAAATGCCCAAATGAATTCGCATTGATCTGTAAGAGTTTTCCTTAATTACTAACCTAACAATTTATACGCTAGGAAAGTATCTATGACACGCGACCTTCGCACCATCTCGTGTTTGATTTTTCAAAAGTGGTTCACCCAAACCTTACAAACACATGGAAACCAGCGTTTTCTTTATTATAAAAAAATATTTACGCACAATGTCAGTATAAAAACTACATAATGCCCGGTTTACATTATTCCAGTCCAGCGATCCAGTCCAGTGCTGGATTGCAACTGGAATAATGTAAACCCTCACTGGAATGCACTGGATCCAGTAAGCATTCCAGTCCAGTAACTGGATTCGCGGTCTACTTTTGAATCCAGTGCGATCAATCCAGTGCAACTGGAATAATGTAGACGGCCAATCCAGTGCCATTCCGTTCCTTTTTTCTTAGTTCATTATCAACCTCATTAATAACTTCTTGTAGCAAGAGTGATTGAGCACGTTTGAAACATTTTCGAAACTGATCTCTTTTTGAAATCATTGTCACTGTAGTGTTCACAATGAAAATGGCTTCTAAATGACTGAATGTAGACAACGAATCCAGTCCAGCAATCCAGTCCAGCACTGGACTGGATCGCTGGACTGGAATAATGTAAACCGGGCATAAAGGATATACATTTTTTATTTCAAAATTTTTTAATCTGATTTTTGTTAACAAAATAAATTTACAGACGTAAAATAAAATTTAATTACCCTTGATGACGTACTGCTGCAGTCCATTTTTTTTTCTCTCTAATTCATAAGAAAATTCAAGAAAACGGTGGAATTGTAATTCTGGTGTATCTTTGCAATCAACACACAGCACTTCCGATTTGATAGCTTTTTTCTCTATTTTATTCGACAATTAATCCTTATTAAAATGCACGTATAACATAATATAACACTAAGGTTTTGATTGAACCAGATTAGAGAAAAAAACCACGAAAGGGCGCAAAAGTCGCCTGTCAAAAGATACTTTCCTAGCGTATAGTATACCAATCAGTTTTCTATATCTAATTTTACCTTTAGGGAGATTTTCAAACATATCCAAGGTTGCGACGTTGAAAAATCTGAATTTATTGACGGATTGTTCAAAACGTTTGCATCTACAATATTCCATTTTATCGACTTTCACTAGGATATTGTATTTTTATTAAACAACATGAATTAGTTCTCACGATAAATTATTAAAAATTTTATCTGTCACCGTTGAACTACCTATATATTCGTTTTATTATACCCACCTCTACATGCTAAACATTCGCGAATATTATAATCCTACACTATTGCATAGGCTGCTTGATTTCTATGTATAGTTGACAGTAGATGACAAGACGAATGTGTTATTAGTTACTATTTCTACTAGCGTGACCTGTGCGAATTATTCGCACTAAATAAGTATAATAATTATCACTTTACAAAATTATTTTTTAAATACAGTGTAACCTCTTTATAACGAATCTCAAGGGACCGAGCATTTTCTTTCGTTATAAAGAGTTTTCGTTATATGGAGAGAAGAAAGGAAAGTAGCCAAATTTCACCTAATTAATAGTCTCCTAACTTTGCCTGACGTTTTTGGCTATGCCAATATTTGTTTTGTATTTTATCAAGTATCTTATGCATGCCTTGGGATATGGTGGAATCATCTTCATTAAACAATAGGAATTTTTCGATAAGTTTGGCGGCATCAAGTGCTTGTTGAATAGTTGGTGATGGTTCAGAATCGTCCTCTTTACGTCTGTAAATATTTGCTGACGTCTAAATATGAACATATTTCTTCGTAATAGAGAATGGCTGTTGCGCTATAACGAAGGTATTGATGTATGGGTTTTAAGGTAAACCAACCAAATTGTAAACATTTCTACGTTATAGCGAGTTTTTCGTTATAACGAAGGACGTTATAAAGAGGTTGCACTGTATGATTGCAGGTATTCAATTCGTTTCTAATTTTGCACACTGCTTATAACGTTCTTCTTTTTGTTGTAAAAGAAATATTTTACTCAAATTGTCATATAGAGGCGCAAGTAGCAAAACCGTTGTTCAGCGTTGCCCGTCAGATGGCAGTATGCACTATTTACAATATGAAGGTCAGATGTATGGGGGGCCATAGTCAGATGACAGATCGAAGTGTTAACGTTACGCCGTCAGATGGCAGACGTTGTTCAGAGTTTAATTAATTTAATTATTTTACAAAAACAATAGCAATAATAAATTTTTTAGTTGTCGATGTCAGTAGAGCAAGCAATTATCTCATATCTATAAAATGATATATAATTTATGTGGAGAAATTGTGTGGTTTTTCTAAAAAGGGAGGCAAACATCTTTCGATTAATTGAACGCATCTCTAGAATCTTGTCTATTGTGCTGATATTAATAAAGAATGAACAAAAATGATAATTCGATATTGATCGATTTGTAAATTTTATTTCTGTCTTATTTCGACTTCTGTAACAAACAGATGTTTATAAAAGTTTGTTATTTTTTTGTTAACGCGTAGGCATTTTTACAATTTTGGTTGATCTTTTATGTCTTCATTTTTCATGTATACAATTTTGACTTTGATGGGCTGTTGATTTAGTTCAGATTTATTTTTAACCCATATGCACTTGTAGTTTGGATCTGAAAATGTTAAAATATTCTTCAATCTTAATTTAAGAAAACTTTTTTTGGATTATTATGAGCTATAAATCAAGAGAAAAAATTACGATAGACTTCTTATGATCAGCAGTAATGCTGTTGATTTACTTTGATATTTATTCTTAAAATATCAACGTATACCTTTTGTTAATTTAGAATTATATTCACAACATCCAACTTCAAATGGTTTATAATTTTCTATCGCTTTTTTATAATTTTCACACTGACAAAATTCCAGTGATTCCATTGACCTAAAAATAAAGATTTTTTTAAAAACAGAACTCAGATTTGTTTATTTCGTGTCGACTTTTTTAATTGATTGCGGTTTCGATTTGCATTTGAGGAACTGCTATTCAAAGGTTCAGCTTCGTACGAATTTGTAGGTTGCCACCGTTTTTTCGTCGACTTAAGTTGCAAAATTAGTCTCCACGAAAAGCTTTTTTATTTAAACGCGATAGCCTATATCAATTCTGAAAGTCCATTCTAAATATTGGTGAAATTATTTTTTAAATCGGATGAGTAGTTTCGGATATTACCTCCTACATTCAAACTTTACCTCTTTATAGTATTAGTATAGATTTAAAAAACTGATAGATATGTCACCGATTTTGTGAAAACATTAGTATATAATTATTATTTTGTAGATTATGGTTTTAATAGACTAGAAGCTTGTAAATCTCAAAAATATTCAATAGTAATTATCAAATATTTTTAATTTTTTTATGAATCGTCACTGATTAGGTCGTAACTATTATGGTCCATGCAAAAAAAAATATTGAAATGTGAGTTTTTGAATATTATGCATTTGTTAATTAATAAAATCTTTTCTTTTAGATACGACAAAGTTTGGATGAATCTTACTCACCTTGTACGGATATTTGGAACTGGAGTTGTGGAGGATGGTTAAAAATTCATACACTGCCACTAGAACGAAGTCATTGGAGTCTGTACGAAGAACTTCGAAAAAAAGGTAACTTTTGAATTTCCACAACGTCTGTGAATTCCTTTAGAATTTAGATTATCGAAATAAATTCATTGTGATGACATTTGAAAAGATTGAAAATAAAAAAAATTAGATTACTGTAATTGTCATGATTATGTTATTAGGAACTGTTGTTTGTTATTTTCAATAATGGAGATAATCAGTGACGATTGATAATTATGTTTCTATAGAACTGGGACATTCAGCATGTCGATCGCGAATCTCCCGATCGATTGCGGTAAAGTTTCTGGATTGACGCAAAGAACCGCAATCCTTTGTACCCGTGTGCTAGAAAAAGATAATAATGAATCCACCCCCAGCATGGTTGATGGACAGAAAATAATTTTAAGTCATGTTCCCTGTAAACAGCCCGAGATCTGCGGGGGGAACCGAGGCACCCGGGGCAGTTTCAGGGGGCGCCAAAGTCATAATATAATGTGGTTGAAAACCACACCCAATCTTTTTGATTTGGATTTACTCAATCTACTTGTTTTCTAACGGTTTCCCGTTTACCATGAATGACAACCATTTGTATATTTGTGAGTTTTTTTAAGCAATTTATCTCAAAAGCTGGAGAGAGGGGGCGCAATTATCTAGTTTCTGCCCCGGTTCGAAAAAATCGTAGATCCGGGGCTGCCAGTAAACTTTTCAATCGGTTTAGATGAGGCGGCGTTCCACGAATCCTGCCAATTCTCGGGAAACACAGCTAGTAGTTAACTAAAAACTTTGTACAAATCTTTGATTAACGTCTGATTAGAACTCTTCAATAAATAAAATTATCGACCAATTTTTCAGACAATATATTAACAAAATATAGTTAATACATTAACGTTTCGATCCCGATTTGGATCTTCTTCAGAATGGATCTAAAAATATAAAAAATAATTAATACCTACTTATTTAGTTTCTATTTATTTTTAACGAAATTCGTGAAAGATTTTTTTAATATTGTTTTGTTATTATTTTTTCAATATTTCAATATTAAAAAAATCTTTCACGAATTTCGTTAAAAATAAATAGAAACTAAATAAGTATTAATTATTTTTTATATTTTTAGATCCATTCTGAAGAAGATCCAAATCGGGATCGAAACGTTAATGTAGTAATTATATTTTGTTAATATATTGTCTGAAAAATTGGTTGATAATTTTATTTATTAAAAACTTTGTAATATTTATTTGTAAAATTTGCTTTATACAGAATCTGCACGAATTATGCAGTTGATTGCCACGATGCCCGTGCCGGTGGAAACACAGTCAATTCCGTGGAAAATCAAAAACCTGTACGACTCTTGCATGGAAGTGGAAAACGTTGAAACTGATGGAACGCGGCCGTTGCACAAAATAATCAAAGAACTTGGTAAGTTACTTTATTCTCTTTTTTTATTGCTTAGTTTTTTTACTATCTGTATCCCAGTGGCAAGCTATGTTAGGTCCATCCAAAATTGGCAGCAGTATTATTTTTGTTGTTAAAATTTTATTTTTTTTTGTCGTTAAGATTAGTTTGTCGTTTTTCTAGAAAAAAGTGACAAAAAAATCTGAACCAAATATTAACGTTTAAAAATAATGGTTAATAAAGATGTCTTTTTTGCAATAAGTGGTAATAGTCAGAGTGCCCGTCGGCAAAAATTTTATTGACACATACTCTCCCCAAACTTTGTATATGGCTTCATTAGGCCTAGTCTGACACCTATTTCCTCTATGACTTTTCTTGATTTTGGGGCGTTTTCCCTCTAAACTTTCCGAAAGATGTCGTTTTGACGACATGTAAAAATTTATAGACACTGTTTGTTTTTTTAAATTGGATAGCTTAAAAACTTCAACCAAAACGCTAAAATAATGTTCTCTGATAAATTACATGAACCTTTTGAAATGTCTGACACCTCGAATATGTCGACCATATTCGAGGTGGCTGACTATAAATAATTATTAACCATTATTGACAATTATAATTGTCAATAAATATCTATTAATAATAATATAGGTGTTTGGGATTGTACACAACTGTTTTTGTTGTTTATTTTATCTTTTAACGCCTGACATGCAGACAACTTGTTGTACAGATATTTTATACAGTTGGTTTACCGTTCTAATAATGATTACGTTCCATAGATTAATGCATTGTTATTTTTTTTTTGTATAAGTACCAAAGTAATAATGAAACTAAATACTTCTTTGGGGGTGAATGTATTGTAAATGCTCTGGAACATTTTCAGTTTAAAAACTAATTAAAAATATTCATCTTCAAAATAGTAAGTAACTAAATAAAGTTTTTTTTGAAGTGAATTTGTTTAGCGACGTATCTTTGAAATTTTCTGTAACGTTAAAGGCAAAGAAATATGATAGAAACATTGGTAACGCAAAATTAAAGCAAGAAATGATGCAGGAAATATAAGAAAAATCTTGATAACGCATAACTCTAAAGAAGTTTCATTTCCTCCGTGAGGCTATGTGGGTAATTTTTTTGACATAGAGCAGGGGTGAATTAGGGAAGACGATTTCGTTCAACTAACTGCCGTGTCTATAGAAGATCAGTTTTGATGAGAATAATTATTAATTTATTGATAAAACAGGGTATTGTGTACTAAATATGTGAATCTACATATCTCTGAACTTTTTTTTCTATTCATTATAAAATAAATTTGTGAACGCCCACTGCCCCTTCCTCCACAAAAGCCTGTATCCGCCCCTGTCATAATGCCTGTGAATCTATAAAATTATGCAACGACTCTCCCCCGAGATTTGACTAAATATTTCTAAGCATTCTTTCAAACAAATAAATATTGTTAAAAAAAAACTAAAAAACACTCTTTATATCGAACTAAAAAGTAAAAAATATTTTTTTTTAAAATAAGCTTAAAACAATAATGAATAAAAAATACTAGTATTATTGTGAAAAAAGCGTGGGGCGCTTTGTTCCACATTTTCGTACATCGAGTGCCCCACGCTTTTTTCACAATAATACTAGTATTTTTTAGTTTTTTTTAAACTACGATATATTTATTTTTCACTTTTTAGTTTGATATAAAGTGTGTTTTTTAGTTTTTTTAAAACTATATTTATTTTCCACTTTTTAGTTCGATTTATTGTCAAAAATTTGCCGAAAAAAACAAATGTATTATTTCGGCGTGGACGGGATTAGAACCCACGACCGGTGAATCCGAGAGTTGACGTCAGCGAAGACTAGCGCCTTAGACCGCTCGGTCAACGATTGCTCTTGCAGTAGTGGCATAACATACTAACAGTAATAAACCACTTGCTGTAGTCCAAACGAGATTACAAACAAACATACATACATACAAACTTACAAGTGAAACTAATATAAAGCGTGTAAAAAGATTTAAAAGAATCCTTAAAATATTTAGTAAACTTTCCGGGGAGAGGCGTTACATAATTTTATAATCAATTATTGCGAACGTGAATACCCCTGCTGTTCGATACCATAGAGTAATAATAGACCAATGTACAAATGCATCTGGTTGTGGGTTGGTCATTTGCATTATGATTGATAATTTTATAATGATCTACAAAACAAAAACGAAATGCGATAAATCATTGTGTATACATAATATCGAATTTGCTAAATGAAGCTAAATGTTGAATATAGGCGAACACTTATCGGTTTTGGCACAAAGAATGTCTGTACACAAATGCTTTAAATGTCAGTTGAACGGCCTCAAGTGTTTTGGGGCGATGTGGCAGGGCGGTGGCTTCGAGTATGCTTAAGTAGCAAAACGTGAACATATGCAGGTACTCAGTATTTGATTGAAGGATCACTTGTTACGCCCTGAAGAAATGATCGCTCTACAAATATTATTGATGCAGATGAATGTTTATTTTAAATTATGTTATGCAATTCGTTGCATTTAATGAAGGTGGATTTATATTTTCACAGAAAAATCTCGCGCGATTTATAAAAGCAATGAATGATTGGCTTTGATTTAAGGACGTAGTCTGGTGTTCGGGTTTTGAAAAAACGAATTTATTTTTTTTACATTTTAAGTAAGTATATTATATTGAGAAAATACTATAAAAATTTTAGACCGAAATATTAAATATTTACAAAGCTATAGCATATAGTCGAGAGCAGCAACGGTCTTACGGTAAGACTCTTACCTGCTCTTACCTCTCAATTGTTATACCCTTATACTCTCGCAGAGTAGAGCAAACAAATTAGCAGAAAACGACGCCTTTGAAGAAACGGAAGGTTTACTATACACCAGGCATAGCTGATTAGTGTAAATATTCATTTTTATTTTTTTGTTTGAAATCTGAAATTAAAACTTTAAACGCGTTTTTCTCAAAACTACGTTTTTCTAAGCGGCGCGGGTGATTGAAACAATTGTATACAACCGATTGCTTTCAGTTTTTCACAGGGTATTCTACACAACAATAGCTCCGTCCGGTACTAGAATTACTTAATTATAAAAATTATCTCTAGTTTATTTAACCGATTTTCAACGAAAAAATCACGATTTTCTCGTTGTTTTTTTTTTCTAAAACCCGCCATTTTGTTATTTATCAATAAAAATGTTTATTTCTAGTACGGGATAGAGCCACAAGCCTACGAAACAATAACCAATTTAATTTTTATAATTCAGTTGACTCCAAGTGACGTTATCACCCGCGCTACCCACCTACTTCCATTTAAAGTTGTCTACTTTAGGTTAAAAAAACAATTATAAAATGGCGTAAAATTAAGCAAAAAAAAATTTTTTTCTGAGTTTACGATGTCAGTAAAAACATCGTACATTATTTTGACATTAAAAAAAAATTCTGAAATAACGGTTGAAAACGAGCTTGAACATAGGACTACGTCCTTAATTGAAAGTTTATTGTCTTCTTTTTAGATAATTTAAATAAAAGCTTGTTTTGAAAACTGTTTTTAACTCTTCATTTTTTGTAATAACTATATTAATTTTCCGATCATATTTTTAAATTTGAAGTATCCATCAATTTAAAGAATTTTATTAATTGTTCTTAGTACTGCGAAGTAGCTAATAAATTCAGTGCCAATAATTTAAATTGAATTCTTTAAAGTATGTTTTGTAATAAATTTTTATCAATAAACAGCATAATTGATTGCCAAGGTTCGAATGTTCGATCGATATATAATTGTTTTGTTTACATTAAATATAATTAGATTGGACAAGGAAAAGGATAGAACAAAATATAATATACTAGCGGCCCTGTACGTGCTTCGCTACGTATAAAGTGAAATAATAAAACAATAGCGTAAAGTATTCGTAGATAACTGGTCTTTAAAACACTTGCTCTATTTCGAGGGTTCACTCCGGCTGCGCCGTCGTGCTCGGAAAAAAAGCATTTGTTTTAAACGTTATTCAGTTTTTTTACATCCTCGATCTAGATATATGGTTGTTAAGTTCGTTGCGCCATCTATTGAATATTCACTCAATTCAGTCAACAGGTATCGCCATATTATATGGTTGTTAAGTTCGTTGCGCCATCTATTGAATATTCACTCAATCCAGTCAACAGATAATTATGACTGTCAAGGAATAGACAAATAATTTGCAATAAAATAATATTGCGACTAAAATTGAAATGTAAGCTATCCTATCTTTCAAGTTGGGTCGAATTGCACACGGTGTGCAAAACAAACAAATTTAAAATCGGTTCAGTAGTTTAGGAGTTCATCGCGGACAAACATGTGACACGTAATTTTTATATATAAAGATATACTTGTAAGGAATTTTTGTAATTAGAACGAAAATATACGTTTTGAACTAAACTCTAAAATAGTGGAGCGCGTTTACGAAATGTTCTGTCGATTATTTCGATTGTTCAAACATCTCGATACCTCTCGATATTATTGATACTTGAACTTGATTATTTCATTCAATTCATCCGAATTTTAATTTAGCTGTTAAACATTGGGTACACAATCGTCATGAAGAATTGAACATCTATGTTATAAGGTCAAACTGCGGGTCGACTATTGACTCGAAACCTATTTTAATCAAATTCAATTGATTCTATAGTAAAAACAACAACTCTAAAATCTTATGAACATTGAACGATATATTGAAGCGCAATATTAAGTTACTGTAGGTATTTAACCCTTTCCCGGTTGACCTTGGTTCCTGAATGTTAAGTTAGGCGGAGCATTACGAGACGAGAGTGTGTGGCAAGCTTGTATGAGCTATGTGCAGGGACGCGGAGTTACAAATTTTTCGATGCGAGCGTTTGTGGTGAGCACTAGAGGAAACTTCAAACTCAAATTTTCCGTATGTCAGTGAGCAATGTTTATTAAAAGTGAAAATAGTTATAATTTTATGAAGTTTTTTAATTACAAAGAAAACATAGGAAAACTGGTCGATCTGGAAATGCTTGTTGTGTTCCAGGCTGTTGCGCTGATGGCGATTTAAGTAAAATAAAGACCATTGGCGTCCTAATTTGACGTTCCGCTGTCAGTGTAAACAAATTAACATCAGTTTTCCTTATTACATTTTTTTTTTTGACACATCATGGCCAACTAAAGTTTTTGACTTATCACCTTAGAAGAAAAAAGTGAGTTCAATAATTCTCTATTACCCACTAGCGGCGCTAGTAGGCTTCGTGCACACACCCTATACACAATAAGTTTCTCATCACCAGGCGTTTCACGACAGCTTTTTGTTTTTAATTTCGTAAGGGATTGACATTTAGTTTGTTGAATTCTGTTATTTAAAAAAAGAAAATCATACGAACAAGTTGTGATACACATTATTAATGATTTTATGATTATATATCATGCGTATGTGCAGTAATTCGGGGCATTATTAATGGTTAATATGCATTTATGTATCCAAGTATCATATTATTATGCATTATTATAATTCAGTAAGTAATTCGCATGCGGTATAATTTCTCCAGTGAACTTTAAAAACGCGTATAGCCCTTTATTTATGCTGTTATCCGACTCGGGGATCTTGAATTATCCAAGACACTACTATACTGTGCGATCGGCGAAAGAAGACCGGTGGGGAAAGGGCAAGAAGTCGCTGATGTGTTCCTAAATTATCGGAATTCATAGGCGGCGCATAGCAAGGCATGCAAACAATGTATAGCTTTAAATTTTAAGGCATTATTTTGAGCCTCTAACTCGCACATTTTAATTACATTCGCTATGACCTCCCTAGCGCCACTTCTAACTGTTTTTCCCTTTTTACTTATTTTGATGATATTCAGACAACACCCCTCACCTTAGTCCGTGAACGCACACCTATGTACTGTCTGGTGTATGATTTTTTTGTACTGTTAGCAAGTGTCGCTGTGTAGTCGTACAGCTATGGCAATAGTACAATTATCGCGATACGACAATTGCGACACGTTTGGTCGACTGGACTCCCTTATTGCATAGAAGCGGTTCCAGGATCATTACCTTTTACTAATATAAAATACATGTGCGCTCTTCTGCAATAAGGTCATAGGACTACATTCCATAGACCGGTCTTCTTTTAAAAATCCAACAGTACATTGTGCCGACTTGTAAAGGATGTGTAAATATTTCTGCATAGATGCTGTTGTTGATGATTTTTTGAGACTAGAATAGCCGAGCATGTTGTTTTAATATGACGAATCCGACGCCTCTGTTACAAGCCCCTAGCTCCCAGGCTCTAATCCGAAGACTAGGAAAAGTATTAATAACCAAATAACCCTAGCTGGTGACGGTCTTCTTTGTTAATTTTTTGTATATATGATATGTTTTCTTTATTTTTTCGAACTTTGCAGTATTAAGATAATAGACTAAAATTCCAGACCTATACAATTTTTGTACTGCTAAGGTTTTATCAATAAATGTGCAGCTAGCTCGAAAGTGGGGCCCTTTTACTGATAACAGATGCTAAAGGTATATAAAAATCTGGCAGTAATGCATGTTGGTTTTTAATAATATTGTGTAAAACATGTATGAAAACCAGCGGTATTACTTTAACGTAAGTAAGCACGATTTTTATGTATATTTAGTACCTGTTATCTGTAAAAAGGACCCCCTTTCAACCCTAGTACATTGGCATACGCCTAAATATTGTGCATTTATTGATAAAGTCGTAGCAGTTTTTAAATAACGTAGGTCTGGCGGCTGCGGGATCTTGGTTTATACGAATAAGTATACAGGGGATGAGTTTTAAGTTGATGCTTTTTTTTACAGCGTGTAAAAATCAAATAGACGAGCAAATATTTCAAAGAGTTTTTTTATCAAAACTCAAAAATAAGAGAGAAACAGCCTTTCGAAGCTTAAATAAATTTTATTAAATTTTCTTTAATTTTGAGGTCGGTCCTGGGGTTATATTATGTCACTATGGAAATAAGTTGTTATTATCAAGTATGTTGGTGCTTATTTGAAGCATGTGTATTGTTCTGTTTTTGAGAGACAATAACAACTTATTTCCATAGTGACATAATATAACCCCAGGACCGACCTCAAAATTAAAGAAAATTTAATAAAATTTATTTAAACTTCGAAAGGCTGTTGAAACGATTAGTTTTGGACTGTTTCGGATAAGCTCACGTAATCGTCTCGTAATATAATTTAAAATAAATTTTAATAAAATTAATAAACAATTTAAAATATTTATTTTGAATGTTTTATTATAAAATTGTTGTTAACAAGATATCTTAGAATGTACACACAGAAAATTTCTGATATGTTAATGTGATTGGAATTGACAAAGTGAAAAATAATCAATTAAACGACACATACAAAAAGAAATTTGGATTCTCCCTGATGTGATTTAAAAGAAATATTTCAGCACTTTTTCACAGCTCATTTTACTACATTCTATTTCAACCTTTTAAAAGCTACTGCCTTTTTTTCAGACCAAAAACACATTTTTTTCTTTATTTCACTGCGTCGTTCAACATGCCAAGACCAAAATTGACACGCGCCGTGACAAAACAAATGGACAAGTATAGTAAATACCCAATTCTAATTATTACCTCTAAACTGCGTACAATGTAATCTAAAAGTTTTGAATCGTTACACTGTTTCTCTCATATTTTTGAGTTTTGATAAAAAAACTATTTGAAATATTTGCTCGTCTATTTGATTTTTACACGCTGTAAAAAAAAGCATCAACTTAAAACTCACCCTGTATAATATTAATAAACAAATGTATAGAAATTTTACGTGTTGAAACTCAAAATAACATTTTTTTTAAATTCCTTTGTGGGTGTTGTTTTTAAAAAATATATATCCGTTTTATTGCTTCTAAGATGTACAATTATTTTGCCTTCTTCTGGAAATATGTACTCATGATATACTTTCTGATTGACACGTCTTCTATAGTTTCAATAACATTGAAAAAACTGACCAATTGGATGACGCCATGTTGATTAAATCTTATATTTTGTATTCAAAACTGAGGTAGTAAAATATCTACAATAAATTAAACAAACATATTAAACAATTAACTTAATGCTGTATTATTAATTATTCTTTAATAATCATCATTATTACAATCTGCGCAATCGGATAAATCAATTGATAAGATGAATGATTAAATAATTATTTTTATGTGTATTTAAACACATTACAACTAATATTATTAATTAATATATTCTGTTTCCATGTAGTAATTGCGTTTTTATATTTCACATATGCCGTTTATACTATGTCTAAGCAAATTGTCGTTAATCACGTATTGTCTTCTAATTCTAAACTTAATCTCTTGGATAGAAGATTACGTCTTTAATTAATTTTGACAATATTACATTAGAGAGAGAGAGACAGAGAGTTCGTATAATAATACTTGCTACAGTACTCTATCCCTTGAACCGATACAGCAATAAAATAGCGTGATCGGTATTTGATTGATATCGCTTGAAACTCAACACAGCTGAACAACCAGTAAAATACTTTTTGCAGCCTTGTCAAGCATGTGCTGGTCACGTGATTATCTGTTGGTGGGAAAGACCGAATGTATTGTCATAAAAGTAAGTGACAATATTTTGGAGAGACTTGATTTCTGACACAAACCGATTTTAGTTTATCACAAAATAGATGGCACTAATTGTTCGTAGAATAGTATAATATCACATACTTTTATTCTATACTGAGCATAGGAATAAAATCGCAATCGAACCGTTAGGGTGCAAACATATACTTCTGTCTTTTTTTACGCCGTAAGCACTGGCGTATCCAGGAGGGCAAAACAAGCACGGGGGATCCGGCTTAAGAAATTTCTAATTTGCCCTCTTCTGGGTCAAAAGGTGGGTACGCCCATGTTAACGTCATAGAAAAAGACAAAGTTTTTGAAACAGAGATACTTTATTCAGATTAAATGCAAGTACATCAACCAATCCTATCATCGGAGCAGTGGCGGATCCAGGATTACGGCAAGGGGGGGGGTCTTGAAATTTTTTTTCTCATTTTGCGGAGAATTCATGAAAAACATGAAAAGCTTTTTTTTTATCGCGCAGTAAGATTTTAATTTGGGATTTTTGATTCTCTGGAAGGGGGGGGTTTGGACCCGAACCCCCCCCCGTGGATCCGCCACTGCATCGGAGAAATCATAGGGAATTACATCGAAGAAAGAGACGCAGATATATTTTCGATACGGTTTGTTGCCTTCCTTCACCGCACATTGAGTAGATAGACAATGATTCATATAGTGAATTATTAAATATAATATGTATAATATAAATATGAAGGAAGGCATAGCTTTGTATATAATATATTCTTTTCATGCCCATTAAATCATTTATTGTTTGGATGCAAGCCGCAAGATTTTATTGTCATTTTATAGCTTTCAATGACTTTAAATTGAGTTATTTACAATTACCTACCTACAGAAGTAACTGAGAATTAAATAATTATCTACCTATTAAATGTTTAATTTAGTTATACGGAGGATTCTGCGTGGTAACTTTTTTCTTTTGTTATTTGTACCGGTAAATATGATTTTATTAAGATTTCAATTTTATGAATTATGATTATCAAGCACAAAGATAGCTCAACAGTAAATTAGATTAAGAGAAAGCTGTAGTAATAATAATGAGTTTGACGCCCATTTCTCGACATTGTGTCATAACAGATGCCACTTGCACCAATGACCAATATTTCGCGAAAATAATTTTTTTATACATAAAAAAATTGGTTGTCTGTAAAGTCGGTTTACGGACGATAGTTTTACGTGATAACGTATTCCGTAATACATAACCTAAACCTCCCAAAATTTGGTTTCAATCCGCTTATCCTTGGTGTCGGAATGATAAGAAATGTCAAAAGTGACGTTTGCAACTTACAAAGTATTATGTTCTAATAATAATTAGTTATTCCAATACTTAACTTAGAAGGCGTTGCATTTCACAAAATACTAATGTCAAAAAATTGAATTAAACATTAGAAATGCAGCCGTTTTCATGTTAAGACAAGACATACGTTATTTTCTAATTTCCATGTACGGCAAACAAAGACGACCGACCGCGTCGCGCCATGCATTAGACAACATTGCATTTACACAGCTATTTTTCTATATAAATTTGTATTAAAAAACTGTTTAGGCAAATTCTGTTATACGAAATCTATGTAAAATGTTCTCCTCTTTCGTTTAAGACTGCGGTTTCAAACCGATCTGATTTAAATTGAGCGAGAAATTAGCAAAAAGCACGCACAGGGTCAGGCGGAACGTTACGCGTTACGAACGTTAGGAACGTTACGTTACACTTTTTCGTGCATGCAGTCGGTGTTTTATCAATTTATAAGATTGGTGATTCATCAATTTATAAGACGTTATCACGTCAAAAGCAGAAGTAAACACTGTATAATAAATTCGGTTTAGCCTAATACATCACGCACGTGGATCGGCTATCTTTTTCTCTTACACTGTGTCTTATGGACATTTAAAGATTGCGTATGTTTTCTTAAAATAAAAAGACTGCATATTTTGTTCAAAAACGGATGCCATTTCAAATATTAGTTAGTACTTTGACATTAATATTTTGTGAAATTTGTTATTAAACCTATATAAATAGCGATATCTAAGCAATGCCAATGACGAATGGCCCGGGTTCGATTCCCGGCAGATGCGCAACAAATGTTATTTTTATTTTTTTTAGAGTTGCAAATCACACGATTAATTTTTGTTTAATAATCATATTTTAGTATAAATAAAATTTTCGAATAGTTTATATACAAATTAGTACAAAAATTATATGATACATAATAATTAGCGCAAAGAACTTCGTTCCAACCAGGTGTCCTACGACACCTCTAGTCTTTTTTTTGACGTGATAACGTCTTATAAATTGATGAAACACCGGCTGCACGCACGAAAAAGAGTAACGTTCCGCAAGCGAGAGCGCGATATAAGCGATAGTCTCTCTCTTCTCGCGTGACGTCAGAGAGTAGTGTGCGTTCAACATTTTTTTCGGCTGTTCCAGCGAAAGCTACATCTGACAGATGGCCAGATAAATTATACGGTTTGTTAACAAATATATAATATATATACATTCTTTTAAATGTCTTTTATAATTGCTTAAAAATATGTATTTTGCTTTGGTTGATCAAATTATTAGTCGGTGAAAATATAGTTTGACAGCTACTAAAATTTAAGTTATGTATTATATGATATTCAAGCGGAATACGTTATCACGTAAAACTATCGTCCGTAAACCGACTTTACAGACAACCAATTTTTTATACTGGAATAGGTGGTTTAGTCCTAGCTTTTGGTGGTGATATTACACAATATAGTATCTGTTGTTTAATTTAAAGGTCGTTTGTAAAAGTAAAAACAAAAGTAGTGCGTGAACGTCTTTTGTCAAACATAGTATTACCTACATACCAACAATTACAAAGTGACGAAATCATAATTCTGGGTACTTACTTCTCGCTACAAACCTGATGACAAGACAGTAGGACATGTGTCATCAACTCGAGTTTTTCTCTATTTTGTTTTTGACATTTTTGTTTTGTTCAAATACTAAGTAGATTTCGTATTACGCAGAAAATCTATAAATTACCAATAGAGAAAGATTTAAATAAATAAAATTATCGACCAATTTATTTGAAGAGTTCTATTCAGACGTTAATCTAAGATTTGCGTAAAGATTTTAAGTCTCACTTAAATCTATACTAATATATAAAGCTGAAGAGTTTGTTTATAATATAATTTACTTATTATAATATGGTCTGTATATATAGTAACGGATTACAAAATCCACATACTGCGAGAGTTGTTTTTGTAATGAATTATACAGACGTTAGCTCAATTAATTCAAATAAATAAAATCGTAACTTAGTCTGTAATTGAACAGTTTTAATGATTCCTAGAGCGAATTTTCAATTTTCATCACTTTTTTCTGTTTATATTTCTTTGTACCTATCTTCTATCTATACTATCTAATATATAAACCTGAAGAGTTTGTTTGTTTGGTTGAACGCGCTAATCTCAGGAACTACTGGTTCGAATTAAAAACATTGTATTTTGTTGGATAGTCCATTTATCGAGGAAGGCTATAGGCTATAATATGTATATCACGCTACGACCAATAGAAGCGGAGCATCAATGAAAAATGTAACTAAAAATTTGTCCCACAAAAACTTTTGAACGATAACTCCGACATCATGAAATTTGGACACAAAATTCATCTCGGTAAACGAAGATGAACGTGCACACTCATTTTTTTTTGCACCCGAGTGAAATATAATTCATAACAAAAAATATTAATTTAATTAATTTATACAACGCATGTCAAAATATGACTTTTTTTTTCGCACCAAAACGCTAAGTCAAGTAGTGTAAGTAACCTATTTTATTGGCCTATCTACCAGCTGTTTATAAGAATTTAGTTTAATGTTCACAGTCTGCTGTTTTTGGACGTGTACGACTACATATTTGAATGCATTAGGATGGTTTGTGTTTATGGATATTAAGGTCGTTATTCCATTAAAATTCTTAACGTGATTACATCTTAAAGCACTTGTGTTTTATATAAATGATAGAACTTTATATGGTAATCGGTTACAAAGAAAGAGATCAATGAAATAAAAAAAAGATAAATTAATTTATTGTATTGTAAGCTTTTAATATTATGCAATATAAAAATTATAACATAGTTTATTACTGTATCGAAAACATAAATGTGAAAAAAGGACCAAGTTCGATACAAGGAACAAGTGGGTTTGCCGAAAAAAAAGAAGTGAGAACGCACGTTCATCTTAGTTTACCGAGATGAAGGTTGTGTCCAAACCTGATGATCGGAGTTGGAGTTGCCGTTCAAAAGTTTACATTTTACAACATTTTTCATTGATACTCGGCTCCTATTGGTCGTAGCGTGATATTATAAAGCCTATAGCCTTCCTCGATAAATGGGTTATCCTACAAAAAAAATGTTTTTCATTTCGAACCAGTAGTTCCTGAGATTAGCGCGTTCAACCAAACAAACTCTTCAGCTTTATATATTAGTATAGATGTGCTAATTATTATCAGGTACAAAGGGCCCCTAATGTAGAGTTTTTCAGGGCGTCGTTACACTTAAATCCGCCTCTGAAGCATATACAAAAAGTAATTAAAAATATGAATTATAAAGCTGTAAAAAATAGATTTCCGTTACTTTCACACATTGCCATTTTTACGTTTTTATTAATTAGTTCACAGTATTAAAGAAGATAGCAAAGGTCGTCTTGTGGTCGGATCTTTTTATTGCATCGTTATCTATATTTCTCATTTCGACGCCCCCTTTCGTTTTCTATTATGCACTGTAATAATATAATAATAAGAATTAATGCATTTTAGATTCTACCGGAAGTTAATAACATCTTTTATTATTGTTAATCAAAAGCTGCACATGAAATAACTATAGCGGTCCCGCCCGGTTTCACCCGAGTACAAAAGAACGAATGGGGAAGGGAGCGACATGCGTACGCACATTCATCTTAATTTACCGAGATGAATGTTGTGTCCAAATTCGGAGTTACCGTTCAAAAGTTTTTGTCGATAAAAAGCAGTATTTACACTTTTTTTTTCTTCGATGTAATTCCCTATGATTTCTCCGATGATAGGATTGGTTGATGTACTTGCATTCAATCTGAATAAAGTATCTCTGTTTCACAAACTTTGTCTTTTTCTATGACGTTAACATGGGCGTACCGAGCTTTTGGCATAGGAGAGAGCAAATTAGAAATTTCTTAAGCCGCGTCCCCCGTGCTTGTTTTGCCCTCCGGGATACGCCAGTGCTTACGGCGTCAAAAAAGACAGAAGTATATGTTTGCACCTTAATGGTTGGATTGCGATTTTATTCCTATGCTCAGTATAGAATAAAAGTATATGGCTATAACAATAATACACTGTATACAATATACATGTGTACTGTTGGATTTTTAAAAGAAGACCGGTCTATGGAATGTAGTCCTATGACCTTATTGCAGAAGAGCGCACATGTATTTTATATTACATAATATTAGTAAAAGGTAATGATCCTGGAACCGCTTCTATGCAATAAGGGAGTCCAGTTGACCAAACGTTTAACAATTGTGTTATCGCGATAATTGTACTATTGCTATAGCCGTACGACTATACAGCGACACTTGCTAACAGTACAAAAAAATCATACACCAGACAGTACATAGGCGTGCGTCCACGGACTAAGTTGAGAGGTGTTGTCTGAATATCATCAAAATGGAAAGTAAAAAGGGAAAAACAGTTAGAAGTGGCGCTAGGGAGCTCATAGCGAATGTAATTAAAATGTGCGAGTTAGAGGCTCAAAATAATGCCTTAAAATTTAAAGCTATACATTGTTTGCATATCTTGCTATGCGCCGCCTATGAATTCCGATAATTTGGGAACACATCAGCGACTTCTTGCCCTTTCCCCACCGGTCTTCTTTCGACGATTGCACAGTATATTGTACAAGACATCTCGCATGCTACTAATTTAATAATTGTACATCATTTTTACATTGCATAGAACATATGTTGCGGCAGTTCATATAGAAAAAGAAGACCACAACAAGGTGAAAGTGTTTACATTATTATACGGAGTGATATTATTCAAATGTTATTATGGGAATCATAATTTTTCACAAAAGAATCCAGAATAATGACTGTTCAAACATATAAAACGAATTTTTTTTTGTTAAATTGAATTTTAGAACAATAAATGTTCATTTTCACCGGTACTAAAACATTAGATGAGATCATAGATTAGATTTTTTCAAATATTGTAGTTTTACAGCTGTATCATATTTTACCGTGCCATTAATGGGAAGTTGGGAACACGAAAAGTCAATTGTTACGTAGCTTGAAAAGTAGTCTCGTGTAAAGCGAGCACATAACAGCAATCAAGAAAATCAGCGCTATAGAAAACTAGTATAGATAAAACGGGCCGTTGCACACGAGGCTAGAAACGCTGCTAGATTTGCCTACAAGTTTTCTAGCGCTGGTTTTCTTGATTGCTGTTAAGTGCTCGCTTCACACGAGACTATTTTTCAAGCGTGTTTTGTGGATAGATCTGATGCGCGCGCAGTGACAGTTCGAATATAAACACAGAGCAAAACGTGTCTGTTGTGTCTGACTCTGAGCAGAATGACGCCATCTTGGTTTGTGGGCCCACTGCTTCCTGATTGGTTCTTGTTCATACCTAGCAGCAGATCTAGCCCCTGTTCTAATTTTAAAACCTATCTTTTGAGCTAGCAGGCCAGCCCGCAGTGACGTCATTTCCAGCTTCGTACCCAGCCTACCGACCAGCAGAACTCCTAGCTGCGTTTCTAGCCTCGTGTGCAGCGTTTATAATATCAGTATGGATTCAATATTAGAACTTTGCTTTGTTACCGTCAGAAATATTTAGTTTTTTTATGGTACATCGTAGTTTGACCGGAACTTGAGTCACTTGTGTTATTACATTTTACAAATGGTGGATACGGTAAAGCGCTTCCTCATTTCAATAATTAAAAGAAAGTAGGTACACTAGAGATAGATGTATGTGTTTATACATCATTACGATATTGACGGTGTTTATTAAATAGTTATTTTTGCATACTGATCGATCAACATTATTTATATAACTTTTCCGAATTAATTATTTTTATGTACTGAAGATGAGCATTTCTTATGTCATGAATACTCATATCGCTTGTAATTAAAACATTACAGAAATTTAAAAACAAGTTTTCCGTTCATTTTTTTAAAACTATACATAAACAAAATGTAGATATAGATAGCGAAAAAATTGAAATACTTTCTTTTACGGAACAATTTTCAATTCATAAACGATTTTTAAGGAGGTTGAGCCGTTTTACGAAGATAATGAAAAAAATCTGAAATAAAGTTTTTTTAATAGATTTTTTTATGACAAAATTTTCTGTAAAAAATCCAAAATCATTAGGAGATTTATAAAGTTAAAAATTAAAAAAAACTTTTACATACGTAGTCTTATGGAAAATGTGTCAACCTAGCATGCAAACGGTACATTTTAATTTTTTGCAAATAACCAAATGATGTCAGCAGTTCCGAAAACTAACTATGTAAAGCATCGATGTCTTACGCATATTTTAATATTTTTTCCAATTTAATTAGGAGACTTTTAATCAATAAAAAAAATATTAAACCTTAGCACTTTTCGATTATGGACTTTTATTCTTGACAATTTTAACAATTTTAACTGAATTTTCAACTTTTAAATGATTTAATTTTAATTTTTATTACTTCTTATTACTTTTTTTAATTATTTACTGCAAAAAATATGTAAAATACAGATATTTACATAAATTTATTTTTTCTAACCTAACTTTGTACAAAAAATTCAAAAGTTAGTCCATTAAGTAAAATACTGAAATAATTAATTAATATTAAAAAAATTATTTATTTATGCCTTTATGACAATAATTTTTTGGTATCATCGACTTATAACTTTTTGTAAAAATTTATTATGGAAAAATTCTCATTTAGAATTCGACTTACTTTTGATTGGGACTGTAACGCATCAACCTCCTTAATGTTTCGTGTAGGTCACTTCGTGAAGTGTGTAGGGCAAAACAAGCGCGGGGGTCCCGGCTTAAGAAATTTCTGATTTTAACTTGAATATTAGTCTGATACCCGGATTCAAGAAACCTTAGGTCGAAAAAATTCTGACATGACGTGATTTATTGAAGGACTTGCTCACAACTTGATGCATTAAAAAAAAACAATTTTTAAAGTGTGTTCTTTGACAATATTGATCTTTAACATAAGTACAATGCAGTTAAAATAGCCGCAAAGTCAATACAAACCTGCTTAATGAATCAAACATTGCAAAAGATTATTCGATTTCAAGATTTTTATTGTTTATAAATATTTTGTTTAAGATGTGAATGTAAGAAATAAAAATCCATTGGCATAATGTTTACAGAAAAGTTTACGTGAAATTATAACCAGAAAAAACATTGAACTCATTGCATTTTTTAAAGAAAATATATCTGCGTCTCTTTCTTCGATGCAATTCCCTATGATTTCTCCGATAATAGGATTGGTTGATGTACTTGCATTCAATCTGAATAAAGTACCTATCTCTGTTTCAAAAACTTTGTCTTTTTCTATGACGTTAACATGGGCGTACTCAGCTTTTGGCCCAGGAGGGAGCAAATTAGAAATTTCTTAAGCCTGGTCCGCCGTGCTTGTTTTGCCCTCCTGGATACGCCAGTGCTTACGGCTTAAAAAAAGACAGAAGTATATGTTTGCACCCTGATGGTTCGATTGCGATTTTATTCCTATGCTCAGTATAGAATAAAAGTATATGATCCCAATGCTGTTTTATATACCTTATCCACCCGTGATAGTACCTACTTCGAAAATAAAAAAAAATCTATGGGTATCATCAATAATAATATATCATAACTTTATTTACCACCGGTCTTAAATGACCTTGACAATTGTCAGCAGAAAATTAATAAACTTTAATCGTTGCGTTATTCTCGACGTACGGTTACGCTGTCAGCACATTTAATAAATCAAAGTCATGATGACCAAAATATACCGGATTTTAAATGAGGCATATCAAACATTTTAAGATGTGTTACGTACAAATAATGGTTATGTTATGTGTAGTGACTAGTGTTACAAGTGTAACATGTTACGTGAAATAATATCATCTTCACACTTCGCAGCTCCGGTTACTACATCATTTCGTGGTTGGCTGCTTTACTACGCGCATTAAGAATGTTCATAAACACACAACAGGGATGAGCATCATATTATTTTTTCGATTTTTTAAGTGAAATTTCTTATGCAGATTTTCTGCCGAAACCAATTAATCGGTCGGACAGTAATATAAACAGAAATCAGACATTTTCGTTATAGAGAAGAGTGGAAACCAGTCATCTAAGGTTCTCAACCCTCCCGGATTGCCCGGGAGACTCCGGAAATATTGTGTAATCTCCCGGGATGCAATAATTTCTCCGGTTTTTCTAAAATTACACGCATCCGTCGCTTTCTTTAGTAAACGCAGAGTTATCAACTTCGATTTTTCATGCGATGGGCGAACGAAGGAATTTTTAGGAACTTAGGATAAGGTAGGCAAATTTTGAGCATAGGAGTTTAGCAGGTAATCGGCCATGGCCTTGAATAAGCAACCATCTTGATATTTATCTGGAATTATTGAGGGAAACCAAACCTCAATAAGATTGCCGGTACAGGAATTACCGTTTCTCGGCGAGAGGCAGTGGGAAAAACTCCCAGCCACATCTGCCCCCGCTGGGATTCGAACCCGAATCTAGTGCTCTCACCGCTACGCCATCCCGCTCGGTTTTTTCTGTGTACTATTTATAAACAAATGGATAATTGCGAGAAAATCTTTGTTTTCTCAATAAAGGTTAGTCACCAACAGGCAGCGTTGCCAGTTTTTTTTTGCCAAGTCGGGATTTTGGAACTCTTTGAGTGAAAACAGCGGGATTCTTTCGTCGAAAGCGGGACATAGTAAAAAAACGTATATAATCAGAAGTTTTAAAATATTTATATTTTCATTTGAATTAAAATTACGTTTACGTGACAATAGATAGCAAAAATAGCCATAGAAAATGTGTTTTAATAAAAATATAATATTTAAATCAGACTACCCTATCGTTAAATAGTTGAGTCTTATTCGTCTTCAGAATAAAAAAAAAACAGAAATCAAAATTAAAAAAGTTTTATTCATTAGAAAAATATGGCGTTTCAAACAATAGTCTGTGCAGTGAGTGTTACAAATTGCAACTTACAATAAGAGAATAATTATTTATAACAATTACTTATTCATGATATTTCTGTGAAGATTTAACTTCTTATAAAGTTATCCCCGAAAAGCGGGACTGAGCCTGTCCCGCGCGGGACATTTAATTTTCATTTAAAAATCGGGACGTCTGGCAACGCTGCCAACAGGTTATATAAACCGTGAAACTGGCGCAACATCGAGCGAAGTGATTACAGTAATTTTGTTTTTATAGTGCATACTGAATAAAAGCATATGAAACTGGATTATATCTGTGAGAACAATAACAATGTCGTTAATAGCCGGCACTTTTTACTTACATCACGTCTGTGACACTATAGGAGCCAACAATGCGGTGCGGACACCGCGCCACACCACGCGGTAGCGACGGCGGATGCGGTCACCTCGATTGTCTTCTGTTTTATAGAGAGGTGTTTGTTTATAGCGAAGCTGGTGCGATCTGCTTTCGAGGTTCATGCTTTACAGACCCAAAAAAAGTAAGTTGAATTATAAATGGGAACTTTTACATAATAAATATTTACAAAAGGTTATAAGTCGATGATATCAATAAATTATTGTCATAAAGGCATAAATAAATATTTTTTTTTAATATTAATTAATTATTTCAGTATATTACTTAATAGTCCGAGGGGTGGTGTCAAAATTTATCAGTGATTTATCTCCGATTCAAATGTAATTGATTGAAGAGTTTAACCATTACTCTGTTCGAAATCGAAAGTCAGTCAGCGCTCCCGCGGTGGGTGTGGGCGTGGGAGGCTGTGAAACTTGTCGGAAAATTATGAAAAAAAGTGATAAATCTGCTGATGAAAATTTGTTAGATTGTAAATAATTGATGATTAAACGTGAAAATACTCGTCAGTCACTTTCCCGACAGGGGAAACATCGTCAGCCATGAATGATTTCCTTTAAAAGAATATCAATTGCTCAGTGTTTGAATTTAAAATCGATATTTTCAGAACGAATAGTAGGAATAGAATGTTTTTTTGGGGTTCAACCCTGCTTGATTGATTTGAGAAATGAAGTAGGTATGTCAAGGAAATTTTTAAAAAAATTATTATTTTCTAGAATGTGTCCTCGGATAGGTGAAACGACTCTTGTAAAAGGTAGAAAATACTCGATTTAAATTTTCATTTTTTGGGGTTCAGCCCTGCTTGGTTGATTTGAGAAATCAACTATGTCAAGGAAATTTTTGAAAAACTTATTATTTTCTAGAGTGTGTCCCCGGATAGCTGAAACGACTCTTGTAAAAGGTAGAAAATACTCGATTTAAATTTTCATTTTTTGGGGTTCAGCCCTGCTTGGTTGATTTGAGAAATTAAGTATGTCTTAGACATTTTCAAAAAGCCTATTTTTCTCTGAGTTAAAGTGCTTTTTATGTTGCAAACATGACAAGCAGTTACTAAGAAAAGTTGTTTAGAATCAACATCTAGGCCCCTATACCAAATTTTAAAATCCTCTGATTTTTCATTTTTTTCCCCCAACTTTGATTTTCGACATTTCTATGTTTATTTGTTTATTTCTCAAATCAGAAATATAAGAATATAAAAATTAAGTAGTAATTATTTTGTAGAAGAATTGAAGTCAATTTTTTTCAAAAACGAAATAGTGAAAAATTACGAAGAAGATCCAAATACAGATCGAAACGTCAATTAACTGGATTATAATTTTTGTTAATATATTGTCTGAAAAACTGGTCGACGCTTTTATTTATTGAATAGTAATCAGACATCAATCAAAGATTTTAAAAATAAATTATTGTTTAGGCAGTAACTAAAACCTTACATGATCATAAAAAAAATTATGAAGAACGTTAATAACAGCTGATTGATATATTAGAAAGTTAATGATTGGGAAAATGTTCAAGGAAAACTAATTTCATTTAATAATCAATTGCTTATTTAAAATTATACGGGCATCATGTCATGAAAAAAGTAAACACCCTCAGGATGTAATTAAATACAAAACAATTGTCATGAAAGTAGATTGGAATTTTTATTTTTCTTTGACTGTCTTCGCATCACTAACTTTCTGACAAAAATATAGTATAGATCATCATCAGTGTACGCCAAAGAAAAATTGTGAACGTGCGGAAATAATTTATATGTAAACTTAACAGCGTTGACTCTACTAGCTTTTAAGAAACGGATTGCATTCATTTTTTCTTCAATATAAGAAATTGTGACTGATATAATGTATTATAGTAGACCGATTTGTTACACGGTAATAATTTCTAAGAAACTGAATTGGAAGTACTACCAATGTTGTGAAATATCCGCTATATTACATTTCTCTTTCTATTTACTCCATGACACTTGTCTTTGTCCGGATGCAAAAAAAAAAAAAACAATCAGTAAAATTAAGTGCAAATGGACAGATAGACAAGGTGTGGTCGCAGTCTACCGGTAATTAGTCATGATTGAAATTATCACTTATATTAAGCATATTATTACTACCAGAAGTAGTATTATAGTGTTTGAATAGCGATCAAAGAGTAGGAATCTTTTATAAGAAACGACGCTTTGACCAAGTGTGTAGGCTTTCACGGCTGGTGCTGATCCAAATCTTCTTGTTTTCCGGGCTTGTATGCCGTGGTCCGTTGGTCAGATAGTAATGTAATGTAATGTAATAGTTTATTTGTATACTAAATATAGTTACAAAAATAGTCAAATATATAAAATTTACAAAAATAAAATTTACAAGAAATCTTCAAAATTATATAGACACAAATCATTTAGCAACTTTTTTATTTGTCTTGTAATACCAATGGACCAAGGCATACAAGCCCGGAAACCAAGAATGTTTGGACGCTTTGACCAGTTCTTTTGATATTTGAATTAAGAAGTTCTAAGGTGAAGACGGCGCTATAAGAAAGACAAAAACCACCAATTCTATTATTATTAAGGGGAATTATAAAACGGTCGAATAAAAAAAAAATTTGGTGACTGATGATGAGATACTGTTTTAATAACTTGAGATATTAAAATAATAGTTGGGTGACTAAATTACTAAGTGAGCGACTAGAATGCCTTCAGTAATTTTGAAGCAGATATCTTCTTTTGTTTTTACTTTTTATTTTTTTTTTTTCACTTTGAGACTACAACTTAAAACTCACATTTTCATGAAGATTGAAAACCACCGCTTTTTTTGGTAAAGGGGTATGCGAATTGTCTCGCAGTGAAATGCGATGGGACAAAGGTGGAGTTTTTAAAAAAATAATTCCGGGGTGAACGACAAACGGGTATGCGAATTGTAATTCCGAGGTGAACGATAAAGGGGTATGCGAATTGTCTCGCAGTGATACGGGAAGGGGCAAATGTGGAGTTTTTAAAAAAACAATTCCGGGGTGAACAATAACGGGGTATGCGAATTAAATAGTTAATTGTTTGAATAGAACTGCGTTTTCTAAAAAATGTATATTTAATTGACAGTCAATTAAATATATATTTTTTAGAAAACGCAGTTCTATTCAAACAATTAACTATTAACAAAATTCCGCTCAGAATAAATAAATCATTTGCCAAATTTTGAAAAAAAAGGACGTAACGTTGACACTCAAACAAATATAAGGTCGCTCAAATATTATGAAGTTTCCCATTTTGTATTTTAAGTAATTCAAATTGATGTTTGTAAGTTGTTGTTCTGTTGATTACTCGTCACGCGCAGTCAGTCGCTCACTTAGTAATTTAGTCACCCAACTATTATTTTCTCGTCACGCGCAGTCAGTCGCTCACTTAGTAATACAGTACCTAACCCAAATTGATTATTTTTGTCACCCAAAATTGTAATTTACAGTCACTCGTTTAAATACTACCCTATTATTAATAGCAGAGCTATAGCGCAATAGAGCATCTATAGAGAGATCAGTAGTTGGTAGGCCAAGGATTAATTATTTTTCATTTCGTGAGTAGATAACCGAAGCACCGCTATATTTACATAATTTCTTTATTTTCTAATCGTCTGGTTCATAAAACAATAGACTTGTATAGACACTGCATACTCAGTACCTCAAATAAGTAATGGAGATCTACGTTTATTGCATTTTTATGGTAAAAAATGATTCATAATGTTTGCATAAGTGAAACCGAAATTATTACTATTCAACAGTTGTAAGTGCATTTGACCAGTTGTCATGTTAACTAACTTTCCTGTGTCACGACTCACAGGGAATGAGATCATTATTGTTTTCAGAGCCGCGCCAACTCAGGGTGCAAATTTAAATAGCTTCTAATCTTTGATTAACGTCTGATTAGAATTCTTCAATAAATAAAATTATCGACTAATTTTTCAGACAAATATATTAACAAAAAATAATAATACATTGACGTTTCGGTCCGGAATTGGATTTTCTTCAGAACTGATCTAAAATATATAAAAATAATTAATAGGTAATTAGTTTTTTAACTTAATTGTTTTATTTATTTTATTTTGAAAAGAACTCTTCAAATAAATAAAATATATAATTTTATTTATTTGAATACTTAAGTTCTGTTTACTACCAAAAGCTAATATTTATTTCCAATTGTTATTATTCCAAAGTACTCGTGGGATTTTGATAGAAATTTATTAAAGTGCCGACTTTATTATTACGTAAATAGGTTTTGAAATGCGTCAGTTGCGATCAACCAATGATATAATGATAATATGTACAATATTCTACAATAAATTGTCTTACGTATGTAAATGTTGTTATATTGTGATCAGAGACCTACGCTGGTCATTTTGTGGTTCGCGTTGGCGACTTCGCTGCAAGAGATTTGTGCAAAACATGAGCGTCTCATCAAGGAAATTATTGCGCGAAATTATACGCGACGATTTTGCTGCGAGAGAATGATTTTGTGCATACAGAATTATTCTAAATTTGATTCTTCTTTTTTAACAGCGTGTAGAAATTAAATAGACGAACAAACCTTTTAAGTACCTTTTTTTTCAAAACTCAAAAATAAGAGAGAAACAGCCATTCAACACACGCGAAGAAATAATAACATGAATCGAAGATGCATGCCAAATAATTCGCGGAAAGCCCTTAATGTACAGAAGCATGGCTACGAAGCACGTGTCTTTGTGTCCAACAAAACGGGGACAACTTCGAAAAATTTACGTGATTAATTGATAATGACATAACATATTTCCATAGTGACATAACATAATGCCAGGATCAACCTCAAAATTTAATTAAACTTTGAAAGCCTGTTTCTCAATCATTTTTGAGTTTTGATAAAAAAGTTGCTTAAAATATTTGTTCGTTTATTTGATTTCTACACGCTGTTAAAAAAAAGAATCAACTTAAAATACATTCGGTATGAACACCTCAACCGGATACCCCGCTGACAGGCTCTAGAAAAGCAGAGCTAATTCACAGTTTAACACTCATACGTTCCAGCTTACAGTAATTCAACATTATTTTGTATTTACTGAGAAAACAGACGGCATTTATTCTCCGAAGATGGCATAAAGTTTGCCGAAACGTCAGACAATAAAATGCAATAAATAAACCTTCACGATTTGCTTAGTTCATCGATCCTATGCCACCAGGATTCATCCTTTAATCTTACAACATTTAAACAGGATCATCATCACTCTAAATTATTAGAGTTATTTTTCACAATTATTTTGTATGTCTTGAAAGATCTTTATCGTGATATGATCACGCTAGTTTGTAGGTCGTCCGGGTTGCTCAAATCACGCAAATCGAACATATCGCCTTCCCACTCTTTTGCCTTGGAAGTGACAGTGACGTGACGACGTCGCATCGCCGTTGCTTTTGTGTTGCATCGTGTGCGCACAGCTTAAAGGTAATGCGTATTAATATTGCTCTCACGGTCTTTGCTTGAATCGATTACGCTCGTAAAATGACGAGTCGACCTGCAAATCTGTTTGATCTTCGTGACTGTTTGACTGCACTGCGGTCTGCGGATAGTGAAAGTGCGGTGATGTATGGACATTGTGGTGGCATCTGCTGCATATAGGCATTTAATGTGTACATCAACCAAACTTACACTATCGACTGAAAATTGTTGTTGGATATTCAAAGAGGTATATGAGGAGCAGCGTTGCCAGTTTTTTTTTTTGTCAAGTCGGGATTTTGGAACTATTTGAGTGAAAACAGCGGGATTCTTTCGTCGAAAGCGGGACATAGTAAAAAAACGTATATAATCAGAAGTTTTTAAACACCTACATATTTATATTTTTATTTGAATTAAAATTACGTTTACGTGACAATACATAGCAAAAATAGCCATAGAAAATATATTTTAATAAAATTATAATATTTTAAATCAGATTTACCCTATCGTTAAATAGTTGAGTCTTATTCGTCTTCAGAATTTAAAAAAAAAAAAACAGAAATCAAAATCAAAAAAGTTTTATTCATTAGAAAAATATGGCGTTTCAAACAATAGTCTGTGGAGTGAGTGTTACAAATTGCAACTTACAATAAGAGAATAATTATTTATAAAATTATAACAATTATTTATTCATGATATTTCTGTGAAGATTTAACTTCTTTTAAAGTTATCCCCGAAAAGCGGGACATTTAATTTTGATTTAAAAATCGGGACGTCCCGCCAAAATCGGGACGTCTGGCAACGCTGATGAGGAGTCACATTGTGAAACGATCAGGTCTTCATTATGATTAAAATTGTACGATTCCGGGTAATCGTTTTTTTATTTCGTTGTAAACTGTTAAGACTTTTTTGTACTACCCCTAGTTGGGATAATATTCAAACAATGTCATTGGTGGCATTCAAAACCGAAACTTGAGTACTGTCAGAGAGGTATTGAGATGCATATCATAAAATTGTGGTGCTCAATATATAATAATTAATTGTATCAACTGTATAACCAAACAGATGTCAAATGGGTTTGACGCTCAATATTATTGTGCAATGCGGGTTGCACAATATTTTGACGGCGGCCCCTAGACGGTCAATATTATTGTACAATATTTTGGTTTGTGCAAAAAATTGTACTGTATGGAGGCGATATTGAAGGTTCTGCAATATATTGCTCAATTGCGAGCACAGACGGTACAGCCACGTTGTGCAAACAGTCCCCATCAGAACTTCAGTCATCATGTTGTCACGATTAATATAGTCTTTGGACTTCACATCCCACAGAGCCGGAAGACCACGATACACCTCGATAAATTCAACAATAAAATGTCTTTCGGCTTTCTTGTCACCCATGATGAGGCGTATTTGAGACGAATTGTTGAAACGACCGCTACTTGAGATCAACTGACGGGATATTGCGCAATCTTGACAACAATATTTCCCCGTTTGTGTAATATATTTTCAAGATTTTGATAATCACACAATATATTGCGCAACCTTTCAATCTCGTCTGCATACGGTCAATTATATTGCACAAACCCAAATATTGCGCAGTAATATTGAGCGTCTATGGGCACGTAATTCGGATGAACGATAATGGATCTACAAAAAAGATTTTCACCACCAAGTCAGAGGGAAGAAAAAATTACGATGGAGTGACTGTGTACCAGGAAAAGAAAGCAATTGGAGAAGTAAGACCAGTAATAAGAACGACTGGATATAATTCCTGAGGAAGACCATGGTCCTCCTTGGGCTGTAGTGTCAGTGACTTATTTACTGCTTGGGTTGTATATTCGGATTTTTTTTTACAGAAAACTTTTGAACGGTACTTCTAGATGCGTACTGCTACATAGGTTTCCATACGTAACTGACCACTATTACTGTTCTGTGAGTCTGAGTCTACCCAGAAGACCATTCTACACATATAACAGCTATATTTAATTATTGCTATTAGCTATTAGCCTATTACACATTATTATACCTTTCTATGTAACATATTGTAACTGGCAGATATTATGCTGGTGTATTGCGAAGTCTTGACTTTTATAATTAGCTTAGATCGTTGAAACGTGTCATAATTGTACGGTCACAAATATTAAAATGTCGTGGAAAGAATATCGCAACTGTAATGATTTTTTTTAAGACAGGATTTTAGCTTCAAATTAACTGCCTGGCTGATTTAATAAAAAAAAAATATTGCCTGAAGACACAAGTAATTCAAGAATTACAAGGCGCGAAATTCTATAAAATATACCCCGGCGTTATGTTTGAAAATTGTTGTATATACTTTTTTATAATTATTACTCTAAATTATTAAAATAATTATATTTCCATTTTGGTACATTTCAATAAAAACTTTCTTTTTATTATTATTTTATTTTTCTTGTAATAACATATATCTCTGATGCGCATGGGCCGATTTTTCCCGAAATAAAATACAAAAATTTCTTGTAAAACAGATAGAATAATAAGCCGCTATGAAAAGTATACCATTGTTATATAAAAAACGTTATAGCACATAATATCTCTTGCGCATGCGCCGATTTTCCCCAAAAATAAATTACAAAACTTTCTTGTAAAACAGATAGAATAATCAACCGTTATGAAATGTAAAGCATTATTATATAAGAAACAACGTCATAGCCCATATCTCTTTTGCGCATGCGCCGATTTTCCCCAAAAAATTTACAAAACTTTCATGTAAAAATAGATAAAATATTAAGTCTTTTTAAAAACTATATAATTATTATATAAAACAACATTATAAAAGATATACTATTTTACGCATGCGCCGATGTTCCCAAAAAACAATAGGCCACTTCATATTTGCATATCAAACATCCTCCCAAAATTTGGTTTCAATCCGCTCATCCGTGGTGTCGGAATGCTAAGAAATGTCAAAAATGACGTTTGCATCAGCTGTCAAAATGTTCTAATAATTAGTTATTCAAATTGTTAACTCAGAAGGCGTTGCATTTCACAAATATTTGAAATGACACCCGTTTTTGAACAAATGCAATCGTTTTATTTTAAGACAGAACAAACGTAATCTTTATATTACCATATTAAACCGTGCAACAGAGAGAGATAACCGAAAGATGTTTGCCATCGATTATATCAAATTGAATTTATTTCTAAATAAATTTGTATAAAAAACCTGTTTTGGCAAATTCTGTTGTACGAAATTTATGTAAAATTTTCTTCTCTTTCGTTTAAGACAGGTTTCGAACCGATCTGATTTAAATTGAGTGAGTTATAAGCAAAAAACTTCGTTTTTTCTTTATTGCTCCCCTCTGGGGTCAAAATTCAAAAATCGGGCGACGTTAGGATTTAAGTTACCCGGAGACGAATCGAACAAAAAAAAGTTTTTTAAAATCGGTTAAGGCGTTTGAGCTGTACGCTGGATACAAAAAGCGTGACTCACAGATTCACAGACAAAGCGAGTACATATAAGGCGCTTTAGCTTACGCTAATCGCGCCTAAAAAGAATTGCTGTGTATTTTTAAATCAGAAATTAATTAATCTATACTATTATATAAAGCTGAAGAGTTTGTTTGTTTGTTTGGTTGAACGCGGTAAACTCAGGAACTACTGGTACGAATTGAAAATTTTTTTTTGTTGGTTAGCCCATTTATCGAGGAAGGCTATAGACTATATAATATCACGCTACGACCAATAGGAGCAGAATATCAAAATGCACTAGTAGAGTTGAAAACGTCAACTCATTTTTACAGTATATCAAATACACCTTTTCTAAACGGCATTTAAGAAGGCAGAACAAAATTTAGATCGAACATCCCGGCCTCTGCGTTACTCTTTATATTCTGTATTGATAGCTGCATATAATGGAGTCGTTCTACCTTCTGATACATTGCTTATAGAGTCAATATTAATTAACAAAACATTCCACAAGAGTGAGGTAAAGTCAATTCGAAATCAATTAAAAGGAAAGTAGACAAATAATCTGCATTGTGATTTAAATCTTAAACTAAAATTAATGTTAAATTCATGTTCAGCCCACTATCAAAATATAATAATTATAATTTCTACGTATACAAAAAAATGACCCGGATTTATGCATGAAAAATAAAACTGCAGTCCATGTTAGCAAAATATAATTAAAGCAACTTCCAGGTACAGCAATTGTTTATATTTTTATGAATGGAATTAAATAAACTACAATTCATTAATCATTGAAAACAAAAACTGGTGAAATGTTTATTATATCCCACTTAGAGTAAGATCCCAGAGCCGCCAGACACTATCTACCTATTTTTAAATAAATGAAACCTTACGTTTTGAGTAGTGTTTTATGTACTTAGAACGCTTGGCGTACCTCCATCATTGAGTCTGTGACAAATGTACAGGTACCAGGTGAGAAAGGTGAGTAAAAATAAGAGTCACTTAATTTAAATTTAAATGGCTGATATTTATATATGTTTTGTAAAATATCACTATAAATTAGTATCCAGTATCGCCAGTCACTTTCCACTGACCACAACTTCTGACAGACGCTTTAAAGCTCAGAGAAAAATTAATGAACTTCATTTATTTTTAAATGCTTGATTTTTATATATGTTATTCAGACAACTATTACAAAATTATATTTCAACAGCCAGACAAATTGTAATAACCAAACATCACCCCAGACGTAAAAAATAAAGCTCTCGCGTTCATATACTAACAGCTCTGGGATCTTGGGCTAACTTAACATTTTAATTGTACCAGCAGTTGACTAGTTGCATAGATAACTAGATCTACCTATGTAATGTAGTTACGACTTGTGGTTTGCGTGATCGGAAACTTTATATTATGTTGCATACGACCAAATATGGATGATGTACGATTGGAATGGAATTGTCTATTGTCGGAGATTATTTATCAGTATACCTACATATTTAGTGACAGTTGTTAACGATTTTTTTTATTATGCTTGATTATTGGGCTCTACAGATAGAATCTCACCAACGACTGGTAACTTGTTTAATGTTTTACACATGTAAAGTTTTATTACAAGTTACAATAGTAGATTTTCTCATCAGGATATATGAACTGCTCAGGCCCAACCGTTCCGCGTAACCAACACTTGCACATGTTCAGAACTGAATTTTGATTGTATTAACGTTTGCGCAAGTTATCAAAAATGCTGCCATGACCATGGTGCTACGTATGCCAATTGGCAAGACCATTTGGAAAAACCGAAAACAATGTAGACGTAGCAGTGGGTAGGTGCCAATTGGCAAACTTTTGCCAAAGAACACTTCAATGAGTGTCAGTCTACTTCAAAAAAAGCGAATGTGCTTTAGATCACACGACTGAAGTAAAACTTCTTCCTGCCATATATAATATATAATAATATTTAATGATACAATAAATAATATTCGATAATCTATCACCATATTTTAAATAGACATCCTGATTTATCGACACAATATAACCTCACTCTGTAGCACATATCTACAAAGACGAAATGTTTAAAATATAATTTTTTGATTAATTAATGGGAAAAATATGTATATATATTTATTCAACACGCGTGAGTAATATGTAATTTCGGGGCCCTGCTAAACTGGGGAGAAATAATAAATTACTTCATGTTGACGCGTAGAGTGCTAATAATGAGCCGTACTGCGCGATAATAAGCCCAAGCGTGCAATAATGAAAAAAAACTGCACTGCTTCTGGACCAATAGGAACGTGGTAGGCGGTATTGTATATATGAAAACAGCATCGCAATTCAACGAAAGTCATGGCCTTCTTGTATGCATCGAGGACGGTGTGTACGTCAATCAATGAAGTGATTTATTATGTTTCCCTCTTTTATCAGGGCACCGATTACATATTACTCCTGCTAGTTGAATAAAGTATTATGTGCGACCATTGATCGAAGGAGAATATTCCACTCGCGTGCGTTTTACCGCACTCGCTACGCTCGTGCGGCAAATTTCACGCTCATGGAATCTTCTCCTTCTCTCACTAGTCGCACAATATACTATTATTAGCATAATTCATAATACATTTAAAATGATTTATTAACTAACCTACATTATTTCCCGTTACAAAATGCAGATAAATTCGATGAAATGTATTTTTGATACAAAAACAATTGTTTTCATTTTAAACGTCAAACAGTTGTCAAAAAAAAGAATTTCGATTAATGCTCCATCTTTGTCGCACTCACTAACTTATATCTCCCTCTCAACTTCCAATATACGAAACGTAACTATCTCTCTATCTTCACTAACTTATATCTCCCTCTCAACTACCGTTCGCCTCGAACGATCACGCGCCGTTCGCTTCGTCCGATGATGCACTTCCGTAAACGCTTTCGTCAGGCATTTACCAGCTTACTCCCCGAGTCAAGCGTGTCTAAAGAAGTTTTACTTCAAAAAAAATCGATCAGAACAAAAGGTGCGGACATACCGACTGGCTTCAGGTGACCTCAATTACTACGCCCTCTACCCTTCCCATATAGAAAATTAATCGCTATCTCGGAGATTGGCAAACTGGTCAAAAACCATGATTTAAATTCACTGTACTCTAGAGCTGTAAAAGTAACGAAAAATTGTGTACCCGTATGTATTCGTTACTTAAAGAACCAGTACCCGTTACTTTCGTATCGTTACGTTACTCGTTATTTTTCATACGACATACAATCGTGTACTAACAGCATCAAGCATGTACCATCGCATCGAGGCGCGTCGCATACGTGATACGATATGACTTCGTTCGTATAACGTATAACCGCATCAAACGAGTCGAACTGATGTGGATACGATAAATGCGAGTAACGAAATGTATTTGTAAGTAACGATTCGTTACTTCGAGTCAGACGATGTACCCGTTACTCAGTAACGAATACATACGGTTTGTTACAGCTCTACTGTACTCTAAATCACTCCTCTAAGGCTTAGCACACGTCATGAAGAGCGTTCAACGCGCGTTGACCCAACGCGCGTTTACAGTTTCTATACAATTGTATAGAACTGTTTATATGATAACGCGCGTTGGTGGCGCGTTGAACGCCTCTCATATAAACTAGGCCTTACTGAAAGCGACATTGAATGGCCATTACTGTTGACGGTGAAACTGGAACACATAAATCTGACCGCATCGACACCGACAACCCGATTATGTATTAAAATAGACAGACATAATAACAATTACCCTGGAAGTATCGGCGTTCAGAAGTGAGTCACGATTAGAAACTTAACAATTGCACACGCGTCTAGAGCTAACACACTGCCCATAGTGCTTTTGATGTAGGAAATGAATTATTTACAGAAAGATATAAACAAATGACTCTCATAACTCAAACTACACATGCTTGTGGTTCGTTCAGATTAATATGACAACTTTCTTTATATAGGGAGGAAAGAACGCTTTTTAAATATTGATAATATAACCACTCATATTTTGTATTTTTATTTGTTCGTACTCATGCTCATAGAAAAATAAGTTCAAAAACTGAAAAGTATGAAACAAGAAAATATTGTCATCTGAGGATAGCCGTGGTCATATGCCACCTACCCTAACAAAACATTACATTATAACAGTAGTAAGCGATCATAAGCTCTAGGGCAAAGGGCCTCATATACAGTATGTAAACACGTAAGGTGCACATAGGGAAATTAACATTGGGAAAAAATGACTGGATCAGAGTGAGCCTTGAAGTCTTGTTTTTCAATTTGACAGATAATATTCTTTTGCAAAATGAATGTGTATACTACCGAAGAAAATATTCAAATGATTACAACATAATCGGACTTTTTTTATTAATGGGACATTAAATTCTCAAAAATACTTAAATATGGTGCGAGATCAAATATCTCCGCCTATTCGTGTTGAACCTAAAGACATTGGGTCACTGAATTACCAACGCGCATACGTCATTCCAGTCAGACAATTTTTGAATGAAATCTTTCCAAACAGATGGAGTTGTTTTTTGTTTTATTTTTGTACAAAAAAATTAAAATAATGGTTTATACGAGCTTTTTATTATTAAAAAAGCCAAGTAAAATAAAAATAAATCAAAATCCTCAAGATTACCACAATAATTCAATAGAAATAACAATTAATGCAGTCATGGCTAACTCTGATCCAAGTATTTTTTTCCCAATGCTAATTACCCTATGTGCACCTTACGTGTTTACATATTGTATATGAGATGGCATACGGCCACGGCTATCCTCAGATGAAAATAATTTCTTGCTTCATACTTTTCAGTAGTCGGGTTTTAGTTTTAATGCTTGATAGCCCTCTTTAATAATTGTTTCTTGTATTTCTAACATACCTTTCCAAATGTCCTTCACTTCGTCGAATTACGACCAGGTCAAATCTAATACATTAAAAAATGTCTGTGCCTGTAACACATCCGGGTTCAATTGTATGTAATCTGACAGCTTAGTAGACTGTGCGTTGTGATGATAATGAACTCGGACAAGAGAATGGATTAATTTTTATCTTATAATCGAGTGAAACCAGAAATCAGTGTATTAAAATATTTAAATCAGTTTATTGAATAATATGTTACGGTTTTAATTTAAAAATGCCTTAATCAAGATTATCGCAACTGGGCTGCAGGATTATTTAAGAAAGTTAATTTTGCTAAAGGTGTATGACAAATAATTAATTATTATATGGTAATATTATTGTCATATCTTGTTAAATTAGAGTATAGAGGTTTGATTATTTCGGTACTCATTAAAGTACTTTTCATATTATTTAATATCTTTGCGTCGTACCTATTTTGAATTTTACTTCCGCGAGAAAGTTGAAAAATAGGATAATGTTACGTTCTGATTGTCCTCGAAACGTAAAGAAAGATGGATTCTCTGCGATTGTGCGTGTCTGTCTGAAGTTTTTTTACAAAAATCTCCTTTTTTGAAGTCAGTTAAAAACGACAGACCCGATTAAAAAAATTGGTTGTCTGTAAAGTCGGTTTACGGACGATAGTTTTACGTGATAACGCATTCCGCACGAATATCATATTTAATAATACATGTTACAGGCGGAACGTTACAGGCGGAACGTTACACTTTTTCGTGCGTGCAGCTGGTGTTTCATCAATTTAAAGACGTTATCACATCAATAAACACAAAACACGTTGTCTCGTATTCAACACGTCATGCTACAGATAATGACATCCGTCTAGGTGGGCGGAGCTTCGTATAAGCTGACGCTTGGGCAGATCGTGCCTCTCTATCGCTTATATCGTGCTCTCGCTTGCACGCTCAGGCGGAACGTTACACTTTTCGGAACGTTACACTTTTCGAAACGTTACACTTTTTCGTGCATGCAGCCGGTGTTTCATCAATTTATAAGACGTTATCACGTCAAAAAATATAAGTATATCCGTAACAGACAACTCCCGTAACATTTTTTGAAACTTGTTTCATAACATTGTCTAAATAAAGACTAAATAAAATTATCGACCAATTTTTCAGACAATATATTAACAAATTATATAATTCAATAAATTAACGTTTCGATCCGAATTTGGACTTTCTTCAGAATTGAATTTTAATTATATTATTTGTTAGTACAGGGTGCCCCACGACAAAACTGCCATAGCCTGGGATTGTGTTGCTGGGGTGATTTTAAGTCACAAAAGTCTAATTTTCTGACGCATTGTATTTTTATACGATGTTCCAATCGCAAACTAATTAGAGTTCATTTGTTGACAGGTGTGAAATAGCACTGTTAATAAATCTTAACACTATTTGTAATAGTGAATGCAAATATACTATGTACATATCTAGTATCTTCTGTATAATTATGTTAGGTAATGAACACGGCTTGTCTTGATCATACTGTCCACTTACATAACGTTGTGGTTTTGACTATTGTGATGTGTAGACAATTATTCACCAATCTCCTGCAATGAAAAGTAACATAAGAGCTACAAATTTGACAAATTAAGCATTGCGTAAATACAGAATGATTTTTAAGTTCATTCTTCTTTTTTAACAGCGTGTAGAAATCAAATAGACGATCAAATATGTTAAGGATGATACGTTACAGTCCCAATCAAATGTAAGTTGAATTCTAAATGGGAACTTTTCTATAATCAATTTTTACAAAAGGTGATACCAATCAATTATTGTCATAAAGGCATAAATAAATATATTTTTTTAATATTAATTAATTATTTCTAACTTTTGAATTTTTTGTACAAAGTTAATTTAAAAAAAATTATGTAAATATCTGTATTTTACATATTTTTTGCAGTAAATAATTAAAAAAAGAAATTAGAAGTAATAAAAATTAAAATTAAATCATTAAAAAGTTGAAAATTCAGTTAAAATTGTCAAGAATAAAATCGAACAGTGCTAATGTTTAATACTTTTTTTTATTGATTAAAAGTCTCCTAATTAAATTGGAAAAAATATTAAAATATGCGTAAGACATCGATGCTTTACATAGTTAGTTTTCGGAACTGCTGACATTATTTAGTTATTTGCAAAAAATTAAAATGAACAGTATGCATGCTAGGTTGACATATTTTCCATAAGACTGCATGTAAAAGTTTTTTTAATTTTTAACTGTATAAATCTCCTAATGATTTTGGATTTTTTACAGAAAATTTTGTCATAAAAAAATCTATTAAAAAAACTTTATTTCAGATTTTTTTCATTATCTTCGTAAAACGGCTCAACCTCCTTAAGTAACTTTTTTATTAAAAATAATAAGAGAGAAACAGCCTTTTCAAAGTTTAAATAAATTTTTTAAATTTCATTCTATTAATTCAAAAGCCCGGCTAACACACGCGATGAAATGATAGCACGAATCAGAAATGCATCCCAAATAATTCGCGGAAGGCCCTTATTGTTACTACAAGCATGTACAGAAGCATGGCGGTTTTATTGTTTCTCTGTCTATAGTGCATTGGTACAATGGATTGCGGTACTTTGTAGTTTGGGTAACAAACAAGTTTGAGAACCGCTGCTATGTACTATTATGCTGGGTTTCTAGTTCCACTGTTAGCTTTAAATCTAGATTTATGAACGTTGCTTATTTTCTATACTAAATAGAGATTTTCATTTAGTTGCAAACATGATATTGGAAGATTAAAAGGATGAATCCTGGTGGCATAAGATCGATGAACTAAGCAAAGACTGAAGGTTTTTGACGTGATAACGTCTTATAAATTGTAGAAACACCAGCTGCACGCACGAAAAAGTGTAACGTTCCGCCTGACCCTGTGCGTGCAATCGAGAGCGCAGTATGCTTCGGCCCAAGTTCGACAGCTACTAAAATTTAGGTTATGTATTACGGAATACGTTATCACGTAAAACTATCGTCCGTAAACCGACTTTACAGACAACCAATTTTTTTTTATTGCATTTTATTGTCTGACGTTTCGGCAATCTTTATGAAATCTTCGGAGAATCTAGAAGATTTATACCTATATGAAAAGCTTTAAATTATTGTTGTTACAGTTGTTATTGTTAAAGTTATTGTTCTTAAAGTTGTTATTGTTTGTTATTGTTAAATTATTAACAATAACAACTGTAACAACAATAATTTAAAACTTTTCATATATAAATCTTCTAGATTCTCCGAAGATGACATAAAGATTGCCGAAACGTCAGACAATAAAATGCAATAAAAAAACCTTCTGTATTTGCTTAGTTCATCGATCCTATGCCACCAGGATTCATCCTTTTAATCTTCCAATATTTAGACAGGATCATCATCACTCTAAATTATTAGAGTTATTTTTCACAAACGACATTCTTAAATCTAAATTGAGAGCTGAAAGTTGTAACAAGAACCCAGCATAGGAAGCGGAATATTCCAGGATTTCTTGAACGCATGGTAGCATAATGTTTGGAAAATCAATAGAAGTTATTTTGTTATTCGTTATTATTACTTATTATTATTTTTATTTATTAAATAATAACACAAGCAACATTTGAAAAGTGAATGCCTTTAAATTATTGGCTTAGTAATACTGTCCATTTTATCTGCCAACACTACACGATGACAAAAGTTCATATGTCAAGATTCAAGAGTGGAAAGTACATAATTATAATATTACACCACGTTGAGGTACAATTTTCAAGCGCTGATTGCATGCTAAATCCAATAATTACATGTGTTCAGGCTGAGTATTCACTTTTTAAATTAATATTTTTGATTAATTATTGCTAAACATTTAAATTTCTTAATTTTTGTAAATTTCTAATTATCAATTTCCGGTCAGTATAAATGCGTGACTTATCGGCTAATTAAAAAAATATATATTTACGTAAAGTTCCTATATTCGTCTTTGAAATGTTGAATATATTGTATAAAAAATTAGTTTTTTTAATGCGCATTTTTGGCATTTCTGCCTATAGTGGAGTGCCCTAAGGTTTATACCTCGGAACCCGGGTCCACTGAACCGATTTTTATAAAACCTTTTGGGATGTGTTTTTAACACTAAATACTAAAATGTTTACCCATTTATTTTTGCCGCTTTTGACATATGTAGATATGCCGGGGGTGGAAATTTTTTTGGAAAAAGTAACTCCAGGAATCGATACATCATTGAATTTTAACCAAACATGTCCTATGAAGTTATTTATTTGAATCGATATTTATCCAGTTATTTGCGATTGAAAATCTCGATTTTTCATTGAATTATGGACATTTTCGAGCGCTATTTCACGAATAACTCAAAAACTATGCGTTCTATTAAAATACTGACAATAACAAAAATGAAGCTTATTAAAAAAATGCAATCGAAAAGGTTTTACGAAAATCCATTCAGTGGAACCAGGTTCCGAGGTTTTTGGATTTTTATGTCTTACGGCACTCCACTACTAGTGATAAAAACTTTTTAGATTTCAGGTTCATGTGCCGACAGTGTTAGTAAGTTTATCTCGTATAACACTATAAGATATTGTTTTCGTTTTAATTGTTTTCATTAAATGGTGATTAGTTTTCAGACATTACTTAATTTCAAAGAAAACTTAACATTAATTTGTGGAAGTAAAATAATTTATTGATTTGAGTATTCTTTTTAATTATTAACGTTAATGAAGGATGATAAGTAATACCATAATTAATTATGACACTTAATATTACATGGCATTGGAGATGTTGTTATAAAAAGTGGAACGGGTCAATAAAACCACGAAGATAAGAAAAAGTGGTATGCACCTTTGTATAAGCTCGATATACATTGACTTTCGTCTTCCTCCCATCTATATATCTTTATTATAGACTCCCAATCCGAGAATACATTTTTGAACCTCACTATCTAAAGCTAATTTTGAGACTCAAGCCACACTACGACCATCTGAACATTTGATGGTTTTACACCAGCTTTGAGAAACAAGATCGAAAGAATGTAAAAGAAAGTAAAAAAAGTATGAATAACATATTTTGTTTAGTCGTTGTTTATAATAGTAGGCGCTATCCACGGTTAGTGAAGGTTTTGATTTCACCATCGGTCTTACCTCAAGGTACTGTACTTGGTAGCAACAACAGCATTGAGCCGATAGCTCCATCGTATTATCCTGTTTGCTGCGCCCTGCTCTTCAGCGTAAATAGTAGTGGAGCCTTCGGCTCTCCGCAGTATTGCAGTACGACTTTAAAACACAATATTTATACACTTTTTTGGGTCATCCTTCGCAGATGCCCGCATAGATTCCAAACAGATAGACATTCATTTTTACATATTAGGTTATGGATTACATTTTGATTTTAGGGTTTCGTTTTTGTTGTTGTGAATCCGCCTTCACACGCAGTTTCGGCATATAAATTATTCGATTACATTTCTGGTTTTCTCACACACTTTTGTTATTAGTTACAGAGTGAACGAAAAGAAAAAAACAAATGTGTTTATTTAATCCTTTTTTATCGTGCGCGATATATCGATTTTTACACTGGATTTATAACTGAATTTTAAACGAGATACCGGTTAAGTGCGAGTAGGACTCGCGCACCGAGGGTTCCGTATAAAATTGCAGGATGTAAATAGTTCGTTCATCACGGGAATCGTGTCTCGAAGATTTTTTCCGGTTTGACGTTGGAAAACATAGGTCGCGGGCGGTTTACCAACTACAAATACGTTTATAATCACAGTGTGTAAGTATAGAATGGACTACTCGAACTATACTGCATACCGTGACTATATCTGATAGCCTAGCGATCGTACCGTGCTGTATGCAAGAGTTCTCATAACAGTATTTTATTATAATAATAATAATACCTCCAAGCGTTCCTGAGAAAAAGTCTTGAGAGACAGACAGACGGACAACGAAGTGATCGTATAAAGGTTCCTTTTTTGCTTTTGAGATATGGAACTAAAAAATTAATAATATACTAGAGTGACCTGTGCGAATTATTCGCACTAAATAAGTATAATAATTATCACTTTACAAAATTATTTTTTAAATATGGTTGCAGGTATTCAATTCGTTTCTAATTTTGCACACTGCTTATAACGTTCTTCTTTTTGTTGTATTACAATATGAAGCTCAGATGACAGATCGAAGAAATATTTTACTAAAATTGTCATATAGAGGCGCAAGTAGCAAAAGCGTTGAGCTAAGCCGTCAGATGGCATCATGCAGCATTGCTGTGACGTTGTTCAGCGTTTCTCGCTGTTTCAAAATTAAAGCCGTCAGATGGCAGTATGCAGTATTTACAATATGAAAGTCAAATGACAGATCGAAATGTTGACGTTGTTTCAAAATTAAAGCCGTCAGATGGCAGACGTTGTTCAGCGTTGCTGTATTTTAATTAATTTACAAAAACAAAAGCAATAATACATTTTTTAGTTGTCGATGTCAGTAGAGCAAGCAATTATCTGTAAAATGATATATACTTTATGTGGAAAAATTGTAGGGTTTTTTCTAAAAAGGGAGGCAAACATCTTAACCTTAGCGTATTAATATATGTTTTTTTGGTCGCATTGTATCTTATTGGTGCATAAAACAGAGAAAGTGACCGCTGTGGCCAGACCGTATATAACCTAATATGTAGTTGTGAGCATGCGTGTGTTCATTTAATTGTTGGTGGACAATATGAAATTTCAATTTTGTATTAAGTTTCAAAGTACAGTCCTGGATTTAGTCATATATTGTGACGTATTTTATTTATTTTACATTTTTTTGAAGTTATTCTTCTGTTGGCGCATCACTAAACAATAACGAGAGAGTTTTTTATGATGCAGCAGCACACTCAGGCTGGAGTTACTCGCAGAAAAAGGCTGTTATTAAAAGTATACCATTATAATATAAAAAATAATGTTAAAGCATATATTCAAATCTTTGAATAACGTCTGAATAGAACTCTTCAAATAAATAAAATTGTCGACCAATTTTTCTCAGACCATATAATGACAAAAAATAATAAAAATACAAATCAATATCTGAAGGAGATCCAAATCCGGATCGAAACGTCATCTTGTGTTATATTGATTTGTATTTTTATTATTTTTTGTCAATATATGGTCTGAGAAAAATTGGTAGACAATTTTATTTATTTAAAGCATATATCTCTTCTCTGCATCCGCCGATTTTTTCCAAAAACAATAGGGCTCTTCATATTTGCATACCGAACATCTTCCCAAAATTTGGTTTCAATCCGCTCATCCTTTTCATCTGTATCGTGTTCACAGACTAAAAATCAAACAGTCGAACAGACTTTTTATAAATATTTTTTTTTGAATTCGGGAAACCATAAACGAAAAAATATTGTCAAATTTTGAAAAGTGAATTTTGATCTAAACTAGTACCATTCCCATCCAGATAGGATATTTGAACGAAAATCCACTAGGGAAGTGAAAAAAAATATCGATGTATCGATATATATAAAAATATCAATATCGACGTCGATATTTCGAGGAAAAAATATCGATATATCGGTTAAATTTTCAAAAGATTTTGCGTTTTTAAAATATTAGTGTATTTAGCTTAATATTATCAATAGTAATTTTTATACCAAATGTACATTATTTTAATGTACAAAAATCTCAATAAAAATGAAGGTATTTTTACTAGGATTTCTTTTAAATTAGGCAATATAATAATTACAAAAATATCAAAAACTAAAAAGCTATCTTCTAACTAATATTTTTATACCTATTTATTGTATTCGGCAAACCAGTATTTGTCCGGTAGCGAAAGTATCCTTTACGGCTTTGGATTCTAGTGACTTTAGTTACATATAGGTATAAAAAAATAAATAATTTTTGATACAATTTTCGATATTAAATATATTTTGTATCGATATATTGGATCAAAATGTATAGGCTAAAAATATCGATGTTTTGAATTAAAAATATCGATATATCGATACTTTTTCAACATCCCTAAAATCCGCTGTCAGTGAAATTGAGCCATAAGATATCGACGCAAAAGCATATCGTTTATGGACAACGATTTCCGACGCTAAGTGCGGCCCAGAAAAAAAACAGTGATTTACTGAGAAGCACTGTTTGTGTAGGTACCGCATTTACAAGTATTTATAGTATTTGAGCATCGGAGTGCTTGAATCGATGTTTCGGTTGGGAGAAAGTAACAATATTTCGTGTTGTGTTGCATCTCGAAGATCTGACCGGGTCTCTCTGTCTTACTGCGTGTTGATCCAATCTTAGCTCGCCGCTCGGTCAACCATATGCAAGCTAATAACTATTGTAATCTTAATTTATTATCAACCGAGAAGAGAAGAGGACACTCCTGCTTCTGGGAATATTGTAACACGCGTATCAAAATGTCGGAACTTATAAGTACAGTGTAAACTCTTTATAACGTCCTTCGTTATAACGAAAAACTCCCTATAACGTCGAAATTTTTACGATTTGGTTGGTTTACCTTAAAACCTATACATTAATACCCTCTTTATAACGCAACAGCCATTCTCTATTACGAGGAAATATGTTCATATTTAGGCGTCAGCAAATGTTTACAGACATAAAGAGGACTATTCTGAACCATCACCATCTATTCAACAAGCACTTGATGACGCCAAACTATAGGTATATGTGTTTGTATATGTGTTTGGAATAAATAAATTTTGTGAAAATTGGTTATTTTTCTTTCTTCCCTCCATATAACGAAAATTCTTTTTAACGAAAAAAATGTTCGGTCCCTTAAAATTCGTTATAAAGAGATTATACAGTACATTGAAGATTATTTATAATTTGGTTGTTTTTCTTTCTTCACTCCATATAACGGTAACTCTCTATAACGATAAAAAATGCTCGGTCCCTTGAGTTTCGTTATAAAGAGTTTACACTGTACTTTATAATAGACTAGCGGTTCCGTCCGGTTTCACCCGGGTGCAAAAGAACGAATGGAGAAGGGAGGAACATGAGTACGCACAGTCATCTTAGTTTACCGAGATGAATGTTGTGTCCAAATTTCATGATGATCGGAGTTACCGTTCAAAAGTTTTTGTCGATAAAAAGCAGTATTTATACTTTTTTTAAGTAATTTCTTTTAAATCAATAATTACTGTAATTAATAAAATATAATAAATATTTAATTGAAAACACTAGGATAATTATTTTAATATACCTATAGGTAACTATAATAGTTATAACTGTTATCAGATGAGCTATTAATTAGATTTATTTAATTTTAATTAGTCGTAAATAAAATTAAAATAAATTTAAATGTAAGCCTTAGAAGGAAGCAATGTAGAAAATAAAAAAAATTAAAAATATATTCGCCCAACGTGGGGCTCGAACCCACGACCCTGATATTAACAGTCGCATGCCCTATCGACTGACCTAGCCGGGCTTGTGAATGTACGACCTAATATTGATATATGTAGTTACGACATTTCACCTGAATAGAAGCTATTTTAGAGATACATTTTGCAACATTTTTCATTGATGCTCCGCTCCTATTGGTCGTAGCGTGATATTATAGCCTTCCTCGATAAATGGGCTACCCAACAAAAACATTTTTTTTCAATTTGAACCAGTAGTTCCTGAGATTAGCGCGTTCAACCAAACAAACAAATAAACTCTTCAGCTTTATATATTAATATAGATCAGGGCTGCCAGATTTCTCTCCTCAGAAATCCGTCGCTAAGGCGAAAAGTGGTGGGGGAAGTGGTCTGAAAAATCCGTTTCCATCCGTTCGCCCGGTTCACCCATTAATGCAATGAGTGTGAGAGAGATAGAGAGTAAAGTGAAGTATGCGGTACCATAAACGACACATCGACGTGTTTCCACCTTCATTATGGCTTTATTATTAACATTAGTAAATGAATTTCGTATAAGACGTTGAATTTACTTTTACTTACAAACAGACTTTAAATTGAATAGAAATGATTCATTTTTCCACATCCAATGAATCGATTATTTCGTAGATTTTTCACATTTTTATGAAATAAAAATATTATATTGACTGTTAGAATGTTGCGATAGTAACAAACGCGGCAGTACAATCAGTTAAATCCTCAATGTGTTCCGTAAATCCGTGTACTCGAAATCCTTGACTCCAGTTGTGTGAAAAAACGCATCAGACAAAGATAGCGAGTCGATATTCATCGATATAGGTGTGTGTTTCGCGAACACATTGTTTCATACGCTCTCTTATCTTTTTCTACCCAAATAGAGAGAGGAGTAGGACAGAGGTAGTGAAAGAAACGTGCTCAGATATGCTCGAATGTGCTAAAAATACCCGAATGTCCCCAAATTATCGATTATCGAGTGAAGTTTGAATTTATATGTAGTAAAAAAGGTAAAAAATTCGGAAAAGTTAGAAAATCCGTTAAATCCGTTCAGATCATGAAATCCGTTCCATTATCCGTTCAAATTTATTTCTACTCGAAAAATCCGTTTGGAACGGAAAAATCCGTTCATCTGGCAGCCCTGATATAGATAGAACCTTATCAGTTAACATCTACAAGTACAGCGCTATTTTCCCTCGTTGTTGACGAACCGCGAGAATACTAAATAGAATTCGTCGCTTGAGGAATTCTCTCAGAAGGTATTATGTTTTATTATTTTTTTGATGTGGTGCATTTTTCTTGGTTCACTGACTGCACTAGAGATCTGAAGGCACTTTGATCTTATTAAAAGTGGGCTTTGATTAGTCTACCATTTTATTTTCGTGTGTCCGATAATAATAATTTATGAGGTCATTATAAAATTTCGAGCAATTTTAAATATCGTTTCATAAATATTTGTACAATGCAGTTTATGATTTCACTTTCTTTTATATTATTAAGGCTCTACCATAAAAAATTTAATTTTAATCTTTCGTGGTACATCGTAATTTAATATCTAGAGATGAAATATTCGTTAAAAAAAATAAAATTCTGTTACGAGAACGCATTACAGAAGTGAAACTTCTAGTTGCAAATTATACGATTGCATTTGGACAAGTGGATAAAAATATGTTACGAGAATCTGAACGTGAAACTATCTCGTAACACATTTTTTCCACTTGTCCAAATGCAATCGGATGATTTGCAATTAGAAGTTTCACTTCTGTAATGCATTCTGGAAACACATTTTTAATTTTTTCGCAGGTTTACTGCAAATATTGTTTTTTTTTTGACGTGATAACGTCTTATAAACTGATGAATCACCAATCTTATAAATTGATAAAACACCGACTGCATGTACGAAAAAGTGTAACGTAACGTTCCTAACGTTCGTAACGCGTACCGCGTAACGTTCCGCCTGACCCTGTGCGTGCTTTTTGCTAATTTCTCGCTCAATTTAAATCAGATCGGTTTGAAACCAGTCTTAAACGAAAGAGGAGAACATTTTACATAGATTTCGTATAACAGAATTTGCCTAAACAGTTTTTTATACAAATTTATATAGAAAAATATTTTATACAAATTTATATAGAAAAATAGCTGTATAAATGCAATGTTGTCTAATGCATGGCGCGACGCGGTCGGTTGTCTTTGTTTGCCGTACATGGAAATTAGAAGCAAACGTATGTCTTGTCTTAACATGAAAACGGCTGCATTTCTAATGTTTAATTCAATTTTTTGACATTAGTATATTGTGAAATGCAAGGCCTTCTAAGTTAAGTATTGGAATAACTAATTATTATTAGAACATAATACTTTGTAAGTTGCAAACGTCACTTTTGACATTTCTTATCATTCCGACACCAAGGATAAGCGGATTGAAACCAAATTTTGGGAGGTTTAGGTTATGTATTACGGAATACGTTATCACGTAAAACTATCGTCCGTAAACCGACTTTACAGACAACCAATTTTTTTAAAGTAGTATTCACTTCAAAAAGATTTTTAGACACACTTTTATTGCAATTATTCTGGTTCTTGAATTTAAAGATGCTTTCTGTAGCTATTGACCCCAGTAGTGGAGTGTTTATAATCTACAAAATGTTGTATTTTCGAGTATAATGTGCATACTTTCTAGTACAATAATACTAACAGGGTTAGTATACTCTGCTAAATGTTATTTACAAATATTTGTACGTTGTGAAACACCTTTACTTTCTTTTATTGATTAAAATACGAACAATACAGAAATTGAAATACAAGTTTTGGGATGATTTCACTTTTGGCATTAAGATAAATACACAAAGACCTATTAAGTAATTTTGTAAGTGTTGCGTTGGCAATCTGTAAAAATTAATCCGTTTTTTTTTGTTGGTTTTCTTTTTTTAATGCAAAACGCATTGTTTGACAATTTCCTTAGATTGTGATCACAGTCTTTGTATATGCAAGACCAGATACCGTTGGCAAACTTTTTGTTATGAAGAACATTAGATTGTACTTGTGAAAAAAACTCTAATAATTTATAGAGATGATGATCCTGTATCAAATGTTATGTTTGTTTATACAAGTAACAGACACATTTATACAGTTTTCAGTAAAAATTTATTCGTTCTTTCAAGATAAATAGTAATTTAATACCTTTGATGACATTTTTTATTTTAATTTATTTTATACATAACAATAATACTGAAAAAATTGACAGCATTGGTAAGTTTATTTATTTTACTTCCAAATTTTAACTTTAATTTTTAACAACAATAATTTAACAATAACAACTTTAAGATCAATAACATTAACAATAACAAATGTAACAACAATAACTTGAAACTTTTATATATTAAATCTTTTAGATTCTCCGAAGATGGCATAAAGTGTGCCGAAACGTCAGATAATAAAAATGCAATAAAAACCTTCAGTATTTGCTTTATTCATCGATCCTATGCCACCAGGATTCGTCCTTCTTAATCTTCTAACATTAGATTGTACTCACCGAAAAATAAAAGATCCACATATAAACCGTTTTTCGAGCAAAATTGTGATTAAAATGTTCAGAAAAATGTTTCGAAGGAAAAATTATTTATAAAAAAAGTATATCATTTGGTTATTTTTCAAGTAGAATCAATTCTTAAGTGCTTTTCTGTGATAACAATGCAAGGTCTTTGCTAAACCAGACTTTCTGAACATGTTTTTGTAATCCAGCACAGTTATTCCAGCGAATTTAGTGATACTCAATCGAGTTTGTTTGCTTGCTTTTTGGTGAGAAATTGGTGGTGATATTTTCATTTATAACGACCGTATATCGTCGCCTGAATGCAAGAACTGGGTAACTTATTTTTTAATGTTTAGAGATAATGGCAAAAACATTATTTTTTAGATTTTAGAAATTGCTTTAGGGCTACAAATATTAAGAAAATAACCCAGTTTTTTTTAATGAGCTTTATTTTTATCTAAATATTACATCAAAAGGGAAAAATAAAATAAAAACACGAATAAACATTTTTTTTTTAACAAAAAACTATAGTTACCTACTTTTTGCACTAACAACGGAACTAAACTTAAATACAACAGCAATAAGTGGGAATCTTTAGTTGCCTACTTTTAACAACATAATGAATATCCGAAAGTTCTGTAACAATTAGCTATCTCTAGTTACCCATCTAGATAACATAAAATAAATTTTATAGTTTTTTGTGCAATAACTGGGCATTTTTAGTTGTCTATTTCTAGCACTGTGTATAGCGCCCTGTAAACTATGTCAAAACAAGCTGTCTGTAGTTACCCACTTACAACATAAAAAGTTATCTGTTTGTTTTTTTTACCTACTTTTTACATTGTTTAATAGCTGACGCTAGTTTCTTTCGGCAAGTTACCCAGTTTTAGCATCCAATTCTACTTGATTTAAACTATGTCACAAAGTGGATAACTCAAAATAACAAAATTTTGAGTTACCCAGTTCTTACATTCAGGCGACGATATGTGACCTTGAAAGGACTGATTGCCTTCTCTGAAGGCTCAGAACTGTTAGACAACCTGCTCCAACAACAACAAACAACGAGGCACCCTGTAAGCATCTCAGAACCAAGAAGTTGAGTAAATACCAATATATTCATCAGATCTATCACTGAGCTGATGTATGGTACGCGCCACGGATCTAAAAGGTTCGGAAGTTAGTCACAAACAGCGTCACAAAGGCACTTTTTAGAGCCGTTGATACTCCCACCACCTCCCAGCTACCTGGCCGTGATCGCTCGTTGCCTTTGTCACTTGTCGCTTTCCTGCTTTAAAGTACGCTATTGTCAAGTTGTTATTGCTATGTTAGTTTTGTTGAGTTGCGAGTTTGTAGTTTTTCAACAGACTGTACAAGCGCAGGCCTGCATTCACATCTAACTTCCGAGCTTTTTAGATTCGTGGCGCTTGTAGGCCTGTCTGTAGCGGCACTTATTCCTGCCCTCAAACTTACATCTATGAGTAATTCTTCAATCGAGCAATACTACATGAAATAAAAACTCGGGTCGCAGTGCGAAACCCTGCCGACAATATAGTGTATTTGCTTTTATAAGCAGTGTGGCTCTATTGTATGAACTTAACTTTGTTTTTGGACAAAATAAAAAAAATTACCCTCTAATACACCCCTTAAAACAACATTTTTTTACTTAATTTCAATACTACATACCAATTCAACATCTGTACCAAATTATATACACCCTTCAGTATGTAAATCACTATCAGTAAACTTGCGTTTTCATAAAACTTGTAAGTCCGGTCCTGTCGGGCCGATTTTATTTAAATTTTAGCAGCACATTTCAATAATTACTAAAGGGTTAAATTTCAAATTTGAAGTGATTTTGAGAATTTTTTCCGTATTTTTGGGCCCAAAAACATTTTTCAACCCCTAAATACCCCCCTTAAAATGGCCCGATCGGGCCCATTTTAAATAGGCTTCTTGCGATGATGGATTCCAACATGTGGACCAAATTTCGTTTAAATCGATTAAGTCTGTCGAGAGTTATCGTTTGGTACCATTTTTGGAAATGTTTATATATATATATGTATATATATATATATATATATATATATATATATATATATAAACATTTCCAAAAATGGTACCAAACTTCTTAGAAACTTATGAAACGTCGAGAAATTTTGGTCCGACCCCTAGGTCCCGCCATCCGACCGACGCCAATAGTGTAAGTGCCTTATGGCAAATACACTAACAAGAACTTAATATCTTTGCATATAAAATAGTCGTTCAGTGAAACAAAAGAACGCTTAAGACATGCATTGTTGCAATTAATTTGATCTGAAACCGGATTAAGCCATATGTATTTTATAGCCCGTGGACGGAAGTTTTTATTCGTGAAGTGTTGTTATTTTTACACATTTATATCATATGCCGAGCACGTTATATTTATTTACATATCCACATTTACATATTTTGTTTTTAAATAAACACTGCTCTTAACAATACGGATTTAATCGTTTCCAGTGCAAATTGTTATTATGTGTATTTAATTCAGTACAGTGGCATAACAGCGGGTGATTTGATACTATAGAAGGGCATTGCAGAGCTAGAAATAAATTAATTACTTCAGAATTAATGCTGTATGTACCTACTTGGTCCAGAACTAACAAAGTGTAATGCTGGATTGCAGAAAGGCTTGACAATGACATTAGATTGTGATCATATATTTACAGTTTCCGTCAATCAGGAGCAGTCTAATGACATCTAGAATATTAGATTGTACTCCACAAAAACACAAACGATTGCTCCACTAATAAAAAAAGCGCTTATCAAACTAAATTTTTATCAAAATCCTTTAGACATTACAAGCTCTTAAAAACTTGCTGCTTACACTGCATTACAAAGAGCTGTTACTGTTTTTCTGTTAGCTTTCTAAATTTCAAAAGTATGTTAAACAATTCAATTTTTGCAATTTTTTCAAGGCATACCCCTTTAAAAAATGCGATTACTGACGAATACCTAAATCTTTCGGAACTTTAGCAAAATCATCATGCTTATACAAAAAAAAAAACGCAGAATCCAATGAGCACAAACAAACGTCTGTATGTCTTTTGGCTTAGAAGTTATTTGCGTTTATAGTTTTCAGAAAATCATATAAAACCTTCGAATGACCGTAGTTATAATAATAATAATAATAATAATCTTTATTCGCTCTAAATTTTAACATGCCATAAGCCGGTGAGCTTGTCAGTATATACATGGTAACAAATACAATAAAAATGAAATAAAAAATAAAATAAAATATTAAAAACGAAACATTAAAATTAAAATAAAAAAAAAATTCAAAAATCACAACACTGGTAATTTAGATATTCGTTAGTTGAATAAAATGCGTTCGTGATTAATAATTTTTTAACAGAGAGCTTTATTTGGTTTTTAGATTTATTTTTTATGTTCTCCGGGAGTTTATTGTAGAACTTGACACAACTGCAGTATACACTATTACTAAAAAGTGTAAGCCGATGATTTGGTATTTTTAGGTTAAGATTATCCCTAGTTTCACGAAGTCGAACATCACGCTGTTTAACAAATAAGTGTTCGTTATTTAAAACAAATTTAATACATTCATAGATAAACAGACATGGTAGTGTAAGAATCCCCAATGTTTTGAAAAGAGGTCGACACGGTGTACAGTATGAGGAAGAAGTCATGAAGCGGATGGCCTTTTTTTGCATTTTAAACAATGTCTTCATATTTGCAGAACTCCCCCAAAAGATAATACCATAAGTGCAAATTGATTGGAAATGTCCGAAATAAATTAGTTTTAAGGCCGCACTGTTCAAAAACTTTTTACATTTTAAAATCAAAAAACACGATTTACTTAGCTTGTTTGTAGTTCTGGTAATATGTTCATCCCATGTTAAGTTCGCAGAGAGAGATAGGCCCAAGAAATCAGTACCATTTGAAGCTACAATAGGTATATTATTTAGGGAGACATTTAGTGAGCTGTTTACTGCATGATAAGCAGAATGGAAATGCATCATGTGTGTTTTGCTAATATTCAGGATAAGACCATTATTATCGCACCATTTCTTAAATTCTGTTATACCACTATTAATGTTTTCCAAACTAAAAGAGATACAGACGTTTGCTTACGCTTATTATAATAATAATAATAATAATAATAATAATAATAATAATAATTTATTAATTCATATAGCTGTATATACAGGTATGAACAGTCAAAAATATAACATTAATCAGTTAAAAAATTCATTTGTGCCATAAAAACATTTTTCCAATAAAAATACTTTAAGCGTTTTGCTAAACAATTTCAGGTCATTAATTTCCCGTAGTTGGGTAGGCAAATTGTTAAACAGAATAGGTCCAGCGCATTTAGGAGATTTAGAATAAAAATTTGATTTATATTTATGAATATGAATTTGAGAAATTTGTCTCGTATTATGATCATGAATCATACAATTGTCCGTATACTCGTCCCTATTCCTTTTAACATTTACCAAAATTTTATATAGATAAATACCCGCAACAGTCAGTATGTTATTATTGATAAATAAAGATCTGCAGCTTTCTCGATGCTTTAAGTTGAAAATGAGTCGCAAAATACGTTTTTGTAATACGAAAACTCTGTTGATGTCGCCACACTGACCCCAAACGATAATATTGTAGCTTAAATGTGAATAAACAAGTGTGTAATACAATTTCAATAATTGCTCAGTAGTTAGACACTGCTTTAGATTTCTGATCGCATAGTAAGCACTATTCAGTTTTTTACAAACCCGATCAATATGAAAAGACCAACTTAATTGATTATCTAAAGTAATCCCTAAAAAGGAACAACAAGTAGACACATCAAGATTTGTACCATTTAACATGCAGCTTATTTGAGGCAATATTTTTCGTTTATGAAAAAGCATACACACCGTTTTATTCACATTTAAGACTAAGCTATTTTTGAAACACCATTGCGAAAATTCTGATAGCACTTTATTAATGCTGTTTTCTAGATCGAACGAGGTTTTAGCAGAAACAATAACCGAAGTGTCATCAGCGAATAAAATTACTTTGTCCGCCGTTAAATTTAGAGGCAAATCATTAATAAAAATGGAGAATATCAGTGGGCCGAGTACGGAACCCTGTGGAACACCAAGAGAGCAGTCGTATTTGTCGGAATAATGACCGTTTACAGAAACTAATAATTTTCTATTTTCAACATAAGAGATTACCCAATCATTGATTGATCCTCTAATGCCAAGATAATAGAGTTTGTCTTTGAGAAATTTAAAATTAATGCAGTCGAACGCCCTAGAAAAGTCAAAAAATAATCCAGCAACATATTTATTATCATCTAGGTTCTTATTTATACACTCAATCAACTCTAAAGCAGCCGTTTCTGTTGATCTATTAGGTCTGAAACCATGTTGACAATTAGACAATAGATTATATTGCGTAAGAAAATCAAAAATTACTTTGTGTATAACTTTCTCAATGATTTTTGAAAATGTCGATAAGATTGCAATCGGTCTATAATTCTTAATGGATAGAGGATCATCCTTTTTATATATTGCCTTAACCAGACTAACTTTAAGTTTTTCTGGAAAAATACCTGTGTTAATAGACAGATTAAGAATATATGTGAGAGGTTCTATTATATAAGTAATACAAGTTTTTATTAGAACAATTGGCACCTCGTCAACTCCATAGGAATTTTTAATCGGCATTGAATTTAAAGCCTTGAATACATCACTTTCAGATAAAATAGGTATAAATATTGAATTGACCACATTAGGCGATTTAGTACATTGATTCGGTATTTGATTAGAAAATTGAGAGTTAACTATTTGACTCGCAATTTGCGAAAAATATTCTGCAAAGATATTTGAAATTTCTGACTCGTTTTCAATTTTCCTATCATCTAGCTGCAATGTAATTTTAGCTACAGGAGTTTGATTTTTTCCTAGCTTTTCATTTACAATTCTCCATAATTGCTTAGAATTATTAGAGGACAAATTAATTTTATTTTGAAAATATTCCTGCTTAGCTTTTTTGATGTTTTTATTATATAAATGTTTTTTTAATTTGTAAATATCCATTAAAATTGGATCATTATGATTTTTATAAATAATATAAAGATCTTTTAGGTATTCAGATTCTCTTTTTATTTCATTATTAACCCAATTTTTTCTTTTATTAACTTTACTTGTTACGACCTTTGTAACACTTGGGCACGATCTATCCAAACACCAAGAAAATAATGACCAAAATTCATTAAAGCACTCGTTAACATCAGAATAGCAGTAAATGCTGGCCCAATTTATTTTAGAAATCAATAAAATAAAATGATCAATGTTATTGGAATTGAAATACCTTTTAGTAAAATGTTGTCTGTCATTTGTGCTGGGAGCGTTTAGATTTTTATACAAGTTAAGTAAACAAGTTTGCGCTAAATGATCAGATAGACCAGGATCAGACACAAATGCATTGCAATGTGTGTCTGTTATTAGATTCAGCGTATTTTTTTCTGTAAGTATTTTCAATTTCAAAAATATATTAAAGATTTCGATTTTTCCAATTATTAAGGCCCCTTTAAAAAATGCGATTTTTGACGAAAACCGATATCTTTCGGAGCTTTGGCAGTCACCATGCTTATAAAAAAAAACGCACTGAATCCAATGAGCATAAACAAACGTCTGTATGTCTTTTGGCTTAGAAGTTATTTGCGTTTATAGTTTTCAGAAAATCATAAAAAACCTCCGAATGGCCGTATAGTTTCCAAACTAAAAGAGATACAGACGTTTGCTTATGCTCATTGAATTCAGCGTATTATTTTCTGTAAGCATTCTGAATTTCAAAAGTATTTTTGAATTTTTTTCAACATTTTTCGGAATTCGAGATCTGTGATTTTGTGCTGTGTGGGAATTAAAGTAAGCATTGGTCCCCAGTATAGGAAATACACGTACGCTACTGTCTTAAATCCGATCTGGCCACCGGCGAGGCGCTGCGCGGCGTTTTAACATAAATACGTAAATAGAAGCATATGGCCGCAGAACGAGCACGCTTTCAATGATGATGTTAAATGTATGAGCGAACACTGTAGTGCAATGATTGCTAACAACTGCTTGATTAAAGAGACGCTTGCTTCTAAGTGCACCGATTGAAGATGAACGAACGTCGGCGTCGTATTATTTTAAACATTAAGATTTAAAACATCTGCAGTGCCGGAATAAATGCTCTGTTGAATTAGTAATAACATGTATAAATGCAAGTTTGCGTAATGCTTTTGTGAATTATATTATTTATAGCGGTCGCGCCCGGTTTCACACGGGTGCAAAAGAACGAATGGGGAAGGGAGGGACATGAGTACGCACATTCATCTTAGTTTACCGAGCAGGGCTGCCAGATTTCTCTCCTCAGAAATCCGTCGGTAAGGGGAAAAGTGGTAGGGGAAGTGGTCTGAAAAATCCGTTTCCATCCGTTCGCCCGGTTCACCCATTAATGCAATGAGTGTGAGAGAGATAGAGAGTAAAGTGAAGTATGCGGTACCATAAACGACACATCGACGTGTTTCCACCTTCATTATGGCTTTATTATTAACATTATTAAATGAATTTCGTATAAGACGTTGAATTTACTTTTACTTACAAACAGACTTTAAATTGAATAGAAATGATTCATTTTTTCACATCCAATGAATCGATTATTTCGTAGATTTTTCACATTTTTATGAAATCAAAAAAATATTATATTGACTGTTAGAATGTTGCGATAGTACAATCAGTTAAATCCTCAATGTGTTCCGTAAATCCGTGTAACTCGAAACACTTGACTCCAGTTGTGTGAAAAAAACGCATCAGACAAAGATAGCGAGTCGATATTCATCGATATAGGTGTGTGTTTCGCAAACACATTGTTTCATACGCTCTCTTATCTTTTTCTACCCAAATAAAGAGAGGAGTAGGACAGAGGTAGTGAAAGAAACGTGCTCAGATATGCTCGAATGTGCTAAAAATACCCGAATGTCCCCAAATTATCGATTATCGAGTGAAGTTTGAATTTATATGTAGTAAAAAAGGTAAAAAATTCGGAAAAGTTAGAAAATCCGTTCAAATCATGAAATCCGTTCCAGTATCCGTTCAAATTTATTTCTACTCGAAAAATCCGTTTGGAACGGAAAAATCCGTTCATCTGGCAGCCCTGTTACCGAGATGAATGTTGTGTCCAAATTTCATGATGATCGGAGTTATCGTTCAAAAGTTTTTGTCGTTAAAAAGCAATATTTATACTTTTTTTAAGTTATAAATATCTTCTAATTCTAAATCAATAATGACTGTAATTAATAAAATATAATAAATATTTAATTGAAAACACTGTAGGAAAATTATTTTTATATAGGTACCTATAAACAGTTTTCAAATGAGCTATTAATTAGATTTATTTAATTTTAATTAGTCGTAAATAAAATTAAAATAAATTTAAATGTAAGCCTTAGAAGAAAGCAATGTATATTCGCCGACGTGGGGCTTGAACCCACGACCCTGGCATTAAGAGTCTCATGCTCTACCGACTGAGCTAGCCGGGCTTGTGAATGTGAGGCGCTAATATTGCAATATTTAGTTATAATTTGTCGGACGGACAAATTTTGAGATACACCTTGCAACATTTTTTATTGATGCTCCGCTCCAATTGGTCGTAGCGTGATATTATATAGCCTATAGCCTTCCTCATTAAATGGGCTATCCAACAAAAAAATTTTTTCAATTCGAACCAGTATTTTACAACAAACTCTTCAGCTTTATATATTAGTATATAGATAGTTATGTTTGGGCACCTGCATAAAAACTGACTGACTCATCAACGCACAGCCGAAACCACTGAACCGTGAAACTTGAAATTATAAGAATGTTTTTCCTCCTTATTACGTAGAACAGATTTTTAGGGAATATTAATCTTTGAAGGGATGAAAATGAGGGACTAACACATTTCGCACTAACTGTGGGCGATGCCTATTTTAAATTAACTGGTTAACCTCGCTATCTTCATAAACACAGAGTAGTTAACTTCTTGAAACTTACATAAATTCTATAAAAAAACGTCGTTAACAAAGGATTTTTATTACGGACGAATTGGTTATTTTATTATACATCTTGCTTTATTTAGTGTCCCCAGGCATTTAGAAAGGCGTACCTATTCGGTGTGCAAAAGATCATAAATTCATATCATCCGTATTGCTTCGAGTTGATACAGAACTTTGCGTAAGCAAATCGATTTATTATATTCTGAAAACATTTCAGTCATTGAAAATAATCAAACTCTTTGATTTTGATCTACAATTTGAGTTCTAAATTCTGCACAAAGATTTAATAATATTGGTACACGAATCTAAAAGACTCGGAAGTTAGATGCGAATGCGGGCTTGCGCTTGTACAGTCTGTTGAAAAACTACAAACTCGCAACTCAACAAAACTAAAATAGCAATAACAATTTGACAATAGCGTACTCGACTGTACTTTAAAGCAGGAAAGCGACAAGTGACAAAGGCAACGAGCGATCACGGCCAATCACCGACGAGCGCACGTTCCGTGCAGGTAGCTGGGAGGTGGTGGGAGTATCAACGGCTCTAAAATGTGCCTTTGCGACGCTGTTTGTGACCAACTTCCGAACCTTTTAGATCCGTGGCGCGTATTATACTTTATTACAAGAAAGCATGCAGCCCTGCCAACTTTGAACAGCGTTTGAAGAACGTAGGTACCAGGGGCGGATCTAGATTTTTCGGGGCCTTTTGTTTTGTTAGATCAAAATCGGAGTTCAAACTTGGTGACCTTACAAAATAAAAATAAAATGATTAAAAAAATTGTCAAAATTTATCCCAAACAATGCCAAAATGTATCCAAAAATCTGTTAAAATTCATTCAAAAAATAGTGTGCCATAAAGCAGAATAAGACATTTTTTATATCTTTTTTTTGGTCCAAACTATAGCGGCTTGTAGGATTCGCAAAATGATCAATTTTGTTGCATTGCCCCATCGCTTTTGGAAACTACATCCAAGAAGCATGGTAACCAAATCTGTAATCTTGACGATTACAACATATAAGTTTAATTAAAATCGGTGCAGTGGTTTCTGAGATACGTGCCTTTGAACCTTGTGATTACTAATTTATTACAGAACCATCTGTGTACGAAGTTAGTACATCGATGTGTTTTTTTATTTGAAGTTTGCAAGCGCAAAATACGCATATTTGTAGGGAAATTGTGAATCCAGCAATCATAAATCTACATAATCTAGGTTGTCTATCTAATACTAATTTTTAAAGTTATATAATTGACAAGGTGATTCAGGGGTCATAATGTAACTGCTGGAAATGTTTTAAGAAGTACCTACTTATGCGAGAATATGTCAATCTCTTGATGCTGAGTGATTGCGGGTGTTATAATGTTTGCCACTTGGACTACCGTGTCAGTTAACTAAAGATGTACTTTTACGATGTTTGTTTGAGATAAGCAATCTCTACATTGAACGATATTTTAAATATACCTTAAAGTAATCGGCTATTTGACCATTATTTTTAAATTGTCTAAAATCGTTTTTTTGGAAAAAATACCACTCGCAATTTTAAATATTTAAGTTGGCACGAAAACACCAGCCTACTCTGACGTCATTTTTGTAGTATACATAAATTTACCTGAATCAAAATTGGTTCATAAAAGCTGGAGATATTGGGAAATATATATAAAATCACCTTTTTTGAAGTCAATTAAAAAAAAACGACTGAACCAATTTTAACAAAAACTATATAGACTTGAAAAATATTGTGAACAGAATGGCTTCGAAAGTAACATTAAAAAATATTTTTCTAAAAATCATCTTATAATTTTGAGGTGTATCTTATCGACCTTTAAACAATATTGGCTGATCTTAAGCTAGAATCGCGATCGTTATTATACAACGATTACATACTATCTAATATAATCTACTTACATTCATATGAAATTATTTTTGACGTGATAACGTCTTATAAATTGATGAATCACCAATCTTATAAATTGATAAAACACCGGCTGCATGCACGAAAAAGTGTAACGTTCGTAACGCGTAACGTTCCGCCTGACCCTGTGCGTGCTTTTTGCTAATTTCTCGCTCAATTTAAATCAGATCGGTTTGAAACCAGTCTTAAACGAAAGAGGAGAACATTTTACATAGATTTCGTATAACAGAATTTGCCTAAACAGTTTTTTATACAAATTTATATAGAAAAATAGCTGTATAAATGCAACATGAAAACGGCTGCATTTCTAATGTTTAATTCAATTTTTTGACATTAGTATTTTGTGAAATGCAACGCCTTCTAAGTTAAGAATTGGAATAACTAATTATTATTAGAACATAATACTTTGACAGTTGCAAACGTCACTTTTGACATTTCTTATCATTCCGACACCAAGGATAAGCGGATTGAAACCAAATTTTGGGAGGTTTAGGTTATGTATTACGGAATACGTTATCACGTAAAACTAGCGTCTGTAAACCGACTTTACAGACAACCAATTTTTTAAGAGAATTTCTATAGCGCTCTGCATTTGCGTCAGTTATTTGAAAGACACCTGTGGTTTCAAACTCATCTTTCGTGTAAATATCTAGCGAAAAATGTATAAATTTAGTTTTATAATATAAACACTTTTTATGATATCAGATTATAACATTTTATTTATATAAATATTTATTTATTTTCAATCGTTTTACTGATGTGTTCTGATCATTAGAGAAAATATCGTTCCATGTAATTATTGCAATCGTGAAATTATTAGTTAACCAAGTATGAAATATTTAATTATAATAATTATATGTCGTACAGGTTTAATTCGGACATTTTTTTATAAAAGTTGTATAATACAGGGATGCACAAAAAACATCGGTTTCTTCTGAGCATTGATGTTGTTTTGTTCGATCGATGTTGATCTATAATACTAGCGGTCCCGCTCGGTTTCACCCGGGGGCAAAAGAAAATGAGTATGCACGTTCATCTTTGTTTACCGAGATGAATATTGTGTCCAAATTTCATGATGATCGGAGTTACTGTTCAAAAGTTTTTGTCGGACGGACAAATTTTGAGTTACATTTTTAATTGATGCTCCGCTCCTATTGGTCGTAGCGTGATATTATATAGCCTATAGCCTTCCTCGATAAATGGACTATCCAGAAAAAAAATTGTCAATTCGAACCAGTAGTTTCTGAGATTAGCGCGTTCAACCAAACAAACAAACTCTTCAGCTTTATATATTAGTATAGAAGTATAGATGATGGATTAACTCACAAGATTGATTCTGTAATCAAATATTTGGAAGTTTTTCGCATATGTTACATAATTTATTAACAGTAGTAAACAGCTGTAATTTGATAAGTTATAATTTGTAAGTAAGTTCAAAGTATAAAATACTAGATTAATTTCTCTCATATAGTTGAAACATTATACAGTTTCTGTGTCGTAATCCAGTATCGATAATCTTTATTTATTTACGGCGTTAAAGGCAAGTTATAATAATTTAAATAGATTGCGAACTATTCGTGTACCTATACATAAAATTATAGATTAGACTCATTAAATTCGTGTATCGGATTTGCTCAAATGATGGCGTGTTACAGATTGTACTTGCATGAATGAAGATAAAGATTCTATAGAGAAGATAGTCGGTTCGATCCCAGTCGGTGTTTGTAGTTAATTTTTTCTTATAACTTATCCATCTTACACCATTTGATAGATATTTGTTTATACCGAGCGGGGTGGCGTAGCGGTGAGAGCACTAGACTAACATTCGGGAGGTACCAAGTTCGAATCCCGGTGGGGGCAGATGTGGCTGGAACTTTTTCCTGCTGCCTCTCGCCGACAAATGGCAATTCCTGTACCGGCCATCTTGTTGAGGTTTTCCACGGTTTTCCTCAATAATTCCAGATAAATATCGAGATGGTTCCTTATTCAAGGCCATATCCGATTACCTTTCAAACTCATGTGTTCAAAATTTGCCTACCTTATCCTAATGTCCTAAAATTCCTTCATTCTCCCATTGATATTAATTAGTGGAAGTTGAAAAAATGTAGAAAATAACGGGAAAATACTAATGGGGCGAATTTTATTTTGCAGTAACTTAAAAAGTAAGGCTTCAAAAAACGGTTTTAGTAGAAAATTCCCGTCTAGTTGGAAAACGTCTGTTTTCTGCAATATTTACCTGTCTCTCATGGTTAGACTATTTAACAGTTTTAGATGGACATACTGTAAATGTTATTTTTACTTTCATTCAAAGTACTTACATAAGTGAAATGGAAAAAACCGTCTTGTGTTTCAATTCACAAAAAAATAATCTAATTTGTCTCAGATAATTACTAATTGAGAATATTTAATTTTCTAATTCTTTTTATATTTAATATGTTTGGCTGTACAGCTTGCATCGCAATTATATTCATTGATAAAAAAATTGATGAAATGTGTTTGCTAAAACTCTTATGAAATTAGCACTTTCAACTTTTCAATTACAAATGAACGAATTGTAAAAATTTATGGTGAAATTTTGTTTTTATTGTCGTTTTTGATAGATACAGTAAGGCCTAGCACACATGAAGAGCGTTTAACGCGCGTTTACAATTTCTATACAATTGTATATAACTGTTTACATGATAACGCGCGTTCAACGCGCCACCAACGCGCGTTGAACGCCTCTCATATAAACTAGGCCTTACTCTCATATTTTTTGTATCTTCAATTAATCAACTATCAATCTTTATATTAACAATAAAATTGTAGAGTATATTTTAGTAATCCTATATGTATTTTATCCGATAAATTCGAGAACCAGACGTGAAGTATAGTACGCGCCACGAATCTAAAAGGCTTGGAAGTTAGATGCGAATGCATGCTTGCGTTTGTACAGTCTGTTGAAAAACTACAAACTCGCAACTCAACAAAACTGACATAGCAATAACAACTTGACAATGGCGTACTCGACTGCACTTTAAAGCAGGAAAGCGACAAGTGACAAAGGCAACGAGCGATCACGGCCAATCACCGACGAGCGCACGTTCCGTGCATGCAGCTGGGAGGTGGTGGAAGTATCAACGGCTCTAAAATGTGCCTTTGCGACGCTGTTTGTGACTAACTTCCGAACCTTTTAGATCCGTGGCGCGTACTATACTTTGACTATTTGACTGCTAAGTACCTACTCGATTTTCTAAAATTGACCAATGCTCTTGAATATCAAAAAAAGAAAAAATATTTTTAAATCATTTTATAGCCGTTATGATATGATTCTAACGTGAAGTTTGACATAGAATTTTATTTTTATAAATATTTTTGGCCTTGTCAAAGTTTTTTATTCTTGTTTTTTTTATCTGATGCACTTTCCATTGCTTGCTGTGTCAAATGTTCCGCAGCTTTTATCATTTCTTGTGTAGTTTCAATGATTTTTTGTCCTTCAGTAAGTCGTTCGTCAGCAAATTTTCCCGCATTGTTTAAAGCCTGATGTCCTGCTTCTAAATTTTTCTGAATTCCTTTACGAATTTCTTCATGTAAATTTTTGTCCATTGTACTGAAATTTTGTTCACTGTCTACCTATAAATTAGTTATGTCATCTGTTATTTGTCAAAATTGGTAGTTATGGTTTTTGCTTCGTTTTTTTCAATAACTGATCAAAGTGTCCAGAGAATTGTTTTTTAAACTCTTGTCGAAATATTCAAATATTTGATTAACGTCTGATTAGAATTCTTCAATAAATAAAATTATTAAAGTTATTATTTTTTCAATTTTGATAATTCAAAACCTAAAGCGATTATTTTTTTAAATACCAATTAGAAATTTTTATAATTTTTAGATCAGTTCTGAAGAAGTCCCAAATCCGGACCGAAACGTTAATGTATATATTATTATTTCGTGTCGAAATAATTAAAACTTACTTTATAGTCTAGTTCGTATGCACTCTGAACCGTTATCCATGATGATATTTGATTTTATGCTGTTATTTTTTTATATTTATATATGATTATTTTTTTTGTTCTTTTATGACATTTTGCACATCTTTAGCTTGTGGTTTTGTGCCGTCAATGTTCTGCTCGATATTTTTTACAGCTGGATTTGATATCTTTTTTGCAGCGGCGTCCGCAGCACACGCTTTTTTCGCCTGAAAAACTGCGAACTGTATAAGAAGCATTTCTTAAATTTTCTGAATCACAGACTTTCACTAACTTCTATTTACAAAGTGGATTTTGATTCACGCGTTTCTTTTCTGTCGAAAAAATTGTATTATATAATTCAACTTGATATTACCGTAGTAACGCGTTTTCTTTCTTTAGTGATTTGAGAACCTCGCAAGGATGTAGAAAGTATACTAAAATTTCTCCGAACGGGGTGGCGTAGTGTTAAGAGCACTAGAATCGCATTAGAAAGGTATCGGGTTCGAATCCCGGCGGGGGCAGATGGGACTTTTCCTGCTGCCTTTTGTCGTGACACGGTAATTCCTGTACCGGTCATCTTGTTGAGGTTTTCCATGGTTTCCCTCAATAATGAAGTGCAAATTGGATTTATTGTTTATTCTTAAAAATAACAATAATTTGAAAATATTTGCCTGAAAAAAAAACATTACTGACAAAGTACCAATAAAAAATAATGCCTTTTTTTTGGAGGTTAATTCATTTTTTTTTTATTAAAAGATTTATTTTTGTTTCAGGTAAGTACGAATTTATCTACGGTTCATGAACTATTAAGTAAGTTTGTTGATACATCCAAAGTTTATTATAGTTTATAATATTAGTGTAATTAATGTAATTCACAAAGTAATTTCAAACTTGAAATTTATTCTAAATAAGTTGAAAGGGAATTTAAATTATTGGAAGATTGGCATAGGATCAATGAACTAAGCAAATACTGAAGGTTTTTTTATTACATTTTATTGTCTGACGTTTCGGCAAACTTTATGCTATCTTTATGCCAAAACGTCAGACAATAAAATGCAATAAAAAAACTTTCAGTATTTGCTTAGTTCATTAATCCTATGCCACCAGGATTCATCTTTTAATCTTCCAACATTTAAACAGGATCATCATCACTCTAAGTTATTAGAGTTATTTTTACAATTTAAATTATCTCAGTTGATCTATGGAACTATTTCAATACTATTACCTCACATAAAATATTTTTTTTCTTTTTACTTTTCGACTACTTTCAAAACCAGATCAAGAATGCAGGTACACATTTTTTATGTATTTTTCAATGTCAGTGTCAGTCACCAAACCCATACTCTGTTACATCATCTGTTAAAATGTGTCTTCATTATTTTTTTAATCAGAGATTAGATCTAATTAATCAGTTATATAATTTCACTGAATAGAACCAATTTTTAATACACGCTAGGAAAGTATCTTTTCACAAACGACATTTGCGCCCTCGTGTTTTTTTTTTTAATTCTGTCATATGTTATACGTGCATTTTAATAAGGATTAATTTTGTTGAATAAAATGGGTAAAAAGCTTTCAAATCGGAAGTACTGTGTTGTTGATTGTAAAGATACACCAACTAAACATCCAGAATTACAATTCCACCGTTTTCCTTGATTTTCTTATTAATTAGAGAGGAAAAAAATGGACTACAGCAGTACGTCGTCAAGGATAATTAAATTTTATTTTACGTCTGTAATCATTATTAAATACATGGAAAATATCATAATTGTTATTTTGCTAACAAAAATTAGATTTAAAAAATTTTGAAATAAAAAATGTGTATCATTTATGTTATAGTTTTTTTACTGACATTGTGCGTAAATATTTTTTTATAATTAAGAATAACGCTGGTTTCCATGGGTTTGTAAGTTTCGAGTGAACCAGATTTAAAAAAAATAAAACACGAGATGGCGCAAAAGTCGCATTATAACTAAATTTTATTAAAATCAGTAGGTACGATGTTGCATTGTAAGGTTGCAAATGCCATATGAGATTTATAAACAAAGTAAATCAATAAAAATAGATAGTGTACCTACTTATAATTTCCTTTTTCACAAAATGGTACAATAAAAATGTTAGTCTTGTGTTTCAATTTACAATAGTAGATTTAACAACTTCATCGAGTGCGTCTATTATTGACAGATTTAACCCTTCAGTAGACGCGTATCTTCCATAAACAGTAAAGCATCGCTATCAAATGCCTTTGGAAGCCATTTAGATTCATGGCAAATAAAGTATGTGTCATTCTATTGTTAGTACTGCTTATATTTTCGGACACCTGATGGCGCCACTACCCAGTGAAGTATTTGTTTCGGCCACCTGATGGCGCCACTAGCCAGTGAAGTGTCTGTTTCGGCCACCTGATGGCGCCACCAGGCATTGAAGTATCTGTTTCGGCCACCTGATGGTGCCACTAGTCAGTGAAGTATTTGTCATCCTCTTTCTATCTTCACTAACTTATGTCTCCCTCTCAACTTCCGTTCGCCTCGCCCGATCACACTTCCGTAACGCTCTCGTCACGCATTCACCAGCTCACTCCCCAAGTCAAGCGTGCGTAAAGAAGTTTTACTTCAAAAATCTTGAGGAACTATTTGATTTTTCAAGTGATTTGAACTTGATCTTCGGGTTTTGATATTTGACTTAAGCTTGACTTGATTTCGAGCAGCTTGCAGAAAACCAAGCCCTACAAAACATGGACTATTAGTAATTCACACGTCCATTGAAGGGTTTAAATAAGTTCGCATCAACTCACGAAATTTAATACGGAAATCTAAGCAATAAATACTTTTCTAATTGACTTTTGTGTAGTTTGTTTATAAATCTCAATTAAGTTGTTTATTTGTCAACATTACAGGTAACATTACGTACGTAGATTATAAATAAATAAGTAGGTACATGAGGAAAATTGGAACGTTGATCTATTAATATTGTTGAGTAGGTACATTAAAATTGTTGCAGTAATTAACTTATTCTCTGTCTGCTTAGCAGTAAGATTAATGAGTTCTCGAATGCTTTTAGGCAAGCTGATATTTTACTATCATTCTCCATTAATATTGTTTTCAAATGAAACAGTCGAGCAGTTTTGCTTGAGACTTTATTGAATTTGTAATTAGGTTACGTTGCATTTCTCTTCTATACTAATATTATAAAGAGGAAAGCTTTGTAAGTTCTCCAAAACTACCAATTCGATTTCAAAATTTTTTTCACCATTATTAAATAAAAACACCGTTATAGCATATATCTCTTCTGCGCATGCGCCGATTTTCCCCAAAAACAATAGGGCTCTTCATATTTCCATACCAATCATCCTTCCAAAATTTGGTTTCAATCCGCTCATCCGTTTGACCTGTATCGTGTTCACAGACTAACAGACGCACAGAGTTTTTCCAAAAATGTGTTTTTTGGATTCGGGGGACCTCAAAAGGGAAAGATATTGTAAAATTTTTAAAATGTGATTTTTGACCTAAACTAGTATCTACCATTCCCCACTTGTGGGTTGGAATGGTAAAAGGGTAATAGTTGTTTAATTAGTACCATTCCCCACTTGTGGTGTTGGAAGGGTTAAAACTCATATTGAAGTTATTCATGATTTTTTCAATCGTTCATGTCAAAAATCTTTTATATTTTTATTATTTACGAAATTTATTATTAATCTTCGAGTTAACACGCACTTGTTAATGATTGATATTTGGATGAACGTCTAAGTAATTAAACAGCCTTGTAATCGGTGAAATGTAATTACCACTAAAATGTCTAAATAAAATAATTCACTGCGCAGCGCTTTTTAATGCGGTCAGAACGATGCGTGAATGTCAATAATAAATATGTCTTATAAAACCAATTATTTTTATGAATTTTGACAGACACTTATTCCGTAATCGTTCGAAAAAATATTACGTCAACGTGGAACGATTATGATCATCAAATATATGCCAAAACATCATATCATATTTTTGAATCTATTCAAAAAGTGTAATTAGGTATTAATGAATGCTACTTCTATTTTCAAAGATACAGGGTTGAGAAATAGGAAAATATACTTTATTCAACACGCGTGAGTAATATATAATTTCGGCGCCCTGCTAAATTCGGGAGAAATAATAAATTACTTCCTGTTGAGCCGAAACTGTACGATAATGTATTACTGCATAGTTTCTGGACCAGTAGGAACGCGGTAGCGATTTGTATATATGAAAACAGCATCGCAATTCAGCGAAAGTCAGAGTCATCTTGTGTGCATCGAGGGCGGCGGGTACGTCAATCAATGAAGTGATTTATTCTTTTTTCCACCTCTTTTATCAGGGCCCCGATTACATATTACTCGTGCTAGTTGAATAAAGTATTATGTGCGACTATTGATGGAAGGATAATATTCCACTCACGTGTTACCGCACTCGCTACGCTCGTGCGGCAAATTTCACGCTCATGGAATCTTCTCCTTCTCTCACTAGTCGCACAATATACTATTATTTTTATAAATTCGACAAAAAAAAATCGGATTAATAAATTGAATAACGTTAATAATAAAGGTGGCCTAACTCTTTAAAGCACTTGTGCGAAAAAGTGTCATTTTACGATCGCTAGCGTGAAAAGCAACTATTTGATAAGAGGTCGCGCAAAAAATAATTTTGCCACTTTTTATGGAATAAAAGCCGTGACACAAATGCATTTGTAATTTTGCTTTTTTATCTTCAGCGCGGGTCAGTTTTTGCACAAAAACTCGTTCTACTGCCTTCTAACATTTTATTTATTAAACAGTTCAAGATGCACATCCAGCATAGTTACGTGTCAAAGAAGAGTTCGTTCATGCGATCATCACTGAACTTTAGGCATGTTGCAGACATGATCTTCTAATGCAGATTTAACTGATAGACAACTCGCACTGAAAGTCTTCAATATGTTTGAAATTTTGTGTTTTAAAAATTTATTTACAGAGTACAGACTATTGTTGCGCCTACTGTGCGAACTTATTTGTGTTTTATTTGTGTTGCCGGATGATAGCCAAAAATAAGCCATTGGCATAAACCAAAACTTAGTTTTCGTTGCGTAAATTGTTATTAAAAAAATGTTGATATATTTTTTTTATTAACAAAAAAAAATAAAACAATCGTATATATTAATACGCTAAGGTTAAAGATGTTTGCCTCCCTTTTTAGAAAAAACTTCACAATTTCTCCACAATAATTATATATCATTTTACAGATAATTGCTTGCTCTACTGACATCGACAACTAAAAAATTTATTATTGCTTTTGTTTTAGTAAATTAATTAAAATACAGCAACGCTGAACAACGTCTGCCATCTGACGGCTTTAATTTTGAAACAACGTCAACATTTCGATTTGTCATCTGACCTTCATATTGTAATACAATAGACCAATACTGCATGCTGCCATCTGACGGCTATAATTTTGAAACAGCGAGCAACGCTGAACAACGTCACAGCAATGCTGCATGATGCCATCTGACGGCTTAGCTCAACGCTTTTGCTACTTGCGCCTTTATATGACAATTTTAGTAAAATATTTCTTCGATCTGTGATCTGAGCTTCATATTGTAATACAACAAAAAGAAGAACGTTATAAGCAGTGTGCAAAATTAGAAACGAATTGAATACCTGCAATCATATTTAAAAAATAATTTTGTAATAATTATTATACTTATTTAGTGCGAATAATTCGCACAGGTCACACTAGTTCTCTTATAACAGTATAAGTGAAACTTTACTATGTCTGAAACTTCATGCATTAATATTTTTTGTTTAACTATCTTGAATAAATCATTTCAAAGCTTGAACTTGTGCAGAACCTCTGATTAAAGCTTTTGAATCTCCGCTTTAGATAAAATATATAATGGTTTGCTGACTTAATGGTATGGTTTAGTTTTAAGCCAAATAACGTCTAGACTCTAGACTTTGAAGGCAATGTGACCTCAATTTCGCAATACAGTAAACGCAAAAAAGGTTATTAAAAAAAAAACGGTAAATTAATATTGTGATGATTTGGTGTTGATTTTTTATTATCCTTAGTATTAATAAATTATCAATATCGTTTGAATTTACGATTACAATTTTATAAGTTAAATTTTTTGATTGCCATTTAAAATTTAAAAAGTTATAATTTATTGTTTATAAATTACTTACGTTTTTTTTAATAATTTTTTTTAATTAGGCATTCACATTAAGTTATTTTTAACATTTGAATTTTAACTTCTATCCACAAGATAGACACTTAAAAAAAATTAACTCCTAAACTAAAGGATATACAGAACTTATTACCTACAAAAATCAGGAATGTGCTTTTTCTATCAGCTTTTTTGCTGCATTTTTAATTCCTTGGGACACTTAACTTACTCGAGTCTTCAATTATGATTTGCAACGTTTAAAAATAATTTAGAAAAAAAATAGTCTGGAAGGTTTTTTAGGAGCCATATTCCCAATTATTCGATTACACCTTTTTGTATTAATAATATCTTTTCTGTTCACCAAATCGTCTTCCAAAATATATTTTATATATACTTACAGTCAATTTGTTTAAGCTAAAATAAAGGAAATTTACCTAGCTTTTAATATATCGTTGTTGGTTCTGTAATAGCTCCTATGTGCATAGTTGGCAGATTTTACGTTTTTTAGATGAAAAGATTCAGGAAAGAGCTAGTAATACTTCCAAATTAATTTTACAGTAACCAACAAGGGGAAATAACTCTTATGTGAAAAGTTGTATCAAATAATTCCTCCCATATACCAATAAATCCGAAAATAACGTTAAATATTTTTTAAGAATATACTTTGTCTTAATTAAACATGTATAGTGAAGATAAGTATGAATTAGTAATATACATCTGAAATTGCTAGTTCTTACCATCCATTGCTGAAATAACCACTTTTTCTTTTCTGCAAATTTTATTTTTTGCACATGGGAGGTATTACAGAACCAATGACGATATCATGAATTATTAACACAAATTCTGAATTTGTTAGTCTTTAATCAACTTTATGAATAAGAAGGAAAATAGAACATAATACACATTCATCCTTGAAAATCAAAGATCGTACAACATTCTAATATACTAATAAAATAATAAAAAGTGCCATCTCAATAATTACCAATAAACGAAGTGATTATATTTATATTATTAAACGCTACCTACTCGATATAGATACATTTATTTATTATATTATTAAACGCTACCTACTCGATATAGATACATTGAACATCTCTAATAATGCATTGAACAGTTTTTTCTCATCTGCTAAAGTCGTGCTTGTTGGTAGGAAAATACGAAGGAAACGCTCATGATCGATTTGGAAGATGGAAATGCTTTGACGGATGATTCCACTGGAAAAACTATGTGCGTCAAGTTGGATTGGACAATTTTTTTACGCCAATCGTCAGTGCTACGTTAGTGCCGTATGCTGTTAAAATTTCAGCGCTAGTAGTGCCGGAAAAACGTGGAAAATATAGAGGGTTGTTGGTATCCCATCCAACTTGACGTCAAGTTGGTAGGAACACCCCTTAAAAAACGAGTTTTGAAATATTTTTTGCGCCAATCGTTAGAGTCGCATACTTTCAAAATTTCAGCGTTACTGCCAGAAAATTGTGGAAAATATAGAGGGTTGTTGTCCCATCCAACTTGACGTTCAGAAATCCCTCTATATTTTCCACAATTTTCTAACAGTAAAGCTGAAATTTTGACAGTATGCGGTACTAACGATTAGCGCAAAAAATATTTCAAAAGTCGTTTTTTTAAGGGGTGTATCATCTAGGTCTACATCAATCGAAAAGGGAAGAATAAAAACCCTCTATATTTTCCACAATTTTTCGGCAGTAACCCAGCACTTTTGACAGTATACAGCACTAACAATTGACGCAAAAAAAAATCAAAAGTCGCTTTTTAAGGGGCGTTCTATCCAACTTGACGTCAAGTTGGATGGAACACCAACAACCCTCTATATTTTCCACAATTTTCCGGCGCCAATGCTGAATTTTTAATAGTATATGGCACTAACGTAGCACTAACGATTGGTGTAAAAAAATATTTGAGGGGGTGAAGATAACTTGGAAAATTTTATCCCGCGTACTCGGTGATCTGTAGCTTAAATAAAAAAAGGTTTGGGACAAAAGATGTCTTGTTTTGCCCGAAGAACTAGACCCAATAAAAAAATGCGATTGCCATTTAAAATTTCGAAGTT